>OY728161.1:1499339687-1501839687 GCA_963277665.1 Viscum album
GATATATTATCACCATCCTATATAATAATGAACCAAATTATATTATTATAAAATGTGACATAATAAATAACTAATATTCCAACCAAATTTTGGTTCAGGTAAAACACTACATATCATCAATATTGTCCCTCAAAAAAATAAAATAATTAATCTACTTAAATATGTTTTCAATCCGACATCATGTGACGAAAAATATTAATAATAAAACCACACTAATAACTAACTATCATATGTGTCATATAGGACATTGACATCACCGACTACCATAGGGGGGTCACTATCAAATAAATAGTTTGTATTACCATAATGATGTAATCATATAACTAACTTAAACCATCTCTCATAGTGTTAAGATAATATTACCACATAATCTCTTATATTCAGGAATATATGTAAGAATTAAAATCTAGTTCCACTAGTTTTACAGAATATAGAACCAGAATCCGATGATTTTATTATTACTAAACAATGGGAGGTGTAATTTACAAATTATGATTTGACTCAAATTCCCATGATGAATTCTTATTTATATATTATGTAATAATATTAGAGTATATTTAGGTTTCCTTAACCTATAATGTAAAATGATTGGATTTTGATATCTCATTCATGTATAATTATCTGAATATTTTATGAATTTTATAACTGAAATAAACTATTTATCTCTTCTCAAAGACACCTTTCTTATAATAAAATTGTTCAAATTTTTTTCTCTATTATATACTAATTACACTAATATTTAATTTATTATAATCTTAAATATAAAACCAATAACCATAAAAATATATTAGATGAGTAAATTTGTAACCAAGTACTTATTATGTTGAGATTCACCAATAGCTTATATCAGAAAGTTTACTATGTGTTTATAATGACATAATAAATAATCAAATCAAAAATCCATTGTAGGAATATCACTCTCATACATGGATAAAAATTTTATGGTTGTCTTACATTCTTAATATAAAGCATTAGAATATGATAACATTATGCCAAGAAATAATTATAAATTACAATGTTTTAAATCAAATCCCATTAACCTTGATTATCAGAAAATCAAAACTATAGAAAATGAAAACAATTCAATCCTTGTTAAATAAAACATCTATCAAACATAGATAATCAACTCACACGAATAATTTATATCTTAGGTACCAGTGAAAGAATTTCTATAACTATAGTGACTAATTATTATTGAAAAATAAAATATACCTCATAATCATATTTATAATTTCATAAAATGCACTACAAAAACTATTACATGACCCAAAGGGGATAATGAACATAATAAAACCTCCCTATATTCCATACTATTATAAGGAAAAGATAAATAGATATATGTTATCAACTGGAAAAATGAAACATTGGAATGTTTAATAATTAATAATAATTTAATCATTATTTACTACGGTCATCAGAATAAATGATATATTTTTACATCACTACAAAATGCTAATGTTAATGAAAATAGCATACCATAAGATGTAAAAACATGTACCATACAATAATTCCAAAAATTAATATATCAAAATTAAGATCACAAATAGTGAAATAATATACAACATAATTAATAATTATAAATAATAAAAAAAACACTATTGAAGTGTATAAATTTATATATCTAGTCATGTCACCCACAGAAATCATCCATATTACCTATCAATAGTATGTATATTTTTTATACTTAATACATTAACCATTATGTTTTCATGCACTCCTAGATTATTGTGTCATGTGTGAGTAAAAACCAATATGGTATGAGAGATAGTGTTTAAGAAATATAGAATATATATGGTCATAATCAATCTGAAGTAAATATAAATCAATAATATGATATACATATCGTTTCACGGACATAATTAAAACAATGACCATGTTTGACCATATAGATAGAAAATATTGTCATGATAGAATGATATGTCAATGATTTGAACAATCATTGAAATTCAAACTTTTATTGTTTCACATTTCAAAAATCATATTGATTAATTTATCATTATACCGATAACATTATAAAGTTTGATGCACCACCACACATATTCTATTTGTGAGGGTCATCTTCCTACACCATATCCCTATGGTGAGTTTTTAATTACCGCCATTTATCCCATAAGTGATCTGAACACATCTATCACATCTTTTCTATTTAAAATTCATATCATTTAACAAATCATTAATTTTTTTATTTCATTTATCATATGGTTATAAATTTTTTTCAATGTATGTAATGTAGCACATTACAAACAAATTGAACCATATAATATTACAACCAAGAAATTATTATACTGATATGAATATTACTTTTATCAAATAAATATAGTCATAATTTTTCATAGTATTTTAGTGGGAAAAAATAGAAAATATTAAGACCATAAAATGTTAATTTTGATCTTCTTGGTCAACTATAATTATCTAGGTGAAGAAGATCATTTTTTGAACGAATAATAATATGTGTAAATTAATATTCATTTTTATAATAGATATATACATCAATGAATGAAAATAGATTCTAATAAATAATTAATGAATTATGATGTATATATATAAAAATAAACCCATATATTGATAAGAATCATACTATAAGAATTGTAATATGACTTTCAAAATAGCAATATGAATTTTAGGAATAGTTTTAGAATTTTCAAAATAATATCATGTCAATTTTAATTTAAAACTACAATTCAATTATATATTGAATAAAAAAATTCCAAATTATAAATAATATTTAAAATTATAAACAATTTAAAAAATATAAAATAATATTTTGGATACGTTTTCAAAAAATTATGTTTTATGATTTTAAAAAAAATGTGTTCTGTAATTAATGTTTACAATCATAAATTCATTTATAATATATTTTTATGATATATTATAATGATATTTAATTTCTGAGATGAACAAAGTAATTTTTTACCGGGTTATAAATAAAATCATAATAATAAAATTTTATTTTATAAATTAATTTAGATAATAAATAATTTTTTTTATTTTTTGAATTTTATTTTAATAAAATTGATTCCATATATATAATCTATAAAATAAAAACTATTTACTGTAAATATTGGGTATTCATAAAAATTAATTTATTACTTATTGAATACTATAATACAACAAAATAAGGTAGTTAATATTATTATACATCTATTTTATTCAATGACTTCTAGATGATCTAAGAAATAATTAGTTATAACCCTGAAGTACTACTAACTTTATTTGATCACATGAACCTTCACTATTGGTAGTGATGATCCAACAAAAGAAAACAATGAATATTATTTTGGAAAAAATCCACCCCTTCCAAAAAAAAAAAATAATATCTCCTCACATCATCAAATAATTATATGTTAACTAAACACTAACCATTTTAATCATTGTATGTTTATCCCACACCCTCGTAATTCTCATCTCTCGAGAAAATTAATAATTTCTTATATTATATTTCAAGCTACTACATCAAAAATGTTTGCCAAGACATTCTATCTCTTCAAAATTGAATTATTAATTTATAACCTATTTATAAGCCTTATCCATCATGTCATAATGATAAAATATAATAAATTTATTTAAATTATATTTTTTAATTGTATAACTATTATCCAAAAAAATAAATTTTCATTATAAAATAGAATTGATTATCAATATTATTATGTATTCAAAACCTCTATACAAATTTTTTTTAAAACTACACCACCTCCTTCATGTTCATATTATAGACATGTTATTATATATTAATATGAACAATGTTATTATATTATAAATTTTATTTTTTATTCTATAATTTATTACAAATATTTAAATTAAATATAGAAAATATAGTTCCAGACGTTCGGTAAAACACTGTAAATAGGTGAGTGGTATAATTGTAACATTATGATAATATGATTACTAATTATGCAAGAAAACATATAGATATCATTGAATATTTTAAATTCTTTATATAAATTCATATAATTTCATTTCTAATATTTTATCTTATTCACATTTGTTTATAACCTCTTTAATTATCCAAAAAAATAGAAATTTAAAAAATAAAACCATAAATATTGAGAAAGGGGAAACAAGAATTATATCTCAATTAAATAAATATAAATATGAATGTATTAATGGTAAAAAATAAACTATATTATAAATTTTTTACAAATGCTAACATTAATATAAATTTTTGGATTATTTTGAATTTTAAATTAATGTGATTAGTGAATATAAAACCATTAAAATGGATCTTCCGAACCATCATACATTATATGAGATCATTCCCTTTCCCCAAAAAACTCATTTAATCATACTATTATTCTAATACATTTCATTAATATTCTGAATATTTTCCCCCTCATAGCAGTTCCTTGTTTTAAATTTCTTTTCTATATATAATGTTTTCATTTTTTGTGTTTCCTTAACAATTTAATATCATTATGAAAACCTAAAGAAATTGATTATCCCTAATTTTTCCACATTTCATATAGAACAATATAAATATTTTTATAAAAAATTTTATTACGAAAATTCACATTTAATACTTGATTTTTTTTATTAATTAAAATTAATATTCTATTACACCACATTAATTTCCCTTTTCCATATT
Organism: Viscum album; assembly: GCA_963277665.1. NCBI lineage: Eukaryota > Viridiplantae > Streptophyta > Magnoliopsida > Santalales > Viscaceae > Viscum > Viscum album. The sequence continues at coordinate 1,499,344,270 of OY728161.1, forward strand.
CCATAGAAAATAATTGAATATATATATTTCAATATATACCTTTCTAGACATTATTAATGGGGCCACTTAACATGGACGTCAATTATTGTGGACTAAACATCCACAAATAAATTTTTTGGAATGATTTATTTACTAATTTATTAAAATCAATTCTTATATGACATGTATATATTCTATATGACATGTATATATTCTATATGAAATGAATATGATCCCCATTTCATTCCATAGTTTATAATTTGGTTTATACATTTGTGTGATTTCCTTTTTTGAACAGTTATGGTTAAACCTTTTATAAAGTCTCTACCTAGAAAATGATCAATTTATCTAAGTAATTTATATATCTAAAGTCAGGATATATAACAGATTAATGATTAATCATTACACCTAACAAGAAATTATACTCCATGCTATGTTGTCTTGGATATGATTCATGACAAACAATTATGTCATGTACTATATTTTTACTACATTCTTTTATTTTCCTGATCATATGATTACCCATTCTTTATATAAATCCCATGTATTTTTATATATTACAATTTTCTTTTATGATATCATGTTATTCAATCCTATTATTATTATAAGATGAATCATCCCAATTATTTAACGATTTTAAATTATAGAAAACCGGATTTCATTATTAGTTCAAAACATTATCTTGTTTTGTTTTATAATATAAAAATTATTTATGAACTCAATATGGTGACCAAAATTATATTTCTTTTATTTATAATTCATTTAAATGTTATATATAACTATTCTTCTAATTGTTTTAGTCCTCATGAAATTTTGTTTTTGTTTATTTGATATTTTTATTGATAATAATTTATTAATATGTTTCACAAGATTAGTTCTCTAATGTTGGTATCACTGAAAGGCCTATTTATTATTATGGATTACAACAATAATTAATTAGTCAATATGTTTTGGATAAGTCTATATATTTGAAAAAATAATGATTTCTTATGAAAATACATTTATTATTGTCCATGAAATAAAATATATCATGGTACTATAAGTAATTATTTCTATAGAATAGAATACTATGTTTTAATACCCATAGAATGGATTTATGGATGTTACCTCAACTTGTTACTATTTTATGAAATAAAAGAGTTTATGAACACCTGGTTTGACATTAATATAGTACTATTTTTTAAATTCCGAAAAACACAAAAAAATATATTGATGGATATATGTATACATATTTTTCAAAAGAACCTATTAGAAAAATTAAAATGAATATCCAAAATTAGAACACAAGGACTCATATCCAAGGATATAAATATTTCATTTATAAAATATTTTATCTATGTTCATTTGTAACCTATTCACAAGATTTTTATATTATGTATTTTTGGATATATATTCTTTCCTTTAATTTAATTAATTTTATAAAAGGAGAAGAATCGTGAACTTAACCAATGTATTAGTAAATGGTTTAATTTTCATATTGTGATGCTAAAACCGAGGGGATTTGAATATAATAAATATCATACATATGAATTTTATTTTACTCTAACAATATTATTAGTGATTATTATTTTGTATTAAAATTATTGGGAGATTTTGTAAATATATATAAATATAGATATCCTTAATTATATAATGTTATTTTGTTGATCATGATAATCAATATCCAACATATGAATTGTATTTATATGTAATAATATTATCAGTTATAATTTTGTTGTATTTCCTATATTGGGAGATTTGTCAAATATATATTTATATAATGATCCAAAAATATATAATAAAAAAATGGATAATAATATGCACAACCATTTCATGGGTATTTGTGGTGTGGAATGGGTATCACCCAATGGTTTGATTTCAAGGGTGTCTTATGCCCCTATTTAATCACTCTCACTGGGTTTTCTATTTGTTACATCATTCATAGAGACATCCATGGATTCCCACCTCTATACTTAGGTACAAAACTAGTTTTCAATGGTAGGTAGAAATTTTGTTTTTTAGGCCCCAAGAATCTTGGGGACACACATTGGTTGAGAGGTTGGTGGGTTGAGCTCATAGAACCTTGGGGGGAACTATATACAAATACAAGAATCTCTTATAGATTTAACACATGTTCATGAATATCTTCTTAATCTCGATATGAGACCACTTACCCCAAAAACAGTTATCGACATATTATATTTCATGTAAAAACGACTGGGGTGCCATTAGTGAATCTATATGTATATATGTAGTGATCTACATCATTTTCCAATATATAGAAGTATCTTTGGTGTTGAATCCATATTATAATGTTCATTGGAATGTGTTGTCACACAAGGAGGTGGATGATATATTTAGGAAGGGGCTGAGCCATTATAAAGAATTTAATGTATCCTAGTTATTGAAGGAATAAAAACACACAATTTTCATTAATCACATGTAGTTTGACATCATGTTTAGATTAAATATATAAAATTACTAAGATACCCGATATTTTAGATTGTGTTTGAACGTGATGACCTACATAACCTAGTTATGGATTGAATCATAGTTATCATAGTTCGATCTTGACATTGAGATATCTGCCAAGGTGGATTTATTTATATGAGGGATATTTGGTATCATTACACTAATAGAAGATTACATACCATGATTTCCATGGATTATGGAGATTAATGATTTCAATTATGTGTTCAGTGTGACTCTCTAAGCATGCATGATCTATAATCGGTGTATGAAACAAGTGCTGCAAAATAATCAGCCTTACAACATATTGATATGGGACATGGGTATAGGTACAATATTGGGGATTTTTAAATATGGAGATTAGGATAAAGGTAGTTGTCCTATTCATACTGGTTATAACAATAATCATAGCCATCCTAGTTCATATTACAACGATGTGCATATTTATTTGAGTTCGGGCCTTTATGAAAGCATCAATCAATTCCTGGTTATAGTATGAATCATAGTTCTCATAGTTTAGTTTATTGAGGATTAAACTTTGAGGTATCCTTATACTTTTGGAATATAATACCACTACTCTAGTAGGGGCATATACACTTTAATTTTTGTTGCCTTTGTGGTGGATTATAATGCATATAATATGATTATTGTAACTCCTTAATCCCATGTGAGAAATCCCCAGTGTGAGAAAAAATATATGGAAAATTTAAATTCACATTGCTTATCAATGTGGTAAATTTTTATTAGAACATCCCAATGGTGAATAAATATGGATATCATGCCTTGAGTAGGTTCTCTACGTATTTGGGTTAATGTACGAATAAGATATGTCACAGTTATTTTAATTGAGGCTTACACATTAAGGTTTTCCTATGAATGGGTATTACACCTCGAGGGCTGAAAATATAGTCAATACATTGTATTACCTATAGACATAATCTTCTTACCTAAATGGTATTAAATGACTCAGATTAATCATTTGAAGGAGATTTGATCTATTCAGACAGTTTGTTTCACATGCCATCGCATAACCTAGATGACATATCAAGAGAGGGTCACATAATCTGGCCAACATGTATTATTATTATTGATATGTCTAAATATTACAAATATAGTGATATTCTTGGATTTAGTACAAAATGTATCACAGGGATTCATATTTCTTAGCTAAAAACCCTTGACAGAATCACAAGTATTGGAAAACAAGCTTGTAGGGCATTGTGAGCCTCATCTAACTCGCCCAGAGGTTATCACGTGAGCTGGTTGGCATGTTGAAGTTAGACCACGATACATTGATTCGTGATTTTGTTCTATTATATGAGTAAAGATATATATATATATATATATATATATATATATATATATTGGGCATTTCATGGTTAGGGTGATGGTGCCATAGGTCTTTGGGAGACTGTAGTGGAACAACTGGGGAGAACTGTGTAACTTGATCTGGCATGTCTTATAGATTTTTCATTACCCAAATCACATGTTGTAAAAGCATAATTAGATTTTGATGGCATTTATTTTGGTTATCTCGATTCATATATGGTTCCTGCGATGCATGTGAGGGCTATCCGGAATGTTTTTATTTGAGTTATTCAGATTATATCTTTTTCTATAATCCATGTATTGTGAATGCCTCAATGCTATCCAACATCAATTTATTTATAGTATTGCACGATATGGATTATGTATGGTATATTCTTCACACATAATTCTATATTTCCTATTAATGATATAAAAATTTTAACACAAAGTTCCTTATATATGGTTATGATCACTCTGGCCATCCACTAATGTATTACCTTATAAAAGAATTATTGGTCATGAGACTAGTCGCTTTGATAATTACACTATGCTACATGGGACCCTTGTGTTCGAATTATTTGCATCCATCGTAGAGAATTCTTTTTCATGATGTGTTGGAGAATTTATAGGCTTCACCACCCCATATTTTTACCTTCATATGCCATGTATTTTGAGAGGATCCATGGAGGATCTAGTGAATCAATCTGGCACCATGATACTCCATGATCCATTGAAGTGGATCATTCTGTGGGAGTCATCGGATTTTCAGTTACCACAACTCCCTCAATCACCTTCTACTTAATTTTATTCTTAGCAATCAATAGCTACTTGTCAACTAAATCCGGTATGCCAAAGTAATTTTATATTGATATGTTCGACATGTACTATGACTTCCATGAGATCAGTATGGATACTAAGAGTCCATAAGGGGATGCCCGATTCCTTTCCATGTACATTTCTTGAGGCAAGAAAGGCTTCTTCAGGGGTCTCCAGGAGATCACGAAGGATTCTCCAGGATTATTTCAAGACCATGATGTAGACATCCACAACACATTACAAGGGTTTTACCATTGCAAGATCCATCTACCCCCTCCAATTATGATTTATTTGTCATATTTTATAATATATTGGGATTCAAAAGATACTACATGAGTAATATATATGTAAATTAGTATATTTTTTTATAATGCTACATGTGACCATCATGGATCATATGTGAGTGCACAAGCATCATGTGGAAAAACCCATTCATCGTTCCTTGTGAATCTAAAGGGTAGAACATAGATACATTGACATAAACATGGAATTTCATGTGAAAGGTATGACTAGACAATGTGAATTTAATGGACAATGTAGAAATATCACATGGGTATCATAAAATATTTCATATCACTTGAGGTGTGACATGTGCCTTATATAGTTGATAGTAGTTTCTACAACTAACTCTTTTACATAATAAAAAGATTAGGCTCCCTGAGGATTTTATTAGATATTATGAAGGAAAATTATCCTTCACATGGGTGATTTTTTTTTGTGACCTTTTTTTCATCTTGGGCCCTCCATCGTTGAATATCATTGATCCCAATTTTTGATGTATTTTTAGATGGATTTTCAGTTTCAGACTTCTAAAAATCATACGACATTCTGGAGCCTTTCTAGCTACCTTTGAGCATCTAATATTTTCATGGATAACGTTTGTATGTGTATAATGTCTTGTTGATATGGGTTTCAAGGGATCCACTATAGGCTATATACTTTGTGTGTTGTTTTTGTGTTACCTCATAATGGTCACATGATCACGAGTCCTCTAATAAATCACATGATCTAAATGTATTATATTTTTTCATCATCTATTTCATTTGTGGGGAACTAATACCCATATTTACGTATTTCAATAATTTTATAATTTTCCATTTCTCATATGGAATGTGTCCACAATTGACCCCCTCATAAGAAACATCCATGGGATATGGTCCAGGTTATATAGAATATGAATTCCCACCTAAGTCGTTGATGTTTTCATAAATCAAGGTCTGGTGATTTTTGGTAGACCAATAAATGTTTGGTATTTTAAAAATGATATATATTGGATGGAGATGTAAATTAATTCAACAAATAACCATTTATGCAGAGTGATCTTGCTTTCACCACTATTACCTGTTTTATCACAAGTTTTTTTTCAAACCCTGAATGTGAGACATGTTTTTCATGCATTTTATGTGACTCTATTTTGAAAAATGTATTCTACATGACAGTATTTTAATCAAGTTCCTATTTGATCCAAATACAAACCATTGATTAGTAATTTTTAAGTCTATGTATATGAGGAATATGATTGTCTTTGAGGGATTTTCATATTTTTTTCATATTGATATTATGATAATTACTATTCATGTGATCATGTTCATAACACATGACCATGAGTCTCCAATGGGGTCACCAGATTATTAAATTCCATACATGGTTTGTGTGACCCACGATACATATAGGGGTCTAGAGATATGCATTCAATTTATGATTTTGGGAATCCCTTATTTATTATTGTGGTGTGCATGATGCCACCAGTTCATGTCTTTTTTTGACAAGATTTTATTTTATATTTCTGACATGTTCTACTTAATTATTTTCATATGGATTCATGATATCATTGATCTTCCTTATATGATTCCAATCAATGGTACATTATTTCGAGAAAACATAACCCCAATCCTCAGTATCATATCTATAATATCAGTGAGGGTCTGAAAAGGATTCATTCATCTGATTTTCGACACTATCATTTATCCCAACGATATCCTCTTTATTCGATTAGTCTGTGAGATGATTCTCATATTACCCATAAACACATTAATCATTTTTATTACTAGTTTTCAGATTCTAATTAATGTGTCCAAAAAAATAATTATCGAAGATGGATAATTGAATAGAGCATTGTCTCATGATAGATCTTATATGTTGGAAAAATCCCCCTTAGGACCTTATGGTTCTAACTTCCCACCTGAACCAATTGGCCAGAGTAATTCGAGTATATTTACATCATCTCAAAAAAATAACGCCATTTTATGTGGTTAGAAGTGGGATATCATTCATAGAGGAAATTTTTAGAATTAATGGTTATGGTCTTTTCATAATTAGCGGAATCTACATAGACATGGAGGATTAGTTGTACAATGGTCATATTTATTTTATTTTATGGATTTATAAATTCATTTTCTATCACCAACCTAATCATATTTTAGAGATGATAATCTATTGTTGTACTTGTAACAACACATTCCATATTCCCCGTAATAAAAGGGATATCAACATACGAGATATCCACCAACTAGGTGGTTTCCCCACTCCTGGATAAATTTATGATGAATAGATTTTTAAAACTAAATAATAGTAATATCCCTAGTAAACCTAATGTTGCTGAGGGTGATGCTTATTATTGTAAAGTAGAAATTAGGGGAAGAGATAACAATGAACTCAATCATTTACATTATATACTGGATTAATATTTTTATCTTTTGTAGGAGGGTTTGGTCGAATTCTATACACAGTCATTGACGCCCCTCTCTGTAGGTATGTGATACTGTTGTATCATATTGGGTCATTTTCGAATCTAGGGATCACACTATGTGGGGATATTCAGTTAACCCAGAGGTATCTTCACATTATATGCTAGAATTACATCTATCCAATATTTTGAATGGGTGGCTTTTCCTGTCTAGGGATGCGAGATCAATAGTATATGTTATCATGTTGGTGATGGTAGTGCTGCTTGGGAAATGAAGGTTCCTTAACATGGAAGTACCATTCCAAGTGCTTCTTTATCACATCCTAGTATGTATTATATAAGGGAGAACCCCATATAGGATAAGTGGTCCTCTCCCATTCAAGTTTGGCATGATAGAGGGGTATTTTGATGTTATGAATACCACAACACTTCCAACACCATAGATTCCCTATAAATTTCAATATTAATGAACATATATTGGATCAAGGCTATGTATTTGAGCCCTAGTGTGGATAAAGATTCACTATTCCATATAGATGGCTACGACTTCATGACCTTTTGTGAATCATCATTTTTGATTGTTGATAATGGATGTGGCTCTCTTGAAGATAGCTCATATATATGATATCATTCCAAGATGGGGTTCCTACATCTATCATAGGCGATCTAGTTATTTGTGGGCCCTACACACCATATTGATTTTCCTATCATTTTGGATTTATTCAAAGGGTCTCTACTCTTATTTTGGTTGTCATTTGAGGGGATCTACATACCAAATACATTCTCTAATTTTGTAAGATACTAGAATGTGATGATATAAGTCTATGATCATGTTACCACATGTTGATTCTTATATATCATTTATCCTGGATAATTCTCATGTGTGGGAAGCATCTTATCCAGATGGTATGCAAGGCTAGATGGTCAATCATGAGGAAAACCCCATCACATCACCAACCGATTTTCCTATTGAAATATGGAATTTATTGAATACATATTCGAGATATCAATGAATATAGCTCTCTAAATGGATGATTATCAACAAAACATAATAGATTACATTGAGGTGATCAATCCACCAGAACTAGCTCCAAATGATACACCTATTGAGAGAAGTGAATATGGGGATTCTAATCATTCTTTTTCAATGTCTTATTTTATTATTCCACCAACTATCACTGATGAACCATCGGTCTCATTAGATCAGGTTCAATGTAATTTGATCTGGCAACAAATTTATGCCTAGATCACTGATTTCCATGTGGATGTATTGTGTGATATTGTGAAATTCCTTAACTAATTTTTTCAATATTATGGGAATTTGGTTTTTACTAACATCCTATATTAGAAATTATAAAGAAAATATTTTAAATTCATATAGATATGAAAAAATTAATGGGATTTGAATAACCATATAGATGTGGCTCTCATTTCTAGGAGGATGAGGGAGACATTTGAGGCACTGGATAAGGTTCCGAAGTTTTTTATATGAACTGCAATCGGAATTATTTTCATAGAAAGTGAATATATAGATATGACCGGAGATCATAGCTCATTTGAGATTAATATTTTGATGTAAACATCTTCCTTGGATGTTTCTTAGAAGTTTGTTAAAAATTTGACTACTTTTTTATAGACTATCCGCTTGAGAGTTAAAGAAGAATAGGTGTGGAGAGTGGCATTAAAGAGTTCTATTTTTTACTTCCCACCTAAGTCATACTAACCTTGATAGTATGACTCACTTAATTTTTACATTTTTTGACCATTGTAATGAATTTCATTTTTTAGGCATTATAAAGAATAAAAAATTTGGATATTCCTCCCCCATTTTTCATACTATAAATGAATGAATATTCTAGAAATTCCACTTTACTATCTACTTTCCTTTCATCCATTATATTCATGTCATACCATTGATATGATATTATATGAAACACAACAAATAACCATCCTTATTATAATATCTAGAAAATTAAAATTTCTACTTTGTAAAAGGATAATCAGGTAGAATATATGTCCCCTAAGAATAGTTCGCAATTATTTTTTTAGGTTGGTATGCTTGGGGATCATAGATTTATTATGATGAATTTTGGAACCATGGTCATTCTATGCTTGAAAAAGAGTATGTATTGTGTATTCTGTCAACCCTCCTTAGAAGATCAGAATATTTTCCAATGGGATTTGTGCACAATTTTAATGGGTGTTTAGAAGGTTTCACACAATGCCTAATTTCAGATCATAATTTCAAAAAATGGATAATTAAAAACAATTTACATGCATTTCTTAAAAGTGCATGAAAGATGAGGTTTTGTGAAAGTATATTATGCACCCAATGCGATGTAAAAAGTGGTTTTACATGATGATGAAGAATCTTGTGTGCACTGAAAAATATGCATAAAAAATGTGTGTAGGTTCACCATGGTCTTTATATGGGTTGCTACCCCAATGGGGCACTTGAGAATTTTTCAATGAAAATATGGATGCACTTTTGTGCGAATGATTTGTGTGTGAGATATTAGAAGGTAGTTAATCTTGCTCAAAATGTTCTTCATTAGTGTAAAAGGACCATGTGAACCATTCATAGAAGTTACATGAATGGTAATTGTTGGGCGAATGGTAGGGGCTGTGAGAAAGTCAACATGCATGAGAAATCCAAAATCTTGCACGCAAGTTCAGGTATTTCTTGCAAGCATACTGTTATGATTTGGACATTATTTATAATATATTGTTCAGTGGTTCAATATATTCATGTGCATGAATTCTAGACCTTGATTCTTGTAATGTAAAATGATGAATAGAGAAAATTAATTCAGTGAAATTTTGTGGAACTGACCACCCAGCGGATAAACTATATTTTACTTCTCTCAAAGTAGTGTGCTAGGGGGAGTTGAGGGAATTAATCTGAGGGATGTAGTGAGAAATCCTTGAAAACATGTAATGGAAGTGTTACTAGAATAGAGTGGCTGTTACCATATCTGGTAATCCTCCAATTAGTAATGAATAGTGGGTTAAGGTAAGACTGACACACTTTCAGCGTATTCTCCTAAGAATTAGTCTTTTGTAGTGAACAATGTAATAGTGTTATTTCATCTTCCATATTTCTTTTTTTACAGATTTAACAAGTTCCTACCGTGGTGGGAAGAAGATCCACAACTTTAAACATATGTTGACACCCTGATTAACACATCCCCTCTCTATGTGTTCTGGGGGTCCTTCAATAATGCCATATGTGGGACTGTACAAGTTCATGAAGGAAAAATTTCATTAATGATTTAAATTATGGGATTTTATCTTTGACCCCATATTACATTAGTTTTGGACTTTTTGATAAGACATGATATCACTTTAGTATCGTCTCTATTATCTTTGACTTATCATGCCAATAGTTTTGTATCTTTTATATAAGACATTATATATATTTAGTTTAGGTTATTTTATATTTGACCATATAGTACATTATATTATGTTCTTTTAATATGGATGTTATTTTGTTTTAATTTTTGGTTTATTATCTCAGACCTTATATCAAATTTATTTGGCTTATTTTATTCTGGAAATCATATTTAAATAGTTTATTGCCTTCTAGGTCGGAGAATATATTGATTTAGTATTTTGATTTTAGATCGGTTATGATATTTCATCAGTTTACATACTTCTAGCATGGACATAATATTTCTATTGTTTAAGGTATTTTATCTTGGAACAAGTATTTTAATAGATTATGTTCTATTATTTCATACATTATATAGCAACAGTTTTGGGTAATTTTCTAAGGACATGATATTTCTTTAGTTTATAGTCTTTACCTTGGACCTCATCATTGATCAGGGGATGTGGTTAAAACATGATAAATATGAACCAAAACACACTAAGGTGTTGGGTACTGTTATGGTGTTTCAAGGGCTCACAAGGATCCAAAAATTTTTTTTCATGGTGATTCATTTGGTTGATGGCCATTGGGGAATATGAATGAGACATGGGAATTAATTCGTAGACATGAAAAGGGACCTTGATTTCGGGTATCCATTACAAGGGTTGTGGATTATTTTTTAAAAGTATAGGTTTTATTAGGAAATACTAAGTATACCAGGCCTACCTATATAGGTGAAATTTGGATGATATAAATCCTATAACAAAATCAAGTGCCTTTGAATATGAGATGGGGATAACCTAACATGTATTTCCCATGAAATTATGGTATGGTATATTCTTCCGAGGTGATTCTTGGGGTTATAAGGATTTAAGCTCATTTCCAGTAAGGTGGATATGCCTATAGTCAGAGGGTTTGGGCCGTTATGTATTAATATCATTCCAAGATAAATACGATCTATACTCCACTTCGAGGTCCATGTGAGATTTGTGAAGATGAAAACATCAATATAATGAGGTTTGGTATGCATGGAATTATATCTGTAAAGTTTTCTGGAAACCTAGTAAAATTAAACATCTGGTTTTGAGGATGGATCCATATAAGTAGTGGTATCAAATCCAAAGGTGTGGCCCACCATAGGATAGGGAATTAAGGTTCATAGTAATTCCTTAATAAAGGGTATAAAAATTAATGATGTACAATCAAGGGCTCAGAACTAAATTTGATAGTTTGGTGTGGTGATTATAAGTCACAACCTAGAGTGATCCACTATAAGGAATGATATGCAGAAGTCATACAAGGAGAGGTTCAGAACATAATGAGGTCATGAGTATATCCACTATGGTTTAAGGGCTCATGAGGATTGGAAGGCCCTTTTTCGGGGTGACGTATTTGGTTGAAATCCATGATAACATATGTGGTATCCTTTGGAATGTATAAATAGTCATGAAATGGGTAATTTAATCCATAAATCCTTTTCATTGTCAATGTATGGATATGTTTATCTAAGGCACCCCAATTTCAACATTGTATTTTCAGAAATATAGAAGATCCATAAGGGTTACAGTACCATAAATGTTATTCCAATTCATAGGGAACATATTCTCAGGGTGAGGATAATTCATAAACCATTCCTCAAAATTTATCATGAACTAGGAGGTATATAAAGCATATCAGGGATTTTGATAGGGTAACTAGGTACACCCAATGAGATTTATGTCATATTTATTTTCACCCTATTTTTTCTAAACACTAATGGTGAAGAGTCTAATTAGTGAGTAATTGAATTTTTCATAGGATTCCCTTTTTGGGTATTCATCTTAATAAATTTTGCTTCTCATTCACAATCAGTTTTTGATATTGAGATTTAGAACATTATAGGTAAGAGTTATTGGTCGTGCTGCATTGACCAATGTGCATGAAATTTATGGTCATGACACAAATTGACCTATAATGGAGGATGACACAGATGAGCCTACTCCTGATATTGAGGGTCATGAGTTATATATCTTCCTTTTGAGAATGATAATGACATACTATGAATCAATAATCAAGGTTATTCAGTGATCATTGAAGATATAAGACAATTATACATTTAGAGGTTCATATCACACATAGGTGTTGAGTTTTAACACCGCGTTTCCAAACCTCACAAGGATAAGAATTTCAATTTTTCAATAGTGAAAAATTTGTGTAACAATCATAGATACATATGGAGGATCCATGGGAATGTATGCATAGTCAATAACAGAGTACTTAAAGCATGATTACTTTTACAGGGCCATAGAAGGTTGCGGTAATATAATATGCTCGACGTTTGAGGTATTTGGAAGGTGGTGCCTCAAAATAGGATGAATGTACATTGAATTCTTTATTACATGGGTAAGGTTTATATACCCCTTTGATAAATAATGAAATACAGTTGTAGTTCTAAACAATTTATTTTCATGTTATGGGGATGTATTTTCTTACATATATTTCAACGTAATGTAGAAATGAAGTGTTCCATTATGTTTTACTATCATTAACTATGGAAATTTTCTAGGAAGATTATCATTATGTGGTAAGGATATTTTCTATTCATTTTATCATTATATGGTATGGGTGTGTTCAAAGATGTGAACGAATAAAATTCCTCATTGACTGAGGATAGATATATGGGTCTCACTATGTATCAAATATCAATATAAATAAATCCATATGTTGTTCTTAGTAACCCATGAAATTTAACTTCATGCAGTAATGATGTAGATGGACTAACGTGATAAGGAAAAAATGATGGGGTTGTGCCCTAAGGTGTAAGCTAGTTTTTTACTATATATATCACAAGGATGATAATCAATCCATATGTATATATCAATGATTTGTCCATTATCGGTCTGAATATTATTCAAGGAGGGGATATTTTTATACTTTTTTTGACAATCCATAATGTTGGATATTTTGGCATCACTACGTATCATGTGTGGCAATGAATATTTTCACACATTGTTATTGAATTGTAAATACTCTATGCAGGAATGACTCATACGTAGAGGTGGGAATTTTTTCATTTGACTATTGTAATTGGGATCATGGTTGTGGATTCAATCATATCAATATATATTTTGATTACACGGATCAATACAAAAAAAGTTCTAAATGAACCAAGCAGTTTAATTTTTTACTGCAAGGATTCATGGTATTCTTTTTGAGCTCTTTAATTTAAAAATAGGTATGCATATCAATAGTTTTTATTCATTATATGTGTGAGGAAACTCCTTTTGTAAATCTTAATACCATGTGAGTCATTCTCGATGTGAGAAACACAAAATTTAAAGGGGTTCATACTATCATGAAGAGGAACATAAGAGTATGATATAGACATCTTGTATCATTTGGTGGTTGTATCAAGATGCATAATCGATTTATTCCAACATATCTCTTTGTAAATTCCAACAATTATATATATACATATTGAAATCTTGTGCAATTTAATGTCATGTTGAATGGACATATTTTGTGGAGTTTAATTTCATGTTGTAATTATTTTTGTGATGCGTTGTGGAAGAGGAGAGATATAATTAATCTGTGTAGTTTACCACAACGTTTTAAGTATGTAGGTCACTATTACATTGAGTAAATTTATGTATAGTAAAACACACTAATGTATTGTGATTCACTATGTATCATGTGATGTAAGGAACCAAGACACACACATTAATTGATGAACCAAGCAATTTGACATTGTATGGCTAGTACATTAGTAGTGAATATTAAAATAATGTGGTGAAGGTAATCTTATCTAATTTAGTGTTATGCAACTAGGATAGACTCTTATTGATTTTAATCATGTAACCAGGATGAATGAAGGGACTTATACTAATTTGGAATCTTTTGTGATGCTAGATATGTAAATTATTCCTTATAGAACCTCACTTTGGTGGATGGTGTGAGATGCTCCCCATATATAGTGGCCAACGAGTAAGCTATATAATGATAGACCTTATATATAATTTAAGGTCCCATAATTTTGAATCTAGCTTTAGGGGAATCATGCCTAATATAATCAGGGTTCTAAGAAACAACAATTTTTCCCCTAAGAAGAATGAATGGAGGTGAACCTATTTATTTAAACCTATGGAAATTTGATTCTGGTGGACCTCAAGATTGTGCAATGTGTGAAACCTATTCTCATCGAGTCACTCCAATTCATCTATCTGCTTCTTTGACACCTATTCATATGAGATTTATTCTAATAAATCTATTGGGATTGAGGGTAGATAGAATTCTATTAGTGGAACTACCTTGGTCCCATGCACCACTGAGTATGGTGTTTCTTGTGCCATAATACATGTGGTGGATTGGTAGGACCATATAGAATAGATATTTTTTACATCCAATACTTATTATACTTATTCACAATCATATAGAGTACATTTGAACTATTTTTATTGATGGCCTCAATCAATCCATATTCGACTACATGAGAGCGAGATGATTGGTTGGACTCGATGATATTATCTAGGTAGAGTTTCTGTAACTCTTTATAAGAGAATACGATGTTGTTTTCCATCAATATTGCATATGGGGCCCCGAACTCGGTGATGGTTTTATACATTATGATGTTTCTCTGTTGTTCATTATCCTGATTTTCATGAGTGGTATTTTCTTATCCAATTTGAAAAAAAGATGGTAGATGTAAAGATGTAACTAGACTAATGATTTATGGCTAGAAAACATATCCCCAAGACATGCATCCCCTGAATAGACAATGGGCAGGAATATTTAGCAGTATTTATAAATCATGGGGGTTAATAGATAAAGAATTCATCGATTTGGAAGGGATGGCATTTCATGACGAATTAAACATAGTCTAGTATAATGGTTTTCTAGTAGTATTTTAACATTCTGATTTGGTGGGAGATCATAGTCATAGTTTTATAGGCATTGCAGGTTCCTGCAAGGAATTTTTTCAACATAGGGGAAAATTATCCTTATTTTATTCATCTGTGGATGATCCTATAAAATAAACCCATATAGAGAGTATATTTTTCATTTACACTATAATTTACAGTAATGATAACTAACCAATAGTTAATATGTTCCCATATGACTTGTATTTTCGGAGAGTCCCATTTTTGAGATAGTCGATTATGGGTTACATTTATCCAAGGGAGTACATTATATCATCACACTCTTGGGAAGTGATTACATGGTTGATTTATTCCATATCATAGTCAATGATTGATGTAACTGTTGTTTGATGTGTGATCTAGACTATTTGTTATTCCTTATCATAGATGTCTAGGATATTTGGTGAATTGGAAAATAATCAGCCCGAGAATACTATGATAGGGGAACATGATGTGATATGGTATAAAAAGGGTATTCTTCCATATATCTTGGGATATAGCAAATGATAGTGGGAAATAATTCAGTTTTTATAGAATATTCTCCATTTATTATATTTATCAATAACTCTAAATAACATTTTAAATCTAGGTAGGCTATTTGGAGCAGTAGGGATATTTTGGATATAGTAATTAGGGCTTGGTATTATACCCCATTTTCATGCAGCCATTGGATATTGAGAAAGATTAGAGAAACACCGATCTGTTTGAGAATTCATACATAAAACCTTTGAAAACTGAATTGAAACGTTGTATTATTATCATTTTACTGATTGTACATTGAGAGGTTCTTTGAAACTATATCTCCCATATTAGAAGAGTGTCAAGGGAATAGAATACCTCCCCAACTAAAAACATGGTGTCCACTAGTGTATTTATTTGAGTAAGATGTGTTGCAATGAAATAAATGTGGGATTTCTCATTTATTAAAAAATGTGATATGAAATGAATGTTACATTACTGAATAATAACTATCCATCAGGAAAATGACCTAGTTATAATTGGACGACCCTAGATGTACTTGAGCAGATCGATATGGGAGAAGAGATATATATTCTAGTGCTGTAAGTAATGCCTCAACTTTTTTACTACAAATATTAGTGCAGGTATGTTCTTCTTGAAATCATAATATATTATCTCAGTATCCAAAAATTGACATGTAATGTAGTAGATACTATTATTACTCCACAAGTCATTCTTATGTGAAATGAGAGTTCCCAATGACATTCCATGGTTCCCACTGCTAAGATGGGTGGCCTCCCATCCAACAGAAGTTTCAGGACTAGTGGGTGTCGGAGGTACTGCATGATACATATTGAGGCTTCATGAAAATAATTTTCCCATTTATAAGAGATTTCATTCTTCAATAGCCTAGTGAAGGGGAGATCATTGTTTTAAAGGTTGGCAATAAATACCCAAATTATGCATGGTTTCCATGGATCCCCAATAGTTATTTGACATTTCTAGGGAGTGAAAATTCTTTGATAGAACTAGTCATTTCTGGGTTTACCTTGATTCCACAACGTTATAAAAAAAATCCACAGAACAACCTTGATGTTACCTTGAGGTATTATTTCAATGGATTCATATTAATACTATGTTATCGCATCTTAAAAAACACTATTTGATGGACTGTAAAGTGATCACACCGATATTGTTATTTTACAACCAGATCACTCACATAACTTTTGACAATATTTCCCAAGGAAGAGAAAAATAGAAGATTAACATAATGTTTATATATGGTGAAAACATTTTTCAAGATAAACGGCATGAAATTATTGAAAAATATCCCATGGTGTTCTCTATATTCTGTGGTTTCTTCATCATTAAGGCCCATTATTATCATGTTCTATCCTGAGTACCCTACAATGAATGAAATGTATATTAATCCATTAGTCTCTTGGATAAATATTTATATGATCGAATTTTTTTAACATTCTTTTAGTAAATGCAGATTAAGTTCTCTGAAGTCAATATAAGACACAATCTTCTCATTCTACATCCTAATAGTGATGAGGTCGAGAGTCCATCTTTGGTGTTTCACATCTTGGACGAATATTGATTTGGTCAAATATTTAACATCCTCCCCAATATTGGTGGAATGATATGGTTGCTTCCTTCTAGATTCCTTGTTGATGATTTTTTGATCTTTGGGTTGTAAAATATGGTGTATATCCACATCTACATTCAACTCAAGAATTTCTATGTATTTTTAATCAATCACATATCATAGATACTTAAAAAATGTGATTTATATATCTTTCTCTTAAATGAGAATAGAAAAACTTATTTGTGTAGTCAATGGGTCATCCTATACTTTTATGTAACTCTGTATGAGTTTGTTGATGGTGGTGGATACACCTTCTTTGATTGGTAGAGGAGTGTTGTTGATTTCATTATAATTTTAATCCATCTTTCAGTCTGTGGGGAAATTTTCAATGGAGATGAAAACATGGTGGATTCTCTATCACTATCAGGATGATATAAAATATGATAATAAAAATTACCTTCCACCTTTTCCGTGATTCATTACTTTGAGATGACGAAATAGATTTTATTTTATGCTTTCTCTATAGATCAAACTGTCTTGGACGTTTGGGAAAAGATATGTGATTTCAACTAGATATATAGTTTGAAAAAATTCACTATCTATCATACTGCATTATGTGGTTGGTGATTCCCCCAAACCACTATTAGAAGAATACTATATATCATAATCTATCAATAGTTTAATTCTTCCCTTCTTATTGAAATCTACATCAGCATATGTGGCTGTGTATGTCTCTTTGTGGGTGTTGTCACCATATAGTACTACAACATTTCCATCGACGTGTAACATGAGATAATTATGTAATATCAAATGTATCTCTATGTGGCAATCATACTAGTGCCTCTCATGCCAAACATTGTTGGAGGCGTCTTTATGGATAACAATAAACTCATTATTTGATGTAATATCCCAATACTACTATTTCGTTTTGATCTTCCCATGATCTTTTGTCTCGCATTTATCATTCCCTTTAATGGTCATCGTAGTTGGAGAAAAGTTCCATACTCTATATCCCAAACACTATAGGGTTCTTACTATGATATGATTTATCCTTGATCCAATATTAATTATATCCCATTATACATTGACATTATTTACTACATATGTGACATATAGGGGTCTTATATACCCATAATAGACCACTTCTTGATATTGTTAATTTAATGAGATGGAAACATGATATTATGATGTCATGGTATCCACTTGATAAATCAGAATCATCTAAATGAATATAAAATGGGATTTGGAGGGCATCAACAGGTCCTTACATTAGTTTTTTTAATGTTGGAGAACCTCAAGTATTGAGAAAAAGAAGGTCACTAACAACTTATTTTTCATGGTATCAAACATTGTGAGGATGTTCAACGCTTCATGATATTAGGTTTCTTTGGACATGTATATTAGGAGATGAAACATTTTAGGAAAACAAGCATGGTGGTTATATAGATGTTGTGAGAGCATCTACTATAAGCAGATTTGGTTTTTTTTCTTCCCATTTGACTGGGTCAATCATATAGTTGAACCCCCGCTAGGATGTCATGTAAGAAAATTAGGCTACCGGTACTAGTGGATGGTTTTGGGAAACACCCATTCCTATTATGGGTCTACAAGAGCGTTTTCCCATGAGTCTCATCTACATAAACAATTTCTAAGGTGATTTGAACAAAATATTTTTCCCAGACACATTCACAAGGACCCATGTATACATTGTTCTAGTGCATGTGTCCTCTCATTCCCTTGATATGTGTAGGGAACTCACACAATAGGGATAAACCATTATCATGTAAGGGGGATGAAAATTGTATCACATTGACACGACTAAATATAATTTATTCATATAATGAGGATTCCATTTGGTGTGATGATGACCGTGTTGAGGTTGTTGGAGGGGGGAAATTTGTGAAGGTCATATCATTCCATATATAAGATTATGATTCCTCCCCTTCTATGTAATACTATTTATAATTGACACACCCACCATTGTGAGGTATTCTAAATGTTACCTCATTGGGTGGTTGTTGTATTATGGGTTTTCGAAGATCCACTCTCAGGGTGTCATGAGCTCGGTCAACTTTTTTTGAGTCAAATATTTGTGGATCATTAACGCATGCCTTGTCAAGAAATTCTTCCAATCACCCTCTTCATCTAAATGGAAGGTAATTATGAATTACAAATACTATGTGGAATTATCTAGAACCACCTATATAGAATATAACATCTCCTAAATGATGCATTTGAAGAAGAAATAATATTTTATATATTTACCCATCCATCTATATAATGGTATGTAGTGGGGACTTCAAGTGAGGTGGACTTCCCTAGGAATCCTGGGGTATGGTAATATGAGAAGGATTTTGAACATGGGTTCCACAAAATAACTGGGGAATTTTTAATTTCATAAAGAGTATTCCTTATTCATCTGATATTGATATCTGAGGTGATAACAATTTCTATATTTTTCTAATTGAGGGGGATTGAATGCATGAAACTACTCGACATGATTTCATGGAAAATTTGGGACCTACCTGGATATATAGAAGTGTGTTGGTGTGGGATTTAGAATAACATCTACAAATTTTTATTTTCCTAGAATTTTTCTTCTTGTTGAAACCATGATTTGAGTTTTTGATCGGGTTTGCAGTTTGAATTCTCATAAATGTTGTGTAGTTGTAGTAATCTCATGGAAACCCATTACATATTGTAATAAAATCAGATGCATCTACAACCTATATAAGAGATTTTTTGCACAAATAACCAGTACATTCTCTTACGAGTTAGGTTTGTTGAGAGGGTACGTTAAACACATACACCTTGCGCTAAATTCATACAACCCCATGTTTTCACATTAAATTGATTTTTTAGGATGAATATCATTTTTTTATTCATTGAACAAATGAATTAGTAGGTCAAATGATGATGAATGTCTTCCCATACTGTAACAGATATTATTAGCAGAGTTATATAGAAATAAATGATGGACCTATAAAATTTAGTACAAAACACCTCGTCTTTTTGACCTCTTATTGATCTTTAGGGTCCATCATTGTCCTGCATTAGGATACAAACTGTGTGAGATTTGTTTCTGTAACAATCACACCATCATTGTTACAAAAATTTAGTATTGGAAAAATTTGGTGGAGGTATGGTGTCAGCCACCCCTTCAGGATAATAATACTTATCAGCAATCAAAGGTGTGCATCACCAATACATAGAATTAATTCGAGTGGCTAAAAAACATGATATTTTTAAGAAACATAGAGGGTACTATTTTTTTATCCATCCCATGTCTATATAGATAATTTGGAGGATGGAGAGATGTCCCCAACATTATCTGCGATTGAATTTTGATTCTTTCCAACGTTGGATTATTTCCTATGATGGATAGACTATTGCCACAATAGAGGGAAGTAATGAATGTTTTAACCATATTTATTTATGTAGAATTTCCATTGGCATATAAAGCTTTTATGATTCTTGGATACCGATCATTTTGAAGAATTGGATATTATAGTGGGAATATTAAACTCTAGTGGATGATTATACCAAATGGGAATATTTCCTTTGAGTATCTCTTCATTGAGTTTTTGGAGAGCGTGTACTTCTCACTCATATTGTCAAAATTGATTCTCAGGGGAAGGAACACCAATTCTCATTGGTGTAGATTGGGATATGTCTATTCCATTCCTTTTTATATGTTCCTTCATGTAGGTAGAAACTCAATATTCATAAGTTCTAAATATTGGAAACACCATTGCTTTAGGGTGTGTACAACTTTATTTTGGGCATCTAGATAACCCACCTCACGTGAAATGTTTTCTTTATTGTGGCCCTATACATTTTTTCCCTATTTTATGATATCCATCATGTTAATAGTAAGGTCATTAATAGTGGTATATTAGGTAATGGTGGTTGTTCAATTAGTCTTTAGACAACATGATAAATTTTTGTTATCTTCCTTAGGGTCGTTATTCAAAATCTAAGAAATATTTGGCCATTTTGGATGGCAGCCCCAGTGGAGTCTGATTTCATTCGTTGCCTATTTCTCCAATTTTAGAATATGAATAGTTACATTGATGGAGTTATTGAACATGATTGTTGAATGGTTCATCCCATGAAGGGGTTTTCTCTTATGGTGTAAGGAGAAGGTATGATGTCGACCATTAATATTTTCCTCCAATCCTAGAGAAGTCTAATTCTTATGGTAGAGATTATGTTAATGAAAATTTCCAATGTCTTGTGTTATTGGGGTTATTCAAAGCCACAACTGGCATTGATTGGTCCTGTTGTTAATGACCAAATGGCTAAAATCATGGATTTTAAAACTCCCATGATGGACATGAATATATAAATACCCCTATCCCAGTAATATTGTGTTAGGTCCACAAAGTTAGATACCCTGAGAGGGGTGGGGTGAATTAGGGTATACCAGATTAAAAAACTTCCCCTATTGATCTTGTTTTTCTATTAAAAAAATTTCTCTTCCCTCTCTTTCCCGTAGAAAAGTAAAAATAGAATATAAATCATGAACATTACACAATGATTTTTACATAGTTCACACTCCCTGGGCTATGTTAAGGGAGCATACACCGGCAATGTGCTGATATACCAAATCTCATAAAAGCACACTATTTATTAAAATAGTTGAAGTGGACTCACTATCCCTTCTGGTTTACAACTACTCACAAAATGAATTATCCCAGCTCTCTGAACCCAAGTGACCACACTACTTATTCAGAAGATCCAGTCATAGTTTATAGACATGTAGGTCTCTTCAGTATCACTAATGAAACCCGCATCATTAACTATTGATAGATGCTCTGTTGATGCCCATCTATCACCCGTAGATGACTCACTATTTTCATCAAGTGTTCCAGGAAACTCCAATTATTACGTGCAACACTTACTGCACCTTGCACATAATTCCCTTTCCATGCGTGAAATACTATTTTTGCGCAACACCTCTTTTATGTGTAACCACCTCTTTTTTGTGGACACTTATCATTATGCACAAAACAAATTTTTCGTGAAGCCTTTTCTATACGTGATAACACTTCGTTTACACGCAATAGTTTATCTTTTGTACACATCCATTTATTTGGTCCGAAACAACTCTTTTATGGGCAAACTATCAGTTTTCGTGCAACTCCCTTGTGGACTCCATTTTCACGTGCTAGATATCAGATACTCTATAAGTCTTCAACTATAGAAAATGAGGGGGGTCACATCATATTTATAGGAAAAATCAACAGATGCGCAAAAAAACCCTCCTTGAGCGCATAATTAACTTCGAGCCCAAAAACCACATATTCTTATCAACATCATTTTTCGCGCACTACTCCAGTATTTCTGGAACCTCAGGCCTTTTACAATTTTCATGGCTCTTATCTCAAACCACCTCTTGCATGAAAAATGCCAATACTCTATTTTACAAACCACGCTATTATTTCATGCACCAATTTCCTTTTTCGCGCACCATGAAAATATTTCACGCCCCACATTCATTTTTCATGCACCACGCAGAACATATATACTCTTATTGGGTATCAACTCTTCCCTCAAATTCTTTTTCTTGTTCATAAAATTTTGTTTCATTCTTCTTCTAAGAACTGCTAACAATTTCCACCATAGAATTTTCTCTATGATCTCTGCAGTTCTCTATCTCTTCAACCTCCTCAACCCAGGCTCATCTAAACTATCACATTCCTTTGAAATAAGGTTCTTCTTCTTGATGAAATTTTTTTTGAACTGTTTCTTGCCATTCCCATAGGCTAGAGACTTCTTCTTGGGAATTTTGATTTCAAAGAAATCATCATACTCTTGGAACTTTTTGGGGTGCCTTTCCACAGGATTAAAAACCTTTCCACATAGAAAACAAGAAAGTGGAAGCTTCCCTTTAAACATTCCTTCTCTTCATTGAAGGTTTGAGGAGTGGAATGACATAACCTCATTTGTCTCCTCTTCTTCCTGAGAATCTTCAATGGTGATTTTCTTCATGGCCTTGAATTATACCTCATTGGATTTCCCTTTTTCCATAGCATCATTATCATCAGTTCTCAGTTTATATGCATCAATAATGATTGGTATGTTATCAAATTTCATCTCTTTCGGTACATTATCTTCTAAAACTGAATCATTTGGATTGAACCGAGGTGGATGTTTCCCCATGATGAGCTCTACAATATTTATGTCTTCAATATCTTATCCAATACCTCCCATGTCTTCAACTACAACATTTACCCTATCAAAGAATGTATCAACAGATTCATTCAGTTTCATTCTCAGGTCTTCATACTTATTCCACAACACTTGTATCTTTTCCTCTCTGAACTTTGTATCTCCTTCATATATATTCAATATATTTTCCCAAATGGAATGTTTGGTTATGCAGGACATCACATTCATATAAATAGCATTTGATAAGGTTCCCCCTAAAAAATTAATTCCCTTAGTATCATCATACAATTCTCTACGCACAACTTTAAATCATTCACCACGCTTAATATCAGTTGTTATTCCATGTATTACTATTTTGAACACATCCATTCCCAAGGATCAAAAGAAGTGTTGCATCTAATTCTTCTATAGGTAAAAATTCATCCCATCAAATATCGTAATCCCATTGTGATTGGTGACCTACAATTGAGAGAGAAACACTTATATCAACCATTACCTATGATAGAAACTATTAGGTCCACAAGGTTAGATACCCTGAGTGGGGGGTGAATCAGGGTATGTAGATTAAAACAACTAGACCTATTGATCTTGTTTTTCTATTAAAAAAATCTCCCTTATCAATCTTTCATATAGAATAGTATTAATAGAATTTGAATCATGCACAAAACACAATGAGTTTTAATTGTTTCACCCTCACTGGGATACATCCATGAAGTATACACCGGCGTTGTGCCGATGTACCAAATATACTAAAAGTGCACTAAGGTTTACAATGTTTTAACCAGAAAACATATCCCTTATAGTTTAAAATCCCTCAAAAAAGGATATATCACTGCACTCTCAACAGAATTGATCTCACTACTTCATTAGATGATCCACTCATGGTTTATAGACATGTAGGTCTCTTAATTATCAATATTGAAATCTGCATCCTTAACTATTATTATATGCTCTGTTGATTCCCATCTTTCACTGGCGGATGAATCTATCTATTCACCGAGTGTACTGGGAAACTCCAATTTTTATGTGCATCCCTTAATGCACTTTCATCCTAATTCCCTTGCTTTGCACGAAATACAATATTCATGCAACATCTCTTTTACGCGCAACCACTTATTTTATATATATCCTTTTCATTATGAACAATCATATATTTTACCTGCATCCTTTTCATTATGTGCAAACACATCATTTACGTGCAACAAGTTTTATTTTATGCACAACCTTTTATTTGCTTTCAAAAAATTCATTTATAAAAAAACATTTCATTTTCACGCAACTCCCTTGTGAACTCCAATTTTGTGTGCTCGATCATGGATATTCCATATGTCCTGAACAACTTCAAATGAGGGGGGTCACGTCATATTTAAATGAAAAATTGACCCTCACATGAAAGTAACCTCCTTGAGTGCGTAATTCACTTCGAGCGTGAAAACACATATTCTTCTCAACATCGTTTTTCACACACTGCTCAAGTATTTATCAAACCTCAAGGATTTTCAAATTTTCAATTTTTTGATATAGAAACACCTCTATTGCAAAAAACATCCATCCTCTATTTCATGCACTGCTCTAATATTTCATGAACCAGATTCCTTTTTCATTCACCATGCAAATATTCTACGCACAACATTCATGTTTCATGCACCACAAAAATATTTCGCACACAACATTCCTTTTTTATGCCCCACTTTTCTTTTTCACTCACCTCCCTTTTCCCAAGACACATCTCTCCATTTTATGATTTCTATGCCCAAAAATTTGGAAAATACTGTATAACAATGCCACCTTGTATCTACTCTTTTTGAACCATCTCTAGATCGTCCATTCATTTTTCTAGGTTCTTCAATCAAACACAGATATCCAATAACTTCTCATGAAACCAAAATATTACCATTTAAACCCCATTTGACAAAAATATTACACATCATTGTCTACCTTGTGAACAAACACAACACAAAGGACAACTTTTCTAACAAACATAGTCACCTAAAAAATGATTCATTGATACTTTGACGTGTTTTTTCTCACATATGGGGTTGATATAGATTCACAATTGATGTCTCCAGGGTCCTCTCAAGTGATGAAGAACATTGTGATGATGATTGTGATATAAATTTCCCCATCCTAGAAGGGTGGGGGGTTTTCATAGCTTCTACTAATGTGTCCCAAATACTCTTGGGTATTAATGATTCATGATGTGGAGAATGTTGTAGATATCCCCCTATACCAACTAGATGTGTCTTCTCTTGGATGGATATACTAACAGTTGATGTTGAAGCCCATTTAATATGGTGCAATTATGCTCGTTTTGGGGACAGGTGTGATGAATCCCAGGATGAGAACCAATGTTTAAAAGGAGTTATCCATTATAACACATATTTTTATTCTTTGTTTTAAAATAATTCTTTTTACCTCAAGGGGGCCACTTTGAAATCTGGTTGGCTATACTCTATACCTATTTTTGATGTCTGGGAACTATTTAGGAAGTGTAATTCTATTATAGTGACCATCTTAACTGAGAATTACATAGTCCCTTGATCTCACTAAAGGCTATAACATTTCAAGATTTCGTATTTGAGGGATTCTTCTATTATAGGGGAGTATAAATGTGTAACACTAAATAATATCCAAATACCCCAATAAAGATGCATGAGATGTGTTCAATGATCATATTACAGAGAGTTGCAAGGAATATTCGGTAATCATGTTTTAGATTTGTGATGTGCTTTTTCGTATATGCATCTCCGGCCATAGATATAGTGACAATGTCTTTCTGAAAACATAGTATCTTGATAGTATGAAGGTGACCCTAGTATGATTGATAATGTATGTTTCTATCATTTATCTAATAATGAGTAGCCCACATATTTATTTGTATATATGGAATTTAGACCAATTTTATCACATATGAGACCTCATAACTTGGTGCATCAATGGGCCAAAACATGATGTGGATGTCATTTCCTGCTACCTTTATCCATCGATCAATATCACACTCATCTTCATCAAACATACATTACTCCATCTGGTCAGACCATATTAGAGGACTTTGATTGTCAATTGATGATGATAGATGATTTCTACTGAATGTTTAAGGGGGGACTATATACCAGTGACACCAATGTTTCGTAAAGCTCTCTATATGATGTTGTTAATTTTTGGGACACCACTCTATATTTAGGTTTATTGTGATGCAGATGATTTCACATTTTCTATATGATATCATTGTGGGGAGGTTAAAAAACATGTATGGAAGGCCTATAGTCCATTTGATCCATCTCTACACTACCACGTGGAAGAATATTATCATAATGAACACCATATGATTACGCTACAATATAATAGTTGATTGACCATTTTTATGATGGGAATGTGTTTCCAACTACCTAAAAGACACCATAATTGATCAAATTTAGAATATGATCCATATTATGCATTGTTTGTGGGAATATGATATCTTGAATTTTTAAATTGTGTAGTGATATTATCCTTCCATAATATGGTTTTTAGAACTTTCATATGACTATCTCTTGTATGGGAATATGATCCCTCTTCTAAGAATCTATTGGGGTATTCCAATAAATTTTCTATTTATTTTCATGAAAATGATTCTATCTTCAGGAATGTTCCATTATAACATTGTGATCCTTAATGAATATATGAATTTAATCCCAACCATGATACTTTGGAATATTCTAATTTTCCTTCAAGGAAGGAATATTAGACTACATCGAGTGATTCATCATTCTCACCAAGTGGGCCCTAGTTGTATTATGAGTATGAGAATGGTTAGAATATGCATTCCCCGTTAGAATATATAATGCACCTACAAAATTAGATAATGGGAATGATCCAGTTCATATATTTCCTAGGAATGATGCTGGTATAGCCATTCATCATCAAAATTAGGAATATACTATTGGATTTCGTGATCTACTAGAATATTAAATGAAGATTCACAGATAGTAATATCAGCTTGTCCCATGGATTTTTAATTTTTCACTTGTTGCACCCTGTTTTAAATAGTAATATATGCCTTATTTGAGGGGTTTGGAGTTTGTTTAGGACTTCTCTGATTGGAATATGATTCTTTACTGAGACTTTTCCCCCAATCACTTGGTAAGACTTGGCCATAACAGAGATATGATATGAATCCTTAGTGATAGGAATTTTCCAACAGACTTCTTCAACCTGAATGTTCCCCTATCAAATGGCATGTTTCACTCTCATTTGGTGGGACCTGGTTAGAGAAGGAATATAATTTTGTAATGTCACCTATCCCTTTATAGAATTATGATATTAATCCTATTGGGTGGGGAGAAATAATATGTTCTTTCACTTATACATCCTTTTTTTTATGATGATTAGGTTGTTTAGTTGTCATGGCTATAGGGAATGGAATATGTGCATGTCCTTTTATTTGCAACAATCCTGAAATATATTAGCATAATTTTTCATCTATTGGTCCAATATATTGTAATTTTTTAGAAAGTGAGTGTCGGGATATAAACGTACACATTTTATATCTCCATTATATCCTAGAAGGTTTCTTATATTGAACTGTGAATATGTCCCACCATTATTCCTCCATGTGCCAATGGAATGTTTTAATGGATTTCAAGCACAGGTGATGGAATATGATCTTCCCCCTTTCCTAGTGTGGGATTATTTCCAATGGCATATTCTGAGTGGGTATAGATATTATTGTTTTTACAGGTTCCTGCCAAAATATTATTTTAGGAATCATTAGCAAGAGTTGAGATATGATCCTTATATTAAATTTATAATTCCTTCCTACCTCGATGATACTTCACTATTGACCATGCATTGGCATCAAATGAGGAAGTGTTTTGGATGGAACCTATAGTTGACGACTGGTGGGTACCAGTGGGATGGTTCTAGAAACAACGGTTAACTAGATCCCACATGGGTGGCCCTTGAAGTAGATAATAGATATATTTGGAATCATGTTTCAACATCAATAGATATGTATGATGTAAGTTTTCAATCTAAAATTGATAAGATAGTAATTATATTGGATGTGTTGATGAAGGAAAATATATTAGTATTGGATTTTCCCGGAAAATGAAGACTTACCGATTTTAGTTCTTGGAGGACCTCATGAGAATCATATAGGGTTGGGATTATATAGTGTCAATGGTACACCAAGACCATGTTGTTCACCACATATCATTATAGTTTTAAAAAATGTGTTATTACTTTTCATCCCACATGGGTTGTAGTCACAGACAATTTACTATTTAAAACAATGTATGATGAAGAAATTGTCTTGAAATGTGATGTTTCCACAATATTAAATATCTTAATGAACAATTAACATGGTTACCATTTAGTTAAATATCATAGGAATAATTTTTTAATTCATATGTTAATGATTTAAACATTAATCATAACATAATTAATTCATTCATTAGACTCATTTGGACTTATCAAAATGAGGATGTAATTTTTTCATAAGAAACCTAGTTATAAAGGTTCATATGAAAGATCATGTCAATCATATTTATTTTTTTGGTATAGGGTTTGGAAAATATTTCTTGATTCACGATTCAATGAACTTCGTCCTATTATAGAGTTCATGTCGGGCTATCAATTATTATTTGTGTGTGGGGAAAAAAATTTGCTAATGGATTATAACTAATCATTTTATGATATAGTGATTCATGAAGGTTCACACGTTTTGTTCCGTGGGGATTTAATAAGTGGAATAGATTTCACACAATGTTTTGAAATAGGGTGAATCTTAAGTCCATTTTCAATTAATCGAATCTTGGTTTTAATTTTCATTCCCCATTCATAGATACCCCAAATTATTTCCCCATCTCTATCTAGAAACGAAAAAAATTTCCCAAAGGAGGAAAATCATCTTTTATAGGCCCGATGAATCTTGGGGACTCAAATTGGTATAGTTGATGGTATGTTAGGATCATCTCATCCAATTGGGGGGAACTATTTCCCACTCTGGGACTCTTTTAATGATTTAATTTATGTTTATAAATATCTTCCTAATCATGATATGAGACTGAGAACCCTAAAAACACACTCATGGGATAATTTTATTTAATTTAAAAAAGAAATTTGGTTCTATTTGTGAATCCATCGATATGTATCTGAGGTTCTCCATCATTTTTAAATAACTTGAGGTATCTTATGTGTTGAATCCACATAACTGTGCACTTCAGAATGTGCTGTCACAAAAGGAAGTGGTTAATATTATAGAAAGGAGATGGATCTGTTATGAGGCATCCTATGTATCTTTATTATTATTGGAATAAAATCCCATATACATCATTAATATTGTGTTGGTTAATAACATTCATAGAGGACATATGTGTGGGTACTGAGACACTAGATATTGAAGATCCTAAATTAAGGATATTTCCAATATGTCCACATTATGGTATGAATTATAGTTATATAAGTTCAATTGTGTCCTTGGGACAATCCTCAATATTGATTAGCTTATATGGGCGATAGATTGTATCATTCCATTCATAAGGTATTACATAATTTAATTTTCCTAGTAGATGGAGTTTGATGATGTCAATGAGAAGTTTCATACAACTCCTTAAGCCCACGTGAGCAATGTTCCTAGTTAGAAACAATGGGCGACATATGTTAAGACTTACTTCATATGGATAAGAGAAATTGTTCATTGGGATAGTACTCGAGATGTTTAAATATAGAGCTGAAGCCTTAGAGATGAATCATACATGTCATGGTTATGATAGGAATCAAATTCATCACAGTTTTTCTTACATCGAGGTTGATTTTTATATAATCTTGGTCCCTTAGGAAGGTGCCCTACATATTCTGGATATTGTAAGAATCAATGTTAACGAAGTTCAATTTATTGGGGCTTTCACTTAGTGGTCACCATATGTTTTAGGGAATATCATAATGTGACTATAGTTACTTATTACACAATAGAGTTTTTCTTTCACATTTTGTAGGCTTATAATGAAAATAATGCGACTATTTCAACCACCTATGGCAATGTAAGATATTTTTTTGGTGAAAATGGTGTTGTAAAATTATTATAGGGATTAGTGTTGTTTTAGATCAATTAATTGGGGCTTACACACAACTATTTCAATGTTGTCATGGAATACAGACCCAAAGTGTAAAAAGTCATATATCCCTAGAATTCACTCTTGACCTGATCTTCTATTATAATGTGTATGATATAACCTAGTTGACTCGTCCAGAGGACATTATTGAGATTCTGTTAGTTTGTTCTGGATTATATCGCAAAACCTAGCTGACATGTGCCAACGATGTCACATGATATAACCATATTATCTTTGTAATATCGAAATATAATTTGGACACATGTGGAGTGGTATCATGGGATTAAGTGTGAAATTCCATATAGAGTGGAACATGTCTTGGATAACAACCATTACGGGTGTCAAAAGTCTTGGAAAACATGTCGGGAGGTCATTAAGAGTCTATGCAGACTCGCCCAAAGGGTATCATGTGAGAATCTATGCTTGCCAAAATGTGACCTAGAGACTTGAAGGACTAGAGTTGGTTCCATTTGATGTGTTAGACGATGTATCTGAGGGGATTTTGTATGTTTTGGGTGATGATCCCAGATTGGTTAATGTGATAAAGTAGCGGACCAATGGTTAAATGTGTGACTTTATCTTGACATGTCCAATATAGTTGTCAAGAACTATTTTGCATGCTTATGATTCGTATAGTGATATTTTTATCTTGTATTAGTGCTATTGTGATTATATGATGGTTCACACAAGGAATATGAGTTTCCGCCAATTTTTTTTTGGATCATTTGACTATTCATCATTTTTTATAACCATTTTATTACGAATGCCTCCTAATTTTCAACATATGTTTACTTTGTGTCTCATGTGATCTATAAGATATGTGGAATGTTCATTAGGTATCATTAAATAAGACATTAACATGATCTATAAATGATAATGTTAAGTGACTTATACATGTATAATGATCATTCCATCCATATTTCAATGTTTTGCCTGACTAATGAATTTCCATTCATGAGATTAGTTACTCTGATAAGTTCACTATGGTTATTAGGACACTTTAATTTGAATTTTTCTAATGAATCATAGTGTTTCTGTTTTCATTATATAGTGGGTCATTAGGAACCTAAAAACCCTAGGTTTTTTTCATTTTGTGTGGCACATCATGCGTGGATCAAGGATGGAGTTGGTGAAGGAGTTTGGAACTACAAAACTTCCAGATCAATTGATGTGGATAATTCATAGGGTGTTTCCTGATTTTCAATGACTTAATGTACCACAATAATATTATACATTATTTAATTATCAACAATCAGTAGGGATTTTTGGTATCATTTTGGTAGTGTTGTAGGACTTCTATAATGACTTTTTCAACATTTCCAAAGACTTCTATGTGATCAGAATGCCTATTGGAAGACCTTCATGAGATTCTTGATGAATTTTTTGGGACATTTCATGAGAAAACGGATAATTTTCCAATGGTATCTGTGCAATTTGGGAAACCTATCCATGATTCAAGTGTGACTGTGTTGTAGGATTCCTCAGTGTGTCACAATGGTTTTACGACTACAAGAGGATTTTCAACATAAACTTTTTAATTATTTTTTTGAAAAATACATCACAGTCATGCGAGAGAACATGTGTAATGTATTAGAAAATTAGTCTATTATTTCATGATATTCTGTGTTACCATAATGGATCATATGGTATAGTTAAAGAATATTGTGGAAAAAATCAATCCTTATTTCTTTTTGAATAAAATGGGGGATTTTAATGATTCCTGGACATGCTTGATGCCTTTCACGTGATGGGGATGAAAATAAAATGGGCTTCCACGAGAGAAGGATGACATGTAACTGTGTCTCAATTCATCATGTGGACCACTCGAGGGGCACCACATGTATTTTATTCCATAGAGTAACTTTTATCGCATCCACATTTATTTCAATTGTTTTATTCAACCATGGATTGGGGGTATTTTAGATTAGCTTGGATATATTAAGGAAAAATAATCCTTCACATTTTTGATGTTTCACAGGTCCTTTGTGACTGTTATGGGCCTCTAAATTTTTATATATTAATTCCCAATTTTGTAATAATTTATTTATTAGAAAGTGATCATTTATAAAAAAAATTGTTGCCGAGGAGAGAATATCCAAGTGCCACCACATGTCCATTATTTTTTCACATAACATTTAACTGATCAGGAATACACAGAATAAAGGGTTTTGTGGGATTTGATTCAAGCTATCATACACATGTGGATTCTTTTGTGATCTAAAAATTCTCACACAATCATTACCCCTTTGAACGATCATATGATATGTGGGTATCATATGACTTTGTATTCATTTTCATTTAATGATATATTAATACATATATTCATGTATGTATTCATATGAAATTTTTACAATTATCATTTTGTTGGAGTCAACCTCAATGAAATATGACTAATTGGAATCAAATACTATTACTTCTCAACCACGTACAAGTCAGGAATGAAATTAATGTTGTATTATACCATTGTATAAAGCATAATCCAACATTATTAGTTATGAAACTTTATTTTGTATCCAATATTAATAATAATTTAAAATATTTAAATTGATGTAATATGGGAAGAAAAAAATATAAAAACATGGTCAAATGATTTCTCAACCATCCAATTTAGATAATGAAAATGATACTGAATGGTATATTGTGAGTGTTATCAAGATATGTGAAGATGAAAGAATAATGAAATAATAAAACTTAATAATACATTATTTTATCATTTTATAATTTTGTTTAAAAACAAGTGGTGTATCAGGAAATAAATATATCATTTTTGAATGTTTCACATTGTTCAACATTATATATCCACTAATGTATAATGATGATATTTCAATAACATATTGATCAATATTTTATGAACAATATTAATAAGTAGCTTATGGAATATATATCAAATATTAATGTTTTTCACAATGTAAATTAAAAATGGAATAAATAAATGGAGATGATTCATTCATTATGAATACCTACTAGGAAATGGGGATACAATATTATGGATGTTGTTTATGGCCATCCAATAAAATCTATAGGAAATAATTAAATGTGGTTATAGAGGATAGTGATATGAAGTGTATTCATTTTATTTAAATTTTAAAGTAAATATCAAAAGTGTTACACCCCAAGTTTCCTCGGTATGTTTCCTTTCGAATAATGCAATGGCGTTCATTGTACACAACTTCGAGATTTTAACACACCATAACCAATCAAACTAGCCGTTATGAATAGTAATACCTACTTCTTGAAATTTTATAAATTCTATCACTCAAAATGGACTTCATTTTTGGATTCTTAATATCGAAATTATCCTAGGGTGAAATTTTGGTACTTTTTGGATAACTTTCATATTTTGATGAATAGTGAAAATTACTAAATTTTAATTAAAAACAACCTTTTTAATCAAAATAATTAATAGTGATAAATTATGAATTTTAGTAGTTTTAAAGTATATTTAGATTATATTTTTACCATTCAATATAATTTTGGTCATTGGACATAATTTTACAATTAAACCGAACATAAACAAGTGTCAATCTTTTGATAGTTATTATCTCTTAAAAACACGCTTTTTGTTTTGACAGCGGGAATTAATTTTAAATTAATTTCTGCCACTTCTGTGTTTTGAATTTAGAAAAATGGATTCCATATTTGGAATCAGGATTTTCAAATTGTGTAAATATGTAACTTTTATTTTTATACATTTTGAATAATTACTGCGGTAAATATTTTATTTACCATGGTTAAGGGTAAATTCGGTAAATAAGGGTTAAAAAATAATATTATAATAATACTAAATTACCCTAAAACGTGTCTTGACCCTATTGGTTGATACATGGTCGACCATGGGCATCTTTGGGTCGATTTTGGGACCCCATGGATCCACTTGTAAGTGATAATGACACTTTATTTTAATTAAGTTAAAATGAATACAAAAATGACACAAGCATATATCTTTTAGAAAAACAATTTTTACATAGGGTTATATATATTGGATTCTCTATTATAAATATTCATTAGAAAGATAAAAAGATTTCCTACATAATTGTATTTTACTTATAATTTTTAGACATTAAATAAGTTATTTTATTTGTGACACAATGATGATGCAGTAATTACTATAATAGTGAAAAAGTAAAATAATTGATATTATAAATACCCAAATAAATATAATATGAAACTTTTAATGAATTAAACTAATTTTCTAGGATAATATGATATATTATTATTGATTTAATTGACTTTGTTCGAAGTAATCAATCTGTTATGAGTTTTACAAAAATCAACTATTGAATAGGGTCAAAATTGACATAAAAGAGTTTTTAAAACAAATATTATATTATTCATTGATATTAAATTCCTAAAAATCTAAGGTTCGGCCAAGAGACTTATATCATGATAGGTGTATCATTAATGGACCAATTTGTGGACGATTGTATGTATATGGTATGTTTATTAACCATATAATATAAAAATACAAAGAGACAATGTAAAAGTGAAACTAATTAACTTAGAGTTAATACTTAAAGATAAGGTTAATATAAGTACGCATACCTGTCTAAATTCTATTGGTTGAGTTGTTTTCGACCCATACCCACCTTAACATTTGAATAGTCAACTTTGGAGCCATTGGAAACCTAATATGAATTTATTATAAACTAATATATCTAGCTTTTGCAAAGGTTCCCCTCACCCCTCTTATAAAAGGGCACTCGTCCTTCTCATTTTTTCACACCTTCAAAGCCTTTTGGATCGGCCAAAATCTACCCAAATACTCTCCCAACTTCCCTCACTACAACCTAGAGGCCTTAGTTTGATCATAAAACCAACCTAAGGAGCCCTTTTGATCAAATCAAAAGGAAGAACCCGAAGAAGAGGTAATGTTTTCACCACCCCTTTTTAAGTTCCTTTCTTCATCCACTTCCTCTTTCTTTGTTATTACCATTATAAAATAATAACTCCAATATCATATATATACTGTGATGTTATTATAAATATGGTACAACCATATTCAGTATTCTATCCATCCTTTGAATAACATGTCACCATACGTGCGTACGTACGGCTTACCGTCTCCACGTCGTGGTGTAATTGTTATTCAATATATTATTATTTGGATGGGTATAATAATGATGTGTAACACATGTAAATAATAAATATAACATTATAATGATTCTGTATATATGATATAAAATCCATTTATATATTATTTTAATATCAAAAGAATGATATTGTCGCTCGTGCGTATGTACGGACTACCGTCTCCACGAACGCGATGAGATTCATTGTCCATCATATCCATTCAATTATAATTATAATTTGATGATTTCAAAATAGTATCTAAGGACTTGGTATTATTCTGGATATGAATAATATACATCCCATTAATAACGAATATGGCTCACATAACAAAGAATATAAAGTAAAATGAACCCGTTAACACCTGAAATAACGATAATTCTAAGATATTATTAACAAATCAATGTTAAAAGATCATATATGATATCATATTAAAGTAAATGATTCATGTATTTTTCAATAACAATTATTTCACCATTATACAAGAGGTAAACCTACCATCGACCAAGGAAAAAGTACAAGTAAGGGATTTTCATATCTCACTTTCAATTCCGCGAGACTTCCATTGTTCGCCACTAAATTATTGAAAGTGGTGTATTGTGTACGACCATTTTATATATATTATCATGATTCTCTTTATATTCATGTTATTCTGTAAATCATTTGGTGGTTATTAACTTTTGTCCATATGACTCAGTTGATTAACGTGGTAAGGTGTTTCTTAACTCACTCTTAATTTCGTGAGAATTCCATTGTTCACCACTTAATTATTGCATGTGGTGTATGTGTACCGGCCATGATTGTATTCATTGTGTAATATAATTTATTTTATGGGTATTTACATCATCATGGTATGATCTTTCTTTCATGGGTTTATGTTTCGTAAGTTACCTAATTGATAAGGGAATTTGAGATTTCAATTTCCACTCTTTTGGCTTTACGCATTTTTCATTGATTATACTACCACAAGATTATGTGTGGAATCACTATTCATTTGATTATGTCATAATTTACACTCCCCTTCCTGTGGATGTACTCTTGATACACATAATCACTCCATTGAAAATTCTCAAGTCATTGATATGAATTTGATAAGAGTAATTTTAACTCTTTCACCATTTGTTGAGTTAAACATCCAATTAGTTGGTGTTGTTTTTACAAGAATATGTGTGAATATCCTTTGATTGTTTAACACTGAATATCCAATCATATTTAGTGTATTTATATTTTTCACACATAATTATGTTGTTTATTTATCCTTAACCTAAAGATATGGCCTTTATGAGAGATTTCATCTCAACTTACATTCCATTGAGACTTCTTTGTTGATATACACCAAATCACTTTTATGTGGTGTATATAATGTACTTTGACATAGTATATCATGAATTCCCTTTATTCTCATGATATTACAAAGTTTTGATTACCTCAATTATTTGTATTCAAGTGTCTCTCTTATGGTTAGAATCTCTAACTAAAATACCAATTTTTAAATGTTTTAAAGACTTATTCATCTAAATCTTTCTCATTAATGTCCATGTTTTAAAAATGGATTTAAGGATTTATTTATATGGACATTAATATTTAGAAATTGAAACTCCTTTTAAAAAGTTTCAAAGTGGTATGGGACACTTTGATTCAAAAATATATTTTTAAATGGCTTATTGACAAAT
Organism: Viscum album; assembly: GCA_963277665.1. NCBI lineage: Eukaryota > Viridiplantae > Streptophyta > Magnoliopsida > Santalales > Viscaceae > Viscum > Viscum album. The sequence goes on from OY728161.1 coordinate 1,499,381,830, forward strand.
AGTGTGACTTTTAAATGTTTTCAAGAAAAGGGGGATATTTCTCTCAAATAGTTTTGATGATTATTTTCATCTATGTCAACATCCTTCATTATTCATGATTGAGTTTAATGTGATACAATACAATCTTCCATATTGTATCAAATGAGTTATATTTGACTGTGGATGTTCTATTTTTATACCATTCATGGTTTGTGGTTAAAGTATTTACATTTCGTATGCTAGTTTTAACACGAATGTTTATTTTATGCTTAAACCTATTCATATGAGGAATGCATTGGACTTAATAAGTGACGGGTGGAGCCCGCTATAGCTCATCGATGCATCAGTAGGTCTCATGAGACAAACTAGTGTCTTGGCACAAGGCCTTGGAAAAATCTTATTTGTAGTCTTGGCACGAGGCCTTGGCTATGTGGTTATGATAGTCTGGAATTATGCATTCTATCATTATGAAAGTGGTTATTGATATTGCATGTGATAATTCAACTAGTAGAATATCCATGTGAGTAAATAAATGGCATTATTTCATTTTACCGTTGCCATTTTATGCTGAAGTTCAAGTTTAAAAGGCTTTTGTTTTAGTTATAAATTGCCTTAAGTGTTTATGCTTATTTATGAAAGCTTCTGCTATAATGTTATCCTTACTGAGCATCTGAGCTCACCCCTTTCAATGTTTTATTTTTTTTCCCAGGATTATGAAGAAGTAATTTATGAATGACCTGTAGGGATAGTATGAGGGGATATGAAGACAAGATGTCTTTTTTTTATGATGTAATGTAAAATATATGGATGTATCTAGTTATTCCAAGGCTACTAAACTAATCGGTCTTTCAAGACTTGATCTTTCTCATGATCATTCCAATGTTATGTAATAATGCACCGACTCTAGGTAATTAGGGTCGGGGCGTTACAGTTGGTATCATAGGAAGTTTAGTACAAACCTTGGTAGCTAGATTTAGATAAACTCTGATTAGAGCACGTAGACCTAGGATGAACATTGAGGATTAGTATAAAAGAACCTCCTAGAATTTTGGTATTGTGGAGATTTTGTGAGTTTTCCGAGCAATACATCCATGTCTGGATACAAGCAGGTAGAGGCGGCTCTGGCACAGATGTACCTAGGGGTAAAACCCGAAAACACCGCTTTGAGCTAGACTCGAACGGGAACTGGTGCACGACAACGGGCCTTGCTACACTCTTGGTTACCACACTACCGAGGGATATGGTTAGGATAATTTACATTTTCTTTACAAACCGATTTACGTAATATATACATAAGATGAGATTAAATGACCTTGGTTAATCCTAATATGTTTCAAATTGAGAATATGGTGACATTTTAATCTCTAAATGACTTTACGACTACTATTACTCACACAATGCTTTCTGGTTTTAGTCAATGGCTGGATTCCAAGGAAGTCATAGTGACTTTGAGAATGATGTACAAGGTGGGAACGGTGGTGGCAATGAGCAAAAAAATGGAATGTTGATAGGCGTAAAAGATATCGTGTTTATGCCAAATCAGTTTTCCAAAAATATGATCAACAACATATATATTAACCAACTCCCAGACTCAACAAGGAAGAGAAAGGTGATAAATGATAAGATCTCCAGCAATGGAGACCATGGAGAAAAGAAACCTCAATTTTCATCATGCAGGAAATGTGGAAAGAGACACCCAGGAAAGTGTCTCAATGGGACAATGAAATGTTTTACGTGCGGGAAGGAAGGACATAAAGTGAAGAATTGCAGAAGAAAAATGAAGAGTACTAGGGAAGAAGATAAAAATGGTCCCAAGAGTCCAATTATAGTCATTTGCCGTAAATGTAGGGGACCGGTCCATTACCCGAGTGAATGTCCTATTCTATAGAATATTTTCTTGGTCAAAGAAGAAGCTATGTGGAAATAAATGGTTGGAGAAAAATTTAAAAAGTATTAGCACTCCTTGTTAATGGGTTTACTTTGGAATAATTTTCTCTTGTATTTGTAACCCCGCTGTTTTCCATGTGAGATTGATATTTGAGGAAGAATTGTCTCTTCTCTTGTGGATATAGGTATAAATAACCATTTGGTTTTATATGATCATTGGGGTTTGAGAGAATGATAAGTTATTATAAATTGGGATGAAAATGCAAAGTATGATATAACATTTGTTCTTAAATTATGTTATTTTGAGGAATTTATCTCATTTTGGTAATATTATAAAATATAGTTTTTGAAAAAGGACAACACGTAGACCGTGTGACATCCCGTCGCGTCGGACAAAGCTGTGGGAATTGAAACCACAACCAAAGTGTGATTGGGATTTATCGCCTACCACTAGACTACGTGAAGTCCCTGGTTAATGTGACTATTTTTCTTGTTAAATTATTTTATTGATCAATAATAAGATGATTTGGGTTCTTATGTCTTATCAAATGAATACCCTTGGTATAGGAAAATGATTTGGTGATTAAGTGATAAATGTTATTTTGGAAGATGTTCGCTTTGTTGGAAACACTATATGCCCAAGGAAAATAGAATACAATGGGGTTTCATTTGTAGAGTAATGGTGGATTTTTATCTACGTTTTTATTGTTGATTTATAGTGATTTGGGTTATTTATGGAAATTATTAACCTATAACAGAGAATATGTGATGATGTTAATTACTTTTAAGTATGTGACCTTAAGAGTATTTGATGTCATTTGGAGATACAATGTAACATGGGAGACTACATAATCAAATTCTTCTATTATTTGGGTTTCAATATTAGTTTGTATTATATTAAAGGATTTTAAGGACAATTGGTTATTGAATGGTATATATTTAACTTTGGGGTATTTTTGGTTTAATTTTTGAAATTAAGATTAGTGCATATTTATCTCAATGAATATCCTTTTGGGGAATCATTATATCATTCACTAACCATTTTGGTTTTGATTAATCTTCAAAGACAATGTAAATATATGGTTTATCCTGCACGGATCATGTGATTCTATAGAAGTTTATTCTAGCTCTTCCAGTGTGACCAAGTCTTCTTGAATACTCATCGTTTTAAAAAAAATTGAGTTAGTGGTGGAAATTTATTAAAGAATGAAAATTTACATAATATGTAAGTATATCTCATAATGTTCTTAGTCAATATCATAAATTAGTTCCTCTTCCTTATGTAATGTAACTTTAAAAAAAATGTTGTCTGTTTACTTTCCTACTAGGAGTCTAATGGTCGTTTTTCCCAACACAAGTTTATGGTTTTCTCATTGTTAACTTTCTCCTGATCATGATTTCTATCCATCTCCATCAGAACTTGACACTTAGTTTATCATCCATATCCATGTTTTCTTACATGGAATCCTAGTATGGGTTATCTTGGATGACACTTATACCTCTCTTTCTTTCTTTCAAAGTGATAGTTTTATTAGCTCTTTTTCCGATGTGGGACTTTCCATTATATTCCCAAGAAAAATTTTTAACATTGCGAGGACGCAATTTATTGAAGGAGGGGAGAATGTAACACCCCCAGTTTCCTCGGTATGTTTCCTTTCGAATAATGCAATGGCGTGCATTGTACACAACTTCGAGATTTTAACACACCATAACCAATCAAACTAGCCGTTATGAATAGTAATACCTACTTTTTGAAATTTTATAAATTCTATCTCTCAAAATGGACTTCATTTTTGGATTCTTAATATCGAAATTAGCCTAGGGTGAAATTTTGGTACTTTTTGGATAACTTTCATATTTTGATGAATAGTGAAAATTACTAAATTTTAATTAAAAACAACTTTTTTAATCAAAATAATTAATAGTGATAAATTATGAATTTTAGTAGTTTTAAAGTATATTTAGAATATATTTTTACCATTTAATATAATTTTGGTCATTGGACATAATTTTACAATTAAACCGAACATAAACAAGTGTCAATCTTTTGATAGTTATTATCTCTTAGAAACACGCTTTTTGTTTTGACAGCGGGAATTAATTTTAAATTAATTTATGCCACTTCTGTGTTTTGAATTTAGAAAAATGGATTCCATATTTGGAATCAGGATGTTCATATTTTGTAAATAGGTAACTTTTATTTTTAGACATTTTGAATAATTACTGCGGTGAATATTTTATTTACCATGGTTAAGGGTAAATCCGGTAAATAAGGGTTAAAAAATAATATTATAATAATACTAAATTACCCTAAAACGTGTCTTAACCCTATTGGTTGATACATGGTCGACCATGGGCATCTTTGGGTCGATTTTGGGACCCCATGGATCCACTTGTAAGTGATAATGACACTTTATTTTAATTAAGTTAAAATTAATACAAAAATGACACAAGCATATATCTTTTAGAAAAAGAATTTTTACATAGGGTTATATATGTTGGATTTTCTATTATAAATATTCATTAGAAATATAAGAACATTTCCTAAATAATTGTATTTTATTTATAATATTTAGACATTAAATAATTTATTTTATTTATGACACAATGATGATGCAGTAATTACTATAATAGTGAAAAATTAAAATAATTGATATTATAAATACCCAAATAAATATAATATGAAACTTTTAATGAATTAAACTTATTTTATAGGATAATATGATATATTAGTATTGATTTAATTGACTTTTTTAGAAGTAATAAATCTATTATGAGTTTCACAAAAATAAACTATTGAATAGTGTCAAAATTGACATAAAAGAGTTATTAAAACAAATATTATATTATTAATTGATATTAAATTCCTAAAAATCTAAGGTTCGGCCAAGAGACTTATATCATGATAGGTGTGTCATTAATTGACCACTTGGTGGTAGATTGTATGTATATGGTAAGTTTATTAACCATATAATATAAAAATACAAAGAGACAATGTAAAAGTGAAACTAATTAACTTAGAGTTAATACTTAAAGATAAGGTTAATATAAGTACCCAAACCTGTCTAAATTCTATTGGTTGAGTTGTTTTCGACCCATACCCACCTTAACCTTTGAATAGTCAACTTTGGAGCCATTGGAAACCGAATATGAATTTATTATAAACTAATATCTCTAGCTTTTCCAAAGGTGCCCCTCACCCCTCTTATAAAAGTGCACTCTTCCTTCTCATTTATTCACACCTTCAAAGCCTTTTGTTTCGCCCAAAATCTGCCCAAATACTCTCCCAACTTCCCTCACTACAACCTAGAGGCCTTAGTTTGATCATAAAGCCAACCTACGGAGCCCTTTTGATCAAATGAAAAGGAAGAACCCGAAGAAGAGGTAATGTTTTTACCACCCGTTTTTAAGTTCCTTTATTCTTCCACTTCCTCTTTCTTTGTTATTACCATTATAAAATAATAACTCCAGTATCATATATATACTGTGATGTTATTATAAATATGTTATAACCATATTCATTATTCTATCCATCCTTTGAATAACATGTCACCATACGTGCGTACGTACGGCTTACCGTCTCCACGTCGTGGTGTAATTGTTATTCAATATATTATTATTTGGATGGGTTAAATAATGATGTGTAACTCATGTAAATAATAAATATAACATGATAATTATTCTTTATATATGATATAAAATCCATTTATATATTATTTTAATATCAAAATAATGATATTGTCGCTCGTGCGTATGTACGGACTACCGTCTCCACGAACACGATGAGATTCATTGTCCATCATATCCATTCAAGTATAATTATAATTTGATGATTTAAAAATAGTATATAAGGACATGGTATCATTATGTATATGAATAATATAAATCCCATTAATAACGAATATGTCTCACATAACAAAGAATATAAAGTAAAATGAACCCGTTAACACCGGAAATAACGATAATTCTAAGATATTATTAACAAATCAATGTTAAAAGATCATATATGATATCATATTAATGTAAATGATTCTTGTATTATTCAATAACAATTATTTCACCATTATATAGGAGGTAAACCTACCATCTACCAAGGAAAAAGTACAAGTAAGGGATTTTCTTATCTCACTTTCAATTCCGTGAGATTTCCATTGTTCGCCACTAAATTATTGAAAGTGGTGTATTGTGTACGGCCATTTGATATATATTATCATGATTTTCTTTATATTCATGTTATTCTGTAAATCATTTGGTGGTTATTAACTTTTTTCCATACGACTCAGTTGGTTAATGTGGTAAGGGGTTTCTTAACTAACTCTTAATTTCGTGAGAATTCCATTGTTCACCACTTAATTATTGCATGTGGTGTATGTGTACCGCCCATGATTGTATTCATTGTGTAATATAATTTATTTTATGGCTATTTAAATCATCATGGTATGATATTTCTTTCATGGGTTTTTGTTTCGTAAGTTACCTAATCGATAAGGGAATTTGAGATTTCAATTTCCACTCTTTTGGCTTTACGCATATTTCATTGATTATACTACCCCAAGATTATGTGTGGAATCACTATTCATTTGATTATTTCATAATTTCCACTCCCCTTCATGTGGATGTACTTTTGATACACATAATCACTCCATTGAAAATTCTCAAGCCATTGATATGAATTTGATAAGAGTAATTTTATCTCTTTCACCATTTGTTGAGTTAACATCCAATTCTTTGGTGTTGTTTTTACAAGAATATGTGTGAATATCCTTTGATTGTTTTACACTTAATATCCAATCATATTTAGTGTATTTATATTTTTCACACATAATTATGTTGTTGATTTATCCTTAACCTAAGGATATGGCCTTTATGAGAGATTTCATTTCAACTTACATTCCATTGAGACTTCTTTGTTGATATACACTAAATCACTTTTATGTGGTGTATATAATGTACTTTGACATAGTATATCATGAATTCCCTTTATTATCATGATATTACAAAGTTTTGATTACCTTACTTATTTGTATTCAAGTGTCTCTCTTTTGGTTAGAATCTATAACTAAAATACCATTTTTTAAATGTTTTAAAGACTTATTCATCTAAATATCTCTCATTAATGTCCATGATTTAAAAATGGTTTTAAGGATTTATTTATATGGACATTAAAGTTTAGAAATTAAAACTCCTTTTAAAAAGTTACAAAGTGGTATGGGACACTTTGATTCAAAAATATATTTTTAAATGACTTCTTGACAAATAGTGTGACTTTTAAATGTTTTCAAGAAAAGGGGGATATTTCTCTCAAATAGTTTTGATGATTATTTTCATCTATGTCAACATCCTTCATTATTCATGATTGAGGTTAATTTGATACAATACATTCTTCCATATTGTATCAAATGAGTTATATTTGACTGTGGATGTTCTATTTTTATACCATTCATGGTTTGTGGTTAAAGTATTGACATTTCGTATGCTAGTTTTAATACGAATGTTTATTTTATGCTTAAACCTATTCATATGAGGAATGAATTGGACTTAATAAGTGACAGGTGGAGCCCGATATAGCTCCTCGATGCATCGGTAGGTCTCATGAGACAAACTAGTGTCTTGGCACAAGGCCTTGGCAAAATCTTATTTGTAGTCTTGGCACGAGGCCTTGGCTATGTGGTTATGATAGTCTGGCATTATGCATTCCATCATTATGAAAGTGGTTATTGATATTGCATGTGATCATTCAACTAGTAGAATATCCATGTGAGTAAGTAAATGGCATTTTTTCATTTTACCTTTTCATTTTATGCTGAAGTTCAAGTTTAAAAGGCTTTTGTTTTAGTTATAAATTACCTTAAGTGTTTATGCTTATTTATGAAAGCTTCTGCTACAATGTTATCCTTACTGAGAATCTGAGCTCACCCCTTTCAATGTTTTATTTTTTTCCCCTGGAATATGAAGATGTAATTTATGAATGACCTACAGGGATAGTATGAGTGGATATGAAGACAAGATGTCTTTTTTTTATGATGTAATGTAAAATTTATGGATGTATCTAGTTATTCCAAGGCTACTAAACTAATCGGTCTTTCGAGACTTGATCTTTCTCGTGATCATTCCAATGTTATGTAATAATGCACCGACTCTAGGTAATTAGGGTCGGGGCGTTACAAAAAGGTTAAATAGTATGAATATACATATGAGATATAGTGATTTTGAAGGGAGTTCTTCCATCGATTATAACTAATTGATATCCATGTAACACCTCTATGAAATGAATAATTCTAAAAAAAATTATTTGATAATGAATTAATCCTTATTTAATATTATCATCATCAAACTAATTTTCATCAAGTATAAAATATAAAAACCTAAGTTCATATTGAGATAAGTTTTATTCAATTAAATCGATAATGATATCTACGTATTTATATTTTTGAGCCCTCTTAGAATAATATCTTCAAATATACCCTCTAAATACCTTTATAAATATACATTTTTAAGAAGTGGTCTATGGAACATTATTTATGGGACGTGTTTAGTGATTAAATTATTGTAGGAAATATAATGATCCGAGAAATTGAAAAACTATAATTGAGTATCATATCAAGATAGATCGTAGTAGAAAACGTTATATGATAATAATTGTTTCAAATAAATGATGTATGGGGATATATATTATTTTTTTCCATTATATATTTCTGAAGAAGTGAGTAATGAGTGTTGGGAAAAAAGAAATTATATTGCAATGAGAAATTGTCCCCTTTGACACTATAGATCACATTATAATTATAGACTATATAATAAAAATAATGTCAGTATGTTTTCATGCATGTGACTTGTCCAACTATCCTTCTTGAGTAAGTTAATACAAGATACCACAAATTTCCTAAATTTGGAAATTATACTGTTAGAGTATAATCTCTCATATTAATATAATTTATCAATAATAATAGAGAACATGTACATTTTATTATGAAACATGTATACTCTCCTGGAAAATGTACAATTGATGATCCATAAATTACATTTGGTAACGTAGGAACCATATGATGTAATTAAATGGATATAATATCATTAGATTTCAACATAGTGTATAAAATTAAATATTATAGAAAAAATTCATAATGGGTGAAGAATATAAGGAACTAATATTTTATTAAAGGAATTTCCATTCTTATTATATTAGTGTATCAAAAGAAGTTATGTAGTACTATGTCATGGACATTGTCCACATGAGAGTACAACAAAAAAAATTTATATTGAATGATTAATTATGTTTAGAGAATAAATCAAGATAGAATAAATAGAATATCTGTCAACATTAAGAAGAAAATATAGATACGATTGATCACCTAGAAAGGATCCCCTGATAAAATAATTTTTTAAATTAAAATAAAATATTAGCCAAAAAATATTCATTTTGTAAATGAAAAAATATATAACATTGACATAAATTATTTTTAAATGGTTAATTATTTAAATATTATTTTTATAATGATGGTAGTAAACAAATATGACCATTGGAATATAACTTCATCGATAGAAATTAAATCTAGATCTTTAAACTAGTAACATCACTTGTGTATTTTTAAATTGAAATTTAGTTATCTAATAAAAGTATAAAATTATAAATTAATGATATTATGGAAATATTTTATAATGATAAAATAATTATTTATATTTTTTTATAAAACAAATAATTTATATATATATTTTTATATTAATATTTTAAAATTTAAATGAGTTGTTAAATTAAGAAAAAAATTATAAAATAATATTATGTGTCATTACAATGTGAATATAATTTTATGATATCATATGAAATTTTTCAATTGGAAATTATTTTTTCCATAGTATTGATATTGGGGTTTTTCAAATAAATTTCAAATTAATCAATAATTTATTTCATTCAAATTTAAAAAATAAATATTTTTATATCAATTTTTAATATATTAAAACTATAATAGCTCTAGTTATTATTTTATTTATATCTGTAAAATACTAGTTTTTTATTAGTATAATGATATATGATATCAGGAACAATTAAATAATATAGGATAAATACATCCTTTATTGAGTCATTTATAATGTATGAAAACATTAATTCAATATAATTGGAATTGATTATATTATTATTTCTTTATAATAATGATTATTGTTCCTCATGATCTATTGATATGATATAATGAATATTATATTCAAAAATCCAAACATGAACTAACCCATGTCGACCCCAAACATAACACCCATGGAATCCCACAACAAGACCAGAGAGGTATTCCCAAAAGTCATGGGATATGAACTAGATTTGAGAATCATGCATTCTAAATTGGGAATGATTTTTACCACATATGAGAAAAATTATTAAAACAAGGTACAATAAAAAGTAAAAATTAAAAAAAATGGAACAAACCACTATGTGGCCTCATGGATTTTCTCTAACCATTTATCCATGGGCAGTGAATGAGTTATCCAAAACTGAGAAACACATGATGATGAATAGTGATAAAGAATATAAGTGTGAGAATTCATATACTCAATATAAATTCTAATCATAAAAAACCCATATTACTAACCAATAATGTCAAATACAATGTGGTTGGAATGAAAATATATAATATATATATATATATATATAAAATTTCCATTAGTTTGAAAACTAGTAAACACGATTCATTTATTAAGAAGAATTATTTTCAAGTATATATCAAAACCAGTTCCCAAATTATGAAGAAAAAAATTTCAATAGATTCCATTAAAATAGAAGCTATTAAATATTGAAATTTAGCATAAAAGTAAAACATATGTCATTATGTCTTAGTAGTTGGTCGATATAGCCTAAAACAAAGATATCAAGTCAATCATTCAATCAATATATACTATTATTAGATATCCATAAACACTTCCCCATCACATTTCGACACCCTCACGTAATCAAACAAGAGGAAAAACCGAAAATAATTATAGGTACTTACACAAAGAAACTATAATGTAAATAATCTCTAATAGGGTAGTGAGTGTACCTATCCCCAAAAAAATACCCAATGATACCCCCTAAAAATTAAAACAAATGTTATTTTTGTCAAATTATCATATTCACACATATATCACTTACATTATTCAAAACTGAAAACTAACTCATCACCTCTGAACTCCCACATTATGTGCATCCCCTTTAAAAGTAACATAAATCAAGGAATGATCACATCACTACAAATACAATTCATACCATACATATATCACATTTCCATTCTAAGGGGTAATGACTTCAGAATGGATTTAAATTTTCATAAAACATATGACTATGCTAAACATTCCTCATAATATTAGGTAAATATATTTAGGATTTTAGATATTCCTTGTTATCAATCCTTTATAAAACAAATTCACCATTTATGTTACTATACATTTCCAAATAATGATAAAACGTATTTAAAAAATAAACAATTTTGTGAACATTGGTAAATTATGTAAAAAATGAAAAAATATTACAAGTATATAATACTATTGAATAATAATGAAATGCTACATAATAAAAAACCCACATTTAATATAAATTAGAAATCAATGATTTCAAATAAATTCTCATACATAGGGAACATATATCAAAAGAATCTTCTTCTAATGATGAAATCCGAACATGAAACTTTATGATTACATGAACATGAATTTTTACATACACAGACACAAAAAATAAACACACACAGACATGCACACAAACACAGATATATATATATATATATATATATATATTCCAAAAACATCAATTTATATATTACCCTCACTATGAGGAAATATTTATAGAGAGTGTAAATATATATTCTCCTTACCCATGAATATGCATGTAAGACATCATTACGAATGGTGGTCTAAACATACCATATAAAAAAACCAAAAACTACAATAAGAAATAACACCTAAATTAAAATTTATCCATGGTTTATATCTTATTAATACCATACCCAAAACCAATGGAGAACCTACTGCCTTCAACCATCATGAAATTAGTTTTCCACAATAGGACCAATGAACCCAAAACATTATAAGGAAATTAGAAAAACTCGAAAAACGTGATTCATTTTAGATGATCCAATAGAAATACAAGGGATAGGGAGGGAATTGATGAAGTAAAAAATCAATGATGGAATAACAGAATATAAGAATCCCACTAGACAAACTCAAACTAAGAAAATGTGGGTTTCAACCACTAAAACCCATGGTAAAGGAATCCTGGTAGGAATTCATATAGGTTCTTCAGACTTGGGGGGTGACATCAAATATGGGGATATTGGGTTTAGTGGAAATAGAGGGATATATTTAGGTTATTTAATTTTTATTTTTATTATTATATATTTATATTTATATTTCATATTATTTTATGTAGTTTGGAAATAGTATACCACACACATTTTTTTTCATGATTCTCCAAACAATACACCAATCATTACCCCTCACTGGGCCTCTAGAAAACATCCCATTATAAGGATACATGTTTTGGAAAGACATGCATCGTCCATGTGATTTTTCTTTGTAAAAATAATATATTGACTCACAAGAGTTGTAAATAGTTTTAATAACCACGTTCCAATAGTTCACCTGTTATTAAAACACAAAATATTAAAATTTAAACCCGGTACAAAATAGAATAAAAATAATATAAAAAATACATATTGATTAGACAAAATTAATATGGAAGGGTATGTGTGTAAAAAAACAACCATCTATGAAACATTATACCCTTATAAAGTCCCAAATATTAAGTTGGTCTCAAGATAGTCAAAATAACACCACTACACGTCATTTTTTAATGATGACGATAAAGAGAAATAATTATCCATTTTCATAAAACCATGATCCCAAATTGAGACTAGATAGTTTATCTCCAATGAAACAATTCCATGTTGTAATAGAAAACAACTGATACCTAAGAACTCACGCATTCCTATAAGTATTCAATTATGAATCTCTACTCACTAAACACATCATAAATATGGAACACCCAAAACCCAAAACTAGAAGTCAACTAGGACCATTTTCCATATCTATTAACATTCTCCATGCGACCCACTATTCAGGAAAACCAATTACAGTCATCTGGTTTGGGGGAGAAAAACTAGTAATTCCCCCTTCAAGAACCTGTCAAAGACCACTTATTCTACAAAGTACTCAAATGTTTGTCTCCCCACTATATTATGACTCTATAAAACAATAAATTTTCCAAATTGTAACATATCAAAAATCACAAAAATACTATAACACTAGTTTGACCACTTAATATCCTAAATTACATATAAATTTTTTAAAAGAATACATAAATGAGACCCGTAGTGAGTCTCTCCATAATTGAAAACCCAAATTGAACTGAAGAACCAAATAAACAATGGTATTCAAATAATTTGACTCTAATTAAATACTAAACTAAACCATTATTCATTATTTATAAAAGAATCATTAATATCTGAAGAGGTACATCCCAAAGAAGAAAACCTCTCTAAATGATACTCAACCATTAACAAGGAAACATTCAGAAGGGACAATCATATGACTTCAAAGGATATGAGAACATACATATTTACCAAAAAGATAAGAAAATAAAACACCTAAACAATGAGATACATAAATTGTTTCCTCTCTGAATTCAGAGACAACATGGTGGGTTATCATCCCCCACACTCAAAAACTCTTATACTAAAATAAAATATTACCTAAGATACTAATTTATGGAGAACAAATTTCGTGATGCATCTACCACAACACAATAAATAGATGAAAACCTTCAACTAAAACAATCCCTTTCAATATTTGTACATACAGAACTGATTTGGATGACCCATGCATCCTCATAGTACAAAACATATTCTAATAAATTTACTATAATCATGTTACTCACCTATATTTCAATTGATGAAGGTACATAAAAAATACATAAGTACCAAGTGTGATTTAATATCTAGATGGTCTAAGACTCAAATACTCGATCCAAACTATTGATAGATTCATTAATGATGATACTTAGAGAAAGAACAATTAATTTTTTTTTCAAAGGATACAACACCCACAATTTTAAAATCTCAACCACTAAACAACAACTAACCCTGATTCTAAAAACTATCCATCAATTATTAATCCATTGAAGGTATCATTTTGACAAATAATAATTCATTATCAATATAATTATTTTGAATAATCTAAAAAAAAGCATGAAACAAAATCATATCATATAAAAAATAAAATATCAACATCTCAAGGAAAAATCAAGGGATAATAGTAAAAATACTATTACAACAACATTTCCTTGACAACCAAACCATAATCACAAAATGGAAAACTATGAACACTTGAAGGAAGAATTACTCCTCTCATTTCTTTAGATCATCTGAATCCAATTTTTTATTTTTTTTCATAAAATAAAATAACATTATGAGGTTAACTACCCTCCATATGTATTCTAGAAACCCTCATATATATACATCATTCTTATCAACATCACCTACTGAAAACCCACTATCATATTCATACCACATGCGTAAATACATACTTGTGAGAATCTATAGGAATTCAATGGTCAAATGTAAAAATAATATTTCAAATAGCTACTTAAAAAATCCCCAATAAATTTTTAAAACCAAACCTTATAATTTATAAATAGTACAAATTCAAATTTCCAAGAAATGTACACCACACATTTCACAAAAACCATAAAAAATATAATTCAATTTTCAAAATGAATTCTATTTTTGAAATAACCCATTCTAATTTCAAAAAGATTAAATGAATTTAATTAGAAAATATAATTTTTATAAACCCATATAAAAATTAAATAAAAACATTAATTGAAAATAAAAATAAACAAAAAAACCTCAAAATAAGACTAATCCAATCTTAAGGGGAAAAAACAAATAACAGAACAAGTAAAAAAATCAATTTTTTTTTATGAAATCCAACTATTCATAGCTTAGTCGCATGGATTGGCTGGCCATCATCCAACTGGGTGAGCCAAACATAGGTCATCAAATGTAGTTGAATGGGATTTGGATGGTTTTCTTGAATATTAATTGAAACCATAGAACCCTTTAAATTTTTCCAAAACAATCATTTCAATCCTTGGAGTTTACCAAAATAATCAACAAATTTTTTATGAAAAAAATACTCAGCAGAAAACCAAAACCATAAAAAATGTTTTTCCTAGGATATGATTTTGGTGAAAACCCATTCTAGAACACTTTGTTAATTCTAGTTTCATTCATGATTGAAGTAAATCTATCACCTACCCATGAATGAATATTGTATTCTGAAAATCATTTCACAAAACTACCAGAAATCCACAAATAATAATGGATAACATTAACTGATAAATTTTTTTTATGAACCAACTACGAATGAACTGAAAATGATAACCTGATTCATCCTAGAGTAAGGCTCGAGGGGATTTCCCGATCCTTCTACAGTGGTAACGAGTGTTGGGTAAAATTAATACTAAATTGCGAATGATTTATCTTACATATTATAAACATATAAAAAATACATAACTAGATGATGAAATGAAAAAAACAATAAACCATACCACAATGTGACCATATAGGTCATCTCTAATGAAAGAATCATATTCATCCCATTAGAAATCCTGAACAATGAAAAACATTAGGTTGAACAATGACAATGGAATTATGCTTGAGAAATAAGATTAGCATTAGGGAGATAAAATATAAAAATCCATATGAATTAAAATTAATGATAAATCCATTCATTCTCATTTTAAAATGGATATAATAAAATTTGGTATCCCATTATTAGTAAAAATAATAAACACGATTCCTCATGTATGATGTACCATTTTAAATTAAATTTCCATATTAAATTTTAATGAAATAAAAATAGTTAAATAAATTATTTTAAATGAAAATCACTACTAGAATAGTAAATTTAATATGGGATGAAAATCAAGGGTGTCTCATTATAATGATACTAGAAAAATGATAAATATAGATAATGAATAAGTATAGTTTTATGGTGTCAAAGGTTCTAACAGAGGTGATATTGGAAAAATGTCCCAATATAATCCCGCAATAAAAATATATTAGTATTGCTTTTCCATAAACACATCTTAAACACTCGACAACACCCTATCTAGGTAGACCAAAGCTCACATCCAAAAAGTAGTCAGGTTACATACTCAGATATACCGTCTTGTGTGTAATATCAACTAGTTCAGTGAGTTTACCTATCCGCCCACCTATCTCCAAAATATTACAAATGAAAATTAAAATAATGTTTTGTTTTATCAAAATATCCTATACACAATTGTATCACATTCTCTACTATAAAATGATATCCACCTCCTCACATATGAATGCCCACATTAAGCGTAGCCCCATTCCAAGTCACATAAAATAACATAAAATCCCATCATAGGGATCCCATTTCATACCTAACAATTTCACATTTCCATTCCAAGTGATTATTAATTCTGAGGGGTTTTAAATTTTCCTAAAACTACTGAAAGTACAAATAATGACCTAGAACATTATAAAAACATATTCGATAATTTAACCCATCTATGATATAAATAATTTAGAAAACCAATTCCATATTAATGATACCATACATTTCCATATAAGGTTTATTTCATATTAATATAAGAAAACCCCACATTGGAATATTGATGGAGCTATGTAAAACAAATGAAAAACTATTCCCAAATGTCAAATTAAACATCAATAACATTTATATTCTTTAAAATAATAAGAATTTTTTTAAATATCGAAGCATTAATATAATAAAATTATGTGATCATACATTGGTAACCTACCTTGATACATACTACTTCAAATGACAGAACCCTAAATCCACTCTTTATGATTACAGAGAAATTAATTTTTACATATACGTACCCCTAGCTACAATATAGAAATTCCCCTATCCATGAGGGAATATCATTGAATATGTTATATTTATACATATATATATACCCTTTAATAGTAATAAGCATTTAGTTCATCCTAAAGTAAAAAAAATCACATGAATAATAGGGACAAATTCCACAAACACAATTATAATAAACCCATTAATTTAAATCATCTAAAGTTGAAAAGTGGAGAATCTTATTCCCAATATCAATGTTGATCACACTTCCTTCAACAACCATGTAAAACATTTTCCTCAATGGGACCAATAAACAATAATATTAATAGGAAATAATGAAATACCTTAAATGGGTTATGTTAGAAATGGGTCATTCACACCGCATGGGGAGGAATGGAAACTAGGAAATAGAAAGAAAGGTAGACTATAAGTGGAGATGTCTATCATAGGATATCAAACAATGAATTTAGGGAATAAAATATCTAAAACCCCAAGAGGAGGAGATTTTATAGAAACAAGAGGAAGGGTCTTTGGCTATAAAGATCATACAGCACATCGGGGGTTTATGCTAATCGAGTAATGAAAAGGGGGTATAAACATAACTAATTTTTTAATGTATTATTTTTTTAAGTTTTCTTGTTAATTTTATGTATTTTTTATTTCATTATTTGAAAACCAAATACCCCCACAATTTGGCTACACACATGAAAAAACAGTGTGTCAACCATGAAATTATCATTGGGAAACTAGTAAAACCTAAATGCGAAGGCCTCACTGTTTGGAAAATTATGCGTTGCCTACATGATTTGGATTTTTCGAAAATATATATGGGATTACATGGGATAAAAAAATGTATCTAATAACCTTATTATAACCATTAAGCAATGATAAAACCCCAAAATATAATCAATTAAACCAATTCCAACTTGAAAACCACAAAATTGTTTAAAAAATTAAATAATTAAAAAGAGTTATAATTTTAGGGTTAGGGTGTGACAACACCCAAATCACCCCCTTATAAATATCAAGATCACCATCACTTATAATCACACATTATAATCTTTTTAGATGTCTCCAAATAAACCCATTTCACTCTATATCCCACCAACCCTTGTATGCACAGTATTGGGATCAAAAAAATTGTAAAAACATGGTTTCTGAATAATTATTTCAAGAAATTGAATTTAATTATTTAATATTCTATATTGATCTCATTTAAATTGGGTTTTACAACGAATAATGATCCCTATAAATCATAAAATATACAATACAATATAAATAAATATAATTTTATGTTTATGTGTTGATGAAATTTCCATTGTCACACATCTTCTCATTTATTTATAAAGTGATAAAAATTACTCATATTGGTGTTAGTTCTTCCCCCACATGAACAAAATACATTTTTTTTCTCCCTTAACTCCCTAGGATGATTATGTATCTGATATTATCACTAATTAGATGATTATAAAAATAATTTAAATAATTTAATGTTATAGAATATATTATACTTCATTGATTTAAATAAAATGATATGATATGAGGGTGGTGGTAAAACATTCATAAAATAAAAAATATTTTATTAATAGATTTTATATTAATTAATCTTTTCGATTTAATAACAAATATTAAAATTTAATCATTTGGATTTACATGAATATTAATTAATATTCCATATATATTTTGACATTCCCATTTTAAATTATCTTTATTTATTATCTACAATGATATGTGACCTTGGATCCTTGAAATAATATACATTATAATAGTGAAAACAATTATGATATCTAAAATAAATGATTGTGAATTAATATCAATGATTGATAAAAAATAAATTATATTTGATTAGGGATCTTATTCATTTATTATAAATTTAATAATTTAATGTTATATATGTTAGCTTATAATATTAATGTCATCTTAATATGTGTTTTGGGATCTACCAAACAAACATCAATTATTTTTATTATGCTTTATACCTCTAAAACTCTTATAATCACAATATTATTATCATATGTTAATATTATATTGAATATTTTTTCCCCATAACATATAAAAGAATTGATAATTATCTATAATTTTTTGGTATAATCAAATTTTTATTGTTTATAAATAAATTTCATTTATTATTAAATCTCAAAATAGATGGAAAAAACCTCTTCCATATCCAATGTATTGTAACATTCAAATAAATACATAAAACATTAATATATTATAAATATAAAATTTTATTTTTTAAAAACCATTTAATTCATTTATTTAATTTTGGAAAATAATATTATATTTTACCTAATTAATGACTATATAACCTTTTCTATAAAAACATGTATATGAGGTTCATTTCCAGAAATAATTATCATATAATTAGTTAAATATTCAAATTAAAAGGACATATTTTTTCATGAACTATATATATTTTAAATATGACTATCAATGATTTCATTAATACCATCATTCATGGAAACCAATATGATATTTTATCTATTTATGCTATAATATATGATTATGTAACCCATTTCATTCCAGAGTTAATTGTTATATTTATTACATATGCATGATTTCATTTTTGTAAGACATATGCATGGATATGTCATAATAATTGTGAAAATATATCACTCCATGAATTTGAGAATATTTATTTATTTTTAGATGATATGTAAATAATTATTGAGTAATAATAACACAAGATTTTAAATTTTCAACCTTTCTATGTTGATTAAGTACCGAGCCTTTAATTTTACCACTCTCATTTATTGTATTTTTTTAATTCATATTATTTGTGATTATATTTTATAATAATATTCTATTTTCATGCTATAATTTTATATTTGATGATTCTTATCATTTATATATTAGGATAATAATTTTTATTCATTAATACTTATTCTTTATCAATCTTATTCCTATAATAGTTTTAATATCTCAAATAGATTCATTAAGTATTCACTAGGTATTCCATTGTAGTATTAAGAATTCTATGAGATTTGAGTGATCATTATGTAGAATATAATATTTATATATGTTGATAATTTGTTTTATGTTTAATAATCCTAGTTATTCAATGAATCTAGGAATATCATTCCTTGATAAGTGTTTATTGGATTTTTATAATGAAAATAACCTTATAATATGATTAAGTATCCCGAATTAATATATATTACTATATAATAACTTCCATATAATAAAATATAATAATAAAACCAAAAAAATTAATTTTATTTCAACAGTATACATAATTAATGTGGAATAAATATTACAAAAAACCCTCCATTTGTGGATAACACATCACCATAAAACAACTACAACTCTAGGGTTTTTTGAGTCACCACTAATGTATATACCAAAATGGGGCAAGAAATATGTTTATGATCAAAAATTATATTAATGATAATATATCATGATTGTGAAATCTTCTTTAATGATTCATTATCCAATTTCATGTCTCACAAATACATTATCCAATCACAATGTTCCACTAGCAGACTAATTTTTTCCACTTTTTAACACAAATTTGTGTTTTTCACCATCAATTTACTATTAATGTAAATAATATGTTCTTCACATGTCATATATCATGAAAATACACCCTTTTGGATTATATATGAAATATCATAATCTTTATGTATTGGATATTTGTCAATTTTTTTATATAGTTACAATACAATTTCAAAGAGGAACAATCTTGAACCTGATTTATCTCATTCACTACTCTGTAGAAAATGGATCAATTTTGAACTATTTTATTATCATGAAAACATGGTAAAACCATTTTTAATATCATAAGACACATAAAAGATCATTTATGACAATGATATTTTTTATAAAAAAATTTTAAATGACCACATTTTACTAATATCGAATAATTAATATTATCTAACAAAAATAAATTATAGATCATGAAATAAAATGTTAAAAAATATAATAGACATAAGTATATGAATTTGATCAAGGATTTTTATATTTATTACTCACGGTGACACCATATTTGAGATATTACTTGAATCATAGCACTAATGATGGTGGAATCAAAAAAAATTAGGGATGATTAAAAAGAAAATATAATACCCAATGGATTATAATGAATATTGAATTACAAATAAAAAATTATTTATTAAATGAAAATATTTAAATTATATTTTATAAAACCAAACAATGAGTATATTTCACCATCCATACATGGGTCACAAGATAATGTCATATGCCATGGTAACATTATAACAGAGCTCAAAAGGTTAAGAAATATTGAGGGTATAGAATAAACATAAGCCTTGATAAACCCTATTTATATAATAGTTTTATCATCAATGTTATATCCCATCCATTGGTCATGGATTCAAGTCAAAACCACAGATCCACAATTTGACCATGTACATTGATGTCCTCCTTCACATTACAAGGAAGGGTTTACTGTGTGACCATGGACCTTCAACATAAATTATCACGGTTCATGGGAAAGTGTTAGCGATGGTGGTGATAATAAATATTATTTATATCAGTATGTACATAAAAATAATGAATCATATTGAAGGAATCCCTATAATCCTTATGAGAGAATCTCTACCATTTGTAATAAAAATATGTGAAAATAAAAATTTCTTCAAGCATCGTAATTTTCTATATCAATTTATTTTTCCAATCACATATATTCATTATTATGATAGAAAATACCTGAAAGTATTTCACTTGCTGTATTGACATTTTCATCAAGAATTTTCATCCAATTAGCACTTCTCACATTGTTTCAATTATATTATAAAAATATTTCAACCATCATTATTGTTGATCACTCAATGGGGTTATCTTGTACAACAATATCTATCAATGACATGGTAAAAATGAATCTATTTGGATCATGAATAATATCCACAAATACTATTTGTCTCTAATTTTTTTCCTACTTCTCCAAAAACAAATATTTGAATAATATATAATACTTAGGGATAAGGTATTTTTATAATAAACACAATACTTTATAAATATTTTATATCTATGTAATAAATAATTTAATATGGTAATGATAATATTATTGGGATATGATATGATAATAAGTTAATTAAATTTTATTTATTAAATAAATAATTATATTAAATTATATTATCTTTTAGTTAATATTGTATTTCATTTAGGCTATTCACTAGGAACAATAAGAATCAAAAATTAATATCCAAATATTAAGTAATATTTTTTCTCTTATAATAGATATTTATTTATAAAATATATAAATATTTTATTCAATAAAATAATGAATAAAAATTAAAATTTTAATAGTTTAAGTAAAGAAATATTTATATTAATTTTTTAATTAATCTTGTGAATAAATAATATGTGTTTATTTCACAGTGGAAAATGAATAAGAAATAAAATTAAAATGAATTACTATAATCTATAATATATATTGATTGAATATTTAAGATTTTATAAAACCTGAAGGAAAAACATCTTATTTTAAGAATCATATTTATTCATTATGTTATAATCATTTGTGATTAATGAAATTTAATATACTATTAGTGTTAAACCCTATATGACTCTTTCTTATTAATAATTTTTTTCACATTACTAATAAACAAGATTGGAATCTATGAAAAAAACAATGTCCCAATAGAGGAAGATGTAAACATATAATCATTACAATCATTAATACTAAAACTACTCAATAAGATTTTATTGATGGAGGAATTGGGAAATTTTTTATCACTCCTCAAAGAGTGGCTTACCCAAAATCACATTAGGAGTCTGAATCTCCATCCTTATGTCTCGAATCATGGTACATAATTGAAATTTCCTTCTGAAAAACAAACTCGGACGAGTACTATGGTGTTCTCGAAGGATGTTTCTACCTTTAATGTCCTTGTGGGAGGATCATTTGATTCACAAAATAATATATCTATGAATCAAATTTTCAAATAAGGCACCATAGATCGTGTCTTAGCCTCGGATGTTGCAATCACATAAAGTCTTGATTTTTTTAAGAATTATCTTATTGTATGAATATATTTATAAAATTGTATGAAATAATTCAAGGTTGATGATCAGGATTCTTGTCTTGTTTCCATATGGGGTTTTGCGGAATTCAAATGTGTTTCATTATGATGCTGTTTATTTTAGTTTTTTTTGCATATGAGGAATTGAAAGGATGTTCCTAGGTTGTTGGTCAGTTAATATCAAACTAGATACCTTGATATTCCATGAATGGAATTTTAACATCAACCTTAATGATTTCAAGGACACGTGTATTCATGTTTGGGTGAAATTTCATGGTTTTTACTGGGTTTTATGGCACCATTAAATTCTGTTTGACATCGCCTCTCCGATAGGTGTCCCAATTAGATTGGACACTGCTACAAATATGGTTAGTTATGTACACTTTTTTTGAGTCTTAGTTTAGGATTATATGATTTCAATTATAATTGATAGGGTGTTTTTATCAACACCAAATGATTATATAAATATTAGAATTGAATATGGGATTAATCCACCTTTTTGCGATATTTGTGGTATTGTTAGGAATGAAAAATATTCTTATAGGAGGGACCTTATCTGTTATAATTTTCTACGAAAGCATAATGAGATTTAACATTTTCTTAGGAATGGAATTCATGTAAATGATTAGTCTAAAAATTTGGTGTGTCAAGCAGTATATGGAAGCTCAAACTATGTTAGAGATTTGAACCCAATTAATACTATTTACTACTCTCTACAAATTAAATTTTTTTACTCTAATTACCTTCCATTGAAGTATGGTTATGTAGATTTATTGAATCCCAGACCTTCCCCAACTCTTTGTAGTGACAATATTGTTTTTGAGGCCCAAACTACACAATCCTCCCAGTCATGGGACGACATGGCTGAGAATACACAGCTGATTGTTAGTGTATTCACATTTAGAGATACCCTATCTAAAGGAATTACTGAGGAAAATTATTGTTATGTATCCAATGATATCCATGATATTTAAGAGCATGAACACAAAATGATTTTGATGATGATTTTCGGGGGGAGAAATCAGTGATTCCTTATGGAATAGAAAAGAGAAAAAAAGTGTATTTTCCCTCTTCAGGGTCTAATATCTCCCAAGCCAATAGGCATGGAGAGGGATCGAAAAAAAAGTTGGAGATCCTAGGATTTGGGATGCAACATTAAAATGTCTGTTAATAGGCATCGGTGCTATGTTGGAGTTAGTCCTGCTAGTTGCAAAAAGTAGGCTTCTAGATCAACTTCCTTGAAAGCTCACTCAACTCAGAATAACCAAATCTTCCGCATGCAACTGAATTGATTCAATCATGCGCATGTGGCATATAAAGACCTCACACTATTAAGATTTTAGGGACATGCAAGTAATATATTGTAGCCTCTCCTAATGATGGAATATATTTGAATGATTATTTAAATTTTCAAATAGTAAAAAGAGACGTTGATACCACAACATGATCAGTGTATGGATTTAGTAAACTACAAAATAGGTAGTCTCAGCTGTAACCTAAGGGTACTAAAATAGCAGCAACTACAATTCCAAGTTCTCGAAGAGATTCTTTAGGGGTCCCATTAACTATAGATACAATGGCAGTAGGAAAAGCCATGTTTTATTCTAAAAAACATGTTGGATACTCATCATTTGATACATTGTTATATCTATACTTGCAAAATGTTGGACCTGGACACATCAAGGGATGAGATAAAAAGGGCTTCCTATATTGTAATCCTATAAGATTAATTAATTAGTGACCCTATGATCCTTAGCAGACCGTGAATCTATTTCATCCGGCAGAATTAAATCTATTTTAAGGTCATTATATTCAAATCAATTGATGCACTTTCATATCAAATTAGCAAGGAGTAAAGAAAAAGTTGTGAACATGTGTTTGGCGCAGTGGAGACGATGACTGTTATTGATTTTGATCTTCCTGACGATGGAGGTGGTCCTTGGTTCCAGGCTAGAACATTGCGCCAGGGACATCACCGTCATATTTGGGGTTGTAGATCCCCCCACCGTTGTTTGAGCACTCATTCCCAAGTGACTAGATCTTTTTGTTATTTGGATTTTACACCATGGCATTCATGTCATTTTTTATTTCAATAAATTGGTCATCGAACCTCATATTTTCTAAAAAAACAAACACTACTAAATATTGTAATCCTAATGTATAATAATATCTCATTTAGAATGATGAAAACATCTACCATCACACAAATCTAAAAAAATTTATGATTCCTTGACAGTATATAATAAAATTTTTAGTGAACTACAAAATATATGGATAAAATTAAGTAATTCAATTCCCATAAAAGATCCTATGATATAATTTTACACTATTATTGTAGAGAAACATTATCTTATCAAACTATTTAACAAATTTCATATCATATATGACACACAAAGTGTATACTAAAACACCATGGTTATATGTCATCAAGGTTTTAATACTTACATAAAACTACATGATTCATGATATAAATTAGTAATAAAAGAATTTATAATAAAAATTACAAGAAATCCTATATTAGAATATCCAATTTCTCATTAAAATTTAAAAATTGAATAAAATAATCAATCCGCATTTCTTACCTTCATGTACATAACAAAATTAGATATAAATGAGATGAAATATCAATGAGTATTGACCATGAAACCCTAGATAGTAATAAATAATTTTGACACATCAAATACAAGTAATCACTTCAATGAGAGATAGGTTTATTAATTGTGATATAAAATATATAATTTCCCGATATAGAAGAGAACTATTAAATCCATTTTAAGCTAATATTTTTTATAGTAATTTTAAAAATAATTTTTATAGGAATTAATAGTTAATATGTGGTAATATATATATTTTCATAAATTTAATAGAATGTATAATTGCATTTGTTTATAGGAATGAAACAAAAAATTTCATATTAGTTAACCTGATATAACCAAAAATAACATTTAACCAACAATCTCTCACATGGAATTTATGAATCTTCTAAGATAAGGATTCAATTAACATGTGTATCACTTTATAAAAAAATTCTTACTCCTCATACTATAACATCACCACATTTAGATGAATACTTTACGAGATGATACTAATAAATTATATGCCTCATCTTCTGTGGTGAAAAAAACATCATTATAAGATCAAGTATTAAATTTCATTCCTGCTTTGGGTGTTGTAGACATTAATAATAGTTATGATTAATATATCATAAATAATGTAAGATGAAAAAATTAATTAATTACCTATTTGAAATGCTATAATATACAAACACTATATAAGAGCTTCTTTTAATAATGGATATTTATAACTCATCTAGCTAATAGATCATCTTATATGGTGAAACATATATATAGATTATCATATTATATCATTCTAATATATTTTGAAGACATAATTTAAAAATATACATATCAAAAAAACTAGTTCTGCCTATTCTCCAAAAACATTGAACAAGTATATAAAAACAACATGTATATTATATTAAAATTTACCAAAAAATGAATTATTGTATGGTTTGAATAATTTTAACCAAATATTCCCATGTCACTAGGAACATCATGCCTACTACAAAGATTTAAATAAATAAGGAATCCCAGATCAATAGAGAAAATAAATTTACTCAAATGTTTTCTAAACATTGAAATATATGAAAAAAAATCATATGGATTGTTATACCTTTATTCATTGTAAAAATACATCATTTGGTTTATTTTATAAAGTATATCATCAAATACATATCAAATTATATAACAATTAATTTTTATATGGAACCACTTATATTGACCATAATTTATAACAATCATTAGGTTGTAGGGTAATTTAGGATAGTGTTTTATTGTTAATTATTTGATAAATGTAGTCTCAATAGAATATACAACATGTATTTTAATTACCGCCTATTATATTTCACCATAATATAATATACAGAACACTACTACACATGAAAAAATAATAGTGTATGTAGAATTATCTTAATCAAACCATATGAAACTAAACACTATTGATTCATCATGTAAATTGTAATCTAAATATTATTATGTATTTATTGGCCCATAAATTGATATCATTTGGATATACACTATATTTGTTATCTTATAATTCATGATATATGTTATTTTAAATATAAAAATATCAAAAAAAATTAAATTATCCATCTTGGATATGAAAGCAAGATCATGTCAATGTAATCTAAGGTAATATTTGATACACCTACTTTAAACTCTTATTATTCTGAAGATAATTTTGATTCTGAAAACATGTCTAGTAAAAATTAATTCAAATACTATAATATGCTAGAGGATACTCATAATGAGTATAAAGACATGTATAATGCCTTAAAGAAGTAGTATGAATTAAATAGCATTGTCAAATTTGTACTAAATGTAGAAAATGTAAATAATGCTCAACTACTCAAATAGAATATTGAACTGAAATCTTCTATTGAGTATCTCAAGAATGATTTGGAAAAATTTACAAATGGAAAGGAAATACTTACATATATTCTAGGAATATAAGGGGCACCAATTTATACTACTAGATTAGGTTATCAACCTGAACCAAGATAGATTACAAAAAATAAATTTATTCTTAAATCTGGACAGTATGTCATTGGTTCTAGTTCTGAAAATTCCTATCCGTCAACTAGCTATTCACATGGTTATAGATCAAAAGATAATTACCAATAAAAATATCTTGATTCTGAAAAATATATGAAATCCATTAGGAAAATATGGGTACCGAAATCTTTTCTCTCTAAACTATCTGGACCCAACAAAATAAGGGTACCAAAATCATTTTCTTACTAAATTTGTTTTGTAGGAAACATTATTCCAAAGTTCATGTAGAATGATATTGTATTTGTATAGTGAATATTTAAGACACATGACATGATACTTTTCATGCGTCAAAAGATTAATCAAGGTTGATGGAGGACATTTCACC
The DNA here is from genome assembly GCA_963277665.1 of Viscum album. Taxonomy (NCBI): domain Eukaryota; kingdom Viridiplantae; phylum Streptophyta; class Magnoliopsida; order Santalales; family Viscaceae; genus Viscum; species Viscum album. The sequence continues at coordinate 1,499,409,477 of OY728161.1, forward strand.
TTTTGGTGATAACTCTAAATTGAAAATCATCTGCCTAGTCCAGATTGGTAATACTGATTCAATTTTGTTTTCTACGGTTATATTTTTAGAGTGATTAAAATATAACTTGTTTAGTATTTCTCAACTATGTGATGATGGATTTAATGTCAATTTTGAAAATGTTTCATGTAACGTTTTTAATTCTGAAAATTTTTAGTATTTTATTCCTTAAGAAATGAAAATTTATATGATGTAGACATGAATTCTTTAGCTAAGCAGAACATTAATTGTTTAATTGCTTTTCATAAATAATAATGGATTTGGCACAGAAGATTATGACACTACAATATAAATTCACTTTGAAGACTAACTAGGAATAACATGGTTAGATACCTACCTAAACTTTTTTTCCTATCTAGTAATGTTAGTAATCCATATCGAAAGGGAAAGAAACATAATTATTCTTTTAAAACATAGAAGGATGTCTCAACCTCTCAACCTATCGAGTTGGTTCACATGAACAAGTTTGGACCTTCTAGAGATTCTATTTTAAATGGGAATCACTATGTTTATATTCTAGTAGATGACTTTTCTAGATATTCTTGCGTATAAATTTTATCTCAAAATGTGAAGCTTGTCCTCTCTTCATTAAATACTCCATGTCAGAAGAAAACCATAATGGGCATAAGATTAAGAACATCAGAAGTGATCATGGTAGTGAGTTTGAAAATCATGAATTTGAATCTTACTGCTCACATAATGGATATAATCCCAACTTTTCTTCCCCTAGGTCACCTCAACCGAATGGTGTAGTAGAAATAAGAAATAGAACCCTCCAAGAAATTGTATGAACTATGATAAATGAATATGATTTACCTATCTATTTTTGGGATGAATCTACGAATAAAACTTTTTATATTTTAAAAAGGGTCTTGATTAGACCTGTTTTTAAGAAATCCCCTTATGAGATTTTGAATAATCAGAAACCTAAACATTGTTACTTCAATGCTTTTAGCTACAAATATTTTAATCTGAATACTAAAGATAATCTAGACAAGTTTTCATCCATGAGTGATGAAGTAATATATTTAGGATATTCAATTACTAGATAATCTTATAGAGTTTTTAATAAGAGAACAAAATGTGTCGACCAATCAGTTCAAATAAAATTTGATGAAACTGATCCACATGAACCTAAACCTGTTGTTAAAAATATTAATTAATACTTGTCTATTATAAATCTTAATTATAAAGATAGTGTCCCTGTTGTAAAGACAACTAGATCAGAAAATACCCCAGAACATTCTTCTGATGAACCGGAACCTAGAGAAGAACTTGAAATTTCTAGTATTACCTTTACTGGATCAACCAAGATTATAAGGAACCATCCTCTAGATTCAATTCTAAGTAACCTATATAGAGGAACACAAACAATAGATTCTCTGAGGAATCAGGTTGAACATCAATCCTTTTTTCACAGCTAGAACCTAAAAATATCAATGATGAAAGGAAGGATTAATTTTGTGTAATGGCTATGCAAGAAGTGTTAAATCAATTTGAAAGGAAAAACATCATGGAATTAGTAGAAATACCTAAGAACACCATGACCATATGTACTAAATGGGTATTCGAAAATAAATTTGATGAATCTTGAAACAACATTATAAACAAATCTAGATTATTTTCTCATGGTTACAATCATGAAGAATAAATAGACTATGAAGAAACCTTTGCACCTGTATCTATATTAGAATACATTAGGATCTTACTTTCTTATTCATCACATCTGAATTTCATGTTATATCAAATGTGTGTCAAAAATTTCATTTCTAAATGGTTTTATAATAAAATATGTATTTGTCGAACAACCACATTGATTTACAAACCCCAATTTTAAAAATCATGTTTTTAAACATTCTAAAGCATTATATGGTTTAAAAATGGCTCCCATCACTTCGTATGATAGACATAAAAAATTTATTATCTCTAATTGTTTTACTTAAGGAATTACAGATCCCATTTTTTTTGTAAAAATAATTTATAAATATATTTAGATTGTAAAAATCTATATTGGTGATATTATCTATTAATCTTCTAAAAATTATTTATGTACTGATTTTCAAAGATTATGAAAAATTAATTTGAAATGAGTTTAATGGTAGAACTCAAGTATTATCTTGGATTTCAAATTTTTCAAAAGAATGATGGTATTATTTTAAATCAAAGTATATATGTAATGGATCTTTTAAAACGTTTTGCTTTGTATAGTAATAAGGGATGTGAAACACCTATTTGTACCACATGTAAGTTGGATGATGGTGAAACTGGGAAACCGGTTGATCAAACAAATTATAGAGGTATGATTAGAATCTTGCTTTAACTTACTACTATTTGACCAGATATCATGTTTAGTGTATGAAAGTGTGCCAGATTTAAAGCTAATCCTAAAGAATCTAATTTACATGCTAGTAAAAGGAATTTCAAGTATCTTAAACATAATACCATCTTATGATTGTTTTATCCAAAAGGACAATCCTTTGACTTAATGAGTTATTCATATGTTGACTTTGTTGTGAACAGATTTTATCAATGTAACACACTTTATTGGACTACGGATATCAATTTAGACATTTGTCTATAAATTGTGACAACAATAGTGAAATTCAAATCTCTAAGAATCCTGTGTCTCACTCTAGGACTAAGAACATTGATGTCAGACATCCCTTTTTGAGAGATCATTACCAAAATGGTGACATTTCATTAGAATTTCTTGACTCTAAACATCAATTGGAGTATATTTTCATTAATCCCTTAAGCTCTTAAATGTTATATTTTATGAAAAATTTCTTATGTATGATTGATTAGTGAAACCAATCAGTGAAATAGATTAGTAAAACCGATCAGTAGAACCGATTGGTGAAACTAATCAATGAAACTGATCAGTGAAATTGATCTTTACTACCGTTTGAGTTATACAGTATATGAAACAGTTAGTGTTTATCAAAACGATGTTGTTTTACTTAATCATTATTATATTTAATATTGTAACCCTAAATGATAAAATTAAGGACCTGCAGCTATTCTATTTCCTACGAACTGTTGTCCTTCCATCTCCCACTAAACTACACTTTTTTCAGAATTCCAAACATTTTGAACCATTTGAACCTTTCGAACCTCTCGAACCTCTTGAACCTCAAAATGGAACAGCAAAAGAGACAAGGCAAGGAATCTGTAGGTTCCTCGCCTATGAAACATGATTGAGGAGAATCATATAGCACGTCTCATAAGTCATTGAAACTGAAATCGGAGACTCGAGTGGTCACCGTAGAAAAGGAAGTAAGTTCTGAATGGGTGTTGTCCACATAGTTTTCACTTTTAAAATTGTTAGAGATACAATGATGGAAATACTGGTTCTGCAATAATACTCAATTATACTACCCAATGATAGTGCATGATTTTTATTTGAATGTATGTGTTGCATTAGTTGGAGCAGAAGTTGTAAGATTATATTTAGTAGTCAAAGGGAAAAGATTTTTTTTTATCCAAGAAATGGCCTGAGTGTTTGGGGATACCTCATAATGGTAGATATGAGGATTAAACTGGTAATATTTGTCCTAACACTGAGTATTATTTATATTAGTTTTCTTAGGAGAAGATGACTGGGAAATCAAATTCCAGAAAAATAATAGCTGCTGAGATAGATGGAGAAACTAGAATCTTGTTTATGTTTATTCAGCACCAAATCTGTCCTAAAAAGGGTAAGTTAGCTTATATGAAGTATAAATATGTTTTTTTTGTAGTTTTTATTGCTCAATGATGTGAAGATCAACTTGTTTAGATACATAACTTTTCATATATAAGAGATGGTAAAACCATCTAAGAAAGATACAACCTTATTCTATTCAAAGAAAGTCTATGCAATGATAAATATTTTGGGTTGTGATGAAGATTGATATGATTGTATCTCATCTAGTAGAATTTTTTTATTAGCAAGGATATCTGCAAATGAATTAAAATTAATTGTAATCCATGGAAGAAGACATGGGTTGGTGATAAAGACAGGTTGTATGAATCCTTTAATCCTACTTACCACTCTAAGAGACCAAAGGGAATGACGGATCCCTATTTAAAACCTAATAAGGAAGTTTCCTATTCTAATGAGGAAGAAGAAACAGAAGTTCGTAATGACACTAGGAAGTATAGTAAGAAGTAAATAGAGGAAGCTAAAGATGATGATGATGTGGACATTGAAAAGGAACCTGAGTCACCTCCTGATGATAGGTGTGATCCTGATACAGTATGTCCTATGAAAAGAATTGAATTTGGACCAGTAAGTTCACCTCTAATGGTACCTGAGTCAGAACCTCTTCTCTGTGACGAAGAAGAAGATGACACTGAAGTATCAAATTCTGAGTAGAATGAATCCAGTAACAACAAATATACCAATGAGAATTCGGTAAAAAATAATTTAATTGGTAATGGTGATGATGATGATAATGAAAATAATCTACCAGTGGATGGTCAAAATGTGACCCATGCTGATCCAAAGTACAGACAATGATTGATGTAGATTGGGAGGACTCTCATGAAAATTCCGGTAAAACCTATTTGGTAAAGCATATGTATACCTTATGAAAATATTAATGGGAAGAACACCCAGGTCTTGCGGTTATAGGTTTGGATTATTCAGAGGAAATGGAAGAAGGAGAGAATATCGCACGGTTAAGCCATCTAGTTATGGCTGGACCAGTTGCTGATAACGTGCAAGTGATAGCTGAAAGACATGTTCTTTTAGTTTATAAATATGATTTTATCAGATTTAAAGATGAGTTCCTCCACGCAGTTATGAGACAATGAGAAGGGGAATTATCTAATGATCCTACTCCTACACCTATGAATCTATCTGAGCATACTATGGATACTATAACTCAATGAGTAGTAAGTATTATTAATCCAGACCAGTGCAATATTAGTGCGATGATTGGAAGAAATATTACCTCTCAAAATCAAGCGCTCAAGTATTTGGATAGCGAATTAGTATATTTTTCAAATGAATTTAGATAAACCATCCCTAGTATGATGGGAGTTTTGAGAAACTTGATAGAACACCTGAAGAAATTGGATTTGAGAAAATTGAAGGCTAAGATAACTCAAATTGTTGCTCATGCTAGCTCTTCAAAAGTGACCATGATCACTGGACATGAGATTAATGACTTAAGAGATGTTATTAATGAAGAGTTATCTACCCTTGGATAGATTATGGATTTAGACTCGTTGAAAATGATGATAGAAAATATTAATCATATTCACAAAATGGTGAAGCTGTATTAGACTGATTCTACTCAAGCTCAGAAGGAGATAAAAGAAAAATTGGATCACTATTTTCTTAAATTTATACCAAGCATGAGTTGAACCATTAGTATAATTTTTTGGATAAGAATTTGAGGATCCCTCCAGTCAAACTAGCCTTTAAGCCTCAGGTCCAATAGTTATAGGATTTTACTCCCTCTCTTGAGAGTTTCATGAAGAACGAAGATGATTTTGAGAAGGCTATGAAATATGGGGGTGAAGTCATTTAGGATTTTATCAATCTACTCAAACATTATCTTAATGTGTAGGAAAAGGAAATTTTGTTCCTAATACTTAGCCTCTCATTCCATCCAGTGCTGCTCCTGGTCAGTTATCAGTTTCTCAGGCTCTATCCAATATTCATCCAGACATTCAGCAGCCACCTTCATGAAGATCTCTTAGCCACCAGCATGTAACCTTAGCACCCACTCTACTTCTAGAAAGAGCTGTCTTACCTCCTCTATCCATCCTTCTAGAGGAATCTTCCACCAAAGCACCTTCAGGGCCATCCATTCCTCCCTCTGCTAAAGGGAAATCTCCTCTACACCCTAATAAATTGTTGTGCCTGTCATTTTTTATTTTGTGTCATTTCCATGTATGTTTTTCTTGTACCTTTTTTAGATTTTATTTCATTGGAAACTTCTTCTTTTTGATCTCTCTGCTTTCTCATTCTCTTTTTGATAATCCCCAAGGGGGATAAAATAATATATATATAAACGATTAAATATATAAATGTCGAGAAAAGTTAATATCTAAAGGGGGGTCCTATATATAAACTCTAAAAACACATTATTCTCTAATTCCATAGATTCATATAACTCTGTTTTATTCTTAGATCTGATGCTATGTTGATATATTCTAACTTTGGTTATGATCTGATTCCATACTCTAACGAAATGTTTATCTTTAGTCATATATTATATTAACATAGGGGGAGAATACTAAATGTTATATCCTATTCTCCCTCTATTTATGCCATATATTATTTTACAATAAAGGGGAAGATTTTTGAACCCTCTGTGAGATGGTTATTTTAATAATCACAAATAATTTTTATTTTTTATGTATGTCAATTTAGTAAATTATTAAATATGTTCATAATGATTTTATATGTGGTTAATAATTCCTATATATGATAATATATGATTATTTATGGTATACTATTAAACTAGAAGTATTCTAGTTTATACAGACACTCTGTGTGAATTTATGGTTCTAAATCATCGTTAGTAATATTCTTGAACATCATTAGTTAAAGGTATGACAGTAGTCGCACTGATGAGAATGGTCGCACTGATGAGAACGGTCTCACTAATGATAATGGTCACACCGAAGAGAATGGTTGAGCAGATGACACCATTCACACTGATGACAACGGTCGCACCAATGATAATGGTCGCACTGATGAGAATGGTCGCGCCGATGATAACAGTCACAACAATAAAGAACGGGCTCACCGATGATAACTATCACACCGATGAGAACAGTTGCACCGAAGACAACAGTCACACCGATGAGAAAGATCACACTGATGAGAACGGTCACACCGATTAGAACAGTCGCACCGATGAAAACAGTCGCACCGATGAGAATGGTCCCACCGATGACAATAGTCGCACCGATGATAACAGTCAAACCGATGATGATCAGTTGACCTAACTAAGCCGATAATATTCACATGACCTACAGAAGCCGATGCGGATCACATGATCTACTAATACCAATGTAAATTAAGATAACCTACTGATCTCATGACTTAAATATAGTCATGTAAATTGTCTAAATTTTTATTGACTCCTTGTTTTACTTCCAATGGTCATATTTGGATAGTTTAATGCACATGATATTAATTAATGTTTGTTGTTGGATGTCAGAATACCGCACCTAGTACCATTAAAAAAGTAATCATTCTTTTTTCCACATCTCAAGGAATAAAAAGGATGATTGATTTGTTGTGAAAAAAAAACACAATACCGCTCAACACAAAAATGGAACTATACACAGACTGAGACACACAAGGAGAATATAGAATACGTGTGTGTAAAGTCTCATCTAAACAATAGAAGAACATGAAGAACAATAATAAAATCTAGAGAGATTCCAGAAGATCATCCATCTGGAACATACATTGAATTCGAGTTGTTGTTCCTTACTGAACATCATATGCACAAGTCTATATAACTGCTGTTGACAAGAACAACGAAACTATGTTTTGTTCCATCCTCACCCGGAAGGACTTGAATTAAATATGAAACATCAAAAAGTGTTCAATGCTCATCTGAAATCACTCAGAGCATTTTAAACCCATTATCCATTTAATTACTCTTTTATTATACTTATTCTTAACATTTTGAGTATTGTGTGTGCATCTTTATGTTTAGACACACACTGACTCCTGGGCTGAACTGGAGGATACTAAATCCTCACACCAAACTTTTTACACCTTACTGTATCCCACAATTAATTGTGGAAGAGGTCATGTGTTACCTGGACAACCTGAGTGTTGTTGTTGTCGTTTACCCACATAGAATTGTGGTAGAGGTCTGAGGGCCTGAAAAGTCTGAGTATTGTTGTAAATCCTCGATCCAGGGTGTGGATCATAGTTTATATAAACTGGTTGAGAGGAAAAACTCTCAACTTGTGACTAAACCACTTGTTTTAAAACTGTTGTTATTTTTACCATTGTATAAACTATATTAAATATTCTGCTGCTAATTACATTAAATCTAAATCTGTTTTAGAGTAACTCTGATAGATAAACTAGCAAGTATTTGTACTCATTTTGAATCAGTAATTTAGATTCAAAAACTATCTTAATCATCAGATTAAGTTATATGAGAAGTAATCAATCTTGGAGAAACTAATTTAACATTTAAAATCATTATAAATTCACTACAGTTTCACATGTTTAATGAATTGGGGGATTTTAATACAAATCTTTTAAACAGAAATTTTTAATTGGTACTCAATTCACCCCCCCCCCCTCTTGAGTATCCACTCATACCAGTAATAATCATCCAATTTACGACATTGTCATGACAAATCTATTTCTCACCCATTATGATCTATTCTTTCAGTCAACATTATAGATTAGTTTGTTGATTCTTTTCATGAATTAAATCACTTCTCAATATAGTAGAAATTACAAACCACTGTGGGTATGATTTTCTTGAATATTAGGGTCAGTCCATTTTTCACAAAATACAATGTGATTTGAATTATTTTATTCTAAGACTTATTTGAAAACAAATTAAGATATTACTTAAAAAAACTCTTCCACATGTATAAGCATTATCAAACTCTCATGGTCCCAATAATGATTCCAATAGATATTTTATGAACTAATATTCATAAATCACTGAACCATGTATCCTAATCAATAGATTAAATTTCAATAATTATAAGCCTATATGTGATAACTCATTGTTAGAAACAAGATTCATTAATATAAAAATTGTGATTTCCCAATGTAGGGATCATGAATCCCTTAAAATATTCTTTAATGGTTTTTCTATAGAATTAAACACTTCTTCAACATCCATTGAATACAATAAAAAATCATTTAACCACACCAAGAAATAGTTATAATAGTTTACACACAATATAATGTAAGAGAAAAATATTACCCCCAAATCCCTATATCAACATGATTCCATAAGGATATATTTATAAAAATCCCCACCTCACCCCCATAAAAATCCATCCACTATTAAGTTGATATTTGGGGCATAGAAATATACCTCAACCTAGATGATAAGGAAGACTACAGAACATGTTCAAACTATATTTATAAAAGGATTGATTCGGTAAATATTTTGTGAAAATTTTAGCAACTTGTTACGATGTAGGGACATTATCTATAATCAATTTAGTATTTTCCACATACAGATTGATTAAATGATACCTCGTAGTATTAAATTTTGATCAAAAATATTGAACTAAATTTCACATGATATTGTTTTCTATTTGTTTATCACAGCCCAAGATCAAGGTTAACTTCACTTTATCTTAAATGTCCTCTACATTAGTTCTCAACCACATATGTTGGGTAAGGGCTTGAGTAGCAACAACATAGTCAGATTTATCTGACATAGAGTTTCTAAATTATATTTTTTCCATTCCATATAACCCTAATTTTCCTAAGAATGAATACTCCACAAGATGTGTATTTTCTATCATCATATTTTAAGGCCAATCAGTATTGGAATTCCCTAACAAATCATTACATCTTGAGCTATCATACAATATTCAAAAAAAAATTAATTAACATATTTGAGAATTATTTTTCCATCAAGTAAATGTGGTTCTATTAGAACAATATGTAATAATTCACATGAGATAAAAACCTTAAAATTTTGGGCCTTGAGGAATTTAAATAAAAAACACTTTCAACCAACTTTTGAAATTATTTATGATCAAATTGCTTGCTTCTCCATATTTAGACAAAATTGTTCCCAATGAAATTTAATTGGAAACATGTTAATATTCATCCTTACCAAAAATCTTCAAAAGTTCCATAGAATAATTTTTATGAGAGAAAAATGTGTTTCTTATTTTTAAATTTTTTTTAAACCAAATGTATTTCATTTCCCTTGTTATGGTCATGTTAATGAAAATTTTCATTACATCTGAAAATCATTCACATCATCTTTCAAAATTCCCTAATAATGATAATTTAATCAACATAAATAGTTTTTGTTAGGAATAAATATTGTATTTCATTTATGTAATGATTGAAATCATCTATTCCTTTCATAAAGACCATCTTCCTTAAGAAAGAATCTGATTTTGAATAAAATGAACTTGGTTCTTATTTTATCCCAATTAGAGAATTAATCAATCTAAACACATAACATATATCTTTCACACCAAAAAACCCACAAGGTTGTTCAATGTAAAATTCATCATCAGGATCTATATTTTAGAATATAGACTTCACATACAATTGATAGATTTTTTAACTTATTTTCAAAGAAATAGAAAGAATTATTATATGTGTTTCTACAAATTTCATCAAATAAATGGTTTCATAAAAATATATATATTTAATTTTTTATTAAACTTTATATAGTAATATTTATACATTTCATATCATGTCACCTTCATCATTCACCTTCTTCTGGAAAATACACATTGTATATAAGTTATTTTTTTAATCTAGTTTAGGAAAATGGTCACATGTGTCATTCATTTCAATTTGATCCAGCTCTTCATTGATGACTTGAACCAATTCAATATACTCAAATGTTTCGTTCACATCACTCCCGTTGACATTTGAATAGAAAAAAGTTTGTGAAATATAATTTGTTCTTCATATTGTTTGAAATTATTGATTTCAATTAGTAATAATATTCTAACCTCCCACTTTCCCACTCAATATAGTATATGATTTTTAGTATATTCCTCATCACTGGAAATGGATGAGTATGAATTTTCTTCTTGAGTAGGATTAAAAGTTTCAGTATCCATAATATAATTATTTTCATTATCATTATTATCTTTTTAATTTATATTAGTATGCTTGTATAAATATATATTTTCAATAACATTTTCATTTATTGAATCATGTATTTTTCTAGTTTATTTGATTAATCATCTATATCTTATTCCTTTTTAGTATATCAAATATATATCACATCTCCACCTTTCTTCTCAATCATTAAAATGATTCCGCTTTTCTTTATTATAGTGTGTGGACTCTCGAGAACACTTTGATGTTTAAAACATGGAGTTATTCCCAACAAAACTATATGGAGACATTTCTATATTTTGTCTTTAAAAACATCATTTTCAATATATATACTAGTACACAATGATTTTTTACAATATAAATGAGAAAGACAACGTTCGTATATCCCCATTTTCCCTAAATTTTAATTTTTTTTTTTCAGAAACTCTATTTTCTAGAGGAGTGTATGGGGATCAATAATCATTAAAAATTGTATCCTACTAAAGATAAATTTCAAATTCATAATTCTTATACACACCATAATTTTTAGTTCTCAGTTTATTCACTTAATAATAAGATTTTGTCTCAGCTTTCCTTCTAATACATTTAAAAATTTTCAAATAATCACAATTATGTAACATACATAACACAAGTAATATAATGAAAGTAAACAATTATATTGGTGAAGAAACTATCCCCATTTTTTAGTTGTTTTCTCATTTGATGAATGATATCAAAATCAATATGCTCCATGTTTTTTTGAACAAATAACAAATTTCTTATGGAATGTTTTTGTTATTTTTCCATTAGAATAAATAGTGCTACACCAATATCTTCATCTTGTGAATTTTATAATATAAAAATATTTTCCCTTTGATAATATGATCATGTTTCCTTCACATATGTTTCCTAGAATTTTATGAAAAAATTGATTCTCTTCTACAATACTAAACTAAACATATTTTTAAATATCTCCTAATTGAAATATTTTCCCTTCAATAAATTTTCCACCAATAAAAATATTTCCCTCATCCACAATTTTCACAAAATCAATTATTTTTTTAAAATAAATTTTATACCCTCATCATGATTTAATGAAACACTTATCTTTTTTTGTTTCATCACACAAAAAATATATGTTTAACTTGGTTTCATATTTCCTTTCCCAAATGATGGCTGATAGAAAACAATTAATTCTCAAGGACTCATCAATAACCCATGTCAGAGTTCCTTCAATAAATTATTTAAAATTATTCAAGAACATTAAATCTCATGTCATATGAGAATAACACATAATATCATGAATCAATGGTCGTACTGTTTTTTTTCTCTCAGAGTTGTTTCAATAACAAGTTATTTTTCTTCTCCATTTTCTTTTTTTGCCTCCATCTTATGGTAATTATTAAGATTAATTTTTTTTCCAACAATAATACAAGAAACAATTTATTAATATTTCAATGTCTTTAAAAAATTTTAAAAAAAATATTGGGGTGGTATAATAATTTCAATCTTAACTCAAATATTTAAAGGTTTATACAACACAACATTCTCAAACATCATACATTAAAGGGAATGACTCCCCCTCAAACTGTACCTTCCATAACCTATAGGATTATAGTAATTGTTTTAGTGGAATAGAAATATATTTTTCATATGTCCAAATCCATAAAAATAAAATATATAATCATTGATAGACTATTTTCATCAGAAATTTTCATACTGACCTAAATTATGAACTTGTTTCTCAGAAATATTCTTATATTTCAAATGTGTACCACCAATATTTTTTATCAATAAAAAAATTTAATTTTCATTTCATCGATATGATAATTATTATTAACGGAAATTTTTCCACTATCATAATGTTTATAAAATTTATTAGACCTAGTATATTTAGAAAGGTCTATATTCACATATTTATTGATATTGGAAAAATACATAACCTCTCAAGAGTTATTATTTTTGAAAAAAATTAAAAAATTCATCTCAACATTGGAAGGAAAATTTTATTTATCCTTCTCCTATTTATCTTTATGATAACATTATCCATCAGTAGATATATTTTTTAAATTTTATATTTCTCTCTCTATATATTTAAAATGTTTTTGTTTGGAAAACTCAAACTTTTATTCTATTTCCTTTAGATTCACATCCAAATGATAATTTTCATTTTTTTACTCTACAATTGATTTTATTAAATGATATACATAATTCACTATATTTACATTATCATTAAGAAATCATTATGGAATTTTGGTTGGGTAATGTACATTCATCAAATCCCTGATTTCATTCTATTGCCTTAAAATCTTTCTTTTGATTTTTATCATTATTTATTCATGTAAAATTAAATTCAATTTTAATCTCATTCAGAACAGTTAAATATGAATTATTCATATTTAACTATGAAAATAAAGGTATTCTAACCAACACACCTAATTGAATTTTATTATTCAATAAAATTTTCTTCATCTTCTTCTTAAATATGAAACATCTTCTTTAGGATTGGAAGTATTTTTTATATTAACCTATGTAAAATGATTTATCATTATCACTTCCTTTATTTCATGAAGTTATTGTGTTTATTTATTCATTATAGCTATACTTTTTTTCTCATTGATAATAGTTTGAAACAATATTCCAAACATACTCAAATTTAAAGCATTTCATGTGAAGTTTTCCTTCTTATTTATCTGTACCTCTTATCCAAATTTTAGAAAGCATGGATTTAATTAAATTAAAATTATTATATAAGACATTTTCATAATTAGATGCACCACCATAATCTATATTCATAATCTTGATTGACTTATTTTTATTGACATCCTTGAAATAAATTTCTCTATCATCAATAGTTTTTCATTTTATAGATTTCTCTCTTCTTATTTCATAAGTCATGAGAGTGTTATTATAATAAAAAAGTTATGATGTTTTAGGATCACTATATTCATATGTAGATAATTTTGAATTAAACATTTGTGGAAGGATTCTTAATATCTCCTCATAATAGTAGAATCCCACAAAATTTCCTAAGGACATTAGATAGTGCTATAAATAACATTTATCCTGGAAAATATATCCCAAACAAATTCAAAATCAACCATTTTCTAATCATTATAAATAATTCCCCAATTTTGTAACATTACCTTCTTAACTTTTTTTTATTTCTTTTTATTGGTTTTTCTAGAATTTATCATACAAATTTGTCTCTTGAAACACCTTTCAACCATATAAATTTACTCTCATAACGTTATGATTGTAAATCACTCATAGACCATTCAATTTTTACATAATTTTTCTTATCAGTATATGTAAGAAGAATATTATCATCAATATGAGTAAATCCATTTATTATTGCTACAATAACATCATAACTAATATAAATAATATAATGAAACCTTAAATAAATCCTGATACAATCTTTCTTTCAATAAAAAATTGGGATACCATAACTATTCATAGAATTCAGATTCTACATGATCTTCAACAATGGAAAAAAAAGGAAACATTTCCTTTGATACAAAATGTAATTTCCCAATATGAATAATTTTATCACTATAAATGGGTGGGCATGAATTATTGATAAATTTTACTTTTATGATTCCTTTAAAATGAAACAACCACCTCCTCCTATTAAATATATCATGCCCAAATAAAAATATTCTAATAAAAATCATCAAGAACAAAATTATTTACATGTATCAATATTCCATTATAATAGTTATGTCGTTTATATTTTTTTTCAATAGTTCAATACCAAAAAATATACTATGTAATAATCATTTTTTGTGTAATATAAAGATTCAAATATGTTATTTTACTCATGATGCACTATATAAAAAATATAATATTGAATGTTTTCTATTAGTAAAAATGATTAAATAAAACATTTTTTTAATAAACCTTGTTACATAGATTCAATATAAAAATTAAAAAATTATAAAAATTCAAAGAAATTAATCTCTTTAATACCCTAAATTTTATTATGATTTTTATAGAAATTATATAAAATTCAGTCTGATTTTCATGTCTGATTTTTCCTAGTCTGAATACTTAATATTAGAAACATACCTCTGTCTGATTACCAATGAGACAATTTTTAATAATTTAAACTCCAATATAAAAATTTCAATAGGATAATCTTACAAAATTAAATAATAAGATAACTATGATAATTGTAAAAATAAGAAGAACAACTGAATATGTTTAAATCGTTTCTATAATCCAGTCTCTTTTATCCAAAATAAATTTTCTTATAAAAAAATATATAGAAATCATCCTTATCAATAGAGCTCCACCTAGTATTATCTATTCATTAACATTACATTATTATGAAATATAATTCATTTGTATCCTTTTTTACTGAACCCAAAATTATGTTTTTGTGGGACTCCTGAAAGCATTCCTGCTCAACTGAATTAGAAAAATTTACATTTCTTCCCTGAATTTGGTTGATTGATGAATTATTTAAAATATCTCAAATTATCTCAATTATTTTGTATACTTTTTTAATATTTTAAATACATCTTCTTTGTTTCTGATTTACTTCACATATACCAGTCCGATTCTAACTATCCATTTTAAATTTTCAATATGTTTTCATACATACGATTAATCATACCTATTTCATGTTTGGAGATATGAATATCTTCAATATTCTTCCCAAACCGTAATATTATTAATTTTTTTTTCAATTAGATTTCATGATAAGAATTCTCAATTACATTTCTCTACAAAAAATAGAAGACAATCTTCCCATTTTGATTTTTTCATTATGATCATCTCCATTATGATTGCGATAACAGATTCTTATAAAACACATTAATTTCTTATACTTAAAATTTTCCTTAGGCCAATGATCAGTATTGAATCTAATACAATGGATCTTGTCCCAATTGATAAAAGTACTTGAAAAAAATAGACCCTTGTTTTCTCTTCTAAATACGATACTAATAAATTTCTGTCACAATCATTTTTTCTCAAATGAGTATGATGGTACACTGAATAATATATATCATTTATAAAATCATTGACTTCCTTCTTCTCATAATTACAATAATCCTCTTCATCTTTTAAAAAAATATGCATTCAAAAAACTCATTACAATGATCTTGATACAATAAATAAATGGATTTAGTAAGAATCATATGTAAAAAATTCTTATTATGTTAGGGATAATATCATGACTTTGAATATATTTCAGATCATATTTAGGATTTTCTAAGTTAACATTGATGCTATTAGAACATCCCTATATTTCCATAACTAATTTTTCCCTTCTCACCTCAAATATGATTGTCCTCATTATGATCAGACTTAGTACGATTGGAAGTTTCTTTTTCTCCCAATTTATTTTATCAATATTTAATCATAATATTTACCACAAACATATGATATATGATAAATACATGATTATTAAATGTTCATCACATTTACATTGTTGACATAATGACACTAACTCTCTCCCACTGTGATCAATTCTTTCTGTCTAGACCCTTGATGAGTATGATGATCCATTTCATCCAAATTACAAATTCTAAATATGATGAAATTTTTCGACTGTTGTGAGTCCTATTTTCTTAAATATGATGGCATGAGATATTTTATTAAAAAAAATTGAGTTGATTTAGTTTCTTTTTAAACATCAGTGACAACTAAAGAAATTAATTCTTGAAAAACAGACTTCTCCAACATCCATTAAATATCCCCATCCAACAATGTCCCCACAATAATGAAAAACATATTAATTATTAAAAAATATGAGTAAAGTAATTAAAATCATAACCTCCAAACCTATCACTCTCCATGTAACATTTCCTATATAAGATTACAATATTAATAGAACCAAATTTATGTTACCAATAACCATATCCACAAACAATATCCACCATCCATTGTTATCATGTATGGTATCATATATAACAATTTTATTAAAAATTATCTATCTTATCATGAATTACCAAGAATATGAATAACATAAAATAAATCCACAAATCCATATTATATCCCAATTGTAAATCATCCTTATTATAATAATTTTTATATGGTATCCCATAGAATGGTCAAAATTCACATGGAATCACCACCAAATAGAATATATTCCTGATGAACTACCATAAAATAATCCATAATCTCTATGTATCCACATAAAAATTTTTATCACCATCTTGGTATTAAGAATAAGAGACTGTAAGGGGTAGGGGAAGTCAACCAACCACCCAGAAAACATTTATAGTGGGGAAATAAATAGATACTAATAACTATTGGGAATTGGTATAAAAATAAAACCAAGGTGGGGTGTAATTAGTAGTCTCATGAAAATATAAGAAAAGGTAGTTTCAAATTTTCCTATCCTACTCGTTAAAATAATAAACTCTACTATAATTATGATATAACCAAAAATCATAAGGGAATATTCCACTAGATTCATTCAACATTAAAATGCATCTCATTATGGAAAAATACCACATCCAATGATTCGCTTCATTATTGAACATCATAATGATGAAATAGAACTACTATGTATAAATATTGGTAATATAATTATGATATATATATAGATAAGTAAAAAATATAAATTACATCTAAAAAATCAAATACAATTATTATTCACTGGAATAAAATAGAATATCATTTTTTGATTAAAATTAATTTTCTAAAATCAATTTTTTTCTACGTTTGATATATTTATGATTACAATATATATTTTATAATAATAAAAAAAATACCAAAAATAATCTTATAAAAATTATTCTTTATGATATTTTATGGTTTTATTATAATGATAAATTTATATGATATAAGATTTGAATTTCAAAATATATTAGAAGAATTTTTTTATATTTCTCATATTACCTAGTGATGAAATCATGATTTTTTTCTTAAACGATTCTTTTTTATATTGATTATGAAAACTAATATTATAAAAATAAAATATTTGTATGACATTATTAGTATATATAAAAGAAATTAATATTTATATAATGATTTTATATGAAAACATGTGTGTACTATATGAGTATTTATAATTTTATAATGATTCATTTTCATTTATATACCCATATTTATCTATTTAAATATTAAGATATATATATATTATAAATATGATTTGATACATTGTAAATTTGTTATTATAAGATAAAAAAACATGAAATTAAATAATTTAATAGAAATATATATTTATACAACATAACATCATTATATTTAATGTATATATCGTGTATAATTTTTTTCTCATAAATGACTAATTATTTAGGTAAATATTTTTTTTCAAGATGATAACTAAACTAATAAATATGAGAATCCTTAGATGTAAATTGAATAACATGTCAAAAATTTAATTTAATACTTAAATACTGGTGGTTTACATCATCCATATATTACTTCCACACAATAATGTATCATTTTTAATCTAAATTAATTGATAGTGGCATCCCATTATTGAATATTATTAGGTATATAAAATTATTCCATTCATATTCACTAATAAATGTTTCAGTCCACTCCTCACGCACCATAAAAAAATAACACAAATATTATTCCTTAAATAATGTTGTTTGTCTCGTAAAATGTTTTACTCTAATTGATTATGTTTTTATCTTCCCAAAATAAAATACCAAAAGGTATAATCCCTTTTACAGCTTACATAATCCAATAAAAAAGGTATAATTTTTTACCCCTCTTTCTATATTCTGCCTAATTATATGATTTTCTTATTTATGAAATTTAATTTAAACCACTTTATAGGAAACAATAAGTATAATTATTCTACTATAATGTTAATATAATTTTTGTAAAATCATTAACCACCAATCTTATTTCACTTAAGTGAAAATTTATTATATTTATTAAGCGATGTGAAAAGTACCACCACCACGAAATATTATTTTTTTCATTAATGGAAAATTTCTTTGTATTAATTTGTATTAGATCATTATATATGATATATGTATGAATTAAATGTTAAAAATATTGTTACATTTATCATATAAAATGTAATAATAATTATAATGTTATACAATGATAGAATTATATAACCAAAAAATTGTTCAATTTTTTTAATTACCCTACTATATCTATACAAAATCAATGTAATGATTTTATAAAAATTTTAGTTATTATAATACAAAAATTATAGTAACATTAATTGTTTGTAAAATTTCCAATTTGGGAGAAAAATGATGAATTTTGACACATTTACAATCATAATAAAAACAATTAATGATTAATAACACCATATTTTATGAAGAGAATACAATAATAGAATAAGTGAAGAAAATTTTTGTGAATTATGATTAAAAATTTTAATGTATATGATTATGTTTTAGAAATATTTCATTAATAATCTTATATTTATGTTACAAGTGGTTAATATATATTCATATATACCATGTTAATGGTAATGGACCAGATAACTCAAACTCTTTTAGTTGAGAAATACAATTTACTAATAAACTTATTTTTCATTGAATATTCTTTTAAAATTATATTCTATTTTGCATTCGAGGGAAATTAGGTTTTAGTAAAATTTAAATTCTTTGAAAGTGTTTAATATCATTTATTTTAACGGATACTTTTTGATGTATCCTCTTATTCCTTACATTTATATAGATGAAAAAAATTCAATAATATATTTTCCTAATTTTATTCTCAATATCCTTAAATGAACTATATATTAAAGTTTTATGTTTCTTTTTTCCTCAAATATTTTATATAATTAAATGATTATTAGTGTGTTAGTAATATTTTAAAATAAATAAAGTTAATTTAAGGTGTAATTTGTTTGATTTATGGATCCCTTTTTATTTAAATGGGTTCCTCATGAAAAAACTATTTATTTCCGTTTGGATGTCCTATGGTGTGCATATTAAATCCCTGGGTTATTTGTAAAAGATGACTGATTTTCATTTTTATTTGATATGAAAACTAACTTATTTTTATGGGATATTTATGTGATCATTTATGAAATTCATTAATTCTATTTAATTTACATTTTTTATGATATTATTAATGTAGAAAGTAAAAGAAATATTATGGTTTTTGAGATAGATGGGACCAAAATCACTACCACACACCAACCAAACATTAATTTATTATTTTAATTATTACTTATTTAAATTTTTTAATTTAATCCATTAGATGATCATACCTATTAATAAGTATATTTTTGGGAATTTAGAGAATGTCACATGGTTAAGATGTATGATTTTCCAAACTGTGTGGTGACTGTGAGACATCTTCAACAATCATTTATAGATAAAACAACACAGGTGGATCCTAGTTTTCCAAATATGAAGCTAGGATATTCAAGGTTCTCTAGGATAACAGTTGAAGGCATAAAATTTGTGAATGGTTTTCCTAACTATGGGACATAAAAATCGATATGCGTCTATTTTTATAAAGAAAATAATTACAAATAATTTAAATTAAAACTATAAAATCAAAACATACCCTTACTCTTTAACTTGCGTGAACACCTTCTTCAAGAGACCCCCCCCCCCTCTTCAACATGTGGCCTTCATTTCTCAAGGGTGACCAAACCTTCAATATCCTCTCTCTTATGGACCCCCATGTCCAAGTCCACTACCTTAGTCTTCTCCTGTTCTCATGTGGGACAACCCTGGTGAATGCACTACATTTTTTATAGCCTCATACTGATCGCATTCTCATTTGGTTGGAGTTTTATAAAAAATGTAATGGATATTTAGTTTCCCCTTCCATTTTCTTTGTATCTATATCATATTTTTACATTATTCATGCGAGATTACCTCTCCCCATAAATTTTCATTATTTTTTTGAAACCTAAGGATCTTGGTGGGCCATTTTTTATGCATATTTTCTTCCCATGGAATGCTATAAGTCTCTCAGATTGGATTATTTTGTATATCGACATTATCTAGTGAGAAATTTGTGTTTCAGTCCATTTAGGTTCTCCCTATACTACTTGGGTATGTATTATTTAACCACCAAACATTTTTATAATATTAATTAGGGTTTTTGAGATTATTTTTGTTCCCTCGGGGTAATTTAGATCTTCTTCATTCTCATTGAATGCTTTCACAAATGTAAATATGTTTTTATATATACATATATCTAGAGTGTACTATTTACATAATGGAAATGGTAATATATACACTAGATTAACATTTGAATATATATATATCAGTGTATAAAAGTGCATGTGTGAACTGGTATTCATCAAAGGCGTCATGTGTTGATGTATTTTTTTCTTAGTTCTCACCAATTTATGTTGGTTCTCCATTGAATCATACATTTTATTTATGAATAATCATTTTCAGGATGTTTATACCATGTTTTTAAGTTAATAAGACATATATTGTGTTGAATAATTATTATCAATATAGTAAAGTTGTTTCCTCATAGAGTTATGTAGTTTGTGGAATATCATTATATATTTTTCACACTTTGTGTTTGATAAAATTCAATGTTGGAAATTGTAAGTGATTTTTGGTTTCTAAATGGTGTATCAGTTTTTGAAATATGTGTTAAATATTTAATTGAAATATATGAGTTGTCATTGCATATCTTTTAAATGGATTATCACAGACAAAAATTTGAGTTTATTTGAATGTAATTGGGAGGGGTTAGTAAAATGAACCATTCATAGTTTATATAGTTGTAGAAACTAGAAACATAACTGATTAAAATATTAATACATTAATTAGGAAGGGATCTGGTAGTATAGAGAGAAATAAGGGTGGAATACTAAGTAGAATTAGATGAAATAAATCAAAACAATTGCTGACATTCACACCAACTATGATGCAACTTAGGTACTCAATTAATGAATGGTACACAATTTTCAATCAGGTAAATAATCTACCAAGTGTTTAAGTGAGGTAATTGATAGTGTTTCATCTGTTATTCACGTTGGTCTCAACCTCATTCAATGTGATGAAATGATTTTGTCAAATCTTGAGTGATCAAGGAAGGGCATGTGACTCTTCATGCAAGGAGTCACTATGCCCATAAAATTAACTATATACAAGGATCATTTACTAATTGTAAATTCTAAAACAAAATCCCCCACTAAATCCATTGATTCATGATCCATCAACATTGATATTAGATCTATAACAGGGTGGGGTCTATCTGATCATGGGACTATGAGGTGAAGGGATGGATTTGCAGGGATGATACATTGTCTCTAATATATCACTAAGGGATGGTGAATATAAGAATCTTTTCAGTAAGGGGAAAATTTAAAACAACACATCAGGAACGCACACACAAAAATCTATCTGAAAGGGGGACACCTGTGTGACATAACATGTTCCCAAATTCCTGTATACTCCAACATCTATCATACAACAAGAGGGACCTCAACATCATCCCATGGACATTATTTCTCATTACACTAAACTAAACCTCATTTAACTAATCAATGTTGGACACAGAAATAGAAAATATGATATACAATCCATAGAGGCCCAAATAATGATTTTCCATTTTCATTGAAAATAAGGGTTTCACAATAGATTCTTCTTTATAATTATGGAAGAGAGAGAACATTGGAATGAGATAAACACCCTTTCCATTTATAGATGACACTGAAGGTAAGGGGTTGTTTCATTTTAACCATACAATGATGATAAATTTATAATGGATCTATTTTCACAATATAAATCTAATCTATGAATCTAGATAATGATAAATTTTTAGAGTGTGTCTGTATGAAATGTATAAGAATTTAAATGTCACTGTTATTTATAAAAAACATTTGTTAGGAACTTTTTATAGAGAAATACCATTATACATCTCTTTATGACTGTTGTCTAGGATGGTCTAGATGAGTGAGGGATAATGTCTTTGGGGTATGAATGACATATATGGGGTAAAACATCCAAAAAACGCAAAACATCACATGTACAATTTTTTTATTGAGGGATATATCCCCACACACACATGATCACTTCCAAAGAATATGATATTAGTTTTGAAGAGTTCTACATTGATAAGAAGGATTCCATTAAGAATATTCATATCCTTGTCATATTTTTTTTTGATGAATCTTTAACATATGGATTGACCATCAGGAACCTACCATGTCAGAATACCATATAGGTAGTGCAACAATGAAATTTTTTTTCACCCATAGGATTTTCATGTCCCATTTATAACATTGATATTGGATTTATTTTTAAAAAACAACATAGGATGTGCCAATTTCATTTCTAAATATTAATGGGGTTGGAACATATTCAGATTGATAATTCCTTAATTTATTGATGGTTCAATGAAATATTATCTTTCCCATAGGGTGTTTGTGGGTTGTGCCTGTATGATTGAATCATGTGTTAGATTATTCCTATTATATGTATATATATATATATATTGCCTATAATTTCTTGGATCATCTCCATTTTACTCATAAAAGTGTGATCCTATAACGAAGATGGATTTTCTATGAGTAATTGATTCATTATTTAGTATTATGCTTTTTCTAGTTTCCATTAATATTGATTTTTCTATGGTTTGGTATTACGCCATTTAGTTTGGTCGTGTAGTGTGTGAATGAAAATTATTGTTGATTTATTGAATCAAATGCATATATAATATGTATAAGGTTATAGTATGTTATTGATTTTCCCATGAGCTTCAATTTATTCCTTGGTACTATGAAACATTTTTATCTTTGGAAGATAATATAGGAGACACATATTGTTTTCTTACATGGGTACTATATTCCAATTTACCTTGTTATGACTTAATATAATTTTCTATGTTTATATTTTGTTTCACTGTGGTAAATATATTACATCAAAATGTGTAATGAGTATTTCTTTTGTTTTCATGATATTTTATCAATTAAAAAACAACCTTCTTTATATTTTATATCACATTCACTAAAATTTCCAAGCCTCCCCTTCTCAATAAAACAAGATTTAATTAACATTGGTAATGGAAAATGTTATATTTTAAAGATATGTGGATGAAATAAATATATTCCTATCGTTTTATCACAAAATTACAATAAATGTATCTTGTATTAGAATGAATGTTCATATAGAATAGCTTAATTAGACTTGCCTATTGAGATTTAATACTCATGTTTAAACATATTTACCTTTCTATCTAGAAGTGTATTTCCTAATAATTTTTACCTCCATAGAGAATTGTTGAGTTTTGGTATTATATAGTGACCCATAGGGTCAAATAGATATATGTTTTATTTTCAGGTTCCACTAATTTTTTATTTTTAGATAATGCTATATGTTTCCTTCTATTTATATTTATTTTATTTTGGGATTTATATTTCTATTTATAGATCAATGTTACTATTTTAATTGGATAAATTGTTCCCACAATATTTTATTAATTCCATTTTATATTTTCCCTACCTTAAGGTGATCCAAAATTCATCCCATTGATGTATTATACAGACTCGAGTGACTCTTTTGGGGTTGACCTAGTTTGGGTTTTTATCAAAATGCTATCATAGCTAGGTTATTTTGAGGTCCTTCCTTTTAGAGCACAATTTTTTCTTTTAGATGATAAAGTAGTATGAATATGAAAATTGAGAAATAGTTTGTACATATGAGGATGTATATATCCAACACTTCCAATGTATAACATTGTGATACAATGATAAGTTGTTTTTTGAGATAATTTCTTTTAATTATTGTTTTGTTTCGTCTTCTCAATATTTCAAGACTTTTTTTGAGGATGTTTGGATAATTTTTTTTTCGAATGATAATAGTATATTTTGTGATTGGGTAATGAAATATGAGTTGATCAAGATGTTTCCTATGAGCTTACTAAGACTGAAAATCCATATAAAACACATATATTTTATATAAAATAACAATCTATAGAAGTGGTTTTATTTTCTTCTAGATTTCAACAACATATCCATGTCACCGGAAAATGTTATTTTATAATGATAAATTTATTATAGGTCTTGTAAATTTTAATTTTTTTGAAATACTTTTTTGGACTATGATACTATGATTTCAAATAATTGAATTTTGGTTTTCCAAAAAATAAATATTTCATTCAAAAAAATTATAAATTTCTGGGAGAATTTATTTCAAATTTATAACAAAATTGATGATATTTTTATATAAATTATATTATTCTTCATTGTCAATTATATGAAACTATTTTAATTGTGTGTAATTTAAATTGAATGATTGAATTGTAAATTTAATTGTGGATGTTGATTAAATGTGATATTTTTTATATTATTAAAGAATTAATGGGATTTTAATGGAATATAATGGTGGGATGTTTTGAGTATAAAAATGGTTTTCAAAATGGTATTTAGTGTGATTTTAAGGATTTTTTATGGATTTTTGTATGTCATGTTCCATTTGTGTTTGGTGTTTAATCATGGTGGGTTCTACATAGTCTTTGGGTTTTGATTATGTTTTTATGTCATATTTGTTTGTAGTACTCACCCACTAAGATCTATGGGAGACAGAAGTATATTTTTCTTTTGTATCATACAACATGTTCTTTTACTTGATCAAGAATTGTATATATATTCAAGTTCAACCATTGAAAATATAAGGCCTTGTATTCCCCCACTATCAAAGATTCCATGATATGTTTCAAGAGTCAAAACTCCTAACAGCCAAACGAAAGAGGATGTAGAAAAATATGATGAATAATTGAAATCCATTTTAGAGAGTACCATTCGTCTCAGGATTCTTGAAAATCTTAACAAAATTCATAATCTATATCCTATATGGTCTTAAGTGGATTCGTTTGAAGTAGTTAATTTAGAATATGAATCTAGAATACCAATACTAGGAATAAATCATGGAATCCATAATCTAACAATACATCTCTGAGGATGTGAAGGTGGTGTGGGTGATGGAGAAGTACTACCTTCTGTATGTAAATTATTCATTATTGTAATTTGTTCAATATATTTTTGGTTATAATTAATTATGACCTGAATTTTTTAGGGGATGATTTTAGTAAATCTGTAATTTCATTGAATTTAATCTTTCATGATCTTTAGTTGGCAGTTTCGGGATATGTTCTATCATCCATTATTGATATGGTGAGACCTGATGTTCAGGTTAAGGGAATGTTAGGGGGTTCTGAAGGCATAAAATTCATCATCAGTATATATAAGTGGTGAATGGAGTTGACATAAAGAGTTGGAAATCAACATGATGTTGATTATCAGGGAAATAGAATAGTGGGTCCTTCTGATATTTCACTAGCTTCATCTATGCATATGACACTAATGTGTCATAATTATGGAATGAAAGGTCCTAAAAAGTATTCATTCCAATAAAAAACAATGTCTAGTCCTACTCATATATTCATAGGTCACATGAAATGGGTTATATAGGTCATTTCCTAGAATAAATATTGAGATAGGTCAACACCATCAAATTAATCCTCTATGCTATTTAATATATTAGGGTGAATAATACTGGTCCAATATGAATATTAAATTTTTTTATATTTTTTTATTTTGGGAGTTGGGATTAGTATTTTTTTCATTTGGATGGGAATAGAAATTAGGTCATATACCCCTATGGGGAATTTGGTTCGTAATGTAAGTTCCTTATTTGGAATGTTTAAAATCATTTTTTGTGGGATGGAAAAATTCATTGTTCCATGCATCATTACCCTTTATTTTGGTATTATATTGGATTAAAGAGTTGTTAAAGAACTGGAAATTAATGTTCAACATGCATCATGATATGGTGTGCAGGTGACCATAGTTTGAGATTGGGATATAACGAGCTTTTTAGCGTTATTGAATGGTAACTTTAATTCTTCCACCCAGCGTAATGGTGATCATATTTGATGGTAGGCTTAGATAATGGTTTGAATGAAGGATTTCCGGGAGATCCTGAACAAACTAGGATGAGTTTCTTTATAATGACCCACCCTTAATAATTACATAATATTGAATTAAATTAATAATTCACATTGAGGATCTTTTCATGTTTAGTTTTTTAGAGAATTAGTCCATAACTATTACATTACAACTTTAAAATTACATGTAGACACTACTATACAGTATACATTTTTTTCATAAAATAAAAACTCTTAAAAAACATGTCTACTTCCATGTTTTAGATAGAATGACTTTTCCATGATCCCATCCATGACCCTATTCATCATTAAGTCCTATGGAGAACATTTCAAAAACATGGGATGAGCATAAAAAGCTCAGAAAGGGTTATAAAATTAGGAAGGAAAACATTATCCCATCAATGAATACAAATAAATGAAACCATACTATTCATTCATAACATACCTTATGAAATCTTGAGATTTACGAATAACACACACAAATCATAAATCATAAAGGTTACATATGGAATCCATATCAAACATTCATTGTAGCTATCACATCTACAAAGGGAGTTACACTTGGAATACCCATCATGGTATATTCCATAAATATCTTAGGATAAACATCACGTTTACCTCCGTCATGTTACCCAATGCATTAGAAAGCTATCTCAGGCTCCCCAGCCCTAGGTTTATCACAGAACCACCCATATACAAAAACAATGCCCAATAACAATAACATAATAATTACATAAAACACATGTATAAAGGAAGGATAACATTTACACATTCTAATATATCAAATCATGATATTGAAATAAACAATGTTTTATGAAATGATTTTCAAAACCATTTAAAAATTAATTTTTTGAATCAATGTTTCCCATACCACTTTGAAGCTTTTATAAATGATTATCACAAGAAAACATTAATGTCCATATAAATAAATCCTAAAACCAATTTTTGAAAAAATGGACAATAATGAGAATAAATTAGATGAATAAATCTTTAAAACATATAAAACGATATTTTAGTTAAAGAGTTTTTTAACAAAAAGAGAGATGCTTGAATAAAAATAATTGAAGAATAACATTTCATCAGATATTTATAATATCCTGACTATAAAATAATTCAAGATATAATATTTCAAAGGACAATATATACACTATATAAGATTGAATTGGTGCCTAACAACAATGAAGTCTCAATGGAAATGTAAATTGAGATAAAATCCCTTATAAAGATGGTATCCTTAAATTAACGATAAATCAATCACATAATTATAAGTGGAAAATATAAATACACCCAATATAAGTGGACATTAAGTTTAAAATAATTAGAGGTAATTCAAACATATTCATAGATGACATATTCAAGATGTAAAAGTTGAACCTGAAGAATTGAAATTTGGTTAAGATGTTCCCTTTGTAAAATTTGACAGCATAAGGACATCACTTTAAAATTCAGAAAATGAGTTTATGAGAAAAAAATGCATATCTCATCAATTAGACATAATGTTTACATAAATGAGGATATAGATGAAAATATCCCAACATAATAATATTAAAATTAAAAGACATAACACAACTTAGTCTTTTAAAAAGTGGAGGGTGAAAGGTTCCTTTACGGATTTGGTAACTTTCAAAAAATATGCCACAAGAAAGAAGATTCATACCATGAAGATTTAAATACTCATAAATGAATTTATATTACACAATGTGTACAATAATGGGCAGTATATACACCACACAAAAGTAAATAGTGGAAAATATATCATGAATCTCACAGGAATAAAAAGTGAGATGAAACCCTTTACCACATTGTAATCAACTGAGTCATATGACCAAAAGTTAATAACCTCAAAATGCATCACAGAATACCATAAATATAATGAGAATGACTATAATATATATATCAAATGGAAGTACACAATAAACTAAATGTGTAACGCCCTGACCCCAGTTACCCAAAGTCAGTGCAGTATTATGTAACATTGTCATGATCAAAAAAGGTAAAGTCTCAAAATACCGATTAGTTTAGCATACTTGGAATCACCAGATACACTAATAAGGTTTACAATACATAATAATGTGAAAAAATAAAATTATATAGTCTCTATTGTCCACAGTCATATACCCTTCAGTCTATCCCAGCAGGTCAGTCATAAAATATTTATTCACATCCTGGGAAAAATAAAACATAGAAAGGGTTGAGCTCTAATTATCAGTTTGGAAAACATTATAGCAGAACCTTTCATAAATAAGTATATACATTTGAGGAAATGTATAACGAAAACAAAAGACTTTAATACTTGAAATTCAGAATAATATGGAAAAGATAAGATAAAATAATGCCATTTACTTATTTACATGGATATTCTACTAGTATAATAATCGAATTCAATATCACTGACCACTTTCATAATATTGGAAATGCATAATTCCGAATATTAATTTTGGTGTCGAGGCCTCGTGCCAAGAACTTTGGGATAACTATAACCAGAACCCAACCAGGTGATCCTCTGTAACCAGACTCCATCCCCAAGATCCTCTGTAACCGGACTCGAACACGGAGTTACTCTAATAACCTGACACCAACTCGGAGTGCCATTAATAACCGGACACCAACCCAGAGTGCCTCTAATAACCGGAAACCAACCTAGAGGGTCTGTTGTAACCGGACCCCAACCCAGAGGTCTTACATTTACCAGTCCCCACCCCGAAACATACTAGTCCAACACATTTATCTTATGAAGAGGATGAAATATAACATAAACATTCGTATTAAAATTAGCATGCCAAAACATTAATCATAAACCATTAATGTCATAAAAATAACTAATCCATAGTTAAAGATATCACAAAACCTTAAATAAAATATGGATGATTTGTATCATAATAAATCAACTTCAAACAATTGTAAAATTTATCAAAGGATTTTGACATCGATGAAATAACAACTTTTTGAGGGAAATATATCGTTTTTTAAATCATTTAATAGTCAAATTTTTATAAAAAACATTTACATTGAAAATATTCTTATAAGATTGTAAGGGAACCATCAAAGATTTTACAACAGCCGAAAATAGCCCCCCCCCCGTTGTGTAAGTTAAAAAAAGACATTCTTACCTTAATTCTGTCGAAAAGGATAAAAAGGACCTTGTATGGAAAACGACAGAAAAATTCTGTAATAAACATCATATAAAAAGTCATACAAGGATATAAATTAATTTAACCCATATTATGTAAAATAGTAATAATTTTTTGAAATACATTTTTATGAAACATGGATGTGGATGATAAAGAGGTCCCAGTTGATAATTACGTACAAACAACCTCAGATAATGAAGGGATTATGAAATAAACCCTTACCAATTTGGTAACATATGAAAGATACACCCCATGAAAGAGTTATCATACATAGAATATTTAAATACACTTAAATTAAAGTGTATTACATAAAGAATAAAATTATGGGCAGTACATACACCAAACAAAAGGTAATAGTGGCAATATGGGATGAATCTCACGGGAATAAGGAGTGAGATGAAAAGACCGTACCTTGTACATTTCCTTGGTTGAGGGTAGGATAATCACCTGTATAATGGTGAAATAATTGTTATTATATTATAAAAGAATCATATACATTAATATGATATCATATATGATCTTTTAACATTGCGTTGTTAATAATATCTTAGTATTATTGTCATTTCGGGTGTTATCATACTCGTTTTCTTTTATATGTTTTGTCACATAAGCCATGTTTTTATGGATAGGTTGTATCTTATTCATATCACGAATGATATAAAGTCATTAAAATTTATTTTTAATCTTCAAATGAGAATTATACTTGAATGGATAAGATGTGGAATGAATCTCATCGAGTTCGTGGAGACGGTAGTCCGTACGTACGCACGAGCGACAATATCGCACTTTTGATATTAAAATAATATATAATTGGATATTATATCATATATACAGAATAATTATCATGTTATATATATTATTTACATGAATTACATATCATTATTATACCCATCTAAATAATAATGTTTTGAATAACAATTATACCACGACGTGGAGATGGTAAGCCGTATGTACACACTTATAGTGACATATCATTCAAAGGATGGATAGAATAATGAATATGGTTGTACCGTATTTATAATAACATCACAGTATATAGATGATATAGGATTTATTATTTTAGAATGGGAATAACAAAGAAAGAATAAGTTGATGAACAAACGAACTTGAAAGAGGGTGGTGAAAACATTACCTCTTCTTCGGGTTATTCCTTTTGATTTGATCAAAATGGCTCCATAGGTTGGATTTATGATAAAAATAAGGCCTCTATGTTGAAGTGAGGGATGTTTATATGATATTTTGGTAGGTTTTTTCTGAGCCAAAAGGCTTTAAATGTGTGAATTACTGAGAAGGGGGAGTGCCCTTTTATAAGAGGGTTGAGGAGAATCTTTGGAAAATCTAGAAATATTATTTTATAATAAGTACATATTCGGTTTATAATGGCTCCAAAGTAGATTATTAAAAGTATAAGGTAGGGATTCATCGAAATTCTTTCAAACAATAGATTGTAGTTAGGTTTGGGTCGTTATATTAACCATATCTTTTAGTTTTAACTCTTATTTAATTAGTTTGACATTTACCATGTTACTTTGTATTTTTATATTTTATCGTTAATAAACATACAATATACATCCAAGACACCCCCCAAGTGGTCCATTAATGAAAAAAATATCATAATATAAGTCCTTTTTCTGATCCTTATATTTTTAGAAATATAATATCAATTAATAATATAATATTTGTTTTAAAAAGTCATTTATGTCAATTTTGACACTATTCAATAATTGTTTTTTTAAGTCTTAAAAATTTTATTAATTCGAAACAAATTCATTTAAGAAATCCTATAATTTCATGTTAACCAATAAAATTCATGGGTGTCATCAGAACATTAAATTATATTTATTTTAACATTTAAAATACCAATAATTTTATTCATTCATTAATAAGTAAAATACTGCATCATTATTGTGACATAAATAATATTAACTATTAAATGTATAAAAATTATAAATAATATTCCATTATGTAGGAAATCATTTTATATTTCTAATGAATATTTTTAGTCGACAATAAAACATATATTACCCAATGTAAAAATTGTTTTTTTAAAAGATATATGCTTTTGTCATTTTTGTATTTATTTTTACTTAATTAATATAAAGTGTCATTATCACCTAAAAGTGGCTCCATGAGGTCCAAAAATCGACAAAAAAATACACATGGTCGTACATGTATTAGAAAATAAGGTTAAGAACCATTTTAGGGTAATTTATTATTATTATAAAATTATGTCTTACAATTATTTACTGGTTTTACCCTTTAACCATAGTAAATAAAATATTTACCGAAGTAATTATTCAAAATGTCTAAAAATAAATGTAACATATTTACACAATTTGGACACCATGATACAAATATGGAATCCATTTTTCGAAATTTAAAACACTTAAGTGGCAGAAATTAATTTAAAATTAATTCTCATTGTTAAAACAAAAGGCGTGTTTTTAAGAGGCAATAACTATCAAAACATTGACACTTGTTTATGTCTAGTTTAATTATGAAATTATGTCCAATGACCAAAATTGTAATTAATGGTAAAAATAAATTCTAAATATACTTTAAAACCACTCAATTTCATAATTTATCACTACTAATAATTTTGAATAAAAGAAGTTGTTTTTAATTAAAATTTGTTAATTTTCACTATTCATCAAAATATAAAAGTAATCTGAAGAGTTCCAAAATTTCACACTAGGCTAATTTCTATATTATGAATATAAAAATGAATTCCATTTTGAATGATAAAATTTATAATATTTTAAAATGTGAGTATTAATATTCATGACGGCTAGTTTGATAGTTTGTGGTGTGTGTTAGAACTCGAAGTTGTGTACAACACACGCTACTGTATTATTCAAAGAGAAGCCTATCGTGGAATCTTTGGGTGTTACATTCTACCCTCCTACAATAAATTGCGTCCTCACAATTTGAAATTGTTATTCGAAAATAAAAGGTTGAATGTAGAAAATACCTTTGTCGAAAACCCACATCAGAAATAAGGTTCATAAAATTTAGCCTTAATAAGAGGAAAATAGAAATGAAAGAGTCACCAAAAAATTATAATTTTAATTAGAAGAACATTGGTGGAAATTAGAGACACATAATTAGAGAATAGACATAAATATTTTTAGGGAGTTATTGAGCTCATAAATCACAAACAAGTGTAAAATTGAGGGCTTCAAAGCCTTCAATCTATGGTGATTTAAAATATCATCAGTTCAACAAAACATAATTTATTAGGATAACAAATATTTTTTATATACATTTCATAATGTTCATCTATTAATTTATAAGAGGGAGGTATATATATATACGTGACATGTAGCATTTCAACCATCAACTAATTTCTCTCACAAACTCATATTTCGCTCAAAATGATAATAGAACTCAAAAATATTATATTTATCTTAATCGTACAAGGTTCCAAATATTAACACATACCACTTGTATTGGTAAAACACTTTTTTACTAACCAGGGACTTCTTGTAGGCTAGTGGTAGGTAATAAAGGCATGTCACACTATGGTTGTGGGTTCGATTCCTGCAGCTTTGTCTGACGCGATGAGTTATCCCTTAACCTGCAGGTTGTCCTTCTTCTAAAACTATAGTATTATAATATCCCGAAAATAATATTAAGAAATTATTTAACATTAATCCATACTATCCATATTTAATCATAATCTATTTCAACATTTATAGTTATCCATAATACTTTTGTCCAAATTCTCTCTCTTAAAGGTTTCTAAATTCCAAAATCTATTGTAACATCAGATTACCGAAACAAAGTAATGATTCTTATTGTCACATACTAAAAATATGATTACCTTAATCATATTAAAACCATAATGAAAACAACAAGTAATGCAGTACAATCCTTCTATATATCACATTATTCTTATAACCAGAATATAATCCTTGATTCCAAAAACACAAATACATTAATTATTCAACTTCATATAAAGTAACAACATAATCTTGGCCTTTCTCCCTTGGCAATTTCTGAGTTAAGTTTTATTGATGCTTAGGGCATTCATTTTCATAATGCCCCATTTCTCTACAATTGTAGCATTCAACATTAACAGCCTCTTTCATTCCCTTGCAAACACGAGTTTGGTGAATTTTTTCTCCACATTTGTAACAAAATCACATTCCTTTTAGGCAAGTACCGGGGTGATTCTTACCACAATTTTCACATAATGTAGAATAATTCATTCCCTTTTTCCATTTATCTATCTCTTTCTCAACCGTTATCTTCTTCTCGTGTTTTACGTTGTTGTCATAAGACATAGAGAATTCATTTTCTTTCTTGATAGCACACGAGACAATATCTTGGTATGATGAGAAGGATTGTGATAATAAAGCTCAATAGAGAATAGGTTTTAACCCATAAAAAAATTGATCAACCATGCTTCTTGGGTTACGTATATAATCTGCACAATTCCTCGCTATCCTTGTAAAGTTAGACTCATACTTTGCAACATTCTCATCCTTCTTTTTCCTCAGGTTCAGAAATTGCATTTCCATATCTGCTCGATGGTCACGAGGTAAGTATTCTCCAGTTAAAGGATCTTTGAACTCTCTCCATTCCATATTTAATACTTCATCATCTTCCTTTGGATTTTGTATCAATAACCACCATTTATCAGCATCTCCAGTGAGGCGCTAAATTGCTATGATAACTTTCTCTCTTTCACTACTCCCCAATTCCTGAAATATTTTTTCTAGGGAACTTATCCATTGGTCAACTACCAATGGATTTTTACTCCCATTAATCATTGGTGGTTGTTTCCTCATTAATAGATCTAACATTGAACCTCCACATTGTGGATTAGGGTGCTCCATACAGGTAAGGTTATTATTCATAACATCAGTGAGTTTTCCCAATATGGTGATTAGCTAATCATCACCAGTTGCATCACCATATCCACTACAACTATCTTGAGCAGGAGGTAAATACCTACATGGAGTGTTTGACTTGATACAGTTTACATTCCTTCCACTAGGCGCTATTTCTAAACAATGGAATAAACTAGATCAGTTTATAATTGGAAATACATAATTCCATTCTTATAAAATACTTTACATAAATTGAAATATTTATGGATATAATCCATAATCATAAAAAAATGTTTTCTTTGAGGAAGAATATACTCATAAACCATTCATAATTGTTTGTAAAAAAATTTTAATTATCCTAAGAAAAACCCCCGAGATTATTGTATGCAATAGTTCAGTAAGGCACGTTGTTGTGCAGCAGTTCTCGTTCGAGTCTAGCTCAAAGCGGTGTTTTCTTTTTTTACCCCTAGGTACATCTGTGCCAGAGCTTCCCTTACCTGCTCATATCCATACAGGGATGTATTGCTTAGAAATCTCAAAAAATCTCTACAGTACCAAAATTTTAGGAAATTCTTCAATACTAATCCACAAATCCCTTCTTAGGTCTATGTGATCTAATCAGATTTTTTCTTAATCTAGTTTCCACGGTTTGTACTATTCTTCCTCTAATACCAACTGTAATGCCCCAACCCCAGTTACCCAGAGTTGGTGCGTTATTATGTAACATTGGCTTGATCACAAAAGATCATGTCTCAAAAGGACGATTAGTTTAGTATCCATATAATCACTAGATACATTCATAATATTTAAATTACATCATAAAGTTAAAAACTACAATAATATAGTCTCCATAGTCCACACTCATATCATCTTTAGTCTATCCCTACAGGTCAGTTATAAAATATTTTTTCACATTTTGGGAAAAATAAAATATAGAATGGGGTGAGCTTAGATTCTCAATAAGGATAACAATATAGAGGAAAATTTAATAAATAAGAATAAACATTTGAGGAAATTTATAACTAAAACAAAAGAATTTAAAACATGAAATTCAGAATAATATGGAAAAGATAAAATGAATTAATGCCATTTACTTATTCACATAGATATTCTACTAGTCGAATAATCACCTGCAATATAATTGGACACATTCATACTTATGGAAATGCATAATACTGAACATTAATTTCTGTCTGAAAGCCTTGTTCCAAGACCTAAGAGAAAACTATAACGGGAACCCATCCTGGAGAGCATATGTAACCAGAGTCCATCCTGGAGAGCCTCTGTAACCGGACTC
Source organism: Viscum album (assembly GCA_963277665.1). Lineage (NCBI taxonomy): Eukaryota > Viridiplantae > Streptophyta > Magnoliopsida > Santalales > Viscaceae > Viscum > Viscum album. The sequence continues at coordinate 1,499,445,321 of OY728161.1, forward strand.
CAACCCAGAGTGCCCCTAATATCTAGACACCAACCCATAGTTCCTATAATAACCAGACACCAACCTGGAGTGCCTCTAATAACCAGACACCAACCCGGAGGGTCTATTGTAACCAGACCCCAACCCGGAGGGCTTACTTTTACCGGTCCCCATCCCAGAGTGCCTCTATAACCGAACTCCATCCTGGAGAGCCTCTGTAACCAGAATCTAACCCGGAGTGCCTCTAATATCCGAACACCAACCCAGAGTGCCTATAATAATCGGACACCAACCCGGAGTGCCGTTATTAACCAATCTCCAACCCGGAGGGTCTGATGTAACTGGACCCCAACCCGGAGGGCTTACTTTTACCAGTTCCCAAACCATAACATAATAGTCCAACACATTCATCATAAGAAGAGGATGAAATTTAACATAAATATTTGTATTATAACTCGCATTCCAAAACATTAATCCTAAACCATTAATGGCATAAAAATAACCCATCCATAGTCAAACATATCACAAAACCTTAAATACAATATTGATGATTTTTATCATAATAAATCTACTTTAAACAAGTGTAAAATTTATCAAAGGATGTTGACATAGATGAAATCAAAACTATTTGGGAGAAATATCTCATTTTTTAAATCATTTAAAAGTCACATAATTTAAAAAAATTACTTTGAAAATATTCTTATAAGCTTGTAAGGGAATCATCAAAGATTTTATAATGGCAGAAAATTGCCGCACCCTCCATGTATGTTAATAAAAAGACATTCATACCTTAATTATTTCGAAAAGGTTAACAAGGACATTGTTTTTAAAATGATAGAAAGATTCCTTTATAAACATCTTATAAAAAGTCAAACAAGGGTATAAGTGAATTTAACCCATGTTCTGTAAAATAGTAAGAATGTTTTGATGTACATTTTTGAGAAACATGGATGTGGATGATAAAGAGGTCCCAGTAGATAATTAGTTATAAAAAACCTCAGATAATGAATAGATTGTAAAATAATTCCTTACCAATTTGGTACCTTACGAAACATACCCCCCATGAAAGTTGTATCATAACATGAATATGTAAATCTACATAAATTAAACTGTATTACATAATGAATAGAATTATAGGCAGTACATACATGACACAAAAGGTAATAGTGGCAATATGGCATGAATCTCACAGGAACATGGAGTGAGATGAAAAACCCTTACCTTTTACTTTTCATTGGTTAAGGGTAGGCTAACCTAATAATTGTTAATAATATCATAGAATTATTGTCGTTTCGGGTATTAACTTAGTCATTTTGTTTTATATGTTTTGTAACATAAGCCATGTTTTTTATGGATAGATAGTATCTTATTCATATCCAGAATGACATAAAGTCCTTATACATTATTTTTAATCATAAAATGATAATTATACTTGAATGGATACGATGTCGAATGAATCTCATCGCGTTCGTGGAGACGGTAGTCCGTACGTACACACGAGCGACAATATCACTTTTTTGATATTAAAATATTATATAATTGGATAGTATATCATATACGAAGAATCATTATCATGTTATATTTATTATTTACATGAATTACACATCATTATTATACCATTCCAAATAATAATGTTCTGAATAACAATTACATAATGACGTGGAGACGGTAAGCCGCCTGTACGCAAGTGTGGTGACATGTCATTAAAAGGATGGATAGAATACTGAATATGGTTATACCATATTTATAATAACATAACAGTATAATAGGATACTTGAGTAATTATTTTAGAATGGGAGTAACAAGGAATGTTGATGTTGAAGAAGAAAGGAACTTGAAAGAGGGTGGTGAAAACATTACCTCTTCTTCAGGTTCTTCCTTTTGATTTGATCAAAAGGGCTCCGTAGGTTGGATTTCTGATCCAAATAAGGCCTCTAGGTTGAAGGGAGGGATTTTTAGAGAATATTTTGGTAGGGGTTGAGCCAAAAGGATTTGATTGTGTGAATTACTGAGAAGCGGGAGTGCCCTTTTATAAGAGGGGTGAGGGGCCCCTTTGGAAAAGCCGAAAATATTATTTTATAATAAATTAATATTCAGTTTAAAATGGAACCAAAGTTGATTATTAAAATTATAATTTGGGTATGGGTCAAAATAATTTCAACCAATATATTTTAGATAGGTTTGTGTAATTATATTAACCATATAATTTAGTTTTAACTCTTAGTTAATTAGTTTGACATTTACCATGTTACATTGTATTATTATATTATATAGTTAATAAACTTATTATATACATCCAAGTGACCAAAAAGTGGTCCATTAATTATAAACATATAATTAAATAATTCTTTTGGGTGAATCATTGATTTTTAGGAATAGAATATCAATTAATAATATAATATTGCTTTTAAAAAGTCATTTATGTCAATTTTTGCACTATTCAATAATTGATTTTTGTTAATGTCTTAAAAACGATATTAAATCGAACCAAATTCATTTAAGCAAACCTATAATGTCATATTAACCAATAAAATTCATGGATGTCATCAAAACATACAAATTATATTTATTTTAACATTTATAATACCAATTATTTGATTCTTTCATAAATAAGGGAAATAATGCATCATTATTGTGTCATAAATAATATTAATTATTAAATGTATAAATATTATAAATAAAATACCATTATGTATTAAATCGTTTTATCTTTCTAATTAATATTTATACTCATATATCCCACATATATAACCATACTTAATAATTGATATTCTAAAAGATATAAGCTTATGTCATTTTTGTTTTTATTTTAACTTAATTAATATAAAGTGTACTTATCTCCTACAAGTGTCTCCATGGGGTCCAAAAATCGAATCTAAGATGCCCATGGTCGTACATGTATAAAAAAATATGGTTAGGACACGTTTTAGGCTAATTTATTATTATTATAATATAATTTGATTACCCATATTTTTTGGATTTACCCTTTAACCATGGTAAATAAAATATTTACCGAAGTAATTATTCAAAATTTATAAAAATAAAAGTTACATATTTACAAAATTTTTGAAATCATGATTTAAAATATGGAATCCATTTTTCCAAATTCAAAACACATAAGTGGCAGAAATAAATTTATAATTAATTCCCATTGTTAAAATAAAAAGCATGTTTTTAAGAGATAACAACTATCAAAAGATTGACACTTGTTTATGTCCGGTTTAAATATGAAATTTTGTACAATGACCAAAATTATATTAAATGGTAAAAATATATTCTAAAAATACTTTAAAACCACTCATATTCATAATTTATCACTGTTACTTATTTTGATTAAAAATATTTTTTTAATTAAAATTTAATAATTTTCACTATTAGTTAAAAATATAAAATTATCCGAAAATACCAAAATTTCACCCTAGGATAATTTTGATATTCTGAATACAAAAATTAATTCCATTTTGAAAGATAAAATTTATAAAATTTCAAAATGTGTGTATTACTATTCATAATAGCTAGTTTTATTGGTTGTGGTGTTTGTTATAACACAAAGTTGCGTACAACACACACTACTATATTATTCAAATAGATGTGTACCATGGATGATTGGGGTGTTACATCATAAAATTAATAAGTGGCGAACAATTGAATCCTCACAGAATTAAATATGAGATATGAAAATCCCTTACAAAAATTTGGAAGCCTAACGGCACCACTTAAAAATTCTTAAAATGAATTGATGAGAGTAAGAGGGGGTCTCTTATCATATAAAATTTAAATTTACATTATGGTGAATATAATAGAAAATCATCCATCATATGAACTTGGAGCTTAAAATAAATGACATAAAAGAGAGTACTCGAAAAGAAAGAGAGAGGTCGGATCCCTTACCTCGTGTCTGACATGACTCGATCGTTCTTTAATCACCTGAATAATAAACTAAATTTAATTTCTACTTGATTAAGAACATTTTTAAAGTTTATAATTCATTTTATATCACTTATTACCATGTTATAAACATTATGTAATCATTTATTTTAATAATGTCCAATTTTTCGATATTTGGTACTTGAGTCAAAAATTGACTTTTTAAAATCACATGTTGTTCATGTGGTAAATGGTTCATTATATCTAGAATTATATTAATTATTTGGATATCATATGTATCATATATATCTAATATATACATGTATTTATAAGAGTACATATCTTTTGAATGTAAGAAATGAAATGCACCGTTCATGGAGATGATAAGTCGTACGTATGCATGAACGCTACATTCATTTCTGTTTCTTGTTTTAATGAAATTAAAACATAATTATAAATAGGTACATTGTAGTTACATTATAATATAATATTATTAACTCAATCATTTATACATCCCATGTAAGGCATTAACGAGTCACATCACATTGAGGGGGCGGTAGTCCAAAATTCCTCAAATGAGATTATCTTAGTTAGCCACTATAGAAACCATAAAGGATTGATATAATTGGTAAGTACAGAAGCATATAGAAATCATAAAAATAATATATATATCATATATAAATATAGTTCGATCATAATGGTTACCATGAGAGGTGGTAATATGTAATGAAAAATCATCGTTTTCTGAGGTGTTAGTTTTCCATTCACAGAATCATTATGTTCTTCATTCATTAGATGAAGGAGTTATTAAGTTTAGTTCTAATCCTTATCATAAAAACATCCTAGTATATATAGGGTACAGGTGATGTTACAAAAGAATGTAATAAAAAGAGTTTAGGTTTTGGAAAAGTAATATAAAAGAACACAATTTAAGGGAGACTGTTACCTTTAATTTGGGTAACTCCCTTTGGTTTGAACCAATGAAATTTGTGAAGTGCCTTATACCTATGGTAAGTCTTCTAAGGGGAGGAGAGGGATGTAGGAAGCTAAATTGGGAAGTTTTTGGAAGAGGAAAATGGTTTGATAGGTGTGAGGAATTGGATATGAATTGTCTCCTTTTATAAGGGAGAGGAGGGGCTCTTTGGGAAAGTGTGAAAATATTATTTTATTATATAATTATTATCGGTTTAAAAAGGACCATAAATCATTAATGATGAAGATAAGATGATTCATGGTCGAAATAAAATCATCCAATAAGAATTTTACATGTTTTGGATAATATTTTAATCATTATAATCTTATTTATTTAAATCATTTATTAATGAGGTAAATACTGCATCATTATTGTGTCATAAATAATTTAATTTATTTCATGTCTAAAAAATAAGAAAAACACTATGATGTATAAAATCTTTTTATCTTTCCATTGAATATTTATAGTTGAAAATATGACTTATATAACTCCATATATAAATTAATTACTAAATGATTTTTGTTAATGTCAATTTTGTTTTTATATTATATTAATTAATATAAATTGTAATTATCACTCCCAAGTGGCTCAATGGGGTCCCAAAATCGGCAAAAAGATTTCCATAGTGGTTCATGTCTCAACCAATAAGGGTTGGACATGTGTTAAGTTAATTTTGGATTATTATAATATTATTTTATCTTTGAATTACCATATTTACCTTTAACCTCGATAAATATAAGTCAAAAGTTACTAATCACTAAAAACTATTTTCATCTTAATGAACCACATATTACATAATGATGACAACCATGTATGTAAAAGTTTTTAAATTCAATTAACAGAAGTGGAAAATTTTCATTAAATGAATAATTCAAGTTTTTAACTATCACTAAGTTGTTTCACTATTCATCGAAATTTGATGTTTTTCAGAAAAATACATTAAATTCAGCCTAAGAAATATTTGATATTCTGAATTCAAAAATGATGCCTATTATGATAAATTAAAAACATAGAAGTGTCATTAATTAAATTTAAAATTAATTTCCATTATCAAAACAAATAGCATGTTTTTAAGAAACAATAACTATCAAAATACTGATACTTGTTTATGTCCAATTTCAAAGTGAAATTAATTCCAATGACCCACATTGGATAAAATGTTAATTTTTTTAAATTTCACTTTAAAAACAATTATAAATATAATATAACCATATAAATAATTTAGAATAAAATCACTTTTGAATTAAAATACAATATTTTTCAATATTCTTTAAAAAATGAACATTATCGGAAAAATTCCTAAAATTTACGTAAAGTGAATTTTGATGTCCCCATTCTAAAAAAGGATTTTATTTGGTCATATAAAATTTATTAAAGTGACCAAAACGAGATTCAAAAACTTTTCTCCATTAAAAGGTGATAAATCAACATTTTAATGTCAATTATGCTTAGAATTACATTCATTCACATTTTAAGCCTCTAACTTTTGATGGATAAATGTAAATACATTTAACAAACATGTATAATAATATTGTATTTAATTTAGTTAATTCCTACAAATAAAACAGCTAGGAGTTAACTACCATTTCAAATAATAATATTATATTATTAGTGTGCAATGTAAGATTTCAAAGAAACCAATTGTTGTGTATCGGGTACGCTATCGAACATAGAATCCCTTTTAATGTAAAATTAATATTTAATTCAAAAATGTTAATAAATATGATACATGTCTTATTATTTATTTACCTAGGATGTTACATTCTCTATTTCTTACTAAGTTAAAATATATGACGCTCTTTGTTGGGTTGGTTTTATAATTGATTGAGTCTCCTCATCATGATACCATTATTTTTAATTAGGTCCCTTGTTATTGTAAGATGATACCATCTAGGTTTTGTGTTCTTTTGAGGATGGTGACATAGTTTCTTTTGAGATTTCATCGATTAACATTTTGAATAGAAGAGACTAATGGTTTTAGATCATCATGAATTATTTCCTTTACTTATGTAAATGTTCATCATTTCTCTATTCTCGATCAACCTTGTTTCTTGGGTGTTTTAAGAGGTAGAAGGTGTCTTTGGGGGAGATTTATAAGAAAATTACATGATGATATTTAATGATTTTAATTGTTTTTCATTTAATATATTCTTTTCATCACATTATTCTCTTTACCTTTTTAAATTTTTTCTTTTATTGAATGTGTCGAATTTCACTTGGATAAGGAACACTATTTTCAAACAGTGATGTAACCATTCAATAACATGTTCAATTTGTTATATATCAAAAAACCTGATTGGTAGGAGGTTTTCCAAAATGTGAATCAATCTATGTAAGGTGTTATAGGAACCCCATATATTGGATAAATTTGGCACATAGTTTTCCAAAAAAATGTTAAAAAACCATGTTTAGTGTCTATTTATCCAAAAAAATTAAATAAAAAAAATTAAACTACATTTAGAAATAAAAAAAATTCATAATCATCTATTTCCCCTTACTTAATAACCCCCATCCTCACATTGATCCATCACCCTCATGAATCCTCCATCACTGTAAGATACCCTCTCCACTAATATCCTCCCTCTTATGGACCCCCATTGTTGTGTCATCATCCTATGGCCTCTCCAATACTCATGCACACCCCCTAGCTGATAAACCCTCATCTAGCATGGAAGCCTTTCACTCTGCACCTCCTTACCTGGAAATTTTCTCCTCATCTTCTTATTTATTGATTTTTCTTTCCTCAGCAGATTAGAATCCACATTCACATACATAAATATTCATTTTATTTTTAAACTACACATTAATCATATTTGTTCAGCTGAAACATTGGGATCTCACTGGGCTGATATTTAATGGATCATTATTCCAAGGGTGTTGGATGAGACAATTCGGTTAGATTCATGTGTATTTCTGAATCTAATTCTGAATGTGAAGCCTTTTGGTGCATTTAATTTCTATATTCACCGTTTTAGATGGTATAATTCCACACTTTTTCATTTCAACAAATTTAATTTGGGACTTTTGGTAATTTTTTTGTTCCCACTTTGTTATTTAGAATGACTTCTTCCTCCTTGAATATATTCACACGTATACATTGTTATATGCATATATATATATTCCTCTTGGAATATTTTATAACATCGGTATGCTAAATTTGCATTGTATTAATGTTTATTTATATATGAGTGTATATTAATGTAAGTGTGAATTTTAATTCATAATAGGATTCCAATTCAGAGGTGCTTCAAGTTGGTTATCTCCCTTTTGAGGTAAGATTCCATATGCATTGGCCATTAAATTTATAAATCATTGATTTCATGATATTTATAAAATGATTTTTTTATTAATTAAGAATATATAATTTAATAATGAATCAGTATATAGTGAAAATATTTTATTCCTCATAGAATTTAATTGTGTAAGGAATTTCATTATATATTCATCACAATAACTGTTCAATAAAATTATTTATTATAATTTATAATTGTTTTTGGGTTTTTAAAATTAGTTTCCTTTTTCCAAATGTGTTTTCAATATTTTATTAAATTAAATGTGGTGTATTTATACCTTATTAAAATGGTTTGTCACTAAAATCAAGTGTGAGTTTAGTTCAAATATTTAAAACTATGTATTATTTGTAAAACACTTCTTGGGATGGTTCTCATTCCAATATCATTATTAAATATCAAGGGAGATATTATTTATTATAATTTCATGGTTTCTTGGAAAATTCAATATTCCATGTGTTTTTTTTGTGTGTGGTGGTATTGTGTGTGAAAAATATAGGTGGTTTTTCTTATTTAATAAATTTATATATCGATTTTTTATAATTTTTTTTCTCCATAATTATTTATATAATATGGGATCATGTCATTGCTAGTGGAATTTTTAATAGTGCTCGTTGCACTACTTGAGGATTAAATTATAACTAGGGGTACATAGTAGGGTATTTTCTATGTTATAGGAAATATAGCCTTCTGTTAGCTTATGTAGGGTATGATTGCGGATTTGGTCTAATTGATTTTATCATGCATGCTGATAGGATATATTAGATTATAGTATGTTATCGAATATCCCCTGATATCTTTTGTATTCCCATTATCTGTGGTAAATTTTTCTCTATGGTGGTTAATATAGGAACCATGTATATTTTGGTTACATAAATTCAACTTTCACATTTTCATTTTTATGTTTATGTTTCTTTTGTAACCTATTTTTGATGCTTCTATTTGATATTGAAAAATTAATTTTTTAAAATTAAAAATGAATGAAATTTTTTATTTTTTCATTCTCTATACCATTTTCAAAAACACCATTATTCTTATTTTCCCTCTCTATTTATAAAATTATTATGTCTCTACTTAAAAAAAATAATATATTTAACAATGTGTTTAAGTGATTTTGATTTTTTTATGTTTCATGCATGACATAAATATGTTAATGTTATATTATTCAAAACATACAAAAAATGAAACCCATAATTAAAGGAAAATAACATGTACTAATATATATGTGAACTCTAGTAAGTATTAATAATCACACTAATACTTATATTATTGTTGTTATCTACAGGTTATGGTACATTTTTGTTTAGATTACCATGGATATATGTTTGATATTGGGTGCAATGAATAACATGTGGTTTCATAGAGTGATATATTTTGGAATCATTTTCATTGTGGTTTTATTTTTATTTTATGTTTTGTTGTAATTTAATTGTATCATTATTTTATTTTGGTCTTCATATTTTTTTATTTTTTCATTTTTTCAATTAATATTGGGAGAAATCATTCCCACTCACTATTATGGATTTCCTTTCCTCGTTTCACCATCATGGTATGATTGGTACCAATACTCTAGGACATGGCGTGCTCGCTCAGTTAACAAGGATAGAGATTTCCTTGGATTTCTTGAGAAAATTACCCAAAAAATAATTTTCTGTATTCTTATATTTAATAAATTAAAAAATTTATATTAATAAGATATAATTTAATCATGTTCACAAAGTTTTATTTTGAAGGAGTTTGGATAAAAAAAAATTCATAGTTTAGTGGGAGGCCAGTTTCTAAATATAATGAACTATAATGTTTATGATTGTGCCACAATTGACCCTTATTTCATTCTTTAATGTCATGTGAATCATATATAATTTTCTAATTTCATTGTAAATGTCTAATAATTTGAGATAGTAGGTCTGTCTTTTTTGATTCCATATTTTAATTTTTTATTTTTCTCTTTTAAATTATATAATTTCCATTATTCATGTTTTCGCATATTAATTTTTAGAAGTATTAGTTTAAAGTCATGCAACATCCCATTCTTTTCACTATAAAAAAAATATTTTATTTAATTTTTTTCACTATATCAAACAATAATAAAACAAATATATATCATTATAATAATGAAATAGAACTCGTATAAATAAATATTAGTAATTGAATTATATATATATATATTAAGTAAAAATATAAATTTCATCTAAAAACTAAAATAAAATTAATATAGTAAGGAATAAAATAAAATATCATTTTATGAATCAAAATTATTTGATAAAAAGAATTTTTTTCTATGTTTGTAATATTTATGATTAGAACATATTTTATAATAATACTTTATTATTCCCAAAAATTATTTCTTATAAATAATATTCTTTATGATAATTTATGGAGTTATAATGATGATAAATTTATTTGTTTTATGATTTGAATTTGTAAATTTATAAAAATAATTGATTTATAATGGTCATATTATCTAATGATGAAATCATGAAATATTTCTTAAACGATTAATTTTTTTATGGATTATGAAAAATTCTTTTATAAAAATAAGATAAATTTATGATATTATTAGTATATAAGTATAAATATATTTATATAAAATGATTTTATAAAATAAAATATGTTTAATATATAATTATATGTATTTTTATAATGTTTCATTTTCTTTTATATACCCATATTTATAAATTAAAAATTTCTGTTACAAATATATTATATAAAATGCTTTTATACATTGAACATTTATTATTATAAGCTGGAACACTGTTAAATAAAATAATTTAATAGAAATATATATATATTTATATATACTAAAATAATTGTGTCTAAAGAATACGATTTGAATAATGTTTTATCATCAATGACCAATTACTAATATATAATTGTTTTGTCTTGGTGAGAACTAAACTGATAAATGAGGGTATCGTTTGATTTAAAGCGAATAACATGTCGAAATTTTTATTACATTTAAATTTATGTGGTTTATTTCATGATTATATTCTCTCCACACAATCATATACCATTTCTTTTCAAAATTATTTGAAAGTAAAATCCCATAATTGAATATTATGATGTATATAAAAATATTCCATTCCTATTCACTAATAAATTGTTCAGTCCTCTCCTCACCCACCCTTACAAAAATAACACAAATCTTATTTCCTAAATAATCTCACATGTCTCCCAAAATATATTATTCACATTGATTATTTTTTATCTTCCCAAAATAATATCCCAAATGGTATAATACCCTTTACAACTTGGATAATCCAATAAGGAAGTTCAAATTTTTCAACCCCTCTTTTTCTATTGTATTTAATTTTATTATTTAATTAATTATAAAATTAATTTTAAACATATTTATATTAAAAATAAGTATAATTATTTTTAAAATAATGTAATTATAATTTTTTTAAAAGCATTATTTACCAACCACTTTTCACTGAAGTGATAAATGAATATATATGTTGACCGATGTGAAAAGTACAACCACCAGGAAAGATTATTCTTTTCATTAATGAAAATAGATAGGTATTAATTTACATAGGATAATTATATATGATATATGTATGACATATATGTTAAAATATTGTTTCTTTTATAATTGAAAATACAATATTCATTATAATTTAATCCAATTAAAGATTTATGAAACAAAAATAATAATATTGTTTTTAATTACCATAATATATGTGTATAATTCCAATTTAATTATTGTTTAAAATTTATAGTTGTTATTAAACATAAATTATAGTCCCTTTAATTTTTTGTAAAATTACTAATTTTGGAGATAATTGAGGATTTTTACACTTGTACAGTCATAGTTCCAAAAATTCATGATTATTAACCCCGTATTTCGTAAAGAGAATACAATAATCTAATAAGTGAACAAAATTATTACGATTGAAGACATAATATTTATATGTATATCAATAAATATAAAAAATATGTGATTAATAATCATATATTTATGTTAAAATTGGTTATGGTATGTTCATGTATAGAATGGTAATGGTAATTGACCTGATAACTGAATCTTCTTAAGATGAAATATATAAACTTTTAATGAACTTATTTATTAATGAATTTTCATTTAAAATTTTATTCTATTTTAAATTTGTGGTAAATTAGGTTATTTTTCAACTACAATTTCTTGAAAGGGTTTAATATCATTTATTTTAAATGATTCTTTTTGAAGGATCCTATTATTCCAAACTTTTATATAGATGAAAAAAATTCAAAAATATATTTTCATGTTTTTTTTCAATATCATAAAATGGAGTATCTATAAAAGAGTTATGTTTCATTTTTCATCCAAAATATTATATAATTAATTGATTATTATATATTCAATAATATTTGAAAATAAATAATGTTAATTTAAAATTTAATTTGGATGGTATATAAAAACCATTTTATATAAATGGGTTCCTTATGAAAAAAAATATTTCAGTTTTGATGTCCTTTGATGAGAATATTATATCAATGGGTTATTTGTAAAAATTATATGATTTACCTTTTTATGTTATATGAAAAACAATTTATTTTGATGGGTTGTTTATGTGATAATTTGGATATGTAATTAATACTATTTAACTGCCATTTTTTATTTTATGATTCAATGATTGTTTAATGTATGACAAAATGTATGGTTTTTGAGACTGATGGGACCTAAATCACTGCCACAGACCAACCAATCATTCATTTATTATTTTAATTATTACTAATTCCTATTTATTTATTTTAATCTTCTTGAATATCATACATTTTAATTTTTATTTTTTGGGCATGTAGATAATGTCAAATGGTTAAGATGCATGATTTTCCAAACCGTGTGGTGACTGTGAGACATCTTCTATAATGTTTTATTGATAAAACTACATAGGTGGAACACATTTTTCAAAATGTGTATCTAGGTCAATCGGGGTTCTCCCAGAGTCCTGTTTAAGGAATAAAATTTATCAATTAATTTCTAATATATGGGACACAAACTGTTAGATGTGTCTATAAAAAAATTATATTTACAAATAATTAAAATTTAAACTATAAAACCTAAATGTACCCTAACTAATTAAATTTAACGAACCCCTTCCTCACAATACCCCCACTTCTATATGTGGCCTCCCTTTCTATAGGATCACCAAATATCTTATTACCTCCCTCATATGGACCCCCATGTCCAGGACCTCCACCTGCAGCCTCTCCTCAACTAATTTGGGACACCCCTAGGGAATGCCTGAAAAGTTTCACAGTACCCTCCCTATCAGAATCCCCTTCATGATGTTTTTTAATCAAAAAAAATTAATGGATATTGAGTTTCCCCTCTCATCTACATGGTCTCTATATCATCCATTTTCATTATTCTTGTGATTTTCTCTCTCCCCTTCAATTTTCAATATTATTCTGAAACCTAGGGATCTTGGTGGGAAAATATATTATATCTCTTTTCTTCCCATGGCATACCATCGGTATCTTAGGTGGAATTATTGTGTATATCATCATTCTACAATGAAATAGGTGTGTATTAGTCCATTTTGGTTCTCCCTCTACTATTTGATTATTTATTATTCAACCACGTTATATTGTAATTATTTAAATTATGCAATATAAAATATTTATGTTCCCATGTGGTAATTTAAAACATATTTTGGCTTATTTAATTCTTTCAAACATTTAAATTGGTATATATATATTAGGTACATATTACATAATGGGTTGGAGAATATGTACACTAGATTAAGTGGGGAATATATATCAGAGTGTATATGAGTTCATGCGTGAAGTTGTCTTCATAAAAGGGTTCGAGTGTCTATGTATTTTGTATTAGTTCTCACAAATTTAGTTAGGTTACCCAATCAATTATACATTAAATTTATGTATCATCATTTTAAATATGTTTATACCATGTTTTTTTGTTAATAAGACATACACTGTTTTGATTAATTATTTTCAATGTAGTAAAGTTGTTTCCTCATAAAGATTAATAGTTTGTGGAATATGGTAATATGGTATGCATAATTAGTGTTTGATAAAATTCATAGATTGAAGTAGTATATGATTTTTTTCTAAATTGTGTTTCAGTTTTCTGAATGTTTGTTATGTATTTCATGTAAATCAATGAGTTGGTGATTGTATCTCTTTTAAATGATTTATCACACACAAACATTTGAATTAAATTTGAATGTAATGGAGAGGGGATTGTAAAAGGAACCATTCAGGGGTAATATAGTAGGGGAAACAAAAAAATCACTAATAAAAATATTAATACATCCATTAGCAAGGTATCTAGTAGTATATAAATAAATAAGGGTGTAATACTTAATAGAATTAGAAGCATTAAATTTGGACAACCATTTACCTTTATTCCAACTACAGAGAAACTGAGGGACACAATTGAAAAATAGATTAGAATTTTGAATCAGATAAATAATCTACCAAGAGTATAAGGAGATCATTGATAGAGTTTCATCTATAATTCGAGTTGGTCTCAACATCATCCAATGGGATGCAATGATTTTGTCAAATATTGAGGGTTCTGAGGAGGGGATTGACTTTTGCATTCATAGAATCAATATTCCCACAAAAAGCACTGAATGAAAGGACCATTGAATGATATAAAATTATAAAAAAACTACCCCCATTAAAACTATTGACTCAAGATCCATAATCATTGATATTTGATTTGTAACTGCGAGGGGTCCATCTGATCGTGTGACCATGGGGTGAAGGGAGGGTCGAGGTGGGAGGATACCTTCTCTAAATATTACCACTAATGGAGGGTGAATTTTACCATGTTTTCAATAATGGTGAAATTTACAACTACACATCTGGACCTCATGTCATCAAATCGACCCAAAAATAGGGAATCTTGTGTGACCAATCATGTTCCCAATGTCCTGTCTACTCAAACATCTTGCATATTGGTGGAAGGACCTCACCTTCTTCATTATTTCTTTATTTATCATTCCACTAAAAAAATATCATGTATTTCATCGATGTAGGACAAGAAGAAATAAATTCTGATAAACTTACAAAGAGATGCCCACATCCTGATTTCCCATTATCATTGAAAATAAGTGTTTCACATTTGATTATTTTTTATAAATACAAATGTGGTAGCACATTGAAACCATATGAACACCATTTCCTTTATTTATAATACTGATGGTAAGGTATTTTATCATTTTATACATACAATAATGAATAATTTATAATGGATCTATTTTCCCAATATAAGTCTAATCCATGAATCCAGATAAAGATAAAATTTTAGAGTGTTTCTATGTGACTTTGAGAAGAATTTACCAATCATTTAGATATATAAAACACATGTTTTATGAACCTATTATAGAGATATACCATTATACATATCTTTATAATTTTTTTCTAGGATGTGAATGATGAAATAGGGATAGTGACATATTTGTATGAATGAAATCTATGGGGATATATATGAACTATAACCCAACACCTCACATGTCCAATTGTGATTATAGAAGAATATATCCCCAAAAACACATTATCACTTCATATGAATATGAATGTTGTTTTAAAGAGTTATATGTAGATAAAAAGGCTTACCATTAGAAATATTCATATCCTTATCATATTTTTTGGTTGAGGAATCTTTTATAAATATATTTACCTTCATGAACATACCAAATTATATTTCTTTTCAGGTAGATCATCATTAAAAAATTCACTCAAAGAATTTTCAACTCCCTTTTATAATATTTATATTAGTTTTATTTGGAGAAAACTACTTCAGATGTGCTTATTTTATTTCTCATTATTAATGATGTTGTAAAATACATGGTTTGTGGCTTCATTAGTTTATTGATGGTTCTGATAAAAATAAACATTCACATGGTGTGGTTTATGGGTTGTACTAGTGTTTTTTAATCATGTGATGGATTCTTCCTATTATATATATATATATATTGCCTATTATTATTTGGATCATCGCCTTTAAATCACAAAAACATGATACTACATAGATAATTGATTTTTTGATAATAATTGATTCATTATTTTAGGATTATTCACTTTCTAGTGGTCTATAATAAAGACATTTCTCTAGTTCTAGATTATTGTATTTAGTTTGGCAATGTAGGGTGTGAATGAGAATTATGGTTGTCTAATTGAATCATGTTCGTAGATAATATGGATAAAGAAATAGTATGTTATAGATATTACCTGGAGATTCAATTTATTCTTAGGTACAATGGGTATTTTTTATATATGGTAGATAATCATTGAGACACATATTGTTTGGTCATATGGGTACTATATTCCAATTTCCCTTATTATGTTGTAATGTCTTTTACATCCATTTCATAATGTTTCACTATGGGTAAAGTTTTTTCCCAAATTGATGAATGCTTTTTTGGATATTTTTTCATGATATTTGATCATTTATAAAACTACTTTCTTTGTATATTATATCTCTTTATCTAACATTTTCGTGACTCCCCTTTTCAATAAAACAAGTCTTAATTAACATTGGTAATGGAAAGTTCCCTATTTTGAAGTTAAGTGGATGAAATAAATGTATTCATATAATTATATCACAAAATTTACATAAATTAATATTCTATTAGAAAGGATATAAATATAAAATAGTTTAACTATAAATTATTATTGTGAATTAATACTCATGTTTAAATAGATATACCTTTTTATCTATTGGTTTATTTCCAACTTTTCTTATCTCCATAGAGAAATGTTGAGTTTTTCTTTTATAGAACCATAGGGTCACAATTATATATGCTTGATTTTCTAGTTCCACTATTTATTTATTTTTATTTTATGTTATATTTTTCCAACTATTTATGTTTATTATATATTGGGATTCATGTTTTTATTTACAAATAATTATTCCTATTTTAATGGGATAAACTGTCCCCACTAGCACTACATAATTACCTAGGTTCTTTTCCGTATATCATGGTTATTCTAAATAAAGATTAGTTATGGCATAGGACGACTCGAGTGACCGGTTTAGGGTTGACCCAATTTGGTGTGCGTCAAAAGGGTATCATAAATAGTTTATTTTTAGGAAATACCTTTTGGGGTAGACTTTTTTATTTTGGTTCATAAGGTAGTAGGAATAAGACAATCGAGAAATATAGTGTACATACGAGGATGTCTTACGACAACACTTCCAATGTCTAACCATGGGATACTATGAATTTTTTTAGTTATTTTCTTTTAATTGTAGTTTCATTCTTATTGTCAATATTTCATGACATTGATTTTTATTTTTGGATAATTTATCTTTTTTGGACTATTTATAAGTCATTTTGTGTGTGTGGAATAAAATGGGAGTTGATCCAGTTGATTATGTTAAGTTTTCTGGGTCTGGAAATCCATATGGATCCTGGGGATTTGGTCTACAAAACTAACTATGTATGTGGTGTTATTTTTATATAGACTCCAAAAATATATCCATGTCACCCATAGACACTATTTTCACCTCGTGATTTTCTATTAGGTCTTGAAATTTTTAATTTTTTAGAAGTATATTTTATGATTATGAAACTATGGTTTCAAATAGATGAATTTTTATTATATAAATATTAAAATATTTTATTAAATGAAAATATGAAAATTTCATGGAAATTGATTTCAGATTTATATCAATATTGATAATTAATTTTTAGGTAAATTATATTATTCTTCATCTTTAATTTTACAAAAATGTTGTTATTGTGTGTATTTTCAATTGAATGATTTAATGGATCTTTTAACACATGATATTGAATAAATGGAATATTTCTAATTTTATTAAGGAATTAATGAAATTTAAGTAGAATATAATGGCAAGATGTTTTGAGTTTGAAAGTCATTTTCAAAATGGTATTTAGTGTGATTTTTTAAAAATTTTATGGATTAATTGTTTTGGATTCCTTTTCACTTTTGTGCTTAATTATGATGAGTTATATATAGTCTGTTGGTTTTGATTTACTTTTTATGTCATATTTGTTTATAGTACACACCCACTAAGATTTATGGGATCCTGAAGAATATTGTTCAAGTAGATCATTCCTCATGTTCTTTTAGTTGGTCATGTTTTATCTCAATATTCAAGTTCAACCATTGAAAATACGGAGCCTAGTGGTCCCCACTATGACATGTTCCTTGATATGATTCAAGAGTCAAATCCTCCTAACTTCCTCAGGCATCTAGAACTTGAAAAATAAGAGGAATAGTTGGAATCCATTGTAGATATTACCATTCTTCTTTGGATTCATGATCATCTTAGACAAAAAAAATACATTTAGCATCTAAGGTCCCAGTTGGATGTGGTGAAAGTAGTTCATTAGAAAAATTAATCTACAATACCCCTCATAGGAATATATCAGGGAATTCATCATCCGACAATACATCATTGAGGTTAGAAAGGTTATGTGGGTGATGTATAAGTACTACCTTCTATTTGTGAATTTGTTAGTGTTGTCATTTCTTCATCATATTTGATGTGATAGTTTCATATCACATGAACTTGTTAGGGGATAATTTTTTGAAATCTATAATTTTTTTTAATTGTATTAATCTTTGTCATTAGTTAATAGTGTTGGGATTTGTTCTAAACTCATATATTGATATTGTGAGATACGATGTTTGGGTTGAGGGCATGTTAGTGAGTGTTCTCAATGTATAAAAGTCTTATTTGGTATATATAAGTGGTGAATAGAGTTAACATTAAGTGATTATAATTAAAATGATTTCAATTATAATGGTACTAGAATAATACGGCCTTTTGATATTTCATTAGCTTATTCTGTCAATATGCCCCTGATGAGTCATAATTATGGGAAGGAAGGTCCCAAAAAGTATTCATGTCTATAAGAAACCGTGGATGATCTTGCTCATAGATTCTTTGGTCTCATGAAATGTTGTATACAGGTTATTTACAAGAATAATGTTTGAGCAGGATCAACATCATCATATTAATCCCCCTTATTATTTATTGGAGTAGGGAACTGATCTAGATTCAATCGGAAGATTACTTTTTTGTCAATGTTATTGATTTCAGTGTAGGGATTAATGATATACTTATTTTTGATATATATTGAGTTCATATAACCCTTTTGTGATTACTGTTCTTAATGTATGTTCCTTATTTGGAAAATTTAAAAAGATTTTTATTTGGGATTGAAAAATTCATTATTCCATGCATAATTTCCCGTGATTTTTGGTATTCATTTTTATAAGAGTGTTATTACAAAAGTAGAAATTAATGATGTAATTGCATCATGATATGGTGTTGAGGTCACCATAGGTTCAAATCAGGATGAACTGATCATATATGTGTTCTTGATAAGGCATTTTCATTATTCCACCCAGCATGACCATGATCATATTAGTTGGTATGATTAGATTGTGGTTTGAATGAAGGATTCTCTTGGAGATTCCAAATAGACCATGATGAGTTTCTCTAATGGTTATTGTGTTAAAATATGGGATGTTCCTTGTTGGGTTTTGTTTAGAAATGGGTGAGTCTCCTCATCCTGATACCATTATTCTTAATCGGGTCACTTGGTATTGTAAGATATTTCCTTCTTTGTTTTGTATTATTTTGAGGATGGTTAGATAGTTTCTTATGAGATTTCATAGTTAATGGTTTTGAATAGAAGAGACTAATAGATTTCGATCATAATTTATTCTTGTCATTCCTTGGGTGATTTTCATCATTTCTCTACTCTTGATCAATGATGTTTCATTGGTGATTTAGGAGGTGGAAGGGGTCTTTATGGGGAGATTTATGAGACCACGACGTGATGATATTTTATTATTTTAGTTGTTTATTAATTAATTTTTGTTTATCTTATCTTTAAGATATTTATAAATTTAAAATTTTTCTTTTTTAGGAATTTATGTAATTTCATATGGTTAAGGTGCGTTGTTTTTAAAATAGTGATGTAACCATGTAATAACATGTTCAATTTTTTAAAAATAAAACTACATGATTTGTTGGAGTTTTTCCATAATATGCATCACACATGTGATGGGTTCTACAGGAGCCTAATATAGGAGATATAGTTGGCACATAGTTGTCCAAACAATCTAACCAAAACCATGGGTAGTGTCTATTTTTTGAAAAAAACAAATAAATATAAAAAGTAATATAATTTTAAATATAATTAAAAGATCATAAAAATATCCATACCCTTACCTAAATGACCTCCCACCATCCTCACATTGATCCATCCCCCTCACGCAACCACTTTATGGTGAGATCCCCTCCCCGTCATCATCCTCCCTCCTATAGACCCCCATGGTTGATCCATCATCCTATGACCATTCCTCTAATCATGCATTCCCCCAGGCCGATTCACCCTCTTGTATTATGGTCCCTTCTCAATATTCACCTCATTACCTGGACATTTTATCCTCAAATTCTTATTGATTGATTTTCCACCCACATATGGTTGGAATCCACGTTACCATACATCCATAGTCATTTTATTTTATATCTACCTAACAATCATATTGATTCAGGTGAAACCTAGCATTCTTATTGGTAGATATTTAATGGTTATTTTTTCTTAGGGTGTGGGATAGGACTATTGGGTTTGATTCATTTATATTTTATCATATGATGGTGAATGTGAATCTTTTTAGTTAATTTCATTTATATCTTCCCCATATGATTCTGTATGATTCCACACAGTTTCAATTTTACAAATTTAATTGGGTTCTATTGGTGATTTTTGGTTCTCAAATAGATATTTAGAATAAATTTTATTTCATTGAATAAATTCACACATATACATTGGTATATATATATATATATATATTCTCCTAGAACATTTTTTCACTTTGATGTTGTAATATGTGAATTATATTAAAACATATATATATATATATATATATGAGTGTATATGCATGTATGTGTGAAGTGTCATTTGTAAAAGACGTCCAATTTATATGTGTTTTAAGATTTTTATGTCCTATTTGAGGTTGGATTATGTATGAGTTGGACATTAAATTTATGAATGATTGATTTCATGTTGTTTAAAAAATGATTTGATATTAATTATGAATATATAATTTTAAAATGAATCAAAATGATTCTAAAATATTAATTTCCTCTTAGAAATAATTTGTGTATGGAATTTCATAATATATACAACATAATAATTGATCCATAAAATGACTTAATAGCCATAATAAGTTGTTTTATCTTTTTAAATTTAGTTTCCCACTTCAAAAATTGTATTAAATATTTTATGAAATTATATGTGGTGTCTTTATTCATATTTGAAATGGTTTGTCACTAAATGCATGTTAAAGGGATGGTTAGATATTTAAAAAAAGTTATTTCTTATTAAAACACATCTTAGGATGGTTCTCAATCCACAATTATTACAAAAATTCAAGGGAGATAATTTTCATTATAAATCCGTGGTTTTTAGGAAAATTGAATATTCCATGTGATTTTTCGGGGGTGGTGGTGGTATGTGTGAATCCTATAGAGGGTTTTCATATTTTATATATTTATATATAGATTGTCTATAATTTTTTTGTTCTAAAGTAATATTTATATAACATGGGATCATTTCATAGCCGCTGGATTTTTGAAGAATACTTATTTCAAATGTTGAGGATTACACACTAACTAGAGGTACTTAGTATGGTATTTTCTATGATATTGGAATTATGGAACTATATTAGTTTATATAGGGTTTGATGGGGATTTTTTCTATTTTATTGTATCTGGCATGATGATAGGATAAATTAAATTATACTAATTTATAGATTTCCCGCTAATATCTTATGTATTCCAAGGATCTGTAGTATATTTTTCTCTGTGGTGGTTAATATTGCAACCACATCTGGTGTGGTTACTTATAAATAGCTTTCACATATTCATTAAAATGTTTAGGTTTATTTTTTAAAAAAAAATTTATTGGTCTATTTGGTGTAGATAAATTTATTGCTTTATAATGAAACATAAATGAAATTTGTAATTTTTCACACTTTATAGATTTTTCAGAAACAAAATTTTTCATATTTCCACTCTCTATTTATAATATTCTTATGTCACCACTTTTTAAAAAAAATAGTATATTTAAGAATGTGTTTAAATGAATTTAATTTATTTAAGTTTAATGCATGAAATATGTTTGTTAATATAATTTAATTTAAAACATACAAAAAATGAAATCATTAGTTAAAGGAAATTAATATGTATAAATATATGTTATAACTCCACCTAAATTTTAAAACTCACATTGTTACTTATATTATTGATTTTATATATATGGGAAGGTACTTTATTTTTTATATTACTATGTATATATGTTTTGTTTTGGGTGTATTGAATGACCTATGTTGTCACATATAGATCAATTTGGGAATCATATTGATCATAGTTTTATTTTTAGTTTTTGTTTTGTTGTAATTTAAATTATTCTTTTTTTATTTTGGTCTTCTTATTTTTGTATTTTTTCTTTTTTCATTTTATATTAGGATATATAATTCCCAATCTATATTATTGATTTCCTTTCTACATTTCACATCATGGTATGATTGGGACCACTTCTTTACGACATTGTGTGTTTTCTCAGTTGTCATGGATTGGGATTACCAAGGCTGTTTTGAGGAAATTTCCCAAAAAATAATTTTATGAATTGTTTTATTAAATTACATGTTAATTTTATATTAATATGATAGAATTTGACAAGTATCACAAAGTTTTATTTTGATTATATTTTTCTAAACAAAAAAATTATTTTTGATGATTATTTTTTGGAAATCTAGTTTCTGAATTTTATGAAATACAATGTTTATGATTGTTCAACTTTTGATCCTTGTTTCTATATCTCATGTCGTGTGAATCATAAATTATTTTTTAATATCATTTTTAATGTATAATAATTTGAGATATTATTTCTATATTTCATTATTCTATATAATAATTTTATATTTTTGCGTTTTAGATCTTATAAATTGTATTATTTATGGTTTTCCATATAATTATTTTCAAACAAATATGGACATTGATATTTTATAAAATACTATGAATTTGAGATATCACATTATTGTATTCTAAAATCACCATATTTTGAATATTATTATTACTATTTGAATGTCAAATAGGGGGAGGAGATTATAATGTAATTTAAACAACATATAAATAGTGTTTTTATTTTTCTAGTCTCTAGTATTACAAAAATTCCAGACCCTATGTAAAGTGATTTTTTGGATTTAATAATTAATAATTGTAATATTTTTATTATTTTTCATTTCCTATCATGGGTCACATAAGTTGGTATTCAAGCATGGATTAGTTATTTCTGTGATTATAATCAAACAATATTATAAAAATCCCTAGGTTAATGGTTATGGTTATATTATGATATATTGGTAAAATATTGATTATGTGGTGTTTCTAGATGTAAATCATAGTATTGAAACTACATGTGAATTTTTTATGAGTGTAAATAATGATTTGTTTAATAACCCTGAAATGGGTTGGTCTTGTATATCTCGACTATCATTTTGGATCACATTGAATATACACTTATAATTCACTTCATTTTACAAATCCATTAAATATGGTCTGGGAAATTCATGTTATCAATATGAAATATTTTGATGTATTTCGATAATATTTTATCTTCTTTAGTTTTGGATACACTAGTATTGAATTAATATGTGTTTATACATTTTAATAATCATTATTTGATATGTAATAATACACTCATTGTTTTTTAGTTGTTTATTAAATGAAAATAATTTTATGCTACATAATTTTTCATATGCAAGTATAATAACTACGAATATTACTCTATCAATGATATATCATAAAAAATAATAGAATATATATAATGAAATATGAAATAGATTACGTTAATAATTTTCAAATGATATGGGAACTGCTGTTCAAAATTCCATTTATAGTCTTAATCACATAACTCATTTTATGAATAATAACAAGAGTAATGTGTTTCTCACAAAATGAAAATGAATGGAACAACATTTAATCCAATCATTTAGGAATCAATTTCCATAATCTTATAATTGGCATTGAATTGATATATTTATGATCAATGGATTAAAAAAATAGAAAATATTATTTTGGTCATTTAATTATCATAGCATGATTAGGACGTTCGGGAAATGTACTGTTTTGATGGTGAAGCAGATAAATAGTGGAATCTATTATGGTATAAAAAATCAAATACTTATATTATATAATGATGGAGGATTTTAGTTAATTACTCATCACTAAATACTTCATTCATACACTTCGTAATAATATTTTATGAGAATTACGTGAATTGAAAAAACTATTGATGATTTTAATGGAACATATTTGAAAAACATCATGGAAATCTAATGATATTTCCAAAAAAAAATTTATAAATACCTAAATATATGTTTGATTTTTTTAATTAAAGCTAGTCATTAGATAGAATGAGTTTTAATGAAATTAGGTATCTATGATGAAGTTGATTGAAATTCTATTAAGGTTGACATAGAAAATGGAGAGCCTAAAAGATTCTAAAGAAAGGAAATATGATAGAGTATCATGAATAATAAAATTAATAGTCATTTGGGGGTATGAATTTATATCTACATGCATGTGTTTTTTTATGTTTTAAAATGTTGTAATGTGTTCCACCAATATAATATAAACCGTAGAAATGGAATCTGTACAAATAACACCATGATTGGGAATAATGACCCACCTAATGACATGGAAGATGTCAAACATCATAGAGTTATTTCCTTGTTTAAATGATAGCTTAAATCTATGAATTATATTTAATGGAATATATTCAAGTTATATGAGGAAGATCATGGGTGTTCTTGTGATTCGTGACATGAATTATAGGGGATTTGGTACATACACTACATGTTTTGTGGTTGGAACACATTAAGATATAACTATGAACCCAAACCGTGCTTTCCATGTTGAAGGGTACACTATTATGTAAATTGTGAATGGGGGAGGGTCAAATCATATACAATTGGATAGAAGTATTCTTAATTGTAGGTGCATGTTTTTCAAACCCGAGCAAGCCTCCCCATGTAATTTTACAACAATAGCCATCATGGATAAAGACATGCGCACCATTTTCACATGGTTTGGAAAATGGTGATGCCAGTCAATATTCCCCATTATATAGTGAAAATTAACAAATTATGTTATAACATTGTATGTATCTCACTACTCTTTCTCTCCATAAACCATTGGAACTATAATGACATCCCAAACTCTATAATTTCCCACAATGATCATTATCATGTGATTATAAACGATTTAGATTTTTTGTAGGTAATGTATTACTGACCAAGGTAAGTTTAATTCTTCCCTTTATATTCATTTCCAAACTAGGGATTGTAGATTTTTTCATCGTCTTTTGTAGCCCTAAAACCCTCATTTTTGTCAAAAATAATATATTGGGGTTCCAAATGGTTCATTAATCCGAATCTAAGGCTTTGTTTATGGATGGTTCCATTATCAGATTCATGGAAGGTGGTCTATATGTTATATCACATAGTATTTTTTATATATATGTGAATGTATGTGTTTGACATTTATTCTTCCTTTTCATACATTTTTACCCATCATTAAGATATGGAAAAATTATTTTCTAAATGATGATATAGACCCATCATTATCCCCATGGGATGCATTAAAACATATTGGAAAAATTTAAGGACACCCATGTTGAGCACCAATATACCCAAAAAAGGGAAATAGTAATATTATATATATATATATATATATATACCTATTGATAAGGTAGATCCCAAGGGAATCATACTGATATGTTAGTTGAGTTGAAAATTTAAATATTTGTGGATCTTTATAGACCTTAATCAGATTAAAAGGGATCATTTGGATTAATATAAAATGATTTAGATTAAATAACAAAATTGACCTAATTGGATTTTGAATTGTAATTGAAATACATAATTGGGTTAACACAAGAGAAATGGTGTTCTTTTTAAATTGGTATATATATATATATAATTTGTTAAATGTGTTATATTGGTAAATAATTTAGAAATTTTTAATATTTTAAATGGGATTGTTTATGATATGTTTTTGATTATTCTGAATGATATAATGTATAAAAAATTAATTGTTTGAATGGGAAATGAAAAATAAATATTTAATCATTTAATGGGTTCAGTCTTGTTGATGAATTATAGGTTGATTTTAAAGTGAATTGTAAATGTTATTTTTATTGATTGTGAATGTTTTGTGATATAGTATTCAAGGTTAATGGTTACAAAAAATGTATGTACACATGGATTGGTGGAATTTTGGGTATTTCCATGAGGTAATATACCCATTGGTAATGTTTGACTGAGGCTTAAAACACCACCTATATAATCTATGGGTTAGGGAGGCAGACTAGGTCTCTATGGAACTAATTAATGCATATGATGGTAATATGTGGACTGAGGATCGAAGGTATGTATGACATAATATATAGTGAAATACTTTCTCTATTAAGCTAGGGATTTGAATTATTCCCTCATACATGATAAATTGACCATCATAGGGTGTAATAAAAATAATGAAACATATTTACCAATGGATTTAGAAATTTGAATGGATTATGTGATGAAAGTAAAATAAATATTTGAAATTACTAATGTGAGTATTGTTAAAAAATGGAACTCGAGTATTCCCTTTTTTAACTTTACATTTTTTTCATACGTGGATAAAATATCTTTTTATAATAGAAATTGGGTGTGCTTCTTTGATGGTGGCATACTTAGTTGGTCTCATACCCTCCTAGGTCCACCTTTGGATACCCGATTAGATGACATGGTTGATGTTCATGACAAGGGAAAGGGCCTTATACTAGGGAATTGAGTTGGTCCTGTGATATGCATTGACTAACATCCGTCTGGGATTAGGGATCTATTTTGGGTATTCATCTATTTACCTTTATTTTTGGAATCATTCACTTTTCAAACTGTTAGTATGACCAAGCAAATTTTTTATTGGGTATGTTTTATACCATGTTTGTGAAATTATATGGTAATTATATTTCCCATATAGATCATATTATTTCCATTATTTCATATGTTATATTTTATGGATTACTGATATAAATAGGGTATAGTCTACGAATGAGATCTATCGTACTATCTCTACATGTTTGAAAACATTAGACTAGATGGAGTCGATCCTAATAAAAATTGGTCACTTAGCTCAGGGAACAAGTTTAGTGGCACCCAGGTTGGGGATATCTATATGTGGTATCATATAATTTATATTATGTGGTATTATTATTTTGGATCGTAGATTGAATATTTGGATGTGTCGGTCCTATCCAATTAGCTCATTCCTAGGAGTCACTAACTCATGTACGAAGGAAAGGCCATGTCACCTGAGGTTGAATTTTTGTTCATTGTGTGTGTTTTTATGATTGAATTATATTTCAAAATTTAGTGATACACATGTTTTGTGATGTGAATCTATTATAATATTTATATCTTGGTATAAATATAATTGGGTTGTGTATTCATGAATCATTATAGGAACATATAATTGTATCTAGAATGCATCATGATGGGCATACATGCGATGGGTCTGTGTGATATGAAGCGTAGAATGCACATGAAATTATAACAAATTAGAATAAAATAGTGTGTAATAAACATGATATGAATGGGCAAATGGAAATAATTTTATCGAATGGTTATGTAATTGTACGTAATGAGTGGTAATAAATTAGGTATCATATGGGTTATAAGAAGTTGTGAAACAAAAAATGGGTCTATGAGGAATGATTTACATTAGGATTGAGGAAATTATTTTAAAAAGTTATCAAATGGATATGGGATTTATATTGTGTGGTTAGCAATGATATAATTTGTGTTAAATGAATTGAAATATGTTTATATGAGTTAGTTTTCACCTTGTTTACCATTAACTACAATATATATTGATACATGTTGTGATAGACACATAGTTGTGTATTTTTTGATAAGTACGTGGGATATGTTAATTATGGATGGTTGGGAGATTAATTTGGTAAAAATTATTTATGCTTAGTGTTACGTTTTCTAAGATGTTTTCCTGGTATTGTAGGAATATTTTACAACAATTTCATGTTCAAGTTGGCCGATAAGATGACGATAATAAAAATGATCCACCAAATGTGGGGTCAATAATTTCAGTATAACATTATTACTTTTAATAAGACTTTTTCCATGATAACATCACTCATTTCATGCTAGTGATGGATGGGTATGTAGTGAGGGTTGCGCCATGTATGTTTGACTCGACTAGGGAGTCTAAACAGCTACACCCTATGGAATTTTCAAAAGAGAGTGGACCAGATGAAGTTGAGTTCAATATATAGGACATCGTATAAAACCGTTATCATCATTTGACCACCACAGAGAAGGGAGTCATGCTCCTGGATTACATGTTGCGATGGCAGGAAAAACACTAGGGGGACATCATGGTTCAGACCGAACTCATATATGTTATGTTATAGAAGGGATTGCAAGAAATGTTTCTATAACACTACTATCCAGAGACTTTATGGTATTGGAGGGATACATAATTTATGAATAGAGATTATGATATTATGTTAAATATAGATTATTCCATCCATTTCCAAAACTTGCAATGTTCTATTCCAACTGTGGTAGGGCATAATTTAACAATGGTGAGGCATTCACAATATATACTTACATAAGAAAATATATCCCATCTGAATATCTTCCATATAAATAGCTTTTATGAAGTGGTTTATTAAAAAATTATTTGTAAAATTATTCTCAAGTAGAATCCTATTAGTGGATTCGTAGCCCTAATTGGGTGACCTAGTGGAATGGTTTCGGATGGTACGAAGCATCAATTGAAAAGTATTCACAATGGCAGTGGTAGATCTGGTTTATAGAAGAAGAAAACAGTTTCTCAAGGACGTGACATATTATTTTGATATTAGTGAAGAAGGCTGAGAAAAATGCACTGTTAGTTCCCCTGACCACTGGTTGAATGCTGATGAGGAAGTAGAGTGGGGCATGTGTTGAGGTTCTATAGGAACCCTCAATAGGGGTGCAACGAGGGTGGTATAAGACCAGTACAGAGCACACACATCGCATCGGTTACACCATACCAGGTAAGATGTTGGATATTTATGGTTTATACTGATATAGTTGATGGATGAGTCAATTTATGGCGATAGTGTTCATAGAAGAAGTATAAATTGATCTGTATATGTGATTTTGGAATTCATACAAAGATTAGGTCTTTTTTATCAAGGAAAATTTTTAAGGGATCCTTTTTGAAACATAAAATTTCTCATAAATGCAAGATGAATTGATTTTGATACATAATTTTGGAATATACACCATGAATTTGTAATATTTAAATAAAAATAAATAATAATTAAATTGGGGAAAATATGTGGAATGTGTATCCCAATGGAAGAAAAATGATGGTTCAAAAATAAACTCTTATCTTATTCTTGAAACTGTTCTAAACTTGATCTTAATGTCTTGGATAATCAAATAAGAAAAATTAATTAAATTATTCATAGAAATTTTTATATGTAATTGATATATTATATTTTTATTATTTTAATTCATTGACTTTTTAAAGATACATAAGATACAATTTCATTATTCAGGAGTCTCTGTTTCTATTGATTTCATGATTGTATTACTTGTATTTGTGTATAAAATATCATGTGAAAAGATAAGAGTTATCCAGAATTGAAATAATTATTTATTAATTAACTGATTTAATATTAAATATAATTCTACATAATATCATATATGTTAGGATGATTCATTAGAAAAATATCAAAAATATCCTTTTGTATTATTATGGTGTTTTTTCGACAAACACAAACTACTTTTGTTATATTAATTAATATTATGTATGTATACCCGTTCCCAAATAATAAATAAGTTGTAATACATAGATTTAAATTTTTTTTAGTTATAAAAATGTTCTTATGAACGGTTATAAAATTGGTAATTTAAATTCATTACATTTCATCATTGAATAAACCAAATCTACACATCATAGATGATGTTTTTATTTTTAGAATAAAAGAGGAGGGGAAAATAAATGATGATGGATTATTATAATAATAGAATAAAATTACAATATATAAAGTATTATATAGTTATCATTAAAATTTGATATATATATATATATATGAAACACCCCATTATTTCATAGTACGTTATTTCATCAAAATAATTCAATAACATGCACTACACACAACACTGTGTTCAAGTGCACCACGACTTTCCAATCTATCCGTTCAAAATAGGATATGAATAGTATTAACTGCATTTTGTATTTTATATACTCCATATAATTTTAAAATCTATATTATTTTTATCTTATTCATAATATAAGAACATATTCATTTTTTTGATATAGGAGGTATTTTTCAGATAATGTTATTTTATTTCCTTTTGAGGGTGAAAGATTTTTAAATACAATATTTAAGACATTAATTTATCAAATTTTTCAAAATAATCATCTTATTTAGAATCTAGAGATAAGAATATAGTTTTAAAATTTTTTTGGTAATTTACTGATAACTTTAATATTTTTGTGAATAGTGAAAATAATAAATTTTTATTAAAAACAACTTTTTTAATCGAAATCATTTATAGTGTTAAATTATTAATATGATTGGTTTTTATGTATAATTAGATTATATTTTTTTCATTTAATATAATTTAGGTCATTATAATTAATTTCACTTTGAAATTGGACACAAACAAGTGTTAATCATTTGATAGATATTGTTGATTAAAAACACGCTATTTGTTTTGAGAACGGAAATTAATTTTAAAGTAATTAATGAAACATATATGTTTTTAATGTGGTAAAATGGAAATAATTTGTGAATTCTTAATATCAAATACACCTTAATCTTATTTATTGGTATTTTTGTGAGAAACATCAATTTTTGATGAATAGTAAAAAAACTGATTTATTGGTTAGAACCGACTTTTTATTTAAATAATTATTTATTTTATTAAAAAAATTTATAGGTGAAAATAGATACATAATACCTATATATGTTCAAAATAATTAATTGGAGTCATTTCATAATAAGTTTTGATATATAAAATTTTTATTGAACTTTTTACCGTTTGTTACCCACCTCCTAGGAGAATTTAAAAATTTACAGAAAACATAATTTTACAACTTCGATGAGTTGAATTTTAAAACAATAAGAGACATGGTTAACCTCATTAAGTAAATCTTTGTTCAATAATATTAAAATAATTTTTTTTGAATAGTAACTTTTGACTTTTATTTACTGTGGTTAATGGTAAATAGGGTAATTCAAGGTAAAATGAATATTGTGGTAATTAAAACTTATATTAACACATGTCCTAAAATTATTTTATGACTAATGTACGACCACAATAATCCATGGGTAGATTTTGGGACCCCATAGAGCCACTTATGAACAATAATGACACTTTAGATTAATTAATTTAATGTAAAGGCAAAATTGACATAAACAAAAATCTTTTTGTAATTAATTTTTATATGGTGATACATATGTAATATTTTTTACTAAAAATTTTCATTGGAAAGATAAAAAGATTTATTTCATCATGGTATTTGTTTTATAATTTTTATAAATCAATTTAATTTTATTTTATTAGACACAATAGTGATGTAGTCTTTACCTCATTAATAAATGATTTAAATAAATTAGATTATAAATATCAACATATTATCCAAAACATGTCCAATTATTATTGGATGATTTTCTTTAGATCATTATTCATCTTATATTCTACCCTAATTATTTTTTTACCTTTATAAATCCAATATGATTATATGATAAAATAATATTTTCACAGTTTTCTAAAGAGCCCCTCCCCCCCTTATAAAAGGAGACCACTTCTAACCAATTCCTCACAACACTAAAGCCTCTAAGATCATCCACAATCTGCCTTATTAAGATCCCTAAACCCCTATCATCAACTTATAAGCCTTAACATATGTGTAAGGAACTCCAAGAAGTCTTTTTTTTGTTCAAATCAAAGGAAGTTACGCAAATTAAAGGTAACCATTTCTCTTAACATCTTTTCTTTTATTTTACATCTCTAACACCTAAACACTATTTATTCCTTTCTTTTATAACAAAAACTGTCTCATAAATATACGAGGATTTTCTTATGAGATGTATTTGAACTACACTTACACACACCTCTATCTAATGGGTGAAAAACATAATGTTTCTCTGTATGGAAAACTAACGCCTCACGAAATGTGGATTGTTCAATTACATCCTATCGCCTCTCATGGTCTCCATTATGATGGAACTGTATTTATATATGTTATATATTATGTTGGTGTTTTATTCATGCTTCTGTATTTTTCATTTATATAAAACATTAATGGTTTCCATTATTGGTAAACGTGATAATTTTATTCGAGTATGTGTGGACTATCGCCCCCTCAAAGTGATATGACTCGTTAATAACATATGTGGGACATATAAAGGATGGAGTTAATGATATTATATATTATATTATACTAGAATTATAATATACCTAGGTATCATTATGTTTTAATTCCCTTAAAATAATATATAGAAATGAAAGTATCATTTATGTGTACATACAACTTACCGTCTCCCTAAAAAGTGTATTTCATTTCTTACCAAAAATGATATGTACTTTTATAAATACATATATATACTGGATATATATGATATATAATTCGTGAATATAATTCTGTATTTAATGAACTTTTTACCGTGTGAACAACTTTTAACTATAAGGTGTTCATTTTTGACTCAAGTGCCAAATATCGAAAAAACGAACGTTATTAACTTAAATGATTACATAATGATTATAACATGGTAATAAGTGATACAAAATTAATAATAATCTTGAAAACGGGTCATAAGAAAGTATAAATTAACTTAAGTTAGTTCTTAAAGAAATTAAAGAATGAACGGGTCATGTCGGACACGAGGTAAGGGGTTTCTTATCTCACTTTTAATTCCTTGAGATTTCTATTGTTCACCACTTATTTATTGCAGGTGGTGTATTTTGTACATCCATTTGACATATATTATCATTATTCTATTTATATTCATGATATTCTATGATTCATTTGATGGTTATTTACTATTTTTCTTAATACTTGATTGATTACAATGAGGTAAGGATTAATATAACAATCAATTTATTATCTGATGTTGTTTTTACATAATTATCTAATGGAACCTCTTTATCATAAACATCCATGTTACATAAAAATGTATTTCAAAACATTTTTACTATTTACTAGTCAATGGGGTAAATTCATTTATATCCTTATATGACATTATATGTTTTGAAATGAATCTTTCTGTCATTTTCCAACCAAGGTACTTTATGACCTTTTTCGAAAAACTAAAGTAAGAATGTTTTTTTAACTTATACGACGGGCACGGCTATTATCCACCATTATAACATCATTAAATATTCTCATACAAGATTATAAGAATATTTTCAAAATAAATGTTTTCTTTTTATTTATTTGAATCTTAAATGATTTCAAAATAGATAGAGATATGTCTCTAAAAAAGGTTTTGATTTCATCTATGTCAACATCCTTTGATGGATTTTATGTTTATTTGAAGTTGATATATTATGAGACAAAATTCCCATATTGTATTGATGGATTTTTGATATGTTTGACTATGGATGTGCTATTCTTATACCAATCATTGTTTATGGTTAATGTATTGACATTTTGTATGCTAGTTTTAATATTGATGATTATTTTATATTTCATCCTTTTAATATGATGAATGTATTAGACTAGTATGTTCTAAGTTGGGTTCCGGTAAAAGTAAACCCTCTGGGTTGGGGTCCGGTTATATCAAACCCTCCAGGTTGGGGTTCAATTACAAAGGCTCTCCGGGATGGAGTCCGGTTACGGATGCTCTCTAGGATGGAGTCTAGTTAAAGAGGCTCTCTAGGATAGAGTCCGGTTACAGAGGCTCTACGGGATTGGGTCCTGTTTTACATAGACCATAGGTACATGCATGGGGCCTTAGCCTAGAAATTAAAGTCTGGTATTATCAATTCCCTCATTATGAAAATAATATTGATGGTTCATGTAGACATTTGACTAGATGAATACATATGATCATGTTTTATTATGACACTATTTACTCACCTCATATTCCTACCATGAAAGTATTAATGTTTATTATTGGTAAAGGCCTGTGGTTTAAATTATTCACCATACATAATATTTATGTTATCTTCCACTGTATTGCTTACCCTTACTGAACTTTTGAGCTCTCCCCTTTCTATGTTATATTTTTCTCAGGATTCCACAAAGTGTATGGGGATTGATATGAAGTGTTAAGAAAAGGGAATAATGGTGTTCAAAAAGGATTATTTAAGTTGTGTTATATGTTATAAAGTGTAATGTAACATTCATGTATGTAATCTATATTCCAAGACAGCTAAACTAAATGTTCCCTCAGGACTTGATTCCTTGTTATCATGAAAATGTATTAAAATAATGCACCAATTCTGGGAAACAGGTGTCGGGGCATTAGAGTTGGTATCATCGGATGTTTAGCAATAACCATGAAAACTAGATTTAGATAAACTGTAATTAGATAACATTACGCTATGATAGACTTTGAGGATTAGTATATAATAAATTCCTAGAATTATGTTAATGATGATATTTTTTGAGTTTCCATAAAAATACATCCCATTCTGGGTACGAGGAGGTATAGGCATCTCTGGAATAGATGTACCTAGTGCTAAAACCTGAAAACACTATATTGAGCTAGACTCGAACGGGAACTGCTGCACGATAATGGGCCTTCCTTCACTCTTGGTTATGACACACCTAGAGGATATGCTTACGATAATTATTATTCTCATTACAAATAATTATGATGGGTTTATGAGTATGCACTTTCTCAATGAAAACATTTTTATGATTATGGATTATATCCACAAACTTTTCGACTTATTTTAAGGGTCTTACAAATTTGGAATTATGAATATTTATTAACAAACTAATATAGTTTATTCCGTTGTATAGAAATGGGGCCGAGTAGAAGGAATGTGAACTCTAAGTAAACGTGTGATCCAAAGTGTAATAAAAATCATATCTTTCATGGTATTAAGCCAATATTTAGAAGGGAAATATTATCCCATGTATTGTCAACATATGAAGAAATAGTATCATGTGTTATTATGATATGTAAAGAATTATCTGATTCACATGGCTTTGAAGGGAAGAAATAGAAGAAAAGGATAGAAGAGATAAAGATTGATTAATGGAAGAGGGAAAAGAAATAATTTCCCACATATGATAACTATGGAAAGAATCACCTTGGTAAATGCTTGAAGGGAATGTGAGTTTGTTATATGTGTGTTGAAAATGGCCACCGATAATGTGATTGCAAGGGTATGAAAAAAGTCTCCAATGTATAATGCTTCATCTGTATGGAGTTGGGATACTACATGAATCAATGTCTAAATCATCAAAGTATACCCAAAATGATGATATTGGATAATAATAAAGTGATGATACTAAAAAATATGAAGATGAATGATTAAATTTTGTACGTTGTTTCTATTTTATTTTTTCATTTGATTATTGTATTAATTATGTACATGTCATAAGAATTATAGAGTATATAAGGATTTTACTTTAGTAATATTTCATTGAGGACTTGAGATTGTGTGGAACCAACAAAATGACCCAATTACAGGTTAAATTTTTAGAAAATATATGGTTGAGAGAAAGATAAACCATAATATGGTCTTGATACTAAGGAAGTAATTTTGGAATACGATATGGTTTATTTGGATAAATTATATTGGATAATATTGACTTCCTTGAAACTGATTAATAGTTTGTTTATTTCATCATTGATGTAATATTCAATATTTTTGGATATAAGGAATATATCTAGTATTATATAAAGGATAAGGGAGCATGAATGTAATCAAAAAAGTTTTTATGGTAATTTAGGGTGTTTCTATGTTTTAAAATAATAATGATGCAGTTGTTCACATGTTATTACATGGAAACAAATATCTTTATTGTGTGTAACTTCCTTTAAATTTTGGACTGTGAGTTTGGATAGATTTATTTTGGATAAGTCTAAAGTTTGGAAGGAATTCTACAATTTTTTATGATTGATGACCTCAATCACTACCTATAAATATTTACGTTTTTCATCCAATAATGATTCTCTATTTTCCACCAATATTCTCTTAAATAAGATCATAATTTTGTGGTGACTTTTTCATTCCCCTTTTCTTCTTAATAAGACTAAATTTTATTAACCCAATTTCCAATGTGGGTTTTCCAAAAAGGTATTTTATATTTTCAACCTTCAATTTTTGAAGAACAATTTCAAATTTCAAGGATGAAATTTATGGAAGTAGTGAAAAATGTAACACCACAATATTTCATAGTATGTTACGTTTTCAATGTACTTCAATAACATGCACTACATGCAATACTGAGTTCGAGCGCACCATGATTTACCAATCTAGTCATTCAAAAGAGGATATGGATAGTATTAACTGAATTTTAAATATTATATACTCCATATAATTTTAACATCCATATTATGTGTTTCTTAGACATAATATAAGAAGAAAATAAATTTTTTAGATATAGAATTATTTTTTAGAAAATGATATTTTACTTGCTTTTGAGGGAGAGCCCTTTTCAAATCCAATATTTGACAATTTCATATATTCAATTTGAAAAAATAAAATTCTTATTTAGAATCGAGAGATTAAAATTTAGTTTTGAAATTTTTTTGGTATTTTTCTAATAAATTTTATAATTTAGTGAATAGTGAAAAATACTAAATTATAATTAAAAAGAAATTTTTTAATCAAAATAATTTATAGTGATATATTATGCATATAATTGGTTTTGAAGTATAATTAGAATATATTTTTATCATTTAATACAATTTATGTAATTATAATTAATTTCAGTTTGAAATTGGATATATGAAAGTGTCAATCTTTTAATAGATATTATTGCTTAAAAACACACTATTTGTTTTAACAAGGGGAATTAATTTTAAATTAATTAATGGAATATATATGATTTTTATTTGGTAAAATAGACATAATTTATGAATTCAGAATATTAAATATAGCTTAGGATGAATGTTTGATAGTTTTCAGAGAAACATCAATGTTTGATGAATTGTAATTAAACACCAAGTTATTGGTTAAAACCGACTTATTATTTAAATAATTATTTATTTTATTGAAATCTATTTTAGTTGAAAAAGATACTTAATATATATATATATATATGTTCAAAATAATTCATTTGATTCATTTTTTAAGATGTTTCGATATATAAAAATATTATTGAACTTTTTACCGTCTTTTACACACCTCCTAGGAATATTTCCAAATTTGCACAATTATTAATTTTACCTTTTATGTGAGTTGAATTACAAAAATCTTAAAGGCAAGGTTTACCTCAGTAATTAAAATCTTGTTGAATAATATGAATATAATGTTTGGTAAAAAGTAACTTTTGACATTTCTTTACTGCAGTTAAAGTTAAATAGGGTAATTCAAGGTAAAAAGAATATTGTAATAATTCACAATTATCTTAACACGTGTCTTAACATTTTGTGGTGAGTAATGGAAGACCTTTTTCATCCTTGGGTAGATTATTGGACCCCATGGAGCCAATTATGAATGATAATGAGACATTAGAATAATTAATTTAAAGGCAAAAATGACATAAGCATAAATCATTAAGTAATTAGTTTTTATATTTTGTAATATAAGTATTATATTTGAATATAAATATTCATTGGAAAGATAAAACTATTTCTTATATCATTGTATTTTCTAATAATTTTTAGACATCAAAACGATTAAATTATTTATGGAACAATAATGATGCAGCATTTACCTCATTAATAAATGATTTAAATAAAATAGATTATAAATATTAAAACAATATGAAAAAAAATGTCCAATTATTATTGAATGATTTTATTTCGTCCATGAGTCATCTTATAATCTATCATAAATATTTGTTGACCTTTAGAAAATGAATTTTATTAAATAGTAATATAATATTTTCACACTTTCCTAAAGAGCCCCTCCTCCCCTTATAAATGGAGACCACTTATAACCAATTATTTGAACCTATAAAGCCTTTAGGCTCGCCCAAACTATACCAAATTAATCTTCCTACATCCCTCTCCTCCTCTTAAGAGCCTTAACATAGCTAGAAGGGACTTTAGGAAGTCCTTTTTGTTCAAACCAAAGGAAGTTACCCAAATTAAAGGTAACAGTTTCTCTTATCATCATTTCTTTTATTTGACTTCTCCAGTCCCTAAACGATTTTTATTACTTTCATTTATAACAACACCAGTATCCTCAATAGACTTGAATGATTTTATGAGAATTATTAAATATACACTTACACACACCTCCATCTAATTGCTGAAAAACACAATGTTTCTGTCGATGGAAAACTAACGCCTCACAAAATGATGATTATTCAATTACCTCCTACTGCCTCTTATAGTTTCTATTGTGATGGAAATATATTTATATATGATATATATTATGTTTATCTTTTCTTCATGCTCATGTATTTTTCATTTATAGAATAGATTAATTGTTTCTAATATGGGTAATCACGATAATTTCATTTGAGGAAGTGCGGACTACTGCCCCCTCAAAGTGATATGACTCGTTAAAACCATATTTGGGACGTATAATGGATGTATTTAATGATATCATATATGATATTATACTGGGATTATAATATACTTATGTATCATTATGTTTTAATACCATTAAATTAATAAATATAAATGAAAGTAGCTTTAATGCGTACGCATTGCTTACCGTCTCCATGAATGGTGCATTTCATTTCATACACTAAATGATTTGTAATATTATAAATACATGTATATACTGGATATTAATGATATATATGATATCTAAATCATGAATATAATTCTGGATATAATAACAGTTTGACCATGTGAACAACTTGTAAATCTAAGGTGTCGAATTTTGACTCAAGAGCCAAATATTGACAAAACGAACGTTATTAACTTAAATGATTACATACTATTTATAACATGTTAGTAAGATATATAAAAGGAATAATAAAAATTAAAAAAATTCATAATCATGTATAAATTAAATTTAGTTTATTATTCAGGATATTAAAGAATGAAAGGTTCATGTCGGACATAAGGTAAGGGGTTTCATATCTAACTTCTAATTCTGTGAGATTTCTATTGTTCACCACGTATTTATTGCATGTGGTGTATTTTGTATTGCCAATTGATATATATTATCATGATTATCTTTATATTCATGATATTATATGATTCATTTGGTGTCTATTGACTATTTTTTATATGAATTGATTGATTACAATGAGTTAAGGGTAAATTTCACAATCTCTTTATTATCCATTGTTGTTTTTATGTAATTATCTACTCAGACTTATTTATCATAAACATCCATGGTTCATAAAATTGTATTTAAAAAAAATACTATTAACTAGATAATGGAGTAAATAAATTTATACCCTAATTTGACCTTATATGTGTTGTAAGGAAACTTTCCATCGTTTTCCAAACAAGGTACTTAATGACCTTTTCGACAAAGTTATGGTAAGAACGTTTTTTAACATATACGGTAGGTGTGGCTATTTTCAGGCATTATAACTTCATCATAGCTTCCCTTACACGTTTATAAGAATATTTTCAGAATAAATGTTTTCATTATATTTGGGTGACTCTTAAAATATTTCAAAATAGAAAGATATTTTTCTCTAAAAATGTTTTTATTTCATCTATTTCAACATCCTTTGAGGGATTTTAAGTTTATTTGAGGTCGATTTATTATGATACTGAACTTCCATATTTTATTTAAGGATTTGTGATATGTTTGACTATGGATGTACAATTCGTATATCATTCATGGTTTATGGTTAATGTATTTACATTTTGTATACTAGATATAATACGAATATTTAGGTTATATTACAACCTTTTCTTATGATACATGTATTGGACTAGTATATTCTGGGTTATAGAACAGAAAATATAAGCCCTCCAGGTGGGGGTCCGGTTGCAGCATATCCTTTAGGTTGGAGTCTGGTTACAGAGGCTCTCATGGATGGAGTCTGGTTAGAGAGTCTCTCCTAGTTAGAGTCCGGTTACAAAGGCTCTTCGGGATGGAGTCCGGTTATTGAGGCTCCCGGGATTGGGTCCAGTTATAGTTAGACAATAGGTCCTGGCATGAGGCCTTGACATAGATATTAAAGTATGGTATTATACATTCACTCATTATGAAAATAATATTGATGGTTCTTGTGGTCATTCAACTTGTAGAATACCCATGATTATGTTTTATTATAGCATTATTTACTCTGCTCATATTCCGTCCATAAAATAATAATTTTTATTATTGGTTAATGCATGAGGATTTAATTATTCACCTTGCTTAATATTTATGTTAACTTCTGCTTTATTGTTTACCCTTACTGTGAGTTTGAGCTTACCACTTTCTATGTTATATTTTTTTTCCAGGATTCCAGAAGTGTATTATGATTGATATGCATGGTTATGGTAAGGGAATAATGGAATTAATAAAAGATTATTTATGTTGTGTTGTGTATTATAAAGTGTAATGTGAAATACATGACTGTAATCTATTTTCCAAGACTCTTAGACTGATCTATCCTCCAGGACATGATTCCTTATAATCTTTCCAATGTTTTAAAATAATTAACCAACAATGGGTAAATGCAGTCGGGGAATTACAATATAAATAATGAGATAATATGAAAATAAATTAAATTGTAATGAAATTAAAATTAAAATGAATGAAGTTTTTACCTACTCAAATCTTCTCCTTGAGAACATCCTTAGTGGGATTGATTTGGGTATCATATAGAGTCCAAAGTCTCTCAGATGTGGGGTAATGAATTGGGAAGAGTATTGGGTGTAATTTTTAAAATCATCAAGGCGTTTTATGTGTTTGGATATGTGTTTGTGATGGGTAGAATTAATAATGGAAGAGAAATGTAATTTGTGGGTATCTAAATCAATTGTTTTTTAATTATTGCTCAAAACAGTGATTAATTTTTATTTTTGATTCTAAATATAGTAATAATTATAGGCTATTTAAAATCATTGGTTCTAAAATCATACATAAATCATCCATGACTCAATAATTCATGTGTTTATCTTATTCCATAAATTACCATGTAACAACATTCTCCAAAAAATTCTACTAATTCTTGAAAATAAAAAAAAACACCTGACCCATTTTTTGATGTTTTCAATTCAATAATGGAGTCTATTTTTTATTATAACTCTCAAAATATGAGAAATAAATTTTTTAATTAAAATCATCAATTACACATAAAATAAGTATTTCAATATTTTAACTGATTTTTCTAATAATTTCATAAATTATATATAGTGTTACAGAATTACAATATAATCATAAAAAAACAAAATATTAATTTATGAATTTATTTTATTAAATTAAATACTCTATTAAATTATTGTATTATTTATAAAATTAAAAAAAATAATGTTTCAAAAAATAAAAAATACTTAATTGATCATTTTAAAAACATATATTTACATATTCCACGATTTAAATATATAATATTTTCATTTAAAAGATACCAAATATTTATTCATAAATCCATAGATGATGTAACTTGTATATTGGC
Source organism: Viscum album (assembly GCA_963277665.1). Taxonomy (NCBI): domain Eukaryota; kingdom Viridiplantae; phylum Streptophyta; class Magnoliopsida; order Santalales; family Viscaceae; genus Viscum; species Viscum album. The sequence continues at coordinate 1,499,487,154 of OY728161.1, forward strand.
TAGTTTACTATTCATAATTGTCACATTATTATTCAATGGATCATGTTAATATTCAATTTGTTTAAGATTCATGTTTACTGAAAAAGACTCGTATTTCATTCATTAATCATTTTTAATGTTTTAATTGTGTTATATAATTTATTTTATCTGAATTATTTATTATTACATAATTATAAGATGGGAAAATTCATTGAATGAATTCTGGGTTGTTACATATATCCTACTTATGAAATTTTATCCATGAGATTTAATTTTTTAGACTACGTATAAAATATTTTGGGGTACATACTTATAATTACTTCTTCTAGATGACATGTTTCTTAACTATGCTTATGGTTCCACAATTATACTTCTACATGGTGAGTAGTCTTGTTTCATAGAACATTATCTCTATTGTCCAAGGTCTTCCTCGTCATCTCCTTATAAGACATTTTTTTCCAACTATTCCACCTATGAATTCATAACATTTTAGGGATATGTTGTGAACATCCTCGAGAGGGTTACATGGAATAGATCATATTCTTGATACATAGTTTTTTGTCTTACTAATGAGTAAGTCACATCTCATATATGATCAAGAATCTAAATTGAGTTGATGTAACAAGTATTATTCTTTTCATTCGTCCAAAATAATGGGTTCCTCTTCCATATAGATATATATAGGAATTACATGTCTACGACCATAAAATATAGGTATCGTTGATGATTCTATGAAAATACTATTTTATAAACATTGGAATTCCTCTATTTCTACTAAATTATTTTCACATTATCTACCATTTAATTTACCATTTATTGTATAACCAATATAAATTCACTGATATCATCCCATCATGTTATTTTCCTAAAATATTTCCCATAAAGGGATTCATATGGATCCATTCAGTTGGTCGAGTAAGAACATTTGCTGTATGAAAACATTACTACAGGTAAATGTTTTCCACATCCTCCAATAATGTCTAGAGATATCTCTCTAAAAATGTCTACATATTTTGTAATAGTCCATTAATATTTCCATTCTATTTGTGGATGATAATATTTACATATGATGATCTTTGTGTCTATATAATGTTTCATATATTTCAAGAACATGGTTTTTAATATCATATCACAATTGAATACAATTAATAGTTGTACTCCATGATGCTTTTCAGATTCCCTAATGTATATCCATGAATGGTAGTCGAGTGATACGTCCTATAGATTTTCATTAAAGTGGTTTATCTCCATTAGATGATCCAAAATGACCCAAATAACATTGTTACCACTAGATGTCTTTAGATACTCATTTAAAAATTCCATGGTGATAATTTCCCATTTACATGTCGGAATTGTTAATGGTTGCATCATCAACTTAGAAAGTTTCCTTTCTGAAATCATTTACTAACATAGTAGGAACATAGATTTATATTCGACTATCTCCTATATAATGTTTTCCCACCAACAGTGATCTATGTGATTTTGATAAATATATGTTTATCCTTAGATAATAAATAAATTTGATCTATGTTTCCCTATAAATATATCTTTCATTATATATATATTATATGGTACATATTATCTTGTCCCAAATCATATGATTTCTTCATCATAAATTTTGATAATTTTGGATTTATCTTTTCTAAAAGATTCCATATTTTTCTAAATCTCGACATTATTTATTTCATCTTCCATTATTTTCTCTCTGAGGGATATTTTTGAAATCACTTGAGAAAGCATTAATGATGGTCAATCGTTAAATATTACAATGTCTACACATTTCAAAAATAAGATTATTGGATCCATATCAATTTTTATAGTTGGTAATGATTCCTTGTATTTTCTACGTAGAGGTTCTTCCGCATTATTTTACATATTGGGATAGTAGTGGATTGAGCATCTGTAATTAATAATGGGATAAAACCATCTTTTTGGATCATATTAAGTATATATTGTGTGAATATATATTTGAGTCTATTTTTATTATTATATATGTCATAGATATCACTACATAGATAATGCCTCTATATTTTCAATGTAAAGATAACAGTTTCAGAATATAGATCATTTTTGGGATAGTTTTTGTCATGAACCATTAACATCCTTGAGTAACAAGCCAAAAATTTGTCATCCTTCATGAGAAAATAACGAAATATTTTCATTTAATCATTGATGTACACCACAAAGAGCTCCCCACACGTCAGTTATGTGAGAAATAGTGAAGTGATAATCACAATTTTCAACTCTACGATGTAGTCATAACATTCACTAGACCAGAAATGTTGTAATCATATCTGAGTCAACATGGGTAGTTATCTTTACAATTGTGATAATTTCATCATAAATCATCATTAATACTCATCCAGACCAAGGAAATTACAGATCACTATTACATATTTTGTCATCGGAAACTATTATATATCATTTGTCTCGGTTGGGTCCAAATATATTCTTTTATAGTGATCGAATGCCCCAATAATTCCACATTATATATCTAGAACATAAATTTCTACACATTTGATATAGTTAGTCCCATCACAAAGTTTTCTAGATAGTATTCAACTATACCTCATATTTATCCTTGACAATGAAGTATTTCAGAATGATGTCAATAAAGAATACAAAAAAATTTAATAGATAATACATAATGAATCTTTTCATTAAATACATGAAAATTTTAGGAGAATTAGTTAGTTGTAAGGTCATCACTATGACCTTATAGTGTCCATAAATAATTTGAAATAAGTTCATAGGAATATATTCCTTCCTCTCCATTAGTTAATGATATTCAGATTGAACGTCGTATTTATATAAATGCATATTTCTACATAGTTGATCAATACATTAATATATATATTGATGTACAAAAATTTTCTTTATCATGATTATACTGATCTCATGATAATAAATGAAGAATCACATTGATCCATAAAAATTCCTTGTAAAGACAACTGGTGCAGTCCATTGTGAATGACTCAAGTGTATAAAACCCTTGTCAAAATTAACCTATAACTTCTTTTTTATTTCATCCAATTCAATGGTTTCCATTCTATTTGGTTTATTTTATATAGTCAGATATCCTTGAATAAATTGAATTAATAACTCAACTTCTCATACCGAAGGATCACCACACAATTCTTTTGGGAATATATCATTATTTTCCCTCACAATGGGAATGTTAGTGAGTATGATTCCCTCCATTATATCAATTATTTGAGAAATATATCATTTCTTATAAGTAAGTAATATTTAAAATTGATATTCTGATTCTGAAGAAGACTAATAGTCATCCTTACAAATGTATAAAATAGAATTATTCTTTTTTATGTGAAGAGTAATCTCCCTTTCCCAAAATTTGATGTTAGATATGTATAATTATTTCTAATCTGGGAACATATTAATAATACTTCACAAAAAAATATAATATTTTTCATAATAAGTATATTTCTATAAATTTCATTACATGATAAAATAATTATAAATGTTTTCCATGATGAAAATTTTTCATTTGGTGTGGTGACTCTACGTAATTCGATCATGTAGAGTTTAATTTTCTTCCATAACAATGTTAAATATCAAAATAGGGGCTCCCTCATTTCCATAGTCATGGAGGTTGTTGGTTACCATTATACTTGTCTCCCTAAGAATAGATCATTGACATGGATAATTCCCAACTTCAAAAAAATTAAGACATATAACCATATATGGTACTATAGATGGAATTTGATTTTGATGCAAATATTTTAGGAATATTTAATTTCCTTCACGAATTGGACACATTATGAAATTTATTTCGACATTTAAAGTTTCTTAGAGTCTCTTTGAGGTATCTTTTGGGATACTTTTTCCATCATTTTTTACAAATTTTAAATAATTCATCTTTTAGTGATGATATTTTTTAAATTGGGAATTTATGAGATTACATCTTTCTTTTATTTGGTGTGTTGGAAAACTCAACTATGAACTTGTTGTTTTGTTTAATATGTGATTACTAGATTGTTAAAAACTCAAGATGTGTTACTTTAGCTTCCATAATGTTAGTAATATAATTAGTGAAAAATAGCATTTTCAGTCACATTGATCTTTGGAATTTGTTCACTTATTTACCACCCCTAATTAAGAAAAGAAACTAAAATAAAGGGGGTTTAATATGCATCTAATATGAAATAAAAAATGTTATAGTGGACATATAATGATATACATTTAAATGTAATGAATATCCTATGTTGTGATTCCCTATGTTTCAATCTATGTTATATGTGGTAATATAAATAGTATGAGGGTTAATACTAATGTTTTCTAGTCCTAATATAAAAAAAACAAGATAATGAACTGATTTAAATTTTGATCGACATATCCGTTTACACATATTTTTAAATGATTTATTAATTGATGACCATAAATTATAGTCAATATATTGTAAATTCTAGTGTTGTTGGATGATTAGGAATGTACATAGAAATCATGAAATAATAAATATATTTTACATAAACTCTATAATGAACTCATTACATGTATTAATATCTTACATCATCATAGTATAACTAGGTGAAAATATGAACAGATGGATTAGATTAAATTCTCATTAAGGGTATATAAATATATAAATAAATCATAGCTTGTGGAATTGAAAATTTAACATGATGAAAAAAGGAAGTAATAAACATAGGAAAGCATAACATGTATAACAAGGGATCATTAAACATTTCCTCAAAATAATTTTTTTTAAAACATGACATAACCCTGATCTTTTAAAAATGACCAAGACTATTTCCCATGGGAGAGCATGAGTCAATACTAACTTCCAAGGATCTTACACATGGTGGAAAATGTCATATGAAGGATTCAAGTTCACTCGATAATCAAACATGACATCACAACATACTAAACATCATCCAAATAATTGGTGTGATATCTTAGTTCATCCATAATATTGTGTTCATGAATATGTTTTCAATAAGAAGAATCAAACATGAATATAAGTTTCACCCAAGGATAAATATGAGTATCGTAAATATATAAGAATTAATTATAAATGGTTGTATAATAAAGGTTTCCATGAATAAATGGATTAAAATTATATAATAACACTAAAACGGTAGTATAGTAATAAAATAAGATATGTGATTTAAAAATAATGAAAAAAAAGCAAAAATATTGTTTTCGTAGAATTAGAAATGAGAAATCTTTGTGCGTTTAATGGAAAAGTTATTAAATCTATAAAAAATGATCAATTTTTGTTTTAAAACCAAAAATAGAACCAATATAATTTTAAAAATTAAAATTTGTTATTTTAGAAAATAAACTGTTTCATCAAATAGAATATGAAGAGAATGTGAAAAAAGATATAAAATTAAGAAAATCTCGTTAATATTGATGTCTTATAAGTTTGAATTGTGAAGAGAACCATTTAAAAACATGTATTTCCATGTAAATAAATGTTTAAATTATTTAGATACATGATTTTTAAATATAAATTCATTATCTGTTATAATTATTTTAAAATAATGATAATTTTAATTCGGTGAAAAATTAGAGAAAGTGTGACCGTAAATACGAATGGAGCATCAGAAAGAACCCCTTACACTATGTCTTAAAATATTCTGCACTTCATCTTATATGCTAAATAATATAATTATATCCATTAATTAATTAATTAAGAACTATTTCTAAATGTATTTTATTTATTATAATTTTATTTTATGTATTCACGGCCTTTTTATTGAGTTATAAGATAAATTTTCATCATTACGAAGTGTTTGTTTCCTTATTTTTCATGATTGGTTTAATTGAATACTTTTTTGGAAGAACATGTAAAATGAGAATAGTTTTATATAATTGAAATTATATGATAATAATGAAAGAACATAACATTAAAAGGCCTTATATATTATTATTTTCATAATGTGATAATGATTCATAAGATAAAATGTTAATGACAATATTTGGATTGTTTTGGAATTTTTTCCCATAATGTAGTACTTTTGTTTTATTAATTAATATTTCTTATATATATCCTTTACCAAACATTATATATGACATAATATATATATCATAAAATCATAAAATAATAAAAATGGTCTTTTAACTATTTTCGATGGTAGTAATGGATATTGAAAACTCACCATCCCTGAATGTGATAAATCAATACATGAGAGATGATGTATTTATTTATAGAAAAAATAGGGAGGGGAAAATAATGATTGATTATACGTCTAACATATTAATATTAAATTATCTAAAATATACTATAGTTAACATTATTTTTATGGATAAGAGTTGGGGAGAGAATATGAAAAGAAAAAAATGGAATGAAATTAAATGAAAAGGTTATGAGTTTTTACCTGATGAATTATTCTCTAGGATATCCTTCTTAATAGATTTGGGTTTTATATTTTTGTAATAAAAATGGATCCTAGACATGGTGGAAGATACTTGGGGAGATTATTGTGTTGAATTTTGATTTTCTTATAGTTTTTTGTGGTGTGTGTAAAAGAGGTGGTCGGAGTGTATTTATAGTGGTAGAGAGGGGGTTTTTATTATTTAATTCATTTGTTTATTATTGTTAGTAATTTTTTGAATAGTGTATATTATTATTACAAAATATACTAAATAGGTCATCTTAGTTCAATCGAATGGTGTTTACATCATATGTATACCATCCATGACTCAATCATTCATGTATTTATATTATATTATAAACTATCAAATTTCACTAATCAAAAAATTTTGAAATATTTTTGAAAAATTAAAAAAATCACCATAACCATTTCAAAACATGAATATTTAGAAAATGGACTATAGTTTATAAAAATGATTTTCTATATATGAAAAATTTCATTTTTTAATAAAATCCTCATTTACTCGGAATTTAACAATTTAAATATTATAACTGATTTGATGGGAGTTTGAGAAATTAATTATAGTCTGAAAAATTTATCTTATAGTGAAAACAAAAAAATAATTAATTTATAAACCAATTTTATGAAAATTCTCTTCTTTTAAATAAGTATATTTATTATGATTTTTTAAATATACATTTCTATTTCATAAAAATACTAATATGTAGATTATAAGTTTAATTAATTTTTTACTTATTCAATGATATAAATACAAAATATTATAATTTAAAATATATCAAAAAATAATATACACATTCATTTGTGTGGTTACTATTCTATAAAATGATTTATTATTCATAATGTTCACTTTACTATTCAAAATATCATGTTATAATTCTGTTGGTTAAGGATCCTAAATTTATTAAAAAATACCCTTATTTAGTTGATTGTACAGTTGTATGGTTTTTATTGTGTTAGATAACTTATTTTATTTGATTAATTCTTTATAAAATATTTATTAGTATGGGTATTTCACTGATAAAATTTTAGGTCAATACCGGCATGATGGTTTTGTAAGAACCATTTGTTGTCATAATGCACTATAATTGGTGAAGGACTAAGGGGTATCTCTATTCATAATCCACCATGTGTACTTGATTTACCATTTTACAGAATCATCCAAACTGCTATGATAGATGAGATAGGACATGCGACTCACAAAAGAACATTCCATCATTCTTGGCCACCAAAACTCCACCACTAATTCTTTGGTGGAACTTTATTTGATCACATGAACCATATAAGATGTACACTATCAGACCAAGGGTAGTGATAAGGGTGGAATATGATTTTCAAGTATTTATCGATCTATATAATGATCTTATCATTGTCTAATTTCATCAGTAGGACCCACACAATGTTTGATAGTGATGTTCGCATACCATAATTTTGATGAAAGGAGTGAAGGAACTCCTAACACCATAAATTCACTAAAATACCACAATGAAGGAACTAAAACAACCCAAAGATATTTCATAGTGATTGTCATCACACTACACAACCTAGTATACTGTACAGTCTCACCGACATGGGAAACCCGAAGTGGAACATATCCCCAGCTTCTAGGATTACCTCCATCACCAACATTCTCAAGCAGATTTTGATACTTGTTTCCCTAAATGGAAGTAGTCAACTTCTTGACTCAGACGAAACGAATCTAGCATTGGAAACCAATGGGTATGATCATTCTACCATGATGTACCCCACTTTGGTTATAACACTTCCTCATGGAAACACTAATAAGATATTTATTTTTCCATTTGTGATGTGATCATACATGGTTTCATCCATTTGCAAATAAACCCCTTCAGATCGTTCGTGAGAAATAAGTCGAACCATTCACGGAACATGATATAATTTTGGTAATTTATTGTGGTTTTCAACTTATTCATCATAAATTCTATAATATTTTGTGCGATTATGAGAGTATTCTGACCCTCTCTCCATGTATTCTATACTAGAAAAAAACCAATTTTATTGGAACCCATCCAGTGTATTTCCACCAATGATTTGAATGTTTCATAGATTGATGTCAACTTTTCTATGGTTGAGTTGAAACATGCTTTTTTCTAGCAATCAATGAAGAAAAAACGTTGGAACCATCTCCTATTGTTAGTAAAAATTGATCCATGACATCCATACCACATCCTATAGCACAATGTATCACACCTCTACCTAAAATTCATGATATCTGTAGGACACATAGTATGCCCATTCCAACTCACTTCTGATGATTTTCCCAGTCATTATGTACCAATCTTTCCACCATCCATTGGTATTGTATATCATGTTATAGTAGAAAGTAGTGGAATAATTGGAATAGAATTCTTCTACATCTCGATCATACCCTATGATTGTCCTAGTACTTCCACTCTTCTCATAGATTACTATGTTCCAATTATATTGAGGATCATGATCATGGATAGTGATGTGACATTATTGGATATCACCTTTATGTCTGAACCATGATCATGGTGAGTCAACCACGTAAGATAGAATGTTCACTTTGTCTGTAGTTTAATGTTCCGAAATTGGTGGTAATCGATCAGATTATAATCCATCTAAAATTTATTCCTCACATCTAGAAGCATTCAGTTCTCAAATACAACTCTATTGGCATGGTGAAATTGACGAACTCAATTCAATACGACTCTTCGAGTCTTGATGGTGGATTCAATATGAGAAATGTCATATTGTTCAGCCATTTCAAATTGATATGAATGTTCTATAGATGATGAATTCGTGAATTTAAAGACAAATTTCATGGCTTAGCATTGTGTGAATTATTTTGTAAAATTCATGTAGAATGATTGCATCTCACAAAGGAAAAATAATAGAAGAAACAAGTGGTTCACAATATAAGTATAAGAATACCTGGTTTCACAAATAAGGATTGAACATACGTGAATGGGAGAAACAATCGATAATCACATGGAATGTAAATGTTTTATACAATGGTTCCCCATTATAATTTATAGGTGCGGATCTATCCCTCTGCATGCGTGTTAGACACAATATACACCCATAGACATCTTTTTAACACACCCATTAGAATCAACCCTTATCTTAGGCCCTTGCCTTAGAAATTGACCATATAGTATCCATTAAGAATATATTCTAATGTGGGGTGGGTGGGAGTTGTGCCAAAGTCATATTGAATCCATAAACAACCATCATTAGTTAAACCAAATCCACCATCTGGCTCAACCAAAAAATCATGGAACAAAATAGAATGGTTGAGTATGTTTTGAGGTGTTCATGCAATATTTTAATCTATGTGTAGGACACATTCATGCACTATGTGATGTCAAATGTGAGCTTCCACATTGGCGAGTCAAATAGCTAACGCATGTGTACACAATATGTTCATGTTGTGAGAACAACCCAAAGCTGCATGGAAAACTCAGGCAAGCCCAATATGATGTCAATAAAAACAATAAGCTCATGACATCCTTATAAATGGATCAAAACTACACAAAATTACCCTTCTATTACATGAATCATGCACACATTCAATGATGTATTTTTCTGGATGTTTTATCCCCCTACCATCATCTGTTTGATCCTCCAAAATTCAATCCATCACTCCACGACATCTAATAATGACCTTCTAGATCATCATAAAACACATAGAATGATCAAGGTATATATCTTGAATGATAGGTTCCCTCTAGGTACTCAATTTATTTATGCCACTTTTGTTTAATCCTTAACTAACCACTTTCGGCCTATCTCTGGTGCGTGCAAGGGATACTCATGTGTGTACCCTTGACCTTGTTCACAACACATTTATGTTGTTTGAAAACCTAGCGTAGTGTGTAAGCACACAGTTTTGTGAGAACCCTGAATCTCCATATATATCATTTATATTCAAATAACCATATCTGAGGGACCCTTCAGTGCAACCACTAAACCTTAAATGAGCCTATTGGACACAACCCTCCATGCTTGGGTGCATTGATTTATAGTTCCCTCATCAGATGTCCCCTATGTGCCTTGTGAATGTTCTTCCCTATATCAATTTTTAGCATCAGTATGCTAATTTAATTATTTTTATAATATCGATTCTTACATGGACCTCATAATGGACCCATCTAACACATTATACAATCTTCAAATTTTCAAAATCATTTCACACCTTGGGTTTCATGTGTGATGATTATGAATTCCCTAGGGGTGAAGAGTGAGTCCCCCATGTATTCATTTCATGAAATAAACCTCCAAGAACGAATATCCTCAGTACATGATGTAAAAATAAAAATTTAACCCACATAATGTACACATTATTCCCCATGTAATCATATCTTTATATTCAACCTCTTGTCACCATATTGGGCATGAGCACTCTCCTAGTGAAATGACAACTCTCATGGGAAGCATTAATTTGTAATATTCCCACACACATCATAGGATGATCAATATAAGAAAGATGTGGAATGATATCTTCCTCATATTGAATGAGATCTTACTTACATGGTGTGAAATACTCATCTGTAAACAACCGTTTATTTTCCCCACAAACATGGAATGAGATTCTTCTCATGCAGAATGGAATCATTCTTAGACAACTTCTCTATATATTCTCTACATCATATCTCATGGGTATATATTTTGGGACTTGAATGTCATGTAAACTATTTATTCTTTTTTATCACACTGAGAATTAATCATGTGGGATTAGAGGTTAGTAGTGGTCATCAAACCCATATACCTACATGAGAGGGATTCCCTCCTAATGTAAGCCCAAACCAGACCCCCATTCTGTGGGCCGATTCCCTGAATAATTCCTAACCATATCCTCCATTTCCCAAGGCCTCCCCTCAGACATGAGTCTCACTCTCACTTCTCAAAATACATGGTGTTTTATTTCCAATAAATATGGATATGTAGAAATACTCTATGAGGAAAAAACTCAATGTTCCATCTATTCCATCTAAAATATCCACTACCTCCAATCCATTCATAATTCCTAAGTATTTTTACTTGGGTTTCCACATCCTATTGATTCATGCCACCAACCTGGGCCCCTTATTCATGTAAGGACCATAAACAAAATCAATGCTCCTAGTTGCACCTAGTTTTCTTCAATTCAAAATACCAACACAATCTATCCAAGGGATTTCCTCTTGAGAAGGGTATCTCTCATGATTATTAGCCCCATCATCTATCAAAATACTTGGATTTTGTTCCATTTATTCTAAACAAGGCATGTATTATGCCAACCTAAGGTTCAATCCCTACCAATGGTAAACCTTGTTATCAAACGTCATATGGGTGATCATCTTTAATATACCTAAAAGAGCCAATATATTCCACATTTTTTAAATTAATTTAAATTATTTCAATCATCATAAATTATAAATTTTATTTTATATGAATTAATTTTGTATTTATGATGTTTTTTGAGAAATTTTTTGAAAAGTGATAAATTCTGTATTTTTATAGATATTTATGTAACTAGTATTTTGGTCATTTGTTAAAAAATATATTTCCAAATTGAATGATTCAATTTTTTAGAATAATTATATTATTTCCGAAAACATTGTCTTTTGGAACATGGGATGATTCGAGCATTTATAGGCGTTAAAAAGTCATTGATGTTGAGAAATTTTTTGAGCTCACAACATGGACCACACCACCATAACATAATCTCACATCGGCCAACACACCTCCAATTGAGTTGATTGAGATTGTAATAAAACAATAAAATACTGGTTTTGGGGGGTTTTAAAATCATTAAGGTTTTCTTTTCAATGTTATGACTTTGGAGGTGGGTTCCTTGAACCTTCATCAGGAAAATGTAGCACTCAATAATTAAATAATAATCTTGTATCTCATAGACAAATGAGCTGAAATATTTATAGGAGATTAAAAATAAAACAGGGAAGTATATTAATGTAGGTGAAAATGAGTGAATGATCCATTTAATGGGTCCAAAATCAATCAACCTATGAAGTACATGATTCTTCCTATAAAAGAAGAGGAGATCTAACCTCTCAAATCATTCATTTCCATACTAAAAACATATAGGGACCCATGGAGAGGAGGATAAATGCCATTTTAAATTTTATTTCATTATTTAATATTAATTTCTTTTTTTCTCATGTAATGTATTCATATTTTTTATATTAATTTGTTTCCCATTAATTCTTACATTGCTCTTTTTTAAAAAATTAATTATATTTCTCTCTATTCCCTCTTTCTAACATGATCTATTCTCACCTTGCAATGGAAATAGACAAACCTGAGGCTTGACCCTAGGGGAGGTTTCAATGTATTCATTATTTTTATGCTTTCCTTAAAAATGTTTTAAATTTATTTTTGGTGGATGGATGATTATTTCATGGGTGCGGTAGTCATCCACCACAACACAATTTCAAAATCAATTCATTTCTATTTATTCATTATTTTCATCCTTATATAATGATAACCCTATTTACGATGTTGTTCTGGATTCCTAGAGGGATTAAATGATATATAGTTGAGTTGGGTCTTTTAGGAACAACATTATCAGTTGGCATGTTACCCTAATTGAATATTGGTGGAGGTGTGGTTTGTTATGTCATACATATAATAAAATCACACAATATACAAATAAAATGGAAGTAATCCATCAATTATGATTCATAAAATTAATTCTCATATTTAATTTGGAAAACAAGTAAATAATGAATGAACTAATGTTATAAAACCCTTGGACCAAGTTCTTTCTTCCCAATTTTTATTATGTATGCATCTTAATCTACCTTTAGATTTAATGTTTTAATTTTATTATTTTAATTTCATATTTTTTAAAAACTAAAACCATAATTTTTAGTAAATTATCATTACAATCAAAAATAATTTGAATAGGGGAACTATAATCAGTGATTGAGCTAACTACATTGCTCCCCAAGTGAGATGTCCATGGTTAGCCTTTGTGAAGCACTAGGAAAATTAAATTTCTTCTTCTATGCCCTATGATAGGCATGTTTAAAAACTAGCACCGTTTTTGGGGAGATAAATAGTTATATCAATAACCTTTTCAAAATTAAGATGTTTTTTAAATAATTTTATTTTTTCCATTTTTAAATTTTATAAAAATAATTTCCCATGACGTTTTCAAATTACTATATTTTCAATTCAGGGAACGTTTACTCATAGGTTTATGAACATGATATATATTATATCGAGGAAGAAATCCAACTAAGGGAGAATCTCTTATGATAAATTTCAAATAGTTTCAAAAATTCTAAATGGCATGGAAATAACTACATGTCTCTATGAGCACGATCGAAGAACTCCAAACAAACTTGCAATTATTTAGGGCCATGAATGAAGTGCCCCATATTTTCAAAGATTTCACTAAAGACATCCAAAAATTATTTGATCATCAATAGTAGGACTATTGATAAATTGATATAACCATTATTAAAATTATATTAAATTAATTACATAATTATTATGAAAAAGATTTATTAAATATATAAGTATTTTAAAATATTGTTTGATAATTATCATTATTTATTGTATATAAATGTTTTTATGAATGATTTCATATTATTTGTAATTTTATGTTTTTAATGGTTAAAGAAAATTTATAAATTATAGATTAAATATAATGATTCAAAAAATGATTGATATAATATATTATTAATAAATATGAATCATATGTTTATATTTTGGAAGAAATAATTTATTTTGTGTCATTCCTTGTATTACTGATTGCTGTAATTTTTTATAATATTAATTGAAAATTTTACTAATTAGAAATAAATTCTTTCAAAAATAAATAAATATATTTTAAATTTCATTCCTGCCATATATAATATTTTATGTTATTTTCTTATAATATTAAATTATTTTGTACAATGATATAAGGATGAATAATGTTGATAATTAAATCTTAAAAAAATTTGAAGATACAATATAAATGGAAATAATGTCAATATATAGTCATGACCAATTAAAAAAATGAACTTGGGTGGATCTACTCAATGATTGTAGATATTATGATTTATTTTGACAATGGAGGGTTCTGTACCTATTCTAACTTAATTACCTTTTTTTCAAATATTAGTTCATATTTTTTTCATTTTCATTTTCATTAATGGGAATCAACCAACAAATACATTTGATGTTTTTGAAATTATATAAATATATTTGTATTTGTATTTCAATTTCTAATATAATTTATGAGTTCTATAAATTAATATACATAAATATTTTCATAAAATATGAGGTGATAGAACCAAAATATCTATTTTCCATTATAAAATCATATTCTATATACAATTTCATTGATAAACAAAGATGTATCACATCCTAAGAATAAACAAGTTACTTAAAATTTAAAATATTCCCTCACAATAGACACATAATATATGAAACAAATTGATTAGGTTATTTATGAAGTTAATACATAACAAACATATTTTATGTCACTTCTGTACAGTACCACTTAATCAATCCATATTAGTCCGATTTCAATACATCAAATAAGCTATAATAATATATGGAATAGGGAATTGGAAACATATAAAAGGGGTTACCTAAAAAACTTTTTATGTTAGAATATAATAAATAACAAATAATTTTGGTAAAGGTTCATATATTGATCATATGGGTATAATCAAGATACATGGACGTAACATATAGGAATTATAACAACCAAATTAAATAACATAAATCCCAAGTCATGAAATTAATTTTGGAATAACATATGATATGAATTAAAATAGTTTGGAAAAATTTTCTAGTAAACATTCGACATATGGTAATAAAATAAAAATTCAATAGAAATTTTTAAAATTCAATAGAATAAGAAAAAATAAACATCATGATCAACCTTATTCTACCCATGAATAAATTAAATTTTAAGTATGTATAATTTTACATATCTTAATACATTCAATATTTTAACCATTAAATAGATGAAAATATAATACCTCAACTATCATATATCCATACATTGGTGTTACACATTGAATAAGTAATGCAACATATCATAAACAATAAATCAATATATAATGGGTTTTATCATCTTTTCAAATGAATACCTATAAAAATGATTTATAATTCGATAAATAAACATAAAAATATAATCACATGTAAAATAAATGATTATATGAATATTTTGAGTATATTTTTTGGTAAAAACCATTCAATGAGTAATATTGAGAATATTTAATCGAAAATGTATTGAAAAAAATATTGTTTAGTAAAATTTTTTACAATATATGTGAATATATATAGATCTATGGAATGGGGTTTTATACAAGGAAATTAAATATTTTTAATTCATAAGGGACAAGTTGTTGAAAAAAATATTATTATAATTATTATAAAATGATTTAAGACATATCAAGTGATTTATCATTAATTTGATAGAAACAATCATTTAATTATCTCTCAGGATAAAGAATATGAATTATAAAAATATAATTTCATCTAAATTAATAAATAATTTTTTTAGATGCATCTACATGTATAATTGAATTAATAATATTATATTCCACTACATGGTATTTGAGTAATAGTATTTTATAAAGTGTTCTAAAATAATTACGTTATATATATATGATGTACAAAAAGGAAAAAAGATAATTTTAAATATTAAATCAAATTTTGGAACAAAGAAAATAATGAAATAATTTTCCTATGATTTAATACATTTCAATTTAAAATAATAATTACATAATTATAGTATTTCATTAAATTAATTATTAATTTATTGGAAACTAAAGTGTTAATATAGAAAACATAATTTTCTAGAAAAATATTTCGTATATATTTATTCTATTTAACTAAAAATTAAAATTTTAAAATTAGAGATTTGATTTTGATAAAAAAATCATTTCTGGATTTACCATGGAATTATTATCCTTGGATGCTTTTTTATTTCTCTAAATTTAATGATTTTAATTTAATAGTGCATGATATGATTTTGACAAATAACATTAATATTTGTCCATTTTTACTACATATATATGAGTTTTAAATTCAATAAAAATATTTACAATAACATATATATAAATATGTTATATTTTAATCAATTTTTTTTTAAAATGTATCATATCATTTAAAAAAATCCTTTTAGAAAAAAATTAGTTTGATTCAAAACATAATTGTGTTTAATAAATAATAAATTTATGAATTAAATATTTATTTTTACCAAATATATATTTTGAAAGAGAGAAAAATAATTAAATTATTTAAATTATTTGGTTCCAATTATATAATATGCATGTCTCATTTTTACTTAAAGGATAAATTTCCTACACAAAAACATGTTTTTATACTGAAAACCAAGATGTTAAAAATGAGAAGCCTATGAATACAATCATGTTACAAACATGCTATAAATATGGAGATTGATGGGTGGATCATCATTATGTATACACCTAGTTTTTATTAATAATTTTTTTATCCACATTAATTTAGTTTAATGTGAAATTATTGTAATATTTTATGTTATTTCAAAATTGACATCCCTTTTCCCTTATAAAAGGGGTGCTCATGTTTTAAGAACCTGGATCTTCCTTTCATGTATATTTTCCTTTTTCTAGTGTTTTTAAGGAAAAGAGGAGTTTCTGG
Source organism: Viscum album (assembly GCA_963277665.1). NCBI lineage: Eukaryota > Viridiplantae > Streptophyta > Magnoliopsida > Santalales > Viscaceae > Viscum > Viscum album. The sequence goes on from OY728161.1 coordinate 1,499,504,109, forward strand.
AAATTTCATATGTATATGTTGTGTACATTATGAGTACACACCATGTACTCTACTACCATGGGTAGCCGGGTGTTGGTCGTGTAATGGCCTTGCACACGGTCATGTGTGTTGACCTGGATACCACCTAATACGGGGGCTGGTGAAGGCAAGTATATGATGTGTACTTATAAATTACAATCCGTGTACTTTCTTTCTTTTCATTAAGTGGTACGTGGTCACATCTTTGTGGCTGAAACACCTCCTTCTCCATCTGAATCTTCTGAGAGAATTTGTACGATGCTGATTCTTCCCCGCACCCCTAATCGAGCATCTTTTATCTGAATCAACCATTCTTGATTTCGTTGAGATTGCCTAGGTAAGCTCTTCCTTCTCCTAGATCATAGTTTCCAGATTACTCTTCTTTCAAGAGTAATCTTTGGTTGTGTTTTTTGAGCCATTTTTTAGATATATAGTGATCTTCGGTGGTTCCAGGCTTGATGTTCATGTATAGCGATCCTACAACCCCAAGGTAGGTTGTTTGAGCATTTCCATTGAATGTATTTGAGTTATATGTGAAAAATTCCCCAATACCCTTGAACAGTGTATTGCGTGATTACTATTTTAGACCGATTAATTGTCTTCTATGCTTTTATGCATGAATAAAGGTTAATTGAATGAGAATTAAGATAATTTATATGATTTGGAGGTGTTTGACCATGCATGTTTTTTATGACAGTTTGGTCTTACTTAGCGAGTTAGGTTGCCTTGTTTGATACCATGCCTAGTATTGTAGGATGGAGTGGTTTTGTTATTTGAAATTCTTTTATGATGTAGACTATTATCCAAGTAGTTCTTCAGGTCTACATTCACTAATATGAATTGCCATGCTTTCTCGACTTGCACAGGTCTGTGAGAACCCTGTGTAGTAGACCTTAGGGAGAATGGAAGTAAGGCATTCTCCAAAGTGTCTGTTTTTCTTGTTACGATGTGAGAAAACATGGGGAATTGACATAAGTGCTTCCTTAAAGGTTCTGTAGTTCCTCGACACATGCCACTAGGTTAATGTGATGCAAGTGCTTCCCTAGAGTGCCTTTTAGTTACTGATACAGAACTATATGGGGAATTGACGGAGAGTGCTTCCCCATAGAGTATATACTAAAGCTGAACCAGAGGGGTTAGACTATGAGTACTACCAAAAGGGTTGATTATGTTGATAGGTATGACTAGAGGTGGTAGGCAGCGATTACATCCCAGCAGGTTACCTGTTTTTGAATATCTTCATACTTGGTGTGTGGAATTTTTCAATGCCTTGAAACTATGGGAATTGTTACTGATCAGTACTTCCTAGTTTACAACATCATTTTATATATTTCCCACCACATATATCACCAGATTTTAGGCATAGATCTCTTGGTGGATGCCATCAAATATATAGTCTCACACCCAATTTGGGTCATGCATTTGGGCCCAAATATATTATATTGCAGCAGGTATGGACAAGGGTAAGTGACCTTCTACTTGAGGTTCATGAATGCTTTGGGAGCTGGAGAGTATGGAACCAATCTGAGGCATGCGATGCTGATGAGTTATTTTCTTGTTTTCTATTGATCTTTGATTTAGTACTGTATTCCAACATTGTGATGTGTTTGGATGATTTCCTAGACAATTGTATCATGCATCATTTATATATGTGTGCTCTAGATTTTTCTTCACCAGTCTTCTCTTGATTACAGTTTTATGATATAATACTACTTCCACTATTGTATATCTATTTTGTTACAATGTGTTACTCTTCTAATGAGGGTATAGTTTCCCCAAAATGACACCCAAGGCCCTCGCTGCTAGTTGGAAAACATAGGCATTCGGGGAAATGAACTTGAGGCAATGTGACCAAATGGGTATGGGGTGCCTCTCGTGGGCTTCCAGAACTGGGATGTTACAATGTTGTATGAGAGGAATTATTATCTCTTGACTTACTATTTGGAGCCTAAAGTCATGGATGGGAAGTAATTGGTACATGGTAATAAACTGTTCCTAGGAGTAGCTAACCCGTGTAAAGGTAAAAACAAATCTACCTTGCTTATTGCACATTTTCTTGTTTTTTAATATTATAATTGATTAGATTTCACCTTGAGTAATTCACATGTTTTGTGTTGTTGTTGTGGATGTTATTGAGGTTCTATTTCTATTGCATCCTAGTGAGATGAGGGTATTCCTTCTCATGAATCATGTACGAACATTCTAGAAATCACATGTCATGCATTCTTTCCATGTCGTTTAGGCTTCATTAGCGATTTCATGTTGTTGTGATAGAAGTTTTTCTAGATATGCATGCTATTTTGATAGATGCATTGAAAAAAAAATACATTATGTTTGATAGGGTATTGTATTTATAAGTTTTTTTTTGACTTAATGCAAAACATTGGTTCTTGAGGTATTATGGGCCCTCATGGATGATAAATTAGAGGATAATTTCCATGTTATACTTGTTTATTACATGTATAAGATTCCAAGAATTGATAAGTGGGGATTATTGGCCCTCACAGATCAATATTTGTCACTTTAAGGTTTGTTTCAATGTTTTTAGGTGAATTTGAGTAGTTTATGAGGCTTACTATACAGAAAAATCTAGAATGCAAATTGTGTAATTCTGAATATACGACATGTGTTCTTCTCTTCTGGAACAATATGTTTTTCTTAAGTACACATTGTGTACCATATATACATGTCATGTAGTATTTAACCATGTCTCAGACTATGTGGGAGAAGACACGTGGTTTGAAAGTATTTGGTAGGACATGTCGTGTACCTGATGTACACGCAATGTTATAGAACTATGTAATTGGCCATTTCACTTACAACACAGGTCAGTTGAGTCTTCTCTAATACATGATGTTGCCCTCTAGAACACACCGTATAGTGTAACCCGAGTACCTGGTCGTGTAATAAACAATGCGGGTCAGAGAAGTCTTCCTAGTACACGTTATTTCCATCTGGAACATGTCATTTACTGTGAGCCATGTATCTGGTCGTGCCTCTAACATCATTGTTTCGTGATGCTAGTACATTATATGTCATGCCTGGCACTAACAATTCGTGTATTATTGTTATAGGAGAGCTTTGTGGCCAAGCCATGTAAGGGGACTCAGGAAGGGGAAGAGGATTCATGTACACACTGTGTGTGAGGATAACATGCCATTAATGGTGTGTTACACGACCAGTTTTGGCATAAGTACATGCCCATGTTAATTAATTAAAGTTACACACCTTGTAGATAGATATATATGTCATGTATCTTTATTTTTTTAAAAAAAATTAATGCTTTCATTCTCCTATTACCTCCATAAACTTCTAGTTTTCAGTCCTTGATAATATTGATCTATGGTGCGCACTTGACATTGCAGGGTCATGCCACCGAGACATCCTCCAGTTGTATGCCAGTTATAGCGCAATTATCAAACACCAAACATAATTGATCATGTATTACAAGAAGATCCTCCAGTTGTGCCAGTCTTGGCACCAGCCATCATTCTGGATACAGGTGTTGATGGACAGTTCTGAGAGTGCTTCACAAGGTTCATCCAAACCTTCTGGAGAGTATCACATCCTACCCCTTCTATGGCAGAGCTGATGTGGGTATTCTAGTAACATCATCCTCCCACATTCACCATAACAGAATCTCATATCAGCCGACACACCTACCATTGAGTTGATTGAGATTGTAATAAAACAAGGAAATATTGGTTATAGGGAGTTTTCAAATCATTAAGGTTTCCTTTAGATGTTATGCCTTTGGAGGTGGCTTCCTTGTACCTTCATCATGAAAATGTAGCACTCAATAATTAAATAATAATCTGGTATCTCATATCAAAATGAGCTGAAATATTTAAGGTATATTAAAAATAAAATGGGTAAGTACATTAATTTAGGGGACAATGAGTGAATGATCCATTTAATGGGTCCAAAATCAATCAAACTATGAAGTATAGAAATATTCATATAAAAGGAGAGGAGATCCAACCTCTCAAATCATTCCTTTCCATCCTAAAACCATATTGGGACCCGTGGAGAGGAGGATAAATTCCATTTTCAATTTTATTTCATTATTTTATATTAATTTCATTTTTTTCTTATGTAATGTATTCGTATTTTTATTAATAATTTGTTTCCCATTAATTCTTACTTTGCTCTTTTTTGAAAAATTAATTATATTTCTCTGTATTCCCTCTTTCTAACATGATCTCTTCACACATTGCAATGGAAATAGACAAACCTGATTCTTGACCCTAGGGGAGGTTTCAATTTATTCTTTATTGTTACACTTCCCTTAAAAATGTTTTAAATTTATTTTTGGTGGATGGATGATTATTTCACCGGCGCGGTAGTCATCCACCACAACATAATTTTAAAATTAATTCATTTCTGTTGATTCATTATTTGAAACCATATATCATGAAAACCCAATTTACGACGCTGTTCTGGATTCCTAGAGGGGTGAAATGATTTATAGTGGAGTTGGGTCTTTTAAGAATAACATTATCAGTTGGCATGTTACCCTAATTGACTATTAGTGGAGGTGTGGTTTTTTGTGTCAGACACATAATTAAATCATTCAATCTATAAATCAAATGGATGTAATCCATCAATTGTGTTTCATAAAATTAATTATCATATTTAATTTTGAAAATAAGTAAAAAATGAATGAACTTATGTTATTAAACCCTTGGACCAAGTTCGTTCTTCCCAATTTTTATTATGTCTGCATCTTAATCTACCTTTAGATTTAATGTTTTAATTTGATTATTTTAATTTCACATTTTTAAAAAAACCAAAACCCTAATTTTTAGTAAATTATCATTACAAACAAAAATATTTTTAATAGGGGAACTATAATCAGTGACTGAGCTAACTACATTTCTCCCCAAGTGAGATGACCATGGTTAGCCTATGTGATGCACTAGGAAAATTAAATAACTTCTTTGATGCCCTACAATAGGCTTATGTCAAAACTAGCACTGTTTCTGGGGAGATAAATAGTTATATCAATAACCTTTTCAAAATTAACATGTTTTTTAAATAATTTTATTTTTCCTCATTTAAATTTTAAAAAAAATCATTTCCCATGATGTTTTCAAATGACTATATTTTCAATTCAGGGAACGATTACTCACAGGTGTATGAACATGAAATATGTTATATCGAGGAAGAACTCAAACTAAAGGGGAAACTCTTATGATAATTGTCAAACAGTTTCAAAAATTCTAAGATGCATGGATATAACTACATGTTTTTATGATCATGATCTAAGAACTCCAAACAGATTTGCAACTATTTAGGGCCATGAATGAAGTGCCCCCAATATTCAAAGATTCCAGTAAAGACATCCATAAATTATTTGATCATCAATAGTAGAAGTATTGATAAATTGATCTGACCATGACTATAATTATATTAAATTCATTATATTATTATTATGAAAAATATTTATTAAATATATAAATATTTTAAAATATTGTTTGATAATTATCAATTTTTATGGTATATAAATGTTTTTATGAATGATTTCATATTATTTGTAATTTTATGTTTTTAATGGTTAAAGAAAATTTATAAATTATAGTTTAAATATAATGATTCAAAAAATGATTGATATAATATTTTATTAATAAATATGAATCTTATGTTTATATTTTGGAAGAAATAATTTATTCTGTGTCATTCCTTTTATTAATGATTGCTATAATTGTTTATAATATTATTTGAAAAAATTACAGATTAGAAATAAATTTTTTCAAAATGTAATATAAATATTTTAAATTTCATTCCTTCTATATATAATATTTGATGTTATTTTCATATAAAATACAATTATTTTGTAGAAGGATATAAGGATGAATAATGTTGATAATTTCACCTTATACAAATTTGAAGATACAATATAAATGGAAATAATGTCAATATATAGTCATGAACAATTAACAAAATGAATTTGGGTGGATCTACTCAATGATAGTAGAGATTATGATTTATTTTGACAATAGAGGTTTCTGTACCTATTCTAACATAATTACCCTTAATTTGAATATTAGTTTTTATTTTTTACATTTTCATTTTCATTTATGGGATTCAACCAATAAATACATTTGATGTGTTTGAAATTCTATAAATATATTTGTCTTTTTATTTCAATTTCTAATATAATTTATGAGTTCTATAAATTTCTATAAATAAATATTTTCATAAAATATGAGGTGATAGAACCCAAATATCTATTTTTCATTTGAAAATCATATTCTATATACAATTTCATTGATAAACAAAGATGTACCACATCCTAAGAATAAAAAAGTTACATAAAATTTAAAATATTCCCTCACAATAGACACATAATATATGAAACAAATGTATTAGGTTATTTATGAAGTAAATACATAAGAAACTTATTTTATGTCACTTTTGTACATTACCACCTAATCAATCCATATTAGTCATATTTCAATACATCATATAAGATATAGTAATATATGGCATAGGGAATTGAAAACATATAAAAGGGGTTACCTAAAAAACATTTTATGTTAGAATATAATAAATAACAAATAATATTGGTAAAGGTTCATTGTTGATCATATGGGTATAATTAGGATACATGGACTTAACATATGGGAATTATAACTACCAAATTAAATAACCTAAATCCAAAGTTCTGAAATTAATATTGGAATAACATATGATATGAATCAAAATATTTTGGAAAAAATTTCTAGTAAACATTCGACATATAGGAATAAAATAAAAATACAATAGAAATGTTTATAATTCAATAGAATATGAAAAAATAAACATCATTAGCCACCTTATTCTACCCATGATTAAAATGAATTTTAATTATGTATAATTTTACATATCTTAATACATTCAATATTTTACCAATTAAATAGATGAAAATATAATACCTCGTCTATCATACATCCATACATTGGTGTTACACATTGAATAAGTAATGAAACATATCAAAAAGAATAAATCAATATATAATGGGTTTTATCATCATTTCAAATTAATACCTATAAAAATGATTTATAATTCGATAAATAAACATAAAAATATAATCACATGTAAAACAAATGTTTATATGAAGAATTTGAGTATATTTTTTTGTAAAAACCATTCAATGAGTAATATTCAGAATATTTAATCGAAAATGTATTGAAAAAAAAAATTTAGTAAATAATTTTACAATATATGTGAATATATGTATATCTATGGAATGGTGTTTTATATAAGGAAATGAAATATTTTTAATTCATAAGGGATAAGTAGTTGAAAAAAATATTATTATAATTATTATAAAATGATGTAAGACATATCAAGTGATTTATCATTAATCTGATAGAAACATTCCTTTAATTATCTCTCAGGAAAAGGAATATGGATTATGAAAATTTAATTTTTTGTAAATTAATAAGTAATTTTTTTAGATGCATCTAAAAGTATAATTGAATTAATAATATTATAATCCACTACATGGTATTTGAGTAATAGTATTGTATAAAGTGTTCTAAAATAATTACGATATATATATATAGGATGTACAAAAAGGAAAAAAAGATCATTTTAAATATTAAATCAAATTTTCGAACAATGAAAATAATAAAATAATTTTCCTATTATTTAATACATTTCAATTTAAAATTATAATTACATAATTAAAGTTTGCACTAAATTAATTATTAATTTATTGTAAACTGAAGTGTTAATATACAAAACATCATTTTCAAAAAAGATATTTCATATATATTTTTTCTATTTAACTAAAAATTAAAATTTCAAAATTAGAGATACGATTTTGATAAAAATTCATTTATGGATTTACCAAGGAATTATTAGCTTTGGATGATTTTTTATTTCTCTAAATTTAATGATTTTAATTTAAGAGTGCATTATATGATTTTGACAAATAACATTAATATTTGTCCATTTTTACTACAAATATATGAATTTTAAATTCAATAAAAATATTTACATTAACGTATATATATTTATGTTATATTTTAATTAATAATTTTTTAAATTGTTTCTTATAATTTAAAAAATCATTTTAGAAAAAAGAAGTAGTTCGATTCCAAAAAAAAATTGTATTTAATAAATAATAAATTATAGAATTAAATATTTATTTTAACAACATATATAATTTGTAGAGAGAAAATTGATTTAATTTTATTAATTATTTGTTTCCAATTATATAATGTGTATGTCTCATTTTTTACATAAAGGATAAATTTATTACACAAAAAAATGTTTTTATACTGAAAACCAAGATGTTAAAAATGAGAATCCTATGAAGACAATCATGTTAAAAACATGTAATAAATATGCAGATTGATGGCTAGATCATCCTTATATATACACCTAGTTTTTATTAATAGTTATTTTGTCCACATTAATTTAGTTTAATGTGAAATTATTGTAATATTTTATATTATTTAAAAAATGACATCTATTTTCCCTTATAGAATGGGATCTCATGTTTTACGAACATGGATCTTCCTTTCATGTATTTTTTCCTTTTTCTGGTGTTTTTGAGGAAAAGAGGAGTTTCTGGATATTTCATATGTATATGTTCTGTACATTGTGAATACACACTATGTACTCTGCTACCATGGGTAGCCTGGTGTTGGTCATGTAACGGCCTTGCACACGGCTGTGTGTGTTGACCTGGAGACCACCTAATGCGGGGGCTAGTGAAGGCAAGTACACGATGTGTAATTATAATGTACAATCAGTGTACTTTCTTTCTTTTCATTAAATGGAATGAGGTCACATCTTTTTGGCTGAACCACCTCCTTCTTCATCTGAATCATCTAAGAGAATTTGTACGATGCTGATTCTTCCCCACGCCCCCGATCGAGCATCTTTTAGCTGAATTCACCGTTGTTTATTGCGTTGAGATTGCCTTGGTAAGCTCTTCCTTCTCCTAGATCTTTATTTCCGGATTACTTCACTTTCAAGAGTAATCTTGGTTTGAGTTTTTGAATCCTTTTGTAGATATAAAGTGTTCTTGTCTGGATCAAGGCTTGATGTTCACGTATAGTGGTCCTACAACCCCGAGGTAGGTGGTTTGTGCATTTCCATTGAAACTCTTTGAGTTATATGTGCAAAAGTCCCCAATACCTTTGAACAGTGTATTGCGTGTTTACTATTTTAACCCGATTAATTGTCTTCTATGCTTGTATGCATGAATAAAGTTTAATTTAATGATAATTGAGATAATTTCTATGATTTGGAGGTGTTTGACCGTCTTATGACTGTTTAGTCTTACATAGCCATTTAGGATTCCTTGTTTGTTACCAAGCCTAGTATTGTAGGATGTAGTTGTTTTGTTATCTGACATTCTGTTATGATGTAGACTATTATCCAAGTAGTTCATGAGGTCTACATTGGCTGAAATGAATTTCCATGCTTTCTTGACTTACACACGTCCGTGAGAACCCTGTGTAGTAGACCATTGGGAGAATGGACGTAAGGGATTCTCCTGAGTGTCTATTTTTATTTTTACGATGTGAGACCATATGGGGAACTGATATAAGTGCTTCCTTAGAGTGTTTGTAGTTCCTCGACACATGCCACTGTGAGAATGTGATGCAAGTGCTTCCCTAGTGTGCCTTTTAATTACTGATACAAGACTATAAGGGGAATTGACAGAGAGAGCTTCCCCAAAGAGTATATACTAAAACTGAACTAGAGGGGTTTGACTATGAGTACTACCAAAAGGTTTGATTGTGTTGCTAGGTATGACTAGAGGTGGTAGGGTGTGATTACATCCTAGTGGGTTACCTATTTTTGAATATATTCATACATGGTGTGTAGAATTTTTCAATGCCTTGAAACTGTTGGAATTGTTACTGTTCAGTACTTCCCTGTTTACAGCTTCTTTTTACATATTTCCTAATACATATATTCACCAACTTTTTGGCACAGATCTCTTGGTGGATGCCTACTAATATTTAGTCTCACACCCTATTTGGGTCATGCATTTGGGCCCAAATATATTATATTGCAGCAGGTATGTACAAGGGTAAGTGCCCTTCTTCTTGAGGATCTTGACTGCTTTGGGAGATGGAGAGCATGGGACCAAGGTGAGGCTTGCGATGCTGGTGAGTTACTTTCTTGTTTTCTTTTAAACTTTTGTTTAATACTGTATTCCATCATTGTGATGAGATTGGATGATTTCCTAGACAAATGTATCATGCATCATTTATATATGTGTTCTCTAGATTTTTCTTCAGCATTCTTCGGTTGATTATTGTTGTATGATATTATACTACTTCCAATACTGTATATCTGTTTTGTTAAAAAGTCTTACTCTTCCAATGAGGGTAAATGTTCCCCAAAATGACACCCAAGGCCCTCTCTACTAGTTGGAAAACATAAGAATTCGGGGAAATGCACTTGAGGCAATGTCACCAACTGAGTATGGGGTGCCTCTGGTGGGCTTCCAAAACAGGGATGATACAATGTTGTATAAGAGGAATTATTTTCTCTTGACTTACTATTTAGAGGATAATGTCAGGGATGAGAATTAATTGGTACTTGGTAATAAAATGTTCCTAGACGTAGCTAACCCGTGTAAAGGTAAAAACCAATCTACCTTGCTTATTTCACATTTTCTTGTTTTTTAATATTACAATTGATTTGATTTCACCTTGAGTAATTCACATGTTTTGTATTGTTGATGTGGATGTTATTGAGGTTCTATTTCTATTGCAACCCAATGAGATGAGGATATTCCATCTCATGAATCATGTATGAACATTCTAGAAATTACATATCGTGCATTCTTTCCATGCTGTTTAGGCAGCATTAGCGATTTCATGTTGTTGTGATAGAAGTTGTGATAGATATGCATGCTATTCTGATAGATGCATTGATAAAAATACATGAAGTTTGATAGGGTATTGTTTGTGTATGTTTTTTTACTGAATGCCAAACTTAGGTTCTTGAGGTGTTATGGGCCCTCATGGATCATAAATTGGAGGATCATTTCCATGTTATACTTGTTCATGACATGTATATGATTCCAATAATTAATAAGTGGGGATAATTTTCCCTCACAGATCAATATTTGGCACATGAAGGATCGCTTCAATGTTTTTATGGGAACATGAGTTGTTTATGACGCTTACTATACAGAAAAACCAAGAATGCACACTATGTAATTTTGAATATACGATATGTGTTCTTCTATTCGGGAAGAATCTGTTTTTCTTATGTACACATTGTGTACCATATATACATGTCATGTAGTCTTTAACCATGTCTCAGACTATGTGATAAAAGACACGTGGGTTGAAAATCTTTGGTAGGACACGCCGTGTACCTGATGTACACGCCCTGTTGTAGAACTATGTAATTGGTTGTGTCACTTACAACACATGTCAGTTGAGTCTTCTCTAATACATGATGTGGCCCTCAAGAACATGTTGTATAGTGTAACCAGAGTACCTGGTCATGTAAAAAACAATGCTGGTCAGAGAAGTCTTCCTAGTACACGTTGTTTCCATCTGGAACATGTCGTGTAGTGTGAGCCATGTATCTGACTGTGTCTCTAACAACAATGGTCGGTGAAGCTAGTATATTATATGTCGTGTCTGGAACTAACAAGTTGTGTATTCTTGTTCTAGGAGAGCATTGTGGCCATCCCACGTAAGGGGACTCAGGAAGGGGAAGAGTATTCAAGTACACATTGTGTGTAAGGATAACACGCCATTTATGGGGTGTTACATGCCCAATTTTGGAAGAAGTACATTCCCATGTTAATTAATTAAAGTTACACACCTTGTAGCTAGATATACATGTCATGTATCTTTATTTTAAAAAACATGAATGCTTTCATTATCCTATTACCTCCTTAAACTTCTAGTTTTTAGTCCTTGATAACATTGATCTATGGTGAGCGCTTGACATTTCAGGGTCATGCCACTGAGACGTCCTCCGGTTGTATGTTAGTTATAGGGAAATGATCAAACACCGAACATAATTTATCAAGGATTACTAGAAGATCCTCCAGTTGTGCCAGTCTTGGCACCATCCATCATTTTGGATACAGGTATTGATGGACAGTTCTGAGACTTCTTCACAAGGTTCTTTAAAACCTTCTGTAGAGTATCGCATCCTACCCCTTCTATGGCAGAGCTGATGTGGGTTTTCCAGTAATATCATACTCCCACATTCACTAGGGAAGGAGGACCCCAGGATGCAGAGTCATGGTTAGAACCCATTATTTCCATCTTCCATCATTGGGAGATGCCTCTGGAGATGCGTTTCAAGCTCTCTATGTATGCGCTTCAGGATTCCACAAGTAGATTGAGGGATATGATCTCATATGCAGGACACCAGTGAGTCATGGATTAGGATAAATTCCAATGTGAATTCTATGAATACATCTATTTGGAGACTTTTAGGGCCAATCGAGCCTAAGATTTTCTGAGTCTGGAGTAGAGTAATCTTTCTGTTATGGAGTATTCTTCTCGTTTCACTATGATGAAGTGCATCATTCCTATTCTATAAGGTGATGAGTTATTACTGAAAATTAATTTTGAGTATGGTCTCAAGAATGACATTTGATTGCAGGGTAACATCTTCAGGTTGCCTTCCATCACTTCTATGTTAAACTGGGAACTAATCATAGAGTGAAATTCGAGGGATTCTAGAGTGGTGAGCCAGGGTGGTTCAACATCTGAAGTTAGTATCCCTCATACTGATAGAAGTATGTGCATAGGGGTTATTCACGTGGTTATACAAGGAGGCGAGACACTTATTCTGGTATCCTTTTGTTGTGCTACCATTGTAGAATGAGTGGGAATACAAGGCCACATTTCCTGATAGACCTAGTGGAGTTCCAATCTTGAGGCAAGATGGACCATCTTCAATGTTTCTATTAGATCATCTATCCAGCATCTCATGAAAGGGGTTATTCTCTTACTCCTTGTTCTGGAGAAAAACCACCAGTTTCTCATCCGTCTAGGAATGGAAGATCGTCCGTTTGTTCCAACTGAGGTGGAGGTCACAGAAGTGGAAGTCAATCACTAGGATTTCAGTGACTATAGGGGGGATCAGTTCAGTGTGGTAAGGTAGGGTCAATGTGCAACGATGTAGGCTAGAATTTTTTAGTGGAGCAGACATAGTATGAGCAGGATCTCAGACCCTCTATAGTTCAAGGTATGATTATAGTATCCTCATTATTATCGTTTTCTCATTTCGATATAGTGGATTTCCATGACTTTATATATTTTCCTTTTGTAAATAACCTTGGGCTCTGTATATTTACTTCTTCTGATATATTGACATTGGACACACCATTGGGTACAATAACTGCATGTGTACATCAGTGAAAGGAGTGCCCTCTTGAGGTTGGTGGGTGTCACTTATTATGGGATATTTATTTCGTAGAGATGATTGTCTATGATGTCATTCCAGGAATGGACTAGTTAGTTCCCTTCCATGCAATTGACGATTTCTATCACTATAGGGTGAGTTTCACATCACCAAAGGGCAGATTGTTTCTTTATAAGGGTGTATGAGATGTCCAGGACAGAAGAGCAGGACCTATAAATCATTGGTTGATAGGATTTAGAGCCCAGATTTCTAGTCTTCATATGGATGATTAGGGGTCTTCCCAAATAGACATTCCTCTTGTGGTCGATAGTTTCTGGGTTGTCTTCCCAAGTACTTTTATAGTTTTACTCTAGAGATAGAGGTAGAATTTTCTATTGAGCTTGTGCGAGGAGTGGCACTGGTCTCCATTCCTTCTTATAGGATGGATACACCAATGTTCTAGGAGCTCAAGAAGCTGTTGGAGGAGTTTCGGGCATAGGGTTTCATCTGACCTAGTAATTCTCCATGGGGTTCACCTATCCTGTTTGCAAAGAAGGTGGATGGTAACCTTAGTATTTGGGGGGATTATCAAAATATGAAAAAATTAATGGTCAACAACTGATATCCCTTGCAAAGGATTGATGATCTCTTTGATCACCATTGAGAAGCCCTAGTTTAATAAAAGTTTGACATGATATCCGGTAATCATCAGTTGCAAGTTAGACCTTATGTCATACCTCTTACAGCCTCCATAAGCAGGGATGGTCTATACGAGTATGTGGTTATGTCGTTCGGTCTAACCAACGTGCATGGAGTCTTGATGGCACTGATGAACCGAGTGTTCCATCCATACATGAATTATTTCATGGTGGTTTTCATGGATGATATCTTGGTGTACTCACACACTCGACATGAACATGATACCCATATTAAGATCATTTTGAGTACACTAATAGAGCATCTGTTATACGCTATGCTCTCAAAATTCCACTTTTGGATAGATGAAATTCACTTATGGGGTCATGTTATCTTAGATACAAGAGTATCAATTGATATAGAGAAAGTATGAATTTTAGTTTCATGGGAGCATCCGATGATGGTATTTCAGGTACATAGTTTTCTAGAGCTGGATGGATACAATAAAAATTTCATACAAGACTTTTCACACTTATCAGGGACACTGACAGGCCTTACTAAGAAGGGTGCAATGTTCTTGTGGTTAGATTCTTGTAAGTCAGCCTTTCAGGAGATGAAAGGGAGCTTCACTTCAGCACTGATACTAGTTTTTCTAGATTTAGGCTAGAGCTACATAATGTACTATGATGCATTGGGTATCGGTCTATGAGATGTGTTTATGTAGGGGGAAGGAGTCATTGCATACGAGTCTTGATAGTTGAGCCACCTGAAACGAACTACCCAATGCTGGATCATCAGTTGGAAACAATTGTTCATTCCTTATGCTGTTGGAATCATTTTCCGTTGGGAGAGAATTTTTTGGTTTTCACGGACCACAAAAGTCTCAAATATATCTTCAATCATCGTGTCCTAAATTTGAGACAGTGAAGGTGGGTTGAGTACCTTCTGTCTTTTGACATTGATCTTTCCTATACGCTTGGGAAACATAATGTGGTGGCTGATGTACTGACCAGGAGGACTCAGATACATGTATTTCAGGAGGCCAGCAGTGAGTGGTAGCTTATGGGTCTGTTTTATGAGATGCATTTGGAGGTGCATGACAGCCAGGGGCCGACGTTTCTTACTTCTATAGCTGCTACATATACTCTTCATAATTGAGTGGGAATGAGTATGTAATCATATTCTAAAGGCCTATTCATATGGTAAAGAATGATAGGAGAGGACCATATTCCAGGATGGGCCATACATGAGGATGAGATCTTGCATATTCACGGGCGCAAATTTGTGTCAGCAGACATAAGCTAGGAGTTGTTGTGGGACTTTATTTCCTCAGTTAGGGAAGTTCATGCTGGTGTCACAATGATGTATCATTACTACACCATCAGTATTAGTGGCTAGGTATGAATGCATATGTTTATTGTTTGCTGAGGAGGTGTTCTACCTGTCAGCAGGTAAAGGAGGAGCATCAACGACCATCAGGGATTTTTCATTAGTTACCCATTCACGAGTGGAAGTGGAATGATGCCACGATGGATTTCATGATAGGTTTGTTGAGGTTGAATTGAGGTAATAATGTTTTATGGGATTTTTTTGACAGACTCGTGAATATTTCACACTTTTATTCGGTCAAGGATAATTTCAGTGTTGATGAACTAGGATGGTTGTACATTTGTGAGATTTAACGTCTGCATGGGGTTCCTCACTCAATTGTTTCTGATAGGGATGCATGTTTTATGTCTCGGGTCTATCATGGGATTTAGAGGGCTTTGGTAACATAGGTAAATATGAGTACATCATACCACCCCCAGACCGATGGCTAGTACGAGAGTATAATTCAGGTGCTTGAGGACATGATTCGTGCATCCATCCTAGATTTTGGAGGTTCATTGGAATAACACATGCCTCTTGTGAACGTTTTGATATAATAATAGATTCCAAGAAACAATTCATATGACACCTTATGAGGTTTTTTATAGTAGCCCATGCTGATCACCCTTATATAGGATGGAGGCAAGAGATATAGCTATGATATGACCTCATCTACTCCAGGAGACCACTTAGCAGATAGAGTTGATTCAGAAGAGGGTTGATGCTACCCAGTCTCAACATATGTCTTATGATGATTAGTGGATACGATCTCTCGAGTTCAACGTTGGGAATCCGGTTTTCCTATGTGTCAGACCGATGTTGGGGCACATAAGGATTTGGAGAAATGGTAAGCTTTTGCCACGGTACATCGGTCTACTTGAGGTGTTGGAGAGATGTAGGGTGTTTTCTTATCAGTTGTAGTTACCTTAGTGGTATCGAGCTATGCACAACATTTTCCATGTTTCTCAACTCTGACGATACTTCTCATACCCGTCTCATGTTTCTCATTCTAACGAGTATGAGTTAAAGGTGGGCGCCTCATTCGGGAGCATCCTATCTAGATTATTGATCGCAATACAAAGGTCCTCTATAGTGATTCGGTTCCAATGGTATGAGTGCTATGGCAGCATGGGTAGGAACATGACGAGGCCTGGGAGAGGGAGATCGATGTATGATCACAGTGGTAAGAGCTATTTGTGGATTCATCATCTATGCCACCTTACTAATGAAATTTGGGGATGAATTTTAGTAAGTGGGAAAATTTTGTAAGAACACAGATCTTTTTTTAGGTATGTTTTCATTTTTCTAGTGTTTTTTAGGAAAATATGTGGTTCTAGAAATTTTCTTAAGTAAACGCCAGGTACATTATGAGTACAAACCGGGTACTCTCTTACCGTGGGTATCTGTGTGTTGGTCGGGTAATGGCCATGCACATAGACGTCTGTGATGACCTGGAGAACACCTAATGTGGGTATCAGTGAAGGCAAGTACACAACATGTACTTATAAAGTACACATCATGTACTTTCTTTTTTTTTCAATAAAGGGCTCATGGTCATGTGTTTTTGGGAGAAAAACCTCCTTTTTCATCAAACTCACCCGAGAGCATTCGTACAATGCTGATTCTTCCTTGAGCCCCTTATTGAGCGTTTGTTCTCCAAAAGGACTGTAGTATATTGTGTTGGGATTTCCTAGGTATGTTCTTCTTTCTCTTAGATCATTGATTTATAATTACACATCTTTCAAGAGTTATCATCAGTTGAGCGTTATGTGTTTTTTTGTAGACCTTCGGTGTTATTGGGTGATTCAAGCAATGAGGTTCATGTATAGCAATCTTATAACCCCGACTTAAATGGTTCATTCCTTTCCATAAAAATTATTTGAGTTATATGTGAAAATTTTCCATATATCCTTGAATGGGGTATTGAATGTTTAATTTTTTAGCCCTGTTAATTTCCTATTATGTTTATATGCTCGAATAGAGGTTAATGGAATGAGTATAGGGTTAATTGCTTTGATTTGGAGGTGTTTTCCCATGAAAGTTTTTTATGACCTTTTGGTCTTGCTTAGCCAGTTAGGCTACCTTTTTTGTTTCCATGCCTAGTATTGTAGGATGGAGTGGGTTTGTTATCTACCATGCTGTTATAATGTAGAATGTTATCCAAGTAGTTCTTGAGGTTTTTTTAGCCAATACGCATTTCCGTGCTAGCATGACATATACAGGTATGTGAGATCCTGGTGTAGTAGACCATAGGGAGTATGGATGTAAGGGCTTCTCTAGAGTGTCTATTTATATTGTTATAATGCGAGACCACATGGGGAATTGACGTAGGTGCTTCTTTAGAGTGGTTGTAGTTCCTCGACATAGACCACATGGGGAATGTGAAGTATGTTCTTCCCCTAGAGTGCCTTTTAGTTACAGATACGAGACTATATGTGGAATTGACGGTGAGTGCGTACCCATAGAGTATATACTAAATCTAACCCATAGGGGTTAGATTGTGAGTTCTTCCTAGAGGGTTTCGTGTGTTTCTATGTAGCACTAGAGGCAGCAGGCTTTGAGTACAACCCAGAGGGTTACATATTTTGACTACCTTCTTACGGGATGTGTGGTATTTTTGAATTACTTGAAACTGTTGGAATTGTACTGTTGAGTACTTCCTTGTTTACTGCTTCTTTTTACATATTGCCAGCCATATATTTTCACTGACTGTTATGAACAGATCTATTGATGGATGCCTACTGGGATTTAGTGTCACACCATTTTTGGGTCATGCTTTTGGTCCTAAATAGAATATATTGTTGCAGGTATAAACAAGGGATAGCACCCTTCTACATTAGGTTCTTGACTGCTTTAGGAGCTAGAGAGCATGGGACTAAGCTGAGGCTTGTGATGATGAGGAGTTATTTTCTTGTTTTCTTTTTAAATTTGGTTTAGTACTATATTCCCACATTGTGACATGTTTGCCTTGTTTCATAGACATATGTTTCTTGCATTATTTATATATGTGTTCTCTAGTTTTTTCTCCCTCAGTCTTCCTACAGATTACTGATGTATGATATTATGCTACTTCTGCTACTATATATCTGTTTTGTTCCACTGTGTTACTCTGCCAATGAGGGAATTTTTTCCCCACTATCACATCCAAGGCCCTCATAGCTAGTCAACTTCCCTTGGTGTTCGGGGAAAGGTGCTTGAGCCCATGTGACCAACCGGGTTTGGGGCGCCTCTGGGTGGCTTTCGGAATCAGGACGTTACACATGTCCCCACATACCCTTAAACAAAACCCCCTTATGATCAGAATATAAAATATCAAACCCTATTTTACACACCCATAGATAGTATATGTATGTTCTTTTCCTTTCAATAAACCATACATCAAAGGAATAATCACTTTCATAATGTAGATAATCAATGTATTATAGGGTGTATCTCTAACCAACCCTCCATATTAACTATTTTTCTTATGTGAATTTCATCTTAATTAAAATTTTATATAATTTAAAGATAAAATAATGAAAATTTGTTTACTATTAAATATTTATAATCAGATAACAAGTATAAACACTCTTCACATTTACACTATGAAAAATAGACCTGGGAATCATGTATGTTTTCATTATAAATAATCCCTGAATAAACATGTTACATTTTCCATAAATTCCTAACATGGATCATTATATATATATATATATAATTTTTTTATCTGAAAAGTATATGAAATATGTATCGTACATGTGGTTCTTTATGAGAGAATCTAATATATAATAATCTTTATATGTTGTTACTTCTATATTGGTAAATAAACAAATAATAGTTCCGAACTATTTTAAATAGAATAACTAATACAACTATGTAATGGAATTATAATATTATATTCCTTTAAACACATAAATTATTTTTGATTTAAATGGTTAAGAATTTTAATATTTGAGGTAAAATGGATGATAGAAAAAACTAATATGAGAACAGTTTCATATGGTCATGATTATTTTCAAATGATTTTGGAAATAAATAATAAAATTCTATTATAAGTAAAACCTAATGATATGTAATAGTGTAAATGAATTTTTTTTGAAAATTATAAATAAAAATTTAATTATATTTTTTTTACTTTTATGATATATTATGTTAATTATTATTTTTTGAATTTTGTGTCAAGGGATGAGAAAATGATCTAGAAAAAAAATTCCATTTTGTTATACACTAATGTCTCGATTTACATTGTTGCAGGTAAACGTAACTTTTAATTTTTTATCATGATATATATTTTTAATGATAAAATTTGTCTTTAACATAAATAATATTACATGAATGGTTTTTGTTTCACTAATATTTTTTATAATATTATAGGTGAATTTTTTAAATGTGATAAATAGTTATGAACTTTACAACTATCAATTAACTTTTTAATATATTTTCATTATATTTTCATTATGATAAAATGATCAATCCATAATGATGTAATGCATAATGTTTCACCCTATATTTTAATTTTTTAAATTATTAAATTCATTGGTAAAAAAATAAATAAAAAACTTTTTAATTAAAGTTGTTATTATATTCAATTTTATGATTTATGACACCCTGTATATTTCAATGGGTTCAATATGAAACATGAATGGTTTCTACAAGTAAAATTTAGAAACACATTATTATATTTATTTCAATATGATATGGATATGATTATTTATATGGGTAACACATATGTAGAGATGATGACAGGTGGGGTCCACTCTTTACAAATAATGTATTAGTTAATGATTATATATCATTAGTTTGTTAGTCATGAACATAATAAGTATCCAAATAAAACAACTAGAAGGATAGTTTTTACATTTTTTAGAAATTAAAATTTTGTGATTAGTTAACATTACAATGGGAATAATGGTACCTCCCAAAAGTTAAATTTTATTCTTATGGTTGTGAACAATTTCCATGTTTATTATCATGTAATGAAAAAATATCAAATGGAATAAATTTCATTTAAATTCAATGATTGAATTATCATGATTTATTTTAAAATTATTCCACACTATTATATAAAACAAAAATGTTATTACATTATTAATATGAGTTTTATCCATGTAATATATTCTACGATTCCATTCTAATATTTTTTTTATTTTTATGAAAATCTATCATATTTTTTATTATCATCTATAGACATATATTATTTCATTAATATATTTATACCATATTTATTTTTTCCTTAATTTTTAATTTTATATAATTATTTATATTATTTTACCTTCCTAACCAGCTAAGATCATACATTTATCACGTTTTTTCATCTCTATGGATATGAATTAGATTATATCAAGTGAGAACTATAAATGTGTATAATCGATCATATTTTTGGAAAAATATATTCACACAATGTCAAATGGAATTTTTATTTATCTAATCTTGAGTAAAAGAAATCTTGCATTATTCTGGTAGTAATAATATATGTGATAATTTTTATTTAAATGTTGAGGTTAATGAATTATTTATTACATGGTTTTCTATTCACACATTAGTTCATATTAATTAATTTTTCATTTATAGTTTGATTTTAGTATTTTCACAATTGTTATTAGGGATATCAAACCTTAGTAAAAACATATAGTTATGTATATGTATTCGAAATAATACTGAATTTTTAATAATGTGGATATTGTGTAGTTATCATAATATTTACATTGAATTTTTGATAATATATATTTTTAGGCTCTTCCATAGATTTATATTGGTGTAATATCTTCTAAAATGTTCATATATTATACTAACTCGATCATCACCTAGTGTAGTATAACAATTCCTAATTTTAGATCATTTTTGACACTCTTGAGGATATTATGTGGTTAACCAAATTATAATTACAAACAAGTATGAATTATTTGAATATATATTAAAATATTGGATAAAAAAGAAAAAAATGGAAAACATATAGATTCATAATCTAATATATTAAATTCAATTATTAAATCTACTTCAATTATTACAGTATAATTTAATGTAAATTCATTAATTTTAGTATACTCATTCCCAATTTTCATTTGGTCATGATAATGGAGGGAACACAAAATTACTAAGTTTGAAATGGGGTTAGTGGAAGATATATAGAATTTTAAAATGTAAAACACAATGATTTTGGGAATGGATTAAAATTATTATTAAAATTCTCACCCAAACATCTCATGATATGGTAAATTTACCATATAGTGTTGTGATCATAAATTCACTATATAAGATAATCTTGGTATCATTCCATTTTTTAGGAAATATCCACCCTATTTTTTATAGGAATTCTAATCCACTAGTTTTTGATAATTGGTTCAATGAAATAAAAATGATATTCTTATGGTCATAGATACTAGTATATATTATTTAATGCAATTGAGATTGGGTGTTTTTGTTGGAGTATCAGAGGGGTTAAAGGGGAGTTCATGAAAAAAGTTCACCTTTAGATGATTCTTTGACACTAATGATTGAGGTTATTTATTGATTATTTTCTCTATGTATCAGTTTAGCTAGATGTGGAATAAGATCAATGATTTTGGATTTTTTCTATAATAAATTTTGGAAAAATCATTGTAATATTTAAATGTAACAAAATGTGCACATGTATTTTATTTATATAATGATCTCTTATGTGTCCTAATGTATTGTGGATGATTTTTTGTGGTTCTTCCAAATTATGTTCCAAGGATGCATTGAGTTTAGCATGTTATAGTGCCTCTTGTAGGATTGAAATTATACTGATTGTATTATCTAGATGGACAATATACAAGGGGTGTGAATTGTATACATTAAGAAATCCTTAAGGAAATTTTGTAAAAACAATATTCAAAACAACTCATTGTTCTACTGACTTTCTTGATTCTAGAAATGTAGTTCTGAAAATGAGATTCCAAAAACATGAGTCTGAAAATGAATCCAACAAACAAACTAGATTATGTAAATGGAACTAGTTCACCAAACTAAGTAGTTTCTGAAAATATTGTTCCAGAAATGAAACTTATTAAAAGTTTACAACAAAAAAGATTCTACTGTAATGCATATAGAATCCAATTTAATGAATGTACATGTATAAGAAAGTATACTAGATTTATACTTTCCTAAACAATCAAAATTACAGTGGAAAACAAAATTCAAAAAGTACAAGTAAAAAGTATAGAATCCTTTTAACCCAAAGAGTAGGATATCCAAAAGCCTTGGACAAAGTTACCTTTATTTATTCATTCATGAAGGCCTGTCTCACCCTAATCCAGGTAAGCCCTTGATCCGAAGATCAGTATCTATCTTGCTATCCCCACAAGCCCTCAGTTTGTAAGGAAATCGGCACCTCTGAGTTCACAACATGAAGTATCTCATTCTAAGGAAATCTCTCATCTACATGAACCAATTCTTAATGATGAAAAGACTAAGAAATACAATAAACTATTTTCAAGAATCATGAGGGTTTATAAGAACCTCTCTCTATAGAAATCACTTCAACATCATGTAAGTAAGTTCTTCCAAAATTTGGTTTTCAGCTCGTTCAAATGAGCTCCTATTAATATGGTCAACTTCAATGGTTGTCTCCCCCCTCCAACAGTCATATTATTACTTGAATAACATAGGGACTTGTATACGTGTCACTCAAACAACAGTTAGTAAATAACATAAAGCACAACATCATTTTATTACTAAAACAATTTAAAAAAAATATGATTGCTTGACCAAATTCAATTTTCAGGATGTAAGAAAAATAAATGTTCAGAGTCTAACCAAAAAACAATTTGTTGTCTATAACACGTAGATATTAGGATTATGTATTCAAAGTAATTTGTAAACTTAATTATATTGAATTCTAGAGTCTGAATTTCAAGAAAATTCGGAGTCTAAATTCATAAGAATTTGGAGTCTGATAATACAGAGTGCGATGTATGAATTGAAAGAACTTAGAATCTAAATTTAGAATGTTCGGAGTATTAATTTAGAGAGTTCAAAATATGAACATATAATGGTTGGAGTTTGAATTTGAGATAGTTTAGAATCTGAACATATAAGTTCAGAGTCTGAATTCAAAGAATTTAGAACCTAAATTCATAATGTTCGGAGTCTAAATTCAGAGAACATGGAATCTGAATTCATATCCTGAAAATAGAATTTTCTATATTTAAGTATTTATAGTTCCAATGTTTTAGAAGTGAAACTGAATTTTATACAAATATTTAAAATCGGAGGTTATAATATGATAAATTAAAAATAGGTAAAGATAATGTTTCTATGGGGAAGGAAAATTTTATTTATCAAGGGAAATCATAGGGAAAATGAAATTTTCTTTAAGATAGGGTGTCCGTGATTTTCAAAACATGAAGAAATGGAGAAGTCATAAGGAAACCTTATTGAATCCACAATCTCTTATGGGCATGAATGAATGAAAAATTCATAAGGAAACCTTATTGAATTAACAATCTCCAAAGTTTTTGGAATGAACAAACATCCTAATGAAAAAGAGACAAATACTAAAAGGACATAGAAAATTTTATGGACTTGTAAATAAAACCTTTTTCCCTTTACTCATGAGAAATATTGACCACCACTAACTCCCCCTTAGACTTTGGGAACACTAAGGATCGTATTATTAATTTCTATAATTTGTCTTATCATTTTATTGCATACAGAAATCTTCTTGAATGATAGATCCCCATTAGATGAACTCCCCATTACTTAGGGAAACTTCTTCTTTTACTTTGTATTATATTTTATCATTCCTTTCTCCCACTTTTTGATTTTAAAAAAGGAATTTAGCGAATGGAAAAGAAAATATTGTACCTGAAATATTAGTACAAGACAACCAAAAATATATGATGAGAAACCAAAAAATTTATTAAGATTGGAATAATAAAATCTACAAGGATGTAATACAACAAAATATCGGATTTAAACAAGGTTATCCTATATTTTCATTGGGCATCATCTTCTTCACTATTGTCTTCATAATCACTTGATCTTTATGATCTTCTACAACTCATTTGAGAATCTTATCCAGATCCTATGTTTTATTCTCTAAGGATTTCATTTTTTCCTTCACGATCATTAATAATATCATCCTGATCCGTCAACACTTTTTCAATCTCATCACACTTCTCTTCTATCTCAATCATGAGATCTCTTTATCTCTTCTAGCACTGAGCAACTGAATATAACTTCTCATTTAGATCCTTTACTTCTTGAATCTGAAAATTATTCTCCAGGGTTAGCTTCCCCTCAAAACTGTTTGGGAGATCCTTGATCTTACTATCTTCAGTATCAAAGGAATCCTTGACAATTCCTTTAATTTCATCCAAAAACTGTATATCTTCAATAGTATTTCTTTACCAACTGGTCATCTTCTTTCATGACCTTTTGTGAGCTTCATAGGTAATAAGAAAATATTTGAAGTCAACCTCCAGTTTTACACAATTATCCATCACCATGGATATTGAATCTAATTTTAGATTCAAGGTGTGTTGAAGCATTTGACATCTCGAGTCTATGCTTGGAAAAATTGGAATGGTCCCAACAAGATTCTTCAAAGACTAAACTACGAAATCGTGTCCAAGGTAGGATGATTACAAATTTGACACTTTACATGGTTATAACTCTTTCTCTATTTCAACTGTCCTCCTCTTTGAGGGTCCTCCAATTGCATTCTTCTTCACAAAAGTATTACTATGTGTATCAACAACCACCTATTTTCCTTTATCAACCTTTTCAATGGCTTCCTCTTGGTTAGGGGATTTGTGTTCACTATCATAGAGTTAAATTTTTTATCTTTATCAACCTTTTCCTTCTTAGCTTGGGCCTCGGCATCCTCTGGATGAATGAAATAATGATAAAAACATTCTAATTATTCAGATATCTTATTCACTTCTTCTTCAAATTTTTCATATTTACCTTTATCATCATTCCAAGAGGTAGAAATCTTTGAAGACATAGCTTCAGATGTTCGGATTGAAAGCTTCTCAGATTTACTGTCTTTCTCATGAAAATCATTTACTTGTATAGTGGGATCTTCGGTATCATCACTAGCTTCATCAACATCATCTTATACTGCTTATTCTTCTACTTTTTCATGGGTTTGATTTAGTTGGACCTTTTTCAGCGTCAAATTATTTTTTCCTAGAGTCTCAAGAAGTTGTTCTTGAAGAAATGACTTAGGTACCTGAATATTCTCAGAGGCGCTCTCAGTGGACATCAAACGATATTGTACTATCTCTACCTAAGATAACCTTTTCTTTTGATTCTTTTCTTTTTCATGCTTGTCATGCTCTGCAACAATCTTTTGATTAAATGAATTCTCATCAGCAGGGTCCATGAAAAACATAGGATCCCCTTACTTTTGATTTTTCTTATCCTACCTCCACATAGATATAACCTCATCCATATATGATTTTTTCTATTTAGGCTTTGGAGGTGACGATTGGGTTTACGAAGCTGAAGGAGTTTTTTCCATCTCTTCTACTTTCACAAATTTCTTCTTCTTTCCTCCCATTTTAGAGGTCTCATCCACCTCTTTCTTCATAGAAAATGATTCAGCTTCTTGCTTAGGAAAATCATAAAAATCTCCAAATTCATTATAAAATACAACATTCCTCCTTCAGTGAGTGTCATCACTTACCAGTATGACTTTTCAATTTATTTCCTTTTAACTACAAGGTATTTGAAAGACTCTAAACATCGAACAATCATCTTTGAGAGAATTTATTGATACATGATAATCTAAGACATCATATTTCCATTCTTTATATTCTCAATTGTAATCAGAATATGCTTGACCAAGTTAATCATTCAGAGATTCACTAAGCAATCCAGGATATTAATATAACTTTTCTTCAAAGTATCCATAACCACTTTTCTCAAAATAACAAATCCTTGTACCAATAATTCTAGAATCCCGATATTTTTAGATATTTGAAAAAAAAATTAGAGTATTAACATCTAAAAGACTGAGCCAATCCATAAGTTTCACCTTAACAAAGCATCCTTGAATACTTGGCAACATATGAGAGCAAAACACAACTTCTCCTTCATATGGGATTCTGATCAAACTAGTAGCCTTGGAATAAGATAAATAATATATCTTCCCATAACATATAAAAGAAAATTCGTCTCTTCCTTATTCCTTGAAAAAACATTCTGACTTGTCAAAATCAAATAACATTTCCAGATAAACTGGATCCTGAGCTCTTGGTTTCGATATACAGACACTCATCCTTCCATTCATATTGACGTTTTTTGAGATGATAGAATCATAAATAGGATAAAAAAATAATATTTACCATCCTTTCTCTGTAAATCTACCATTCTAAAATAGGCTTGTCGGTTAAAATGTCTTTTTGGAAGTATATTTTGACCGCCATTCAAAAGCATGAAAAACTCTGAGAAGTTCAGAACGGGATTAAGTTGGAGGGAAGAGATTCAGAACACAAGATCTTCGAGGTCAATGTGGGACAACCATTGGGGGTCCCTTATATTAGCATTTGATGTGACGGTTGAGCTTCCGTACTAAATCATACGGTTGAGAAAACTTGTGATCAGATCTAATAGTTGATATTATAGCCGGAAGGAAATTTTGATAGAATCCTATCTTATTAGGTTTTTAAGAAAAAAATTTCGAATTCATGAAAAAAAATTGAAAACAGAAATCTAAAAAACAGATAGAAATACCAAAAAATAAAAGGTGATTAAAAATATTTATGAAAGGAAACATACCATTAAGATTTTTTTGAATATTATTCATAATGGAAAAAATTATTCATTAAGAACATTAGATTCCAAAAAATTTATTACTATAACATTTACTATGAAATCTTCATTAATAATGTTTTTATTACGAATATTTTCATTATAAAAATTTTATGTACAAAAATCGTCATTACGAATATTTAGAAATTCTTCATTACAAAAACATCGAAAATATTCATAACAAAAACATAACTAAAAAAATTTGAAAAAATAATTACGAAAAAAAATTATTACGAAAAACCTAGAAAAACTCACTATTGAAAATTTGAAAATCATAATTATAAAAATATAGAAAATCGTTATTTTGAAAATTTTCATTACAAAAAATTTAGAGAATTAAACAAACAAATGTAATCCCCCTATGAAAAATAGTTTATTATTTTATTCATATTGGTTTTAACAAGAGGTTAATATGAAATATTACCTTATAGTTAACATTCCTAACTTCTATATAATGTATTCAAATCTTTCAGATGGTAATGATTTTCGGAAAATATCAACAATTTAATCATGGGTTCCGATAAATTGAATAATGATATCCCAATTTTTTGTGTGATCTCTAAGAAAGTGATCCCTAATATATATGTGTTTTTTACAAGAGTGATTTGTAGGGTTTTTTCTTAAGGCAGTGGAACTAATATTATCACGCAATTATTTTTTTTGTAAAACTCATACCATCTTTTGTGAGTGTGTGTTGCATCTAAAAAACATGATCACAACAACTTCCACCTGAAATATATTCATCTTCAGAAGTGGAAAGTGCTACTAACTGTTGCTTTTTTCATGACCATGAAACAAATCTCCTAGGAAATGACTACTTCTAGATGTGCTTTTCATATCCATTCTACATCCTCCAAAATCAGCATCGAATTTTTTTTAAAACAAAATCATTTCCAAAAGAGTAAAAGAGTCATAGATCCATGGTTTCCATTAAGTTATGAAAAATTCATTTCACTACCCTTAAATGAGATTCTATAGGATTGGATTGATATCTTTCACATACACATACTGGAAACACTATGTCTGGATGACTAGCTGTCGAGTAAAGTAGACTACCTATCATATCTCTAAAAGATATTTGATCTATTGAATTCCCAGCTTCATCAAGATCAAGTGATTTTGATGTACCAATAATAAGTACTTATACAATTAGAGTTTTCATATCCATAATTTCTAAGACGATCCTTAATATAATTTTGTTGAGATATATAGATTCTTTTAGGTTTTTGAGAAATTTGAATACCAAGGAAAAATGTTAACTCACCTATCATACTAATTTAAAACTCTGATTTTATTTAGATTCTCAAAGGAATCAATTAAATATTTCTTAGTTGAACCAAATATAATTTCATCAACATAAATTTCAACAATCAAAAAGAATTTATTATCATTCTTTATAAAAATGGTTGGATTAAGAATTTCCCTTAACAAAATTATTTTGAAGAAAAAATTTTGTAAGTAGATCATACCTAGCTCAAGGGGCTTGTATAAGTCTATACAAATCATTGGTAAGGTTAAAAACATGTTCAAGATTTTTTGAATAAAAAATAGGAGGTTTTTCAACAAAAACATCCACTTGGACATAACCATTAAGGAAAGAAAATTTAACATCCATTTGAAAACGTTTGAAATTTAAGAATACTGCGAAGGAAAGTAGAATACAAATAGATTCAAGTCTAGCTACTGGAGCCCAGGTTTCTTCATAATATATTCCTTCTTGTTGAATATAGCATTTAGCAACCAATCTAGCTTTATTTCTAACAATGATTCCATTTTCATCACACTTATTTTGGAAGACCCATTTTACTCCAATAACAGAATTTTCCGTAGGTATTTCAACCAAGGTCTAGACATTGTTCCTTTTGAATTCATTTAGCTCATCATGCATATATTTTATCCAATCATCATCACCTAAATCTTAATTAGTGATTTTTGGTTATTATTGGGAAAGGAATTCTAGATTTTATACTTCATTACTTATGGAACTTTTAGTACATACATGTTGATTCACATCTCCAATGATACTATCACTTGGATGATTATTTTTAAACCAATGATTTGGGTTTAGTAAAACCTGTTCATCAACATAGTGTAAGATGTCTTCTATGGTAAATGCTTTAGAAATATTTTTATGAACATTTTCCTTATTAGAATGATCTTCTATCAAACGTTGATAATCAGTTTTTGAAAACACATCCAACGAAGAATGTTGAGGTTGATTAAAAACAAAAGGATCAGTTTCATCAAATTAAACATGTAATGTTTCTTCAATAATACAAGTATTTTAATTGAAACCCTTATAAGCCTTATAAGTTTAGGAGTAGCTTAATAAAATTCCTTCATCAAATTTTGGTGTGAATTTTTGTAGATTATGTTTATTATTCAGGATGATTACTTTGATACCAAAAACCATGAATTTGGAATGTCTAGTATTTCTACCATTTCATAACTCATAAGGGGTTTTATTAAGAAAAAGTCTAATCAACCCATGATTTATTGTATAACAAGCAGTACTTACTGTGTCAGCCCAAAAATGTTTAGCTACAAAATTTTAACTCAACATGGTTCTTATTATCCCAAGAAGAATTATTTTTCTTCTTTCAATAACACTATTTTGTTGAGGAGTTTTTGGTGCTGAAAAGTTATGAGTAATTCATTTTATACTACAATAATTTTTAAAATATGAATGTTTAAATTCTCCTCTATGATCACGATGAATAGTTATCACATAAAGGTTTTTTTCATTTTAAACATGGGATCTAAATTTTTTTAAATAAAACAATCTGCAGATATCTTTTCTAGAAAATAGACCCACATAAATCTAGTGTAATCATCAACTAAGACAAATATATAATATTTTCCTCTGGTGCTTCCATTTTCTGTTGGACCAAAAACATCTGTATTTACTAACTGTAATGCATCAGTGGTTGAGACTTAACCAACTTATTTGGAACTTGATTTATGTTTCTTTTCATATTTACATGGATCACATACTTTTGAAGAATCAAATCTAAGAACGGGTAGATCCTTAACTAGTCATTTCATGGAGAGTTTGCATAGGTTCTTCACGTAACAGTGTACTAACCCTCTGTTCCATAACATATAATGATCTTCTATTGCACTATGGCAAGGTATTTATTGGTTCCTGAGGTCTTTTAGGTTTAGTGTGTTAACCTTCTCTTGCCTATTGGTAGAAAAAATAAACTCTTCCTTGGAATTGTGTACTAAGAACTTATCATTCCTAAAATTAAAATGGTAACCTTCATCACATAATTGAATTATGCTAATAAGGCTTTTCCTAAGACATTTAAGAAATAACACATTTTAAATCAAGGATTATCCATGAAGAAAATTGATACCTATACCAATAATTTATCCCTTATCATTATCTCTGAAAGTTACTTTTCCTCCCTTCATCTTGATAATCTTTTCAAGAAAAAATTTGTTACCCATCATCCGTTGGGAACATCCTCTATCCATATACCATGTATTGTTGTTGGTACATTCTCTATTTTCCTAAAAATAAGAGAGTTAGACCTTCGGAATCCAAACATTCTTGGATCTGGAATTGTTAGACAATTAAATTTTGGGTATCCACATTTTTTTAGAAAAATAGACATTATGAAACCCAAGGTATTGACCATTATTTAAAGAAAAAAATTTCTCCCAATTACCACCACTTTTACATATTGTACAAAAAGGGGATATGGATGGAATAAAATAGTTATTTTTGAAAATAGGTTTTCTTTGAATATATCCTACTCCAGAAGTATTTCCTTAAGTTCTGATTTGAGAATACATCCTATAAAAATTTTCATTTCCAATATCAAATTTCTCATGAAGTTTATTAAGGGGATATATTTAGGATTTTATTCTTATGAATAAATTCCTATCCTCGTGAATTATTTCTATAGAGTTAAATTTTCACAAAAAAAATTTATTTTTGAAATAGATTTTTTTAATATCTTTAGAATGTATTTCCTCTAATGATTTTACTTCCTTATTGTCTTTAGAAATTTTTTCATGACGATCATCCTTATCTTCAAGATCTCTAGTTAGGTCTGAAATCTCTTATGTTAGAACTTCTTCTCTAGTATTTTACTTTTCTAGTTTCTTGGAAATTTTATAATTTTTTACTTCTAATAACGTGGTAAATCTTGATACTTCTTCATACGAAGGTATTTTTTCATTATCTGAAGATGAAGTACCTTTATCAGAAGTAATATCTTCAGAACAATAAATCTAATCAATAGATAAATTTTTTAATGCCTCAGCAGAGTGTACCTTATCTATAAGACATGTATTTAGAAAAGAAGTAGTAGCAATGAATCAGATATTTTTCAATGCTGATGATTCATATTCAGAAGATTCACTTCTAGAAGAGTCTCCACAACTAGCACTCTAAGTGTCATTTTCTTTATGACTTTTCTTGTACATATAACGATAGAACATCTTCATGTTTCAATTTAAATTCCTTTCATTCTTATCCTCCTTTTTCAAAAGTGGGAAATCAGGTCTGATATGATTAGTTCTTCTACATTCATAACATGTAACATCCCCATATGTATTTTCTTTGTAGTCTCTCTTCTTGAACTTATTTTGATAGTTATTCTAAGGTACTATATTGTTCATTATACGAGTAATAATAGCTTACTCATTTTATGAATTTTATGTATCACTAGGTTCTGACTGGATTTTAACATTCATTAACTTTGATCTGATAACTCTTTCTAGAGTTTTGGCTTTCATATGTCTTGATTTAGTTTTAAAATCAACTCCTTTGTTCCCATTCATCTTCATAAAATTATCATCATCTCTCTTTATTCTAGTCTCATGGTGATGAAGACTTCCAAAAAGCTCATCTAACGAAATCCGGACGACATTCTTGTTCTCATCAAATGTGGTCCTCTTGGTCTCCAATTAATTAGGCAGGATGTCTATGATTTTATCTACATGTGGCTCAACATCAAGACCTTTTTCTCCCTTTTATTGTAATCTATTCACAATTCTCATGAACCATTGTTGGACATTGCTTATGGGTTCTCCATAAGGAATACTAAAGCCATGATATTTAGCTCTTAACATAACTCTTCTTATCTCTATAAAATTAGAATTTCCAAAATTTGTGACTTATAATTTATCCTAGATACTATTTACAGCTACAAATGAGAATATTTGACTATATATGTTCATAGTCATGGAATATAGCAAAGCATTTCTGACTCTGAAATTATCTTGATATTCGAATTTCACTTCATTAGTAAAAGTTCTCAATTCCATATCAGGAATCTTATTATATCTTGTCAGCATCAGGTAGTTATCAACTCCAGTGTTAATAACAAAAGCATTGATCCTATCTCTCAAGTACTCATAAATTTTTCCATTAAAAATAGGAGGTCTGGAAGGATTTAGATTTTTGATATAACCAACATTTATTCCGACCATCATTAAGAAAATCCTTCCACACAAACATTTTAGTAATAAATGATTTTAAACAAGAATAAAATATCAAAAACAAGGGAAAAAATAGAACAATGAAAATTTGAGTATGAAAAATTATATGTGAATATAAGTATTTTAGAGCCAAACCTATGATAACAATTATAGGATAGAAATGATACTAATTGTAGTATCTAGATTCTCAATATACAAGAGGGGGTGAATTGTATACTTTAAAAAACCTTAAGGAAATTAGGTATAAACAAAATTCACCACACCTTTTAGTTCTAATGACCTGATTGATTCTGTAAATGTTGTTCCAAAAATGATATTCTAGAAATTTGAGTCCAGAATTGAAACCAACAAACTAATTAAATTCCGGAAATTGAACTAGGTCAATAAACTATGTTGATTACAGAAATATAGTTCTAGAAATGAAAATTAACAGAAGATTACAAAAAAATTATTCTACCTTAAAGAATATAGAATCCTATTTAATCTTAGTATAAGTATAAATATGTATAAGACTATTAATATTTCCAAAACAGTAAAAATTAATGTGGAAAACTTTTTGAAATAGTACAATTAACATGTATAGAAATATTAAAACCCAAAGAGTATGGTATCCAAAAACCATGGATAATGGTCCCTTGATTAATACTTTGAATAAAGTTGTCCTAACCAAAACCAGGTAAGCGCTCAATTTGATGATCGATTTTTGTCTTTATATCCCAGCAGGCCTTTAATTTGTAAAGAAATCATCACCTCAGAATTCACAACGCAATGTCCCGTATTTTAAGGAAATCCCACCTCTACACAAATCAATTTTTAATGAAGAAATACTTAAACAATCCATTCAAAAAAAATTCACAAAGACTAGGTGTTTATAAGATCCTCTCACTCTAGAAATCACTTGAACAACATTTAAGTATGTTATGCAAAAATTGGGTTCTAAGATCATTTAAATGAGATCCTATTTATAGATGTAACATAAATAGCCAACTGCCTCCTCTAATGGTCATGTTCTTCCTCGAATTTAGGAGGGACCTATATATGTGTAACTCAAACAACGGTTAGTAAATAACTAAAAGAATGACATCATTTTATAACTAAAAAATTTTAAGCAACAATATTTTGGATTGACCAAATTAATTTCTTTAAATGTATGAAAATAAAAGATCAGATTGTAACCAAAAAAAACCATTTACTGTCTATAAAAAATAGATAATCATATTCTTTCATCAAAGGAAATAAGAACATGAATTATATAGAATTCTAAAGTCTGAATTTTATGAAATTTCAGAGTCTGAATTCATAATAATTTGTATTATTAACTTACATAGTTTAGTTTATGAATTCAGAGAACTCATAATCTGAATTTATAATGTTTGGAGTTTTAATTCATAGAGTTTGGAATCTGAACATAGAAGGTTCGGAATCAGAATTTTGAGAGTTCAGAATCTGAACATAGAAAGTTTGGAGTCTGAATTCCCAGAATTCAAAACATGAATTCAGAATGCTCGGAGTCTGAAATCAGAGATCCCAGAATCTGAATTCGGATCCTTAAAATAGAATGTTCTATATCTAATTATTTATATTATTATGAGGTTTTAGATGTGAAACAGAGTTTTATACATAGATATAAAATGAGAGGCTATAATATGATCATTGAAAAATAGGTTTGGATAAAGTTTCCTTGGGGGAGGAAAAGTTTCCTTATCGAGGTAAATCTTGGGGAAAATAAAATTTGCCTTAGGATAGGGTGTTTGGGATTTTCAAAACATGAAGGAATAGAGAATTCATAAAAGAATCCTTATTGACTCATCAATCTCCTCCAAGCATGAAGGAATTGAAAATTCATAAGGAAACCTTATTTACTCAACACATCCTACACATTTAATGGGTTTTTTAGTTTATTTTTTTAACATATATCATAATAAAAATCCTAAAAATATTATATGATCCATTCCATATGAAATTTTCATCCAAAATATATAGAAAATGGTTTTTTCTAATCTGAGAACTTATCATTCAAAATCATGTTGGCATATTCCATCGATCCTTCTCTATGGTGTATAGGGTTACTCAATTGAATTGTATACTCTATTCATCCTACAAATAGAAAATACCACAGAAAATTCCTACACAATTCATATATCTATATTAAATCATATAATATTAATATAAATTTTATTTTAAAGAAACATTATTTAGGACTGTAATGGTTTAATGTATTTGGAAACATTAATAAATAAATAAAAATTCATTTTTGAACCTTATTATCTCCAACTAAAATATATATAATTATAAATCCTCTTATATGCATCATATATAATACCTTTCTTCATATCCTAGGAAATGAAACATAATATATGTTGAGATCATCATCAAATTATGTGTTAAAATTATAGATTTTAGCATAACATGGGCATAAATGTGCGAGAATAATAGAATACAACTTCAAAACCATACCATTCAAATCATATATCATAATAAAAATTAATGTAATAAATCATTCATATTTATAAGACAATTATCATATGTATTTGAAAAACATAATCCTTATGAACATAACATTTAATAATGAAATAGATTATTAGAATACACATAATAAAAAAAATCATTCCATTAGTTGTAATGGATATTTGAAATAATTATCAGAGTGGATTGGGTTCACTCCATAAACCATAATAATAGTCAATGTTCACTCCCATGGTTTTCATAGTGGAAAATAACCCTTACAAAACATGATTAACTCACTATTCCAATCTTGTATATCTCATGATATAACCATCTTTACCAAAATAGTTTTGCGGAAAATAGGTCCAAAATTCATTTATTAAAAAACATTGATATACATTGCATATGATCACAAAACTTTCAACAAATTTTAATACATTTAATGTAATTTTTTTGAATAATAATTTTATCATGCCCTAACCCAAGGAAATAAAATTGGTTTCTTAAACAATTCATAATTTCATAATATGCTACCCCAAGAATATAGATTGGGTTTAATAAAATATATTTTCAACATAAACATGAACAATCTAGATGATGAATAAAACTTTTATCATTGGTTATATTCCAAAAAAAAATATGTTCTTATATAAACTCATTTCATCTTAGTTGGTAATTTTCTTTGTGAAATCAAATGTATCATTTTGTGAGGAATATATTCATTCTATATTTCAATATTTTTTAAATCATAAAATATCCCTAATATTAGAAAATTAATTTCTCCACAATAACATTGGAATCCTATAAATTAATATTAATATAATTTAGTGGACGCGATGGTGAAAAATTAAAATCATTATATGATCATTAAAAAAATACTCATTTCAATATCCATTATAATATAATAAATCAGGGAGAAACATGCCAGATGAGTACATCTAGAAAAAAACATCGATATAAAAAATCGATAAAAATGACTTTAAATATATACTATATAATTGTCAAAAAATTATTCACAACATTTAGATGAAAACATAGGAATGGAATAAAAATTACATTCAACTAAAGAATGTATTAAAGATTATTTTTCCGTAAAATAATTCACCAAAACTATCGAATATATAATGAGGGGTAAAATTTAAGTAAATTATGTATTCAATAGAAATAAATATAGAAAGATAAAATTATTGAGATAATTTAGGGATGTATCATAACATTTCAGTAATGGAAACATATTCATAAACAATATTGATAAACTATAATATTCCTCATAAAACAATTACTTGATCTACTATTTTTAATTAATTATTTGAAATAATAAAATTCAATTTAGATGAATATTTATATACCATAATACTCATTTAATAATCATTAAAGAAATTCATTATATCATATAATTATTTTTTAACCTGTTATTTTTTTCTAGTGGTTAGTGTCTTTTATAGTAGATCAAGTAGTTTTTAGTAAGGATGGATCTGTTAGAGATCTATTGATGGGGGTGTATGATGTGTAAAATTTTTATGTCAGGATTTGGTGGTTCACGACTTTTTAAGATAACTAGTATATTGGATTGTGTGTGTATCGAGGGAAATTTTTTCAATGAGTTCATATTGTGAATTTGAATTTGGACATGTAATTAATTTCAGTCACAGTTACATGAATTTCACCAAAGGATGGAATTATGGGAAATTCATGTCGAATTCATGTGAGGAACCTAATCTTGGATGGGTACGATAAAGGATCTAGGTTTGAAAATTCTTTTTTATCTCACCTTACTAGTTTATCTTTATCCATCATCCTCTCAATTTTAGAGGATCCCATAAGCTATTTTTAAGTATATTCCATCCATCATACCCTATCATTGATCTATTAGATCTTAATGAATCCTATTCCATGTCAATGGTATTTCCTTCACATTTTCATGTTGGTATTTTTATGTTATTCTTTCAAAGATCAGCTATGGTGGTGTGGTTTTGGTTTGGTATGTGACATTGGATTTTTTTATGACTCCATGGTGCAATGATGTAGGATCTGTTTTTTTTCATTCATTTTTGTTTTGTGGGTTTTTCCATCACCCTTTTGTGATAGTCTTTTTTGGAATGGGTTATCTTGGTAGGGAATACCTATTTTCTATTTTTATCATGATTGGGGGGGGGGGTTACACTTTTTTACCTATAGTGGAAAATTTCATATTTCATAATCAATATAAATAAATTTTTTCATTCGAGTTGATGTTGAAAAGTGTTGGATATACATTTTTTATATATTTGGTATTATTATATTGATTTTTTGAATTGTTTTACATGATTCCCCACTAAATATATGGTTCGTCGGGATACATTACATGCAATGTAATTTTTGTAATAAGAAATCTTGTTTCATATTTTTATGATATCACCAAAAAATGAAAATTGGAAAACTAATTATTTTTTTGACGAATTAGTTTCACAATTATTGATGGATTATGTAAGAATTTTCCAGTATTGAAGAAGAAGGTGATACCAATGACCCTTTCTATATAAAAAATATTTTCTCAAATGTGTTTTATGTGTGGTAAATCAATAAGGGTATGGTTTTTGGTAAAAATGAGGTATGGTATGATATGGTTGGTATGAGGTAGTTTTGTGGGATAGTTTTGTATGGTGGTGATTTAGGTTGGTGATATAAGTTTATATAGTTTATCAAATTGGACAAGGATGGTTTAGATGATCTTGTTTCATAGATAGTATTATATTTTATTCAAATTGATAAATTAAAATAACATGGGTTGGTTTTTATAATATATTTTAATTGGTTGATGAATTAATTAAAATGGGGAGTGTGGATGAATTTAATTTTTTATAAATAGTGAAATAAATGACCATTTTATTAATTTTAGTTCGTAATGAAATTTTAGATGTTGTATGAATCACTAAAATTTTATGTGGTTTTATTTATTTAGAGGTGGAATTGGAAGTGAAAATTTTGGGAAGAATTTAGTGCATGTTGTTTACTCACAGAATGTGTTTGTGTGTGGGTATGTATATAAATACCCTTTATAATCCATCTGATTTATATAATAGCACCACATGAGTCTAGAATAATGTTATGAAACATGAATATTAATATGAATGTTTTATTCCTAATATATTAGTGTTGAGGATGGATGTGAGGATATAAAATATTACATGGTCTATCTTCTTAGTATGTACGTATGCATAGGCTACGCTGGACAGATGTCAAATAGAGAACTAGGCTATAACTGAATTGTTTTTATGTGAGATATTTTCTGATCGTATTATGGGTAGTTCTATGGTGGGTATCAGGAAATGTTAAAAGTAGTAACATGGTTTATGTAGTTCAAGTTCATGAAACCCTACTACATTTGTGATTATTATAATGTGATGGCCTCAATGTCTTTAGAAGATATGATATGTGACCATGGAATGGGGTTATGTAACATGTGTCTTCTATAGAGATATGATGTGAATTAATAATCAATATGTTTTATATTTTATACATAAGATATGGGAGAATCATGATATAATTTGTTAGGGTGTGGTAGTGTAAAATCATCTAGAATACTTTGTGGTGAACTACTTTTTGATAATATTAATAGTATATTATTATAGGTGGAATGTATTATATAGTCAGAATTACATATTGAGGATGGAGTTAGATAATTAAAATATTATGTTTTATTGTTTCTGATTTTTTCTCATGGGATTCTTAGTATGATTCATTCACATGTTCATGAGAGACAGTAGTATATCTTCTGATTATACTGGTAGGATAACCCTCCCTATATAAACTAATTTTCTAGATTCTAAAAGGCTACGTTGATTTACAACTATATATTCTAATCACAATTTTATACAATTTTAATGTTTCGACCTCATATTTTAATTGTTGGTATTTAAATTTTTAGACTTCTCTCTATAAATTTTTAATTTATATAAGAATATTTGGTTGTTTTTTGTTTCATTTTTATATTATTTAATAGAGTTTTTTTGTTCATTCATCATATCTCCTAGTGCAATTTTATTATATCTTATCATGCCTCCTAATAAATAGATTTTTTTTATACCATTGATATATGTTACATACTAGGGGCCAAATAGAAGTAGGACTCATGGTTCATTATCAATCTCCTTGTATTACGGTATATCTGTTGGATTGAGTTATGACAATGTGGTATAATTGGTCAGTATTGAGGGATATAATAGATTTTGGTGATAAGATTTGTCAATATTTTTATTAGTGTTATGTCAATTGTGTGAGTTTAATGTGTTATGTTATGTACTCTTTTGAAACCAGATACAACATGATATCTTAGGCCGACCATATCTGTTGAATGTAATATAAGAATATAGAATGATAATGTGAGGTCAAAATATTTTAAACTAGAGACATTAGTGAAGTACATGAATCTTGATTACTTATATTCCCATTTTAATTTTATATTTATAGTAATATAAAATGATGTAAAATTATTTCAATTTAATTAATCATGTCTCAATAAAATTATATCGTACTAGTATTCAGTTTTTATCCATAGAATTAATGAATACCACACATTTTTTGATATATTTCATAATTAGTGGTGGTTTAATAGGAAAACTAATTTGATCAATGTATGGTTAATCTAATTGGGGAGGATGATATGTGTATGAGAATTTTTTTTATTGTTCATATAATGATTGAGGGAAGTATGAGGCAAGTGTTTCTAATGGAGGGAAGGAGATATGGTTAGAGGTGTTCAAGATCACATTTGGTTTTTTATTGAGCTTATAGAATACATGTTCCCTTTAGTAGATAGTTATATGTGAGGAGATGTTAAGAAATGGATGATATTGTATTAGACTGAGTGTAAGGTGGAATATGATTTTTAGATCAAATATTAAAAACAATTTGGAATATTACCATTCATTAAATTATAAGGTAGTGAATATGCAGGAGCTTATTTCACTTCACTATGTTAGTTTTTTAGTGTTATAGTTGAGAATCATGTTCAAGGACCATGTCCATTTTCCACATATATTTTTCAAGATGATGATTACCTTATATGTTGTATTGAGGAAGCACTCCATAATTGGATATATAAGTCAGTTTCTCCTTGTATGATTAAAATGAATATGGATGTTCATAAATTGGTGATAGTAATCCTGAGAATTCAGTAATGAGGAGGATTTCTATGAGGGAGTTATACCAGGGTTCCTCATGGATTATTGTTGTTAATAGTAGGTCTCAGAACCTATAAACATTGTGGTTTTTACCGATTTATATGGAACCTTAGTATCTTCCTTTTTGACCATATGGGATAGTATTTTTCATTCATTCTCATGTGACATCAGAAAATCCTTGTCTGTGTGTGGGACTCATGTCCATCACCATAACCATTTACTAGTGGCTTGTTAATCTCTATTTGATGGAGGAATTTATATTTAGAACCAACCAATATATAAATTTCTAGTGATTCCATTTATATAGAAATGGTCTAAGGCTTGTTTAATATTAATCGATCATAGTGAAGTTAGAGGATGTCTTCATTTAAATCCTCATGTTTAGGGAACTCGACTACAATTTACACATTGTGGTGTAATTTCATATAAATATAGAGTAGATTTAATTGTACTATTGTGTACAGTGGATACATCATCTCTATAGGTTCAAGATATCATTTTATATGCCATCATCTTTTAATCTACAAATATTTTCTTCTTTTTGTAATTTAGAGATCCAAAATCCTTTGTTTTACCTAATTAATTCAAAGATCGGCGACATAAGCTAATAAGTTTTCTTGTGCCCATGGTATGGACTACATAATTCACAGAAGGAAATAACATATTTAATGTGTGCAGAGGGTGTAGATTGATGATTGGTACACATCGGTATCATTGGTATCTATTCATGATTAGTATGCATCAATACAATGACACCCCCCATCATCGACCAGTTGTATTCTATAAATTATATTATCAACAACTTCATGATGAGTTTCATGTTTTCAGATGTGGATTCTCATAGTGAGGTTGTCATAGGTGGGTAGAGCTGTTTGGTCGGATTTCAACTTATATATCCCCATTAGTCATTGTTTGTTGTGTTTTCCAAGGGAATATTAGATGCATGGAAAGAGGAGGTTCCACATGTTGTTGGGGATTTGGTGCTTCTCTTCCCAAATATGTTGTGATGGTACCCACATGACATTATTTAGAGTTCGGTATATTCTTGCAGTATTGAGTCATAAATATTGATGGATCCCTGATTGATGTAACCATTAGAGAAATGGGATTTTAGGATTTAGATCTTGGGTCTAATGAAAAATGGATTCATATGACCTCGTGTGTATCCATGTGTTTCTCAAATCTTATTCTCTAAAACTTATGATTGTAGTATAGTAGAGATTATAGGATGCAAGTGGTTCAATAATGTTATTATAAATAAATCTTACCCTATTCTATGAATATATTATGCATTCAATGAGATATGAGGAACATTTTTTTAATAATAATTTTCGTTTTGGGTATCAGTATTTGAGGGTGATATCCCAATGGATTCCTCTAGATGATGGTATGGGCACATTGACATCATGGTCAAGTCGGTCGCAGTCACAAATGAACAAGATATGATAATGGGGACCATGAACACTATTTTAAATGATTTTATGGACCATTTAGTTGTACTATTCATTGAAAACATAATGATTTACTCAAGAAAATATGGAGGAGAATATCAATCATATCAATTATTTATTGTAGGATCCTCTACACCACTAGATTTAGGGGATGTTTTCAAACTACCAATTATTGACACAATAGGTGGATTGTATCTTTCATGTTTTTAATTATATGGGTGTGGAAATGTATTGTTAAAGGTAAAAGATGAATTTTATTGAGAAACCCCCAAGAACATGGTGGTGGTATACTATATCATTAGAATCGTTGGATATTATCTAATGATTTTCCCCTATTTCTCTAAAGTTGTAACATCACAGGTTTTGTTTACCATGAATCTACAGGAGTTTTTGTACACTAATAAGCACCAAGAAGGATATTATTACATTAATATGTTGTATTTTGGTTTTATAATGCTTCGGTTTCTAGGAGACGATGTGTTGTTTGATGTGCCTGGTTATGAGTCCCTTATTGGGATTTAGATGCATATTTATTTAAGAGCCGATATTGATCTATTATGCCTATATGTAATAACTCCCCCAATAGAACAATTATCCCCCCAATGATATGTTACTAGTAAAAGGAGTTTTTTGTTGAATTATTGGCTACATTACATCATAGGAGAGTGCTTTTCAGTATTCTCTAATCGCAATATATTGAGGTATATATTTACTCATCATGATTTTAATCATCAGTAGTCAATATGGATGGAGTTTTATAACGATTTTGATATTTATATATCATAAAATATAGAAAAGGTAAGTGTTATAATCAATGAATTGGGTAGGAATTAAAAAATTAATGTTTTAAGGAGTTATATGATGTTTGTAATGTGATGGTGGAGTTAGAGGCTTTTTAGCTAAGATGAATGGGGTTACTCTAGAGGGATGTTCAATGGATGTTTAGATCTAGAAAATTTGTCAGGGTAAAAAATATTATTCTATAAATATTGTGTGAGGTAGTCCAATTAGAGTTTCATATATCGCCTTTCGTGTCACAATCTTGAACATCCAAGATGTTCCATGTTAGGAGGCCACATTATTAGTAGACTGTGATAAAAGAGGATGCGGATGTGTTTGTAGTGAGGTGTGTTGTTTTACAATAGTAAAAGTATAATAATCATGTATTTGGAGTTCAATTAGATCCTATGGGTATTCTTGAAAGGAAATATTTTGACATATCAATGGATTTAATCATCTGGTTTCTTTTATCTCAAAATGGTTATGATAATGTATTGTTTATCCCAGATAGGATCATGAAATTGTTAATTGTCATAGTAATATGGGTGTTTGTTATCATTGATTCCTTGTATAATGGGAATGTGTAAGATTTGGGGCAGTTTCATGGAATAATAAGTATATTTTAATTGATCATGATATCATGTTCAACTCAAGAGTCATGAAGATATTGCCGAAATGTTTTGAAACTTAGTAACACATTAATGAAGCCTTCTAATCTAATACCGATTTGAAGATATATTGGACTATCTAGATGCTCTATGATAAGAATTTATTGTGTCTCATGTACTTTATAATATTGTTTTCATGGAATATGAGTTTGGTTGAGCTGTTATATAAAATCATCTATCCATCAACCATTGGAATGAACCCATGTGTGGCATTATATGGGTGTCCTTTTTATTTTCTATTATACATATAATGTCCTAGGACATTGTTTTTCTTCCAAATTATGGGGATATTAATAGGAATGATAATATAAATATTTTTTAGGGGATGATTAATGTAGTGAATAACATAAAGATTCCATATTTTGATCATATTAGGAGGCCCTTAGAGTTTTTGATTGAAGAACATGTGTTCTTGAGTGTCTACCACTTATGAGGGTGGCATATGTTTGGAAGGAGTAAAAATAACTCTCTAAGATTCATTACCACTTTTGAGGTGTTTTTATGAGTTATAGATATGGTGTTTCTATTGTAATTTTCTACATTAATAGATTATTTCTGTTAAATATTTTATGTGTCTTCACATAATCTGTATCACCCTAATGAATCCCACCTCATCATATTTATATTGATGGATATTTAGAATTAATCAAAAAAATTGGAGCTTCATATGTAGATATATATATAATATCATTGAAATAAGTGGTTATGTTGATGTACTATACAACTTTATTATGTTTTCATGAAGCATGGTTGTATAATTGAGAGTATAAGGGAGATATAGATGAAGATTTAGGGCTACTACTCGAAGTGGGTCTCTAGTGTTTTTTTTCATGGGTGATGATATCATTAGATCTTGATGTTTTATAATAAGTTATATTACTTTTAAGTGTTGTTTTTTTGTGTATGAATTTTTATAGAGTGCTATAATATGTAATGGGGAGGACTTGATTCCTAATCGAGTCACATTGTACTATGATGCAATTAATATCTTATCTGTGATTCAGTGATGACCATGTTTGATTTATATTCATATATAGGATGTAATTCTATAATT
Organism: Viscum album; assembly: GCA_963277665.1. NCBI lineage: Eukaryota > Viridiplantae > Streptophyta > Magnoliopsida > Santalales > Viscaceae > Viscum > Viscum album. The sequence continues at coordinate 1,499,548,243 of OY728161.1, forward strand.
CAACTTCTTATAATCATTATTATTATTGGATGTATTTGTTTTTTGTTTGGGTTATGTGTAGGATGACATGGATGTGCATATGGAATTGATTTTTATAGAAAATATGTTTTTAGAGGATAGTACTTGATCATTTTCTATTTCTATCTCTGAATGGTGGTAATGAGGTTTTTTTCTGGTGCAGTAAGATGGGAATTTTGTGGTAGGGTTGTTTAGTTCGTTCATCTGTTGTTATAATTTTAGGAATAAAGCTAAAAAAGATATGTATCTTATGGTGTGGTTGTGTGGATCTCATGTTTTCATTGGGATTTGATTTGATATTCGAGGACGAGAATCATTTGAGATGTATATTATATAGTATAAAATGCCTTTTTTCATATAATAGTTCAATAATTAGTGTATATAGGTTTTTGACGGTGGTTATAAATTTTTTTAGTTAGAATAGAGGTGGAGGAGTGCTTCCGTAGGAGGTGTGCAATTAAAAAATGTTTGAAAATATGAGTTAGAGGTTCAAGATTGAATAGTCAACTATTTTTTTCATGTATTCTATTTTATAGGATATTTGTTAAATCAATTCCCATTGTGATAGTGATTCCCCATGTGTAAATAATTACAAAATATGGGATTTGAATTTTTGTGGATCTTGGAATTATATTAATGTTTTTTTTTTGAATTTACATTATGATCGCAATTAATTACATTTGGGGGGATAGTATAGGTTTTAAATCCATTTTAATGGATGATTACTTTCAGTTTGTCATATTTGTTTCCCTCTCAATTTTTGGAGGAACAAAAAGGTATTTTAAATTTTCTTTTATACCTCCATCCCTAGCCTTGATCTGTTGGTTTGGTGAATATTAATAGTGATTAGTGGTATTTTCTTCTTTTTTTCATGGTTTTTTCCCTTGTCATTATATCAAAAATCCATTACAGGGTTGTAGTTTTGGATTGGGTGTGTATTTTGATACATTTTGTTGATCCTTTTTTGAAGGTTATGTTGATTTTTGTTATTTTTTTGTTAGTTTTAGATTTTTATTTCGTATTTCCCAAGGGGTTTTTAGATAGAAATGACTATTCATGGAATTTAATACCTAATTTATCAATTTTGTGGGAGGGGTTTATTGTAATTTATCTTAGGGATAATAATTTTTCTGTCCAAAATAATTTAAATTAACTTATTAATCGAAACATAAGTGAAAAGGGGTTGTATCTATATGTTTTTACTTAATTTTTATTATTATCAATATATTTAGAATGTACTTATTTATTACATACTAAAATCATAATATTTGGATGTATTTCATTTATTGTATTAGTTTTTAAATGGAAATATTATTTCTCAATAATATGATATACCACATAATTTATGTTTAAAAAAACATTATACATGGTTAATAAATTTTTCCTCCCATATTTATATATTATGTTTAAATGATATAAATAAAGAAGTGGATTCCAATATAACGTCCAAAATTTTAAAATGTAAAAAATGATGATGTGTGAGATTTGTTTTCATGTTGGGAGGATGGAGTTTTTTATTTCAAATTTATTAAGGGATGATGTGATCGGTATTATGTCATTCAATGTGGTGGATATCTATAGTTGTTATGGGGATTTATGTGTTTTCAAATCCAAGATATGGGATAGTGATGTGTTTTTGTAATATGTGACAGATATGAAAATAATATTTATTTTGTTCTAGTGGCATGGGATGTGATGAAATTTAATGAAATTATGAAATTGAAAAGACATGGGTTTGTTTCATTAATGGGTTAGAAAAAGATTATGAAAAAAATATAAAGGGAATTTTCATTGAATGTAGTTGTTGATAAAAAATAAATTAGTGGAAGAATTATATAATTTTGGTTGGTAATGAAAGATGGAAAGAAGATTCGGTTATTCATATGTTATGTGGTTTTCTATATTATTTGGTGAGAGAAAGATTATCAATGTTTTGAATTTTTTAGTTATTGTTTTCAATCTGTATAGTATGGTATTGTTTTAGAAATGTTTATATATATATATATTCATTTGGATTTATAGATCACATAACCCGAACCTAGACACATATTTCATAGACCATATTTTTATATGATGGATTTTTTTTTCTAAAATTATGATAGTGTGGATGGTTTTCTGGAAACCCAATCTATATCTAACTATATTCCAAGTGTACATGTATGCATAGAATATTATTTAATGAGTAAATATTGTTAACATAATCAAATCCAAATTTACATCAGATGAGATATTGAGTGTACATGGTCATGGGAGGCTTATGGAACGGTTCTTGTATGGTGGGAGGTGGGAATAAGGATGAATACCATCATTTAAATGATAAATTAATACTATAGTTAGAGATTTAATGTGATTTACTATTTTCCATCAAGGAATTTGTAATGTAATTATGCATTGGGGTGGTGGCCCATCTTATATTAAGAGAGGTGTGATGTAACTGTGTTGTTGGGCATGGATATGTGTTATACAGAAGAGATGTGTGTGCTAGGATGTACGATTATTTGATGTGTGAGTGGAAAATAATTTGTAAATTGATGTGGATAACATTTATTCAGGTTATTTTTAATAATTTATTATATTTTTACTTCATTATTTTGTGTGTGTACATTGGGAATGATGGTTTTGGATAGTTAACATATTTATATGTTGTTAGTTCTTCAACTTGATCATGGGTGCATTATTATGATTTGTTCACGTGTTAGTGAAAGAATTTGGTTTCCCTAAAAAGTGGTCATTTATTCTCACCCAACATATATAATCTATTTGTAAGGTATTCAGGTGGACTATATAGACTACTCTAGAAATTACTAGCTTGGAAATTTCGATGGTTCTTGTTCATATACCTTAGATTATTTTTTTGGTTATTTATACATTGATTCTTTTATCTACCTAAGTTTTATTTCTACGTTCATTATAGGATTTTTTTTATAATGTTACACTAATTTTTTTATGTTATTTCATCATCTCTATCATTTATTTTATTTTTAATATGTAATCACTAAAGTTTTTTTTTTCCATTATACCCACCATGCTTGATGAAAACCCAGGGCCTACATGAGGTAGGAATTGGAACTAATTATATCTATTCCATCAATTTGGTATTTCAATAGGTTTTTTGTATTCTCATTCATGGTTAATATATAAACCACAAAAATTTAAAATTTTCTGAAAATGGCATGTGTCCCATAGAAATAAATGTGAGACGAAGATCCCTTACCACTTTAGTAATGATAAAATTGTAATCCCCAAAATAAATAAATTTTGATTAAAGAAATAAAATATATAATTTCATGATATAATATATCCACATGGAATTGTATTCCATAGTAAATTAATATTTGGGAACAACATATCATATGTCCCAAATAAAACAATTTCAAACAAAAATATAGTGAAATTATAGTATCATTTGAATCATAAAAACAATGAATCAATATCGTTAACTGAAACTAAAAATATAATAAAATGAGGGAAATTTTTATATAATTATTCAAATTGTTTCCATATATTCCACATTATTCAATATTGGTTCTTAACATAAAATATTTTCTAATGAAGGAAATTTGATATTAAAATACCTTACTACAAGTCTCTAAATTATTTATTTACATTTCAACCTCAAATATTATAAATATATGAATATTATTAATATATTTATATATATATATATATTATATAACCATACGCTTATATATTATAAAATTTATTAATTATTTATAATCTTTTAACTAAAATTTAGTAATAATTTTTTTCAAAACTATCATTCTAGGTGATAACTCCTTCATTTAACATTTATTAATAATTTTTGTAGTTTTATTACTTGTTTATTGATTATGGATCCATAATATATAGAATTTTAAATATTATTTGTTTGTCCAATATATTAAATATATATATTTTTATAGTAAACCATAAAATTAATATATAAGAAAATGAATTACACCATTCATGAATTTAATAGGTCATATTAATGTATGACTAGTATTTCCATTTTCCTAAAATATAGAATGAAATAACAGTGAATATTAAATATAAATTGTGTAATTTTTTTTATAAAATATATATTATATCTAATAATTTAATATATAATTATTACTATGAATTTAAAATTGAAATGAAAATTGTATAACATAAAATTATGTATGTAGTATAACACGTGTATTCATAGATGACATTATCATTTTCCAATATATTTTAACGGTTTAAGCTAGATGTGACATTATAATTCATAAATATTAATTATTTAAAAAATATAAAAAACATACTTTAATTCCTTCATTGTATCCATATGTTTGAGGCAATTACTAAAAGTATGTTTCATCGTTTTACAAGGTAGCAGTCCTCTGTACTGATGGTTGACATTTTCATTTCCCATTTTATATAAGAGGTGAATGATATATGTTAAATAATTGAGATAATAATATGTTATTATAATTTATATAATTATGTTAACATATCATAATAAATGAATAATTTTTTATGGATGTGAATAATAAATAAAATTAAAATGAATTATTATGTATTACACATTTTCTTCATAGAACCCATTTAGTTATACTCATATATCCTTCATTAGATGGTTTAATTGTCAATGTAAGCAATATAGGATGTCTTAAGGGATGTAAGAAATGTATTTTTTATGGAATGGATAAAAAATATTTATTTCTATGTGAATATGATAGGAGTGGGGTTTTACTTTTAGAAGTATGGGTGGATCCCATAAACAATGTTACTTAAAGATTTCTGAATCAAATACTAAGTGATAAATAATTTCAGTTTAAAAGTTACTCTGAATGAATTTATAATAAATTTTGGTAGAAAATAATATCAATATATATCCATATAATCAGAATTTGAATATTTTAATTGGAAAAGGTACACTTATAATTTGGTTTAACCCCACCCCACAATAATCTTCTTTGTACCACAATCGTATTAATTAAATATTACATATTTTATTGGTAATTGTTATAAAAAATATATTTCATCATATTATATAATATTTAATATTGTTGTTCTAAATATTTAATCCATTTTACAAAATTAAATTCACTTATTTTACAGAATTTCAAATAATAATAAACTTTCAGAATCGAAGAAAATAGTATTTCCCAAAAAAAGAGTCCATCTATTTATATGATTACATTAATGAAACATTGAATTTATTCCTATTAAATATGTTTGATTAATAATTTATTTATTGAAAAAAATATATTTTTTTTCAAAACACCATAAAAATATAATCCTTCAAAAGATATAAATTAATTTTTTTCAATAAAAATCAATATTTATTATTATTAATCGAAAAAATAATCTTTTAAATTAAATAAAAAAAATCACCATAACATAATTTTCAAATGATTATTAAAAAATCATTTTCATTTTTTAAAATATATTTATAAATTCTTGGGAATGAATTATTTTTCCCAAATTGCAACAAAACTCATCATTTGAGAAGAAATATATTTTCGAATTATATAAATATATTACCAAAAATTAAGTACAAATTTATCAATATATTTTCATGATCTAAATTTTTTTAATATAATTGTTTAAAAATATTAATTTATATTTATTATTCCATTCATATAATGTATATGATATACAAATAATGTTTAAATAATAAAATTTATAGTTTATTATTGTTCATTAAAAATCATTATTCTGTATAAAACATTCTATCAAAAAAATTATTTTATTTTAAAAAATACAAATTTCATAAGGAATCAAGGTGTCACATTATTCGACCCAAAACATGAATTTTTCCTTCAAAATTAAATTACCTTATTAAAAATACTAAAGATTTTTCTTTCTCATCATATCCACATGCTCACATGTAGCTTCTATAAATTAGTGCTTATACGAGAAAACATTGTTCAGGTGAGTGGTCTTGATTCATATCACTTTCTATCCATGATTTATAATCACTGCATGTTGTACCTAAGAAGAAATACCATTTTATAGTTTTATCACACCTATATAAATTTCTTATGAAAAAAACATTTATGTACTATCCAAAGTGAGATATATATATATATATATATAACAAACCATTTAATTGAGATTAGTTTGGTGGATGTTCTACTAAAAATGCTACCATAACAACTAATTGAAGAATATCATTAGTGATAATATACCTAAGTATTATTATTCCATTATTATCAAATCACATAAATATCTTCAAATAAGAAATATAAAAGAAAACCATCCAACCATAAACTTTTTTTCAATCACTATGATGACTAGAAGAAATTTTTTTTATAGAATCTAAGCTACCATGATATTATAATGAATTAATATGACATTATCATTCATTTCAATATCTATAAAATGTCCCAATATAATTATTTCTGCAAATCTATCCCTAAAAATTGGACTTCTATAACTATTGGAATAATTTCATCCATATGGTTACATTTTAATGGTCTAGGGAATGAAATTTTGGTATGAAAACTAAACTAGAAGAATGTGTTGATCCCAACAATCAATTAAATCCATTGAATAAGATATCAGTATATACTATAGTGTCTTAATTTTTGTATTAGTCAAATGATCAATATTAAAATGATACATAGTCTTGGAAATAAACACTCTATAAAGACCATTTGAAGGAATTTGATATACAATAATTGTAAACCATTGATCTCGATTAGATGCAATATAAATTTTTATTCAGTGAAAACTTAACAAATATATAATGTATATCATGGAATGTGGTTCTAGATAGAAATATTCATTGAATTAAATGATGTGTCGAAACACTGTTAGGTAATCAATATCAAACCATTTAGAATTTCCACATTATATGTATTGGTGATACGAAAGAAATAATCCATAGTGATATATTACAATTTAAATTATATTATGGGTAATGGTTGTGAAATAACATATAAATTTGTCTCCTAGCCATAAATTTATAACATAAAAAACAACGTTATATTTATTATATAATAAATATGATTGTTTCTTCCCACAATAAATTGTCCTCTTAGTATGTATACATATTTTTCCTTCCAAGATGAATATATAATGAAGAATTATTAGACCCATTTAACAAATACCTCTTAAAATATGGTATAGATAGAACACCAAAACATTTCATAAACAATATCATTCCATCCCAATAATGGGTTAACATAAGAACACTTTTCACTGTCATCTAAATAAATAAATAAATAAATTACTCTTTAATAAAAACATTAATAAATAGTTGAATAATAATTTTATGAAGATAATATATTTCTCTTAAATCATGATTTTCAAATATGTTATTTTTATAATATAGAAATGATGGATTTATTTTATCATCATCATAGATAATATATCATGAACCTCTAACAACAATGTGTTAGGATCCTTTTTATCTTTACTAGGATGGTAATGTATTAAATAGTTGTAATCATTAATCTCTTCCACCCATATTATCGAATAAAAATTATACATATTATATTATAATACATACATTAAATGCAAATGACTAATTTATATATATCAAACCATTATATTTAAATATGATTCCATCATATCAATAACGAACAAATATTTATGTGAAATTGAAATCATGACATGCATAGTTTTTCTTTGGAATGAAAAATTTTCGGGAGGCATAAAATATCATGATATGATACATCATGAGAATTATTCATAATCCCTTCTATGATTAGTCCCTACATGTTTCAAAAACATTGACTTTGTTGGGTAATTTATGTAGAAGTGCAGTTACATTACATATCTTCAAATTCTGTAAATTATAATCATGTTACTCAATCTGATGGAACAGAAACCCTTTTCAAGATAACATAGTAAATGGATTAGTATTTTATGAAATAATTCTACCAAATCCCTCAATAATATGCATACAAACCAAAAAATCATTAAATCTATATCGTAGTTTTTTTTAGGGAATTATTTAATAGAATCCTTTTTTATGGATCTATAGATATACATACTCATGATAGTTTTAGATCTAATGTCCAAATATTTGTAGCAATAATTCACAATTTTTAAATTTTCCATAATTTATCTTATTCAGTGTTTTATTTAGTAAAAAATTGAAGGGATATTGTTTTTATTACTTTATCATTGAATATATAATAATAAATTGTAAAAAGAAACCCACTAAAAGATATGTGAATTCTCAATAGACCCTATCCATTGAATCAATTAAGATGTTGGGGGTATTATTTAGAACTAAATGGAATCACAATATATTAATAGTTTCAATTCCTTGATTGTAATTATTTTTTTGTTAAGTCATCCTTCATAACCATTAATTGATATATCCATAATGGTGATAAATCATATAAAACTATTGTGTATTGTTTCGTTGGTCAATTCTTTTCATCCATATAGGTTAGAGGATTAAAGTTTTTTTAATTTGAATTTTTTTATTTCATTATAATAATTGAAGTGCCCCACCAATACTTATTTTTTTTACTTAAATGGGAATTTCAACCCCAAGGATAAACATTTTTCTAAATTAAATACTTTTAATGATACTATGGGTTATTATTATTAAATTATTTCAACACAAAATGGGATATTATATAGGTTTCCTTTTAAATTTGTTTAAAATTATGTATGGGATGGTTTTAGAACAGAATTACAAAATTATATAGAATAAAATAGTACTCATCTAAAAAGACATAAAAAATATACATAATAGGCATATCATATATGTTGAATATTACCCTAACAATCTGTTAAAATTAAACAATTTTTTTAGTAATAAATACATATAAAATAGATATTATTCCTATAAAAATGAAATATTAATCATCACACAACTATTTGATAATAATGTATTTGTTAATAAAATAAATTACATAACAAGCAAAAATCTTATGTATAGTTTCCCAAATGAATAGATATCCACGACTATGATAAAAACATTTAATCCAATAGATAATTAAAAGATATTCATGTATCTCATTTTAAAAAAATCATCTTGATAATAACCATAAACATTTTATCCGGTCATTGTACCATTATGAGTTTTCATGTCTAATTAAATATCTAATCAATGGGGATAAGAACTAATATTCCTAAATATAAATAATGATTAAAATGAATTTATATAACAATGATCAAAAAATGATAATTAGTATTTTTGAATACCTATTAAAAACAAAACATATTCATTGTATCATCATTCCATTACTAGACCATAATTGTTTGTAACACCAACAAGAATCCTTTTATGTTTTAAGAAATCATGAGTAATCCTTCATAGGATGTCTAAATAATGAGACCATGTTTTCAATATATGAATCTTTAGGTTTAATCGTGGTCATTTATGGTAACAATCCTTTCAAATATTTCAGTATGGTTTGTAAACAATTTGTTATTTCAAAATTCATACACCTTTAGAGTGTAAAAATATTTTTATTGGATGTCCCACATTTATGAACCAAGTGATAATCATGAAAAATCCCAATGTTAAATTTTTATTTTTATAACACAATGGTATAAAAGTATAATTGCCACATAGAATTTTAGTACATATATATGAAGGTAGTTTCTTGGAAACAAATAGCTCAATTATTCACAAAAATTCGTGGATATTCTCATATACTAACACATTGCCTTATTTATCATAATAATTAATTCCCATATTATATTCAAATGGTGAAATAAACATATCCGCTAATAAAAAAAATTGTGAACCACAACATTCATAAATATATATTAATAATTAATATATTCATATTCATATAATTTTAATTTAAAATGTGAATGGACTATATTGATTTAGTTTTATTTGATGTCTGGATATGTATATAATTGATACATAAGTTTACCACATACTCTCCCAACATGTGTTTTTATGAAATCAATCTTTATTTAAAAATCATACAAAATAAATTTCTTCATAACCTCGATAAAAGAAATATAACATAGGGTGAGATCATATTCTCATTAAGGGTTATCAATTGAGATATCAACATAACATGAGATTAAGGGAATGCTAAATTGAAAATAGCATTGTAAAAACATATAATTCATGAAAAAGATATAAATATGAGAAGTGGAATAAATATTGGTATTTTGGAGGACATTAATCATAAATGAGCCAATGATAATAAGTCTTGATGGCATAGCATTTTCATTAGATAGATTGTTTTTATAAAAATAATGATTGATAATATTTTCTATAGTAGAAAAGGATATATATAAAATAATCATAGTTTAATGGGTTCAAACCCAAAATAATTGTAGTAGTAATGTTTCCCTCCTAATAAATTCATAGTGGATAAATTCCTTTAAAAAATGGTTTCACTCACAATTCTTGTCTTGTTTATCTCATTATATTTAAATCAATACAAAATTCATTAGAGGGAGATAGAAATCCCGACTATCACCTAATGAATATAATATAGATGTGTTCTAACAGATCATAAAATATTCATCATATCACGACACTTATAAAATATGTGATTCATAATTGTTTCATCATACCATAACATGTTGAAAAGAAATGGTTTTAATAAACATTTCATTGTTTCATTATATAATAACCTATGAAAAAGGAGTATGTTTCATAAAACTAATTTCATTATAAACATATATAATAACATGCAAGAATAAAAGAAAATTTATTATCTAAAATACCTATTAAAACATAAGTAACAACAAAATATGACCACTTAAATGGAGAATTAGTTGGAATGATGACTTTAACTGACTCATGGGAATATATCCCATCCATTTCCAATTAGTTAATTTTTAATACAACTATTTCAAAAAATTAATAAAATCATATCTTGAATTGAATAATTTTTTTTAAATAATCAAATTATATAGTGGTAATTATGGTCGAAATATTATTTCATTCTATGTACATTAATATAATAATAGCTTTTGTATTGTCAATAAATATAAAAAATTTTGTCTTCATGAAAATAAAACAAATATTCCATTTAGTTATTTTAAAATTAAAAAATTGTTCAAAATGAATTTAAAATATAATTTTAAAATAATTCATGATACCATTATTGGATAACACGATCATGTAATTAAAATATTCTACAGCCAAAGGAATAATAGACATGGGTTTTTTGTAAGTGTACTCTTATGAATATTTGAGTAGACAAGGACATGAAAAATTAAAAGAATGATTTTATTATAAAGAAATAACTAGAGTAGAAAACAATTAATGAGATACATGGGCTATAGGTATTAGAATTTTATCTTTAGAATAATAATTGTAAGCCCTAAAGATAAATAATGAGATTATATCATTAATCCAATATCAGTTTGGTAAATATTGAATCATAATACCTACATATAAATGCCCATATATGAATATATATATATATATATATATAATTATATTAAGAATAATATAATAACCTCAATATATTTTTGTAGACCACACATAAGAATAATGTGTTGACTCTGTCTTGTGGCTCATTAAAATAAAATTGATATGATGATCCCATACGAAAATTCAATCTTAAGTATCATAAGATCCATGAAATAATAATACTATATGCGTCATTAAAAATAGTAAATTTATGTATTAAATAACATAATATATCAATTATGATTTATATACACCTTATAATACAATATCTGTGCTTTATATATCTTATTTCCCAATGAAAAATTTGAGACAAAATTCAATTACAGATATAATAATTTAAGAATCATAATTCCCATTAATTAATAAATTATAATAAAAATTAAATATAATAAAATTAAAAAAATTATATTATATAACATTTCATTCAACATTATATATATCTCAAAATATAATATTTGTGTACAACATAACATATGTCACAAAGAATGCAATTTGTTTTAAAAATCGCTTACCCTGGAACTCCAACTTCATTATAAATTTTCAAAAACCCATAAATAATAACTATAATTTTATTAAAAAATATTATATAACTATAATAATATATATCATAGTATAAATTAATTATTTATATCATTTTATCCCCTGTTTTTTAACAATTAATTGTGAAAATATCAATTATGGGTGATAATTACATTGTTTTTCCCATATGTTTTTGTGTTGTAGTTATGAACCTTATAAATTAATTATACTTCACTAGTAAAAATCATATTATTAGTTAGATAATTATTTTATATATAAATAATATAAATTTCAATATTCCTCCAAAAATTCTTGGTATAGGAAAACGAATTAAACAGTTTATTAATATGGTATGTAGAGGGTACAGATGAATGATTCATCCATTATATTAATGTATGTAATGAAAGAAAGATAATAAATAATTATCCTTAATATAATTAATTATATATTATATAAACAAAAAATAACCGTTAAATATATTTCTATTATTACCCTCAACTTCAATTTATAATGTTAAACTTATCACATCACGTCATAAAGGTGGTTGTCCACCCAAATGCTTGAGTGACTTTATCGTATTCATATAGAAGAAATGGTGTAATTTTACTTATGATATTTCAATTAATTTATTATTATTATTCCCAAATTATAATATATATAATTTAAATACATTATTGTATCTTCAATTGAAAACAATTTTAAAAAACCAAATTACATCAGTTTTCAAGGTGGTAGTTCTCTATACGCATGATCCATAGTTTATTTTCCAATTTTTTGGAAGATGGCTTGGAAGTATGTTATAAAATTATAATAATATATAATGAATATATGTTATATACAAATTTTATTATAGCAGGATAATATACATGTATTTTAATATGATGGAAGAATAAATGAAATGAAAATGCATGGTTGGGGACTAAACATCTTCATCAGACAACACATTTAGGTTAACACCTAGTGACTTTGTATAAGGGTATCCCAATCATGATAATCCCAATAATACATTGTGATTGAATTTTGTCATGGATTTTAGAAGGTAAAAAAATTATCAAAATATTTTTTTTGGTGTGTATAGGATTGAAGTGGTGGTTTCATTTTATATGATTGGGAGGAGACCTTAATGGAAATTTCCCAAAAGAAAACAACATGATAAATATTAAACCTAGAAAAAACCTTCCAATTGAACATATATTCAATGTGGGAATACTTTATTGTTTAAAAATATTAATTAAATAGTATTCTCAAAATTTAAATTTGAAAACATACCCCAATAATTTTTATGCCCCCCCAGTAAATTAGTTTTAACATTAACAATTTTAAATATTTTTTAATGTTTTCACTATCCCTTCTGACCAATAATATTATGACCATTTAATATCATATTTCTTTTTTTTTATTAAAAATAATAAATTTATTATACCTAACTCAATTAAATAATGTGGAATAATTTAATTCGAACCCAATCCTATAGATATGAAGAAATAATTAGTTTTCCAATGAAAAACATTTCAAAAGTAAAAAATCATTTATATAAAATTTCAAAAAAGAAATTGATCCAATTAATTAATTAGATAAATGAATACATAAATGAAGTAATTTTATAGTTTAGACCATAACATAAAAATATTGAACTTGTAAATTCAATTAAAAAAAATTTTTTTAATAGAAATTATTATATTTCACAATTCATTAAAAATTTTTTTATTAGAAATCCAAAAAAAATCACTCGATTATAATTATGAAATTCTTTTAAAGTAAAATTCATTTTATATTTTGAAATAATTTTTTTAATGTGGATTAAATTAAAATTTTTATTTCTCTATAAAAATCATCGAAACCCCGTTTTTGGGAGAAGTATTTTCAATATAGTTATAGACATTACAAATAAATAAGTATTTATTTATCAATATATTCTATATATCTAAAATAATTATAATATATTTTAAAAATGAGTCTATTAATATTAATTATAAAACAATTAATAGTTATGTTATAATATATCCGTTAAAATATTAATATTAAATTTGTTTTGATGTTTTTAAAAACTAGGAATTTAATTTTACCAAATCTATCTAATAATATTTATTTCTAAAGAAATATAATTTCATAAAATCTATAAAATTCACACCCCCAATAAAATATCCTTTCTTCCTATATTTCCTATTGAATAAAATACTTTAATAGATCCTTTGTAAGTCCTCTAATGGCTCTTTTGATCGTATCTAACCCCCTTCACCATGATATGAATCTTTCGTGATAGAGGGTGAGATATTCCTTTTATCCATCATTTATTGTTCTTCTTTTGGTCTTTACTCATCCAATTCTATCATTAATGTTAGGTTTATGTCTATAATGAAATCTTACGGAGTTATTTTAATGGGATTTTGGGTAGTTGTGTCATGATGTTTTTGGAACGTTGTAGCTTTCGATCTGACAGAGGTAATTAGTTATCTACATTTCTATACAATTATTTTTTAAGAAATATTAAATGAATTATGGAAGATGAAACCATGATTCCCTTTAATTTTACGAGAAACCATATGATGACGGTGATTCATCCCTTTTGGTGGTTGTGTAATTGACCTATGTAAATATAAAATATAATTAATGTAAATGAATGATTTTTGTGTGTAGTGATGAAATATGCATAATTCAAACATTGTAAATATTTTAATTTATATTTATTATGTAGGGTTCTATCATTTTTTATTATTTGTTTATAATTTTTTATAATCCTTATATTACCATGTTAATTCTATGGAAAAATTTTAATGAATGTAAAGTTGGTAATGATTGTTTCAATAAAGATTCAGGAGGAATGATTAATAAAAATACTATTTTTTATAATTTTATGGATATAAAAAATGCATTAATAATGATCAATTTAAATTGTAATATCATGTGATAATAGAATTTTATTATCAACATGAATATGGGAATTATTGTTTATGAAAATAATAGAAATCTCTATTTACGGATTTAGTCTTTCTTATTGTTTATAAAACCTATATATAATGATTTATTGAATTAATTATTAATTTATTTCTTGCTATAATTGATACCATATGTGTCCCATGCATTTATCATATGATACTTGAATATATAAATTCATTATATAATAAAACATGTTGTTTAAGGATTTTAATTTTTTTTATTAGAGTGAGATTAATTTTTTATAAATGTTGATTTCTTTGTGTTTATGTTCGAGTGAACCTATTTTAATTTTAAAGATGAATTAATTATTATTAGGACATATATTCCCTATTGACTATATTTTTTCCATCGTTTTTGATTCTCATTATGTGATATTTTCTTTGAGATTTTCCTGATCTCATGATGTTTTTTGGTTTGATGATATATAGTTGAGGAGGCCTGTGTTTTTCAAGATGTTGAAACCAATGAGGAATATATATATTGTGATATACATGATGATATAATGAATGTACCAATTATTTATAGAAAGGTATGGATCCATAATTTCCCATTTTTTTCCAGAATATTGGATTGTTTCATGTTAATAATTTATTCAAATACATGATAAACAAGCTCCATGGTTATATTCATTATTTTTTCCATTTCATGGGGAATGTGGTTGTTCTGGGTTATGCATATTTATATTTATTATATGTTGTTTATTATAGTTCATCTAAGTATGGAATGGTAAAAAATAATTATTTTTTAACCTATGAGTTTGGATCATTGAATAAGTAAAATTATTATAACCCTGAGAACCATCAACCCAATTAATATTTCCTCTAGGTCATGGATTTCAAATTGAGTATGATGAATTATAAATGGAATAATTTTAATAAAATTTTAATGAATTAATTATAATAAGGATTTATTTTAAAATTAATGATTCAATTTAATGAATATATTATTAGATTATTATAACCATGTAGGGTATATAGATCATTGTGGTGGAATTTAGGATTCAGGTAAACAAAATAAGTTGTTCGATCTAATACATTGTAATTTCCATAGATTGGTTGTGAGCAGTATTATATAAAATATTATTTATGATTTCACATACCCACTGAACATGTTTAGTAGGTTTAATGATGCCCCATAAAATTTTGTGTGGTGTTTTCCACAAAATCAAGGACATAGAGGGGAAAATGTAATTCTTCACCATGTGGACTCGATCACTACTCTTAGTATTATTATGTTTTATATTCACTATGATTATTTTTCTGAATATATATGTTTAGGTGGAATTCATGGATTTTGTTTATTTCCTACATATTTTACTCCTTATGTTTTATCTTATTTAAAACTAGTGGCATGAATGGTTTGGATATTGATGGATTGTGGAAAATTACATGGTTGATGTGCTATGATGGACGGTGGTACAACACTTGATGTATTTTTCATGAAATATTTAATTTATTTCCTCTAATAAAATTGTTTTCTAGTATATGGAGTTGTGGATAATATTATGGTATAATGTGATGTGTTATTCTTATGTTATGATACATAGAAAAAGTTTCCTAGTGTTATATTCATCTGAAGAGTGATAGCTTAGTACATATTATATTATGGAAATGTGAAAAACAAATTGGGAAGTAATGTTGCGGTACCTATGTTTGATTTCATAAATTTATGAGGTATTTTTTGTGATACATAGTGTGAAAACCCCCCATGGAGAAGTTCATATCATAGTATAAATATTTAGGTGACAAGTTAATTTTACATGTTGTTTATTAGAATTCAGCATGACTCTATCATTTGAAGTAAAGACATTGGGTATGATCTTATTGAGTATTCCTATTACTCTCGAGGTATATATATATATATATCATTCTTGTTTTGTATGTGACTATTTATCTTACGTTGGATATTACTATTATGTTATTTTGGGATCTGTTTTGTCTTTCAAGAGGTTTCCAACTTTATCATTTTCTGAATGTATTTTCATTTTAGTGGTATTGGTTTTATTTGAAATATAATTTATGTAGATGGGTTTTCATTATCAATATCTATAGAAAATTCGATTTTTGTAATTTCATTACTATTCGGTCCACATATCTTTTCGAGGGAAAGTAATCCCAATAGTTTTTATGTTATACACATTGTGACTTTCTCAACCTTTGGCCTATTAGAGGTGTTATTATTGCATCATTATATTGGTTCTATAATATTCAGTTGGTGGTGTTTCCACTAGGGGAGGGTGTCATGAAATAGTTGTATCAAAGGCTCTAGTCGAGTAGTAAAATGATATTTAGAGTTAGTAATAACTAATAATTCATGGGTTGAAGGCTAACATTGGTAATAAATATATACAATGGAGTCCAACATAATATTTGGTTTTCAAGGTAACATGTGATATGAAGAACAATTTTTTTTAACTAATCCTACTATGGAAATAGTTAATGGTTATGGGAAAGGGGAATAGTAAGTTATCATTCATTGTTCTTATTTACATCAATTTTTGAAATGGATGGAACATTCGATTAGATTCTCCCATAAATAAGTAATTATTTTAATTAATAATAAATACCGCATATTTTAGTTTTGGATGTCTTTGTGAGTTTTTTCATTTAATGGTATAGACCTATGTTGAAGTACTCATAATGTTAATACGGATGATGAAAAAAAGGATGTTCCATAAAATTATCATAGTGTATAGGTTAATGATAAGTACAAATAGACCAGGACACACTAAGAGATTCCACAATAGATATTTTAGAAATTAAATGGATATGTTTCAAAACAAGATACATTGGATGGTTGGATGTGTAGATATGACTTTTTTTAGAGGTGGTATTCTGTGGTATTTTTTGTGATACATAGTGTGAAAAAACCCATAGGGGGGTTCGTATCATAGAGGTGATTTTACCATCCTTTAGCCTATTAGAGGTTGTATTATGGTGTCATTATATTACTTCTATAATATTCTTCCTTGGGGGGTTTCCAATGGGGGATGGGGTAATGAAACTGTTGTATCAAAGGCTCTAGTCGAGAAGTAAAATGATATTTAGAGTTAGTAATAAATAATAATTCATGGGTTCAAGGGTAACAATGATGTCTTTATTTAGTATGAAATATATACAATGGAGTCCAAAAAAATTTGGGTTTTTAAGTTACCATGTGATATAAAGCACAATGATTTTTAACAAATCCTACTATAAAAATAGATAATGGTTATGGGATAGAGGAATTGTAAGATATCATTCATTGTTCTTATTTACATCAATTATTGAAAGGTATGGAACTTTAGATTAGATTGTGCTATAAAAATAATTATTTTAAATAATCCTAAATACCACATATTATAGTTTTGGAAGTCTCTATGAGTTTTTTCATTTAATTTTATGGACCTAGGTTGAAGTACTCAGTATGTGAATGTGGATGATGACCAAAAGGATGTTCCAAAAAAATTTCATAGTGTATAGGTTGATGATGAGGACACATAGACAATGACACCCTAAGATATTCAATAATAGAGATTTTTCAATTGAGATGGATATGATTCAAAACTAGATACATTGGATGGTTAGATGCATATATATGACCTTTTTTATGTATGATTGAACAAAAAAATGGTATTCATTGTTTATAATTTCACAATGAGGAGAAGTTAAGAAGTTGTGTATCATTTCATCAGGTATCTTGAAGAGTTGGATGAATCATTGGATATGTTCAAGGAAGAATTCCAGAATAGATTATGTCTTCCTAAATTAAGGAATATATACATTAGGATTTTATACCCTTCAACAAGGGGATTAAAAAGTGTATGTTTTATAAATAAATTTCATTAACCTTATTAGTAATTTTTCAATTGTATTATAAAATTTATTTGCAGGGAACTTAATTACGAGGAAAGATTTTATCATATGATATGTTACTAGGTCACACTATTTACACTATAAATTTAAATGACGGAACTGAAAGATGAACACATAGTATAAAGGATGATGACTATAATATTATTATTACATGAGTTTTGTTTTGAAGAAACACTAAAAATGATCTGGGTAATGCGATTCTATGGGTTTTAAACTAAAGAGAACTTGGATAGTTTATTGAAGTTCATAAACCTCATAATCACATTTCTCCAAGGGTTTTGTGTATTAGTCCTTTTCAAATGGGTCAAAGATTTTTTTTAGATTGAGTTAAACATCAAAGGGATTGAATACACTTTCTAGGTTGGTATCATGGAACTCATATTATGCTCTAGTTTTTAAAATTGATATATTTTTACATTAACAAGTGCTTATTAGATAATCCGCATTGGAATCAGTAAATATGGGACAACGATGGCTTCGTAATTCCTAGATATGATCCTTATACTTAGATAACAGAGTTTGGTTATGGATGTAGTTATCATATTGGTTTTACAAGTTATGGACAAGTTAATTGTTAGAATAATTATTTATTTCCCCATTATTGTGTTATGTTGACATGTTTCTATATACACATTTCTTATATTCTAATTTGTTTCAATATGATTTAATTTTGGATATATTAACTCCATTATATCACCTTCCATATTCAATTCATTTGTTCATGAGGAAATGATATTTGTACTCTTATCATCAACTATAATGGTAAGAGGATGAGGTTAACTTTATGATTTATGAAGTGGTTATGAGCATGTTATGGGATATCACCTCTCTTGGGGAGACGTCATATTTTTAGGGATATAGAGGAAAATATCTTGTTTTGTATATTTTATTATTTAGTCTAGGATATTATTGATTCCATCAAGAGAGTTGTGGTCTATAATTTTTGAATAAATTATTTTATGATTTTTGTTTATTTATACCCTATTATGTGAAAGATTATGGGTAATTCCTTATCATCATTATCTTCCAAGATGATGATGAGTTCTTGAGAGGATAATCTGATAGAGTTTTCTTTGAATTGTTGAAGACGACCTGGATGTTTTCCCTATAATAGTTACGGTGTTAACACTTGAAGGGAGGTTAAGATTAGAATGGACATACTTTTAAGAAAGTTCCCAATCATTATGTATCTATATTATATGACCCCTTATGTTATAAAAGACAAATGGTTACATATTTATGATCTGTTTCAATGAGGTTTTTTTGACTGATTGGGTCTCCTATGAGTGCACCAATTTTTTTGGGAAGAAGGATGATGGATGTTTGTATATTTTTATAGATTATCATCATTTAAATAAACTGATAGATAAGAACTAGTATTCACATCCATCGATTAATGATTAACCCAATATTCTATATGAATCCTGATAGTTATTTATCATCATTCAATGATGATTATTTTATTAGAAACTAGTGAAGGGTGAGGATTTTATGAAGACTAATTTATGATATTGATGTAGGTATTGTGATTTAATTGAAATTACATATTCAATGATGAATAATCAATACATTTTCATTATATATATGAAACATATATTCATAGATGTTTCTATATTACTTCATAGTGGTTTACATTGATCGCATTCTTATGTAACCATGACAGAGAAAGAGCTTCAAGAGAATCATCATTCCATTTTTGGAGTTTTCATTTACTTCACATTATTCAGGATGATATCTAGGTGCTTTTATTGGGATCATGAAGTTCATTTTTTAGGTAATCACATGTCCCACCATGGATTATATAGGTTTTCTATGATGGTTGAAGGATTAATTTTATTAGAATAATGGGATATATTTTATATGAGAGGGGAGGGGCACTCATGGCATATCTCAAATTGATAAATTAATATAAATTAATTGTAAATTTAAATTTTCTAAAAATTGAAATAATATTTAGAGAAAAAAATTATTTGTCTAAATTAAATCATAAAATAACAAATATATATGTTTTTACATTACAATTAACGTATATTTCAGTGTCAACCAATATTAAACCATTATAAACATAAACATAACAACATGGATTTTACAAGGTGATGATTTATATAGTTACCATAAATGAAAAGTGACCAAAAAATAGATCGTTTGAATTTTATACAACATTCCAATAACTTGGATGACATTTTAATTTATATTATTTTAATATAATATAATAAAATATTGTTTACTATGAAGTCTTCATAAAGATAATTTAAAAAACGATTCATTACATTATCATTTCTAATATCAATATAAAAAATAGATTTTTATTAATAGCATACTAAACATTTAAAATGAATATTTCAAATTCTGTAAGCACATTATTTATCGAAAAATATTATTTTTTAATATTTTTATTACCATTTATTTTATTATTCAGATAACTGAATAATTACAACATTAGTGTTTTGAAGATGTTTAGTGTTCAAATTCATTTTATAAAATATACCATTTTGAATATAAATTTAATATATTGGAAAATATTATTTATAGTTGAACATATTTTTTGGAAATCACAATATTAAAAATATTACACCTATTAATAGAACTAAAATGTGACATATTTAACATTCCATTATAAAAAAAATTATAAATGTTAAAATATAATTTATATGACACCAAATGTAGTAAATTCTATTCTTGGATACTAATTGTTGAGATATAATAATTAAATAAAAAAATTAAAAAAAATTATTATTTATTATTTATTATTATTTTATTTTTATAACAATTTACATATTTTACCCATTAGCATGTAAAAATTGACAATGTTTTCTATTCATATTTAAAAAACAGAAACGATAAATAAATAATACATTTAGACCCACTAATTGTAAATAATATATTGGTCTTCATAATTCAAAACATATATTATTCCTTATTTAATTTAATATTATATCGATGAAATGCATTAATTTTTTTTTGGAATAATTCCATTAGTAAATATTAAAATTTTTATAAAAATATTTTCTATAAAATCCATTAAAATACATAATTGGATAATTTTAAATAAAAATTAACTATTTATAATAAATTAAAAATTATCAACACTATTTTACCTTGTATATAGTTAATAATAAAATATACATATTAATAAGAATCTGTAATTTCACTATTTTTTGAAAATTAAATATTAATAAAATATTATAAAAATTAACCCTTTGATTGATTTGAAAAATTAAATTACTAAGTAATTTAATTTTTTTATATATATTTATAAATACAACATGAAATTAATGATTAAAAACAAATATAAAAAATCGATTATGATTAAAAAATATTTTTTTAAGAATAAAATGACTTTACTAAACAATTTTTCCTTATATAGAAAGAATTAATAAATAATTTTTAAATCAGGATGATGATTATAATTTTCATAATGTGGTTAATACTATTCAATTCAACCAATTTAACATCTAGGATATGATTTTCATAATTAAATTGTAATATATCATTATTTATTTAATCTCATTGTTGTGTATCTTATACGGTACATAAATAGTTAATTCATTTTAAAATAAATAGATGATAAAAAATTAGATCATAGATTGATCCTACTACATATCCATGTTACACTCTTTATAGTTATATATAATAAATTTTCTTATTTATTAAGAGATGGTATGAGATTCGGATGTGTATTTCTTTTTCAGGGATAATATGGAGATGTTTGGGCTTCCATGACATTATTGATTTTATATCTATGTACCGATTGTTTATTTTCAATATTATTACCATTATTGTATTATATTTCATATATTTATATTGGTTTTATATTCCTATATTTAAGTAGCATATTAATGGTTTAATTTTCTTATATCTTCTTCCTTGTATTATTTTAGAGGGAAATTCCTTCCATGAGTATATATGTTATACCCATGGGACTTGTCATCAACAAATACCATAATGCAGGCATTCATGAAGCATCATCATCTACCTTCTTTTATGGCCTCCACATGTGTGGTATTTTTTGAGGGAGGGGATTCTAACCTATTTAGTTTACTCTACTTATCAGGACATGATAAAGTGGTTTTGGAACTCTATAATTTAGAAGGAAATACAAATCACTAGTGTCTTATTATGTTTAAAAATACAAGAAGGAGGAATTAGAATTTCTGTAATTAGATATTTTCAAAAATATGTATTAAAAAATGTTGTTAACAAAAAAAATATCAAAAATGGAGGGGGATTAATGGATGTGAAGAAAATAGAGGATGAATCGATCAGATCATATGAAGTAGATTTCACAAGCCTCATAAATTTTTCCTTTGGTGTAATATTTGATCACTAATGAAAAAACCATTAGTTTGTTTATATCATTATTCTATGTCATCAAATGAAATTATCCAAAATAATTTTTATAATTTCGATGATATTTTTATACGTGAACATAAGAAAGATATATAAATTAGCGCCTCATAAATATTATAATGAAAATAAATTCATTTAGAGAATCAGTTATGTTCTTATCATTAGATACCTGGTCGAAAGAAAATTATGTTTCTGTTATGAACTAAAAAATTGAGAAAACAAATGATTAATTTCTTTATGAAATATTGGAATCATTGAATTTGTTTTAATGTAATCAAAACCCATACATATTAAAAATCTACTAAGTATCTAATTCAAAAAATATATGAAAATATTTTTTTAATAGTGATAAATTGTCACTACAAGGATTCAAGTGAATGGAATACCGAATTTATTATAAATAACTTCTAAAACGCAATGAAATTGAAGAAAATATTCCCTATATACCTTTGAAAATGATTGAAAATGAACAAAATTCACAATCAGAAATACTAAGTTAGATCAAGATATTTAATTGATATGAGGTAGACATGGTCATCATTCAATATCTACTAATATATTTTTTGATAATAGTTTATCACATTATATTATATCCAAAATGATTTAGGAATATGTCGAATCACTACCTCAATCGATTTCTATCGAACAATATATGGAATCACCATTTTAGAAAAAGATTATATATAAATTATATAAATCACATCTGATTGATATTTAAGGAACGATAAATGATTAATACCTAATTTGTTATAATTTGGTTTAATTTAACATAATATTTAATATGAATTGGTTTTACCTGCTTAAACGTGAAATAACCTGTTCAGATAAGGATGACTCAATTAATATCTTGAATTATCCTATCATCAAATATGAATACCTGGTTAATTGAGAAAACCATATGGAAGGGAATTTTATTTTATGGTCCATGATACTCATCAATGTGGTATTTTTGACTAAAATTATTGTGTTGGAAGTCATAATTGATTACAAGCCAAGAATATGAGAAAATACATATTTCTTGAAATATTGAATGGTATTCCTTTAGAAAATCAGGAATATTTATCTATAGATATCATTAATATATATTTATATATTAGTTAATCTAAATGGAATGAATTAAATTTAAATTAATATTTTTAGAATAATTTATAAGATATTTTAGAAATAGATTTTATACAACACAGTACATCACCAATGGATTCATTGGACCTATTTTTCTAAATGAATGAGGTTAAAGAGAATAGTATTATTCTTTATCATGAAATTAAAAAAATAAACAAGTATAATAAGTGACATAAAAAACATATATATGATACATTCAATTTATCCATAGGATTTTGATATTTATCAAATTTTGATCACCAATTAGGATGTCATCAAATTTAGGTTAAAATTGGTGTTATTTCCTTGATAGTTTTATATAAATGTTATTAAATCATAGAATTATAATATTTCAATACTTAATATATATTAATTTAGATAATTTTTTGGATCTAATTAATGAAGACAACAGATTAAACCATGATAATTTTATGGTTATATATATAAAAAGTAATCTTGCCTGTATATTGTATAATAATGTTTATGGTAATAAATTTTTGATTGATTTAGAGGAATTGAGAAATAATAAATAATATGTAATATTTAAAAATTATGAATTATGGATGTATAAATTATCATTGTAGGTTCATATAGTAAAAATAATTGAAATATCAGTATATCCATCAATTATTGGTGTAATCAAGACGATGAACATTTTAACCATTTTAATAATAAATCATAGTTTAGTATGGTTAGAATGGTGTTACTATATTTTTTTATATATTTCACATGGTTATCATATCCAGCAACATTTTTACCATGTAAAGGATCGAAGATCCCTTTCACTGTTGATTTTGAAAAAAAATTAAAGTCATGAAAAAGAGAATGACATTAATCCTGGACATAAATTACACTAATGTAAAGATGGATATATAGTACACAATAATTCCTCAAAAAAGAGTATGTATTTCAACATTATATAGAACTATTTTGAAAATTCATATGCCTAATACCGAAAAAATATTATGAGAAAAATTACTCATGCAGGAATTATTGATAGAAGTTAGAATATTGTCATTAATATTATTAGGTATTTTCAAATATGGGTTAAACAATTAAAATATATTCTAATAATAATGACATTAAATAAATATTCACATTTAATTAATTCAATATAAAGCAATGTATATATTTAAATATGAGTATTTATCATGAATCCTCAATCCATTTCAACTAGTGTATGGATCATATGGTGGATAATGATCTGAGAATGAAATTCCACGAAACTATTTCAATGTATATGTATTATGAGAAACAAAATATCGACATCTTTCAGGGGATAAATAATGAATTATTAATTGGAAGAGATAATTACTATAAATACAATTTAACTATTAAATAAAAAATTCATGTAAACATCCATGAATCCGGGAATATAAGTTTTTAAATAGAATAAGAATAAATAATATTTCAATTTCATAATTTTTAAAGATATAGTTATAATGTTTTAAAAAAATATATATCTCACATTAAAATTAAAAATGAATAATAAATATCATAACACATAAAATAACTCATCCATCACAATAAATATTGAAATTTCTTACATATTTATAGATCAAAATCCCGAAAACTATTATGATAAAATGAACTATGAAATTCATGAATAAATATCTCGATGAATGGAATAATAACAAGTTATTGACTAATGGCATATTTTTATGGGTATTATTCAACCATTACAAAAAAAATAAGAAAATAAGACTAAATGATCATGAAATTCATTTACAGACCCCCCAAAATATTTAAAAATTATACCTATTAGTGGTTTATATAAAAACATTTAATTATGTTTGATAAATTTATTAAAATAAATGAATATTTTTTCCATAGGAAACTCACATATATATTCCTAAGATAAGTAATAAGGTAACAACGAATAAAACTATCCATTCCCTTAATTTAGGATTTGAAAATTACATAGAGATTTTTTAGACATTCATCAGAATGAAAATACATAGGGATATAAATTTAAATATCTTTCCATCAATATAATTTATTTTGTGATTTGAAAACATTACCTATGGGTGATATGAGGAGAAAAAATTTATGGTTTTTAAAATATTTTGGGATATACCTGGACCGCTGATAGAGTTTTCCATTCTCAAAATCAACAATTCTAGAATTCATATACCACCATATGATTTTTTATATGGGAAAATATATTAGATACTAACATATTAGGAAGATGTTAGATGGATTAAGTTGATATGCCTCGACATTTTCCATGAAATAATGATGATGTGTAAAAATATTTAGTGAAATATAATTGCAGGACAAAGTTAAAAGAATATTTTTAAGGATAATCATATACATAACATAGTGGCTGATTTTTTTTCAAGGTTTTCATTCAAATATATCCTTTGAATAGATTTATGATATTTTTAAATAAATTGATTTCAATTACATGATATATTACTCTCCTTATAATCCATGGTCATGTCAGGTTTGTAGCTTGTCTCTTATTACATTGTATACACATCTATCAATTTCATTAAATGTTCAAAAAATAACATTTTCTGAAATACATCTATGATACATCACATGTTAATAAATGTAATATTTTAAAACCCAAAAATCATATTTCATTTAAATAAAAACTTATGAAAATCATGGATTGTATTAAAAATGTTATGTATTACAAAACCACCCATCATGTGACTATTCAAATAGAAAAAATACTACTTTCAATGATGTATTGTGGTTTCTTGTGGATATGATGATTTAAAAGTTACCCAATTTTTTTATAAGTAAAAAAATTTTTACGAATCACTTTTAAATGGGGTTTGAAAGTAATTACTCATGCATTCCCCATTAAATATATACTATTCTTGATTACATACTTGACACAAAACATAGAAACCAGTTAAATATATTTTACATTATCATTTACAAATAATAGGTTGTTATAAAAATTGGTAACTAAATAATGAAATATATATTCACATATAAGAAGAATGAAATAGAATAGTGATCAAAAACAAATATCCAGAACATATAAAACTATTGAAAAAATAATATAATTTTTCTAAAATTAAAATCACTTAAATTGTTATGTATTTATATACATGAAACTTCATAATAATAGTGAAAAAAATTAATTGGAAAAATAATCATTGTTATACCAAAATTCAATTCGTAATTAAAATAATTTTTAATATATTTTTAAAATTTGATTGAAAAATAAATTTAAAAATTTTATCAGTTGAATTTAGAAAAAAATACTTCATTTAAATATCGATCCTAAAAATATTATATTATCATGAATATTTAGTATTATTCTAAAAATATCTATTTTTAAGTATTTAAAAATATGGTTTTTAAAGATAACATGTGGATTATGAGATAATTACTATATAAGTTTGAATTGGAAATCAATAAAACCAATTTTTTAGGAAACATATTTATTTTAAAAGTGAAATTATAATACTAAATTTTTCGGTTTAAATTTATATATCGATATATATAATCACTAAAAAAAATTTCTCAAAATAAATGTTTTTATTAAAGTACAATTTTTTTTAAAATTATTATTTACATTATCTTACTAAAATTAACACGATGAAACAAATATTTATAGTTTTTACATATTTCATAAAACATATATAAAATGATAATATAAATTTTTTTAATGATGAATAAGTATCCTATTAAATGAAATATTTTTTAGGTTGATAACCCAAGTGTAATAAATTACTAAGCTAAGTCTTAATGTGCTAAACATATAAAAACATTATTTTAAATTGTGTTTATCATATGTGGATCAAACATGTATCTTATCCGATAAATTATTTATCCATTTTCTATATATATTTATTTTTAGTGACTTCCTATTTTTAAATGTTTTGGGTATTTTATTAAAATACCCACTCCTTTATATTATAAAAGGTTGAATCCTCTCCCCAAATTTCATTACAAGAAAACTATATAATTTCCCAAATAAATTTACTCATACATATGATAATCAATCAAATTAACCATTAACTGGTTCTTTTATTCTCAATGAACCATCCCTCAATTGTTTAATCCCCATTCCATGGTAGTTAATCCTTGTAGTAACCTAGAGATATATACTCATTCATCCCTCATTTGTATTTCATTATAAGTGTTTATCCATAATAAAATTCATTTCAAAGTATTTTAATGGTAAAATATGTATGATTATTACTTTATAAAAAATATTATAAATATAAAATAGGAATTATCCACCATTTCTAATTAAATTATGAAAAAAATAGTATGAATCTCATATGTGTGTGATCTAAAATCTACAAGAATAAATATTTTCATTTTCTTTCACATTATAACATGGATGGATTGTGATTGTATTTAATGAGAATATTATATATATATTTTTTATTATATAAAATTAACATTTTACATTATGAATAACAAAATATTACAATTTTTACATAACATCCATAGATATCATTGAATAACCCAAAACATGTTCATCATCAATTTAATCTCCATAAAAAATGACTCAATATAAATTATAATAGAAAAATATCATTATAATAAATTATAAGTCATTAAATATAATTCAAAAAGTTTCTTGGAAATGATAATAATTTGTGTGTAATTAAAGATTAATTATTTTTTTTATGAACCATGTTGATTAATATAATTATTATTCATAGTCAATTTTGAAAATATATTATAAAAACATATTCAATAATCAATTTTTTTTAATTATGATTAAAAATTAAAATTTATATCAATGTGTTTATAAAATAGTTAATTAATATTTTCTTATTATTTCATATATTTTAAAATATTATATATATATATATTGAGTAATGGTGTGTAATTTATATATCTAAATTTCGTAATTTATTCTCAAAAAATTATTCATGATTTTAATTCGATTATGATCACTTTAATTTATCTTTTAATTACAAATAATGGATGGAAAAATGAATTTTTATTCTTAATCTACATTAAAAAATGGTAACCTTTTATTTTATTATTATCAATAAAGTAGCCTTTTTAAAAATAAATCTAAAACCATTTTGTTTTACAATGATGGAAAAAACTAATCTCATATATATATACATATATTCATTATTTGGTTTTCATTTCCATCAGTTGACCAATCTTCAATGGAGTTATGAATCATGATTCAATATATATTTTATTTTATTATGTTCTTTTTTTGGATACCTTTTTTACAACAAAATTGATTTAATTCATGAATATATTTTAAAAAAAATTAATTTTTTATGTGTACCATTTAATTTCCTCGGGTTATTTATAAAAATTAGAATATATCTATTTTTATTATAATGAATCCAATTAATTTTATAGGGATCAATAATATATTATTATGGATGATTTTGTGTGGTTCACATATATATAGAAGATAATGGTTGGGGACTAATATATCTCATCGAATCGTTGGAATATATTTATATCTCATGTGGTAATAATAAATGGATAAATTTACCTTTTCCAAATTTTCTTGGGAATGATGGGGTTACTCATATTTTTAGGTGTGCATATAAGAATTTTCTTCAATTAGTAATTGCCATAATAGGACTTTATAATGTGGAGATTCAAAAGCTAATGGTTATTCCAAGTATCAATGTTGTATATCACTTTATGCCAAATGTTTTAGATGAATTTAATTTTCATTAAAAAAAATGCATTCATGATTACAACATATTTTTAAATTATAACACACATTGATTTAATTATCAGTAGTTATATTTTTTTAGATGTTCTTCTGTGCGGTAATATCATTTATTATTATTTGATGATATTTTGATTATATTATGTTACTATAACATATATTATTATTACCATCTAATGAATCCTAATATTTTTAAAGGTATTTATGAATTTATCATTATTTCTTTCTTTTTTATGATTTGAAATCATATTATATATCTTTTCATACATTGTTTATGATCTAACCACTTTATTATGTTGTTATTTCCTCTTTGTTATGAAGAAATATAAATCATTTGATATTTATACTGTTTTTTATAAGAGTGTTATTGTGACAAAATGTATTAAACTTTCATAAAATATTAAATATATATATATATAATATTCATGATTAAAAACATTATAATTATTAGGTTGTTTAATTATTTTTGATATGTATTATTTAAATTATGAAATAAATATATTATTTAAATCATTTTTATCATGGGATACACCATGGATGGTGTCACATTAATAAAGAAATTGATAATATAGTTAATTTTTTCAAAATTATTATATATTTTAGTATTTTTTCAATATTATGAATTGTTCATTGGAAATAGGAATTGACCTTGGGCTTAAAAAAGTAGAATAAATTCAATATTAGAGTACAATAAATAATTAAGTAATATATTTCATTTAAAAATGGTAATATATTAGAAAGATGTGTTCACCTTTAAACATTTTAATGATTTTGTTTTCACATGTTGAAAATGACCCACATAGAAAGAAAAAAAATTCAAATGCATTTTAATGAAATTTATAAAAGAAGAAAATGAACATAATATAAATATAAGGTGTGTAAAATGACATATTAAAAAACATCCATTGAATATGGATATGGTAGAGAATGATGGATAAACAAAAATAGGATTTGGGGTTGTTTTCACTAATAACTGGGAATATATGAGCCAAGATTAAATTTATGATGTGATACTACATATAAAACCACAAGATATAATAATGGAAAATAAACTAATGAGGGTTTAAAAATTAAATGTCTACCAATCCCCCTTATAGATTATGTTTCTAAAGTTATATTAATTTTTTTATATGATTGGAAAAAAAATAGTTTACATCATGTGTATATTTTAATTAGAATCTCATTAATTATATTTATCATAATTTGCATGAAATAAATTAATATAATTTTTCTAACATATAAAATTTATAGTTTGTACTCCATATAATTCAAATAAGGATATATAATACACAACATGTGTGATATATTAGATATAATGAAAATTAAACCATTACATCATTATTAGGATAAATATTTCAATCCGGTGAAAGTTAAAACAATGGATATATTTTTAAATCCCTTAATTAAAATAAAAAATTATGTTAATGGAAATCCATGGAAAAGATAAACAAAATATTGAAAAAAATTATTAAATAATATAATATATCGTTGATGAAAAATTGAGAATAAAAACTCCTTAGCATTATTCTATCATACTAAAAATGTTACGTAACATATATTAGAAAAAAACACACACATATATATATTATTAACATATAATAGATAATTTTTCTTAAATGTATATATTTTTTAATTTAATTAATAATCAATTTTTATTTTTATATTTTATAGTTACATTTTATTTCTATCACAATATGTAACTTATATTATTTTTTAGTATTAGTTTCATAAGTATTATTTTGATTTTAAAATATAGTTCTATTTTATTCATTTAATGATCCATAATTAATGGTAGGGTAATATATTTTTTACGATTGTTAATAATTTTTAAATTTCATTTGATAATTATTACTGTAATGATTCCACTTAATTTAAAAAAATGAAATTATTTTTATTATTTTAGTCAAACAAAAAGGATTCGTCATAATAACTTTTTAGATATTTGTATTCTTATAATAGAAAAAAAATTACCCAAAACTTATATTCATATATGACCGTTAATTATGTACAAAAAGATTTCGATTAAATAATATACTATAATTAATTTTTAAGAATGATTTGGGGATATATATTTATAATTTCATTTTTTAGTAATTATAATGTTATATACCATATTATAATATTAATTTGTATCAAATAATAATTGAGTAGTATGTATAATAATATTATAGGGTTAAAATTGATATATGTATCTTTTGGGGAGGTGGTTGTCCATATTTACATCAATGAGTAGAATATTTTTCGATAGATTAGGAGGAACATAAGAAATTATATATATAAATTATTAATCAGAGTGTATATATTTTTATCATATAAAAATTTCTTATATAAATATATATAATTCAATAAATTGCGGTGGAGAGTAATAATGATTATGGTTCTTATAGGAGGTCATCCACATGTAATCCATGAAGATGTTTTCATTTTTTAAGTTGTTTTATAGGATGGTAGAAAATGAATATCTCTGAGGATTATAAAATTTCATACTATTATTAATAAAAATGTTATCATACATTTAATTATGAATACTATTTCATGTCTAGAAGAATAAAATATTTAAGAAAACATTGTAGAGAACTTTATATTTCCATTTGGAGGATTCTCTCATTAGATACACATTAATCATATATTTCTTTGTCTCTCAGAAGGAATAAGGATTCAAATATTTGGGATCACTGGGATAATAATTTTCTCAAGTGAATAATTTATAATGAGTTGATAATTTTTCTATAGATAAACCCATTATATTGATTATT
The DNA here is from genome assembly GCA_963277665.1 of Viscum album. NCBI lineage: Eukaryota > Viridiplantae > Streptophyta > Magnoliopsida > Santalales > Viscaceae > Viscum > Viscum album. Next base: position 1,499,580,712 of record OY728161.1, read on the forward strand.
GGAGAGTGATTCACATAAATATAAATTATTAAATTAAATTGATCACATGTATCATATGGAATGTAGAAGATTTGAATAATAATGAACATTGGTACCTGTCCTGGTCAATAAGATTTTAAATTTTCATTTTCAATTATTATTTAAACCGATTTTTGTTTTTACCACTTGTTTTGAATCTATTACTATTTTTGCATTCTATTGTCTAAATTACATTTTTTTAAATTAATTTGATATTAATACGCATAAATAATGTGATCCATATGAAATAGTTCACACATTTTTAATAAAATTATGATTTTTGTTTCAAATATAATTAATGTTAGTTAATAAAAATTAATTTTCACATTATCACACATGATTACTAAAACAACTCTTCCAAAAAAGTTATTTTTTAATCATAAAATTCATGTTCCTAAAAGTATTTTTAAATTTAAAATTATAATGTTATAATTTAATGTAAATTTAAAAACAATAATAGTTTTTTACTATAATATATAATTTATAAAATATAATTAATAGAAAATAATAATTACATTTCGTATTATAAATGTATTTCTTATTTCTTACAATTTTACTTGTGGAATTTATAAACCTATAAAAGTTTAATTAATGATATTCTGTAATCTATAATCATTTTCTAGTAATAAATAAATTTCTATAAATTTTTATGTTACACATACTTATGGAAAAATTCATTAAATAAACAGATTTATTAAAAACTACATTTTTTATACATTCAAATAAGAATCCATTATTTGAGGGAAATCACAAAACATTATACAACAGAATTTATTTTAATTGGAATCCAAAAATTTATTTCACATTACAATATTAGAAAATATTAAATTTATAATTATTTATATTAAAAAATTAATTATACATAAAATAAACTATTATTTTTTACTTTCTATCTTAAAAAAATATTTTTTCAATATTATTTCTGATTAGTTTTATACTTAAGAAAATTTATTAATTATTTATCTAATAATTTATTATAATTTATCATAATAATCATTTAAATTTATTATTATTAATTTTTTTAACAATTCATTCATTTATTGTGAAATTAATTATACATTAAAATGTTGATTGATTTTAAATATATATCATCAAAATGTATGAAATTTTTATTGTTTATTTTGTTTTTTATAAGATATATTATTCATATAATTTTTATAATATTTATCATCAATATTATAATGAATTGTTTCAAATCAGTGTCACGTGTTAAACATGTTATCGAATATATTAATTAAATATAAAAATATTCCAAAATATTTTGGTGTCACGGATATGAATTTGGACAATTTGTAATGATTATCAACTAAAAAATTTAAATTATGAATATAGATAAATGTTACATAATAGATATGATATGGATTTTTAACTCCGACGAAGATATTGTGTGTTTGATTCTATCCAAATCAGCAATTTTATTGATCTCAACTATAATCATTATTACATTTCGTTTTTGAATGGTTATCCTTTTATTCATTCCTTCCTCATTAGATGAGTAATTATAAAAATGAAATTGTAAGGATATATATACTAGGGAATTCATGGGATTTTTATAACTTTCAGCCAATACCTAGAGTTTTTTTTACTAAAAAAATTTCATGCCATATAATGGGAGTACACTCCATGTAATGGCATCAATTAATACATTTTGAACTAGATACAGGATGTGATAAATTTAAATGATGTTTAACAAGTTCAGGAAATTTTATGGAAAATATCACATTTTTTATAAAAGGTGATTTGATTTTCTATGTAAATGAGCTTCGAGGAATATAAGACATGTAAAATGATTACACATAATATAATAATCATGAACTAGGATATTATGGTAGTTCTTTCAAATTATGTCTTATTTATTTAGAATAATAATCATTTCACTCAACCTAGAGGCTCAACATAGGTTGTTTTAGGTTACATTATCCCCTCTAGATAACTTCATACAATTATTTATCACTGTTGTGGATGGGTATATTCACATCAGGTTTTGATATCCTTTTGATTCATTATTTTTTTGTTGTGGATGTTGTTTTGGACATTATTGTTTTTTTATTTTTTTTATTGGATATTTTTTTATAATTTTTCATTTTAGTTTCTTGGTGAATTTTTTCTAATGAATTTTTTTTACATGGATTTTGGTCACCATTGTCAAATGTGCCTAGGTTTCTACCATGTTAATAAGGTGTTTCTGTACAATTGGTTAATTTTATGTGTTTAATTTTATCCATGATAAATTCATTCATTTATTCCTTTTATTATATATTATGTGTGATTAAAAATTATTTCATGGATAATAATTTATATTTAAAAAAATGGTATTTACTTTGGAAATTACTTTTATTGATATAAAAATGGGTTATAAAAATATGAATTGGATCATCTTAAAGTTATAAGGATTTATAAAATAATCACAATGTTTTTAAACATAGTTTTTTTAAATGAATATTGGGATATAAGAGAGTGACACTAGATGTTTTAGTGTGTTTACTACAACAAAGGGAGGTATCCTTTTGGGATATCTATAGTCATGACATGATATTAGTTGTGATATTAACTGGAGGGTGATATTAACTGGAGGGACGTGAATCAGTGGGATTTAACGTTATTCCTATTTATGTAATGATTTTTCGTATCTAGTATGATTTTACCTATATGATATATACCGAAATGGTAGGTTCATGATCATTTATGGTTACTTATCATATAATGGTTTTTATTAGGTAATCTTTATCACTTGTTATTAAATAAGGATGTATAAAATTACTTCATAAAATATGTTTTTTATATAGATATGTGTTTACTTGTACAAAAATTTATTTAAGGAAATGATTTAATATATATGGTTTGATAATGTGTATGTATTTTAGGAAAAATGATGGATGAAAAATGAAAAATTATTAATAAATATTTTGTATTTCTAAAAATTCAATGCAAAAAATATTTTTTTAAATTCATGAAATGTTTCATTATTGTTTTTAGAACATTTATAGAAATCATTTTGGTATTCACTTGTGATATCCATCACACAATATGTGGTCTATTGGGTTTTTTTTAGAATTTTTTATACATTATTCATGTAATGTTATTTGATTTTGTAACAGGATGGATTCTCTTGGTATTACTTCTTTCACTTCGGGTTGGCATGTAAGTGACTACTTCTCACTAGTGTATTTAACTTTCATTATGGTTTATAATGTTTTTGTCAATTCATGTATTTATTTTTTCTACTTCTTATTTCCCCTCATTTTATGTTGGTTTTATGTCTTGTTTTTTTTTTGATATTCTAGATTGTTTTCTATTACCCTATTTTATAAATATTACCAGATGGCACATTCTGATCAGCCTGTGTAGTTTACATGGGTTGGTTAATTATAATTTTATATTAAAAGGATTCTCAAACTAATGTGTGATTAAACATTGTTCTTTGTTTATATGTAACATTTGCAAAGGAGTTAGAACCACCATAATTCAGATCATTGGTGAGGTAAAGGGTCTTAGGAATCTCACTTCCATGAATGATACCGAGATACTATGGGTAAATAGGGAATTGTTCCAGGTTTTTGAATAAGAGTTATAGGTCATTAAAATTTAATGTGTGGTATGTTTATTTAAGTTTAAATGATTCTTTTTAAGAAAAGTATTTTTGTGGGTTAATACACTTGTGGACCCTATTGTGTATAAGTTATAATCATTACTTTTTAGAATCTAGGTCATGTGGTTGTCAATAACCTAGGACATTTGGGGGATCATGACACAAAATTTTCTAAGTATAATCCACCAGTAGTTTTTGTTGAAAATTTACATCAGGAATATGATGAGTTTCAGGAATATATAGAAAGGATCTTAAAAATATTGATTACTGCACAATTTTATAAGGTGTTTTTTACCATGTGTAACACCCCAAGCATCCACGGTACACTTTTCTTTGAATAATATAGTAGCGTGTGTTGTACGCAAATTCTATTTCTAACACACACCACAACCAATCAAACTAGCCGTTATGAATAGTGAAACCCACTTTTTGAAATTTTATAAATTTTATCTTCCAAAATTGACTTTATTTCTGTTTTCAAAATATCAAAATTAGCTTAGAGTGAAATTTTGGTACTTTTTTGGATAACAATTACATTTTGATGAAAAGTGAAAATTACTAAATTTTAATTAAAAACAACATTTTTAATAAAAATAATTAATAGTGATAAATTAATAATTTTAGTGGGTTTAAAGTATATTTAGAATATATTTTTACCATTTAATACAAGGTTGGTCATTGGACATAATTTCACATTTAAACATGTCATAAACAAGTGTCAACTTTTTGATATTTATTATTTCTTAAAAACACGCTCTTTGTTTTGACAGTGGAAAATAATTTTAAATTAATTTCGGCCACTTCTGTGTTTCGAAATTAGAAAAATGGATTACATATTTGGAATCATGATGTCCAAATTATGTTAATTGGTAACACTTATTTTTAGACATTTTGAATAATTACATTGGTAAATATTTTATTTATCGTGGTAAAATGGTAAATCAAGTAAATAATGGTAAAATATAATATTATAATAATATTATTTTACCCTAAAACGTGTCCAAACCCTATTGGTTGATACATGTCCACCAATGTGAATCTTTGGGTCTATTTTGGGATTCCATTGATCCACTTGTAGGATATGGGGAAACATTATATTAATTAATTTAAAGTTAATACAAAAATTATATAAGAATATATCTTTTAGAAAAAAAATACATAGTGTTATATATGTTATATTTTCGACTATAATTATTCATTATAAATTTAAAAATATATCTTACATAATCTTATTTTATTTATAATTTTTAGACATTGAATAATTATATTTATTTATGACACATTAATCATGCAGTATTTTCCATATTAATGAAAGAATAAAATAATTAGTATAAGAAATGTTAAAATAAATATACATTGAATGTTTTGATGCCATCAAAAAATTTTATTGATTAATTTTACATGTCAGGATTTCTTAAATGATTTTTATTTGAATTTATGACGTTGTTAAGACTTTAAAAAAATCAGTTATTAAATATTGTCAAAATTGACATAAATTAGTTTTTAAACAAAAAATTATATTATTAATTGTTATTCTATTTCTAAAAATACAAGGATAGTAAAAATGACTTATATCATGATAATTGTATCATTAATGGACCACTTGGGGGTTTATTGGATGTATATAGTATGTTTATTAACTATATAATGTAAAAATATAAAGAGACACGGTAAATGTCAAACTAATTAACTAAGAGTTAAAACAAAAAGATAAGGTTTATATAGTGACCCAAAGCTGTCTAAAATCTATTAGATGAATGGATTTAGACAAATCCCCATTTTAACCTTTAAATAATCCACTTTGGAACATTAGAAACTAAATATTAATTTACTAAAAAATAAAATTTCTTACTTTTCCAAAGGTGCCCCTCACCCACTTATAAAAGGGAACTCCCCCTTCTCTCAAATTCATACCCTCAAAGTCTTTTGTATCGGACAACCCTTTCCAAAATATTCTTTCAACTTCCCTCAATTCGACCTAGTGGCCTTATTTGGATCAAACATCCCACCTAGGGATCCCTTTTGATCAAATCAAACAGAAGAACCCGAAGAAGAGGTAATGTTTTCACCACCCTCTTTCAAGTTCCTTTATCCATCAACTTCTTCTTTATTTGTTATTTCCATTATTAAATAATAACTAAAGTATCTTGTATATACTGTGATATTATTATAAATAGTGTACAACCATATTCAATATTCTATCCATCATTTGAATTACTTGTCACCATACGTGCGTATGTACGGCTTACCTTCTCCACGTCGTGGTGTAATTGTTATTCAAACATTATTATTTGGATGGGTATAATAATGAGGTTTAGTTAATTTAAATAATAAATTTAACTTGATAATTATTCTGTATATATGATACACCACCCAATTATATATTATTTTAATATCCAAAAATATTTTATTGTCGCTCGCGCATACGTACGGACTACCGTCTACACGAACGTGATGAGATTGAATCCCCATCATATCCATTTAAGAATAATTTTCATTTGATGGTTAAAAAATGTTTAAAAACTTAATTTCATTCTGGATATAAATAAGATACAACCTATCCATAACAAAAATGGCTTATGTATCAAAAATTATAAAATAAAACGAGTAAGTGAACACCCGAAATGACAATAATAATAATATATTACTAACAAAGAAATATTAAAATATCATATATGATATCAAATTTATGTATATGATTATTTTATAATTTAATAAAAATAATTTAACTATTATACAGGAGTTTAACCAACCCTAATCCAAGGAAAAGTACATAGTAAGGGTTTATTTCACAATCTCTTCATTATCTGATGTTGTTTATACATAATTATCTATTGAGACCTCTTTATCATCCACATCAATGTTTCATAAAAAAAATTATAACATTCTTACTATTTTACAGAATATAGGGTAAAGTCATATATACCCTTGTTTTCCTTTTTATAAGATGTTTATAATGGATTCTTCCCACCGTTTTCCAAAGAAGGCCCTTTTATACATTTTCAACAGAATTAAGGTAAGAATGTATTTTTTTAACATATACGGTGGGTTCCGGTATTTTCCACCATTATAAAATATTCAATTTCTCCCTTACAAGCTTATAAGAATATTTTCAAAGTATATTTTTTTTTGTATAATCCTGTTACTTTTAAATGATTTAAAAAAAGAGATATTTCTCTCCTATAGTTTTGATTTTATCTATATCAACATCCTTTGATAGATTTTAAGCTTATTTTATATTGATTTATTATGATAAAAAGCTTCAATATTGTATTGATGGTTTTGTGATATGTTTGAATGTGGATGTGTTATTTGTATATCATTCATGGTTTATTGAGAAAGTATTGACAATTCATATGCTATATTTAATAAGAATGTTTAAGTTATGTTTAAACCTATTCATATGAGGAATGCATTAGACTTAATGTGTGACGAGTGGATCCTGATATAGCTTCTCGATGCATCGGTAGGTCTCATGAGACAAACTAGTGTCTTGGCATAAGGCATTGATAAAATCTTATTTGTAGTCTTGGCACAAGACCTTGGCTATGTGGTTATGATAGTCTAGCATTATGCATTCCATCATTATGAAAGTGGTTATTGATATTGCATTCGATTATACGACTAGTATAATATCAATATGAATAAGTAAATGGAAATATTTCATTTTATTTCTTCCATATTATGCTGATGTTCATGTTTAAAAGGATTTAGTTTTAGTTATACATTGCCTTAAATGTTTAAGCTTATTTATGAAAGTATATGCTATATTGTTATCCTTACTAGGCATTTCAGCTCACCCCTTTCTGTGATTTATTTTTCCCAATATGTGAGGAAGTATGTCATGAATGACCTGAAGGGATAGTATAAGGGTATATGAGAGTGGAGACAATATGTTGTTGTAGTTTTCACTTTATGATGTAATATAAACATTATGAATGTATCTAGTGATTTCAAGGCTACTAAACTAATAGGTCTTTGGAGACTTGATCTTTTGTGATCTTTCCAATGATATATAATAATGCAACGACACTGGGTAACTGGGTTCGGGGCATTAAAGTTGGTATCAGAGGATGTTTAGTACAAAAATAGGAAGAGAGATTTAGATAAACTCTGATTAGAGAACATAACCCTAAGATATACATTGAGTATAAGTATAGAATAACTTCCTAGAATTTTTGTATTGTAGAGATTTTGTGAGTTTTCCAAGCAATACATCCCTGTCTGGATACGAGCAGGTATAGGAGGCTCTGGCACAGATATACCTAGGGGTAAATCCAAAAAACACCACATTGAGATAGACTCGAATAGAAACTAGTGCACGACAACCGGCCTTACTGCACTCTTGGTTACGACACTCCCGTGGGATATGCATAGGATAATTTTCATTTTCTTTACAGGACATTGTGAATGTTTTATGATTATATACATCCTTAATGAAATCATTTTTATGATTATAGATTATATACATAAACTGTTTAATTTATGTTAAGTGATTTACAAGTTTGGAATAATGTACTTTTATTCATAAACTGATCTAGTTTATGGAATTATTTAGAATTGTATCCTAGTGGAATGAATGAAAATTGTATCAATGCACGCACTCCATGTAGGGATTCCCATCCTACTCATGATAATTATAGTGGAGCTGGTGATGAAACTGGTGCTGATCAGCAAATCACCATACTGGGACAACTCACTCATGTTATAAATAATAACCTTACCTATATGGAGAACCCTAATCTGCAGCAAGGAGGATCAAGGTTATATCGCTTCATGAGGCAACAACCACCTACATTTAATGGGAGTAAAAATTACTTATTTGCTGAAAAATGGATAAATTCCTTTGAAAAAAATATTTTATGCCTTGGGGAGTAGAGAAAGGGAAAAGGTTGTCCTAACAATTTCTTGAGTCTGAGACAAAAGAAGGACAAAAATGTCGCAAAGTATGAGGCTAACTTTTCAAGGTTAGCGAGGCATGCAGCAGATTATATACGTAACCCGTGGAGTACGATTGGTCATTTCATTGATGGATTGAAACCATTTATTCATTGAGTAGTAGTCTCACAATCCTTCTCGTTTAAGAAAATATTTTCTCATGTGCTATCAAGAAAGAAAAATAATTCTCTAAGTCTTATTACTGTATAGAAAATAAATAGAAGCAGAGATCTTCTTATCACTCTTGAAATGGAAATGAAGGGATGAAGGGAAAAATTGAATATCCATCCTTTACTAAATATGGAAAGAAACACCCCAGTACTTGCATGAAAGGAATGGATGTCTGTTACAAGTGTGGTGAAAAAGGCTACCAAGCTCGTGATTGCAATGGGAAGAAATAAGCTTACGATGTTCAATTCTACAACTACAGGGATCTGAGACATTATGCACATAATTTTTTCTTATGAATCATGTGAAATTACCTTAGAAAAGGCCAAGGGATCGAGGCCAAGTTTATTCTATCACTACTGCTGAGGTAGAAGCTCTGAAAGACGTGGTGGTAGGTAAAATAATGGTTTCCTCAAGTTTAGCAAATACATTATTTGATACTGGATCATCACATTGTTTCATATCTTCCTAGTTTTCTATGAAAATTAAATATTTTCATTTTGATTTAACGAGGTAGTTGTCAGTTAAAACTCATAAGTGAAGTATAATTGCTACAATGTTCTGTGAATCAGGTCCCATTAGAGCACATAAATGTTCTTTATATGCTGATCTCATCATCATACCTATGATTGAGTTTTATATAATCCTTGGTATGGATTGGATTTTGTACTATGATGCAAATATATATTCTAAGAAGAAGGAGGTTACAATTTTTTATAATGATGATAATGAACACCTTATCTTTAGAGCAGAATAATCACCACTTGATTCTTATCTTGATCCAACCCTAGTAGCTTAATTAAATTCAATTATCGTGGAGGAAGATAATGAAATATCTGTGGGTGAGGAATGGAATGTTCAAATATGGTTTGTACCTATTTTGAAAGAATATGAAGATGTGTTTTCATAATATTTACCTGGACATCCTCCCGAATGAGAAATTGAGTTTTCCATTGATTTAATTTCTGGTTCAAGGCCTATATTGAAGACCTCTTATAGAATGGCCACTATGGAATTAGTTTAACTAAAGAAACAACTAGATGAATTGATTAACAAGTGATTGATTCACCCTACTGCTTATCCATGGGGAGCCCATGTCCTTTTGTTAAGAAGAAATATTGATCTATGAGGTTGGGATTTGACTACAGGGAGATCAATTCTATAACAATAAAGAACAATTATCCCCTACCTCACATTGATGATTTATTCGACCAACTGAATGGAGCTCAATAATTTTCAACGATTGGCCTTCGATCTGGATACCATCAGTTGTGTGTGAAGAAGGAAGTCATTCCGATTACAGCATTTTAAAACTGGTACAGGAATTACGAGTTCACAATAATGCCTTTTGGGATGACTAATGCACCCTATGTTTTCGTGGATCGAATGAATTTTTTTTCAAAGAATACTTTGATGAATTTGTAGTGGTATTTGTTGATGATATCTTGGTATAATCCAAAAGCTAAGAGGATAATGAAATTTACTTTCACATTATCTTGAAGACACTTAAAATAAATGAATTATATGGGATGTTTAGTAGGTATGAATTATGGATTCAGGAGAGTTATTTTCATGGGCATATTGTTTCTAAGGATGGAATTTCCATTGATCCTTCTATGACATGAGCAATCCAAGAATGGCCAGCACAAACAAGTATAAATGAGTTACATAGATTTATTGGTTTAATAGGTTATTATCGACGTTTCGTCCATAATTTTTCTCGGTTGGCTAACCCATTAACAAAGCTCACACAAAAAGGGGTTAAATTTGTTTGGACAAAAGAGTGTGCAGAAAGTTTCGAAGAACTGAACAGATGAATAGTCAATTGTCCTATATTGACTCTACCATTGGGGAAGGATGGGTTCATTATTTATATGTATGCATCGAAAAAAGGACTTGGTTTTTTCCTTATGAAAAATGATATAGTTATTTACTAGGCATTATGACAGTTGAAAATTCATGAGCAACACTATCCTACTCATGATCTTTAGTTAGCTGCTATAATAGTTTCTTTAAAGATATGGAGACACGAACTATTTGGGGAAAATATGAGATTTATACTGATCACAAGAGTTTGAAGTATATTTTCACACAAAAATAACTCATCATGAGTCAAAGGAGATGGCTTGAACAACTCAATAATTATGATTTCACGATACACTACCACTCAGGGAAGGTAACTAAGGTTGTGGATGCCTTGAGTAGAAAAGATCATGGAGTTTCGAACAAGGGGAGAGTTGAGAGGGATCCTATTTTCATGGATCTAGTAATGATGGATATGAGAATCACCATGGAAGGTGAAACATCAATACTTTTTCAAATGGTTGTCAAACCATCTGTACTATAAAGGATAAAGGGTTCTTAGACCGATTATGAAGAGTTTCAAAAAGAATATTAATACTGTGATTGATGGGAGATTGAGTGACTTTGTGTATGAAGATGGAATTTCGAAATTTGGGAAGATACTTTGTGTTCTAGATATACCTGATCTAAAAATGGAATTTTGGGATGATACTCATAGTTCCAATTTATCTATACACAATGGGAGCACCAAATTGTAAATATATTTGAAGGAATATTTTTGGTGGGACAACATGAAGAGGGAGACTGCTGACTCTGTGTCAAGATGTATGGCTTTTCAACATGTGAATACAGGAAGGCAACAACCAAGAGGAGTCATGAAACCTCCTCCCATACTTGAGTGGAAATGGGATAATATCACGACGGACATTGTCATGGGACTATCAATGACTCCTAGAAATAATGATGCAATATGGGTCATTATTGATCGTCTTACCAAGACTGCACATTTTCTTCCTATAAGGGTAGATTTACCACTTGAAAGTCTATCAAGGCTATAAATAAATGAAGTTTTTAGACTTCATGGAGTACCCCTATCGATTGTTTCTAATCGTGATCCCCGTTTTACTTCAAGATTCTGGAAGTGTTTTCAGAAGTCCTTGGATACTGAACTTCATTTGAGTACTGCCTACCAACCTCAAATAGATGGACAATCAGAACGAACTATTCAAACATTATAAGACATGTTTATATCTTTCTCACTTGATATTCAGGGTACGTGGGATCAATATTTACCTCTGGTAGAATTTTCCTATATCAATAGCTTCCATTCAAGTATTCAGATGGCACCATATGAAGCGTTATATGGAAACAGATGTCGCACACCAACCTTTTGGGATGATGTTGGTGAAAGAAAACATGCAGGCCCAGAACTATTAGAGGAAACGATGAAAAAGGTGAAGGTAATCCAAAACCACATCAAAGCAGCTCAATGTAGGCAGAAGAGCTATGTCGATAACCTAAGGAAGGATTTGTAATTTCTGGTAGGAGATCATGTTTTCTTGATGGTATCGCAAAGGAAGGGACTTATTCGTTTCAGTAAGAAAGGTAAATTGAATCCAAGGTATATAGGACCTTTTGAAATTCTAGAACGAATTGGGTTCGTAGCTTACTGGTTGACAATGTCATTGTGTCTCTCTAAATTCACCATGTGTTCCACATATCATTGTTAAGAAAATACATGCATGACCCAATGCATGTACTCACCTATGAGGAATTAAAACAGGAACCCAATCTGTCTTATTACCATGAGCTTGTCAGTATTTTTGATATAGGAGAAAAAGTTTTTAGAAACTAGGGGACTCGTCTGGTAAAATTTCTATGGAGGAACCATAAAATGGAAGAGGCAACGTGGGAAGCTTAGGAACTTATGCTTAAGAATCACCCAAGTATTTTCATGCGGTAGTATTCTATATATTTCGGGGATGAAATTATTTGAAGGACAGGAGAATGTAACACCCCAAGCATCCGTGATATGCTTCTCTTTGAATAATACAGTAGCGTGTGTTGTACCCAACTTCGAGTTCTAACACACACAACAACCAATCAAATTAGCCGTTATAAATAGTAATACCCAATTTTTAAAATTTTACACATTTTATATTTCAAAATTGAATTCATTTTTTGGTTCGGAATATCGAAATTATCATAGGGTAAAATTTTGGTACTTTTTGGATCACTTATATATTTTGATGAAAAGTGAAAATTACAAAATATTAATTAAAAACAAATTTTTTAATCGAAATAATTAATAGTGATAAATTGTGAATTTGAGTGGTTTTAAAGTATATATAGAATATATTTTTACCATTTAATACAATGATGATCAATGGACATAATTTCACATTAAAACCTGACATAAACAAGTGTCAATCTTTTGATAGTTATTATTTCTTAAAAACACGCATTTTGTTTTGACAGCGGGAATTAATTTTAAATTAATTTCTTCCATTTTTATGGTTTGAATTTTTAAAAATGTATTCCATATTATTAATCAGGATTTACAAATTGTGTAAATAGATAACTCTTATTTTTAGACATTTTGAATAATTACTTCGGTAAATGTTTTGTTTACCAAGGTTAAATGGTAAATTCTAGTAAATATGGGTAAAAAATAATATTATATTAATATTATTTTACCCTAAAACGTTTCATAACCCTATTGGATGATACATTTCCTACCATGGTCATCTTTGGGTCGATTTTGGGACCCCATGGAGCCACTTGTAGGTGATAAGGACACTTTATATTAATTAAGTTAAAGTAAATACAAAAATCACAAAAGCATATATCATTTAGAATAACAATTTTTACATGGGGTCATATATGTTATATTTTTTACTATAAATATTCATTGGAAATATAAAAGATTTCCTAAATAATATTATTTTATTTATAATTTTTAGACATTGAATAATTAAATTTATTTATTACACAACAATGTTGCATTATTTTCCTTATTAATGAATGAATCAAATAATTAGTATTATAAATGTTAATATAAATATAATTTGAACGTTTTCGTGCTATAAAAGAATTTAATTGGTTAATATAACTTGTTATAATATATTAAATAAATTTAATTCGAATTAATATAGTGTATATGACTTTAAAAAAATCAATTATTAAATATTGTATAAATTGACATAAATGAGTTTTTTTAAAATATTATATTATTAATTGATATATTATACCTAAAAATCTGTGTATGGGCAAAAAGACATATATCATGATAGTTTTATAATTAATGGACCACTTGGTGGTCTCTTTGATGTATATATTTTGTTTATTAACTATGTAACATAAAAATAAAAAGTGACATGATAAATGTCAAACTAGTTAACTATGAGATATAACTTAAATATAAGGTTAATATAGTGACCCAAACCTGTCTAAAATCTATTGGTTGAATGGATTTCGACCCATACCCACCTTAACCTTTAAATAATCTACTTTATATCCATTAGAAACCGAATATGGATTTATTATAATAAAATATTTCTAGCTTTTCCTAAGGTGCCCCTCACCCCTCTTATAAAAGGACACTCCCCCTTCTCTCAAATTCATACCCTTAAAGCCTATAGGTTTGGCCAAAACCTGCCAAAATATTCTCTCAAATTCCCTAAATTCTATCTAGAGGCCTTAGTTTGATCATAAATCCATCTTATGGATCCATTTTGATAAAATCAAAAGAAGGAACCCGAAGAAAAAGGTAATGTTTTCACCACCCTCTTCCAAGTTTCTTTCTTCTTCAACTTCTTCTTTCTTTGTTATTTCCATTATAAAATAATAAATCCAGTATCATATATATACTATGATGTAATTATAAATATTTTACAACCATATTCAGTATTCTATCCATCCTTTGAATGACATGTCACCATACATGTGTGCGTAAGGCTTACCGTCTCCACGTTGTGGTGTAATTGTTATTCAACATATAATTATTTTGATGGGTATAATAATGATTTTTAATTCATGTAAATAATAAATATAACATGATAATTATTCTTTATATATGATTCACCACCCAATTATATATTATTTTTATATCAAAAAATGATATTGTCGCTTATTGTGTACGTACTGACTACAGTCTCCACAAACGCGATGATATTCATTCTCCATCATATCCATTGAAGAATAATTATCATTTGATGGTTTAAAATAATGATTAAAGACTTAATATAATTCTGGATAAGAATAAGATACAACCTATTTATAAAAAACATGGATTATGTAACAAAACATATAAAAGAAAACAAGTAAGTGAACACCCAATATGACGATAATACTAAAATATAATTGACAAAGCAATATAAAAATATCATATATGATATCATATTTCTGTATATGATTCTTGTATAACATAATATATTTTTTAACAATTATACATGAGTTTAACGTACCGACAACCATGGAAAATTACAAGGTAAGGGTTTATTTCACAATCTCTTCATTATCCGAGGTTGTTGATACGTAATTATCTACTAGGACCTCTTTATCATCCACATCCATGTTTCATAAAAATGTATTTCAAAATGTTATTACTATTTTACAAAATATAGTATAAAGTAATTTATACCCTTGTTTGACTTTTTATATGATTTCTATAAAGGAATATTTCCGTCATTTTCCAAACAAGGTCCTTTTTAACCTTTTAGACAAAATTAATGTAAGAATGACTTTTTTTAACTTATATTGTGGCAGCAACAATTTTCTGCCGTTCTAAAATATTCAATGATTCTATTACAAGCTTATAAGAATATTTTCAAAGAAAATTTTTTCTTTTATAATTATGTGACCTTTAAATTATTTAAAAAAGATATATTTCCCTCAAATATTTTTTGATTATATTTATGTCAAAATCCTTTGATGGATTTTAAGATTATTTGAAGTTGATTTATTATGATACAAAAATTCCATATTTTGTTGAAGGTTTTGTGATATGTTTTACTATGGATGTGTTATTTTTATACAATTCATGGTTTATGGAGGAATTATTGACAATTCGTATTCTTGTTTTAATTTGAATGTCTATGTTATTTTTAAACCTATTCATATGAGGAATGCATTGGACTTAATAAGTGATTATTGGAGCCCGATATAGCTCCTTGATGGATCAGTAGGTCTCATGAGACAAACTAGCATCTTGGAACAGGGGCTTGACAAAATCGTAATTGTAGTCTTGGAACAAGGCCTTGACTATGTGGTTATGATAGTCTTGAATTGTTAATTCCATCATTATGAAAGTGGTTATTGATATTGCATGTGATTATTCGACTAGTAGAATATACATGTGAATAAGTAAATGGAATTATTTCATTTTATTTCTATCATATTATGCTGAAGTTCAAGTTTAAAAGGTTTTTTTAGTTATACATTGCCTTAAATGTTTATGTTTATTTATGAATGTTTCCGCTATTTTTTTATCCATACTGGGTGTTTGAGATCACACCATTATATGTTTTATTTTTCCCAGGATATGAAAAAGTATTTTATGAAAGACCTTCAGAGATATTATATGGGGATATGAGTGTCGAGACATGATTTTGATATTGTTTTCACTTTATGATGTAATGTAAACTTTATGAATGTATCTAGTGATTTCAAGGTTACTAAACTAATCAGTCATTCGAGACATGATCATTTGTGATCATGCAAATGTTATGTAAAAATGCATTGACTATGGGTAACTGGGTTTGAGGCATTAGACCATGTCTATGATCAAGGGGATTACAAAGAGATTGTAGGGAAAATATGGTCCTCGAAATGTTCCACTAGGTGCTTATATGGGATACCATAAATAAATTCATTAACATGACCTTTTACCATGGAACATTGAATTTATTAATATCTCGACTGTTTTGAACCTTAGTGAGGGGTTATTCAATTATAAGGAACGCATCTCATTTTTGGATTTGGTTCATCTCAGAAAAGAGCATGTAAAAAAGAGTACATCATGGATTAATGTCATGAATCATCTCCCAAGGCATGTGTCGTGGCTACCCCATGCTATCCTTTAATATGCCAGGGGAAGTTGACTAGAACTGAGTAGGTATATCCCACAAATGGGAGGCATTTTCCTAAGTACATGTACACACACACGTATCCACAAGCCCAAAAGTGTTATACTGAAAAAATAAGTGAAAGAGTAAGCATACCATTAGGGTTCCAACAAAAGAGTATGAATGTAGAAAAAATGAAGTGTAAATAGGGAAAAATTACAAGCCCAACCAAAAAGGGAATGAACAATATCAGAAATCACATCTGATGAAAATCATACTAGATGGGTAGGTACATAAAAAACTCTCTATAGTCATTGAAGAACAACTCTTCTATCAGGCCTCTCTTTATGAACTACCTGGTCCTATTACACCATACACTCCATCGAAGAATTGATAATATTCACAAGACATGACACATGTGGGTATAGGCCATTACAGGGGTTAGTAAAACAATATGCAGTAGGGGCCCCGAAACAAAAAAGGTATGTCACTAAGAAATATACCAATTACACCAAAAAGTAAACACAAAAATTACATCACGAAGGAAACACATGTAGTACACCACAAAGGAGACACATTAAGTACACTATAGAGGAAACACAAGAAGTACAATTAATATGGTCAGCTCATATAGGTGTAACTCTAAAGCACAAAGAGAAGTATTTCCAATTATAGTCCACAGATATCTCATTCTATATTACACTACAAGTGTCGGTCATTCACGAAGAATTTATAGTGCATAGAGCATCGATGGTGCACATAGTGTCGATGGTATACAGATTGTCAGTGGCACAAAAAGTGTTGGTGGCGCATGGAGCATCAATGTCCCCCAGAGCGATGATGGAGTTTGTGACGTTGATGTAGCATGGAAAATTGATGACCCATAGAGCATATATGGGACATGGAGCATCGGAGGCACATGGAGCTTCAATGGTGCATCGAGAATTGATGTATCAAGAAGTCCCCAAAGCCACATTGTAACATCTTGTCATAGGATTCTTATCATTGCATGATTTTTATAAGAGAACCTACTCTTTAAGACATTAGGTCATAAACCCAATTAAAAAAAACTATCTTATAGTGTCTAAAAATTATCCCCTAATTTAAGGGTACCAATGGCTTATATGGGTTGTGAATCAGACACATGGTTTGAATGATATGGCCAATTTAGTAAAAAGGGTCTGGTTTTGGTCTGACTTGAGCCAGCCCGATTGGGCATCGACCATAGGGCCACTGGGCTATGCAGTCCAGCCCGTTGGGCTACTCGAGTGACATGGTTATCCAACTTGGATCATATCGCATCGGGCCACCTCACTTCTCAAAACATGGACTTCCCTCTATGCATCCCATGGGTCCCCATGGTCACCTGACATTGTAGATTTCAGGATCCCCGGGATATATAGAATTGAACCACATTGTTCTAACGGCCTGACGAATCAGCCAAATCCCTAAGCCCCACTGCCATGAGGTCCTCCTCTGACATGGAATTGATTAGTGCCCTAGTGTATCCATCGTTGCCTCCTGCCATGGCCTCTAATGCACATCTGTGGCCCCTGCCACTACAGGCTCCCTAACGGTACCACCATCTGCATTACACAACCACAACCATCTGCCCTAATGGTTGGTGTTCTGATATACTCCTCCTGGCTCAACATTCCATTTTAAGCTGGTGTTATCTAAACCATTGTCCGCCCTATCGATGGACTTTCCCTACTGTGCTTCACATGAAACGGTAGAAGTCAATACCACTAGCCCCCGCCTTGTTCTACCTCCATCTTGCGTTGTCATGGTCCAGATCCCTATCTCGGACCGTTGCACCACATATCAATGTCACACAAATTCTATTATCTACATTCTCTATGAACATTCAGGGATTTAAAAAAGTCACATTAACACCCCAATGGAAGGATCATGGTCGTGTTCATGTCAGCCTTGATATGATCATATTAGAATGTATTTAATGATGAATAATCAAATGATAATCACCAAGAACAATCATCCCTTTAATTCTATAAATTAAAACCATACCTCAAGAATGATTGAACCATGAATTAACCTATTCATGTGTTGGTTCACATTCATTATTGAATATAAAAGTGTAATGAAATCATGAATATATCAAAACCCTACCTCAATGACTTTATTAATCATTGTAAATGAACAGAGTTATATGTCATCATTGACCTGTGATCCACCATGGTTCATCTTCTTGAGAGATCTTCATTCTACTTTCCTCAGAGAAACTCAAGGGTTTTGGAAATAAAGCTAAATTTCTTTGATAAGGGTTGTTAAAAAAAATAACCTCCAATATGTCAACTTGTAACATTCAATAAAATAGTTTTTTTATATATATTACTGATATTCACTTCCAAAAACTATCATTCACCCTCAACCTAAATCGACCGAGGATTGGCCCCTCCGAAGGAAAACACCCAATTTTAAACACAACATTGCTATTAGGTTTCCAATCTGGGTTAACATTTATGATTCATTAGGATTTCAAAATAAAATAATTTTTATTCACATAGTTTATTTATGGTTACACCCCTGGTGAATTTTTCTAAAAATGGCATGTTTCGACCAATGTTATGCCACTCATAGGATAAATCCACTACTCTGATATCAAATGTTCCCTCGTATTTATGATTTTATTACTTGTTTAAGAGTTATTTAACTTTTTCAAAAAATTCACACACGCTTTCTAATAAAAATTGTACATTTTTTCAATCAATAATCATATCTTCCTAGGCCTCTGAATTTCACATTATCTTAATACCAAGTCTTATAATTTTATAAAATAATATTTAACATTAAAATCTATAAAATCAAAGTCATTATATTAGAGGTATGAGTTAAGAATGAGGCATGATATTTGGTAAATGTTGGTACTCACGTTACATTTGAAAATTTTTAGGTGGTTGACCAACAATATTTATATAAGGTATACATAGCTTTGAAAACATATTTTGGTGGAGCTTCAGTTGGTTCAGGGATTATTGAGGGTGTATCTTCTAGGTAGAAAAGGAATCATAAGGATGGTATGTCCTTTTCAAAGACCGTTTTTTGGGCTTCGACAGGGCCAAAAAAGGTTTAATTCAACAAATGTGGAGGGATATGTCATACCAATTCTAATATTATAGATTATTATAATACATTTCATATTTTTGAATAATTTTTTCATGTACATTGTTTCTGTGAATGGATATCTCAATGAAGTATCAAAGGATCCACTCTCACTATGTTTTTATACTTTAATGTAGATACTTACATTGGTGAAAGAGTAATCCTTTTACCTTGAAATATGTTCATGTGGATCATACACTAATCATTTATTTAGTGGAGTATGAACTAATAGAATCTAAATTAGGGATGGATATTATTTGAGGTACTATTTTTATCATTAATTATATGGTTCTAGATTTGTTTACAATTGGTTCTAGTCATTATTTTTTTTCATCAATGTTAGTTTATATTTTTTGTTTTCATTTATATATTATTCCATTATCTTATTCATCCTTTTATTTCTTAAAGTGTAAGGCACATATGATGTTTCATATGTCATATAAGATAGAAGATTGTAGCCAATTTTGAGTTTGAGGGTGACAGTTTAGTACATGATGTTGAAATTTCCTATTTGATCATCCTTATGGATTGGGTGATCATTTTTATGTCCTAGATATAATGTTATCACCGTTGAGTTTATTTATTTTCCATTTATGTTGTAACTCATACATTATTATGTTAGTGAGACTATAGATTATGAAGTGCATGTCCTTTTTCCCATCTACTGTGGTAATCTCATGCATGTTGGTAGAGATGGTTCTTCATGTAGTTGACCCTTGTTTTGGTGGGAAAAATCCTATAGTATTGTTTCTATATAACCATGGAATTTTTGTTTTATTTTAATTGTTTACCACCATAGGGAGTGTTCAATATTACAATAGACCTTATCCCTTGTACAATTCCCATTTCTATGAATTTTTACATAAAAAAATTAGCTATGTTAGTAGAACATAGGGTCTAATATGAGGACCTGGGTGAGAAAGGATTCAGACTTACTATTGATTCAACAAGGTGTTTCCTTATCTACTTTTATATGAATAAAAATTGGTACCTATAACTTTGATTTATTTTAACAAATTTTAAATCAAGTGAACATTTTGAAAAAAAATATCGATTGATAATGATTGATGATCTATTTAATCGTAATGGATGGGTTTTTTGGTAATCAATGATTTACATGTGGTCAAGGTACCAATTTTAGAGATTTTGAGAAGATAATATACATATGAATGTTTTTAGAAGTTTTCATTATTATTTCATGTTCGTAGTTACACTATTCTGTCTCACTAATTGTCATGCAGTTTTTACTACGTTGATGAATCAAATATTTCATTGGTTCATGGAATACATTATTTTTATGTTTGTTGATGAAATTTTTTTGTACTCTAATTCTAATGAGGATTACATAGACCATTCTAGAATCATTATTTGATCCTTAAAAGAACATTATTTTAATGATATGTTTTCAAATTGTGTGTATGGGATATAGTATTTGTTGTTTCAAAGAAATGTGATATCACATAAGGACACATAAATAGACCCTGAAACAGAATAGGTAGTTATGTCATATGAGTGTCCCATAAATTTGTGTGAGATCCAATGTATCTTGTGTTTTTATTATTAACCATATATTTTTTGATCTAAAAATCTCCATGATGACATCTCTAATAAATCATTAACTCATTATGGTGTAATGTTTGAATTCAATGAAAATGGTGTGATATATTTTTAGGATATGATGGTGAGATTAACATCAACTCCGACATGTAGTGTTCCTAAAATATTATTGGGTTATGATGATTTCTATTATGTTTCTAGAATAGGTGTGGAAAATTTCTTTCTAAAGACTAAATATGTTTTTCCTTATGTATAACACTATTTTTTCAATTATAAGTAGTGATACAATAAAAATTATCTTAATTGTTACGTTTTTATGAATTAACTAAAAATATTTTGTCACATTAATATTGGGGATTAGTTTATTGTGTATTGACATCATAATATTCTAAAATAATATTTTTAAAAATAAAATATCTATATTTTTGATAGGGATTATGATAAGTGTATCATAAATCTATTGATTTTAAAATTTATCATACACATAATAAATATAATATTTTTTTCAAAGTGAGGAATAGGGAATTAATAACACAGGACATGAAGGAATCAATTGAGAACTACTCACTGAAATATGTGTCTTCAGGAATGAGATTGGGAGTGGAAGTGTTTTTTAAACATATGTACATGGATTTGAAGAAATATTTATCATCTCTTTATGAGTGAGTTCAGCTCGAACAGTTGACCGAAACATATTTATTATGATTTAGTTAATGAATTTTTTTTGGGGACTACGGTTGATTAGTATTAGCCTCCAAATGGAACATTATGATTCTATAGTACATTCATTTTTTCATTTTCCATGTGTTAGTAGTAGTTGGTTGGTTCGAAAAATTATTGTTGGTTCATCAACCCATGTACTACAAACATGTATCATGATTTGAGACATCGGTATTGGTTGGAGGGGATGAGATGGTCTATTTTAGATTTTGTATCAACATGCCATACATATTAATAAATTAATATGGAACACAAGAGATTTGTTGGGTTATTCCACCTTTTTTAAATTTCATTATGGGAGTTGTGTGAGATTTCAATGGATTTTATCATTGGTTTTCTACAATGTACTAGCACAAAGGATGAGATTTTGGTGATTATTGATCGAATCATGAATTCTTTTTCATTTCCTATGTATTGATGAGACAAAGAATGTGGAGTATCCTGTTTAAATCTATTTCCAATTTATTGTGATACATGGTGGTGTTCACTCTGTAGTTATTTATGATAGGGATAAGAGGTTTTCATATATGATTTAGAATGTCTTAAAATAAGTGATGGGTTCCAAGACTAAATGAATCATATCATATTATTTACATATGGATGGAAAAATAAAGAGGAATATGTAGGCTATTTTGTATAATCTATGGGATTATGTGGTTGAATTTGGAGGATTTTGGGAAAATAATTTGACTGTGTATGACATTAACTATAAATATTGTTATTAGTCCTTGATAAATATAACTCCATTTTATGATTTTTATGGGAGGACATGTAGATATCCCTTTTGTTGGGAAGATTTGGGATATCATTCCTTGGATTTATCAAGTGTTGTTTAAGAGATGATGGATATGGTGAAATGTATCCAAATTTGTTTGATCCTAGAAAATATTGGTAACAAATCTAATGCAGACCATATTCATCATACTCAATATTTTGAGGTTGGAAATTGGGTTTTTTTAGAGTTTCACCCCATATAAGACATTGTATGTTGGTTAATTAGAGTTAGTTGGCATTTTGGTTTGTGAGAAACCTTGAGACCATTAGATGAATATAGAGGGTATCCATTCTATGGGACACTCTTTATATCTTGAAATAAATTTCAGATGTGTTTACTGATTCATAGTGCATGATTTATATACTAGATCCTTCCCATGTGATCAGTTGGGATGTTGATGATCTTGATGTTGATAAAACATTGGAAAAGAATCCAATTAATATTATGCATATCAAGGTTAATGAATTTTATATTTAAATAACCCCCAGTCTAGGTGATTTTCTATTGAAGACAATAAATCCACAAGACATGGGAGTTTTATTCATTGATGTGTAAAAAATGGCCTTCTATTTTTGTAGATCTTGGATCCTTGGTTATTTATTATAGAAGAAATATTTTATAGTGATGATATTTTAACTCAATGTTACCTATCAATCAGGTATGTTGTAAATGTTTTCTGGATCACTTTTTCAAGGGTTTTGTAATTATGAAATGGAAATTAGGAAGATACATGTAATTGTGATGTCAATGATTTTTTGTATTTTACATTTTTAACATATCGTTTTTTTATTATAAAGGGGAAATGAAACCCCATATAATTAGTTTATACAATATCTAATTTATTACATGATGAATTTCAGAATTGTATATAGGTGGTGAAGTATTTACACATACTGTAACTAGTTAATATCGTTTAATTGAAAATGTAAATTTTTTATAAAACTTTTGTGGGGTTTTCAGTGTATATGAGAAATATGGAATACACGATATTTAAATGTATTAAATATTATATTATATTCATGAAATATACATTTAGGTTATTTCAAAAATTATTCCATATTTATTTCATTGAATGCTTCCTTTCTCTCAACCAAGAGGTTTTCCATTGTCTATTTTGGGAGACTCTATCTATAATAGATTGAATTATTAAACAATTGATCTTCGTCCTGGATGTGTTTCTTCACTACGAGTATGTAATTCTTCTTATTCTTAAAGTGATTTACTAGATTTTGTGGTGTTGGAAGCAGTTGTGACCATATATGTAAATTGAATTATTTTTTTATAGAAACATTTTATTTTAATGGAGTAACATGTTATTCAAAGGCCATCCTCTTGGTTTCCATGACCAATTTCGAATGAGGCTTGGTTTCAACCATGTGTAGGTATTATTATATATAATATATTTTAATTTCAGGAATTTCATATTTTTTTAGATAAATAATTTTTTATTATTTATTATAAGTGTTTTGTGATTACAAATTATTTCATTCAAAAAAAATGCTTATGAAAAAATGTTTTTTTATTGAACATGAGTTTTTCCGATATGTAATTATGCTCTCAAACATTGAAGTAGATCGTCTTGTATTTGAAAAGTTTTAAAGAAAATTTGGGAATGTTTTTTAAATTAAATTTGGACCAAATAACAATATAAACCTTAGTTTCATCTTTTACGAGATATGGGTAGAAATATTTTTTTGTACAAAATAGATAGGAATTATACTTTTTTGATATCAACTCGGAAGACTCCACATTAGCTCTGATATCGACTAAAATGACTTGATATCATTGGGATCCAATAGTGTTCCTATTTATGATTTTCTATATAGAGATGAGTATTTATTACCCAAAAGGATAGAGCCCAATATGTTAGTTTCATTTCTATTAATATTTATTTATGGCATGTTCGTTTATATCTGGGAATGTTTATCAAGGGTTTTTAAATGATGTTATATCACTTCACTTCTCATGATAGGTTGTTTCATGGTTGTGTGTTTAATTTTTTACCTCTTTATATTTTTAAATGATTTTAGGATTTATTAACTATTCATGTAATATTTATTAGTTTAGAATATTAAAGTCCTTTATGAAATCAACAGATGTAAAACTTGAAATGAAAAGATAAATTGTTTGGATT
Organism: Viscum album; assembly: GCA_963277665.1. NCBI lineage: Eukaryota > Viridiplantae > Streptophyta > Magnoliopsida > Santalales > Viscaceae > Viscum > Viscum album. Next base: position 1,499,605,602 of record OY728161.1, read on the forward strand.
TTATAAAAATTCAGTATAAATATTTTTTTATAAATCTAAAATTTATTCATTATTTATATTAGAAATTTTATAGAAACTATGGTTTAATTATATTGGGATTAGGATCACACCCTACATGGTAATTTATTTGTTCTTAAATGTGGTATTAATGGATTTATGTAATGAAAAGAATCATGTAGCTTGAATCCTTATTTTATTACTTTTTCATATGGTTCTTGTTGGTCCGGAGATGACTGTCAGTCACATGGGGATTTGACACACTCTATTTTTAGCATTTGTTTCCCTGTATTATATATATATTTTGTATCATATCTTTTTCCACTTTATAATGTGGTATTAAATCTTTTGTTTCTAATATTCATGATGGGTTTCTATTATCCCAGTTTACCTATATAAACATGAATTTATAGTGCTATTTGTTTCTATAGTTAGACTAGGTTAGTTTGTCAAATTTATCATCACACTAATACTGTACTACTAAATTATTGTTTATAAGGATTATATATTATAAAAATTCAAAAGTATGATTGAAAAAAATTAGAATAATTGTTAATATTTAGCTTCTTATTTAAATCAAAATTAGAGATTAACCACAAATATTCCATTAATATATTTATATAGACTTGTTTATTTATATGATGTATAAGATAAATCATTTATTTCTCAACTACCCTTATATCAGTTGTGGTATAAATTTTATTCTCTCTTACAAAATAAATAATTACTGAGATGTATTCTAATGAAAACAAATTACAAAATGAAATATATATATTTCCAAAACAATGAATATGATATAATTTATATCATAGGTAATCCATTTTTCTATGAAATTATTTATTTATTTTAAATATTAATTATTAATATAAAATTATTATAAATTAATTAAATCAACTATATCATATGTATTTTTATATGAAAAATGAATAGTTATTTGATTATAATATTATAAATGTTATATAATTTTATATGTTATATCATAATACACGATATGGTATCTCTACATTATGCTCCATTCACATCATCTTTGTATATTATTTAATGTTTACTAATTTTAGACCCATAAATTTTTGTGATTGTGTTATCTTCCAATTATATTTTCTATTTTTTATTAGATGTTATAGAAGATTATTATGGTAAATGTGATTAAAATTTTATATAATGGTATAAAATATAAATGGGAGGATATAATGAAGAATTATGTCATTCATAACCCTCCACATATTAATAAATGTGAATAAATCATTACACCTTTTTTATAATAGTTCTTTATGATTCATATTTACTAATAATACCTATATAAATATATATTACTAGTATTAAAATAATCAAACATTTATTTTCTTTATACATAAACCTTGGCAATGATAAAATCAATGGTTGTTTTTGTGTTGATGATCATGAAATACATTCATTATTATCTATAATATATTTATCCAACTAAAGGATGAGATATATATATGTGGGATACAATAATTTAATTATTTGACTCATTCCACATTATTTATGAGTCAAGGGATTTTTTTGGTTATATTATTTTATTGGTTGTGAAATGTGGGAAAACATGATGTTATAAATCGATAAGTATCGTAGTTTCCAAACAATATAGTGTATAAAACAATATTCATTATTGTGAATTATCACTCAATATACAATATAGAAAGATTCATTATTCCATTATATTATATATGCATGAGTTCTATGGATGTTTAATGTACATAAGGTATTCTGTTTATATGTTTATAGGTTTCCCCCTCATACTAGATAAAATTTACCTATAAAATAAAAATTGAAAATTAATTTTAAATATATATATATATAATGTATTATTATTAGTATATATGGTCATAGTATGTGCTTAAAATATTTTATGGAAGATTTATGTTATTATTATCCTCATGGTTGAATTTAATGTTATGTGTTCATCCATTTAGTCACTATATAAATATTATATATATTCTGTATTAATTTTTATGTGGATTTGAATTACATTTTATCTTCTGGATTCTTGAAGCCTAATAGAAAGAAAAATATATTATTCTGATTTCATTAATAAGATATGGGTGTGGAAAAAAATATTTTTTTGACATGTGTTTGATAGAGGACAAGATAGATATCATTTTTTTGTAATATGTATTTATATTTTTTTAGAGTTTAATCATTTAATAAATTTTTTAATTTATATATTTTATTAAATTTTCAACATTAATAATTAATACAGATACATATATTTTTAATTACTAAATTAGGATTTAGTTCTACAAAGCATATAGAGTTTCTATAAAATAATTATATGTTTATAAAAATTTAATTTTAATCAACATTGAAGATGTATTTTATGAAATTATTTATACCCTAATAAATATCATTTTCCATGAAAATATTTTTTTTTATATAATAAATGTGATATTGATTATTATTTATTGGTCACAATTTGTTATATATATATCAAGATAGATGAAATATTGACTATAAATATTCATTTGATATGGATGTTTGATAGTAATGTGCACTATAGATAATAAAAATTAAAAAATATTATAATTTAAAATATTCATATATAATATATAAATAATGGAACTTTATTCATTTATTTTGATATGGTATTGGAATATCAAAAGGATAATTGAGGTTATACGATACAATAGACTAATTATATTGTTTTTTATAGGAGAATATCATATGTGATATCACTGAAATTAATTTTATTATATAATTCATTAGGATGTGAAAATTAAGTTTTAACATTAAATTAATGTTTCTTATAATTATTTCATTGATGATTATTGCATCATATGATGAAAAATAAAATGATTGTTAATTGAATTTATTTAATGAATACAAGCATAAAACTAATTGTTAAAAGGGTTATAGTATATTTAATATACATTAATATTTCATAAAATATTTTTTAACAAATCATAGGAATTGTTAGAATCTGGAGTTCAATATAAAATGGTTAAATCAACTATGATCTTTCCCCATACATGTGGTTTGAGACATTCCATTGATTCTTCCAAATCTCCATTACTCGGATTGCTTTTCATTCAGAGAAAGTAACATATCATTTTATAATGGATACTTTTAATATTAGTTTTCTTATAACCTAAATGGATTCATTTTATGATTAAATAATACAACATGTATGACTCCTTATCAGGATAAGTCTTTGTAAATTTTTGGGGTTGTGATAAATATTAATGGAAGATAGATTCTTCCCCCTTTTATATGGATATAATATTATTTAGTTCATTTCTAATAGGTCACTACCAAACAGTTAGTAGGGATATCATAGGTATATTTCGGTATCAATTAGAATTACCCAATAAATATGTACATATAAATTACATCAATTTTAGGAGTATTTAAAACACTATACAAACTGATTTCCAAAGACCATATTAATTTAGTGGCATTTGAAACATGGAAACATAAAAATTGATACCTTAGTGAGATAATTTATCTCACAATAAGTTTTTCTAACTACCAACATTAATAGAAACAAGTTACATAAAACATATCATCATATCCTTTAGAAGGAAACATAAAAGGGTGGATCTCAAATGCTCCATATGGTTAAACATGCGAGACATCTAAGAATAAACATGAGAAAAGGGGTATGATGATGTGAATTACGTATTATAAGATCATAATATATGTATCAAATATCATAAAAAATAATCATGGAATAAATCATAGTAGTTCATGAGACATGAGTCATAATGAAATAAATACCATAGACCATTCATGTATAAAATAAGAATATGTCTTGTAATTGTGGCAGACACATATGCTTATAAAATGATTTCTATTGTTTTCAAATAATAACATCCATGGATATATTATTATTATGGGTTCACTCCACACACTGAATTGAAAGTCACGGTTCACTCCCATGGACATAATAGTAGTATGAGTTCACTCCCATAACATCAAGGTAGTCATCATTCCCTCCCATGGCCATATTAGTAATCTTGGATCACTCTGAAGACCATATTAGTCTATCTCATTAGATATAAATCAATACCCAGATATTTTTAGGGTGATATAGGTCACACCCATCCCAAAATGAAATCATGCATATATATTCTACAAAATCATAATCAATTATAACAGAACCCATTAAAATAAATATGTATCATAAACATGTATTCGTATCTCAACCCTTGTAAAATGTAATGTCCTCGAATTTCAATGTAATTTTTTTGAAAATCATATGGAATTATTTTTATACCACACACTCTCACGGCACGTGAATCCAAGGCCCAGTGAGCCCAGGATTGAATTTTTATTTTTTTTCAAGTATATTCAGTAAATATACGAATGAATTTTTCTTACAATTGAACAAGTGATTAGATCGAAAATATGAGGGCACAATTGCACTCAGAATGCCGGGATTAAACTAGAAAGGAATTAACATCAGTTGAAAAGGGTCGAACAGAAAATTTATTCTTATGACCTATTGAGAGAAATAATAAATTACTGTAAAAGGTTATTTGAATTTATTTTTCTCACCGACAAGCAGTGGCATGGTGACGCTACATTGTGGCGATGAGGCACATTAATGGTACTCATTAATGGCTCATAAACATGTAGTGTAATGAAACTTTAATGACACATAATAGTGATGTTATTTGATAAATGATACAACATAACGATGTGACATCGGTGAATAATAGAAAAGCTACATCTTTTTTTCTTTTTAATAGTTTGATGGATTGGTAGAATGTGGAAAACTATGAGGATTCTCTAACAAACCACGGGTGGATTTTCCTCCCCAACAAAGAATAAAAAAACACTGGTGGGACGTCATCAACTTCGATAAAAATTGATGAAAGAGAAATTACATCAACCTCTTGGGACCTCCGGGTTGACGTTCTATGGAAACGAATTTGATTAAGGTATGGGTTTTATTTTAGTTTTATTATTTCATCTCCCTTTATCAAAATTAATTACATGGATTTACCAATAAATAAGTTAATCTTTGGATCATGTGTTCTTGTGGAAGGGTTTTGTTCCTGAGTTTTCTACTGGAGATATTTTTTTGTTGATATAATAATAATACGTAGACCATATCATATTCTAAACCACCAACATTGAGGGTTTGGGAAGACACAAACAAGGTCTGAGTCTCTCTACACATGCGTTCTTCATGGATTTATTATCAAATTCCTGTAAAGAAGAATTTGGGGATAAGGAAGGGATGACAAAGACTTTAGAGGAATGTAATAATTTTGGGATCAAGAAATGGAGCACCAGAGTAACTCTGATGTCCCATAGAAGGAACTATCAGCTGGACAAGAAATCATGGAGGAGTGATGGCTTACGTCCAGGCCTTCTGGGCAACATGGCGAGCCACAATCGCTCGACCATAGTGGTGGGAGACTATAGTGTTGGGGAGACTGCACCCCATCATTCAAATAATATGATAAATGTAGTTCCAGGTGGGTAATGAATGTGAGGAGTGGTTTGATCCTTGCCGGTCATGTTCAAACAGGGAAAAGATGCCGTAGTGGCTGTCGTGTCCTGAGCGCACGCCACTGGGCCGCCTATGGCATACCGTGATCCTACTAGCATGTCAGACCCACACCGATGGGCCATACCCATGACCTGTGTGGTGGACCAGCACAGGTAGACCAAACCTATGCACTTTGGGCTGAGCCGATTGAGTCCACGTAGCAGGGAAACCCAGCGGGGTGGAACCCTAACCTAACTAGGTCAGGTCTAGCGAGGCCCATCGGGCCTAGACCATTGGCCAGAGCGGACCAGACTAACCCAGACCCGAACTGATTTAGATTGAGTCAGTTGAATTAAATCAGGGTATGTGGGAGCCTTGTGCTTGTTTGGTTTGGTCAGTCTGACCGGGTTGGACTGGCCCTAGACGCAACTGACCCCTCTTTACGAAAAAATCATTAACTCGTAGACCGAGTGTCCAATTGAAGCAGTGTATATAGCATGAGGACCCTTGTGACAATGTGATCCTCATGAGATACTCTACAAGAGTTTCAGAAGGGTTTGTAATACATCCAAGATGGATCAGACCTGAATCCAATCAGACCCTTTTTACTAAATTGCACATATCATATAGTCCAGACATCCATTCAACGTGTCTTCTATTATGTTGTAACCCTTATTATTAGAAGATCCTTTGGTTTATTCAATGTGGGAATTCATGGTAGTTGAAGTAATAATTTTTTCTCAAGCATCATTCATGTGGATACATAGTAGCCTAGAAGACGAGCAGCAACTGTGTTGATACTTAGTGGATCAATAGGCGAGAAGTTTCCATGTGGATCCTTAGTGGCCCAGTAGACGATAAGCACATGGGTTGATCCATAAAGGCCAAACAGACAATCATAATCCATGTGGATCCTTAGTTTCCTTGAAGATTAATATATTTTATGTGGATCCATAATGGCCCAGTAGACAAGCAGTGATTCATCTAGGATGAGTCCCTCAACAGTACAAAATTATCAACACTATAGCTAGTGAACCATAATACTATTCTTTAGAATGTACCCGGTGTGATATATCCATACTTTTTTTTCATACATTGAGGTCTTAATTTGTTTCGATACTTTGTGGAATATCATTGTTTATTCTTTGTGGTATTTATCCTAAGTAGACATAGGTCCCCTACTGAGTAGTGTGTTACTCACCACTACATGTGCTTAGCTCGCATGTTTTGTGACTTTTACAGACGATGTATGTTTCAATGGTGGACTTGGTTTACTAGGAACATGAGGGTCCCCGTGATATCACGAAGAAAATGTGTGCTCCCATAGCCTCTAGTAGCTACCCTACTCTTACCATTAGGGCGGGGGTTCTCAGTTTTGGGCTTGTCTATATTTTTTACTTGTACTCTTCATTTTTTAGTTGTCTTTTTCTGGTTTTTTATTCTGGTACATTTGACCATATGATGTAATCATACTCAGTAGTTATTATTTAGTGTCATAAATGTGCTTCTTCCAATTTTGGGTTGTGTTTGTGTGCATGAATTTTTAGGCACATTGGAAAATCCCACCCACTTGCAGGTTGATTCCTTCGGAACAATTCACCAACTCTTGGAATTTAGGAGGCAGGCATGGGGGAGTCCTGATGCGGTCCCTAGGGAATGGTTCATGACAACGATTTATCAGAGGTGGTCGATTCCACCATAATTATCAGGAGTCTGTTATTTGGTTTTTTGGAAAAAGTTTTCAGTTTCTATGGTTTGAATTTTAGACCTGGGGTGTCCAGTGTTGGTGTGGTGGTAGACGTATCCAAGCACCAGGACCCTGAATTATCATTTTGGGATATAAACATGAAGCCAATAGTTGTATAAGTGTCTCTTTATGTTATTTTATATAAGAGTCGGCTCACCAGGTATAATCTATTAATTGTAGTCCATCATGATCTATTTCAGGTCGCCTCCATATCATATAGCCATCTTAGTTTCTAATACGTGGTGGTGACAACCAAACACCTTGAGACAAGGTGTCCATTCAGGGACCAGTGCTAGGGATGACCCTACTATATGGTAAACCGATGTTATCATAACCCGATGATTAGCTAACAGGACCACCTCCAGTGGTTCAGGTGGATCCAGCTTGTAAGAGAGAGTGGTTGATGACTATTTTAGCACTTAGCGATGAGGAAAAGGGTTTGAATGTGTGTTAAAGCCATCTAAGTTAATGATCACCGAAGATGCAGGGTATGCATGACCTATTGACTACATGTGCACAATGTATGTCATGGAACCATAGGTTTCATAAGAGAGAACATGCATATATATAGAAGGGTATGCTTTGTCATGCTTGTCATGTTAATGGAAATACCATGTGATATTTTCCCACCATTAATGTTGCAAGGATGGATATGAGATAATTGTATACTATCAAAGATTATGACCCTTGGACTCTAAGGATGAACCAACATATGATGCATGTTTTTCTACTACAGCTTCACAATTGAAAGAAACATGTACTGGTGATTTCCATTTCCTTCCATTCATCTTGATTGATACCTAGAGGTTCTGGTTAAGACTTTTGGCTTGACCCTCAAATTTGGAGATTCCAATTGGAGGAGACCCAATGACGACACACTGGTGCAGATAGTGTGACCTAACTCTTTGAGGCAAGAGTATCAGTTTAGATCTATTGGTAGTAGAGTTGAGGCCATGTGACATCATTCTTAGTATGGGCTAGTACTATCCATTCCATGATTAATTGTATAATGAAAATTTTGTTGCCCATTCCTAGTGATGGTTCCATATTTTTCATTATCTAAAGAGGGGTAATCCTTTCAGATATTGATGGATTGAGGCAGAGGAGGGTTGAGAAAATTCCCATGTAGAGGGCCAGTTCGACCCTAGGTGAAGTGAATACAATGAGTCCTCATTATCCATAAAGAAAAAAGAGTACAATTACAGCTCCCGTGAAGATGTTCTAAGATTAACAATACATCAAGAGTTAAACTTATATTTTAATCTATAACTTGGGACGAAACTGATATTTACAACAGCTTATTGGATGGCTCCAGAAGTGCCTTGTGAATTGAGGTTACAACTGGAAGAATTCTAGGAGAAGGGAATTGTGAGGCCCAACCTTTAGCCATAGAAAACCCCAGTATTGTTCCCTATGAAGGAAGATGGAAATTTGAGGTTATGCGTGGACTATTAGTGCCAGAACCGAATGACTATGAAGATCATGTATCCACTATTGATGATTAATGTCATCTTGGGGGGTACTCAGTGTCTGAGGAGGAGTACTCTACACACCAACGAATATTCCTATATACACTCCAAGATCACAAGAATTATGGTTATATCTTGATGTCCCTATAATGGTTAGGAGTGGTCCTGTATCTGGGACACATCATCTTGGAGGCTGGTGTTGCAGTGGACCTAGCAAAGATAGAGGTAGTGCTTGATTGGGAGACACCCAAGAACGTCACTAAGGTACGGAGTTTCCTAGGTTTGGAATGGTACTACCAGAGGTATATTCCCAAATTTTCCATTGTAGAAGCACCCTTTTCGGCATTAACATGTAAGGGGTTGTCTTTCTTGTGGATTGAGAGATCCCACAAGAGATTCCCAGAGCTGAGGCGGAGACTGATGAGTACCGCCATCTTCAGACTACCCAATGAGGGTGTTGGGTATGTAGTGTTCTATGATGCATCAAGGATTGTATTGGGTTATTTCATGATATAGGAGCGAGTAGTGGTCAACTAAGGAACATGGAATTTGAGGAAAAAAGAGCATAACTACACGACCCATGACCTGGAGTTAGCAGTAGTAGTTTTTTCATTGATTTTTTTTGCAGCACTACATGATGGGTGAGCATTTTATAGTATACTCTGATCAAAATATTTTCATGTATATGTTATCCCAAAAATGATATGATCTAGAGATAGAGGATATGGCTATAGTCATCATTTACAATAACATAGAGATAGTCTATACGCCTGTGAAGGGGATAATGTTGGCATAGGAACTTAATAGGTGGTCCTATTTTTACCTACTTAGAGAGGCCACAGAGTAGCTAGCTATAATGAAAATATCATTCATGGATACTGATAGAGAGTATTACCTCATGTATATGACATTCACTCCCCTAGAGTTATGAATGATCATCTTGTGTATGTTGACTATGAGGCCTGACGTGCTCGGATTTCCTCAAGACAGGCTCATGATGGATTTTCGATAGTTGGGGAGAACGTCATACTTTTCAGTGGAGGAACCATAGTACCAGGGATGTTATGTGAGGAGGTGTTGAGAGAGTTCCATACTATCCTTTTGGTGGTACATACTAGTATGGAAAATATGTAATAGGACCTCTGACATCAATACTGGTGGCATGGGATGAAGAATGCAATGAAATAGTTCGTTTCATGATACCTCTCTTGTCAGGAAGTTATGGATGAGCATCAGGTTCTAGTAGGTTGGGATCAATCACGTGACATACCGAGGTGGATATGGGACTGTATCTCAATGGTTTTCGTGAAGGAGTTAACACCTACATCCAAGGGCCATGATTTTGTCTGGTTGATCATTGATTGACTCACCAAGTTGTGTCACTTCTTACCCATCTGAGAGCAGGGACCAGTAGAGGGCATGGGATGCCGCTATATTTAAAAGATAATGAAGCTTCACCAGGTGTCATCGACAATCATCTTAGATCATAATGCTCATTTTAAAACCCGATTTTGATGGGTTTGTAGGAGGCATTTGGGGACTAATCTGTGTTTGAGAGTCACTTTTCACCCTCATACATATGGTCATACTGAGCAGACCATACATAACCTACAAGACATTTTTCATGATTTCATCCTTGACTGGGCCGCAGTTGGGAGAACCACCTAACAGTGGTGGAGTTTTCTTACAACATCAGGTATCCCACCACCATTAGCATGGCACCATTCGAGACCTTGTATGGGAGACCTTGTAGATCACCTCTATGTTGTATGGAACTAAGGGTGTCAGAACTCATGGGTCTAGATTTGGTACAGGATACCACTGAGATGGTTCAGGTCATCTAGGAGAAAATGAGGACTATACAAAGTAGACATAAGTCTTATGCTGATAAGACATGAAGACTGTTGGTTCTCGAGGAGGGAGACCATGTGTTCCATCGGGTCTCAACCTGATGGGGAATGTAGAGATTTGGTTGAGGCAACAAGCTATATTTGAGGTTCATTAGACATTTTCAGATCTTCAGCAGAGTTGGTGAGGGGTTGTTCCACTAAGCACTTCCCCAACATATGCATCAGGTGAAAGATTTATTCCATGTATCACATCAAAGAAGATACGTTCATGATCTATTACACGTCATTGACAAGGGTGAGATGGACATTGACAATTTGGTAATATTTGTGGAGTACCCGGTGGAGATATAGGATCAATAGGAGTGAGTTTGGCATGGGAAGTAGATTCCTCCTATTTGAGTTTGGTTCCAACCTAGAAAACATCAGGAGAGAACATGGGATTTGGAGTCTTAGATTAGTACTCGGTACAACCATTTGTATGATTAGCCTATGTTTTGGCTGGTGGGGACATAAATCTCTAAGGTGGGGAGAATTTAATGACCCGTAATTTCCATGTAATTTATTTTAGATTATATTTAATTATTTCATGAACAAAAACTCACAGATAATGTAATTCGGAGGCCTAGTGAGCACAGATAGACTCTTCATCTTTTTTAAGAAAGATTCAGTAAACGTGCGAGTGAGTTTTCCTATCATTTTAACCAGTGCTCAGATTGGAAATTTGAGGGCACTCTTGAACTCAGAACATCATGACTCACGTAGAATGTACATAACCTTATCCTGGATGGTCTGAATGAAAATTTTAATTTTCATAGATTTTATGAAAAATAATAAAATAACTTAAAATGATTTTTTAATTTCTTTTCTCACAGATGAGCGGTGACACGAAAACATTTCAGTTCAGTGATGAGGGAGAGATGAGGTGCATTATGGGACTCATTAATTTCTTCTTAATAGGTAGAAAAATGATTCATTTATGATGTGTAATGGTAATGATGTTTCATAAATGAAATAGCGTAATGACATGACGTTATAGCATAAAATAAATGATGCGACATGTTTTCCTTTTAATATATTGATGCATTGGTGGATTGAGGAAAACTATGAGGATTCTAAGAAAAACCTTCGAATATTTTTCTCCCCAACATAGAATGACAAATGTCTGTGGGACATCATCGACCACGACGTACCTCAAATAATGATGAATTTCATCGACCTCTTTGAACCTCAAGGACCAATAGCTTTAAAAAAAGTCAGTAAGGTAGGGGTTTGATTATGGTTTTGTGATTTCCCTTCCCATATTCTAAATGAAATATGCAGATTAACCCCTGAAGAAGTTAATCTACGGATCATGCGTTCTTATGGGACGATGTCATTCTGGGGTATTGTATTTGGGATTAATTTTATTTTTATTAGAATTTCAATCCTCGTACATTCCCCGGTTTTATACCTCTAATACAGAGGGCTCGAGCTGACACGAACAAGGATTGGGTCCCTGAGCATGTTCGTTCATCATGAAGAAATAATCAAATTGGTGTAAAGACGAATACGATGTCGATTTAGGGATGGCGGTGACCCGAGAGACCAGTAAGTGTAGGAGGATCAAGAAATGGGCAACTAGAGAAACATAGGTGTCCTGTAGAATGAACCGCTGGTGCACCCGTCGGTGCGCCGCAGCGGCAGGGGGCCAAGGCCTTCTAGTTGCGGTGGCATGGAGGATTAGGGGCCCCTTCCCTGGATTCCTAGGTGACTTTTCAATATGAGGTTACTTTACCATGGTGGTGGGGTGGCCGCATCACATTGCCTGTGGTAGATGCTGGACATGACGCCAGGCGAATGTTGCGTCCAGGGCGCACACCACCAGTCTGACTCTAACGGACTGAGATCCACATAGGGGGGACTCTCCCCAACTATAAGTCTAGGTCGGACATGAAGTTAGTGGATCAGACGCATGCTAGATGGCCGGATCTAAGCAGGTAGGCCGAACCAACTCCCTTTGGGCTGAGCCGGACGAGATTGGGTTGTTGGGTGACTCGGGGGGCTAGACCACGGGCAAGATTGTGCCGGGTCCAGTGAGTCCCATTAGGCCTAGCCCACTGGCCCGGCTAGACTGAACTGACCCAGTCCCAAACTAGGTCATGTCTAAATAGTCAAATTAAATCATGGTATGTGGGACCCCAGATATGGGTTGTTCAGGTCTGTCAGACCGGGTCAGACTGGGACCAGACACAACCAAATCTTGTTTATTGAAACATCAATAACTGGAAGACTGGGTGTCTTATTGATGCGTTGTTAGAAGAACGAGGACCCTTACGATAAGGAGATCTCTCTAAGATACTCTATGGTAGTTTGGGAGGGGGTTGGCATACGTCGGGGCCGGACCTATATTGGTGGGTCGGACCCATGTCGGGAGGTCGAACCTGTGACCTTTTGGCCAAGCCCGACAATATTGGGTCACTTGGTGACCCGATAGGCTGGAACCCCATCCTAACAGGGTCGGTTCCAAGGATCCCATTAGGATTGGCCCACTAGTTAGGCCGAACTAGGACGATCAAGACCCGAACTGGGTAAAGATGAGTCAATCTAATTAAATTAGGGTATGTCGGACCCCCAAGAATATATGGTTTGGTTGGTATGGTTGGGATAGACCAGGCCAAGTTGAAACCAACCCATGTTTACTAAAACGTCATTAACTCATAGAGGGATTTTCCAATTGATGCTCTATCTATTACACGAATACCGTTTTCATAATGAAATAATTCTGAGATAAACTACTAGAGATTTAGAAGGGTTTGGTATACATAAGTGTTTGATATGACCCGAATCCAATCAGGCACATTTTACTAAAATGCCCATAACATACAGACCAGGGGTCTGTTCAATTATCCATATAATGCATTGGAATTCTAATGATGAGACTTTCTATTGGGTTATTCTATATTGGAATTCCTGGAAGTTGAGGTACAACTGATGGCTCATGAATCAGCCTTGTAGATACTTATTGGCCTGGTAGATAAACAACAACCATGTGGATCCATAGTGGCCTGGAAAATGAGCTTCACCCATGTGGATCCTTAGTGGATCAAAAAACAAGCGGTAGATGTGTTTATTCATAATGTCCCAACAGATAAAAAAATCCATGTGCACCCATAGTGTCTCGAATGATGAGTAGCAGATATCTTAATCCTATGTGGCCAAGCAGACAAGCACTGATTCACCAGGGATGAGTCCCTCAACAGTATGAAATTTTCATCACTAGAGTTGATGAACATTATTCATATTATTTAGATATTACCTAGTGTGATTTATCCATAATTTCATATCAAACATTTCAATAATACATTATTTCCTTACTTGGTGGATTTTCATTGTTGTTACTTTGTGGTATTTCTCCTCAGTAGACTGGGGTGCCCTACTGAGTCCTGTGTTACTCACCACTGCATGGGCTTCGCCCAAAAATCTTCTATCATATACAGACTACTAACATTTCACCAATGGACATTGTGGCCTCAGACCAGGCAGGGCCAAATGAGATCATGAATATTGGGAATAATCCCACATCTTCTAGTAGCAAACCAATTCTTACCATCTAGTGGGGTTATCTGCTTCTGGCTTGATCACAGTTTTTACTTTTATTCTTCAGTATTCAGTTTCCTATTGATAAGATTTTATTCTGGACCTTTTAACATTACGATGTACTCGTACTCTTATTTTATTCTTTAGAGGAATTATTGTGTTTATTCTAGTTTTGGGTTGTGTTTGTGTGTGTGTGTGTGCGTGTGTATAGTCACTCAGGAAAATTCCACCCACTTGTATGTTGACTCCTTCAGTACTAGTCGCTAACCACTATCCATCCAGATATGGGCTTGTTGGAGTTACGGTGCAGGCCATGGGGATGGTTAATGGCAATGTGGTGTCAGTGGGGGTTGATTCTACCTCAATGATCATGATTCTATTGTTTTGTTTTTTGAAAAATCCTTTGAGTTTCACAGGTTCGGATTTCAGATCTGAGGAGTCCAGTGATGGTGAGGCGGTCGATGTATCCATGCACCAGGATCTGGAATTATGATTTTCAGATCAATACATGAATACACAGGTTGTATAATTGTCTTTTTATGTTCTTTTGTTTAAGAGTCAGCTCAGCAGATATAATCTATTTTCTGTAGTCCATCTTGATCTATTTCAGGAAGCCTCTATACAGACCTCCAGTTCAGTTTCCAATTCATTTTGGTGAGGATAGACCACCTTGTGACGTGGCATTAATTTAGGGACATTTTCTTGGGGTGGCCCCATCGGGTGGTATGACGATGTAACCACCTCCTGTTGATCAGCTAGAAATCCAACCTACAATGGATCAAGTGAGCGCATCTTGCAAGAGCAAGTCATTGATGACTCTTTTGGAATATAGTGATGAGGCATAGGATTTGAATGTGTGTTATGACCATTCGTGGCAACAATCACTAGAGATATAGGGTAATAATGTCCTATGGATTACACGTGTGTAATGTATGTTATAAAACTAGAGGTTTCATAAGAGGGAACACGCTAGTTTCTGGAAGATAAGGTTTTTCTACACTTTTTTGTGAAAAGGGACAAATCATACAATATTATCCCACCATTCATGTTGTGGTGTAAGAGAGGAGATAATGGATAACTATTAACACTTTTTCCCCTGGCTCTAGGGATGAACCATGGTATGATGCATGATTTTCTAATTTTTCTTATGTATTGATAGACACATGTACTAGAGATTTCTATTTCCTTCCACATCTTTTTGTTTGAAACCTAGAAGTTCTGGTAAATACTGTTTGCATAACCATCATGTTTAGAGACTCCTACTAGAGAAGACCCAATGACCACATACTGGTGCTGATAGTGCGACCTGACTCTTATAGGTGAGAGTATCAGTTAGGATCTACTGGTAGTAGCGTTGAGGCTTTATGATGTCATTCATGGTATGGACTAGTACTGTCTATTCTAGGATAAACTATATTAGGAAAAGGATGTGGTTCACCCATATATATTGAACCATAATTTCCTTTTTCGAAAGTGGGGTAATCATTACAGATCTTGATGGACTAAGGTAGAGGATGGTTTTTCCATTTCCCATTTAGATGGAACACTGGACTCTAATTGATGTGAATGTAATGAGTCCTAATGTTCCTTAATGAATTTATTGTATAAGGATTTCTCCCATGAAGATGTTCTATGATTACCTCTCTATAGAGAGTTAATCATATGTTTTGATCTATACCCTAGGATGACACTGATATCCACACCAACATATCGTATGGATGTTGTAGACCTTTTTTAATTGAGGGTACAACTGAAGGACATTTAGGATAATGGATTCATGCGGCCCAACATTAATCCATGCAAAACGGCATTATTGTTTTCCATGAAGGTAGATGAGATTTTGATGTTATGAATGGACTGTTGGGGCCTGAAATGGGTGACCATGTAGATCAAGTATACAGGTACAAAGATTGATGACATCTTAGGTTACTCATCGTTTGAGGAGGAGCACACTAAAAAAATACAGATATACTGGAATAAACTCTTCAAGATCCAGCTTTATGGTAATTTTACTATGTGCATGTTTTGGATATGAGAGGTCCACTTTATTAGACATGTCATCTCAGAGGCTAGATTTGTGTTGGACCCATCGAGGATAGTGGTATTTCAAGATTGGGAGCTACCCAGTAATTTGACTGAGGTGAGGTGTTACCTGGTGTTGTCATGGTACTACGAGATTTTTGTGCATGACTTTTCTAGAGTTGCAGTACCCTTTTCATCTTTTACAAGGAAGGATTGGTCCTCCGTGTGGATAGAGAGATTCCAGCAGGGTTTCCTATAGATAAGGCGGAGACTGACTAGTGCACCCATATGGATACTACACAAGGAGTTCATTGGGTATGTAGTTTTATGCAACTCATCAGGGACCAGACTAGGTTGTGTACTGATGAAGTAGTGCTTATTGATCCCCTACAGCTCAGGTAAGTTGAGGAAAAATGATCATAACTATGCGACCAATGATATAGTGTTAGCAGTAGCTGTCTTTTCATTGAGGATTTGGAAGCACTTCTTGATGGGTGTGTAGTTTACAGACTACTATGATCACAAAAGTCTCAGTTATATCTTCGACCGAAAGAACCAAAACATGAGACATTGACGATGGCTAGAGTTCCTCTGAGACCATATCTTTGAGATAGTATATACTCTTTCAAAGGGGAATATGGTGGCAGATGCACTAAATAGGAGGATTGGTATTCATCTAATGAGTGAGGCCAGGGAGAAACTGGTTGTGATGAAAATTTCCTTCATGGATAGTTATGGAGATGCTTACAACAAATCTATGACTATCTCTGTCACGACCCGTCCTCGGGGCCCGTGTCGTAACAACCCCAAGCCCGCCTTCCATAGGCCAGGGGCTGGCGACTAGCACCAAGGTGTAAATCCCGGTAAAAAGGGAAGGCATTTCCTTTGTAAATTAAACAAACACCACAGAGAAAACATGAAGTAGAAGTAAACACTATGTAAAAACAAAGTACAACTGTAAGTGAGGAAAGTAAGTGGGCCAGTATACAAACCCAAGTTGAATGTAAAGTACAACTGGAAAGGGAAAACAGCAACTGAAAAGTAAAGCCGCAACGATTAGCTTTCCACTGGGAATCCCACCTGAAGGGTAAGTACCGATGGCCTCCTCTGCTTCTCGGGTCCAGCTGACCGCTCTGAGTACGTCCCGCCCAGTGGTCCACCACCAGGTACCGTCCTACTCTGCATGCCTTAACCACGATCAACGATGTCCGTCGTCTGCAACCAACACAACGTAGTGCGGGCATAGCCCGTGCATGGGTGAGTATAAGCTACTCAGTAGGGACCCTGAGACCCCCGAAGGTCTCCCAATATCCACAAAGGATAAACCACAAAGAAAAGGTAAATCACGAAGTAACATTCGACACCGCTTAGGTATATGCCCATGCATATACCTATGTCATCAATTCTCGTTCGGCTCCAACATCCGAGACCAAGTACAACACAGTCCACACAGGAAAGCAAAATGTAAATCCATAGAGGACAACACAACACAATCCACATAGGAAAGTAAAACAAGATTCATCTCACACAGGTATACTTCTTCGAAAGACGATAAAGATGATCACTAATCCATCTAAGTCTTCGGACCCACAAAAGATCGATAGATACTAACCTCCGCAATGACCCACACAGGATCGGACCCACACAGGATCTGTAGGTACTAGCTCACACAGAACTGCTGAGCACTGACCCACACAAGATCGGACCCACACATGATCGGTAGCACTGATCCACACAGGATCGCTGAGTGTTGTAGTCGTCGTCGTCGAATCCACTAACGATCTCTGTACAATCGTCGTAGTAGTAGTAGTCGCAGCCAGCTCTAGGGTTCCCGCACACAGCAAGCTCGTTCAGGAGAGTCCGCTCCACGAGCCGGGAGGCTGATACATCAACTAACACATAGTCCAGAGTTGATGTATCCAAAAGTTCCGTATCGTCAATAGGGACTCAACATCGCAGACGGCGCATCAATCGGACGGCCGGTCTGAGAGTTATTGGCATTTTTTGTGCCAGGGGCCCGGTTGGTTTTTAAGGAAAAACCAACCCGACCTTACTCCACCTGCATCCAAACCTCGGGAGGAGTAAGCCAAAAGATCCGTCTCACTTAGAGGATTCCAACAAAGTTGATGGCACGTCATTTGGATGTCCGGAGCTTATGATATGACTGTTTCCGCTCCGAGGGCCCAGTTGGTTTTTTGTACGAACCAACCCAGCCAAACACAAAGTATTCCGAAACCTTGAGTGCGATATACCGAAACGACCGTCTCAATTTAAGGATCACATCCCAACTAACGGTGTGTCGATCGAAGACCCGTAGCACATGTTATGGTCGTCCGACCGGAAAAGATTCGGTATTAAGGTGTTTGGGCCCGGTCCGACCCGGCCCGATACCCCTGGGGTCGACCCGAACCGGGTCCGGGATCGACCCGCTTGGGCACTGCCCGGCCCAGCCGGCGTGGCCCGGCCTAGCCCGGCCATGCCGTTTGGCACGGGGGGGGGGGGGGGCTGCCCCCTGGTGTAACCGCGGCCCCCCATTAAATGGGGGTCGTTTGTGCTGGCCGGCTGGGGGAATTAATTCCCCCGGTTATCCCTTTGTCTAGCTGGACCGCACTGGTCGCCTGGTTCTTCCAACGATGATCGGTGAAAGCCGGTCATTCCTCGTTTGCTGACACCGGCGGCTCGGAACCGGCCGCCGGTCACCCTACTCCACCACGGCCCGGAACCGGCCGCGACCTGGTTCATCCGGCACAGTGCAACGACACCCTGCCCCTCCTCCGTGGCCCCGCTCCGGCCGCGGTGTCTTCGGTTTTCTTCGACATGGTGCGACGGCGTCACGTCCTTGTTCAACTTCACGGTGCGGCGTGACAGTGCGGCGCATTACATGCCGTACGATCTCGCGTGGTGCTTCGACACCATTCAATTCCGTCCCAACAAAATTAGAAAAAAATTCAAATTGGAGTAGGGTTGGCCGTGTTTGTGCGGTCCGGCCCCCTCTCATTAATTGATAGAAAATGGTCGTAAATTCATTGAGGACAAAAAAGTATAATTCACGAACGAAATAATTAAATAACACCTTACCTTGAGCGTAGCTAGAATGGGGGTTTCCCGCGGAAATCGACGTCATGAGGTGATGCTCTGTAAGTTAACGGAGAACGCCCGAGGAGGAAGTGGCATCTCCTTTTCGGTGACACGAGAAGAAGATCGAATGAGGGTGCGTCTTCGATCTCTGGAAACACACCGGCTGCGAAGAGGAGAAGAGACGACCCACCACTCTCTTCTTACGGTGACAGCGTTCTTCGTTAAAGTCTAGGTGTTCTTCGTCGAAGTATTGTTGTTTTTCGTGATGAAGATGAAGACACCCAAGAGTTCTCTCCTCCAATGTCCACACAAAACAACAAACCAAAATATTATAAGGCTCATCCTTATATTATTAACTCAAGACACAATTCAAAAATTCAAAACATAAATTAATTATTTGAATTGGGAGTTGGAATACTTAATGAGAGGAGAGGTAATGTCAAAAAGGGTTAGACAACTTAAGTGGGGGGTTAAGAGGATTTAGGGAGTTATATGAATTGAAAAGGTGGGGGATCGTGTGGGCACCACCTCACTTTTAATCCACTCAAGAGAACCTAAAAAACAGTGGGTCCAACCCTAACTCCTAAACTTAGGTTCTTACTCATGGATAAGTGAAATAAAATTCTGAACGGAAATTTTATTTCACTGACACTTAATCCACAAATTAAAACAACTCATAACGAGCAAACGCAACTCCAGGAAAGGCGTTCCTAAGCAATTAACGGTTCTACGGTTCCATCGGTGCCCTCAGAATTCGATTCCGAGCACCGGTTCAAAAGTTATAAATTCACGCTCATTCGTTCACTGAACGTACCCAAGCTAAACTTCGGATAGAAATTCCGGGCACACCGGGCCTCAAAATCAAGTTCCATCTAAAACTGCGTTCTTGTAAAATCCCAATGAAAATTAAGAAAACATTTCCCTTTAAATTTACGGCTCTTTACTTTAATCCCACCTCAGGGCTTTACGTCCCCGTAATGATACATAGACAACTAGGGAAAAAAATGTGGGTACTGAGCACACATCTGATCCTCTCACTCCCAAGTGCTCTCTTGGAGGTTCATGTGCTTCCATTTGATGAGCACTAGAGGAATCGATCATCCATGTAGGACCCGCTCCTGTCGATCCTCGATCTCCACTAGGACCTCCGAAAAAGTCGCCCCATCATCAACGTCAAACTACCCATGGTCAATGATATGTGTCGGGTCGTGCACGTATATCCTCAGCTGAGATATGTAGAAGTCGTCGTGCACCCGGTGCAACTGTGGTGGTAGAGCCAGGCGATAAGCCCCCTCGCCAATCCTGCTGAGGACCTGGAATGGTCCGATGAAGCATGGAGACAACATGCCTCCTCGGCCAAATCTATGTAACCCACATCGAGGTGAGACACGCAAGAAGACTTGGTCACCATCCTCGAACTCTAGTCGCCTCCGCCTCCTGTCAGCATAAGACTTCTGCCGGCTCTGAGCTGTCCTCATCCACTCCTGGATGACCTGGACATTCTCTGTCGTGGCCTGGACCATCTCTGGTGCCACAAGTGCTGACTCTCCTGGGTCTGTCCAGAAAAAAGGAGATCTGAAAGGTCGGCCGTACAATGCCTCGTATGGTTCCATCCCGATGGTGGAGTGGAAACTGTTGTTGTACGCAAACTCCACCAAGGGTAGGTGGTCCTCCCAGCTACGACCAAAGTCGAGGATACATTCGCGGAGCATGTTCTCGAGAGTCTGAATGGTCCTCTCCGTCAGACCATCCGTCTGAGGGTGAAAGGTTGTGCTCAGACGTAGAGGTGTCCTAAACGCATCCTACAACCCCTTCCAAAGCTAGGAAGTAAAGCGAGCATCACGATCGAAGATGATAGATAATGGCACACCGTGATGCCGTACAATCTCCGGAACGTAAAGTCATCCCAAGATCTCCACTAGGCCTTGCTCTCTGATGGGTAAGAATTGAGCTGACATGGTGAGTTGGTCGTCAATCACCCAAATGGAGTCGTGACCTTTGGAAGTGCATGGAAGTCCATTCACGAAGTCCATAGATATCCTGTCCCACTTCCACTTCGGGACCTCCAAGGGCTGTACCAAGCCTGCTGGTACCTGGTGCTCAGCCTTCACCTACTGACTGGTGAGGCATCGAGAAATGAACTCTGCCACATCCTTCTTCATGCACGGCCACCAGTACTGTCGTCTGAGATCCTGGTACATCATTGCCACTCTAGGATGTACCGCCAAAGGGGAAGTGTGAAACACTCTCAGCACCACCTCCCATAAAGAAACTAGTACCAAGGTACGTCCTTTGAAAAAGACGTCGTTCTCTGCTCCAAAGGAGAAACCATCAGGTGCCTGTCCTGAGGATATCATTGCACGCCGCGTCTCACAGTCAGCATCCCCACGCTGTGCCTCTCTGACCCGCTGCAGTAGTGAAGGAGTGACTGTGAGAGACTGGAGGAAGGCTTCTCCATCTATATCCACGAAGGATATCTACAAAAAGGCTAGCTGCTCTATCGCCTCCTCAAGTAGATGAATTCCCGTCCTCTTATTGAGAACATCAGCTACCACGTTCCCATTCCCCAGAGTATAGACTATCTCAATGTCATAGTCCTGGAGGATCTTGAGCCATCACTGATGTCTCAGATTCAGATCCTTCTGAGAGAAGATGTATATGAGAATATGATGGTCAGAAAAGACTGTAAAGAGCTCGCCCATCAAGTAGTGTCACAAAGTATTCAGAGCGAAGACCAATGCTTCTAACTCCAGGTAATGGATAGTGTAGTTCTGCTCATGCAACCTCAATTGACGTGACCCATAGGTGATCATGGCCCGCTCTTGCATCAGGACACATCCAATTCCGGTCCCTGATGCATCGCAGTACACTAAGTACCCAACTCCATCCTTTGGAAACCTCAAGATAGGTGTGCTAGTCAATCTCTGTCTCAGCTCCTGGAAGCTCTACTAACATCTATCTGACCATACAAAGGGTTTCCCCTTCTTCGTCAAAGCTGAGAGTTGTGCCGCAACCCTGGAGAAGTCTGGCACAAATCTCCGGTAGTATCCACCTAGTCCCAAGAAACTCCCCACCTCTGTCACGCTTCTGGGTGGCTCCCAAGCTAGCACTACCTCGATCATCGCATGATCCACTGCAACTCCCGCCTCAGAGATGACATGTCCCAATAAGTGGAACTCACATATCCAGAACTGACACTTCGAGAGCTTACCATAAATCTTATGCTCTCGGAGTGTGTATAGTACAACCTCCATGTGGTAGGTGTTATCAACCTCAGTCGTCGAGTAAATCAAAATGTTGTCGATGAAGACCTCGACAAATCGATTGAGTTATGGATGAAAGATCCTATTAATCAAGGCCATGAACACCGCTGGAGAATTGGTCACACCGAATGGCATAACCAAGAACTCATAGTGGCCATACCGACATCTGAAGGCCGTCTTCTACATGTCCTCATCTCGAACTCTGAGATGATGATAGTCTGACCTAAGGTCTATCTTTGAGAACCACCATGCTCCCTTGAGCTGGTCGAAGAGGTCATCAATCCTTGGTAGCAGATACTTGTTCCTCACTTTCACCTGGTTCAGGCGACGATAGTCGACATAAAGTCGCAAGCTCCCATTCTTCATCTTGGCGAACAAAATCGGCAAAGCCCAGGGTGAAACACTGGGTAGGATGAATCCCTTTCCCTACAATTCCTCCAACTGTACCCGTAGCTCTCGATGCTCGGCGGGGGCCATCTGATATGATGGAGTCGATATCTGGGTTGTCCTGCGGTATTGGTCGATATAAAAGTCTACCTCTCTACGTGGAGGTAGCCCTGGAACGTCGTCGGGAAAAATGTCCGCATACTGATCCACCACTGCAGGAAAACCAAGACTCCGCACGTCAACTGCTCCTAGGATGAGGCTAGCCAACTGATGAGTGATGGGCTATACTCTCCTCTACGAGAGTCCATCCTAAGCTTCGAAGGCTCCCTTCTCGCCAGTGAAGGTGAACCTGCTCCCATCGGTGCGTACATATTGCAACGTGCACCTAATATAGTCAATCTATGCATGGAATATAGACAACCAATCCATTCCCAACATGACGTCGTAATTCCTCGATGCCGCTACAAGAAGATCCCAGCTGAATCTATCGCCTCCTTGAGTAATCTCACACTACTGGCACCAGTGCGTAATCGTCGATTCTACTCCCATAAGAGTCTCTAGCCGTAAGGATCAAGCCAATGGATCTGTCGGAATCTCCGAGCTCCGAACAAGGGCATCGTCTAGGAAATAATGTCTTTCTCTTGTGTCTATAAGTACTGCAGCAAGGGTGGAATAGACACAGATAATACCTCGAATAATCTCAGGCGCGTCGTGGTCGTAAGCCTCCACTGCCTGGAGATGTGCCTGTCTCTGCCCGCCAGCTCCCTGTAGCTGGGGTGGCTCTTCTGGTGGTGGTGGTTGTAGAGCCTCAAAGCGTCGCCCAACACCCACTGCTTGGCCAGCTCCTATGCCTCGTCCGCCTGCTCCCAGTGGACCGCCACGATCGACCCTCTACCTCTGCCTCGGTGGTCCTTCAACCGTCTACTGCTCCTTGGCACGGCGGGTCGGGCAGTCACGATCCATGTGGCCCTGCCCACCGCATGAGTAGCACTGCCCGCCTCTGGAAAGACTGGCTCCGCGCTGTATGCCCTACACTACTGAGCCAGTTTCCTGAGGTCGTCTGCCTGAGGGAATAGTCTGTCTGGACCCATGAGTCATTCGTCGACTGCCTACTGCAGAAGACTCTCCTACGTGCCGCCCTGCGGTGGGTCTTAGCGTTGGTGTAGACTTAGCAAGAAAACTCTCGATCAGAAGGGCTCGCTCCAGTACTCTTTCCTGGGTTTTAATGCTGAGGGAGATCAGCGATACCATGATCTCATGTCTCAATACCTGCTCAAAGGTCCGAGCCCGGAAGAATGGATCATGTACCATGTCTGGCGAGTAGCACGAGAGATCGGTAAATCTTGATGAGTATTGGGTGACCGTCATGCTTCCATGCCGCAGCTGAAGAAGCACCTAGATGTGCACCGCACTGAGGGTGTTTGGGACGAACTCTGAGTGGAAGAGGCTCTCAAAGTCTATCTGGAGAAGAGTTGCCTCATCGTGCACTTGGAGCATCAAGCTCCACCATCTGCCTGCTGCTGCGTGCAGTAGGCTCGCTGCGAGGATCACCATGAGGTCTGTTGATGTCCTCACTAACCTGAAAACTCTCAACACTGCCTCCAACCAGTCCTCGGCTGCCTGGGGGTCTATCTCCCCACGGAACCTAGGCGGTTGCTGGCGCTGGAACTCATGCGGTGCACTAAGGCGATGTGCATCGTCAGCAGCTAGGGATGGAAGCATCAGTGGCTCGGCGGGTAGAGCTACCACCGGTTCCACTGCTGAAAAAGGGCCCTGCACCGAGGCCTCATCGCTCGGTGGGCTGTCGTCACGCTCGACTCTCGGAACCCTAGCTGGTAGCCGTAGTGGGGCCATCCTGAAAAGGAAACAGGTGCGCCACGGTCAGAACAATATACCTGGTGAGATGACACACGCAATCACAAAGAAAAATTGAAACACACACGCAATCAATGTTTTCGTGCATTATGTCGGAAATCAGAAGTCAGGGTCCTGGTGTACGGATACGTCGGCCGCCGCACCAACACTGGACTCCCTATACTCATAACCACACCCAATAAGCTATACACAATTTCTTCACATAGAAAATTATCAGAGTCCCAAGTTCTGTGGTAGAACCGAACTCCTCTGATACCAATTTGTCACGACCCGTCCTTGGGGCCCGTGTCGTGACTACCCCAAGCCCGCCTTCCATAGGCCATGGGCTGGCGACTAGCACCAAGGCGTAAATCCCTATAAAAAGGGAAGGCATTGCCATTGTTAAGTAAACAAACACCACAGAGCAAACAAGTAGTAGAAGTAAACACTAAGGAAAAAAAGAGTACAACTGTAAATGCAGAAAGTAAGTGGGCTAGTATACAAACCCACTCTGAAAGTAAAGTACAACTGGAAAGGGAAAACAACAACTGAAAAGTAAAGTCGCAACAACGAGCTGTCCACTAGGAATCCCACCTGAAGGGTGAGTACAGATGGACTCCTCTGCTCCTCGGGTCCAGCTGACCGCTCCGAGTATGTCCCGCCAAGTGGTCCACCTCCAGGTACTGTCCTGCTCTGCAAGACTCAACCACGATCAACTTTGTCCGTCGTCTGCATCCAACACAACGTAGTGCGGGCATAGCTCGTGCAGGGGTGAGTATAAGCAACTCAGTAGGGACCCCGAGACCCCCGAAGTTCTCCCAATATCCACAAAGGATAAACCACAAAGTAAGGGTAAATCACGAAGTAACCTTCGACACCGCTTAGGTATATGATCATACATATACCTAAGTCATCAATTCTTGTTCGGCTCCAACATCCGAGCCCAACTACAACCCAGTCCACATAGGAAAGCAAAATGTAAACCCACACAGGATAGAACAACACAATCCACATAGGAATGTAAAACAGGATTCAGCTCATCCAGGTATACTTATTCAAAAGACGATAGATATGATCACTGATCCATCTATGTTGTCGGACCCACAAATGATCTAAGGTACAAACCCCAGCAATGACCCACATAGGATCGGACCCACACATGATCTATAGGCGCTGGCTCACACAGAACCGTTGAGCGCTGACCCACACAGGATCAGACCCACACGGGATCGGTAGCACTGATCCACACAGGATCACTGAGTGATGTAGTCATCGTCGTCGAATCCAATGAGCATCTCTGTATAGTCGTCCTAATAGTAGTAGTCGCAGCCAGCTCTAGGGTTGCCGCACACAACAAGCTCGTTCAGGAGGGTCCGCTCCATGAGCCGAGAGGCTGATACATCAACTGACACATAGTCCAGAGTTGATGTATCAAAAAGTTCCGTATCATCAACAGGGACTCAACGTCGTAGACGGCGCGTCAATCGGACGCCCGGTCTGAGAGTTATTGGCTTTTTCGTCCCAGTGGCCCGGTTGATTTTTAAGGCAAAACCAACCCGACCGTACTCCACCTGCATCCAAATCTCAGGCGGAGTAATCCAAAAAATCAGCCTAACTTAGAGGAATCCAACAAAGTCGACGACACGTCATTCAGACGTCTGGAACTTAAGATATGAGCGTTTCCGATCCGAGGGCCCAGTTGGTTTTTTGTACGAACCAACCCGGCCGAACCCAAAGTATTTCAAAACATTGAGTGTGATATAAAGAAACAACTGTCTTAATCCAAGGATTGAATCGCAACTAAAGGTGCATTGATTGGAGAAATGTAGCACATGTTATAGGCGTCCGAACGGAAAAGGTTCGACATTAAGGGGTTCGGGCCCGGTCCGACCCAGCCCGATACCCATGGGGTCAACCCGAACCAAGTCGACCCGAACCGGTTCCAGGTCCGGCCCACTTGGGCGCGGCCCGGAATTCGCATAGCGCGCCTAGCGTGCTGGCCAGGCGCTCGGCCAACTGGCCGGTCCGTTTGGCAAGGGGGGGCATGCCCCTCTTGTGTAACTGCGGCCCCCATTAAATGGGGGCCATTTGTGCCAGCTGGCCCGCACCGTCCGGACGGTTCTACCAACAAGGACCGGCGACGGCTGGTCCTTCCTCCTTCTCCGACACCGGCGGCCTGGAACCGACCGCCGTTCACCCTGCTCTGCCACGACCCTGAACCGGCCGCGACCTGGTTCATCCGGCGCGGTGCGATGGCACAACGCCCCTCCGCCGCGGCCCCGCTCCAGCCGCGGTGTCTTTTTTTTTTCTTCGATGCCGCGCGATGGCGTCGCGTCCTTGTTCAACTTCACGGCGTGGTGCGACGGCGCCACACATTACTTTCCGTACAATCTCGCGTGGTGCGACAAAACCACGCCATTCTATCCCAACCAAATTAGAAACAACATTCAAATTGGAGGAGGTTCGGCCATGTTTGTGTGGTCCGGCCCCCTCTCGTAAATTGATAGCAACTGGTCGTAAAGTAACGAAGGAAGACAATGTATAATTCACAAACAAAATAATTAAATAACCCCTACCGTTAGTGTAGCTAGAACGGGGGTTCGCCGCGAAAAACGACACCGTGATGTGAAGCTCCGTATGTTGACGGAGAACGCCCGAGGAGGAAGTGGCGACTCCTTTTTGTGGAAACGGGAAGAAGATCGAAAGAGGGCGTGTCGTCGATCTTCAAAAACACATCTAATGCAAAGAGGAGAAGAGACGGCACACTGCACTCTTCTTACGGTGACGACATTCATCATTGAAGTCTAGGTGTTCTTCGTTGAAGTCATGGTGTTCTTCGTGATGAAGATGAAGACACCCAAGAGTGCTCTCCTCCAATGTCCACACACAACAACCAACCAAAATTAGATAAGGCTCATCATTATTTTATTAACTGAAGCCACAGTTCAAAAATTCAAAACATAAATTAATTAATTGAATTGGGTGTTGGCATACTTAATGAGAGGAGAGGTAAAGTCAAAAAGGGTTACACAACTTAAGTGGGGGGGTTAAAAGGAGTTAGGGAGTTAAGGGAATTGAAAAGGTGGGGGCTCGTGTGGGCCCCACCTCACCTATAATCCACTCAAGAGAACCTAACAAACAGTGGGTCCCACCTAACTCTTACACTTAGGTTCTAACTCATGGTTAAGTGAAATAAAATTCTTAACGAAAATTTTATTTCACTTACACTTAATCCACAAATTAAAACAACTCATAACGAGCAAACGCAACTCCTGGAAAGGAGTTCCCAAGAAATTAACGGCACTACGGATCCATCGGTGCCCTCAGAATTTGATTCCGAGCAATGGTTCAAAAGTTAGAAATTAACGCTCAATCGTTCACTGAACGTACCTGAGCTAAACTTCGGATAGAAATTCCGGGCACACCGTGCATCAGAATCATGTACTGTCTGAAACTACGTTCTTGTAAAATCCCAAAGACAATTAAGAAAACATTTCATTGAATTTTACGGGTCTTTACAATCTCTCCCCCCTCCATAACTGAGTTATGAAGGCACATCTTGTGGATGTTGACTACGATGCCCGACGTGATGGAATTTCCTCCAGACAATCTCATGATGAATTTTTTATAGGAGGGGAGCATGTAATCATTTTCCAAGGAAACATTGTAGTACCAGTGATGTTACAGGGGGAGGTGTTTGGGGAGTACTATACTTCCCCTTTTGTGGTACATCCTGGTGTGTAAAAGATGTACCAGGACCCCCGACATCAATACTAGTGTCCAAGGATGATGAATGTGGTAGAAGTGTTCATTTCATGATGCATCACATGTCAGAAAGTGATGGTCAAGCATCAGGTTCATGTAGTCTCGGATCAGACACTTGAGGAACCAATGTGCAAATGGGATGGTATCTTGATGGACATCATGACAGGGTTACAACATATGTCCTGGGGCCGCGGTTCAACCTAGGTGATCATTGACTGATTCACCAAGTTGGCTCACTTCATACCCATTCGAGAGCAGGGACCATTAGAGGGATTGGGACTCCCATGCATCCAGAAATAGCATGGCTTCACTGGGTGTCTATGACGATCATTTTAGATCATGACTCATGTTTTACATCCCAGTTGTGCAAGTGATTTTAGGAGGCATTCATGAATCAGATATGATTGAGAACCTCTTTTCACCCTCATACATATGGTCATACAGAGTGGACCATATAGACAATGGAAGTAATTCTCCATGCTTGCATCCTTGACTGATAGTAGTTTGGAGAACCACATACCACTGGTGGAGTTTTCTTAAAACATCAGCTATCACTCCACCATTATCATGGAACCATTCAACACCATATACGAGTGGCTATGCAGAACTCTTTTATGGTGGACGGTCCCTGGGGTTATGGTACTCATGGGTCTAGAGTTGGTACAGTCTACCATTGAGAAGGATCAGGTCATTTAGGTGTAGATGAGGATTGTACACTATAGACATAAGTCGTATTCATATAAGAAATGGAGACCCTTGGATCTCGAGGAGGGAGACATTGTGTACCTTATGGTCTCACCCAAATGGGGATTGTGGAGATTTGGTTGGGGTTCCATGTTATCTCCAATGTTCATCGAACCTTTTGAGTTCCTTAGTAGAGTCAGCAAGGTGGTGTACCCCCAAAAACATCCACCATAGATGCACTATATGCACAATGTTATCCACATATCACATCTAAGGAAATACTTTCATGATCCCTACCAAATCATCAACAATGGAGAGTTGGACATTGATAATGGGGTGACGTTTGTGGAGTTCATGGTGTAGATAGAGGATCGACAGGAGCTGGACCTGTATGGGTGTTCGATTCCTTTGTTTCATGTTTAATGCCATCCCAGGAAAAATTATTAGAGCACATGGGAGTTGGAGGATCATATTTGTGCTCAATACCTCCATTAGTTTTATTATCCCTTGATTTGGCTTTAGAAGAAATAAATACCTATGTTGCAGAGAATGTAATTTCCAAGAATTTCCATTTTATTTATTTTTAAATTATTTGTAATTATTTCAATACCACACACTTTTACATCACATGATTCTGATACCTAATGAGCCTAGATCGAATATTAATCTTTTTTATGGAACGTTCAGTTAACATTTGAGCGGGTTTTTCTAACATTTGATCAAGTTCTCGGATCGAAAATTCGAGGGCACTGTTGAACATAGAATATTAATATTTACCTAGAAAGGACATAATGTTGAACATGATGGCCCAAACGAAAAATTTTATTTTAGTACATTACAAGAAAAATAATAAAATAACACAAAATATTCTTTGAATTTCATTTCTCACCGATGAGTGGTGACACAGAGAAGCTTTTTTTCTGTGATGAGGCAGTAATGAGGTTCATTATGGAGATCATAAATTTTTCATTAAAACATAAACTTATAAGGATTTTATGGTTCTTAATGTTTAATCAATTTTATAAATTTCGTTGTGTAATGATGTGACATAGAAGGGTAATAGAAATGATGTGATTTTTTTTCTTTTAATAGTTTTACATGTTGGTGGAATGAGGAAA
The DNA here is from genome assembly GCA_963277665.1 of Viscum album. NCBI lineage: Eukaryota > Viridiplantae > Streptophyta > Magnoliopsida > Santalales > Viscaceae > Viscum > Viscum album. The sequence continues at coordinate 1,499,635,870 of OY728161.1, forward strand.
TGTGTGAGGATTCTCTAACGATCATTTGATGGATTTTCCTCCATAACAATGAATGTCGAATGTCGGTGGGCCGTAATCAAGTTTTACGTACCTCATAGAACGATGGACTCCATCGACCTCTTCGAAACTCAAGGATGATGAACAATGGAATCAAACATCAATGTGGTAGGGGGTTTGTATTGGTCTTATGATTTCCCCAAACATTTTATTAAAGAATATTTCAAATTAACATGTGAACATGTTAACCTGTGGATTATGCATTCATGCAAGAGGCTATTGTTTTTGGGTTTTCTATTCGGGTATAATTTTATTGTTAACATAATCTTAATCTCCAGACCTTCCCCTATTTTATACCTCTAATGCGAAGGGTGTGTGCTGACATGAACAATCCTCGGGTCCCTGATCACGTGTGTTCTTCATGGTCATATCCTCAAAATAGTGGAAAGACAAATCTAGGGCTATGGTAGGGATAGAGGTGACCCAAGAGGAAAGTAGTCATAGAAGGATCGAGAAACGGACCACCAAAGCAACATCAGTGGCCCACCAAAGGGAACCATTGGCACCCCTGTCATCTCTCCCCGGTGACAGGAGGCCCAATCCTGCTGCCTGCGATAGCACAGAAGAGTGGTGGCCCGCTCTCAGGCCGGTAGGGTGACATGGCGATCTATGGTCGGTTCACCGCAATGGTGGGGTGTTCGCGTCGCGTCAGTCGCAATATATGTTGGATGCAACGCCATGTGAACGCCACATATAAGGCGCACACTATAGGTCTGCCTCTGGCGGACCGAGCTCCTAGAGGTCTCAACCTACACTCAATGAGTTAGACTTATGCTGGTGGAACTGATCCTCACTGATGATATAGACACAACCCCTGTGAGCCAGACCCACCCATGAAGGCCAGAACCGCTCCCTTTTGGACCTGCCAAAAGAGATCGGGTCGTTGTACCAATTGGGGGCTGGACCCCCGACCAGACTAGGTCGTGCCCATTGAGTCTCATTGGGATTGGACTTCTTTCTAGGCATGATCTAATTAACCCAGACGTGAACCATGTTATCGCGATTCTGTCTAATTAATCCGGGGTATGTGGACACCCAATTCGAGTAGGTCAGGTCAGTCTGACTGGGTTAGTCGGGGCCCAATCACAACAATCTTTTGTTTACCAAAATGTCATTTACTACCAGAACGGTTGTCTGGTTGAGTTGTTGTCTATGTAAAAATGACCATTGCGATGAGGAGATACATATAATAAACTATATGGGAGTTTTAGTGTGGGACTGTGTGTAGTCATGTTATATCAGACTCAAATCCAATAGGTCCCTACTTACTAAAATTCCCATATCATACAGACTGATCTTCCCTTCAACATGACATCTATTACGTTGGAACCCTTATGATGAGAAATAACTTTGGGTTATTTTATGTGGTACTTTGTGGAAATTATGGTAAGACTAATTGCTTGAGAACTAGTCCTGTGGATCCTTAATGGCCTATCAGACGATCATGAGACATTTAGATTCTTAGTGTCCCGACAGACGGGCAGTAGCCATGTGGATCCTTAGTGGCCTGACAGACAAGCAGAAGCCATGTCGATCCTTAGTGTCCTAGAAGAAGAGTAGTGATTAATCAGGGATGAGACCCTCAATAGTAAGAAATTTTCATCACTATATACAATGAACCTTCTTCTTATGATTTAGATTATACCTAGTGTGATTTTTCCATACTATGTGATCTTACTTTGTGGTCTTACATTGTGGTCTAACGTCGTGGCATTTATTTTTGGAAATTTTACTTATAATAATAGCATCCCCTAATGAGTAATGTGATACTCAACCCTACATGGGCTTCACCCAAACATGTTTTTTATTTTGCAGACGACAGACATTTCGACTGTGGACATGGTAGAATAGGAACAAGTCGGTCCCAATAAGATTAGGCTAAAATGGCTTACTCCTACAGCTTTCCATATCTACCCTACTATTACTATCATCTGGGGTTCCTAGTAGCCATAATGTTCATAGTTTTACTAGTATTTTTCAATTTTTAGTAGTATTTTGTTGGGTTTGTATTTTGGGACATTTGACCTTCTGATTTACTCGTACTCAGTGGTTATTCTTCAGTGGAATTAATTTCATTATTCTAGTTTTTTTTAGTTGTGTTTGTGCATGTACAAGCACTCAATAAAATTCCTCCCACTTGAAGGTTGATGTATTCATCTATAGTCTCCAAAACCTATCATTCAAGAGGTGGGCTTGGGGGAGTCATGGCCCAAACACTGGGGGATGAGTCATGAACGATAAAGGGAGGGGTTTCATAATCATTTAATATGATAAAATCCCATGAAAGTAACAGATATTATAAAAAATATAACCCATTAAATAGAAATAGGTTTCATAAACTTCATGAAATAAATACATAAACCATTTATAAATTTAATATGATTGGAATCTTTGGATCATTTCCTCATAATAGAATGAGTAACACAAACAGATTTCATATTATATGGAAAATAATTTTTAAATATCTTCTAAAAATATTTCTTATGAAAAATTTCATTTTTCTTTGGAGAATGTTTTTTAAAATTTAAAAACTTTTGAAACCCTTTTTATAAAAACATGATAAAAGAAAATTAAATACTAAAATAATTTTGAAAAAAAATCATCAAAACATATATAATTATATTTCAATTTTTTTGAAATCATCCAAAGTAATCATTCCAATCATTGAATTAATTTTTTTAAACAACCTTTTAAATACTTATATCTGAAACACTAAAAAATATTTTGAGCAATTTTTAAAAATAAAACTTTCTTGAAAACAATTTCATTGAAAAATTACTTAAAATAATGAATTTTAAGAATATTTGGAATTTATTTTAATTAAAAATGAATATTTTAATATTTTAGCGGAATCTTCAAGGGAATGACAGTGGGTAAATTCATACATAGAAAACATTCTTTTTACCCCATAAAATGTTTAGAAACGTTCTTCAATTTGAAAATGACAAGATGATTTATTATTTGTGTTAAATCGCATATTAATGTAAAAAATCGGTAGAAATTAATTTAAAATATAAAATTATAAAATTATAATTTTTTGGAAACATTTTATTTTTTAACACATGGTTAAAAGGAACACTTATTTATATTAGAAGAGAGTATAATGTCATATCTTTTAAAAATTAATTAACTATATAATAGAAAAAATATTGTAAATAAGGTACCCATACTTGAATATAAAATTAATATACATAGTATATTAAATTTATATTTTTTCTTGAGTGATGGGTCATAATATTTTTTCAAAGTAAGAATAATCATAAACAATCTCAAAAAGCGATCAGATTGTACAATAACCACTGACCACATGGTAACTTTTAACCATACTCCACATTTAAGAAAATGGAATTACATGAAGCATAAATATTATGAAAATAATTATATTGAATATATAAAATTTAAAAGTAATTATATACATCTCATCGAAAAATAGAGGTGGATAACATGACATGTGTCTCGAAGAAGAAATATTGAGAAAAAAAATAATTTGCTAATTATCATGTCTGTTGAAACCTAAAAACCCTGGTGAAAAGATCCAAAAATAGATAGGTAAATAAAAATTATTTAATTTATAATAACTATTTTTTCATTATTTTTACGTATTCACATTATATAAAAGGAGTGGGTGGTGAGTAGAGAGTGTATCTCATAGAAATAAAAAAGTGAGATGAAATTTTTCTACCTTCTATATTGAATCTCATTGGACTCATAAAAACATCATGTATAATAAATATAATGTTTTTATATGTATATTAAAAAATATTATTATATATAATACTTTATATATTTTATAATTACAATATATTACCCCCTAGTTATCACTTTCATGTTAATATAATTCTTTTGGTAATATTCTAATAGTATTTTCATGTGTCTTTGTTTTTTATATCTGTAGAACTTATACATATATCATGACCTAAAAATTGTTAAACATTATTTAAATAACATTGAAATTCAACATATTTTTATTATAATATTCTATAAAACATATAAGTATGCAATTGAATAATCTTTTTATGGAGATGGTCAACTGTACGTACAAATAAATTATGTTTCTTTTTTATTATCTTATTTTATGATAGAAAAAAATTATATATATCTATATACGTATATTATATAATTAAATAATTTTTATTATTTTATATTATTATATAATATCAAAAAAAAATCATTAATAAATTCCACGTGGTTTGTGAATGAATCACCTCGCTTTGAGGGGTAGTAGTCCACACTTCCTCAAACAAAATTAAAGTATTTACAAAAAATGGAAGTGATAAAGATATGTGTTGTAAAAAAATAAATAAAATTTAATAAACAATAATTTGCATATATATCATGTAAATAGAATGACTATCATATTTCCCAACCCTAAAAGTTAGTAAAGGAAAAATGACCAATCATCATTTTGTGAGGCGATAGTTCACCAAACAAGTAAACAATATGCTCCATACCAAATAGATGGACTTGGGTGTATGTTTAGGTGTAACCATTATAATAAAAACAAAATAATATATTTATTATATTTGTATTTTTGTTATAATTATCGGATAATGACATTGTAATGGGTGGATATTGAAAATAAGATAAATGATCTTGAGGGATGATGTTACCTCTTCTTTGGGTAACACTTTTTGGTTTTCACCAAAGGGATTCCTTGGAATTCTTTAACCAAATGGAGTTATAAATGAGGAAGGGGAGATTTTGGGAATTTTATTTGTAATAACATGCCTGATCCTTTTTTGGAATGGTTTTAGGATGGGGCAGAGGTGGTGGTCTTTTATAGGTGAGGGAAATGACATTAATTTTAATTTTGAAAAAAAAGTTGTGCGTTCCCAAAATTTTATAAAAAAGAATTGACTTAAAAAACACATGATTTTAATGTTATTAGACAAATAATTTACATCAAATGGGTTTTGGGAATAATTCTAGGTTATTTTGGACCTTATTTTTAATGTTTATTCCCTTGTTAAGCATAATTTTTCACTAATTGTTGTAAATTATTTTAATAATATTCCCTAATATTTTTATTCAAAAACATTTTTTACCTTATTAGAATTTATTAATTAATCTTCATCTAAATATTTAATCAACTATTTAATATTCCTACCATATAAGTGGTAGAAATTAATTAATTTATTAATACTATGGATGGTACCACAATGTTTAGTTTTAATATTAAAAACGTTCAAAATATGGAAGTGTTCTTATATAAAAATTCAATGTAAAATTTATTCAAATGACCTAAATTAGTATAATTGAAAAATAATTTGTTTAATGTGAATTTTTATCCTAATTAAAATAATATATAATACAATACAATTAATATATGAAAATGAATTTTTATTTGTAATTCGGTATTTTTCATTATTCATTAATAAATGAAACTTTATTGAAAATTACCAAAAATATATTGTTACCAAGTTTTTATGTTTATATTTAAAAAATAATGTTTTCCATATAAATTTTTAAATTTTGAACTATTTTGATTTAAAATTTGATTTCTATTAAAAGGTTAGAAAACTTATTTTAGAAAAATATTGGGTTTTATGAGTAATATTGGGGCTGATATCATCTTAAGATTATAAAATCTATATGATGAATTTATAAAATATATATTTTGAATATATAAAATAAAAAACTAATTTATATTATTCACTAATAGTAATTTTTTATCTTGTTAAGATAAATCACCCTTTCACATAAAAATAGTCTTTTATATAATCCTTCCCTTTATATTAATCTGGAATATTTATTAATTTATAATTACTAGGTAACCAAATAAATATTAAGTTATTTACTAATATTAATAATTATAATTTAATTTACTATTTAATATCTTATTATATTAAATAATAATATTTTTAATAGTGTATACTTTTTTGAAAAAACATGTTATTGCATGTATCATAACCCATATTCATGTTGTGTTTATCATGTACTCACTTTGTTGTACTATGTAGATAAATTGAAACATTATAAATCTTGTAGTAAATTATTAACATTTCATTGGATATAATAAAATCAAAAATACTGTTTAATATGTAAAAAACAATTTTCAATTTTTTTGTGAAATGAAAAATATCAAAAATATCTAATTATTTTTAAGAAATCACAAAATATCTAGGTGTTACATTCTACAGCAAATAAAATGACAACCACACATAATTTTTTGTCTAGGTTTTAAAATGCTTAACACTTTAATGTAACTTCCATTGAAACTGACATTATAAAAATGAATCATAAAACATCCTCTAAAAAGGGGAAATGGAGTCATAGTGGTTACACAATGTAACATATAACTAGGTTTTCATATTGGAGAACATAGGTTGAAAGTGAAAACATGTAATATGAGGAAATAAGTAAAAATTATTAGGGAATGATTTAGGATAGCAATAAAAAACAAGTCAATGATCATTTAAATGTTGAGGGTCCCAAATTCATAAATCATTAATGGTTGAAATTGTCAGCAGTTAAACAAAAATTATGGTATTTGGAGATTTTTTTCTGGTCATTATTCTAGAAATAAGCCATTATTTTATAGAACAGTATTATGAGGATATATAATAACATGTTATATTTCTATAAAAAATAATTGTATGTTTGTGCTTCTATCAATTTCTAATTCATATAGTAAATCAATAAATTGATGTCCAAAAATAATCATTAATGCTTGAAGTACTAAAATACATATTTAACTGATCTTATGGATCATAAATAATGAAATGTATAAATATTTTCCTCAAGATATTATAATATATATATATGGTTAATAAATCAGTCACTATATATAAAAATAAACTCTAGGGGTTCTTTATTAATATATATATATTAGAAATAATTAACATTAAAGGATACATTGTGTAGAACAGTGGTAAGCGTGAAACGCTTGTCTTCCTCCAATCATTGGTTAATGACCCACATTGTTGAAAAATTTTATTGGTTATCACCAAAAATACTTGAGGTCCTTTTCTAAACCAATATTATTATAATTTACAAAATAAATGAGATGGACATCATTGAAATAATATTAAGCACTAAATTGAATTTAAACTATGATTTTCAAAACAAATACCAATACATAAAAACTTCATGAGAATATTGACATACTATTTTAATGAATGGTTAACCATATTACCCTTATAAATGTGGAAAATCCAAAACATTAGACATACGGATCTTTATTTTTCAATTGAAAACATGTCAATACCATCATCAATTATTCTCTTTACACATTTTAATGACACAAATTACCATAAAAACATATTGAAAACATGCATGTAACCTAATTATAAATTATATGTGATATTTTATGTAAATCTAAAAAAATTAACGTCATTAATTATAGAATAATCCACCCATTTAATTGTAATTACTTTGTTCCAATGTAATTAGTACTATCTATTTTTGTTACTAATATCCCACATGACTTCATGAAAACAACATTATCTTATCATAAATAACAAATTATGGGTTATCTTAGCTTTTTCAAAATAACACCTTATCATTAAAAATATTTTTTGGTCCATTAAATACATTCAACATATACATGTAAATATTGAGGGAGAAATATAATGACAATAATAATAGAATATTTCATCATTAATATAACATTATTTTTTGAATTTAAATATATGTAATCATTTATTATTAAAATTCTTAAATGATATAGAAGAATGATACCTCACCTTAATACATAAAAACTCATTCCTTACACATTTCATAAGTATCCTCATCAACATCTTTAATATAACCATTACCCTCAAAACATTGATAATTTCTTTAAAAGATGTCCCATTAGGACATCAATTTTATAATTAACATTCACTCCTCACAAAAATTATTTTACCTTTAATGATTTACTAGTGTTTAAAATATTCACAAACATTTCATTTTCTCGACACATTGTTTTTCTATTACAAACACTTCATTTGATTCATTTTTTTCATAGTGAAAGCACCTTCTTGTTACTCGAATACATTAACTTAGGTAATTCTTTCCACATTGTGAAACAAAGGAAACGAAATTTTATTTCCTCCATGGTTTCCATTAGCTTAACTCTCACCGAAATATTTTCTTCACATGGATGGTGAGTCCAAGAGTTGGTTAAGATTCACGTTGTCTATCAGGTTACATGAAAACTGTTCAAGCGTGATCACAAAATCCTTCACTCCAATTATCGTTCAATTATAATATACAATATAAATATTCACATTACATTCAATTTTTATACATTTCTTAATGTTATCCACCATTTAATAAAACCAGGATGATAAAATAATCATCATAACGAGGAATCACCTAGTCATAGAAACAACATATCTAATATATAGATTATTATATCATTTTAAAACTATGACACATTTGGTTTTTCCAATGATATTTATAGACAATATCAATTTACATCCTTCATTATGTTTATTTATGAGTTTTTAAATTTCTCATGAACATCATGTGGGGGTGTCAACTAAGTGTGAAGTAGGTCCTGCTTTTGTGTACTAGGTTATGAAAATTGTAGACAAAAAAACCTCGTTAGGGATATTAATCCTATTTACATTTGTGCCAAAACCATGGCCACTTATAGTATATAGATAAGAATGTATTTCTGAAAAACCACTCACTTTATCCCATACCAAAGTTCAAGAATATTTTATTTATTGTTAACTCATTCATATACTTTTCCATAGAGACATCCCTAGGAAAATCCTTAGAGATATATAGCAATATCACCAAATTTTTCTTATCCTAGATTACTGTGGTTGACTATACTTTATCTCTAACACCATTATAAAAACATATCTTAATTTACATAGACATTACATAATTTAGGAGCAATACTTAAAACATTATACAAATAGCCACCCGAATATTATATCAGTTTACTGCCTTTGAATACATAGAATCATGAAAAATTGTACATAAGCGCGCTAAATGATCTCTAACTAGGTTATTAAAGAATAGAAACTTTCTTAGACACTTAATACATAATACATATATTATTATCCTAGGGAATAAATCATTAAAATGGGTGATCCTAGATGATTAGTAAGGATGAACAATGTAGATATATAAGCATTAACATGAGAATAGGGGTATAGAAATATGATAAGAACATTATTGGATCATAACATGCATACCAAATATCTCAAACATGAATTATGGAATAAATCATGGTATGTTATAAGACATTATACATAATTAAATAATGGTAATGGGCAATTAAATCATAAATATATAAATAAGACCTGCTATTTTCATAGACACATATATAAAAAATTATTACTATAGTAGTTAAGACTTCATTTCCAACATAATATTAGTAGTATTAGTTCACTAAACATGATATAATGGTAGTCATGGTTTACTCTCATGGACATCCTATTACTATGATCTCACTCTACATACCATCTTGGTAGTCATGGTTTACTCTCATTGTCATCCTAGTAGTCATATATCACTCTCAGAATCCTAGTACCCATAGATCTATATCAAAATCATATTAGTCTATTAAATGAGATATAAATATATAACAAATGTATTGGATGCATATATATGTACTAAACATATCATAATGAAATAATACATACATGTCACACAAGATCATAAACGATCATATCATAACACATTAAATGGAATGAGTGCCATAAACATGTAATCATATCTGAACCTGTTGAAAATGATAAAGGATTCATAATAATTTAATCAATGATGAATAAAGGAAGGTAAGTGGTTTTGATAATAATATATCCAATGAATGATAGTAAGGTTTCAGAAATATCATTCCATCAATATATATATATATATGTCATTTAATGAAATAATATGAATGGAATCTATAGATCATTTCACAAAAAATGAATGTGTAACACAAACGAATGTCATCTTAGATGGAAAATAATTTTGAAATATAATATAAATACCTTAATTGAGTAATATATAATTTTTTATTTTTAAAATTATATTTAAAAAATAATACCTTTTGAAAACCATTTTCATGAAAGTAATCACGAAAATTATAATTATATCTTGAAATCATTTTGAGAATAGGTTTCCTAAAAAACATATAAAAGAAAAAATATTTTTTTTAAAACCATTTTCCTTGAAACTAATTTTATATATTATAAAATAATATTTTAAATCATTAATATCATATTATTTGAAATATACATTTTTAAATCATATAATGTAATATTTTAAAATCATATTACACATATAAAAATAAAATCAATTTAAAAAAAAAACTCATTAATGTCCTCGTTAAAAATATAAATTAATAGAAAAGTAGGGGATAAATTATTTTAAAAATATCTTCTTAATATTTTTATGAAATCCTAAAGAAATTATGACTAGAAAATCCATACATGTTGAACATTCCTTTTTCACTTTAAAATGTTTTATTAATGTGCCTCAAGTGGAACATGAAAATAATATTCCTCCCTATTTTTAATGAATTTAGTTTAAAAGGTAACACATGAAATTAAATTTATTTTTAATATCATAAAAAAAACATTCGAATGTTCTTTGAATCTTTTATTATGTGAATACATGGTTCAATGGAACAAATATTTCTGACCAAAGAGAGGGAAATGACAGTCTTTCTTAAAAATAGTTACTTAACTATAATATCTTCTAAAGAGTGGGAAAATTGTCATAATACTTGAATATAGAATTAGTAAAAAAATTAGAAGAATATTTAAGAGACCTATATATATATGGATCATAACATTTCATCAACGGAATCATATTCATAAAGAATCCAAAAAAGAGATGAGATTATTTCAATAATCTATTTCCACATGGAAACTTCAATCCATACTTACCATTTAAGATAATCTAATTACATGAAAAATAAAAATATACTTAAAAGAATTATAATAATTATACAAAATTTAATTTTTAGTATATACAGCTTGTGTAAAAATATTGTATTATAACAATACATGGGTCCAAAAGAAGAAAAATTGATACAAAATTACTGTATATATTTGGTAACTTTTGAAACGTAAATCCATTGAAAGAAAGATAATAAAATTTATTTTTAAATACCAATAAATTTAATTAAAAAAACAATTATTTTTATCCATGGTAAATTTTTGTGACACTCAAAATGAAGAGGTGGTGAATAAAACATATCTCCCATGGAAATAAAAAGTGAGATAAAATTTTGTTACTATGTTCCTCGACAGTTATCCAACCCGTAAAAACATCCTGTATAATAATTATAATATTATTATTCACCTATCACATGAATATATTCTAATATAAAATAAAATATATCGTTTTATTATGACTTCATTTTACCCACTTGTTAATAATTTCAGATTATGTTTATGCTTCAGGTGATATTCGCTTTGTTTTTCACCATGTGTCTAAATTTGTTATATATTTATCCCTTAAAAATATATCATAATTTACATAATATAAAAAATTATATAAATAACATTATTATTTTGTATACTTCTATTATAATAATATATTAATTTTATAATTACAAAATGGAATACAACATCCATGGAGATGGTAGGTCGTATGTACAAATGAAAATTGATTCTATTTTATTATTTTATTGAATGAAAGAAATGCAAATCATATTTATATATAATCATATAATATCATTAATTTAGAATTTTTATGTCATATATATATATATATTATATTCACTAAAAACATCCTTAATATTTTACATGTAGTGTGTGAACAAATGACATCACTTTGAGTGGTAGTAGTCCGTACTTCAGCAAAAAAAATACCATATTTACACAAAATGCACACTATAAAAATATATTTTATAAAATAAAAAAAATTAAATATATAATATTTATCATATATATAATAAATTAATATAGTTTATATGATTATTACCAGCCATTAATGGATGAAAAAGGATGAAATGAACAATCATCATTTCGTTTGGTGATAGTGCACCATACACATAGACAATATGTCTCTTACCTATTAGATGTATTTTTGTGTCAGTGTAGGTAAAACCATTATAATAAAAAAAAACTCAATATATTTAGTACTCTTTTTGTGTAACCATGCAATAATTATAGTGGAGGAAATGGAGAATGAAAATACTATAGAGGAGATTGAGGGAGGATGTTACTACATCTTTAGGTAACTCATTTGGATTTCCACCAAAGGGAATCCTTGGATTGATTTATGCACAAAGGGATACTTCAAGGTGTATTATTTGGACTACATGAAGTGTATTTAATAAGGAATGGCCAAACCAATGTGTTTTCTATGTGTGAGGAATCAAGAGAGGTGGTTCCATTTTATTGGTGAGGGGAAGGACTAACATTGAATATTATTTAAAAATTTATGTGTACCCATGTTTATACCAAAAAAATTCCCCAAAACCAAAAATAAAAAATAATTGAAGTAAAATGAATGAAACATGTCCATTTAATGGGTTTTTGAAAACTGGATAGGTAATTTGGGACTTAAGTGTTATTCCCCTGTTAAAATTAATTTTTCCATCATAGTTGTAAATAATTTCCTTCAGTAATATTTTTTGTCAAAAACTATGTCTAACATATTATAAAATATGAAATATAAGTAATAAAATTACGTATTAAATTTTTCCAAATTTTAATCTCATAATTGGCAGAAATTAATTTATATTTAGCCTTGTAGATTGGATGAAAATTCATGCTTTTAATGTAAAAAATAATTAATAGTTTTTATGTTTTTATATTCAATTTCAATGTTAAAATACTTCCATTTTTATAAACTTGATTAATAATTAAATAATTTATGTAATTTTACAATCAATCTAAATTAAAATAGAATGTATCACTATGAATAAATTATACAAAAGAATTGTATTGAATTAAAATTTAATATTTTTCATTATTCATTTAAATTTGAAACATCAAATAAAGAAACAAAAAATCCACCTAACTAAATTTTTATTTTTCTATTTCAATAATTTAGTTTATATTGACTTATATATTTTACTAATGTTCTAAATTTTAGAATTAAAATATTCAAACCATTAAAAGGCAGTAAAACTCATTTTAAACAAATATAGGTTTTTATGCCTAATATTAATTCTATTATGATATTCTTCTTATCAAATATATTTAATTAATTAAAAAAATATTTTATTAAAAAATTGACGTATATATTTAATTAATATAATTCACTAATTTAAACAAAATCAAATTTTTTTCATAAATCACATTTTTAATATAAAAATAGTTTTATATAAAGCTATTCCCATTAAATTTTTTGGTTTCAATATTAATTTATAATAAATGGGTAACCAATTAAATAATTAGTTTTTTAATAATATTTTAAATCTTCAATTTAATGGACATGTGATATATTTTTATATTAAAGAATGTTATTTTCAATAGTATATTATTGTTTGATAAAACTTGATAATTCATGTATCACAATTCCTGATCGTGTTGTGTGTTGCGCACACCCACATTAGTGTACATTGTAGAAATATATATCCTTAATGTTGAATATAGTGTACTAATAACTTGGTATTTTTTTAATTCAATACCAACATAGTTAATGAGTATGACAAAACAATTTTTAGTGTTTCGTGAAATGAATAATATCAAAAATAAGAAATTATTTTAAACAAAGTATTTCATAAAATATCAGGGTGTTAAACCATAAAATTATTATATAATAAATATGGACATGAAATTCATGATATTGATGATAATATTTAGTATATATCCAAATTTTTAAAAAACACGAACACTATGCCCACATAAAATGAAAATTAATGAAATAGTATATATTTTTTTCACAACAATATGTTATATGGATCAATAATTTGGGACTTATTTTATAATATAACAAATGATGAACCATATATAACCATTAAAACACCAAAGGATCATATTTTAAACCATAATAATGAATTAATCATTGTACAATAATTTATATATAGTTATAAACAATATTTAGGTGTCATTGACTTAATTGGGTCGCATATAAGTTAATTTTTTTAAATTGATATGGCACTGTTTAGGGTGAAAGGGATATATAATTAGTATGTGTACATAACTAAAATTAATAAATTATCATAAACATAGTGTAATTTAAAAAAAGTTAAAATTACATGAACAATAATATTCCAATAATTAAAAAGATTCATATACATTAAACAGTTGAGTTTAAAATAAAATAAATTATTTCCTTATATTAGGAGGGACTTAATATCACATTTTAGAACCCACACTCTTGGATATCATGATGTTAGAATAATAATTAAATTATTGGATTTGATAATGATATTTGTTAACCATATTTTTTCCCATATAAACCTGATATCACAAAAATTAAAACATGGATCACATATATTCTTTCCACCCTTGTAAGCTTATATTTTAATATAAATATGAAAAAATAAGTCATAAAAAGTACAAATGAAAAAAATGAGAAATGCTCTTATTTAATCCAATTTCATTATTCACATTATTGTATCTTAATAATCCATATGAAATCCTTTATTGACATGAATCATTCAACTTATCTAATTATAATCGGTGAGAAAATTAATCATAAAAAGGTGAGAACAAATAATTAGTAACGAAAAATCAATGTATTAAAAAATAAATATCATCATAGATAATATGATGAGAATAATTGTATCATTAAATAATAAAAGTTCATTAGTATAATATATTATTATTTATAAATATTGATAAATGGATCATGAAAACATGGAATAAGGAATTGAAAAATAAAAATGATTCATGAATCAATACTTATGATCAATGTGATTTAAATTATGATAAAAGAAAAAATCATAATTTGTAGAAATAATAGACAAAATGTCTTGGTATATTGGGACATAAACTACATAAATAATTATAGAACCGTTACAGAACACATACAAATAGGTTATCCCCATGTCAATCTTTCAATATAATTTTCTAGAGATTGTATTAATAACAAAATGTATTGGAGTGAAATTTTGGATCACTTATTTTATAATATATAACAACCTCCATCAGTGATATTTGGGTTCATTCATTGGTTATATTTTCTAAGAATCACAACATGACTAATGTACCAAGTTATTTCATCATAAAACGCATATAAAAAATTATTATTTTATAATGTGACAAACCATTAGAAATTAAACTGGACTCATTTCAATCCCATTGAACTATGATTAACCCACATAAATTAAATGGTTTCCATAATAATATATTCTAATAAATAATTTCACGTGTAGGAGAAATATGTTTTACAACAATCTAATCAAAACATGGTTATCCCATAGAAGAAAATGAGTTCCTTATAAATTTTATTGAAATAATATTAATTCTTCTAATGATAAATGTGGATATGATCATTAAAAATTTTTACATGAGTGTAATAAGTGACAACAAGTTTTCTTGATGTTAATCAATATAATTACAATTAAATTATCATTAAAAAATTGTTAGTAAAATACCCTTCTCATTGTGAAAATAACATTCTGAAACATAAAAAAAATTAAACTCATTTTGATTTAAAATATCAGTTATAGATTATAAAGAAAAAATTTAAAAATTATTTATTTATTTTATTTAAGAAGGTATAATTTATTCATTTAAATTCAATTTTTTTAAATAATTATGGAAACACATTTATAAAAAACAAGGTTTTGGAAGAAACTGGATTTTTGACCGAAGAGATAAATAAAGTCATATTATCTTAAGAACATGTTATCAATAATTTTATGTAAAAATGAGTGAAAATGGAGCAATGAAATGAAAATATATTGAATTTAAATATGATATGATAATTCATGATAATTATAATTTTTTAATATAATATTATTAATCAAACACAATCCCCATAAATGATGAGATAGAAACAAAATACTATTTCCACTTTTGTAAATGGAAATAATAATAATAATGAAAACATGAATTTATATAAATCATAAGGTATAATGATAATAAATAATATAATTTTATTACATTTAAAATGATTTTTTATACACCTTACATTTGAAGATATTTGTATGTCTTAATATATGCATTAAAGAAGGAAAATTGAGACAAAAATAAACTACCACTTTTGTAACATTGAAACCATAGATCATATGAATGTGATGTCCTAAAATTTATTCATGAATATATAAAAATTAATGATATTAAAATTTATAACAAATTCATGTGAATTATAACAATTAAACAACAAAAATAGTTACTGAATTTGATATTATCTAATAGAAATAAAATTGAGACGATAAAAACCTTTACCTTGAGCCTGACTGGTCATGTGTGTCTTTAACATCTATAAAAATAAAAATAAATTTATTATTTACAGTCGTGATAGTCATTCAAATTTTTATTATTAATTTAATTTACATTTTAACATTTTATATACAAAAAATAAATTTAATATATTTATATCCGATGATTCAACCATATTTAGATTATGAGATATAAAATAATTATGTACATAGACTATGGTCAAATTGGTCATTATTGAAACATATATTTAAAAATAATAATTAAATAATGATTATATTTATCCCTATATTAATATATTGAAAAAACCATCAAATATGGATATAAAAAAATTAATGTTTTTATCCTTGAGACAGTTGGATGTACGAACTCATGAGTAACATTTCAATTTTTTTAATAATAATTATGGAAATAAGGTATGTAAAATTTTATTTTCCCAGATTTATTAAAATATCATAAATAAAAATTATTTAATTTAAAATAATTATATATATAACACTTATGATGTGGTTGTAAATAGATAATCAAATCAGTTCTATGAGGTGGTAGTCCACATGTCAACAAATAAAATTATCTTTTCTTCAATGAGTGAAGATGTAAAATGAAAATGGTATAATATATATAAATAATTATTAATGTTTCATTTATTCCAAAAATATTTAATTTATATAACAAAAATTAATTATAATTACCCATTTTACTTTCCATGTAATTTGTTAGGGAGAAATGAACCACATCTAATCGATAAGGGTAATCTATTGTACACAAGAGAGATATTAGCATATCTTTTAAAAAATGGAATATAAAAATGTTCAATATGATTTAATTAATTAATAAATACAATTATGTTAATAATATTACATATAAACAATATATCTATCATCCTACAAAACTACGATAAATGGTAATGGAAAAAAAATGACATCATTTCATTAGGTGGTAGTCTTCTGAACACATGAATGATGATTTATTAACACATTTCATGGATGCATATGTGAATATTTTTCATAAAAATAAAATTAAATCAACAAAATATATGTAATATAAATAGGATATTATATAAATATTTTATAAGAAAAAGTGAATGGCTGGATAAGGTGATAAAAAAATTTATCATAGATAAACATTATCTCTTCTTTAGATAACTCTTTTATTACATTATTTTCGCTCACTAGATTCATTTATGTACAATTAAAGGATTATTTAATGAGGGCATGGTGGGTTATGAATTTATTTGATAGGTTTCAGATGATCTAAATGGCTTGATAGATGTGACATATGAGGGAAGTGAGTGTCCTATTATAGTTAATGCGGATTGTAATTCTTATTAATACTCATAATAATTCACCCTTGGGATGTAAATTTTAGGTAAAGTTGTTCCAAAACTTTTTATTAGTTTTTTTGGATGATATGCTCGAGTAACACCTCTTATAGATAACTAAATACATTTTTTATTGTTTTTTACCTTAACTTGTTTGTTTCTTTATTTTTTTATTTTTCATTATTGTAACTTGTTTTTTAACCAAGATAACATATAAATAACGAATAATTTAAAGTGAGACATATTAGATAATTATACCGAAATATTTTAAATATTAAATATATCATATCAAAAAATTACTATCTATGATGGTATTTTATCTTAACACAATTGCATGACCATTGAATATCATTGTTTTAATCATAACTACACTGACATATTTTTTAAGATTTATGGGTAATTATAATAATTTTATAATAAAATTGGGAAATTATTTTATAAATTGATATTTATTTTTATATAAAAAAAACTCGGAGGACTCTATATTTTTTTGTTATTTTATATAATATAATATATTAATATTTATCATAAAATCATATTAATGTCAATTTAGGAATTATTAATTTATGTTAGATTTAAAAATAAAAATACAATAATGGAATTTTAGAATATAAAGTTCACAACTTTTTTAAATCTTATTTTCATTTAAAAAATAAATAAACATAATAATTAATAAATTTTTTCACATTAATGATATATTGTATTAGTTATTTAAGTTATTTATTTCATAAATAATTACTATATTTAAACTTATTAAAAATATTATGTAACTAAATAATCATTATAAATATATGATAAATTATTAAGATAAAAAAATAATGTATCATTCAAAATAATTTCTATATAATGAACTATATATTTTTTTCTTTATCATAATGCTTTTTAGATATTTAATGGACAAAAAATCACTTCATTTTCATCTTCTATACTTAAGTAAATATATTTTTCATTTCAAAAGGAATGTGGAATAAAATTTACATATTTAAAATATATTTATGGAAATGGTAAATAAAAATTCATTTATTAAACTTAATAATATGTATTATGTAATTATCACTATAATCATTCTATTTTGACCCCATAGTAAATTCATTTATTTCTAAATTGTGGTAGTTAGTTTTATATGGAATTCACTATTAATTTTTTAAAAATGAAGTTGTAATTATTATAAATTACAAGTAAATATAATTAAAACATGTCAAAAAATAATACATAAATAATTTATCGAAGTTTAAATGTTTAATTTAAAATTAATGACTCTAATTTGGCGAGACAGTTGGGTTTTAAGAATAGTTTTTTTATAAAAAACATTTAATGATATTAACTCTTCAAATAATAATAAGTTTATAAAATGTAAATAATATTTACTGATATATAATATATACATTTAATTTAATATATTCCCATTTATAAATTATTTTAATTAATTATAATGGAAAAACATTATGCATTATAAAACAGTTTTTATAAAAACACATTTTAAACCAATAAAAGCATATACTACAATGGATGTTAAAATTGATTGAATGTAATTATGTATATTGAATATAAATATTTGAAACTTGTAATAATATTTAGAAAATATTTTTTATTTTTAATTACTTATTTTATTGAAATTTTATTAATTATTAATAAAATTTAGTATTTTAACTGTTCACTGAAAAATCAATATTTTCCAAAAGGTCAACAATTGTCAGAAAAGTACATATGATATTTATATTTAAGAAATTTTTTTAAATTTATCATTAAATATTAGTTAATGAGCCATTAAATATTTTTCATATAAGTGAATCATAAAAAGTATGGGAAACTACTTTGAGAAAAAAACAAATTTAAGTGTTGAATATGATAATATCTTCTGTCATGTTTACAAAAGTAAAATCGAATGATTGGTGAAAATAAATTTTATTATTTAATATATCAATTTAATTAATATACTCCAAAAGTTTTTTTAAAATTTATTGGTATAAAACACTATTGTCAGAATTAAGGCATTTTTTCAGAAAAAGATCTACTCTTAGTTTCAAAGGGTTTTATTTTCAATATAAATATGTTTTTCACCAAAGATTATATGAAAAAAATATTTCTATAATTCAATAAATCTTATTCGTATCAAAAATTACAATTGATATTTTATAAAACTAATATATATTAGGGGTCACAGAAGTTGGGTGTTGCGTGTTGAATATGATATCAGGTATAAATATTTCGTGGTTTCATGTAAGACATACTAAATTGAGTATCACATGTAACACAATATCAACATAGTGTTTCCTTTTTGTTATGAAATATATTAAAATATTATTATTTTAAATAAATCATGATCTTACATCCCACTATGTATTACCAAATTCAATTCTTATAATTTTACCTTCATTTCAATAATCAAAGGAAAAAAATTTGAAAATAATTTTTTTGTAAACCAACATCATAAATTTTTTTAATATATCGTCAAATTAATAATATATAGAGGGTTATAAAATTTTTATATGTTTTAAAACCAATTTTTTTTCTAAATACGATAATAAAGGTTTGAATAATGGAAATGTTTAAATAATTATAAATTGTGATTGAGTTCACTGAGAAAAATAATGCGAATGATAAATTGAATGCTAAGGGCCTAAAAATGATAATTTGTGATGAAAAACAAGGAAATTCGTTAATCACATTTTATGGTACTAGAATAATAATTTTATTTAAGGAATTATTTTCTATATTTGTTAAATTCATTCATCATATATAATAAAAACATATTAATATATACTTAGTTTTAATGTATAAAATTGATCTTTATCCAATTCTACTAGAGTGAAAATATTTTTCTCCAAAATGATAGTATTAAAGAATATTTTTAATGATAGAACACCAAAAAATAAATTTTATTGTCCATATAATAATAAAATTGATAAAAATAAAATGTCCATGTATTTAGATATTAAAACAAAAAAATGTCTATCACATAGTAAAATAATTTTTAGAAATAATAAACCCAGATACGATACATTAATTATGACAATTCAATACAAATAGTAAGAGTTCAAACAAATCATTTGATAAATAACTAGGCTTAAAATTATACAAATAGTTCTTGACAAATATTAAAACCTATGGATTAGAAGGATTTTATCATACATTCATCATTGATATATCAAACATTATTTCCCAGAAAAAATCTCATTTGTTTCCAAAATTTAAGTAATCATTAATTTTAAAATATTTACATAAATAAGGGCATCATGTGGGCGACTGGTGGGCATTATACCCTTCTCTCCCATTATTTGTGTGTTCTATACAAATAGCCTTTCCTGAAGCGATGAATTTTAACCGAACCATTGCATTATCCTTTTAAAAAATTACAAAAATAGCTCCCCAAATGAAACTTCATTTTTATCAAAGGTTTTTCCAATATGAAATCTTAATGAAACCCGACCAAAAATGACCATAATAACCTCAACATTTATACTACTTAAAAACATCACATGAGGTGTCATAGACTTTGAACTTATGGTCAACCACAATCTTAGTTAACTATTATAGTACAAATATATCCTACTATAACATCACATAAAAACATCATAATCTTCAATCTTATCTAATATCATCCATGGACACCAACTATAATACCTCTTAATCCACAATGATAGATCTGGTGATGAAAACATAATAATAATATTTTTTAATTTGGTGCCATTAATTTTGACCCAAAATATTTCCCATCCACTCATTACAACAACATATGGAAATCATTCTCCACTAATATTCTTGATTTATATTTTAGGATTAGTGATTTAATGAAATAAGAAAAACTAATTTATAAAAAAAGTCACATGTATTTTAATTATCATATCTGACACTAAACCATATATTTTTTTCCATTATGATATCATCATCATCCATATGAAATCCATTTATGAAATAATTCTTTCATAAACTTTCATTTTAATCAATGGAAAATGAATCATTTGAACTATGTGAAAAAATCCTTAATAAGTGAAAATTTAATCATTAAATATTTATTTATTCAATGAGTATAATAAGAGAATTATTTTTTGAAACGAATAGAAAATGTACAAGAATATAACATATGACTATTCATATGCATCAATCCATATCATGGAAAAACGTTCATAAGGAATTAACAACTTAAAAAGTAATATGAATCAATAATCATGTTCCATGGGATATCAATATAGATAAAATGAAATATCAAAATCCCCTAGAAATCCTATAATGAACATGTTAGTATATTATAATATTGTCTTTATATAAAACATATAAAACCTTTATAGAACCATTTCAATTGGAATAACCATATGATCGGTATATAGAATATTTATCTGAATAACATAGTTGTTACCAACTAATTTGAGATATATATAGGGGTACACATTTTATAAGATAAAACTAGATTACCCCATGCTATATTGGTAAACACAATGAATATAATGTTCAATAACCACTACATGAATAGTATACATACATATATTTTTTATAACACTCATATAAACTGTCATTATTCATATAAAACCTGAACAATCCACAGAAATGAAATGGGTTTCTAGTAAAACACATTTAAATGAGATAATAATTTCAAAAATAAATGATATTCGTAAAAATACGTTGAAAACCTCATTATCCCATGTAAAAGAAAAGGGTTCTATATAGATATCTTTGAAACATCGTAATATTGTGGATAAGAAATGGGTTCCATTGTAATCTCCTTGAGAAAATCATATTCCATCTAAAGAATGATAGAGGATAGTTTCATTAAAAAAATTCCCCAATGGATAATATTACTAGATAATGGGTTTTTACATTTATTATATTTAATACCATTAAATTTTAAATAAAAATATATTTGGTAAAATGCTCTATTAATTTTGAAAAAAATATCATAGACCATTTTTAAAATAGTTTTCATTTAAAATAACATTGGAGGATTATAAATTAATATTTTAAAAATTATTTAATCCATTTAATGGTAAATTTTCATTTTATTAAAACCATTCTAAACTATTTTTTACGAACAATTCTTTTGAATAAAAATAGAAGAAAACATATTCCCAACTTAATAAATAAATGAAATTATATTATATTAAAAACACAATCTCAAATATTAAAACTAAAAAATAGGTTAAATATGGTGCAGTTACATGAAAATATCATGAATAAACATAGTATCATTTATTTAATTATAATTATATGACTTCAATATTAGAGACATAATAATACACAATCTCGATAATTGATGAGATTGTAATAAAATATTTCCACTACTTTTATGACATTTTTTCTTAATCCCTCATAAAAGATAAAATTATATTAAACATAAAAAACATTTTAATCAATAAATTAATGATATTAAATGTCAATGAATCAACATAAACACCTCATAGTATAGTATAGGTGTATAGTGTAACATGTCTACCATTGATAAAAAATTAAGAAAATAATATCTTTCTTTTTTATACCATTGATACTATAATCCACATGGATTACAAATCCACTAATGGGTATTTAAATACACATTATATTATTTATAAATTAAATAAAATCCATTCATGGGCAGTATATAAACCACCAATCAAATATAATTTGTGAATATGGAAACTATCTCACATATATAAAATTGAGATGTAAAAATCACATTCCATGAGCCTAACATCTGATCTCTATCATTAAATTTTAAAAACATACATTTTTTTAAGTATTAAATATCATGATTATTTGTATATTCTTTATTATGAATATTATTTCTCTTATTAACTAGTTGTATTCAATTACATAATCAATTAAGTTTATGTCCGATTTTTTGACTATATTATTCTTATGTGTCAAAAATTACATTGGTAAGATGAATATTGTTTAAGATGCCATTAATTAATCATCTCTATAAGAGTAATCATTAAATAATTATCTAAAAAATATATCAGTTATAATTTTAACTGTAATCCTATAATATTGTTATGTAAAATGTTCCAACATTACGATCATGGATATGATATGTTGTATGTGCACACGAGTAACATTTCAAATTTTCAATGATCATTATGGAATGAATATAAGTAATATTTTTTCCCTAATAATCTAAATAATATCCTAAAAATTTTTTATATAATTTTATATACTTATTTTTCTATTCTCATGATGATGTGGAGATAAAATAATAACATCCCATTGAAGAGGTGATTCTCCACCCATCTCTGAACCACGTTATAATTTATTTCACTGCATGAAAAAGTAAAAATAAAATGATTTATTATTTTAATAGATTAAAAAATATGTCACTAATATCATAAATATTATATATATATCATATATATTTATTATCTTTAAAGTAATTACATTCCATGTGACTCATTATTGATAAATAATTAACAACTCTTCCAGAGGTGGTAGTTTGTCATATACACGAGCCACGCTATAATATTCAGTAAAGAATTAAATATAAATATGGTATATGTGATATAATTAAGTAATAATTTTAATTATTTCATAAATATCATATATGATACCTATATCGATCATCACACCAAATATTGAGAGGATGTAATTGAAAAATTAATGACACTATTTCATGAGCCGGTAGTGCATTGTACACACAAATGATGATTTCTTAACCCATTCGATGAACATGTGTGTATCTGTTGATCATACCCTTAACATAACATAATAAGAGTGTATGGAATATGCTATATTTATTATACAATAATTTTATAATATTAATTTAATTTTGGAGAAGAAATAAACATAATGAATGTTAATGAATGTTACCTCTTCTTAGGGTAACTCCTTTGGGAATTAACCAAAGGACTTCTATGGTTGGAGTTTTTTTAAAATTAATGATTCTAGTATGAGATTATGTAATTTTATAGTCCATTTGGAATGATTTTGGATGATCCAACTTTATTTATAGGCTTGAATATTTAGGGTATTGAATGCCCTTTTAATAGTTGAGGAGGAGCGGTAATCTTGTAAACTCTCAAATGTATTCACTATTTGGAAGTAAATTATTATTATAGTGAAAAAATATTTTCCAATTAAATGGTTTAAAGATTATATGGTCGATACAATAAATCACCACACAATCAAAAACATGTATTAATGATTCATCTCCTTAACATCTATGATTCTTAGTTTTTTTTCAATTTAGTTTTTCATCATGGTAACTATTTTTATATCCTAAAAAATATATCCTTAAACGGTAAAATTATAGCATCTGAACCACAGTAACTATTATAATTATAGAAGGAATGGTAGATACATGACCTCAAGAACATCTAATCAAATTTTGTTGGCTTCTAACTAAAAACAAGGGCATAAGATGTGATTATGGGTAGATAATAACCTCATAGATTAGAGTGTGCAAGGCCATATGCAATAAATAAAAAAATAATAGAACTAATGAGAATAGGAATACAATTGTGTCATTATAAGGATAAAAATAATAATATGAATAAATAAATGGTTGAATCATATAATCAAAGTTATATTAAAAAGTAATTATTTCCATTTCATGATGAAATATAAAAAGAGAGTACAATGGACACTGTAGTAGAAGCCGATACACTATGAAAAAAATCTAAAAACTACATAAAAAACTTTTACACTGAATCTTCGAGAATCAGTTTGGTCCTCCACCACCAATTTTATATCCTAAAAATTAAATATTTCAAGAAGAAGAAGCAACAAGCCTCATTTGTCTACACAAGGAATCAAAACGTCTACTTTGGTATAAAACTAAACATGTGAAGGGTGTGATATATAAATCTCATTAGGTCGGTGACCATAGTGTGTATACTATTTCATTTCCAATTGTAAATATATAATCGTGTTCTATATATAATAAATTTAAAAGAAATATATAAATAAACATTAATAACCAGTTACGAGCCAATGAGCATGTACCCCAGTGGTATAGGCACTGGCTTCGCATCGAAAAGACCCAGGATCAAATCTGGGCTGTGAAAAATTTCTTCGAACTGTAGCAACACGATAGTAGGGAATTGTATCAGCACTATAGCAATTGCAGAATGGTAGTGGCAGCAACAATATAGCAGCGAAGGCACTGTAGCGGTTGTGGTACTGTAGCAGGTACAGTAGTAGCCCGGGTATTGTAGGAGTACTATTCACTGAGGGGAACTTTGGGACAAAAAAAGGTTTCAATCCTTGTATCCAGCCCACTTTTCCTTGAACCTTCATGTTATGTAATGGGTCTCTCTCTATCCAATCTAAAGAGGTCTTTTCGTTAAATAGTAATAAAATTACTCTTTTCCCCCAAACTATTAATAATTAACAACCGGTTATGAGTTTCTATATAGACATCCTAGAATTCCACCTACATTGGAATATGCCAGAAGTCCAAAAGAGGTAATTGTGATAAAATATTATAGATTCAAGGTCTAATAGTAAACGATGAAAAATAAGAATTGCATACCCACATGATTTTTCTTTTTCATGTGGTCTAGTTCAATTGTCATCACTGAAGTGTGCTATGAAAAAAGAAACATCACATCTATATAAGAAAATCATATCTATAATATTAGATGCATATCATGGAAGAAAATATCCAAAAAATCCAAAAAATATAACGGTGGGGTTACAAAATCATCCAATGTGATCTAAAATATTCCCAAATGTCTCTATATGAACATCTAATGTAATAAAACACCACCAAGTCCATCCATGTTGACCCATATATTGTCCCTTGAATCACTGAAGACATGGTGACTTCTATGTCTGTACTAGGTATCACACATAGTGAACCGAATATCACTCATGGCATGGTGTATCCATCTTTCGAATGGCCCAATCCAAAGATGATTCCCCATGGAACTAATATCACTATGGATTATAAAACCAAGCATAAGTATACCTTTCTCAGAAATCCAAATCATCTCTCCTGACTCATCAATTCGTAACCAAATGATCACATGATTCTATCCATATGTCCTTAATTCAGGACCTAATTTATCTCACAGCTCTTACCCATAGATGCATATCCATCTTGTCTTAGATCGTGAAAAGGAATATATTTATAATTAAATTCTAACAAGTATCATCTCTATATCTCATGATCATTATCTTTTTCAATATATTCAATTAATGACATAAATTAATGGAACAATTCTTCTATCATGGAAATAAGCGTTACTTGTGAAAAAGGAACAATAAATAGACATATGCTATAAGAAAAAATTATAATAAAAGGTATGCAACCATAAGCACAAGGAATTGCCATGACTCTAACCATATATCATAATGACATATAAAAACTACAATATATCAAGCTTGATCATGTATAAAATTCAATTTACACCATATAAAGGGCCTATGTATGATGTATATAACCAGGCATGACACATGGCACATGGAATAACATAAATTAATATGAATAAAGAATGAATCCAAATATCCATTCATAATGACATAATAAATTAAAATATAAGTCATTCGAAGTGTATTTTAATCTTTTTTATAATTTTCTATACGAATTTAACATAAGTATAAAAGATTTCATTATAATGAATATATCATATGTATTAAAATATAATGTTTTAGGAGAGTATTTTGAGAAATTTCTTATGGTTAACAATTTAAATCAACTTCATTTATCAATTAAAGATATTTAATAAGATGAAACTCACCCACATAGGTCCATAACCATTTACAAAAAAAGTAAATTATACCATAGAAGATGGTCATCACAAAGGGTTGGACAAAGATACGGAGGACACCCAAAAATCGGTTTTTCTATGCGCAAGGGTGACTATAGACCCAATAAAGTATTACTATAAATTTAATATGCATGTGTGAGGCTTCAAAATAAGATCGTGTTAATGGAATGAAAAAGAAATATAAAAAATATAAAAAGAATATGGGAAAAATATTAGGCACCCTACCTCAAAGAAATATAAATCCGCACATCATGTGACAATCCACATTTAATCATAAAATGGATGAGACTGATAGATTTAACAAAACCCCCAAAAATGGAAAACTTCTATTACACCTAAATAGAACAAAATATGGTGTAGAAACCAAGAAATGGAAGGGTGAATAAGGTTGAGAATATCGATATGAATCGGTTTCTTATGATGATGAAGTTATCATTAGATAGATAAATGATATCATTCAAACCCCCCTGGAGAAGGTGAAGGAGAATTGTGTTCCTGGAGGGATGAGAAAATAATGTGATAAGAGGGGGGATGGGAAAGAAAAAGGGTATAAAAATTACATAGAGATAAAATTGTAATTTGACTGCCACTTTACACCATGAATGGATTCGGTGCATGGATTGGAAAAACTATGTGCAAACTATGAACAAACCTTGAACATGGTCCTACTTTAATGGAGCACCATGCACAAGGTACTACACAATTTGACTAACCATGTGAAAACCATGCAGTGACACACAATCCAAGACATGAAACCAACCACAAGGATATTTTCAATATCATATATAGTTGGAAACTAAATATGTACCCTTATGGTTTCAACTATCTTCTACTACACATTATTGGGAATCTACATGGGATGGGATACATTGTTTCCTCTAAAAGTGTGGTGTAGTCGGTCTCTACTATTTCCAGTGCTCTGGGATTCAAATGATCCCCAGATGTAGTTGATACCTCTATTTCATCTATTTTAGTATATATTAGGACCAATTAACCTAATTTAAAAAAAATTAAATGGTTCATACAATTGAATAAAATTGGGACATTACAACCTCCCCTCCATAAAACAACTAATTCTTGAGTTTCCCTTTTGAGGGTTGAATGACATCATCTGAAAAGAGTTCTTGAAACATTGCATGTGCATCATCCTCCCAATCATAGGTCTCATACTGAACATGTATGTTCTTCCAAAACACAAAAACTATATGAACTAACCTACCTCTGATAACCATCATGTATGATTAACAATATGAACCAGATGCTCCTAAAATTATGCATCCACCTCAAGATCATTGTCACCAGGATCAAATGAATGAGACCAGACTGCATTGTACTATCGAAGAAGATATACAAGAAAGACATCACTCATGGGACAATACATCAAAGATAATATAATATGATTGGCTACCTACCATTCTAATTACACTCTATCAAAAGGGCAAACATATATCGGTGATAAATTTCCATATCACCAAATTTTTCTCAAAACTAATCGAGGTGATACACATAGAAATACCTGATAACCCACCTTGAACTCCATATATCAATGCTGAAGATTAGTATAGGGCTTCTAACATGACTGAAAATTTCCCATACAATTTTTAATCCGTATGACTAGCTCTGAAGTCACATGAATAAACTAAGGACTAAGTAGAGTTACAACTCCAACCTCTAGTCAGCACAATGTTGGACAACATGGTCTACCTTATAGATACTCATATTGAGTAATATAAATTGTTTCCTGGAATATTTTATTATATGAAAATTAAACTTGATTAATATGATTCTACGATGTACCTCCAAAATTGAGGATGCAGACTGATAGCATATCCTCTAATACCTAAATCATCCATTTGGATTCCCCTTAGTTTGAGGGTGATATATAGTTCTCATGAGAACCTATGAACCCAATACCTTCTGCAACAAATTTCATTACCATGAAGTAAACAAAAAATATTCGTTTTAAATGATTTTAAAGGGAACTCTATTAAGTCACACTATCTCCCTGATGTAAATACTTCCTAACTCATCAACAAAAAAGGATTCTTGGATGGGCAAGAAATCGGTGAGTTGGATCAGCCTATCGACAAACACCCTTATAATGTCACTCCCTTAAGGAGATATCATAAATACTATAACAAAATACATGGTGATGTTGTTTTGCTTCCACTCAGTAGTGGATACAGGATGTATAAGTCCATCATGTTGCAATTTATCTACTTTAACATACTAGAATGTTGAGAACTAATTAAAAATACATATTGTATGACTTTTCATATCAGTACTCCATAACTAGGGACAGATGTCCATGTAAATCATGGTAATCCTTGAATGAAATCCCAATATGGTTTCATGCACTTTCCATCATCAGCTTATCTTCTATATATGAAGGCACCCAAACATGCCCAAGGTTGAGATTTGTCTCACTATTATCATCATCCCAATAATGAGGTGGGTCCTACCCTATAATATTTCCCATAAAATGAGGATATCATATTTTTATAAGTGATACATTAAAACCCTTTATAAAAAGAACATATTCACTTCTATTATTGATAATACTAGCTATATGCAGTGTTCCAAAAACCCCACATGGATATTGGAAAAAATATCTATCATCTTCTTCCCATGGATGGACACTGGGATGAATTTTTTCTGATCCTTGTTGACCAATGAACCATCCATGAAATTTTTTTTATCATGAGTATAATAAAGTTGAATGATAGATGATTTCATGTATTCATCCAATCTAAATTTTCTTATACACATGTATCAATATTTGGGGACATATTTAATTTTTTAATTATCCTTGTAAAAAATGAATCTCTCTTCCAATAGATAGTGCCTCCAGCAGGGAAAATCATGAACCCCAATTGATAAATCTATATCAGGAATAGGATAATCCCTATCATGCTGTCACAATTTATGATATTCATATTATATGACTCGATCACCTTGTATATGAACTACACCAATCCCAATATCGAAAGAATTACAGTTTAATATATTAATCAATTTCATTACTCAATGAATCAGGATCGACACTATGGTGACTCTTCCATATATAACTAAAAATCCTTCTCACAGGATTCATCTCATAGGAACTACACATCATTCTCATTTAGGGATATAACATGCATTGAAAATGTGGTGGGGTTATATATAAATCTCTAATAACAGACCAATATTTCTATTAAGCTTCATATATCAAACACATTCCTATCATACTCCAAATAAATAACAATTCTCACCTTCTCTGGTTTAACAGATAAGCATGTCACTGATATGATATGACCTATAATTTAAAACTTACTATAAAAAGTGGAATTTACTGAGCTTCATATATATATGGTTCTCAATCAGTGTAATCAACAAGATCTAAATTTTGGTATCATGTTCATTTCTAAAGCCTGAGTACGCCATGATATCTCCTATGAAGACCATCATGATTTAATCGTGATTCTAGTGGAATACATGATTCATCAAATCCATGAAGAAAGCTAGTGTGTTCATCATACAAAATGACATAAAAAAATAATACAACAATTCATCCTTCTATAGAATAATGTATATTTCATGTCAGATGGTATCACATAAATATGATGATTGACCAACCTCATATCGATCTTGGAGAAAATAGTTTCTCTTTATAGTTGAATGAATAGGTCATCTCTACGAGGAAATGCATAACACTTCATCCCAGTAAGCTGACTCATCCACCAATAATCAATGCATAATCTAAGTGAACCATCTTCCTTCATAGTGAAGATCATTAGTGAATCCATTAGGATGTTTTGTGTCCAATAAACCATTAACCTAAATATCTTGAGTTTTTTTCTTCAGTTCCTGGAGCTTTATAGGTTCTACCCAATAAGGTGGTATGGGAACTAGTGTCCCACCCAGCATGAGAACTATTGTGAACTCTATAATTTTCATTGTAGATAATCAAGAGAAATCATCGAGGAATATTTCTATGAAATTATTTATAATGAGAGTAAAAACTATGACCTTCATTCCTGGACCACTGATAAAGTGACTCGCTAGATGAGGTGTCTCTCTGTCAAGCACATTTTTCTTTGGTCTAGCTCGATCATTATAGGTATCACATTATCTACAGTTTATATATGTTTTACCATCGAGTGATGTAAATGAAACTTATCGGATATAGAAATCTATATGGTCATGATAAAGCACAAGCAAATCCATTCCATTAATGACATCGATGCCTATCGTCTCAAAGAAAAAGAAATTCCATAAAAATGGTCCCCACCTCTCTTAAAGGTGAACTCTTATAACAGATGCATGACCTCTATTCTAAACCCTATTATAGTGTATAGATTCATAACACCACATAAGTAATCAATAGTTATTCCAAGGCATTCCACACATATATAATATATGAAAGATTGTGATTCACCAATATTGAAAATTCAAAAAACTAATGTAGTCGTTACCAGATTCTTACCTATAACTATAGATAAGAACAGACACTACTCATCTATCACTGACTGCACTTCATAGATATGGCATGAACCTTGCACAATAGATACTTCCTGACTATCCTAAATAGACCAACTCTGGCGATGATAATGATTTATCCCATGACTACCTCATTTATAACCACAACTGCCTCACCCATATCTACTAGTAGATGACCAACTAGCTTCCTAATGTGGCATCATAGGTCCTGTAAATAATATAGACTTTGGTAAAGATTACCTTCCACATGATGCTAAATGAATATAATTACAGAAGCTCTAAATATGACCCATCCTACCGCAATCTCAGCATTCCATCAGTTTCCTCATGCACTGTAGATTCTTATGGACTATCCAACCTAGGTAATTTTGGTGCCCCAATTATTTTTTGTGGATATGCCTAAGCATGAGGTATATTCCAATTTTCTATATCCAAGTATTTTATATATCTCAAAAAGTATGAACAAAGGAAAATGTTCTCTAATACCACTGTTATTTCATCTTGACCAGACTAACAACTACCCTGGTAGCCGGACCAGTAGCTAGATGACCTCAAGATAATCTCCACAAAAAACCAATGGATTACAAATTTCGGTGAGTGCATGGGATGTGTTCATGTAGAAATATTCCATCATATATCTGAGTATGGACAACAGTAAAATATACATAAAAAATAGCTCAAGCAAGAAGAACTGGAAGACAATATAGGAAGTAAAGATATAAATAGAATAATATGAATAATCAAATGTAAAATAAAGATAATAAAAACTATATTAAAATTTTTGATGTCAACATCATGATTCTATTCAAAAAGAGAGTAATGGGGACACAAAGGTACAAGAATATACTACATTAAATCCAAAAAAACCAAAAAGTACAAAAACTACAACACAACATCTCGAGCTTAATATAGGTTTTCCTCCCCAAAGGATCTATTCTAAACAATAAGTTAATCATGCATCTAAATTAGTATAGATCCCTTTATCCAAACCATCGATAATAATGTCTTCTCAGGTACCATGTGGAACCCAAGTAGGTTTTAAGATATAAATATCTGTTGGATGGACACCAAAATTTATATACCATTCCATTTCATGTTAGAAATAGTTAATATTGTTCTAGTTATATTAAATGAATATAAATACATAAGTAAACATTAACAACTATGTTAGGGTTTCCCCAAAAAACACATATGTATACAACATATTTCATCTTATTCTTTAAGTATGAATGGAGGTACCAATGTAAGGATAACGTAGATTCATGGGACAATAGTAAACAAGTACAACTAATAATGTAATACCCATATTCATGTCCTTTTTATTGGTGTTTAGTTCACATTTCATCCCTCATGTGTGTTAGAAAAATAAATGATGTATCAACTGAACATAAGAAATTCTAAACAAAAAAAATAGATGAATTACATGTGAGAAAACAACAAAACAATCCATCAAATCTAGAGGTGGAGTTAGGATTCCATCCAAGGGGATCTAAAAGAAATAACATATTTTAATTAGTAAATTCCTATTTAATCCAATACCACTAATATGCCCCTTACAGATTGCATCACATGAGGAATGGGGACTTTTGACTCCATCCTAGGTATCTCACAATGGGGACAGAGTACCACCCATGGCATGGAAAATCCATCCATCCAATGGGTTCCTCGATTGGTTATCAACATGGGAAATAGTATCACATAATAGTATAAGAAATCACCTGGGCAGACCTTTCGTGACAATACAAAGCATCACTTTTGTTGCATCATGTCATAACAAAACATTAAGAGTGAAAACATCCATGAGTCCTTAATACGAGACCCATTTTCTCTCTCGCAACATATCCATTGATCCATATCAAGAAATTAACAGATCATCAAATGAAATATATTTATAAGTACTTGCAAACAAGGAGTATCTCAATATCACATACCCATTATCTTTTTCATGCAATGCAATTCAAGCAAGACATCAATGTAAAAATTCATATATCATGTCTATATGCATTAAACCTAAATGGGGACGATGAATGATACATATGCTATAAGTCAAAATATCAAATAAAGGGTATTAAACAATAAGAATTGGGAATTATCATTCCTCTAACCAGATGTGACCAAGAAATCGAAAATCCTTAAGCAACCAATCATGTACATGTATAAAATTCTATTTAATGAAAATTAAGGGCCAAAGAAATAACTATTTAAAAGGGTATGAAACATAGAACATGGAATATCATAATATTGAATGAATAACGAATTATTTCAAATGACAATTCAATTTCAATGTGAAATTAAAATATAAGGCATGACCTGTTTTATAAACATTAACCAACCTGAATAAACATTTAAAAAAGGGATAATGGATTTCATTATCAATCATCAATTATGTGCATTGAAATTAAATGTGTGAGGAATGTAGTTCAAGGAAAGCCTTATGGTTCCCATTCATATACACTAGATTTATCAATTGAGGAAATTTAAAATCGTGAAACTCACTCATATAGGTGATTTAATAATAAAAACATGGTAAGGAAGGAAAAAGTGGATGTGCACTCTCCAAGGGTGACCAAAGACTAGGTGAACACCTTTTGAATGGATTTCACCATAGGAAGGGTTCACAACAGATATGGTAATCCATTAATCAATATTTAGTATGCAAGACAAAGGCTACGCCGGAAGGATCTATCTAGTTGAAAAATAATGTTATATTAAAATGCGACAAAATAAATAATGCAAGAATAGTTTGTTTTCCAACCTCGTACTCATATTATTCCACATTCCTTGTAACATGACTTGATTCATCCTAAAACATAAGAAATCGGGAGATTAAATCTCTCCCCAAACTATAGTGAAATTTTTTACACCTAAATAGTATAACTAATGGTACAGAAACCATAAAATTGGAGGGTGTGGATGGTAGAGCATGATGAGAAATATTTTTTGCTTTGAACAGAGAATACATCAGAAGACAAATAAAGGATATCTTTAAAACCACAAGGAGAAGGGGAAAGAGGTTTCTGATACTATATAGATTTGAAAACTACGACAATGGAGGGATAAAGTAAACGTAAAATTTTTGAACATTAAATATGAAAAAAATAGTAATTTCACCCCCCCCCCCATTTAACATTTCACATGGTTTGGACACACGACGTGGCTAACACATGTGAAAATTGTGCATGATGTAATACTTAACTGGGGAAACTTACATGGGAGACCACACTGTTTGACTAACTGTTCATAAATCATGCATATATCACTGTCCAATGCCAACAATAGATTGAACGGTAATATACTATGTCCCACATGGTTAAAAATGACATGATAAAACAATGTATTATCCATAAATACATGAAAATTGTTTTTATAATTTATGGGACATTGTTGTCTTTGTAAAGATAAATTTATACACTAATAGAACAATGTTAAAATTTATTTTCATATAAATTTATATTTTTATCATAGAGTATTTTTTAAAAAAAATAATTCATATAATAAAATATTATTTATCATTAAATAACATCATGTTAATTTTGACATTATTAATTAATTTTAAATTAAAAAATATCAATTTAATTGTGGAATTTGAAACTATTTTTCTAGAATCTTGGTATCATTATATATAAATTTAAATAACTATATATCAAAATAATGTATTCAATTTACCACACTTTTATTCTTTTTAGTACCAGTTAATTATTTTTATTAAATATCTATAATTTTCAATGGCATTTCTTATGAAATTTATGTAAATAATTAATCTCTAAAATTTCATGATAAACATGTATGAGAAATAAAATTATTTATCTTTTATATGAATATCTATATCCAAAAAAATGTTTTTTTGACCATATCCAAAATCATTATAGAATGTTAAAGGAAGAAATGTACCCTATTTTTCTTATTATATATATAACTTATTTTATATTAAATATTTAAAGGAAATTGGAATGGAATTTACATATTTATTATAAATTAGTGATAAATTTAAAAATAAATTCATTAAATAAAATGAAATGATATTTTATCTAATTTTCACTCTTATCTTTCTAGTCTAACCATACTGTAATATCATTTTTACCTTATGTGTTGTTCATAAATTTTTGGTAGTATTTACTACAAATACTGGTCTAAATTAGAGTTAGAATTATAATGAATTAAAAATGATTTTGATTGAAAATATGGGATTCATTTTTAAAATTTATATTCATAAAAGTGGAAATTTTATTTTAATATTATCTATATAGATGCGAAGGTAAAACGATTTTTTAATGAAAGTATTTTTTTACAAAATGACTATAGTAAATTAATTTCATTACTAATAATAATAAACACACACATATATATATATTTACTAACAGAAAATACATAAATTTAATTAAAAATTCACATTATGGATTATTTTAAATAATTAATATGGTGAAACATTATGTATTAAAAAAATTCATTTTGAAAAAACCAACTTTATTCAGAAAACATTATTGTAAAAAATGTTGTTTATTGAATGTAAATAATGGAATTAAATGTATAATATATTTCCTAAAAAATTAAAAATATATTGTGTATTTAAAATTGATAAATTTAATAAATTTATATAATTTTTACAAAAAAATATCATTTTTCACTATTTATCAAAAATGAAAAATTTCCCAAAAATCGCATATATTAAATCAATTGAAAATTTTAAATTCCATTTTGAAAAATTTATTTTAATATAACAAATAAATTATATTATATTCATAAATTATTTGTAAGATAATTTCTCCCTAAAAAGAGGGAAAAGTATTTTGTAATAAGATTCACTTTTAAGTGTAAAATTGGATTTATAATTTATCACATTAATAGAAAATATGTAGGATGAATGTTAAAAAGTATATTTGAAATATTTTTTATGAATTTATTTACAATTATAAAAAAATATAAATTTCATTAAAATATTTTTATAACAAACACATAGGCTAATTAAAATAGTTTTCCAAAAAAATCCTTTTTTTAAATGGGTTTTATTTTCATTTCTATTTTCCTTGTCACCAAAGAGTATATGTAAACCATATTTTCATAATTATATTAATCTTATTCTTAACCAAAATTTTTAGGGATGGGTTATAATGGAAATATAAATAATTAGTCATTTATGGTTGGTGTTCCATTCAGAATAATCTACCAAACATAAAAATCTATCAGTAGCGTGCAATATAAGAAAAACTTCGTGCTAGGTTTATTGAAAATGAAATTACTGTGTCATGTCTATTACATCATCAAATATTTTTTTCAGTTATAAATTAATGGGGTTGTTACATATAACTAATGGAACCTTCTTTTGGAGTCACCTAAATCTACCATTAACCATATCTAATAATTGTATTAATCTCCAATCACAACTAAGATAAAGTTAATAGTGTATAATAGAGTTTAATTAGCCATGTTATTATCCCTATTTTGGTTAAGGGATAAGAGAATAATTATAACACAATAATTTTCTATGATACTTTTTTTTCTCAAATAAATTATATACATTTTATGTATTTCTTATATGTTACACGACATGAGTAATGTGTTACACGAAACATTGTTTTGTCCTATGTTTCATGCAACCCTGAGTTTCTATAAAAAACATTTTATTATTAAAATTATTTAAACATGAAAATTGAAACCAAATATATAAATTGTTGTAAATGAATAATATTAAACACATAATGAAATATATATTTATATATATATTCAATCACATTTTTTTAAATTCAACCAACATATTTTATAGACATAAGGAAATAATAAATAAAATTTTACATATAAAAATATATATTTATCTAAAGGAAAATGTATGAAACTTTAATAGATTGCCTATTGGATAACTAAATTTTATTATTTTTTTAAATTATTCATGAAAAATAAACTTATTTTTTGAATTAATAATATAAAATTTCGCATATGAAGAATGGTTTATTTTTCAAAAATGTTTCATTATCTATTGAATATTATAAATAGTGATTCTTTATTCATAATTGTATTTTTTTTAATGAAGTTTCAAGGTAAAAATATGATTTTGATAATTTTTAAATTTTATTAAGTTCATATTAATTATATATAATTAAATTATGGTTTTTGAAATAGATTCTATACATGAAAATATTTTATGATTTAAAAGTGATTTGTTTTTGAAAAACTATTTTACAGGGTGTTCTACCTATTTTATTTTAAATTAAATTATCTATAGTCTATAATTTTAATTATGAGAAATGGATTCTAAATTTAGACTCATATGGTAAATATTTAGAGAATATGTTCATTTTAATGTCGGATAATATCAATAGTAACATTAGTAAATTTGGTTACCACGATAACGGGTATATTATTTAATCAATGTTATATATGAAATAATAAGGATTATACAAATACCCTCACACATGAAATAAAATTATTTTTTGATTATAATTATACCCCTCAAGATTATTGATTGAATGTATGTTATTTAATGGATACTTGCCACTAAAAATGACTTTTATAACAATTAAATCAATGAATGTCACAAAATGTAACTTTATTGGCCTTAAATATCCCTTATGTGTACACTTGGGTAAAAGGAATGTAATGATTGAATATAAATGTAAATTCATAAATTAATAAACATATATAGATGATAAAAATTTATTTTTAACATTTTTCACCAAATAGTTGAGATATTGATATTTATAATATTTTATTTAAGAAAAATTGAAGGATGTCACAATCGTGATTAATGTAAAATATCTTCTTAAATATAGGGATTCAAAAAATATATATTTATAAGTAGGCAGTCAATATTAATTATTATATTAATTATAATATCAAATAAATTTTATTAAAAATATTCAAATCCATATTATTTTAAATTATAAATGTGATTAAAATAATTTTATAAGAAGTATTTACTTTAAATTGTAATATTATAATATTTGTTTCAAATTTAACATTTTTTTGATGTTTTATAAAATTAAAAGTAATTAAAAGTTTCAAAATAGGTACAAATTATATTTTTATCAAAATATTATATAGGAAATTATTTAAAAATCATAAATAATATATAAATAATTATTTATAATATGCTAAATATATTTTTTAAATTGTTCATTTATTATAAATTTTACATCACATAAGAAAAAATGATATCATTATAATATTGATAAATTTGATATCATCATAAACTTTAATACATGTTAACTTGGGGTTAATAGAAATAATTAGATTTAATATAATTCCATTACAATTCTAAAAACTACTTGTTGATGAGATTACGAATTTATCACATATTACCTATAAATACATCCCATTTTGGTGGTCATTTATTAATATTTAATTTATTATAAATTAATATATTTGGAAATTCCTAAATTTCCACTCAGTTCAATTATAAAAAGGAACCTCTTCTATCACTTCATCCAAACACATTTATTATTTATGCTCAACCACCCCATAAAAAATTATATTATTCATCCATAGAATCATTCATTAGGTTCTATTATTCTTATAATAAAAACCCTATTATCCCTAAGAGAACATTTAATGTAGGTTCTAAGAATAATAAGTAAAATTTTTACTAACTAATTTATGATTATTTCTTATTTTACATCATCTTCATGAGTTGTCTTCATTATAAGAAGTAAATATAGTGTAACATAAATTTTGAGATGTTATTATGGTTAATTAATAACTCTATTCCCCCACTAATCCATCCTATGAAAAACCATAGTATCTTACAAGCCTACAAATAACATATTATCCCTACGAGGCGGTGTAATATATTTTTCATCACCGCATTAAATGGATGAGTGAAATGATGTAAATAAGAATTTTATAAAAAAATTATATTATGATATTGATTCTAGAAAAAAATTATATACCATCAACCACCTTCCTCATTCACCATTAAGTTAATGATATTGTCACTAGTGCATACGTACGATATACTGTATCTTTTCAGCCAAGCATTTCATTTTCCATGATCACCACTAATAAATGTTTATATAAATATATACCAAAGCGGATCCGTCATGGATTGGTATCCATGATGCCGAAATTTATTAAATAAAAAGTAAAGGTATAGTGAAGAAATGTTCAAAAGGTGACAACAACACAACCAATGGAGTACAAAATGATCATCATATAAGTAATTATATCCTCTTCTAAGGCCGACCCTGACCCCTATTTCCACCCCGATTCGCTGAGTGACTCCCACTTTTCCATTGATATGGCAGAAAATAGGATACCTTCTCTGTTGCTTCATCCTCTTGAGAAGTCATAACAGTTGAAGGCTGCCTTT
This sequence comes from Viscum album, assembly GCA_963277665.1. Lineage (NCBI taxonomy): Eukaryota > Viridiplantae > Streptophyta > Magnoliopsida > Santalales > Viscaceae > Viscum > Viscum album. The sequence goes on from OY728161.1 coordinate 1,499,675,920, forward strand.
GATCAGCCTAAACACATTGTTCACCTTGAACTGCCACTTATTCCTGACACAGGACAACTTCCCTATCAACAGACTGCTATGGTATATCATGTACAAACTTCATCTGCTGCTTCTCTGTATCATGAAATTCATCATGCAGAGCCTCTTGTAAGATAGGTACATCTCTAGTGGAAGCATTATCGACAACTTTCATAGGGGTAAACATCTTCAATGGGACATTTCCAGTAGTGGAATGCAGCAAATGGCCATGTTTTTTAGTTACTGCACCCTACACACTCAAGACCCTCAAGGTTGAGCAGGTAAAATTAAGGTTTATTAATAGAGTCTAACATATAAAAATATTTAAAACCAGCATTATCTGGTCCTAATGGCAGTTTTTTGAGCATTCTAGTGAGACCTTGGAATCCCCATCACATTTATAAAGCTGGGAGTCTGAACCAGAAACTACATCAAATTTCAAGTCATGTTGTTCATTAAATTGAATGGAATTAAACACCTCATTGTATAAAGGGACTGTGTAACACCCAAATCTTCCATGGTACACTTCTCTTTGAATAATACAATAGCGTGTGTTGTACACAACACTGAGTTCAAGTACACCACAACTTACCAAACTAGAAGTTCAAAAGTGGTTATGAATATTGTTAACTAAATTTTAAATATTATATTATCCTTATAATTTTAATCCATATTATGAGTTTCTAAGACATGATTTATGAACAAATTCATTTTTTTCAGATATAAGAAGTATTTTTCAAAAAATGATATTTTACCGCCTTTTAATGGTGAATCCTTTTTAAAATCAATATTTGAAACTCTTATATATTCAATTTGAAAAAGTCAAATTTTTCATTAGAATCGGGACATAAGAATTTAGTATCAATAATGTTTTGGTGTCTTTCTGATAACATTCTTATTTGGGTGAATAGTGAAAAATTACTAAATTTTAAATAAAAAAAACTTTTTTAATCGAAATAATTAATAGTGATAAATTATGAATTTGAGTGGTTTTAAATTATATTTAAAATATATTTTTACAATGTAATAAAATTTTGGTCATTTAATATAATTTCACATCTAAACCAGACATATATAAGTGCCAATCTTTTGATAGTTATTATCTCTTAAAAACACGCTTTTTGTTTTAACAACGAGAAATAATTTTAAATTAATTTCTTCCACTTTTGTGTTTTGAATTTGAAAAAATGGATTCCGTATTTGGAATCAGGATGTTCAAATTGTGTAAATAGGTAACTTTTATTTTCAAGCATTTTGGATAATTACTTTGGTAAATATTTTATTTGCCATGTTTAAAGGGTAAATCCGGTAAAAAAGGTTAAAAAAAATAATATTATAATAATACTAAATTACCCTAAAACGTGTCTTAACCCTATTGGTTGATACATGGTCTATCATGGGAATCTTTGGGTCGATTTTGGGACCCCATGTATCCACTTGTATGTGATAGGGATGCTTTATTTTAATTAAGATAAAATTAATATAAAAATAACACATGCATATATCTTTTAGGAAAACAATTGTAACATAGGGTTATATATGTTTTATTTTAGACTCTAAATATTAAATAGAAAGATAATAATATTTCTTACATAATGATATTTTATTTATAATTTTTATACATTAAATAAGTTAATTTATTTATGACATAATGGTGATGCAGTAATTACAATAATAGTGAAAAATTAGAATAATTGATATTATAAATACCCAAATAAATATAATTTGAGACTTTTATTAAATTAAACTAATTTTATAGGTTAATATGACATATTAGGATTTATTTAATTAAATATTTTCTAAGAAATACTTCTTGTTATGAGTTTCACAAAAATCAACTATTGAATAGTGTCAAAATTGACATAAAAGAGTTTTTAAAACAAATATTATATTATTAATTGATATTAAATTCATAAAAATCTAAAGATCGTCCAAGATACGTATATCATGATATATGTATCGTTAATGGACCACTTGGGGGTCTCTTGGATGTATATGGTATGTTTATTAACTATATAATATAAAAATACAAAGTGACATGGTAAATGTCAACCTAATTAACTAAGAGTTATAACTAAAAGATAAGGTTAATATAATGACCCAAAACTATCTAAATTCTATTGGTTGAATTTATTTAGACCTATCCCAACCTTAATATTTAAATAATTAACTTTGGATTCATTAGAAACCGAATATTAATTTATTATAAATTAATATTTCTAGCTTTTCCAAAGGTGCCCCTCACCCCTCTTATAAAAGTGCAATCCTCCTTCTCATTCCTTCACACCTTCAAGTCCTTTTGGTTTAGACAACCCCTACCCAAATACTCTCTCAACTTCCCTCAATACAACCTAGAGGCCTTAGTTTGATCAGAAAGCCATCTTAAAGAGCTCTTTTGATCAAATCCAAAGGAAGAACCCGAAGAAGAGGTAATGATTTCACCACCCTTTTCCAAGTTCCTTTCTTCTTCCACTTCTTCTTCCTTAGTTGTTACCTTTATAAAATAATAACTCCAGTATCATATATATACTGTAATTTTATTATAAATATGGTACAACCATATTCACTATTTTATCCATCCTTTGAATAACATGTCACCATACGTGCGTACGTATGGCTTACCGTCTCCACGTCGTGGTGTAATTGTTATTCAATAAATTATTATTTGGATGGTTATAATAATGATGTTTAATTCATTTAAATAATAAATTTAACATGATATTTATTCTGTATATATGATATACCAACCAATTATATATTATTTTAACTTCAAAAGAATGATATTGTCGCTCGTGCGTACGTACAGACTACCGTCTCCACGAATGCGATGAGATTCATTCTCCATCGTATCCATTCAAGTATAATTATCATTTGATGATTTAAAAATAATGTTTAAGAACATGATATCATTTTGGATAGGAATAAGATACAACCTATCCATGAAAAACATGTCTTACGTAACAAAACATATAAAAGAAACCGAGTAAGTTAACATCCGAAACGACGATAATTCTAAGATATTATTAACAATGAAATGTTAAAAGATCATATATGATATAATATTAATGTATATGATTCATGAAAAATTTAATAACAATTATTTTAACATTATACATGAGGTTAACCTACCCTCAACCATGGAAATGTACATGGTAAGGGGTTTCTTATCTCACGTTTAATTCCGTGAGAATTCCATTGTTCACCACTTATTTATTGCATGTGGTGTGTGTACTGCCCATGAATGTATCCATTGTGTAATATACTTTAATTTATGGATATTGAAATCATCATGGCATGATCCTTATTTCATTGGTGTATGTTTCGTAAGTTACCTAATTGATAAGGGAATTTGAAATTTCAATTTCCACTCATTTGGATTTATGCATATTTCATTAATTATATTACCTCAAGATTATGTGTGGAATAAATATTAATTTGATTATGTCATAATTTCCAATCCCCTTCCTATGGATATACTTTTGATACACATAATGACTCCATTGGTAATTTCTCATGTCATTGATATGAATTTGATAAGAGTAATTTTTACTCATTCTCCATTTGTAGAGTTAAACATCCAATTCGTTGGTGTTGTTTTTACAAGAATATGCGTGAATGTACATTGATTGTTTTACACCGAATATCCAATCACATTTAGTGTATTTATATTTTTCACACATAATAATGTCGTTGATTTATACTTAACCTAAAGATAGAACATTTATGAGAGATTTCATCTCAATTTAAATTCCATTGGGACTTCTTTGTTGTTATACACCAAATCACTTTTATGTGGTGTATATAATGTACTTTGACATAGTATATCAAGAATTCCATTATTCTCATGATATTACAATGTTTTGATTACCTCAACTACTTGTATTCAAGTGTCTCTCTTTTGGTTATAAACTCGTACTAAAATACCATTTTTAAATGTTTTAAAGACTTATTCTTTTAAATATTGCTCATTAATGTCCATGTTTTAAAAAAATGGTTTTAAGGATTTATTTATATGGACATTAAATTTTTAAAATTAAATATCCTTTTAAATGTTTCAAAGTGGTATGGGACACTTTGATTCAAAAATATATTTTTAAATAGCTTCTTGACAAATAGTGTGACATTAAATGATTTCAAGATAAAGGGGGATATTTCTCTCAAATAGTTTTGATGATTACTTTAATCTATGACAATATCCTTCATTATTCTCGATTGATGTTAATATGATACAATAGAATCTTCCATATTGTATTTAATGAGTTATGTTTGACTTTGGATGTGCTATTTTTATACCATTCATGGTTTGTGGATAAAGTATTGACATTTCATATGCTAGTTTTAATACGAAAGTTTATGTTTTGATTCAAACTTTTCATATGAGGAATGCATTGGACTTAGTATGTGATGGGTGGAGCCCACTATAGCTCCTCGATGCATTGGTATGTCTCATGAGACAAACTACTGTCTTGGCACAAGGCCTTGGAAAAATCTTATTTGTAGTCTTGGCACGAAGCCTTGGCTATGTGGTTATGATAGTCTAGCATTATGCATTACATCATTATTAAAGTGGTTATTGATATTGCATGTGATCATTTGACTAGTATAATAGCCATGTGAGTAATTATATGGAATTATTTTATTTTATCTTTTCCATTTTATGATGATGTTCAAGTTTAAAAGGCTTTCATTTTAGTTATAAAATACCTTATGTGTTTATGCTTCTCTATGAAAGCTTCTACTATAATGTTATCCTTACTGAGCATCTGAGCTCACCCCTTTCAATGTTTTAATTTTCCCAGGATTGTGAAGAAGTAATTTATGAATGACCTGCAGGGATAGTATGAGGGGATATGAAAACAATATGTTGTTTTATTTTTTTTCCTTATGATATAATGTAAGACTTATGAATATATCTAGTGTTTCCAAGACTATTAAACTAATCGGTCTTTAGAGACTTGATCCTTTATGATCATGCCAATGTTATGTAATAATGCACTAACTCTGGGTATCTAGGGTCGGGGCGTTACAGTTGGTATCAGAGTATATTTAGTACAAACCTTGGAATCTATATTTATATAAACTCTGATTAGAGCACATAGACCTAAGATGAACATTGAGGATTAGTATAGAATAACTTCCTAGAATTTTGATATTGTTGAGTTTTTATGAGTTTTCCGAGAAATACATCCATGTCTGGATACGAGCAGGTAGAGGCGGCTCTGGCACAGATATACCTAGGGGTAAAACCTGAAAACACTGCTTTGAGCTAGACTCGAATGGGAACTGGTGCACGACAACGGGCCTTGCTGCACTCTTGGTTACAACACTCCCGGGGGATATACTTAGGATAATTTACATTTTCTTTACAAATCTATTTAATGTATTATATATATAAGATGATATTAAATGACCTTGGTTAATCCTAATGATTTTCAAATTGAGAATATTGTGACATGTTAATCTCTAAATGATTGTATGACTACTATAACTCACACAATGATTTCTGGTTTTAGTTAATGGATGGATTCCAAAGAAGTCATAGTGAATATGAGAATGATTTACAATGTGAGAACGGTGGTGGCAATGAGAAAAAAAATGGAATGTTGATTGGCATAAACGATATCGTCATTATGCCAAATCAAATTTCCAAAAATATGATCAACAATATATGTAAAATCCCCAAATGATAAAGGGTTAAATGACTAAATGATATGACTCATGTCAACAAGGTGCACCTTCCTTTTCGGGAGCCTGTCTGATTATAACTCCACAGTTAAGCGTGTTTGGCCTGGAGTAGTGATCAGGATGGGTGACCTTCTGAGATGTTTCTCAAGATGTGTGTGAGTGAGGAAAAAGCACACTGGAAAGGACATGTGTTGGCCTGTGGGGACTATCATATTAGTCAGATGACCCGTTCAGGCATGTGGGTGGACCCTGGGGTGGGCCCCACGTGTCTGCGGGGCAACTGAGGGTACCTGGTGGGCAAGGACCCGACGACCTTGTTAAGGCGGGGTGGATTTGTTGTCATCAGGATATGGTTGTCACATTTGGTATCAGAGGAGGAACACAGACTTAAGTGCGGTGCACTGCCTGGGTTGAGATGTAGGGCCCACAACGAGGGCGTTGTGCTCTAAAGGAGGGGTGATTGTAACATCCCTAAATGATAAAGGGTTAAATGAGTAAATGATATGACTCATGTCAACAATGTGAACCTTTTTTTTCATGAGCCTGTCTGATTAGAACTCCACAGTTAAGCGTGCTTGGCCTGGAGTAGTGATCAGAATGGGTGACCTCCAGGGAAGTTTCTCAGGATGTGTGCGAGTGAGGAAAAAGCACACTGGAAAGGACATGTGTTGGCCTTTGGGGACTATCATATTAGTCAGATGACCTGTTCAGGCATGTGGGTGGACCCTTGGGTGGGCCCCACGTTTCTGCCGGGCAACTGAGGGTACCTGGTGGGCAAGGACCCGACGGCCTTGTTAAGGCGGGGTGGATGTGTTGTCATCAGGATCCGGTTTTCACATTTGGTATCAGAGGAGGAACACAGCCTTTAGTGCGGTGCACTGCCTGGGTTGAGATGTAGGGCCCACAACGAGGGTGTTGTTCTCTAAAGAAGGGGTGATTGTAACATCCCTAAATGATAAAGGATTAAATGACTAAATGATATGACTCATGTCAACAAGGTGCACCTAATTTTTCAGGAGCCTTTCTGATTAGAACTCCACAGTTAAGCGTGCTTGGCTTGGAGTAGTGATCAGAATGGGTGACCTCCTGGGAAGTTTCTCAGGATGTGTGCGAGTGAGGACAAAGCACACTGGAAAGGACTTGTGTTGGCCTGTGGGGACTATCATATTAGTTAGATGACCTGTTCAGGCATGTGGGTGGACCCTGGGGTGGTCCCTACGTGTCTGCCGGGCAACTGAGGGTACCTGGTGGGCAAGGACCCGATGGCCTTGTTAAGGTGGGGTGGATGTGCTGTCATCAGGACCCAGTTGTCACATTACCACTGGGCGGAACGTACTCGGAGCGGACGGTGGGACCCGAGGAGCAGTGGAGCTATCTGTACCCACCCTTCATGTGGGATTTTCAGTGGACAGCTCGGCGTAGCAGCTTTTACTTTTCAGTTGCTGTTTTCACTTTCGAGTTGTACTTTACTTTCAGTTTGAGTTTGTATACTGGCCCATTTACTTTTCCACACTTACTATTGTACCATCTTTTTACTTAGTGTTTACTTTACCGCTTGTTTTCTCTGAGTTTCATGTTTAATTTACAATGGCAATGCCTTCCCTTTTTACTGGCATTTACGCCTTGGTGGTAGTCGCCAGCCCCTGGCCTGTGGAAGGCGGTCTTGGGGTAGTCACGACATGGGCCCCGAGGACGGGTCGTCACAAATTGGTATCAGAGGAAGCGTGGTGCCGTCGCACCACGTGGTTTCTTGCGGAATATATGTGCGGCGCCGTGGAAAGAAATTCAAGGACGCAACGCCGTCGCGCCGCGTCGAAGAAAACCGAAGATGCCGCGGCTGGAGCGGGGCCGCGGCAGAGGGGCGCGGTGTCGTCGCACCGCGCTGGACGACAAGGGCCGTGACGGGTTCAGGGCCGCGGCGGAGCAAGGTGAATGGCGGCCGGACCGGCCGTCGCCAGTCCCGTGGAGGCCGGAACCGGCCGGCCAGGGCGGCCCGACCGGACCGGTGTGCAACTGGGGGTTCAAAACTCCGGTCGGATGGCCAAAATGGCCCCCCTGAATTGTGGGGTCCACGGTTACACAGGGAAGCATGCGCCCCCCCTTTGCCGAAACGGCTCGGACAGAGGGTCGGGCCAAACAGCGCGCTGGGCACGCTGTCCCTAGCCGGACCGGCGCCTGGCCGGTCTGCCAGGCCGGACCGCGCCGGGCCGGGCCGGGCTGACCCGGACCCGTGGCGGGTCGACCCGGTTCGGGCCGACAGGGGGGTCTCGGGCCGGGTCGGTCCGGGCCCGAAACCCCCGTTATCGGACTGTTTGGGTTCAATTGCCCATAACTCGGTCTACAGACCTCCAAACGATGCGCCGTCAGAGCGATGAGATCCTTGGATCGAGAAGGTCATTTCGGTATATCACACTCAAGGTTTCGAAATACTTTGAGTTCGGCCGGGTTGGTTCGTACACGAAACCAACCGGGCCCTCGGAGTGGAAACACTCATATCTTGACCTACGGACGTCCGAATGACGTGCCATCAACGTTATTGAGTTCCACTTTGAGAGACGGATCTTTTGGAATACTCCGCCCGAGGTTTGGACATAGGTGGAGTACGGTCAGGTTGGTTTTGACTTAAAATCCAACCGGGCCCCTAGGACGAAAAATCCAATAACTCTCAGACCGGGCGTCCGATCGATACGCCGTCTGTGACGTTGAGTTCCTATTGACGATACGGAACATTTGGATACATCAAATCTGGTCTATGTGATAGTTGATGTATCATCCTCTTGGCTTGTGGAGCGGACCCTCCCGAACGAGCTAGCTGTGTGCGGGAACCCTAGTGCTAGTTGCGACTGCTACTCTTACTGCGACGACGACTGTGCAGAGATCCTCAGTGGATTCGACGACAATGAATAAAACACTCAGCGATCTTTTTTGGATCCGTGCTACCGATCCTGTGTGGGTCTGATCCTGTGTGCGTCAGCGCTCAGCGGTTCTGTGTGAGACAGCGCCTATAGATCTTGTGTGGGTCTGATCCTGTGTGGGTATTTGCGGGGATTAGTACCTATCGATCCTTTGTGGGTCCGACGACTTAGATGAATCAGTGATCATCTCTATCGTCTTCAATGAAGTGTACCTGTGTGAGTTGAATCCTATTTCTTTCCTGTGTGGATTGTGTTGTGCTATCCTATGTGGATTACGTTTTTCTTTCCTGTGTGGAATACGTATACTTTCCTATGTGGACTGAGTTGTACATGGGCTCGGAGGTTGGAGCATAATAGAATTGATGACTTAGGTATATGTATGGGCATATACCTAAGCAGTGTCAGTTGTTACTTCGTGATTGTATCTTTCCTTTGTGGTTTATCCTTTGTGGATTTTCGGAGACCTTCGGGGGTCTCGGGGTCCCTACTGAGTAGCTTATACTCCCCCCTGCACGGGCTATGCCCACACTACGTTGTGTTGGTTGCAGACGACAAACAACGTTGATCGTGGTTGAGGCTTGCAGAGAAGGACGGTACCTGGAGGTGGACCACTGGGCAGAACGTACTCGGAGCGGACGGTGGGACCCGAGGAGCAGTGGAGCTATTTTTACCCACCATTCAGGTGGGATTTCTAGTGGACAGATCGGCGTAGCAGCTTTTACTTTTCAGTTGTTGTTTTCCCCTTCGAGTTGTACTATACTTTCAGTTTGGGTTTGTATACTGGCCCATTTACTTTTCTGCACTTATTGTTGTACTAGATTTTTACATAGTGGTTACTTTTCCGCTTGTTTACTCTGAGGTGCTTGTTTAATTTTACAAAGGCAATGCCTTCCCTTTTTACCGGGATTTACGCCTTGGTGCTAGTCGCCATCCCCTGGCCTATGGAAGGCGGACTTGGGGTAGTCACATCACGGGCCCCGAGGACGGGTCGTGACAATATATATATTAACCAATTCATAGACTCAAAAAATAAGAGAAAGGTGATGAATGATAAGAGCTCCAGCAGTAGAGACCATGGAGAATGGAATCCTCAATTTCCATCATGCAGCAAATTTGGAAGGAGACACTCAGGAAAGTGTCTCAATGGGACAAAGAAATGCTTTACATGTGGGAAGGAAGGACATAAAGTGAATAATTGCCGAAGAAAAATGAAGAGTAATATGGAAGAAGATACAAATGGTCCCAAAAGTCCATTTACAGTCATTTTCCATAAATGTAGGGGACCTATCCATTACCCAAGTGAATGACCTATTCTGTAGGATATTTTCTTGGTCAAAGAAGAAGCTATGTGGAAATAAATGGTTCGATAAATATTTAAAAAGTTTAAGTGCTCCTTGTTGATGGGTTTACATTGGAATAATTTTCACTTGTATTTGTAAGCCTGCAGTTTTCTATGTGAGAAAGATATTTGAGGAAGAATTATATATTCTCTTGTGGATATAGTTATAACTAACCATTTGGTTTTATATGATCATTGGGTTTGAATAAATTATATGTTATTATAATTTTGGATGAAAATGCAAGGTATGAGATAAGATTTGTGGTTAAATTATGTTATGGTTATTTTGAGGAAGTTATTTAATTTTGGTAATATTATAAAATATAGTTTTTGAAAAGGACAACACGTAGACCATGTGCCAACCCGTTGCGTCGGACAAAGCTGTGGGAATCGAACCCACAACCAAAGTGCGATTGGGATTTATTGCCTACCACTGGACTACGTGAAGTCCCTGGATAGTGTGACTAATTATTTTTAGTTAAATGATATTATCGAACAATAATAAGTTGATTTAGGATCTTATGTCTTATTAAATGAATACCCTTAGTATAGGAAAATGATTTGGTGATTAAGTGATAGATGTTATTTTGGAAGTTGTTCTCTTTGTTGTGAACACTATATGCCCAAGGAAAATAGAATAGTATGGGATTTTATTTGAATAGTAATGGTGGATATTTATCTATGTTTTTATTGTGGATTTATAGTGATTTGGGTTATTTATGGAAATGATTAGGTTATCTACTTTTAATTATGTGACATTAAGAGTATTTGATGTCATTTGGAGATACAATTTAACGTGGAAGACAACATTCTTATAAGTTTTGAGTTTCAATATTAGTTTGAATTATATTGAAGGATTTTAAGGAGAATTGATTAATGAATGGTAATTATTTTACTTTGGTGTATTATTTGTTTAATTTTAGAAATTAAGATTAGTGTTTATTTTTCTCAAGGAATATCCTTTTGGGGGATCATTATATCCTGTACTAACCATTTTGGTTTTCATTAATCTCTAAAGACAATGTAATTATATAGTTTATCCTGCATGGATCATGTGATTCTATAGAAGTTTATTTTAGCTCTTCCAGTGTGGCCAAGTCTTCATGAATACTCATTGTTTAAAAAATGAGTTAGTGGTGGAAATTCATTGATGAATGAAACTCTACATAAAAAGTTAGTATATATCTTTATATTCTTAGTCAATATCATAAATGAATTCCTCACCCTTATGTAATGTAACTTAAAACAAAAAATGTTGTCCGTTTAATTTTCCTACTATGTGATTAATGATCATTTATCCTAACACAAGTTTATGGGATTCTTATTGTTAACTTTCTCCTGATCATGATTTATATCCCTCTCCATCAGAACTTGACACTTAGTTTCTCATCCATATCCATGTTTTCCTACCTGGAATCCTAGTATGGGTTATCTTGGGTGACCTGTATACCTCTCTTTCTTTCTTATAATGTAATAGTTTTATTGACTATTTTTTAGATGTGGGACATTCCATTATATTCTCAAGATCAATTTTTAAAATTGAGAGGGCGCAATTTATTGAAGGAGGGGTGAATGTAACACCCCAATCTTCCACGGTACACTTCTCTTTGAATAATACAATAGCGTGTGTTGTACGCAACACTGAGTTTAAGTACACCACGACTTACCAAACTAGCCGTTCAAAAGAGGTTATGAATAGAGTTAACTAATTTTTAAATATTATATTATCCTTATAATTTTAATCCATATTTTGAGTTTCTAAGACATGATTTATGGACAAATTCATTTTTTCAGATAAAAGAATTATTTTTCAAAAAATGAAATTTTACAGCCGTTTAATGGCGAACCCTTTTTAAAAACAATATTTGAAACTCTTTTATATTCAATTTGACAAAATGAAATTTTTCATTAGAATCGGGACATAATAATTTAGTATCAAAAATGTTTTGGTGTCTTTCTGATAACTTTCATATTTGGGTGAATAGTGAAAAATTACTAAATTTTTATTAAAAACCACTTTTTTAATCGAAATAATTAAAAGTGATAAATTATGAATTTGAGTGGTTTTAAATAATATTTATAATATATTTTTACCATTCAATAAAATGTGGGCCATTGAATATATTTTCACATCTAAACCAGACATAAACAAGTTCCAATCTTTTGATAGTTATTATCTTTTAAAAACACGCCTTTTGTTTTAACAAAAGGAATTAATTTTAAATTAATTTCTGCCGCCACTGTGTTTTGAATTTGGAAAAATGGATTCCATATTTTTAATCAGGATGTTCAAATTTTTTAAAGAGTTAACTTTTATTTTTAGACATTTTGGATAATTACTTCGGTAAATATTTTATTTACCATGGTTAAAGGGTAAATCCAGTAAACAAGGGATAAAAAAATAATATTATAATAATACTAAATTACCCTAAAACGTGTCTTAACCCAATTGGTTGATACATGGTTGACCATGGTCATCTTTGGGTCGATTTTGAGACCCCATGGTGCCGCTTGTAAGTGATAGAGACACATTATTCTAATTAAGTTAAAATGAATACAAAAATGACAGAAGCATATATCTTTTAGAGAAACTATTTTTACATATTGTTATAAATGTTGGATTTTCGAATATAAATATTCATTATAAAGCTAAAAATATTTTCTACATAATTTTATTTTATTTATAATTTTTACATATTAAATAATATAATTAATTTATGAAAGAATGGTGATGCAGTAATTACCATAATAGTGAACAATTAGAATAATTGATATTATGAATACCCAAATAAATATAATTGGAGACTTTTATTGAATTAAAATAACATTCTAGGTTAATATGACATATTAGGAATGGTTTAATTAACTATTTCGAATTAATAATTCTGTTATGAGTTTCACAAAAATCAACTATTGAATAGTGTCAAAATTGACAAAAAAGAGTTTTTAAAACAAATATTATATTATTAATTGATATTAAATTCATAAAAATCTGAGGTTCTGCCAAGAGACTTATATCATGATAGTTGTATAATTAATGGACCACTTGGGGGTCTCTTGGATTTATATGGTATGTTTATTAACTATATAATATATGAATACAAAGTGACATGATAAATGTCAGACTAATTAAATAAGAGTTAAAACTAAAAGATAAGGTTAATATAATGACAAAAACCTATCTAAATTATATTGTATGAATGGATTTAGACCTATCCCCACCTTAATATTTAAATAATCAACTTTGTTGCCATTATAAACCGAATATTAATTTATTATAAATTAATATTTCTAGCTTTTCCAAAGGTGCCCCTCATCCCTCTTATAAAAGGGCACTCCTACTTCTCATTTATTCACACCTTCAAAGCCTTTTGGTTCGGCCATCCCCAGACCAAATAATCTCTAAACTTTCCTCACTACAACCTAGTGGACTTATTTTGATCAGAAAGCCATCTTAAGGAGCCCTTTTGATCAAATCAAAAGGATTAACCCGAAAAGAGGCAATGATTTCACCACCCTTTTCTAAGTTCCTTTCTTCTTCCACTTCTTCTTCCTTTGTTGTTACCATTTTAAAATAATAACTCTAGTATCATATATACACTACGATGTTATTATAAAAATGGTAAAACCATATTCAGTATTCTATCAATCCTTTGAATAACATGTCACCATACGTGCGTACATACGGATTACCGTCTCCACGTCATGGTGTAATTGTTATTCAATAATTATTATTTGGATGTGTATAATAATGACATGTAATTAATGTAAATAATAAATGTAACATGATAATGATTCTGTATATATGATATACCATACAATTATATATTATTTTAACATCAAAATAATGATATTGTCGCTCGTGCATACGTACAGACTACCGTCTCCAGGAAAGCAATGAGATTCATTCTACGTCGTATCCATTCAAGTATAATTATAATTTTATGATTTAAAAATAATGTTTATGAACTTGATATCATTCTGGATATGAATAAGATACAACCTATCCATGACAAACATGGCTTACTTAACAAAACATATAAAATAAAACGAGTAAGTTAACACCTGAAATGACGATAATTCTAAGAAATTATTATCAATGAAATGTTAAAAGATCATATATGATATCATATTAATGTATATGATTCATGAATAATTTAATAACATTTATTTCAACAATATACAGGAGTTTAACCTACCCCCAACCAAGGAAACATACAAGGTAAGGGGTTTCTTATCTCACTTTTAATTCCGTGAGAATTCCACTGTTCACCACTTATTTATTGCATGTGGTGTGTGTACTTCCCATGATTGTATCCATTGTGTAATATACTTTAATTTATGGATATTGAAAACATCATGGTATGATACTTCTTTAATGTGTGTATGTTTCGTATGTTACCTAATCGATAAGGGAATTTGAAATTTCAATTTCCACTCATTTGGCTTTACGCATATTTCATTGATTATATTACCCCAAGATTATGTGTGGAATAACTATTCATTTGATTATGTCATAACGTCCACTCACCTTCCTTTGGGTATAATTTTGATACACATAATCACTCCATTGATAATTTCTCAAGTCATTTATATGAATTTGATAAGAGTAATTTTAACTCATTCTCTATTTGTTGAGTTAAACATCCAATTCGTTGGTGTTGTTTTTACAAGAATATGTGTGAATGTCCCTTGACAGTTTTACACTAAATATCCAATCATATTTAGTGTATTTATATTTTTCACACATAATTATGTCGTTGATTTATCCTTAACCTATTGATACAACCTTTATGAGAGATTTCATCTCAATTTACATTCCATTGAGACTTCTTTGTTGTTATACACCAAATCACTTTTATGTGGTGTATATAATGTACATTGACATAGTATATCATGACTTCCTTTATTCTCATGATATTACAATGTTTTGATTAAATAAATTATTTTTATTCAATTGTCTCTCTTTTGGTTAGAAATTCTAACTAAAATACCATTTTTAAATGTTTTAAAGAATTATTCTTCTAAATCTTGCTCATTAATGTCCATGTTTTAAAAAATGGTTTTAAGGATTCATTTATATGAACATTAAATTTATAAAATTAAAACTCCTTTTAAAATTTTCAAAGTGGTATGGGACACTTTGATACAAAAATATATTTTTAATTAGCTTATTGACAAATAGTGTGACTTTAAATGATTTCAAGAAAATGGGGGATATTTCTCTCAAATAGTTTCGATGATTATTTTCATCTATGTCAATATCCTTCATTATTCTCGATTGAGGTTAATATGATATAATAGAATCTTCCATATTGTATCTAATGAGTTATGTTTGATTGTGGCTATACTGTTTTTATATCATTCACGGTTTGTGGATAAAGTATTGACATTTCATATACTAGTTTTAATACGAATGTTTATGTTATGTTTCAAAATTTTCATATGGGGAATGAATTGGAGTTAGTAAGTGACGGGTGGAGCCCGCTATAGCTCCTCGATGCATTGGTAGGTCTCATGAGACAAACTAGTGTCTTGGCACAAGGCCTCGGCAAAATCTTATTTGTAGTCTTGGCACAAGGCCTTGGCTATGTGGTTATGATAGTCTGGCATTATGCATTCCATCATTATGAAAGTGGTTATTGATATTGCATGTGATCATTAGACTAGTATAATATCCATGTGAGTAAATAAATGGCATTATTTTATATAATCGTTTCCATTTTATGCTGAAGTTCACGATTAAAAGGCTTTGATTTTAGTTATAAACTGCCTTAAGTGTTTATGCTTATTTATGAATGTTCTGCTATAATGTTATCCTTACTGAGCATCTGAGCTCTCCCATTTCAATGTTTTATTCTTCCCAGGATTATGAAGAAGTAATTTATGAATGACCTGCAGGGATAGTATGAGGGGATATAAAGACAAGATGTTGTTTTATTTTTTTACCTTATGATGTAATATAAGACTTCTGAATATATCTAGTGTTTCCAAGACTAATAAACTAATCGGTATTTTGAGACTTGATCCTTTGTGATCATGCCAATGTTATGTAATAATGCACCGACTCTCTGTATCTAGGTTCAGGGCATTACAAACTGAACCATCTTTGGCAGTAGTTTCAGAGGTCACATTCTGGGAGCATGATTTTGAAAATTCAGGAACAACAAGATCATAACATCCTGTATTACCCCCAATGCTCACAAGTAAAGACCCAACATCCTTGGCCACTGGCACCCCTTCAGACCGATCAACAGAGGGAGATCTCAATTTTTTTTGGAAATCACCAACTCAAATCTATCTGCATCAACCTGTTTAAACTTTACTTTACTGTGAGCAGAATCCACTGCTACTTCAACCATCTCAAGAACAACATTTTCTTGAACAAATGCCTCTCGGTCATAATCATCTTTAGCCAATTCAGGCAAGGGTTTTCTTGTATCAGTTGGCCGCCTATCATAGTCATCAGCAGCACCCAAAGGAGTATCACCAAAATAAACCTGTTGTGGTGGGAACAAAGAATCCCCCCCTGTAGGGGCCTCCTTTAATCTTTGCTTGAGTACATCATCAAAGGAAGAAGTATCCTTCTTCTTGAATACCTTATCCCCAGTCTTTCCAGTACCTGTTTGATCCCCCTTACACTTATCAGCCAAATGACCAAGAGATTTACACAGAACACAACCAATATTTCTTCTGAATTTCCCATGAGAGTGACCAATACAAAGACAAGATTCACAAAATCAGGTATCCATTCATACAGTATTGTGAGTTCATGCTTAAAATCACCAGCCCCAAGAAAAACTGTATCAATAAGGTTATGAGCTAGATAAGCCTCAACAAGAACTTGAGAAAAGTGACCAAACCTGGAGAGTATAGTTTCCTTGTCAACATTAATAGGAGACCCTACAGCAGAAGAGACTTCCCACAGGATTTCTGGATGCCATAAGAACGAGCTAAGGCCCATAATTCTTACCCATGTTTGAGTTGAAGAACTCTTAATTGCAAAGGGGTCTGATAAAGGGTCTCATTTCTGATGAACAATAAAACCATGCTTCAAGGAAATAGGAATGAAGCCCCATGCAAAACATAGAAATTATTTGGAGGGAAAACAATATGGTACATACCTTTCCCATGTGTAATCGATCGCCAATAATTGAAACCCCAACTCGGAATCACCCAATCCTTAATATCAGCAATCATCAATGAAGGATCCCTTCGCAAGCCCAAAATCTGAGCAAGAAGGGAGAACGGACACTCTTCAAGATGGTCTTCAAGAATTTTTGGATTTGCTTTGACAAAATCTATAGTCCCATTTCTGGTGATTCACTTCTGAATGGACTCCGAGTTCTGATGAAGATTTTTATATAAATATATATAATTAATAAATATGATATTTTATAAACATAATGCAATTTTGATGATGAAGTAATTGTATCCTACACAAAATAATATGGACTTAAATAAAAAACATGAAAAGTATAATGAGGCAATTAACAACTACAAAATTGGAAATAATGAAATGTAAATATATAATTAGAGAAAAGATGATATAAAAGGTTAGTATATGATATTAAAAGTATGAGGAAGTTTTAGTATAAATTAATTTCATTATAAAAAACATTATATAAGAGTTTCATATATTTATGAAGTAAATTAGACTTAAGGTAAGGGTTAATTTCAAATATCATTATCATTTAAGATTGTTTATACAAAGTATCAGATAAGGATTATTAATCAAACATGTACAATTTTTATATAAAATATTTACCAAAATATTATTACTATTATTTTCAATTTTTTTGTATCATTATATTTCATGTTTTTATTTTTACCAATAAATATTTCTAGGAATATTTTTATTCCAATAAAGATTCTTTGTGAATTTTCTTGAAATAGTATGAAGGGAATGATTTTATAACATTTATGGTATTAATGGATTTTTCCAATTTCAATGCCACGTACTTCATTAAATATTTTCTTACATGTTTAGAATATTATTTTCCTTAAAAATGATTTATTTTACAATTGTGCACCATTTTATGAAATTTATTAATCAAAATAAATAGAATACATTCCCCAATAATTATTTCAATTGATCTATCAAAATTATTTAAAATATAAGAAAAATATATTTTATGTTGCATATGTTTTACAGAGGATTTTATTCAATGATACCATTTTTATTCATTCTCTAAATAGATTATTTTTATTTTGGATTCATCTTTATGAATTATGATTCATTTACATGAGTTCTATTATGATGAAATGTTTCTTAAACCCACTTTTTTGAGTTTTGATATGAATAATTATTTATGTTATTAGCAAACCCAACTGTATGGTTTTAAATTTATGACTTCTGAGATGTATATATCCCTCTAATTCATTGGTTAAATATTTGTATCTCATGAGATGGATTGGACTGTAATGGGATGTGAACCCAGTTTGATAATACTATACTAGAGTATTACTAAACTCAATTTAGTAACATGGGTATGTAATGATTTGTGAACATGGTTCATTATAAGAATTATTCCATTATGATGGTATTTGATGTGAGCCTTCTATAATATAGAAATAATTCTATATTCTTATATTTATACCACAACTTTAGGTATTATGTTATAATCTCATGGAATATGAAATTTTATTCATGATGAGATTCTATGATTCTTTCTATGAAATTATTTCATGATAATTTATATAAATGATATGATTTTAAAATATTTTGTTTTATTACTCGTTCCATATATTTATCTTATGATTGATAGATAGAATGTTTACCTTTAGTGATCATATGATCTCACCCTTTTTTATGTTTCGTTTCCTAATGTTATAAAAATAGATTTAGTTAAGAATGTTAAAGTGGATGATCATTGTTGAAATCATTGATGAACATTCTTCAGAATATAAAATTGGGTTCAATGAATCCAATGCCACCAATATAACCCAATCTTAAATAGGGTGTTTGGGTAACTTATGAAATATTACAAAAATGATGTAATGTCTATGTATGAAAATATTTAACTAGTATATGTGGTATATGATAAAATGTTTAGTTATCCTTTTAAACAAGATTGAGAAAACCTTAGTAAAATACCTAATGAAAAATATATACAGTCATAAAATTTTGGTAATGATCTTATTTGGCTTGTGATTAAAAAAAATGTTATATATTTTACATAATTTTCCTTTATTTTGTTGTTTTCCCTTTATGGTAAGTGGTTCTCACACTATTATTTTTTGTTTCAGTCAATGGTTGCAACCTGATAGAAATGTGTTAATGATGAATTTAATGGTAATGAACCGATTTTCCTCATTAAAAATAAAATGTTATGGGAGTTGGAATAAAAACTATTACCACTATACTCACGCATTCAATGAATCATGATGGACATATAAATGAGAAGGGGGAACAAATTTATATTGATTCCTACTTGGGGAACATCCACCTTCATTCCTTGGGACATTAGATCCATTTTTTTATGAATAATGGATCGTTCCACCAAAGATGATATTTTTCATTCTTCGGTGTTTGAAACATAAAAATTCATTTTGGTTATTTTTCTTTTTGAAGGGTTAGTGGAATATAGGAGGTTAACTGATAAAAAATATGTAGAAAATTTGAAATTGATTTCAAGGAATGAAAATAGATAAAGATATTATTTTTCTATTTTAAAATTCCTCATATTATTTATATAAATATGGATAAGGAGTTATATGATCATACGCAAAAGGATGATGAATCTGTTGGTACATATGAATAAGATATTATGATACTTGAAAGGTATGCTTCAATTATTAACATCTTACTTGAATATAAATTTGATATTTTCCTCATTAGATAAAAACCATGCCTCCAAACAGAGTTATCCATAAGAGTCTACTGTAGTTATGAAGATATTTTGTATTTCAATATCAAGGTTGAAATGGAGGATATAGTTACATATCAATTTCATGGTATTGAAATGAAATTGAAGATGGATGTTAATGGACAATTTAAAGACACTGTATAAAAGAAGATGAGATGTCTCTTACGAATATAGAGTAGAAATAATCATCGTATAATCTATCATAAGGTAACTAGTAAATGTTTTTTGTGTGTATGGTAAATTAAATGAGAAATGGAATGTTTATTTGATGTGTAGAAGTTAAATAATGGTATTAATAGATTACATGATATAAAAATTCCCCTACCACACTTTAATTCTTAAACAATAATGGTAAACCTCATTATGATATCCAATTCCCAAATACAAGGTCCATAAATGATGACCAACTTCAGAAAGCTCTTATAACCATTGAAAAAGGAAAATATATCTTGATCACAATTCTAAATGTGGAGTACAACAATAAATTTCTTTAATGAATGAGTTTTTTTATTTGATTTCATGAATCATTTTGTATAATTTCATTTATAGTATTATAGAATAAAGATTCATCTATGAATTGGTCTACAAGAGTTTTTACTTAAGGATGTAAAACCAAATGTTGAATGGTACTGGTATCCAGGAAAATTCATTAAGGTCATTAGGTGATATTTTAGATGGCAAAAAGTTAATGCAATTATAAACATTATAATGTTGATAATAATGGCATAATATAATATAAATATATGATTTATTTTGATAAAATAAATTTGTTAATATTGATGACATTAGAACTAATTACAATGCTTTCTAGAATTTAATTGATTCAATTTATTGAAGTTTTTGATTTATGGTACGAGGAATGAGTTAAATATAAGAAGCATGAATTTTTTACTGTGTTTTTATTATACTATTTTGTATCACCATTGTTTTAGTGAATACATGATAATGGTACTCACATTTTTAGTGTATGGAAAATAATATCTATATCTTTTTTGTGATTAATGATAAGTTGATTTTATATTTTTAGTATCCTTTTTTCAAAATCATG
This sequence comes from Viscum album, assembly GCA_963277665.1. Taxonomy (NCBI): domain Eukaryota; kingdom Viridiplantae; phylum Streptophyta; class Magnoliopsida; order Santalales; family Viscaceae; genus Viscum; species Viscum album. The sequence continues at coordinate 1,499,696,794 of OY728161.1, forward strand.
GTATTATACTATTTTGGAAGTTTCATAAGTGTAACAATTATTTAAGTTTATTTCATTTAATTTTTCATGAGTTTTTAGAGATTAATGTTTTAATTAAAAATGTGAATATTTACGTCTATTAGAAAACCCATAGTAAGATTTTTTGGATATAATGACATCTAGAGGAAGAAGGAATGAATTTTCATTCAATTATGGATATTATGATCAACTTGTTCTTCATTAATTACAATTTTTTTCCTCATTTATGGAGTAGGAGATGAATCGGAAATTGATCAAGGAAAAAGTGTTGGTTGATATTTTTCTTAAAAATCGAATGAAATCAAGCATGTTTATACCTTCTTGTGAAAAATAATTATATTTATGAAATTTAACAAGATGTAAAAAATTTATACTTGTAATATCATTTATAATGAACTATATAGTTCCTTATATCATCATTGATTTTCTCATTCTAATGGATAACATTATAATGACCATGTACTCTATCACTCATCCTAAAAAATGATTTTCACTTTTCTATTTTATGTCCATGTTTTCAGATGCCACCAATGTTCTCCTATGTGGAAACCATGTAATGAGTTACTTAAAGTATCCTTTGAGGTACCAAATTTATATATTTAAATGATGTTTTTGTATAAATTTTTATGAAGATAGTTTCCGAAAATTAAATTCTCAAACACCAATCTTTCATTTTTGTATTTCAATTTCAAATTATAAGGATATTTTTCTTTTTAAATATTTGTATCATATTCTAATGGTATGTTATTGATCGTAGATTCAAAAAAATATCTATAGTGCATTAAATTTTACATTTATCTCCTTATATTAACTACAGTCTTGATTTATAACTTATACAAATCTTAATGTTCATACAAAAGGAGAAGGATTGTTTTTATGATGAGAAAATAGTTGATATTTTAGAACACAGAGAAAAAGTTCCACAAAAAAGGCCACTCAATTTATTATTTTTTTAGAAACCACCTTTTTGAAAAATAAATTTTGGATCTTGATGATGTTATGAGGCAGAACTATCCCCATTTTTTTATTATAAGTGTGAATATTGATGGAGATATTCATTTTAATGGGTGTAAAATACAAAACACTGAGTTTTTGTGAACATTTTTTAGAAAAAATTAAATTTTTTCTATTTATTATGTTGTATGATATATAATGTTAATCGTTCTTTTCACTCAATTCCAACATAGCTTCCCGTTATATTCAACAAAAATTTTCTATAAAGAAACATTTTCCTATTCTAATAATTTAAGTAAGAAAATTATAACCTATCTACTAAATTTGAAGGAATGAATAGTATTTACCAAATAATGATATATATATATATATGAAATCAAATTTTTTTACAGTCACTCAACATTTTTGATAGATATAAGCTAAGAATAAATCCCATTTTACGCATAATAAGTGATATTATTCTAAAGGTAGTATTATCACCTTTTAATGGAGAACCTATTCTAGAACATGATTTTTTATCTTTTATAAATTTTATTTGTAAAAATAAACTACATTTTTGATATATTAAATTAAATATTTTCTTCCTCTCAATTTTTGTATTTTCAAGAAAAATTTCATCTTTTTTATTATACTTAAAATACTTTTTTTATTGAAAACAATTTTTTAAGTTTTGTACAAGGTATTGTTGATTTTTTTTTGTATTTTTATATTTCAATTAATTATATTAAATTTAAAATATTCCAAATATATTTTCTTAGAAGGATTTTATCCATGAAATCATTTTATGTTTTAAAATGAATTTTTTTTGAAAAATTGTTTCTCTCAGCATTATAAAAACATTATGGAAATTAAATTCTGAAAAATATTATTTTTTGACATTTGAAAAATGGAAGAAAAATTTGAAATTATAAGTTCCAAATTTAGGAAATATATTAATTTTATTTTAGTCTAATATATATAAGAACTATGGAAAAACATTTACCGTGCTAATGGGTAAATTACATAATTTATGTGAAAAAATAAATCTTTAAGGAATCTAAAATCAATAAATCATGTGGAAACATTTTATTGGATGAATTTACTTAGACCCTTTACACATAAATATATAAATTAATTTTATTAATAGATAATTTTATATGGAAACGAATTATACAACATTCAAATTAAAAAAAGTCACAAAATGTAACATTCATTACCCTATGAATTCATTATGTGTCCACATTGGGAAATATGTATGATATGAAATAATATAAATGGAAATTTTTAACTGAAAATTATATATTTATTATATAAATTTACTTTTTTCTTTTTGCGCCACATATATGTGATTATGATATTTATAATATTTTATTTAATAAAAAAATAAATATGTCATGTTAATGTTAAAAAATCATTATCATTTTTTATATAGGTATACTAAAAATATATAATCTACTATAAGTTTTAAATTTTAATATAGAATATTTATATGCATCATGGAATGTTTTTTTATTTTTAATGAATAAATCAGAACATTAAATAATTAGACAATGCTGATACGAATATTATTTTATTAATGGGAATAAAAAAAATGTTATTTATAGTATTAAAATAATTATATAATGAAATAATTAGTGTAATAATTGTTTTTTATAGAGGTAAATATCATCTTGGTTATATATTTAAATATTTTTTGTTGTTAACTTATTATCTAGATATTTTAAAAAATTCATGCAATAAATAGTGACAAAATGGATGCAACTAATTTTTTATCAAAATAATATTTTATTAAAATATTAAAAAACCAAAAAAAAAATTAAAAAATTAAAATTATTTTAATATTGTAAAATAGTTTAAATATTTATCATATTTGGTAAAATTTATATAACATAATAATATATTAAATAATTCTAATATTGAAAATTCTGTTATCATAGTTAAAATTAAAAGAGATTAACTAAGTGTTTATCAAAGTTATAAGGATTAAAATAATATAAAAAGATGTTTAAAATCTATTTATTGATTATATTAAAACATTATATAATATTATATTCGATTATATGGCCTTTTGGAAGTATTTTTTTAGATTTAATTTATTATAATTTTATATTTTGTGAAATTCAAAAATTTTCATATAACATTAATTATTAAAGGAAACCACCTCCCTCACTTCCTCAAATCACATTGATCCTTCAAAATCGACCATCCCTTTCCCATTTCTTTTCTAAACTTCAACATCCACATTCTATAGGATATTTTATTCTCAAAAGATAATCCCTAGTGTCACTAAGAGGAGATCATAAGGATTTTCGATGAAGACAAGGTAAGATTTTTTACCGAATCTTTGAATATTATTTCATCTTGTACATCCTATTCATGTGGTGTTTCCACTATATAGTATGAAATGAAATTTTAAATATATTATTATATGTTATTATTATCAGTGAAAAACTATATTCCATCATTTTTTTATCTTACAAAAATCAAAGGCACTACAGTTGCCTAAGTTCACATTACCATCTCAATACTGTGGTATAATCTGTTTGTCATCGCCAATTTTCATGTATGGTTATAATGATAAAAATAATACATATATATTACAGTAATAAACTTATATTAACTCTAAAAAACAATTTAATCTACTTTCATACCCTTACACCACTAAGGGAATTATATCATCCCTTGTGCATACGTACGGCCTGCCATATCCACAACATCATGCAATTCATTTTCGATGATAACAATTAATGAATGATTATATAAATATATATAGTAAATTAATATTATAAATATTACCTAAATAAAATTATTTATATGATTTAATTATATCCCATGAACACGAATTGACAATTATTTGAAAAAAATTAAAATTATGAAATTAATACCAAAATGCAGGGTAATAATAGAATATAGTTATAAAATTTGTAATAATATGATATAATAGTTTCATATATGATAAAATAATAATTAAAATTATTCATATATAAGTTGATAACATTATGTTAAACCATTTTACATGATCTTCATATACATAGAAATGAAATCAAACCTATGGTAAGAGTTTATTTCCCAATAATGTTATTATTCAAGATTGTTTATACGTAAGTATCTGTCGGAATATTTATCAACTATATACATGTTTCAAAAAAACATTATCAAAAATTATTTTCAATTTTCCTATACAATTTTTTAATGTTATTTTTAAAAATGTGTGATTTTTTTCTAAATGGAATGAAGGAAATCATTTTTCATATTTCAAACGATGTGATTTTTTACAATTCTAGAAATAGTACAAAACAATGATTTTTTAAACATATACAGAGTGAATTAGTTTTTAGAAATTAATTACAACATAATTCCTTGAAATTTCCCTTAAAAAAATTCAATGATATTTAAAAATTATTACATTTTATTCAATATTTTGTTGAATTTTATTAAAAAAATTGTTTTCAAAATAGAATAGATATTTTCCTAATGAATGATTTCAAGTGTCATCTAAATTATTTATTTCTATATAAGATAAATATATTTGATTTTAATTATGTTTCACATGGTGTATGATTCAACTCTATGATTATTATTATTTCTATAAATTATTATTTCTCTGATTTATTTATTTTTATGAATTTAGTATCTTTTTAATCAGTTATGTTATGATTAAATGTGTAAGAAACCCAATTGCATGGGTTCTAATATGAAGAATGATTAATTTTATTATGGCACACATATGTATGGTTTTCATTATGTAATGAGTGAGACACATATCTCCCTCTAATTAAGTAGGCAGAGATTTATATCTCATGATATATATAAGTCTCAAACAGGACGTGAATCCATTTTAGTAATATGGGATTGAAACATGTGTAATAATGGTTCAGTAAAACATGGATGGAATTATGAGTGACCTTTTTTCAGTAAGGTAATTAGTTCACTATGATAGTATTCGAAGTGAAACATGAAAAATATGAAAATGATTTTCTATTCATATGAGTATGCCATAATTTTAAGTCTTGTGTTATTTTCTCATCAAATATGTTATTTGATTCTTTTTGAACTTATTATATTTTTTCTATGACATGATATCATGATATTTTATGTACAAGGTACTATTTTTAAATATAATTTTTTGTTCTTATTTCTGCTGATTATGTTATGATTTATATCTCTATCATTTATTCTTTATAAGAATCTGAGTTCAGCCTCTTCACATGTTAAATTTCCACATGTTATAACTAATTATTTTAGGTAGTAATGCAAAAGAGAAATATCCGTGTGGGAAAAATTGAAGATATTACTCCACACATGAAGTGATTCTTCCAAGATTCCAAAGTCAATAACATAATAGAGTATATGGGCTTGTGTTTGTGTAATTTATGAAATATTCTTCATAAATGTTATTATTTTTGTGTACATTATTCATGGGTTGTTATGATAATTTAATTATAGTACTATTTACCTTACCAAATCTGTAAACCTTCCAATTAATTAATATTATATTAGAGGACCATTTATATAAAATAATGGACTTCATATTTATAATAAAGATTTACCATCATGAGATATCATTTAATTAATATATTTATAATGTGTTTCAATATTCTAACATAAAATTTCTAAAATGTTATAAAGATAATGTTTAAAATAAGAACATTATGTAACAATCTATCTTAAATTTTTATTATTACACTATTACCAATTGTTACACTTTTCTATAATATTTCCCTAATAAGTAATATAAAATAAAATTCAAAATGGTACATGAATAATTTTAATGGAGACCAAAAAATGAAAATCAATATTGTATTTACATATTATACAATTGGATTAATATGATATTAAATGAAAATCCATTATGTTAAATATTATTTTCATATCCCTATTTCATTAATTTTACATAAATTGGTTAGTTATATAGAATATAGTTTTTTTCTAACTATATAAAACATATAATCCATGAATAGAGACTAATAAATGATATTATCACTAAGGGAATCATTTACAAAAATTTATTTATATATTGAATAGTTCATCAAATGAAAGGTGAAATTTGAAATTCTAATAAAGTAAATAACTTAGTATCATATAGGATATCAACCAACTATTAGAAAAACTATTACTGGTTATCAATAATGATATATCAATAACTATTATTTAAAAATATGTAATTGTATCAAATATAATTAATAAAAGGGAAAATGAGATAAATATATTAAAACACAGTCCATGAAAAAGTCATCAAATCAAATGAAGTGTTGTAGATTAAGGAGTTGTTTTAAAATATATTATAATTTGTTATTATTTTTTTTGTATGTAATGAATAACACTGAAATAAGGCCTTATGATGGATATAACTCAAATTAATTAAAATAAGGGGCTTAATAGTGGGTATAAAGGAAAAATATTTTCCATTGGTAAGGAAATTCAACTAAGGAGTCTATGAAGTACCTTTTATAAACTCTATATGTACATAATGGATCAAAAAATCAATTTTCTAATATAGGGAATCATAGGAACCCAGTTTTTTGCCATTTGGTAATTGATTATTTCTTCATTATGTAATTTTAACATATCATGTCATATACACCAAAAAATATTATAAGACCAATATAATAAAGTATACCTGAAACTAAATTGAAAAACCAAGTATTAATGTGAAAATCAACATTATTAGTTTACGTTATTTAAAATATCCAAAATCTAAAGTTTCATAACCCTATTATTGTTCATGTATCACCTTGAGGGATAAATTTGGGAAAATGATTCATCATTTCTCATTCCAAATCCAAATATGTCCTTTGATAGACCATATTTAGTTAATTTTTTTACTATGAGGAATAATGTTTAACTAAATCACTTTAATTATTCAGTGGTTGATTAATATAATAAGCTCTATGTTTGGTGTATTGATTTAATGAACACTGTTGTAACATCCTATCCTGAGTTCCATGCGATGGTGCCCTGAGTCGATCGATAACATTACCTCTGATGTGCCTCCTCATATGTCAGGTGATGCTGACTAGTAGTGAGGGTTTAGTAAGTCAGTCATGGGGAGACTATACACTATATTTTCAGAGTAAAACACCAACATAAATAGATAAAAAATGTAGAATCATATACTACCAGAATAATACAAATGTCATAACATAACAAAATCACTAAGTACAATATTCTACTGAATGGGAAAACAATCCATGACAATATAAGTGTAAAAGTGCCTAAAACCCCAAATGAAAAATAAAGTCACAAATGACTACAATTTGGGTCCAAAACCACATTCAGTTCCTTCGTCCAAGATCCAACCCCAATTAAAAATCTAACATATCACCCTTTCCATTAACTTGTCTCACAGTATTCAATTCTATTCAGGTACAAATATAGCTAGATGAATATGGTGTGAGTACAACTCAGTAGGCCACCACAAACGGTTTCTAAAACAATTCAAGTAAAAATACTTTGTATTATGTTTTATAAATAAAATAAGACAATTCATAACGAAATACATATCACATTATCAATTATTATTTATTTAATCTAATTATCTCAAGCGTTTTTAAGGATTCTTGTACCTATATACTAGCTTTGACTCATGACGGAGCCTGAAGTGTGCCCTAGGTAATCTCATATCATAATACCTTCGATGACTTGGGTCGTATCTCAATGTATTCAAATGTGATATGATATATTAGTAAATGATTTTACTTATTTTGGAATTCAATGTATAGTCATGTGAGGTCATATATTGGAGGTCCAATATTACGATTATTTAAATTCACACATAAATGCATCAGATACCAATAATAATTCATAAGAAAGATGACCATTTTACAATTATTACTTATCAATAGAATGACACTGTTTCCATTCCATTAATCGAAAGTACAATGAACATGTTTCTATTTATGATTCTCAATTTAATGACCATGATCTCATTCATTTACTCACAAGTTCAATGACCATGTTACAATTTATTCTTCTAAATTTAAGGACCATGGTCCCATTCCATTACTCACAAGTCCAACTACCATGTTACGGTTTATAATTATCAATTGAGAATTACCATGTTCCCATTCGTTCAAACATTATTAGTTGATAATTAATTATCCACCTCAATTCCATTACCAATTCAATAATTAGTTAAATGCATCATTATCCCCAAGTAACTCCATAATAAATTATTAATGTTAATCCCATTAATTAATTCATATATTAATTAATAAATAACTCACTTCATAACCAATAATTATTCTTCTAGAATTAAATATCTCATTATAAATTTCAAATCTTTGTAATTACTTCCACATTTAATTATTTAGATCATAATATCCAGGAGCAAAATTAATTCATGTTTAAATTGCACAATCAATCAAATTCGATATCTTATAATTAATCTCCTGATTAATTATCTATATTTTTACCCAATACTCTCATAATAAATTTCCCTAAATTAATTTTCTATGAGGATATACCATTAATCTCAGGATCAATTTTTCAATTAATCATATATTTCAATAATTCTTCAATAAATCAATTGGTCATCCAAATTTGGCCAATTTTAGATATCAATTGATAAATAAGGATTGAAACGTTGTAATTTTCATACATACATCAATTTCGCTACTATGGGAATTATAATATTATACTCCATTCCTCAATTCATTAAAATAGATTAATTCAATAGAAATTCCCAAAATAATTGTTGAACAATGACATAGATCTATGTTCAAGATCTAAATACCTAAACAAAAATCAATGATGTCAAGGTACAATAAATATAGATTTATATCTATATTCATGGATATTGATATCATAAAAATTTTTTATATATAAGGAATGAGAGGATAAAACCCACCAAAATATTATTTATAGATAGAGTAAGGAATGGGATATGTATCAGGATGAGATCCACATACCAATATAAGAGAGGTTCTTCGATTCAGGCTTTGAATATTGAATAACGGAGGTCAGACGACCGTAGAACACATCCATAAAGCTATAAAATCACCGATATATGATTATCTATATTACAAGGACTAAATGGATGTGTTTTTGGGCATTGAGGGATTTTGAAATAATATTTCATTTAATTAAAAACTACATGCATGGTTTCTCAGGATGGGTCACACAGTTAGGTAAATCATGTGCCAACCATGTGGACCTTACTGTCCAAGGTCACACTGTTACTTGGGTTGAGCACATGGTTTTCTCAAAAATTAAAAAACCTTTTATCCTAATATTTCTCTTCAAAATCCACCCAAACACACCCAAATTCATTTCATCAATCAATGATACATAATAAAAAACCCCTTATCACACAAGATATAACTTCAGAAAATGTTAGGATCCTACATATACCCACCGTATTTTAGAATGTCTTCTAGCTGTACATACAATACTTTCTATGATTATGATCCAAAAAATATCATGTCATTGAGAATTCATATCATGTTATATTTCCCATGTTTTCTCTTACACACATTAATGATATAATCATACATGAACTATCATCATGATCATTCTTAACAACACTTCCTCACTTTGATACAACACACATATTAGATTCTCATAAAAAGATGAATCTATCTATAGGTAAACCCATCTATATCAATCAAACGATAAGGTTATGGGTGATACCACCATAGTTGTGACACATTGATTTCATCATGCATGGAACTATATTTTTGTGGATGGGACAATCGATACACCACGATGTGATTCTCTCTACTCCCTCAAATTTTCTAATAAAACCGAGCACCAACATTCTATTCCTCCATATCCTGTGGTGACCCAACCTAGGTGTAACCTGAAGGAACTCATGATCACCCTCAATAATTTATTTGGGTTTTCTTTATTTATCATTATATGACCTTTTCATACTCTGATCCATATTCATATGTTTTTGAATTAACTACACATGCTCTTATGTCACAAGTATGAGACTTGGTCCCAACAACACTGAGTCACCTACTTCTATCTAGCATAATAGTGATCTACATGGCCTATAATAAATATCCTCATATGGTTCTATATGTATTTTTTTCAGATAATTGTTGTTAAAGGTAAAATCCGTTAAATCTACATTCCTCTCTTATGACAGACCTATGTTAAGTGCAAAATCCTACAACATATCCTCAAACACCTTTATAGTACTCTCATATTTCCCATATGTCTATGGGTGTAAATCCATACTCAATAAAACATGGGTACCAAGAACTTCCTATTATCCCTTCTAGAAAAGTGATGTGAATAATGAATCATTATATGAAACAATAGTATGTGCACCCCATGAAAATAGACTATTCTCTGAACATACAGTTATCCCATCTTCTATACTATAAAGGATTATCTTATAGAAAAGATATGAACTACATTTATTAATCTATCAATAACTACAAAAATAGTGATATTATTCATAAGAATCATTGGATTACCTAACACAAAATACATTATCACAACGTCCCACTTCAATTTTGCAATGTTAAATGGATGTAGTAATCCTCCAGGTCATAGATATTATGTTGTCACCCACTGACAGGTTTAGCATCTTATCGCAAACCCTAGTGTATCATTTTTCATTCATGGCCAAAAAAACTATCTTCAGTGGTCAATGGACATTTTTTACACACCCAGAATCACTGACCAATTCATGTCATGAAATTATAATAGGAGCTCCTCTCATATACACATATGTACAACAACTCGATTCGTCACATTGATGATATCTTCCTCGTCAATCATCCAATAAAAAAGTTTCCCCCATATTTAAATGATTTCTCATTAAAAATATATCTTTATATCCTCAATTTATCTATCCTTTATCCTTCTAAAATTTGAAGACTCGAATGTAACTGAAACATGATTCATCTGCTCCTAACTCTCTTAAACTACCACATGTGTTTCATTTAGAAAATTCATCATCTTCTGCTCTCCACTCAAATCCAGAACCATCTGAGTCTATGTTTTCCTACTCAAGGAATCAGTAACAAAATTTAAAATCCATGGTGTATATGCTAATTAAAAAAAATACTACATATAACTTATCCATCTCTATTGCTGAAGATTCTAATCACGCTCTAAAAAGATATACTTTAAGATCTTGTGATCTATATAAATTATAACCTTTATTCCAAAAGGTATTGTCTCCATCACATAAGATCATAAACCACAACTTTATAAATTATTTCATGTCTATGGTAGTTTCGTTCATGTGGTCTCAACTATCGAGACACATACTCCAAGACTTGATCCCTTACATTAACAGAATTCTAAGTCTAATCCTAGAAACCTCAAAATAAACTATGTAATCCTCACCTAAAAGAGGTAAGATCAAAGTTTCTTCCATTATAAAATTATTCTCTATATCATGGAATGAATTATCTCATTATTCGGTCTAAAAAATCATTATCCCCTTTTTGGTCAAGATCAAAAGTGGTGTTTCCAAATGAGAAAAGTAATTGATGAATATCCTGCAATATCTAGCTCATCACAAATATATTTAGATATTGGAAACATTATTTTGTTTCTCCCAAGAATCATCTACCGGAACCGTCTATTGGCCAATAGCATAGCTTCTTCTAATGTGATTTTCCACATGAAGTGTACCCGGGGAATCTAAAATAGACACTATGATAGCTTGGTGTATAGGAGATACACTATCAGTGTACCTGTGATGATGTAAAGATGTTGGGAATGATTGTCACAGGGCTTCGAGTACAGACAAATTTAATCCATAAAAAACACCAAAAACTGATCTATATATGGAGGAAGTATAATACTAATAAAATAAATGGACACTTAAGGTGCATTTATTGAACTAAACAATATTACCACAAACTCGTAAATTTCATACCAGCTCTGAAAAGAAGTCCTCCGTATATCAGAAGTACAAAATCACAACTGATGATACCACAATATAAATTTGATCTTTGAGAACACACAACCTCCCTCTAAATATCCAAATATACAACCAATACATGGAAGATGATATCAGTTATTTACAGTCATTTTTTTATCTTCTTATAATCGACATACAATCATAAACTCTCATCAGCCTTATTTTTCATACAATATCATTGAACCCAAGGAAATGTACATGGATAGAAAAATAAAATATCCTATAATTCCCCAAATTATGTATGGATATTCTGATTTATATCGGTTCAATTCGGTATGGTGGAAGAGAAACTGGTCAGCCCCGATATTCAGATCAATAGTGATTTCCACATATATATCAAGTGTTATCCCAGATAACTCTTTTAGAAAGACCCCATAATGATGGTCCACTAATTGTGGAATCAAATATGTCCAGATACCCCTTATCATACAACAATAGAATAGAAACATGAGTTGTGATCACTCTTAGATTCAGAGTTATTAGCCCTCCTTATCCTTCTTAGATATCCCACTCCCCATGGTGAATTTATCTGTCACCCTTTGGATATGTAAATATAAATCTCATATCTTAACTATCTGTGTGGGCTTGGAATGAGACTATAAAGTACATACCCATAATTAAGTTGAATTATTTCATGTAATGAATATTGATATCCCAGAAAAATGATGTTTTGTGATCTCTAGTGAATATCCCTTACATAGACAGATGTGTCTAGACCGTGTTCCGAACTGTGTATCAATAGTCAATACTCCACTCACAAAATCCACCTCCATGATCAATACATTAAAAATTTATTATATATAATTAAATGAGAAGAAATAGTATCAAAAAAGGCACTATATAATGTATGATATACTATAATAGTAGCTTACACTGTTTATTTCCTAGCCTTTAAATCCACAACTGTAGGCTAAACCCTACATAAATGTCATACATATCTTCCTTTTGATGCTCTTTGACTCCCCTGAGTACCAACACTCTGCTGATAAGGGAACTCTATCCATATCTTACCACATATAATAACTCTTTCACATCATCTAGTAAAACTCTAGTTTATAGACCGATATGGTGTATAAAACCCCTTCCCACACTCTGACTCCTCCCAGCTAGTCCCTCAGCACCAGTCTGTCACTGTAGCATTCAAAACTTATATATATCTCCCATCTTTCTGCAATGCTGACACTCTACTAGTGTTCACGGATAGTGTTGATGATAATGTACCAGAATACAATACAAATTACATATCACCATAGTAGGGTCTTATTCAACCTACCCTCTTATGTAGGTACACTACTTACCACAGCTTTGGATAATGTTTTCATAATGGTGCTTCATACTCTCATGAGTGGCACCTGTTAATCATCCATGAACAACTACTTTTACAGTACTAGAAGCCTCCATTAGCATCCAATCGGTTGTGATATCCATATCCAAAACATTCTAAAACTTATTTAATCATAAAATATTTAAATTCAACTTAATCTATCATGTATGTTCATCCCCAAAAAATTTAACTGTAGCTGTCTAATCTCCTACTAAAATGGGAGCAAATCATTGATGATCTATTTTGCATCCTTCTTAATTTATCACATGCATAACCCCCTAATATAGATGCATGAACTCTATTGAATTCTCTTCCCTAAATGTCTATATATAGATGTTCTCCAAGATCCTCTCTTGTAACTCGTTCCATAACAAACCATCGGTTTCTCCAGTTCTCACTAGAATGTTCCACTAGCGCTTCGGTAATCCTCCTTGCATATAGATATCCACCATCACCCTCCTCTTAGATGGATTCTTCAAATGTTCATGTTTTTTTCTATGGACTCATCCCGGAATTCACCTCACTCAGGTACGTACTCTTTAGTAAAATTCAAAGGGTGATACAACTAAAACTCCATTTTTTAATAATAATTTCATTTCACAACCAGCCCTTGTAGTATTTACATGAATTGCATTAAATGATAAAGTTCTCATGGAAGTTCTCTACTTCATATTTAGATGGAACAATCACTGCCTGATGCTCCCATACTGGAGCACCATTCAAAGACATGCCCCTTGATAGTCCCCTCAAAAAACCATCATAAAGGATTATTCTCCAAAATGTCAAAAAAAGTATTATGTCTACAAAAATGACCTTATAAAATTAATATTAGAGGAATAATTACAATAGGTCACAACATGTCTTTTCCCAACTTCTCACCACATGTTCAAACTGATGCGCTATCCTAACCCTTAACCATCCTACTTTTGGGTTTTGATTAATAAGGGTAAACACACTATCATACTCATCATTCTGATTAGACACCATCGTTTTCCCATTTTCCATCATTTTAACGTATTTTTATTTATTTTTAGAAAAAAATATTCCCTTGTAATCTCACAATCAATTAAAATAGTTCATGTTACGTACCCATAACCTATTTTCCCATGCGTTCCAAAATTGATATATGTCATAATAACCCTCAGTGCCTAGAATGTTCCAACAACACTCAACTATCATGCTATTCTTGTCCAAAAATCAATACATATAAATTCTGAGAAAAAATAATCACATCTCACCCTAAGGGTCTCACAAAATATAAAATAATAATCAATTGTAATTTCAAACAATAATAACATCAATTCCACCATATGTAATAAGGTTTTCCCTCATACATGGGATTTTAACTCTTTTACATGAGCTCATTAAGAAACCCTAAATCAAGTGATAAAAATGAATATTAAATAAAATTGGACCTCTCAAACCACATTGTAATGTCCCAACCTAAGTTCCAAAAAATGATTCCCCAAGTGGGTTAGTCACATGACTTCGTGATCACATCCCTATATGTCAGAGGCTGTAGACGAGTAGTGATGGTCTATTATATCAGTCCAGGGGACACTATAACCTTTTTAATTAGAGTGAAACACTATTATAAATATTTTAAAAATCAATAATAATATATAGCTATAACAATACAAATGACTTATGATAACCAAATTAGGATGTAAAATATTCAACTAAAAGGGAAAATTTTCATTCCAATTTAAGTTTAAAATATCCTAAAACTCAACTAAATTATAAGGACACTAATGAATATTAAAAAGGTCCCAAACCACATATGGTTCCCTCATCCAATCTCCAACCGCAATCATAAATCTAACACAGGGCTCTTTCTGTTAACCTGTCATGCAACAGTAATGTCTATTCATGTTCCTATCAGGAAACCTGAATAGTGTGTCATTAAAGCTCAGTAGGCCACCACCAATGGTGTCTAAACCAAGATTAGTGAAAACCTATTGTATATAATTTTATAAGGAAAATATGTCAATTCATAGGTAAATTGTTATCACATTATCATTTATTCATTATTTATTCATATTAACTTTATGGTTCAAGTGGATACCCATACATATATAGTATATTAGGCTCATTCCAAAGACTAAAGTGGTACCTAGGTAATATAATATCTTAATTCATGCTTAATCTCATGCCAGATGTCAAAGTATTCAATGGTAATATGATATATCCTTACCTGATTCAACTCACACTGGAGTACAAAGTGATATCAATTGAGACCATATCTTAACGTTTTTTATTACTATTCTACAAATTCCCATGTAAATGTAAATGTTACTGATAAAAAATCAAAAGTAATAAGACAATGTTACCATTCTTACTTCCCAATAGAATGACCATTTTTCAATTCCATTATTCATAAGTACAATGACTATGTTACAATTTATACTTTTTAATTGAATGACCAAGTTACCATTCCTTTACTCACAAGTACAATGACCATGTTACAGTTTATACATCTAAATTGAATAACTGTGTTCCCATTCCTTAACTCAAAAGTACAATGACCATGTTACCATTTATACATTTCAATTAAGAATGAACATTACACCATTTGTTCATAAATAATTCATACATAATTAATTATGAAACTCTATTCCCTTACCTATAAAAAATTAGCTAAATGCATCAATATCAATAATTAACTCCCCAATTAATTATGTATTCCAATCCCATTATTTAATTCCATAATTAATTAATCAATAACACAATTCACAACAAGTAATTAGTTTTCTATAATTAACTATCTAATTCTAAATCTGAACACTTCATTATTAATTTCAAAATTAATTATTTATATGATAATATCAATGAAAATAATTAATTCATGTTTAATTATCTCAATATTACAAATTAAATATCTCAAAATTAATCCCCTAATTAATTATATTGATATTATCCCTTAAATATCATAATCAATTTTCTCAATTTAATTATCTAATGTGACATAACCTTATACTCATGGTTAATTACTCAATTAGTCATCTATTTTAACAATTCATTGATAAATAAATTGTTCAACACAAATAACCCAAATTTGGATATCATTTGCTAATTAATGATGGGAATTATTCAATTTTTCATACACACAACAAATACAAAACTATAGGAACTATATTTTAGATGGCCTACCTAAATTAATTGATTTGAATTAGTTCAATGGAAAACCCAAAAATCCAAGAAACATAATGATGTAGATATGACTTACATATCTAAATACCTAAATCAAGAACACGGTTATCAAGATATAATAAATATTGAAAAAGATCTATAATCCAAGATATAGATATCCTAAACAAGTTTTATTTCTAAAGAAAAAAGGATAAACACCACTAAAAGATTAAGGAAAATTTGAGGAATGAATGGGATTTTCATCAGGACGAGATCCACTTACTAGGAGAATATAGGATATTCAATTTGGGCTTTGAATCATTAATAATGAAGGTTAGATAGACTTGTAACCCCTTTGGAAAGCTCATGAATCCCCCCAAAATGATTAGCCCCGTTCTATGGTTGAAATGGTGGTGTTTTACGGGTTAATGGGATTTTAAAATAATTTGTAAAGACCCGTAAAATTCAAGTGTTAACTTATGATAAGAGGTTGAGTGGGACCCATATTCTAACTAATCCACTAGGTAGAATATTAATGAGTTGAGGCCCACACGAGCCCCACCCTTCCAACATCCTCAACCCCTTTAATTATGGTAATGCACCCGCACCCCCCTTTTTTTAATGAAGTCAAATTGTGTGTTTAATTAAATATTAAACACCTCTTTTAATTGGGTGGTTTAAACATTGCAATTAATTCAATTAAATTAATTAATTCAATTTTAAATTTCAAATACGTCGACATGTGTGTTAATAAAATAAGACAAGTATTATTTTATTAAGGGGTTCGTTGTGCATGAAATCTTGGGACTTTTTGCTCAGGGTCTTGAAGTTATTCTTCCTCGACGAAGAACGCGAAGAACGCAAAGAATGCCAACCTCCGAGGAAGGTCGACAAGAACGTCGGATCCTCAGAGATTGATGATGCGATGCTGACGAATCATTTCTCCGTGACACGATGATCCTCCTTCCATGACGCCTTCTTCTACGAAGTGAAATTCCGTGACGAACCCTCGCTCGACGACGCTTGAGGTATGGGATTTATTTTTGTTGTTTTGTTTTTGAATTTTTGAATGTTCTTCGTTAATCTTATCCACTTTCTATCGATTAATGGGAGGGTCCAGACCGCACAAACACGTCCGACCCTCCTCCCTTAATTCTGTTGCATGACCTTGTTGTGGTTTGGAAAGAATATGGCGTGGTGCCGTCTCACCGCGCGGGATCGTGCGACAAGGATGTGTGGTGCCGTCGCACCTCGCTGATGATGATGAACAAGGTCACGGTGCCGTTGCGGCGCACCAGAGAATTGCGAAAATACTGCGGCCGGAGCGGGGCCGCGGTGGATGGTTGCGGTGCCGTCGCGCCGTGCCAGACGGACCAAGGCAGCGGCCTTAGGACGTGGCGGAGCAGAGAGAGGCGGCCAGTTTCCGGCCACCGGTGTCAGAGCAAGGGGACCGGCCATCGCCGGTCCTGTGGCGGCAGTAGCCGGCTGGCCGGCCGGAGCGGGCAGGCAGGTCAGGGGAGAAGCCGGGGGACGTAACCCCTAGCTGGCCAGATAGTAGCAGCCCCCCACATGGGATCCACGATTACACAATAGGGGAAACACCCCCCCCCCCCCAAACCGCTCGGCTGCTGGCCATGCCAGCGCGCCGGGCCGCGCCGCGGCCCACCTGGCCGGGATGCACTAGCCAGGCCGGGACGCACCCAAGCAGGCTGGACCCAGACCCGATTCGGGTCGACCTGGTTCGGGCCGACCCCGGGGGTCTCGGTCTGGGCCCGGAACCCCTACTTCTAGACCCCTTTTGGTCTTTTTCCCATAACATGGGATATGGTCCTCTGATCAACACACCGTCAAATGAGACGCGATCCTTGGATCGGGATGGTCGTTTTGGTATATTACACTCAAGGTTTTGTAGAAGTTTGGGTTCGTCCAGGTTGGTTCGTACACGAAACCAACCGGGCCCTCGGAGCGGAAACGCTTATAACATGAGCTACAGACGTCCGATTGACGTGCCGTAGACTTTGTTGGATTCCTCTTAGTGAGAAAAACCTTTTGGATTACTCCGCTCGAGGATTGGATGTAGATGGAGTACGGTTGGCTTGGTTTTGACTTCAAAACCAACCGGGCCCCTGGGACGAAAAAGCCAATAACACTCAGACCGAGCACCGATTGACGTTTCGTTTGTCATGTTGAGTTCCTGTTGACGATACAGAACTTTTGGATACATCAACTCCGGACAACGTGTCAGTTGATGTATAAGCCCCTCGGCTCATGGAGCGGACCCTCCTGAACGAGCTTGTTGTGTTCGGAAACCATAGAGCTGGTTGTGACTGCAACGACGATGCCGACTGTACATAAATCCTCCATGGATTTGACGGCGATGACTACAACACTCAGAGATCCTACATGGGTTAGTGCTACCGATCCTGTGTGGTTCAGATCCTGTTTGGTCCAGCGCTCTGCGGTCTTGTGTGGGCCAGTGCATACCGATCCTGTTTGGGTCAGATCCTGTTTGGGTCAATGCGATGGTTAGTACCTATCGATCCTTTGTAGGTCATTGAGGGGGTTATTACCTATCGATCCTTTGTGGTTCATTGCGGGATTTAATACCTATCGATCTTGTGTGGGTCTGACAGATTAGATGAATCAGTGGCTACATCTGATCATCCCTATCGTTATACGAAGAAGTATACCTGTGTGAGCTATATCTTGAATTTTAATCATTATATTTGATATGATTGACTTGCTTTACTATGTGGATTGTGTTGTGGTATCCTGTGTGGATGCGATCGGACTTGGGCTCGGATATTGGAGCCGAATGAGAATTAATGACTTGGGTATATGTATGGGAATATACCTAAGCAGTGTCGGATGTTACTTCGTTATTGTATCTTTCCTTTGTGGATTATCCTTTGTGGATTCTGGGAGTCCTTCGGGGGTCTCGGGGTCCCTACTGATTAGTGTATACTCACCCCTACATGGGCTATGCCCGCACTGTGTTGTGTTTGTTGCAGACGACATAGAGTGTTGTTCGTGGTTGAGGCTTGCGGAGCAGGACATTACCTAGAGGTGGACCATTGGGCATGATGTACATGGAGCGGATGACTGGACCCGAGGAGCTGTGGAGGCTATCTGTACCCACCCTTCAGGAGGGACTTCTAGTGGACAGATTGACGTTGCGGATTTACTTTTCAGTTGGTGTACCCCCTATTGGAGTTGCACTTTACTTTCAGTTTGGGTCTGTATTCTGAGCCACTTACTATTCCACACTTACTATTGTACCCAATTTTTACTTAGTGTTTACTTCAGCTTTCTTACTCTCTGTGTTTGTTCACTTTACAAAGGCAATGCCTTCCCTTTTTATCGGAAATTACACCTTGGTGCTAGTCACCAGCCCATGGCCTATGGAAGGAGGGCTTGGGGTAGTCACGACACGGGCCCCGAGGATGGGTCGTGACAAATTGGTATTAGAAGAGTTCAGTTCTACCATATAACTCAAGACTCCGATCTTTTTCTATGTGAAGTAATAGTGTTTAGAGTATTGATTGTGGTTATCAGTCGAAGGAGTCCAGTGTTGGTGCGGTGGGCGACCTATCCATACACCAGGACCCTGACTTCTGATTTTTGACATAGTGCAAGAAAAAATTGATTGAATGTGTGTTGCAAGTTTTATTTGTGATTACTTTTTGTCAGCTCACCAGGTATATTGTTTGACTGTGGCACACCTATTTCATTTCAGGATGGCCTCACGATGGCAGCCAGCTTGGGTTCCGAGTTTTGTGTCTGGCGACAGCCCACCGAGTGACGAGGCCTCGGTATAGGGCCCTTTGACAGCAGAGGCACCAGCAGTACCTATACCCACCGAGCCACCGATGCTACCAGCCCCAGCCGCAAACGGTGCATGTCGCCTTGGTACACTGCACGAGTTTCAGTGTCCGCGACCGCCCAGGTTCCATAGGAAAATGGACCCTCAGACAGCCGAGGATTGGCTGGAGGCAGTTGTATGTGTTTTTAGGTTAGTGGGGACACCATCTAACCTCATGGTGATCCTCGCAGCGAGCCTCCTGCACGCGGCAGAAGGCAGATGGTGGAGCTTGATACTCCAGGTGCACGATGAGGCGTCTCCCCGCAGGACGGACTTTGAGAGCCTCTTCCGCTCGGAGTTCTCCCCAGCCACCCTCCGTGCGGTGCACATCCAGGAGCTACTACAACTGCAGCAGGGCAGCTTGTAGGTCACCAAGCACTCGGTGAAGTATACCGCCCTCTCGCTCCATTTGACGGACATGGTACGACACCCATTCTTCCAGGCCTGGACCTTCGAGTAGGGACTGAGGCATGAGATAAGGGCATCGCTGATCTCCCTCATCATTGCGACATAGGAAAGGGTACTGGAGTGAGCCATTCTCATCGAGAGCTTTCTTGCTGAGCCTACATCAGCAGCGAGACCAACTGTAGGGCGGCACGTGGCAGAGTCTTCTCCTGCTGGCAGTCGACGGATGACACATGGGTCCAGGTAGACCAGACCCTCAGGCAGACGACCTCAGGACACTGGCTCAGAGATGCGGTGCAGACAATGCAGAGCTAGTCTTTCAAGAGGCAGACAGTTCTATGCATGCGGCGGGCAGGTCCACTTGGCTCGTGACTGTCCGACCTGCCGTACCGAGGAGTAGCAGACGGTTGAGGGGCCACCCAGGCAGAGGCAGAGGGTCGACTGTGGTGGTCCTCCGGGAGCAAGCGGACGAGGAAGAGGAGTTGTCTGAGTCGCAGGATGTGGGTGACGATTTGAGGCTCTACCACCCCCACCACCCGGAGGTCCACCCTGACTACAGGGAGCTGGCAGGTAGAGACAAGCACAACTCCAGGCAGCGGAGTCCTACGACCACGGCGTGCCCGAGATGATTCGAGGTACTGTCTGTATCTATTCCACCCTTGCTGCAGTTCTTATAGACATAGGAGCAAGCCATTCCTTTATTTATACTGCCCTTTTTCAGAGCTCGGAGATTCTGATGGAGCCGTTGGCTCGATCCTTACGGCTAAAGACTCATATAGGAGCAGACTAGACGATTACGCACAACTTCCAGTAGTGTGAGCTTACTCTAAGAGGCGAGAGCATCATCTAGGATCTTCTTGTAGCGGCGTCGAGGCCTTACGATGTCATCATGGGCATGGATTGGTTATCTATAGTCCATGCCTATATTGATTATATTAGGTACAAGGTGGGGTTTATACATACCGACAGGAGCAGGTTCACCTTCACCAGCGAGAAGGGAGCCTTTGCAGCACAAGATGGAGTCTCAAAGAGGAGAGGATAGCCCATTACTCATCAGTTGGCTAGCCTCATCCTAGGAGCAGTTTACATGTGGAGTCCTGGTTTCCTGCAGTGGTGGATCAGTATATGGACGTTTTCCCTGATGAAGTCCCAGGTCTACCTCCTCGAAGAGAGGTAGACTTCTATATTGACATGTACCTCGGGGCAGCCCCGATATCCACTCCAGCATATCGAATGGCCCCTGCTGAGCTTCGAGAGCTACGTGTACAGTTATAGGACTTGCAGGGAAAGGGATTCATCCGACCCAGTGTTTCCCCCTGGGATTCCCCGATATTGTTCGCCAAGAAGGCGGACGGGAGCTTGCGAATGTGTGTCGACTATCGTCGCCTGAACCAGGTGACCGTGAGGAACAATTATCCACTACCTAGGATTGACGACCTCTTTGATCAACTCATGGGAGCAAGGTGGTTCTCGAAGATAGACCTCAGTTCAGGCTATCATCAGCTCAGAGTTCGAGACGAGGACATGAAGATGACGACCTTCAGATATCGGTATGGCCACTATGAGTTCTTTGTTATGCCTTTCGGTGTAACCAATGCTCCAGTAGTGTTCATGGGCCTCATGAACCGGATCATTCAGCCATACCTCGATCGATTTGTCGTGGTCTTCAGCGATGACATTTTGATATACTCGACCACTGAGGAGGAGCATGCCTACCACTTGTGGGTTGTACTAGACACACTTCGAGAGCACCAAATTTATGGAAAACTCTCGAAGTGTCAGTTATGGTTACGTGAGACCCACTTCTTGGGACACGTCATCTCTGAGGTGGGAGTTGCGATGGATCCTGCGAAGATCGAGGCAGTGCTAGCTTGGGATCCACCCAGGAGCGTGACAGAGGTGTGGAGTTTCTTGGGTCTAGTGGGGTACTACCATAGATTTGTGCCAGATTTCTCAAAGTTGCGGCAACACTCTCAGCTTTGACAAATAAGGGGAAACCCTTTTTGTGGTCAGAAAGATGCCAGTAAAGCTTCCAAGATCTGAGACAGAGATTGTCTAGCGCGCCTATCGTGAGGCTACCAGAGGAGGGAGTTGGGTACGTAGTTTACTGTGATGCATCAGAGACCAGAATCTGATGTGTCTGGATGCAGGAGGGGGCCGTGATCGCCTATGGGTCATGTCAGTTGAGGCAGCATGAGCGGAACTACGCTACCCATGACCTGGAGTTAGCAGCAGTGGTCTTCGCTTCTAAGATGCGGCGACACTATCTGATGGGCGAGCAATTTAGAGTCTATTCTGACCATCAGAGTCTCAGGTACATCTTCTTGTAGAAGGACCAGAACCTGAGATAGAGGAGATGGCTCGAGTTCCTCCAGGACTATGACTTTGAGATATTCTATACTCCTGGAAGGGGGAACGTAGTAGCTGATGCTCTCCGTAGGAGGACGGGCATTCAGCTACTTGGGGAGCCGATAGAGCAGCTAGCCGCTTTGCAGATATCCTTTGTGGATATAGATTGAGAAACCTTTATTTAGTCACTCACAGTCACTCCTCTACTACTGCAGTGGGTTAGAGATGCACAAAATGGGGACACTGACTGTGAGATGCGGCGTGCGCAGATATCCTCAGGACAGGCACCTGATAGTTTCTCTTTAGTAGGAGAGAACGACGTCCTTTTCAGAGGACGTACCTTGGTACCCGTTTCTTTACAGAATGAGGTGCTGAGGGAGTTTCACACTTCCCCATTGGCGGTACATCCTGGAGTGGTGAATATGTACCAGGATCTCAGAACACATCATTGGTGGTTGGGTATGAAGAAGTCAGTGGCAGAGTTCATTTCTCGATGCCTCACCTGCGAACAGGTGACGGCAGAGCACCAGGTACCAGTAGGCCTGGTACAGCCCTTGGAGGTCCTAGAGTGGAAGTGAGACGGGATATCTATGGACTTCATGACTGGACTTCCATGCACATCCAGAGGTCACGACTCCATTTGGGTGATTTTCGACCGACTCACCAAGTCGGCTCACTTCTTACTAATTAGAGAGCAGGGCTCAGTGGAGAGTTGGGACGCCTCTACGTTCAGGAGATTGCGCGACTTCATGGTGTGCCATCATCTATCGTCTCCGATCAAGATGATCTCTTTAATTCCCGGCTTTGGAAGGGGTTTCAGGAGCCGTTTGGGATGCAACTACGTCTGAGCACCACCTTTCACCCTCAGACGGATCGTCAGACGGAGAGGACCATTCAGACTCTCGAGGACATGCTCTATGCATGTTTCCTCAACTTTGGTCGTAGCTGGGAGGACCACCTACCCTTAGTGGAGTTCGCGTACAACAACAACTACTACCACTCCACCATCGGGATGTTACCATATGAGGCATTGTATGGCCGACCTTGAAGATTACTGTTGTGCTAGACAGACCATGACGAAGTCAGCACTTGTGGGACCAGAGATGGTCCACGCCACAACAGAGAAAGTCCAGGTCATCCAGGAGAAGATGAGGACAGCTTAGAGCTGGCAAAAGTCTTATGCTGAGAGGAGGCTAAGGCCAATGGAGTTCGAGGATGGTGACCACGTCTTCATGCGGGTCTCACCTCGACATGGATTATAGAGATTTGGTCGGGGTGACAAGTTATCTCCGCCCTTCATCGGACCATTCCAGGTCCTCAGTAGGATTGGCGAGGTGGCTTATCACCTGGCTCTAGCACCTCAGATGCACTGGGTGCATGACGTCTTCCACGTATCCCAGCTGAGAAGACACGTGCATGACCCAACACATATTATAGAACATGGGGAGCTGGGAATTGATGATGGGGTGACATTTTCGGTGGTCCCCGATGGAGATCGAGGATCGACAGGAGCAAGTCCTACGTGGACTGTCAATTCCTCTAGTGCGCATCAGATGGCAGCATGGGAACCTCCAGGAGTGCAGTTGGGAGCGGGGGGCTCAGATGCATTCCAGTACCCACATTTGTTCCATTAGTTTATGATGTATCTTTACGGGGACGTAAACCCCTGAGGTGGGAGTAATGTAAATACCCATAAAATTCAAGTGAAATTGTTTTCTTAATTTTCTTTGGGATTTTATAAGAAAGCAGTTTCTGACGACACCTGATTCCGAGGCCCGGTGTGCCCGAAATCATTTTTTGAAATTTGGCGTGGGTATGTTCAGTGAACGAACGAGCGGGTTTTCCTAACATTTGAACCGGTGATAGGAATCAAATTCCGAGGGCGCCGATGGAATCACAGCACCGATAATTGCTTAGGAACACCTTTTCCAGAGTTGTGTTTGCTCAGGTGGAGTTTTACTTAATTGGGTTAACTAAAGAATAAAATAAAATAATGTGCAATAGATTTTATTTTTATTCAAGGAAGTGTCAACCTAACCTAAGTGGTTGAGTGGGACCCACATCCTAACTAATCAACTAGGTAGGATATTAGTGAGGTGGGTCCCACACGAGCCCCACCCTTTCAACTTCCTCAACCCCTTTAATTAAGATAACTCACCCACAACCCCCCCTTTTTTTAATGAATTCAACTCGTGCATTTAATTAAATATTAAATGCCTCTTTTAATTGGGCGGTTTAAACATTGCAATTAATTAAATTAATGTAATTGATTCAAATTTTAATTACAAATACGGTGACTTGTGTGTTAGTAAAATAATCCAAGTATTATTTTATTAAGGGGTTCATTGTGCGTGAAGGCTTGGGAGGTTTTTATCAAGGACTTGAAGTTCTTATTCCTCGACAGAGAACGCTAAGAACGCGAAGAATGCGAAGATCACCGACCTCCGACGAAGGTCGACAAGAATGTTGGATCCTCAGAGATCGACGACGCGACGCCGAAGAATCCTTTCTCCGCGACGCGACGATCCCCCTTATACGACGCCTTCTTCCGTGATGTGAAATTCTGTGACGAAACCTTGCTCGACATCGCTTGAGTTATGGGATTTATTGTTGTTGTTTTGTTCATGAATTTTCAAACGTTCTTCGTTAATCTTATCCTCTTGCTATCGATTAATGGGAGGGGGCTGGACCGCACAAAAAAGGCCAACCCTCCTCCCTAAATTCTATTGCATGACCTTGTTATGGTTTGGATCGGAGATGCAACGGTGCCATCGCACCGAGCGGGATCGTGCGGCAAGGATGCACGGCGCCATCGCGCCGCGCTAAGGAAGAGGAACAATGTCGCTGTGCTGTCGTGCCACACCAGAGAATTGAGAAAATACCGCGGCTGGAGCGGGGCCGCAGCGGAGGGGCGCCGTGCCTCCGTGCCGCGGCGGAGTAGAGATCGGTGACCAGTTTCTTGCCACCGGTGTCGGAGTAGGGTGACCGGCCAGCGCCAGTCCCGTGGGGACAGCAGCCGGCCGACCAGAGCGGGCCGTCCAGTAAGGGGATAAGTCGGGCATCGTAACCCCCGGTTGGCCGGACAGCAGAGGCCCCCCACATGGGGGTCACGGTTATGCAACATGGGGGCAGTGCCCCCCAAACCGCTCGTCCGTTTCGGCTGCGCTAGCGCGCCGGTTCGGGCCGACCCAGGGGGTCTCGGGCCGGGTCGGTCCGGGCCCGAAAACCCCACATCCGGACACCTTTCTGTCTTTTTCCCATAACATGGGATATGAACATTTGATCGATGCATCGTCAGCTACGATTCGATATTGAATCTAGACGGTCATTTTGGTATATTACAATCAAGGTTTCGGAGAATATTGGGTTCGACCGGCTTGGTTCGTACACGAAACCAACCGGGCCCTCGGAGCGGAAACACTTATAACTTCATCTACGAATGTCTGATTGACGTGTCGTCGACTTTGTTGGATTCCTCTTAGTGAGACAGACCATTTGGCTTACTCCACTCAAGGATTGGACATGGATGGAGTACGATCAAGTTGGTATTGACTTAAAAACCAACCGGGCTCCTGGGACGAAAAAGCCAAAAACTCTCAGATCGGGTGTCCGATTGACGAGTCGTTTGTCACGTTGAGTTTCTGTTGACGATACAGAACTTTTGGAAACATAAAATCTGGGCTTCATGTCAGTTTATGTATCAGCCCCTCGGCTCGTGGAACTGACCCTCCCGAACGAGCTTGCTGTGTGCGGAAATCATAGAGATGGTTGCGACTGCAATGATGATGACGACTGTACAGAAATCATTCATGAATTCGACGATGATGACTACAGCTCTCAGCGATCCTACATGGGTCAGGGCTACTGATCCTGTGTGGGTTAGATCCTGTGTAGGTCAGCGCTCAGTGGTCCTGTGTGGGCCAGCACATACCGATCATGTGTGGGTCAGATCATGTGTGAGTCATTGCTGGGGTAAGAACCTATCGATCCTTTGTGGGTCATTGCAGAGGTTAGTACCTATCGATCCTTGGTGGGTCATTGCGGGGGTTAATACCTATCAATCATGTGTGGGTCTGATGGCTTAGATGAATCAGTGGGAATATTTGATCATCTCTATCATCTTACGAAGAAATATACCTTTGTGAGCTAAATCCTAACTTTCAATCATTATCTTCGATATGATTGACTTGATTTCCTATGTGGATTTTGTTGTGCTATCCTGTGTGGATCTGATCGGACTTGGACTCGGTTATTGGAGCCGAACAAGAATTGATGACTTGGGTATATGTGTGGGAATATACCTAAGCAGTGTCGGATGTTACTTCATGATTGTATCTTTCCTTTTTAGATTATCCTTTGTGGATTCTCGGAGACCTTTGGGGGTATCGGGGTCACTACTGAATAGCGTATACTCACCCCAGCACGGGATATGCCCGCACTACGTTGTTTTGGTGGTAGATGATGGAAAATTCTGATCGTGGTTGAGGCTTGCAGAGTAGGACTGTACCTGGAGGTGGACCATTGGGCGGGACATACTCGGAGCGGACGACTGGACCCGTGAAGCTGTAGAGGTTATCTGTACCCACCCTTCAGGTGGGACTTCTAGTGGAAATCTCGATGTTGCTGCTTTACTTTTAGTTGTTGTACCCCCCTTTTTCAGTTGTACTTTACTTTTAGTTTGGGTTTCTATTCTGGCCCACTTACTTTTCCACACTTACTATTGTACCCAGTTTTTACTTAGTATTTACTTCAGCTTGCTTACTCTGTGTGTTTGTTCACTTTACAAAGGCAATGTCTTCCTTTTTTATAGGGAATTATGCCTTGGTGCTAGTCACCAGGCGGGTTTGGGGTAGTCACGGTACGGGCCCCGAGGATGGGTCGTGACATAATTTTTGGGTAATTAAAAACCACACACACATTTTCGTAGTAAGGGTCACATTATTATGTTATTCGTGTACTAACAGTGTGAACCTCACTGTCTTGAGTCCCTTAGTTACTTGGGTTTGGGCACACATTTTTCTCTTACAATTAATCAACCATACGCATCCCATTTTCCATAAATGTCTTCTAAAACTATACCCAATCACACCATATAGCATAACCCCAATTCGGGGTAATTAGAAGCAACAAAAAAGAACCTAAAATCGCTCTTGATATAACTCTAGAAATGGTCTGGATATTACAAAAATAATTGTAAAATTCCCCATAAAATGGTTTTGGGACATACATCATCTTCTGAGACCAATGAAAACTTATGATCATTAAGATAAATTAGGATGCAGATTATATTGATATGATTCCTTTAGAAAATTAAAAAACAATATTAAAATCCCCATTATCTCACTAGTTTAGCATCTCATTCATTTCTATTTAGCAATGAAAGATCCCCAGAGATACACCAAAATATATTTATCTATGAGAAATAAATTCAAAAATACAACTTTTATGGATTGGTATATGATTTTTATTATCCTTGCACCATCATGATTTATTTAAAAATTATTTTCAAATCTAAGATCTTATTTATAAAATCTATGGTCCTCATTAACATTGAATATAAAATATCTTTTCCATATGTAATGGAATGAAATACTCAGTAATAGAGACTTTATAGTTTATCAATTTGAAAAAAATATTTTTATTTTTTGTTAAATGATAATTCAACCAAGTAGATTAAATCATCACAATTGTGAAATAATCGATAAAAATAGACAAGTGACCTTATATCTAGGATAAATATTGTTAACATAGATTTGACATAAATATATTGGTAGAATAATGTATATGGTTTTATATGTAACTTAAAATCTTTATCTATACCCTTCCAAATATGATAGGTTAACCTCACATCCATGTATAATAAATATAATAATGAATACTAATAGAAGAATAAAAATTAACAACTATGTATAGTATATATTGATAATAAACTAAATAATCCCAAATGATATGTTAATAGTTGGCTTGCAGGGCCACATGATACATAATTACCCAAATTGTATCATTATTATTAATATTCATAAGTTAATTGATCTCAAAATACATTTACTATGATCCAATTTAAATATTATGAGTGAGAGTAACTGAATTTTACACGTGATATTTTTATTATCTGTAATCTTTTTCATTCGTAAAAAAACATCAAGAAATTCTGGAAATGCGAATATTTATAAAAAGAATTTCTAAATCATGGAATATTATATATGATATTTAATTTATCTGATGTTGTATTTACCATTTGGATGTCTAGTACTCCATTGTTTATTCCAACTTTATACATTTTGAACTATGATTCTTTTGTGAGAATTTAAAAAAAAATAGGGTTTCATGTGACTAATTTTTAATGTTACATGAACAATTTAGGTTTATATGAACAATATCTGTAGTTGAATGTGATATTAAAGAGACATTTTTTGTGGAAATTTGAGATATCATATCAATGTAGTATAAATTCTCCCCATAAATATCCAATAAAATAAAATTTTCTTAATAGGAGGATTCTAAATGTTAAATAACAATTACTCTAGATATTCGATTAGGAGACACTACATATGGATCAGTTCCATTTGAGAAATTACATTTATGGTTTTTGATACTGATCAAAGAATACGGTGTATTATTCAAGAATTTAGTCACTCATGTTTTCTAGAATGTGTTCAATATTATAAAATTATAAATCATGTGTAGGGTTGTTAAATTTTAAATGCAAATATTTTTTATAAAAATAAACATCTTCATAATGAACCTATATAGAAACAAATTTAAATCCCACTATGGTTGAGAAAAAATATACATTAAATCCATCATATTGTAGTGATAAATTGAAATCATGGGCTAATGTCAGTATCATATAATGTTCATGAAATGATGATTCCAAATGATCATTAAATAACGACATAAATCATTAATTTATTGATGACATCATTGGGTCAAATACCATGTAGAAAAATAGAATAAACATTCATTTATTTTATATCTATTACATGAATTAAAAAATTGTATTAAATAAATAATATTGTCCTAGTGACTAATAAATTCCATGTCATTATAGAATACAACCACAATATCTTTATTTTATTAATATCATTATCATGATACATTTAAGGGACCATATGTAACGCATTGAACCTTATTACCCAGAGTAGGTTCATTATTACATATCATTGGCATGATCATAAGAGATCATATCCTGAAATACGGATTAGTATAGTTGCCTTGGAAGTACTAGATACATACATGTGGTTTACAATAAATCATACAATATAGAAAAACAACTTTGTTTCCCATTTTAACACAATCATATCCCATAGTCCATTCCATCTGTTTAATCACGATATACTTATTCACATCCTAAGAAAAATAAAACATAGAAAGGGGTGAGGTAAGATGCTCAGTAAGGATAAAAATATATTGGAATCTTTTATAAATAAACATACACATTTAAGAAAATTTATAAGACTAAAACAGAAGCCTTTTAAACATAAATTTATGCATAATATGGAAAATATAAAACAAATAATTCCATTTAATTATTCACATGGATATTATATTAGTAAAATAATTGCATGAAATATCAATAGATAATTTCATAATGATTTAATGAATAATGTATAACATCATAATCACATAGTCAAGGCCACATTCCAATAATACAAATAATATTTTTTCAAGGCCTTGTGCCAAGACATAAGTTTATCTCATGAGACCTACCAATTAATCGAGTAGCTATTGAGGGTTGTACCCATCACATAATAAGTCCAATGCATTCCTAATATGAAAATAATGAATCATAATCTAAACATTCATATTCAAACTATCATAGGAAGTTAAATATTTTAACCACAAACCATGAATGGTATAAAAATAGCACTTCCACAGTCAAACATAACTCATCAAATAAAATTTGGAAGATTGAATAAATTAACCTCAATTGAGAATAATGAACGATACTGACATATATGAAAATAATCATTAAAACTATTTGAGAGAAATATCCCATTTTACTTCAAAAATTATAAAAGTATCAATATTTATCAAGAAGCTATTAAAATTAGAATTTTTAATCATAATGTCTCATACCACATTGAAAATGTTAAATGGAATTTTAATTTAAAAACATTCATGTCCATATAAATAAATCCTCAGAACCATTTTTAAATCATGGACATTAATGAGAAAGACTTAGAAGAATAAATCATTCAAACATTTAAAATGATATTTTAGTTAGAGTTCCTAATCAAATGAGTAAAAATTTAATAAATATAATTTATGTAATAAAAACATTATAATTTAATGAGAATTAATGTATTCATTATATATTATATCAAGGTACAATATACACACAATATAAAAGTGAATTGGTGCATAATAACATTGAAGTATCAATAAATTTTAAATTGAGATGAAATCCCTTATAAAGGTCGTATCTGTAGGTTAAGGATAAATCAATGACATAATTATGTGTAAAAAATATAAATACACTCAATATGATTGGATATTTAGGGTAAATAAATCAGAGGAAATTTACACAGATTCTTGTTACAACAACACCAATTACTTGGATGTTTAACTCAATGTATGGAGATTGAGTTAAGATTACTCTTATCAAGTTCATATTGATGACTACAAAATTTAAAAATTGAGTGATTATATGTATCAAATATATATCCACACAAATGGAATTATAAATTACTACATAAATAAAATAATAATAATTTCACACATAATCTTGGAGTATAATAATTACTGATGTTTTGGTAAAACACGATGAGTGGAAATTGAATTTAGAAATTCTTTTAATGATTTGTTAACTGAAAAAACATACTCCCCATGAAAAAAGGATCTTCAAATAGAGATCTAAATATCCATAAATTATATCATATTACACAATTAATATAATCATAGGCTGTACATATGCCACACAAAAGGAAATAGTGGCCAATATTGAATGGATCTCACAGGAATAAAAAGTTAGATGAAACCCCATTACCTAATACATTTTATTATAATAGGGTAAAATAACATCATGTATAATGGTTAAATCATTGTTATTAAATTATCCAAGAAATATATACATAAATATGATATCATATATGATTTTCTAATAATTATTTCTTAAAGATATTTCAGCAGTATCATTGTTTTTGGTGTTAACTGATTCATTTTCATTTATATGTTTTCCAACCTAGGTGATGTTTGTTATGTATAGGATTTATTTGATTCATATACATAATTATATTATGTAATTAAATGTTATTTTTAAATCAAAAAATTAATATTATTTTTTAATGGTAACGATGGGGAATTAATCTTATTGTATTTATTGAAACTGTAATCCGTACGTATGCATGAGCGACAATATCATTAAATTCATGGTAAAATTGTATTTAATTGGAAATTATATCTTATATAAAGAATAATTAAAATGTTATATTTTTTATTTACATCAATTTTACTCATTATTATACCCATCCAAATAATTAAGCGATGAATAACTAACTACACCCCGATGTGGAGATGGTAAGCCGTACGTACACAGGTATGGTAACATTGTCATCCATAGTATGGATAGAATGATGAATATGGTTGTACTATATTTATAATAACATCATAGTATTTAAAAGTTACTAGATTTAATATTTTGTTATTGAAACAAAAATGATAGAGGAAGTGGAGGAAGAAAAGAACTTTGAGAGAGGTGGTGAAATTATTAACTCTTCTTCGGGTGATTCCTTTTGATTTGATCAAAATGGATCCATAAGATGGCTTTCTGATCAATGTAAGGCATCTAGTATGTATTGAGGGTATTTTGGAGGATATCTGAGAAGGTTTTGATTGAGCCAAATGGTGTTGGAGGTGTGATATTAAGAGAAGAGGATGTACCCTTTTATAAGAGGGGTGAGGGTCACTTTAGGAAAATCATGAAATTTTATATTATTATATAATAAATTTCGTTTTATAATTTCTCCAAATAGATTTATTTCGAGGATAAGGTGGGTATGGGATTAAAACCGTTCAACCCATAGTTTTTAGACAATTTTAGGTCATCATATTATCCTTATCTTTTAGATTTAACTCTTAGTTAATTAGTTTAACTTTTTCAATGACTTTTTGTATTCTTACACTATATGGTTAATTAAAAAACTATAAAAAACCAATTGAACCATAAGTAGTTCCTTAATCATATATATAATGTTATATAATTCTTTATTCTGATCCATATATTTGTATAAATATTATATTAGTTAATATTATAATTTTTTTTAAACCACATTTTTGTCAATTTTGACACTATTTAGTATTTTGTTTTTTTGAAAGTTATAACTGAGTTATTACATCGATAAAATAAATGAATAAACCTTAAAATGTCATATTAATCAATATAATTCGTTGAATGCAATAAAAGTATCAATTTACATTTATTTTGATATTTATAATATCAATTATTTTAATATTTCATTAATACAGTAATTACTGAATTATCATTGGGTCATAAATATATTTAATTATTCAATGTCAGCAAATTATAAATAAAATTCCATGATTCATTAAATCGTTTTATATTTGTAATGAATATTTATCATCGAATTTATCTTATGTATAATCATATATTAAAAATGTTTTCATTATAAAAACTTGAATTTGAAACTATTAACTCTT
The DNA here is from genome assembly GCA_963277665.1 of Viscum album. NCBI lineage: Eukaryota > Viridiplantae > Streptophyta > Magnoliopsida > Santalales > Viscaceae > Viscum > Viscum album. The sequence goes on from OY728161.1 coordinate 1,499,730,364, forward strand.
CTTTAAATAAAATAATTATAAATGTCCTAATCTGAACCATATTGACAAAATAGGTTCATATTTTATTCCAAATGATTATTTTTGTCGAAAAAAACTTATCCAATATAATTAGGACATGTTTTATGGTAATTATAAAATCATTTTTACCTTTAATTACACTATTAATTTTTAAAAGTGGTAAATAAAGGTCAAAAGTTAATATTCATAAAAAATTATTTTCATCTTATTGATCCACTTTTTACTTACTGATGTCAACTGTGTCTCTTTTATTTTTGAAATTCAATTCATAGAATCAGTAAATTTATGTTTTATGGAAATTTTCTAACATGCCTATAGGGTGGGTAAAAAAAGTTCAAAAAATAAATACAATTGTATACATATTATTTTAATATAAAATGACTCCAATAAATTTCATTGAAATATTATAAGTATTATTTATCAATTTTTAATTAAAATTTATTTAGATGAAATAAATATTTATTTAAATAAAAATTTAATTTTTAAACAAATAACATAGTGTTTTCACTATTCATCAAAAATTAATTGTTTTCAGAAAAAATACGAAAACTTCACCAAAACCTAATTTTTATATTCCAAATACCAAAATGATGTTTATTTTTTCAAATTAAAAAAATATAATTTTCATTAATTAATTTAAAATTAATTCCCATTTTCAAAACTAGAAATTAGGTTTTTGAGAAGTAAAAACTATCAAAAGATTGATATGTTTTTATGTCCAATCTAAAAGTGAAAATACTTACAATGAAAAAAAATGTATTAAATGATAAAAATATAATCGAATTATACTTCAAAATAATTCAAATGCACAATTTAACACTATAAATTGTTGTTATTAAAAAGTTGTATTCAATTAAAAATTAGTATCTTTCACAATTCATCAAAATATAAAAGGTATCATAAAAACACGAAAATTTTATCTGAACTAAATTTTTATGCCCCGATTATAAAGAAGAATTTAATTTCATAAAATTTAATATATAAAAATGTAAAATTTGGGATCATTAAGGGTTCCCCATTAAAATGGGGAAAACTACATTTTTAAAAAATACTAATTTTATCTAAAAATTGATTTTTCCTTATATTATGTCTAAGAAACACAATATATGAAAGTTAAGATTATATGGAATATATTTATAAAATTCAAAATGTTTTTATTACTAATCGTAATTGCTTCTTAAACGGCTAGTTCGATAGGTCGGGGTGCGCATGAACTCAGGGCTGCATACATCGTACACTATTGTATTATTCAAAGATAAGTGTACCGTGGAAGATTTAGGTGTTACCTTCTTCCATCCTTTAATAAATTTCATCCTCTCAATTTGAAATTTTTCTTTTAAAATAAATGATAAGAAAATAAAAAATTCCTTTGTGGAAAACCCACATCGGAAATAGGGTTATTACATTTTGGTCTTAATAAGAGGGAAAGGGAAATAAAAAAGTCACCCCAAAATTAGGATTTGTAATAGGAGAACATTTGAGTCAATTATAATAGGAGGAAAACATAAATATTTATAAGGAGAGATTTAGGTTGTCAATCACAAACAAATCTATCGAAAATTGATGTCCTCAATGCCATAAATTTATGATGAATAATGTATGGTAATAAGATAATACATTACTGGGTTTAAGATCCTATCCATAAATTTTAAGAAATAATTTCATCATAGAATAAGAAAAATATACTTGATAAATAAAGTTCCATCCATTAACTAATTTCAACCAAAAACTCATATTTCACTCCAAATAATGACTATTCAAGATGACTTGGTCACACCTGAAGCAGTAGAATCAAATTACATAACATCCCATAACCCAAAAAGTTTGAACTATATATTTACCATGAATTATGTGATTTTCCGAAAACAATATGGCTAGTACAAGATATGATGATCCCCAAAATTTATAATCCATTAGAGAAATATATACTAATCTTAATTTATAAAATAAAACCAACAATACCCAAAGAATAATAAATACCATTCAATAAAAAAATTGTCCTTAAAATCCTTTAATATAATAAAATGAAGATTGAAACTTGAAACTCATAAGAATTATATTTCATAGTCTTCCACATTAAATTTTATCTCCCAATAACATTGACTACTCATAAAGTCACATACTAAAAAGTAATTAAAATAATAACATATTATCTATGATATGTTAATAATTTTCATAAAAATTATAAATCCCTATAAGTACACAATAAAAACATTGGAAGAAATCCACCATTATTCCTAAAATGAAATCTCATAGTATTCTATTATCCTTGGGCATATAGTGCTCCCAACAGAGCGAACATCTTCCAAAATAACATTATCACATAATCCCCAAATAATTTTTTTATAATAAGGATATCCATTTTATAATCATATGATCCCAAATCAACTTTTGAATGATCAATAAAAACCTTTAACTGAAAACAATTAGTCACACTAACCAGGGACTTCACATATTCCAGTGGTAGGCGATAAATCATAGTCGCACATTGGTTGTGGGTTCGATTCCCGCACCTTTTTTTGATGCGACAAGTTTTCATATAGTCTACATGTTTTTTTTTCAAAAACTATATTTTATAACATTCCCTAAATGAGATAAATTTCTCAAAATAACCATATCATAATTTAACCAGAAATTTTATCTCATACATCACATTTTCATCCTAATATTTAATAACTTGTAATTAACTAAAATTCAAGGATCAAATAAACCCAAATGGTTATTTATAACTATATCCAAAATCGAAAATATAATTCTTCCTCAAATAGAATTTTCATATAACAAACTCTAGGGTTACACATATAAGAGAAATTTATACCAATGTAATCTCATCAACCAAGATCACTAATAAATTTAAACAATTTTTCATCTATTCATTTCCATAAAATTTCATCATGGACCACGAGGTTATCCAATAGAATAGGGAAATTCACATATGTAATTCACATGTCCCAGAAATTTATGAAAAATGACTATAAATGAATTCTTTGGGTCATATTTATTTTCTTCCAGAGTAATCATCATTTTTCGTCGGCAATTCTTTATTTGATGTCCTTCATTCTCACACAAAAATCATTTATTTGTTCCATTGAGACGCTATCATAGGTTCATCCTTCTACATTTCCTATATGATGGAATTTGAGCTTTCTTTTCTCGATGGTCTCAACTGTTGGATCTCTTATCATTCGCCACCTTTCTCTTCTCTCTTGAGTATGAGAGTTGGTTAATATATATGGTGTTGATCATATTTCTGGAAAACTGATTCATCATGAACATGATATCTTTTAAACCTATCAATATTCAATTTTTTCTCATTTACACCATCATTCCCACCTTTTACATCATGTTCAATGTTACTTGGACTTATTTGGAATCCATCCATTGACTAAAACTTGAGAGCATTGTGTGAGTAACAATAGTCATAAAATCATTTAGAGAATATCATGACACGTTTTTTTTCAATCTAAAACATTTTAGGATTAACCAAGGTTATTTATTCTTATCATATTTTAAAATCAATCAAATCAGTTTGTAATGAAAATGTGAATTATACAAATCATATCCCACAAGAGTGTCGTAACCAATAATGCATCATGGACTATGTCTTGCACCAGTTCTTATTTGAGTTTTGCTCAAAGTGGTGTTTTTAGGTTTTACCCTTAGGAAAATCTATGCTAGAGCCGCCTCTACATGCTCTAATCCAGAATGAGACGTATAGCTTGAAAAACCAACATAACATTTACATTAACCAAAATTTTGGATGTTCTTCTACACTAATCCCCAAATTCTATCTTAGATTAATGTACTCTAATGAGAGTTTTTCTAAATCTAGTTTCCATGGTTTGTACTAAAATTCATATGATACCAACTATAATGCCCTAACCCTAGTTATCCATATTCCATGAATTATTACATATTATTGTCATGATCACAAGACATCATGTCCCGAAAAGCAGATTAGTGTAGTAGGCATGGAATTACTAGATACATACATAAGTTTTAGGTTATATCATGATATAAATAAAAACTGCATTGTTTCCCTTTTGAAGACACCCATTTCCCATAGCCTATTTTTACAGGTTAATCATTATATAATTATTCTCATATTATGAAAAATAAAACATATAAAGGGTTGAGCTCATATTCTCAGCAAAGAAAACAATGTAGCGGAAACATTCATAAATAAGCATAAAAATTTAAGGCAATGTATAAGACTAAAACACAATCCAATTAAACCAAAATTTCAACATAATATAAGAATATAAATCAAATAATTACATTTACATATCCACAAGGATATTCTTCTAGTTTAATAATCGAATTTAATATCAAAAACTAATTTTCTAATGATAGAATGCATACTGTTAGACATCATAATCATATTTTCAAGTCCTTGTTCCATTACTACAAATTAGATTCTGTCCAGGCCTTGTGTAAAGCTACAGCTTTGTATCATCAGACCTACCTATGCATCGTGGAGCTATAGTTGGCTCCACCCATCACTTACTAAGTCCAATGCATTCCACATATGAAAAGATTAAAACATAATATAAACATTCATATTTAAACTAGATTATTAAATATCAATATTTTAACCACAAACCATGAATGATATAAAAATAGAACAGCCATAGTCAAACATAACTCATTCAATACAATATAAGTGGTTTTATAAATTAATCTCAACTGATATTAATGATGTATTTTGACATATATTAAAATTATCATTAAAACTATCTGAGAGAAATATCCCATTTTCTTTGATAACATTTATAAGTTTCACTATTTATCAAGAAGGTGGTAATAATAGATTTCCGAATCAAAGTCTCCCATACCACATAGAAACTTTTAATAAAATATTTTATTATAAAATATTCATTTCCATATAAATAAATCATCAATACCATTTCTAGAACATGGACATTAATGATAAATATTTAGAAGAATAGATCTCAAGAACATTTAAAATGATATTTTAGTTAGAGTTCTAACCAAATGAGAGACCTTTGAATACAAATAATTGAGGTAATAAAAACATTATAATTTCGTTATAATAAATTGATTCATGATTTACTATGTAAAATTTTTAATACAAATATATAAAGTGAATTGGGTCAAAACAACAAAGAAATATCCATAGAATGTAAATTTAGATGAACTCCCTGGTAAAGGCCATATCCTCTCTGTAAGGATAAATAAATGACCTAAATATGTGTGAAAAATATAAATACACTCAGTATGGTTATATATTAAGATATAATCAATCATATTACATTCACATTTATTCTTGTAACAACACCAATGACTCTGATGTTTAACTCAATGAATGGAAATTGAGTTAAGATTATAAATATAAATTTCGTATATATGACTTGATAATTTACCAATAGAGTGATTATGTTTATCAAAAGTTTATCCACACACAATGGAATGGGAATTACTATATAAATAAATAAATTTTTATTTCACACATAACCTTGGAGTGAAATAATCAATGAAGTTTGTGTAAAACCCAATGAGTAGAAATCGAATTTATAAATTCTTTTAACAATTTGGTAACATACAAAACATACACCCCATGAAAGAAGATTAATTCAATGAAGATCTAAATAAAAAAAATTTAATTTATATTAAAAAAATAATACAATCTTGGGCTATACATGAGCCACACAAAAGTAAATAGTGGAAAATATAGCATTAATCTCACTAGAATACAATGTGAGATGAAAACCCCTAACCTTGTAATTTTCCATGGAATAGGGTTGGTTAAACAAATGTATAATGGTGAAATAATTTTTATTAAACTATAATAGAACCGAATACATAATTATGATATCATATATGATCTTATAATATTGCATTGTTAATGACATTTCAGTAGTATCATTTTTTTGGGTGTTAACTAATTCGTTTTTCATTATATGATTTGTAACATAAGTCATGTTTGTTATTTATAATATTTTTTTAATTTCTATACAGAATTATATTATGTAATTAAAAATTATTTTTAAGTCTTGAAATGAAAAGTATTTTTTAATGGTTACGATGGATAATGAATCTTATCTCGTTTTTGGAGACGGTAATTCGTACGTATTCACGAGAAACAATATCATTCAACTGGTGGTAAAATATTATGTAATTGGATGGTATATCATATATACCAAATAATTAACTTATTATATTCATTATATACATCAATTTTACTCATTATTATACTCATCAAAATAATGAGGTTTTGAATAACATAATACACCATGACGTGGAGACAGTAAGTCGTACGTATGCATGTATGGTAAATTTTTCATTAATAGGATGGATAGAAAAAATAATATTGTTGTACCATATTTATAATAACATCATAGTATATATAAGGTACTGGAATTATTATTTTGTTATGGAAACAATAATGAAAGAGGAATTGGATGAATAAAAGAACTACGAAAGAGGTGGTGAAATTATTACCACTTCTTCGTGTGCTTCCTTTTGAATTGATTAATAGGGCTACATAGGTGGGCTTTATGATCAATGTATGGCCTTTATGTTTATGTGAATGTAGTTGGGGGGATATATCTGTAGTGTTTGGAAGATCCAAATGGCATTGGTTGTGTGAAATTAAGATAAGGGGAAGTACACTTTTATAAGAGAGGTGAGGGTCACTTTAGAAAAAGCTTGAAATATTATTTTATTATATAATCATTTTCGGTATATAATGGCTCCAAATGGATTTATTTCGAGTATATAGTGGGGATGATTCAAAACCCCTTCAACCAATAGTTTTAAGACATGTTTGGGTCACCATATTAATCTTATATTTAGGGATTTAACTCTTAGTTAATTAGTTTTACTTTTACTATGTCTTCTTGTGTTTTTACACTATATGGTTAATAAACATACTATAAACTACGAAAATAAACTAAATTGGATAATTAATAAAATATATATTATTATATAAGTTATTTTCCCTGATATTTATATTTTTAAGAATATTATATCATTTAAAAATATAATATTTGTTTTATAAACACATTTAGGTCAATTTTGACACTATTTAATATTTGTTTTTTTAAAGTAATACAAGCATGATTACTTTGAAGAAAAATTCATCGAATAAACCTTAACAAGTTATATTTATCTATAAAATTCGTGGAATGCATCAAAAGTTTCAATTTATATTTATTTTGATATTTATAATACCAATTATTTTAATCTTTCATTAATAAGGTAATTACAACATCATCATTGTGTCATATATAAATTAAATTATTTAATGTCTAAAAATTATTAATTAAATACCATGATTTATAAAATATTTTTATATATCTAATTATTATTTATAGTTGAATTTATCTTATGAATAACCCTATATTTAAACATATTTACTTATTAAAATTTGAATTTAAAAATTTCAACTATTCATTAAATAAAATAATAATAAATGTCTTAATCTAATCCAAGTGGACCAAAGAGGATAATATTTCATTCAAAATGTTAATTTTGATCTAACAAACCTTATTCAACTGATTTAGAACATGTGTTAGTTTAATTATAATATCATTTTTACTTTTAATTATCATATTTATTTTTAACCGTGGTAAATAAAAGTCAAAAGTTACTATTCAAAAAAAATTAATTCGATCATATTGAACCAAATTTTACGTTCTAATTTCAATAGTGTCTCTCATATTTTTGAAATTAAATTCAAAAAAGTTGTAAAATTATGATTTATGCAAATTTTCTAACATGCCTCGAAGGTGGGTAAAAAATTAGAAAAATCAATAAAATTTTATACATTTTATACATTTTATTTTTGATATAAAATGACTCCAATGATATAAATTGATCTTGTATAGGTATTGTTTATCTATTTTTAATTAAAATTAATTTAAATAAAATAAATAATTATTTAAATAAAAGTTTTGTTTCTAAACAATAACGCAGTGTTTTTCACAATTCATAAAAAATCGAATGTTTTTAGAAAAATACCAAAAAATCACCCTAAGCTAATTTTGATATTCTGAAACCAAAAATGATATATATTTTGTAACGCCCCGACCCTAGTTACCCAGAGTCAGTGCATTATTACATAACATTGGCATGATCACAAGAAAGATCAAATCTCGAAAGACCGATTGGTTTAGTATCCTTGGAAACACTAGATATATTCATAAGTTTTACATTATATCATAAAATGAAAAACTACTACAACAACATAATGTCTCCATAAACCACACTCATATCCCCACATAACATCCCTGCAGGTCATTCATAATTTACTTCTTCACTTCCTGGGAAAAATAAAACATAGAAAAGGGGTGAGCTCAAATGCCCAGTAAGGATAACAATATAGCGGAAACTTTCATAAATAAGAATAAACATTTAAGGCAATGTATAACTAAAACAAAAGCCTCTCAAACATGAACTTTCAACATGGTACGACATTAATAAAATGAAATAATGCCATTTACTTATTCACATGGATATTCTACTAATCGAATAGTCACATGAAAAAATCAATAACCACTTTCATAATGTTGGAATGCATAATGCCAGACTATCATAACCACATAGCCAAGGTCTCGTGCCAAGACTACAAATAAGATTTTGTCAAGGCCTTGTGCCAAGATACTAGTTTGTCTCATGAGACCTACCGATGCATCGAGGAGCTATAGAGGGCTCCACCCGTCACATATTAAGTCCAATGCATTCCCATATGAAAAGGTTTAAAGATAACATAAACATTCGTATTAAAACTAGCATACGAAATGTCAATACTTTCACCATAAACCATGAATGGTATATATAAAATAGCACATCCACAGTCAAACATATCACAAAACCTTCAATACAATATAAAAGTTTTGTATCATAATATATCATCCTCAAACAAGCGTAAAATCCATTAAAGGATGTTGACATAGATGAAATCAAAACTCTTTTTAAAGAAATACCTCTTTCTATTTTGAAATCATTTAAGAGACATATATTTATAAAATAAAACGTTTTCTTTGAAAATATTCTTATAAGCTTGTAAGGGAAGCTTTGACGATTTTATAACGGCGGAAAATAACCGCACCCGCCGTATAAGTTAAGAAACATTCTTATATTAATTCTGTCGAAAAGGTTAAAAAGCACCTTGTTTGGAAAACGACGGAAAGATTCCATTATAAACCTCTTATAAAAAGACAAACAAGGGTATAAATGACATTAACCCATATTCTTTTAAATATTAAAAATGTTTTGAAATACATTTTGAAGAAACATGGATGTGGATGATAACGAGATCCCAGTAGATTATTACGTATAAACAACCTCGGATAATGAAGAGATTGTGAAATAACCCTTACCTTGTACTTTTCATTCGTTGGGGTAGGTTAACCTCTGGTATAATGGTGAAATAATTGTTACTAAATTATACAAGAATCATGTACATTAATATGATATCATATATGATCTTTTAATATCGATTTATAATAATATCTTAGTATTATCGTTGTTTCGAGTGTTAATCGATTCGTTCTTCTTAAATGTTTGGTTACGTAATTCATGTTTTTAATGGATAGATTATATCTTATTCATTATCAGAATGATATTAACATTATTTTTAACCCAAAAATGAGAATAAGACTTGAATGGATACGATGGAGAATGAATCTCATCGCGTTCGTGGAGACGGTAGTCCGTACGTACGCACGAGCGACAATATCATTCTATTGATATTAAAATAATATATAAATGGATGGTATATCATATATACAGAATCATTAACATGTTATATTTATTATTTACATGAGTTACACATCATTATTATACCCATCAAAATAATAATATATTGAATAACAATTACACCACGATGTGGAGAAGGTAAGCCGTACGTACGCACGTATGGTGAAATGTTATTCAAAGGGTGGATAGAATACTGAATATGGTTGTACCATATTTATAATAACATCACAGTATATGTGAGATACCGGAGTTATTATTTTAGAATGGTAAGAACAAAGGAAGAAGAAGTGGAAGAAGAAATGAACTTGGAAAAGGGTGGTGAAATCATTACCTCTTCTTCGGGTTCTTCCTTTTGATTTGATCAAAAGGGCTCCTTAGGTTGGCTTTCTGATCAAACTAAGGCCTCTAGGTTGTATTGAGGGATGTTGGGAGAGTATTTGGGCAGAGTGTGGCAGATCCAAAAAGGCTTTGAATGTGTGAAGAAATGAGAAGGAGGACTGCCCTTTTATAAGAGGGGTGAGGGGCACCTTTGGAAAAGCTAGAGATATTAGTTTATAATAAATTCATATTCGGTTTCCAATGGCACCAAAGTTGACTATTCAAAGGTTAAGGTGGGGATGGGTCGAAAACAATTCAACCATTAGAATTTAGACAGGTTTGGGTACTTATATTAACCTTATCTTTAAGTATTAACTCTAAGTTAATTAGTTTCACTTTTACAATGTCTCTTTGTATTTTTATATTATATGGTTAATAAACTTACCATATACATACAAGCGACCCACAAGTGGTCCATTAATGATAAAACTATCATGATATAAGTCTCTTTGCCGAACCTTAGATTTTAGGAATTTAATATCAATTAATAATATAATATTTGTTTTAAAAACTCTTTTATGTCAATTTTGACACTATTCAATAGTTGATTTTTTTGAAACTCATAACAGATTGATTACTTCGAACAAAGTCAATTAAATCAATCCTAATATATCATATTATCCTAGAAAATTATTTTAATTCATTAAAAGTTTCATATTATATTTATTTGGGTATTTATAATATCAATTATTTTAATTTTTCACTATTATAGTAATTACTGCATCATAATTGTGTCATAAATAAAATAAATTATTTAATGTCTAAAAATTATAATTAAATTATAATTATGTAGGAAATATTTTTATCTTTCTAATGAATATTTATAATCTAAAATCCAACATATGTAACCCTATGTAACAATTGTTTTGTTAAAAGATATATGCTTGTGTCATTTTTTGTATTCATTTTAACTTAATTAAAATAAAGTGTCATTATCACTTACAAGTGGATCCATGGGGTCCCAAAATAGACCCAAAGATGCCCATGGTCGACCATGTATCAACCAATAGGGTTAAGACACGTTTTAGGGTAATTTAGTATTATTATAATATTATTTTTTTTAACCCTTATTTACAGGATTTACCCTTAACCATGGTAAATAAAATATTTACCGCAGTAATTATTCAAAATGTCTAAAAATAAAAGTTACCTATTTACACAATTATAACATCCTGATTCCAAATATGGAATCCATTTTCCTAAATTCAAAACACAGAAGTGGCAGAAATTAATTTAAAATTAATTCCCGCTGTCAAAACAAAAAGCGTGTTTTTAAGAGATAATAACTATCAAAAGATTGACACTTGTTTATGTTCGGTTTAATTGTAAAATTATGTCCAATTACCAACATTATATTAAATGGTAAAAATATATTCTAAATATACTTTAAAACCACTAAAATTCATAATTTATCACTATTAATTATTTGGATTAAAAAAGTTGTATTTAATTAAAATTTAGTAATTTTCACTATTCATCAAAATATAAAAGTTATCCGAAAAGTACCAAAATTTCACCCTAGGCTAATTTCGATATTCCGAATCCAAAAATGAAGTCCATTTTGAAATATAAAATATTTATGATTTCAAAAAGTAGGTATTACTATTCACAATGGCTATTTTAATTAGTTGTGGTGTGTGTTAGAACTTGAGGTTGCGTACAACACACGCTATCACATTATTCGAAGGGAAACGTACCGTGGAAGCTTGGGGTGTTACATTCTCCCCTCCTTCAAATAATTGCGTCCTCACAATTTCTAGGGTATTACTGCATAAAAAGACTCGGGTGGTTCTTAATCATAAGTTCCTCGGGTTCCCACGTTGCCTCTTCCATCTTATGATTTCTCCACAATACTTTTACCAGACGCGTCGTCCGGTTTCTCAGTACTTGTTCTCTTGTATCAAGAATCCTGACAGGCTCTTCACAATAAGATAGATCAGGTTCCAGTTCTAATTCCTCATAGATGAGTACATGCGTTGGGTCAGGCATGTATTTTCTCAACAAAGATACGTGGAACACATCATGAACTTTGGAGAGACTTGGAGGCATTGCCAATCGGTAAGCTACGACCCCAATTCGTTCTAGAATTTCGAAAGGTCCGAGGTACCTGGGACTCAATTTAACATTCTTACCAAAACGTATGACTCCCTTCCATGGAGATACTTTCAGGAAAACATGATCACCGACTTGAAATTCCAAATCCTTCCTACGATTATCGGCATAGCTCTTCTGCCTACTTTGGGATGCTTTGATGTGATTTTGGATTACCTTCACCTTTTCCACCGTTTTTTCCTCCACCAGTTCTGGGCCTACAAGTTTTCTTTCACCAATGTCATCCCAACAGGTTGGTGTACGACATCTCTTTCCATATAACGCTTCATATGGTGCCATCTGAATACTCTAATGGAAGATATTGTTATAGGAAAATTCTACCAGAGGTAAATATCGATCCCACATACCCTGAAAGTCAAGTGAGCAAGATCTCAACATGTCTTCTAAGGTTTGAATAGTCCGTTCTGATTGTCTGTCTGTCTGAGGGTGGTATGCAGTGCTCAAATGAAGTTCTGTATCCAGGGATTTCTGAAGACTTTTCCAGAATCTTGAAGTAAAATGGGGATCACGATCAGAAACAATTGTTAAGGGTACTCCATGAAGTCTCACAACTTCATTAATATATAGTCTTGCTAGACGTTCCAGGGGTAGATATTCTCTTATAACAAGAAAATGTGCTGACTTGGTAAGACGATCAACAATCACCCATATTGCATCATTCCTTCTAGGAGTCTTTGTTAGCCCCATGACAAAGTCCATCGCAATATTGTCCCATTTCCACTCCGGTATGGGAAGAGGTTGCATGACTCCTCCAGGCTGTTGCCTTCCAGCTTTCACTTGTTGACAAACCATTCATCTTGACAAAATATCAGCAATCTCCCTCTTCATGTTGTCCCACCAAAAATGTTCCTTCAAATCTCTATACATTTTGGTGCTCCCAGGGTGTATAGAGAAATTGGAACTATGAGCATCATCCAGCAATTCCCTTTTTAGATCAGGTAAATCGGGAACACAAAGTCTCTTCCCGAATTTCAAAATTCCATCTTCATACACAATGTCTCTCAATTTCCCATCATTCACAGCTTTAATCTTCTTTTGGAATTCTTCATCATCGGTCTGAGAACTCTTAATCATTTCTAGTAAAGATGGTTTGGCAACCATTTGAAAAAGCATTTATGTTTCACCTTCCCTGGTTATTCCCATGTCCATCTTCACTAGATCCATGAAAATTGGATCCCTTTCAGTTCTCATATTGTTCAAAACTCCATGGTCTTTTCTACTCAAAGCATCTGCCACCTTGTTTGACTTTCCTGGGTGGTAGTATATCATACAATCATAATCCTTGAGTAATTCAAGCCATCTCCTTTGCCTCATGTTGAGTTCTTTTTGTGAGAAAATATACTTCAAACTCTTGTGATCAGTATAAATCTCACATTTTTCACCATAGAGGTAGTGCCTCCATATCTTCAAAGCAAAGATCACAGCTGATAACTCGAGATCATGAGTAGGATAGTTTTGTTCATGAATTTTCAACTGTCGTGATGCATAGGCAATAACTCTATCATTCTGCATAAGGACACAACCAAGTCCTTTCTTCGATGCATCACTATAAATAACGAACCCATCATTCCCCGATGGTAGAGTCAATATAAGAGCATTGACTAATCTTTTCTTCAGTTCATAAAAACATTCTTCACACTCTTTTGTCCAAACAAATTTAACCCCTTTACGTGTGAGCTTCGTTAATGGGTTAGCCAATCGGGAAAAATTCTGGACGAAACGTCGATAATAACCTGCCAAACCAATAAAACTGCGTACCTCAGTTATACTCGTAGGTACTGGCCATTCTTGGATTGCCTTGGTCTTAGAAGGATCAACAGAGATTCCATCTTTAGAGACAATATGGCCAAGAAAAGAAATCTCCTGAAGCCAGAATTCACACTTGCTAAACTTCCCATATAATTCATGCCTCCTCAGAGTCTTCAAGATAATGCACAAGTGATTTTCATGATCTTCGTAGGTTTTGGAGTATACCAAAATATCATCAATAAATACCACCACAAATTCATCGAGATACTCTTTGAAAAATCTATTCATCATATCCATGAATACAGAGGGTGCATTAGTCAATCCAAACGGCATTACGGTAAACTCGTAATGCCCGTACCTGGTTCGAAATGCTGTCTTCGGAATGTCTTCCTTCTTTACACACAACTGATGGTATCCAGATCGAAGGTCAATCTTTGAAAAGTATTGAGCTCCATGCAGTTGGTCAAATAAATCATCAATACGTGGTAGGAGATACTTGTTCTTTATCGTTAGAGCATTGATCTCCCTGTAGTCTATACATAACCTCATAGATCCATCTTTCTTTTTAACAAAAAGAACAGGGGATCCCCATGGAGAAACACTAGGGCGAATAAATCCCTTATTACTCAATTCCTCTAGTTGTTTCTTTAGTTCGACTAACTCTACAGTGGCCATTCTATAAGGGGTCTTCGATATAGGCCTTGATCCAGGAATCAAATCAATGGAAAACTCAACTTCTCGTTCTGGAGGATGTCCAGGTAAATCTTCCGGAAATACATCTACAAATTATTTCACAACAGGTACATACTCTATATGAACATTCCTTTCCTCACCGAAAGTTATTTCATTCTCTTCCTCCCCAATAATTGAATTAAGTTGAGCTACTGGGGGTGGATTTAAATAAGAATTAGGTGGTGACGATTCTTCTCTAAAGATAAGGTGTTCCTTATCATTATCATCAAGAATCGTAACCTCTTTCTTCTTACAATAAATCTTCGCATCATAGTCCAAAAGCCAGTCCATACCGAGGATTATATCAAACTCAATCATAGGTATGACGATGAGATCAGCAGATAAAGAAAATTTATGTTCTCTAATGGGGACTGATTCACAAAACTTTGTTGCAATGATACTTCTCTTAGGAGTTTTAACTGACAACTCCCTTATTAAATAAAATTGGAAATATCTAATTTTCTTCGCAAACTGGGAAGATATGAAACAATGCGACGATCCAGAGTCAAATAATGCATTTTCTAAACTTGAGGAAACCATTAAATTACCTGCCACCACGTCTTTTGGAGCTTCTACCTCTGCAGTAGTGATAGCATAAGCCTAGCCTTGATCCCTTGGCCTTTTCTGAGGTAAGTTCTCCTGACGCTTAGGACATGCATTTTCATAATGCCCCATATCCCTGCAATTGTAGCACTGAACGTTGGTAGCTTCCTTCTTCCCCTTGCAATCACGAGCTTGGTGGCCTTTTTCACCACACTTGTAACAGACTCCCATTCCCTTCAAGCAAGTACCATGATGTTTCTTCCCGCATTTACCACAAGATGGATATTCAACATTTCCCTTCTTCCCCTTATTTCCATTCCCAGATTGATCAGCAGGTCACTTCTTCTCTTGCTTTGCTTTAAAGTCATAAGACTTAGAGAATTCCTTTTCAGTCTTGATAGCACATGAGACAATGTCTTCGTACGATGAAAAGGATTGTGAGACTAATGCTCGACGGAGAAATGGTTTTAACCCATCAAAGAAACGATCAATCTTACTTCTTGGGTTGCGAATATAATCTCCAGCATACCTCGCTAACCTTGTAAAGTTAGCCTCATACTTTGTGACATTCTCATCCTCCTTTTGTCTCAGACCCAGAAATTGCCTTTCCATATCCGCTCTATGGTCACGAGGAAAGTATTTTTCTAAAAAAAGATCTTTGAACTCCCTCCATTCCATATTTGATACTTCATTATCTTCCTTCATGTTTTGAATCAATGACTACCATTGATCAGCATCTCCAGTGAGGCGGTAAACTGCCATGATAACTTTTTCCATTTCACTGCTCCCCAATGCCTGAAATATTTTCTCTAGGGAATTTATCCACTGCTCGACTACTAAGGGATTTGTACTCCCATTGAATGTTGATGGTTGTTGCCTCATGAATCGATCTAACACTGATCCTCCACGCTGCGGATCAGGGTGATCCATACGGGTAAGGTTATTATTCATAGCCTGAGTAAGTTGTCCCAGTATGGTGATTAGCTGATCGACACCAGTTGCATCACCAACCCCACTATAATTATCTTGAGCAGGAGGGAAATCTCTACATAGAGTGCATGCATTGATAAAGTTTCCATTTCTTCCACTAGGCGCCATTTCAAAACAATGGCATAAACTAGATTAGTTTATGAATCAAAACACATAATCCCATACTTATAAAACACTCAACATAAATTGAACAATTTATGGATATAAACCATAATCATAAAAATGTTTTCTTTGAGGAAGTATATACTCATAAACCCTTCATAATGATTTGTAAAGAAAACGAGAGTTATCCTAAGCATATCCCCCGGGAGTGTCGTAACCAAGAGTGCAGCAAGGCCCGTTGTCGTGCACCAGTTCCCGTTCGAGTCTAGCTCAATGCGGTGTTTTCGGGTTTTACCCCTAGGTACATCTGTGCCAGAGCCGCCTCTACCTGCTCGTATCCAGACAGAGATGTATTGCTCGAAAAACTCACAAAATCTCTACAATACCAAAATTCTAGGAAGTTCTTCTATACTAATCCTCAAAGTTCATCTTAGGTCTACGTGCTCTAATCAGAGTTTATCTAAATCTAGCTTCCAAGGTTTGTACTAAACTTCCTCTGATACCAACTGTAACGCCCCGACCCTAGTTACCCAGAGTCGGTGCATTATTACATAACATTGGCATGATCACAAGAAAGATCAAATCTCGAAAGGCCGATTGGTTTAGTAGCCTTGGAAACACTAGATATATTCATAAGTTTTACATTACATCATAAAATGAAAAACTACTACAACAACATAATGTCTCTATAAACCACACTCATATCCCCACATAACATCCCTGCAGGTCATTCATAATTTACTTCTTCACTTCCTGGGAAAAATAATACATAGAAAAGGGGTGAGCTCAAATGCCCAGTAAGGATAACAATATAGCGGAAACTTTCATAAATAAGAATAAACATTTAAGGCAATGTATAACTAAAACAAAAGCCTTTCAAACATGAACATTCAACATGGTACGGCATTAATAAAATAAATAATGCCATTTACTTATTCACATGGATATTCTACTAATCGAATAGTCACATGCAAAAATCAATAACCACTTTCATAATGTTGGAATGCATAATGCCAGACTATCATAACCACATAGCCAAGGCCTCGTGCCAAGACTACAAATAAGATTTTGTCAAGGCCTTATGCCAAGACACTAGTTTGTCTCATGAGACCTACCGATGCATCGAGGAGCTATAGCGGGCTCCACCCGTCACATATTAAGTCCAACTCATTCCCATATGAAAAGGTTTAAACATAACATAAACATTCGTATTAAAACTAGCATACGAAATGTCAATACTTTCACCATAAACCATGAATGGTATATAAAAAATAGCACATCCACAGTCAAACATATCACAAAACCTTCAATACAATATAAAAGTTTTGTATCATAATATATCATCCTCAAATAAGCGTAAAATCCATTAAAGGATGTTGACATAGATGAAATCAAAACTCGTTTTAAAGAAATACCTCTTTCTATTTTGAAATCATTTAAGAGACATATATATATAAAATAAAACATTTTCTTTGAAAATATTCTTATAAGCTTGTAAGGGATGCTTTGACGATTTTATAACGGCGGAAAATAACCGCACCCGCCGTATAAGTTAAAAAAAACATTCTTATCTTAATTCTGTCGAAAAGGTTAAAAAGCACCTTGTTTGGAAAACGACGGAAAGATTCCCTTATAAACCTCTTATAAAAAGTCAAACAAGGGTATAAATGACATTAACCCATATTCTTTTAAATATTAAAAATGTTTTGAAATACATTTTGAAGAAACATGGATGTGGATGATAACGAGATCCCAGTAGATTATTACGTATAAACAACCTCGGATAATGAAGAGATTGTGAAATAACCCTTACCTTGTACTTTTCATTGGTTGGGGTAGGTTAACCTCCTGTATAATGGTGAAATAATTGTTACTAAATTATACAAGAATCATGTACATTAATATGTTATCATATATGATCTTTTAATATCAATTTATAATAATATCTTAGTATTATCGTTGTTTCGAGTGTTAATCGATTCGTTCTTCTTAAATGTTTGGTTACGTAATTCATGTTTTTAATGGATAGATTATATCTTATTCATAATCATAATGATATTAACATTATTTTTAACCCTAAAATGAGAATAAGACTTGAATGGATACGATGGAGAATGAATCTCATCGCGTTCGTGGAGACGGTAGTCTGTACGTACGCACGAGCGACAATATCATTCTTTTGATATTAAAATAATATATAAATGGATGGTATATCATATATACAGAATCATTAACATGTTATATTTATTATTTACATTATTTACACATCATTATTATACCCATCCAAATAATAATATATTGAATAACAATTACAGCACGATGTGGAGACGGTAAGCCGTACGTATGCACGTATGGTGAAATGTTATTCAAAGGGTGGATAGAATACTGAATATGGTTGTACCATATTTATAATAACATCACAGTATATGTGAGATACTGGAGTTATTATTTTAGAATGGTAAGAACAAAGGAAGAAGAAGTGGAAGAAGAAATGAACTTGGAAAAGGGTGGTGAAATCATTACCTCTTTTTCGGGTTCTTCCTTTTGATTTGATCAAAAGGGCTCCTTAGGTTGGATTTCTGATCAAACTAAGGCCTCTTGGTTGAAGTGAGGGATGTTGGGAGAGTATTTGGGCAGAGTTTGGCCGAACCAAAAAGGCTTTGAAGGTGTGAAGAAATGAGAAGGAGGAGTGCCCTTTTATAAGAGGGGTGAGGGGCACCTTTGGAAAAGCTAGAGATATTAGTTTATAATAAATTCATATTCGGTTTCCAATGGCTCCAAAGTTGAATATTCAAAGGTTAAAGTGGGTATGGGTTGAAAAAACTCAACCAATAGAATTTAGACAGGTTTGGGTACTTATATTAACCTTATCATTAAGTATTAACTCTAAGTTAATTAGTTTCACTTTTACAATGTCTCTTTGTATTTTTATATTATATGGTTAATAAACTTTCCATATACATACAATCTACCCAAAAGTGGTCCATTAATGATACACCTATCATGATATAAGTCTCTTGGCCGAACCATAGATTTTTAGGAATTTAATATCAATTAATAATATAATATTTGTTTTAAAAACTCTTTTATGTCAATTTTGACACTATTCAATAGTTGATTTTTGTGAAACTCATAACAGATCGATTACTTCGAACAATGTCAATTAAATAAATCCTAATATATCATATTATCCTAGAAAATTAGTTTAATTCATTAAAAGTTTCATATTATATTTATTTGGGTATTTATAATATCAATTATTTTAATTTTTCACTATTATAGTAATTACTGCATCATCATTGTGTCATAAATAAAATAAATTATTTAATGTCTAAAAATTATAATTAAAATATAATTATGTAGTAAATCATTTTATCATTCTAATTAATATTTATAATCTAAAATCCAACATATATAACCCTATGTAACAATTGTTCTGCTAAAAGATATATGCTTGTGTAATTTTTTGTATTCATTTTAACTTAATTAAAATAAAGTGTCATTATCACTTACAAGTGGATCCATGGGGTCCCCAAATAGACCCAAAGATGCCGATGGTTGACCATGTATCAACCAATATGGTTAAGACACGTTTTAGGGTAATTTAATATTATTATAATATTATTTTGTTTTAACCCTTATTTACCGGATTTACCCTTAACCATGGTAAATAAAATATTTACCGCAGTAATTATTCAAAATGTCTAAAAATAAAAGTTACCTATTTACACAATTTGAACATCCTGATTCCAAATATGGAATCCATTTTCCTAAATTCAAAACACAGAAGTGGAAGAAATTAATTTAAAATTAATTCCTGCTGTCAAAACAAAAAGCGTGTTTTTAAGAGATAATAACTATCAAAAGATTGACACTTGTTTATGTTCGGTTTAATTGTAAAATTATGTACAATGACCAACATTATATTAAATGGTAAAAATATATTATAAATATACTTTAAAACCACTAAAATTCATAATTTATCACTATTAATTATTTTGATTAAAAAAGTTGTTTTTAATTAAAATTTAGTAATTTTCACTATTCATCAAAATATAAAAGTTATCCGAAAAGTACCAAAATTTCACCCTAGGCTAATTTCAATATTCCGAATCCAAAAATGAAGTCCATTTTGAAATATAAAATATATATGATTTCAAAATGTAGGTATTACTATTCACAACGGCTATTTTAATTAGTTGTGGTGTGTGTTAGAACTCGAGGTTGCGTACAACACACGCTATCGCATTATTCGAAGGGAAACGTACCGTGGAAGCTTGGGGTGTTACATATTTTACCAAATTCAAATAATATAAGTTCCATTAATTAATTTAAAATTAATTTCCTTTGTCAAATCCAAAAAGTGGGTTTTTTATAAGTAAAAACTATCAAAAGATTAATATGTGTTTAAGTTCAATTTAAAAGTGAAATTACTCCAAAAGACCAAAATTAGAATAAATGATAAAAATTTAATCTAATTAAACTTCAAGATCATTCAAATATAAAATTTAACACTATAAATTATTTTGATTATAAAGGTTGTTTTCAAATAAAATTTAGTATCTTTCATTATTCATCAAAATAGAAAAGTTATAAAAAACACAAAAAAATTATCCAAACTAAATTTTAATCTCCCGCATCTAATGAAAAATTTAATTCCATGAAATTTAATATGTAAAACTATAAAATATTGTATTATAAATGGTTCTCCATTATATGGTGGAAAAACTCTATTTTTTAAAAAATTCTTCTTTTATCTGAGAATTTGAATTTGTCCATATATTGTTTCTAAGAAACTAAAAAGATGAAGTATAAAATTATATGGGATATATATAAAATTTAAAATTTTTTATTAATATTCATATCTTCTTTTTTAAATGCCTTTCTTGGTAGGTCATGATGCGCTTGAACTTGGGGTTGTGTACATCATACACTATTGTAATATTCAAAGAGAAGAATATCTTGGAATATTGGGGTGTTACACCATATTTTGTTATCCTTTAGATATCATATTTGTATGGCTAGGAATCATTACAATGGAATGTAAAAGATAATATGATTAGGTAAAACACTCATTAATGGGTTGTATGAACCCAAATCTTTTTTCAGGTATGTTTTCCTTTTTTAGTGTTTTTGAGTAAAAAGATGAGTTTCTGGAAATTTCATAGGTACACACTGTGTACTTTATGAGTACACGCCTTTTACTTGGTTACCATGCATAGTTGGGTGCTGATCATGTGACGGCCATGCACACAACCATGTGTGGTGACCTGGAGACCGCCAAATGTGGGGGTCGGTGAAGGCAAGTACACAGCATGTACCTATAAAGTACATGTTCTGTACTTTCATTTTTTCATTAAATGC
Source organism: Viscum album (assembly GCA_963277665.1). Lineage (NCBI taxonomy): Eukaryota > Viridiplantae > Streptophyta > Magnoliopsida > Santalales > Viscaceae > Viscum > Viscum album. The sequence goes on from OY728161.1 coordinate 1,499,752,075, forward strand.
ATCGGGGTCATGACCAATGGACCAAACTGTCTCACTCTAGGTCTGGTTCATCCGAGAGTGATAGTACGGTCGTGATCCTTCTCTGAGCTCCCGATCGAGCATTTGTTCTCCAATTTGACCATCGTTGATTGCATTGCGATCGCCTCAGTATGTTCTTCAATCTTTTAGATCCTCATTTCCTGATTACTTCTCTTTATTAAGTTATCTCTGGTTGAATGTTTTAGATTTTTTTGTAGATATATGGTTTTCTTGGGAAATTCAAGGCTTTAGGTTCATGTATAACGATCCTTCAAAACTGAAGTAGGTGGTTTGTTCCTTTTCATTGAATGATAGTGAGTTATATGTGGAAAATATCCCAATACACTTAAATGAGGATATTGTTTGTTTAATATTTTACCCCAATTAATTTCCTACCATTGTTGTATGCCTGAGTTGAGGTTAATAAAATGAGAATAGGGTTAATTACTATGATTTGGAAGTGTTTTTCCATGCATGTTATTTTGACCGTCTAGTCATTCTTAGCATGTTAGGCTACCTTTTTTGTTTCCCATGCCTAGTATTGTAGGATGGAGTGATGTTTATATGACATACTGTTATGTTGTAGACTATTATCCAAATAGTTCTTGATGTTTAATTTGGTCGTATTGCATTATCGTGCACATTTTGCTTACACAGGTCTATGGGAACATGGTGTAGTAGACCATTGGGAGAATGGATGTAAGGGATTCTCTTGAGTGTCTATTGTTACTATTATGATGCTAGACCAATTGTGGAATTGAAATAAGTTCTTCCTCAAAGTTTCTATAGTTCCTCAATGTGGACCATATGGGGAATGTGACCTAAGTACTTCCCTAGAGTGCCTTTTAGTTACTGATACAAGACTATAGGGGGACTTGACATTGAGTGCATCCCCAGACAGTCTTTTCTAATGCTGAACCAGAGGGGTTAGACAGTGTGTACTTCATAGAGGGTTGCTTGTGTTATCTAGGTAGGACCAGAGTAGATTTGGTTGTGAATACATCCCAGAGGGGTACCTATTTATGATTATTTGTTTACTTTCTATGTGGAACTGAATGCATTGAAACTGTATAATTGTTACCATTGAGTACTTATTAGTTTTCTTCTTATTTTGTTTATTGCCAACCATATATATTCACTGAATATTAGGCACATATATCTTGGTTTTTTTCTATTGGGATGTTGACTCACCCTATTTGGGTCATGATTTTGGGCCCAAATAGATTATAGTGTGGAAGGTATAGATAAAGTCAAGGGCCCTTCTACTCAAGGTTCATGACATCTTTGGGAGCTGGAGAGCATGGCATCATGTTGAGGCTTGCGATGCTAAGGGTTTATTTCCTTGTTTTCTATTTCACATTGTTTTTGTTCTGTATTTCAGCATTGTGACATATTTGTTTGATTTCCAAGATATATTTATCATGCATCATTATATATGTGCTCCAATTGCTTATTACATTCAGTATTCCACTATTTATTGTTGTATGATATTATTCTATTTCTGCTATGGTTATCTATTTCTCTACCAATGTGTTTCTCTACCAATGAGGTCATAGTTTTACCACTATCACATATAAGGCCCTTGCTGCTAGTAGGCAGCCTCAGGTATTGGGAGAAATGCACTTCAGTCCATGTGACCAATCAGGTATGGGGCACCTCTCGGTGGCTTCCAGAACCGGGACGTTACAAAGTGATATCATAAGAATTATTTTATCTTGACTTACTATTTGGTGCCTATATATAGGGATAAGAAGTAATTTTTACTTGGAAATAAGATGTTCCCAAGAGTATTTAACTCGTGTACATGGAAAATCCAATCTACCTTGTTTATTGCAATTTTTCTAGTTTTTCAATTTTACTATTTATTTGATTTCACCATGAGTGATTCACATGTTTTTTGATGTTATTATTGATGTTATTGAGCTTCTATTTCTATTGAATCCTAATGAGATGAGGTTGTTTCATCTCATTCATCATATTGGCACCTGTTTGGGATCACATGTTATGCATTCTTCCCATTCCATATAGGGTGCAATCACGATTTCATGTTGTTGTGATATGTGGTGTTCCAGATATGCATGTTGTTGTGATATATTCCTTGATTAAAATACCTTCTGTTTGATAGGGTATTGATTGTGTGAGGTTATTTTTGAATGAACGCCAATATTTGGTTCTTAAGGTGTTATTGGCCCTCATGGATTAGAAATTGGTGGATCATTGCCTTCTATTTCTGCGTATATGCCACGTGTATGTTCCCATGCTTTGAATCGCAGAGAGTATGGGCCCTCGCAAATTGGAATATGGAACATAAAATTTTGTTTTAGTGTTTTTCTGGGATCCAGAGTAGTTTCTAAGGCTTACACTCTAGAATAACCCAGAATACACACCTTGTAATGATGAATACATGCCATGTGCTCTTCTATTTGGGAAGAAACTGTTTTTCTTAACTACATGCCGTGTACTGTATGTATAAACTGTGTAATCACTAACCGTGTCCTAGACTGTGTGGGTGGGGAAACAGATTTTGGAATCATTAGGAGTACATGCCATGTACCGGATGTACACGTCATATTGTAGAACTGTTTAAACAGTCGTGTCACTAACAAAACGAGTCCGTTAAGTCTTTTCTAATACATGTCATGTCTGTTTGGAACATACCGTGTAGTGTAACCCAAGAATCGGGCTGTGTCACTAACAACATGGGTCGGTGAAATCATCCTACTACACGCCATGTCAATCTGGAAATAGACATGTAGTATGAGCCGTGTATTCGGCAGTGTCACTAACAACACGGGTTGGTGAAGCTCATCTATTACATGTCATATATGGCACTAACATGTCGTGTAGTCTTGTTTTAGGGGATCCATGTGGCTTAGTTGTGCATGAGAACTCAGGAATGGGAAGGGGATTCAAGTACATTTTGTGTGTTAGGACAACACAACATGTGTATGGGGTGTTACATGACTGGTTTTGGAAGGAGTACACGCCCATGTGAAAGGATTAAGGGAAACTCGTTGTGTATCACTTTTTTGAAAATCTTGATTTCTTCTTTCTCATGTTCCCTTCTTACTCTTCATGTTTTCATTCCTTGATAATCTTTATCTAAGGTGTGCATTAGACATTTCAAAGTTATGCCATCGAGGCATACTTTAGTTATATTCTAGTTACAGGGCAACAATAAAACTCCAGACATGACTGAACAAGGTCTACCAGTAGATCCTATAGTTTTGCAAGCCTTGGCACTAGCCATCATACTAGACATAGGTGTTGATGCACAGTTCTGAGAGGTCTTCTTGAGGTTCATGCATACCTTTTGAGAAGTACCGCAACTTTCCCCTTATATGGTAGAGTTGATTGGGGATTTCTAGTTGCAGTATCCTCGCACCTTCAATGGGGATAGAGGATTTCAGGTTGCAGCATCATGGATAGAAGCCATGTTGTCTAACATCGGGCATTTGGAGACTCCTCCAGAGAGGGGGGTGAATCTCATTACGTATATTCTATGAGATTCCACCAAGATATGGTGGGATGTGATCTCATAGGGGTTCACCAGTAGGTTTTCGCTTTGGATGAGTTCCAGTGTGCCTTATACGAGTAATTCTATCTGGAGACTTTTAGGGGTGATCGAGACCATCAGTTCATCAGTCTAGAGCAAGGTACTCTTTTTGGAATGGAGTGTTCTTCTCGTTTCACTGAGTTGCAGCTCTTCATGCCTATTCCAAATGGTGATGAGTTATTCCTGGCATGGAAGTTTGAGGATGGTCTCAAGAACAACGTCTGTTCTCGTGTGAAAATATTCCAGTTGACATCCATCACTTCTATAGTCAAAATGGCGGTGATCATAGAGTGAAATATGAGGTATTCTGGAGTTGTGTGCCAGGGCTCCTTGATATCTGGAGTTACTATCCCTCCTACTAATAGCAGGAAGCTCCATATGAAGTATTAGTGTGGTGAATAAATGAGGCAAGACACTTCTTCTAGTATCCATGTGGTGTTATAACAATGTGTGAAGAGTAGGTATATGAAGCCACATTTCCTGAGAGACCTAGTAGAGTGTCGATCCTGAGTAAAAATGGGTCATATGCAGCTTTCTGCCAGATATTCTCACCAGCAACTGGTGATAGGGGGTATTCTATGACTCCTCATTCCAGAGAAGAACCACCAGTTTCTCATCAGTCTAGGAACTGGTGTTCTTCTGGCCGTTCAGGCCGAGGTGGAGGTCATGAATGTGGTAGTCAGTCGCTAGGAATTTAGGGACAGCAGGGTGGATCAACTCTGGGTGGTCATTCAAGGTCACAGGGCGGCAGTGCAGGTCAGACTTTTGTAGTGGATCCAACCCAGAGGGAGTAGGGTCTCAGAACCTATACAGTTCGAGGTACGATTCTAGTTGCCTCAGTTTTAGCATCTTCTCTTTTTGATGAAGGGTAATCCCATAGCTTTACATCTGTTGATTTTGTGGAGAGCCTGGGGCTCTTTATCTTTACTTCTGTCGATGTCTTGACATTGGACACAACATTGGGAACTATAACAGGTAGTGTACGTCAGTGCAATGAGTTCCTGTTTGATGTTGGTGGGTGTCACTTCTTATAGAACCTTTATGTCATAGAGATGACAGACTATGATGTCATTATCTGAATGGATAGGTTAGTTCCTATCCATGAATTTGTTGATTTCTATCATTGTAGGGTGAGTTTCAAATCACCATAGGGTATACCGTTTCTTCATAAGAGTGAATGGGATGTCCATGCGAGCATAGAAAGACCAGAGCATCCTTGGTTGAGAGGAGTTGTAGACCAGATTGCTAGTCTATATCTGGAAGCCTAGTGGACTTCACAGATGGACTTTCCCATATGAGTGGATAGTTTATAGGATGTAATTCTAGAGGAATATTCATGTCTTCCTCCTATGTGAGAGGTAGATTTTTTTATTGAGCCTGTACTATGAGTGGAACCGTTATCCATTCCTCCTTACAGGATGGCCACACCAGAGTTTCTGGAGCTGAAGAAGCAGTTGGAGGAGTTGCAAACTAAGGGTTTCATCTGACCTAGTACATTTCCATAGGGTTATCTTATCCTGTTTGTAAATAATTGGATGGTACCATCAAAAATTGTGTGGATTATCAGAAGTTAAACCAATTGATGGTTAATAACCGATATCCCATTCCATGAATTGATGAGCTCTTTGATCATCTTCGAGGAACACAAGTGTTCTTGAATTTTGACTTGAGATCAGGTTATCATCATTTGCGTGATAGACCATCTTATATACCTCTTACAACATTCTGAAGAAGATATGGTCTATATGAGTGTGTGGTTTTTCCGTTCGGACTAACAATCGCGCATGCAGTATTCATGGTATTGATGAACTTAGTGTTCCATCCATACTTGGATTTTTTCTTGGTGGTTTTTGTGGATGATATCTTGGAGTACTCTCACACTCAACAAGACCATGATACCCATATTTAGATCATTTTTATTACACTGAGAGAGCATCAGTTATTTGCTAATCTCTCAAAATTACACTTTTGGATGGATCAGATTCACTTCTTGTGTCATGTTATATTAGAGACAAGAGTATCAATAGATCTAGAGAAATTGAAAGAAATAGTTTTTTGGGAGAATTCGAAGAATTTATTTGAGTTATGGAGTTTTCTAGTGCTGGCTGGATACTGCAAACATTTCATACAGGACTTTTCAAGCTTAGCAGCGCCATTAATGGGCCTAACTAAGAAGGGTGAAAAGTTATTATGGTCAGATTCTTGTGAGTAATCCTTTCAAGAGTTGAAATGGAGGTTGACTTTAGCACTGATACTAGTTATTTCAATTCTTAGAAAGATATATATTATGAACTTTAATGCTTCATGCAATTGGAATAGAATATGTGCTTATGCATGAAGAAAAAGTCATTACATACGGGTCTCGGCATTTTAGCCCACATGAGAGAAATTACCTGATGGATGATCTTGAGTTGGCTCTGGTTGTTCATACCTTACAATGTTAGATACATTATCTGTTTGGAGAGAATTTAATGGTTTTCAAGGACCAAAAAAGTTTCAATTATATATTCACTCAGCATGACTTGAATTTGAGATGGGGAAGGTGGGATGAGTAACTTTATTCTTTTGACTTTGAGCATTCCTATACTCCTGGGAAAGGAAATTCAGTAGATGATTCATTGAGAATGAGGACTCAGATACATGCAGTTCATGAGGCCAATAGTGAGTGGAAGCTTATGGATCTGTCCTCTGAGATGCATTTGTAGGTACATGATATGGAGGGGAAAAGGTTTATTTCATCTGTAACTATTACCCCTACTCTTCTTAATAGATTGCAAATGATGGGTCTATTAGATTCTCAAGGCCTCCTCCTATGGGAAAGTGTGTTAGTAGAGGACACTATTAATAGATGGAACATATGAGAGAATGAGATCTTTTGTTTCCATGGGCGCAGTTGGGTGTCTGCAGACCTACGCGAGGAGCTGATGCGGGAGTTCCATTCCTCAGTTTGGGCAGTTCATCCCGGTGTCACCAAGATGTATCGCGATCTACATCATCAGTATTGGTGGCCAGGTATGAAGAGAGATGTTGTTGGCTATGTCATGAGGTGTTCCACCTATCAGCATGTAAAGGTAGTGCTTCAGCAAACAATAGTGATTTTGCAGCAATTACCAATTCTCAAGTGGAAGTGGAATGATGTCATGATAGATTTGATGATAGGTTTGTAGAGGTTTCCTTGAGTGAATGATGTTTTATGGGTAGTCATCGATAGACTCAAAAAGGTTTCTCATTTCTTGTCAATCATAGAGACCATCAATGTTAATAAACTAAGAAGGTTGTACCTCCGAGAGATTGTATGTTTTTATGGAGTTCCACACTCTATTGTTTTAGATAGGGATGGTCGTTTTAACTCTCGGGTCTGGAATGGTCTTTAGAAGGGTTTGTGTACACCGGTACTTCTGAGTACATCATACCACCCCCAAAAAGATGTTCATTCTGAGCATATGATTCAGGTGCTTGAGGACATGCTTCATGCATGCATCTTGGATTTTGGAGGTTCTTGGGAGAAGCACATAAGTCTTGTGGAATTTTCCTACAACAATAGTTTTGAAGAAACTATTAATATGGCACCTTATGATTCTTTTTACGGTATGCCATGGAAATCACCCTTATGTTGGATGGAGTCTGGAGAGGCCGCTGTACTGGGATCTTGTCTTGTCCAGGATACCATAGAGAAGATATAGTTGATTCGGAAGAAGATGGTTGTTGCAATGTCTCGACCGAATTCATATGGTTATCAATGGAGACGACCACTAGAGTTCAAGGTCTGGGATCATTTTTTCTTGTGTGTCACACTGAGGTTGGGACACAAGAGGATTAAGATACATGATAACCTTTCACCGAGGTACGTTAGGCCGTTTTAGATTTTAGAGAGAGTTGGGCTAGTTTCCTATCTGTTGTAGTTACCTCAGAGGTACCAGGAAAGGCACATTGACTTCCATGTTTCTAAGCTCTGATGTTATTTCTCAGACCCTTCTCATTTTTTTCAACTCGAGGAGGTTGAGTAATATGTGGATTCCTCATTTGAGGATCATCGTATCCTGATTTTTGATCATAGTATGAACGTTCTCTATGGCTTGTCTCTTCCTCTAGTACAAGTGATATGGAAGCACGAGCAAGTACAAGAGGAGACCAGGGAGAGGGAGACTGATGTTTGATCACAGTGGTCGGAGCAATTTGAGGATTCTTCTTTTACATCCCCTTGTTAAGGAAATTTATGGACAAATTTTTTAAATGGGTGAATTTTGTATGAAACTGGATCTTATTTTCATGTATGTTTTCCTTTTTTGGTGTTTTTGAGGAAAAAGGGGAGTTTATGGAAATTTATTTACACATTGTGTACTTTGGGAGTACACACCATGTACTCGGTTACCGTGTGTAGATGGGTGTTGTCTGTGTGACGGACATGCACACGGACGTGTGTGTTGACCTCGAAACCGCCTAATGTGGGGGCTGGAAAAATAAAGTACACACCGTGTACTTATAAAGTACATTCCTTTTGCTTTATTTTTTTCATTTAATGCACTAGGGTCGTTTTTGATGTATATAACAATCTATTTGTAGGTCTAGTTCATCCGAGAGTGAGAGTATGGCCACGATAATTCTCAAAGCTCCCAATCGAGCATCTGTTCTCCGATTCGACCGTTGATTATTACATTGGGATCACCTCGGTAAGCTCTTACATCTTCTAGAGAAACATTTCTTGATTCCACCTCTTTCGCAAGATAACTCTTGTTGAATTTTTATACACTTTTGTAGATATATAGTGTTCTTGGGAGATTCAAGGATTGAGGTTCAATTATAACGATCCTACAATACTGAGGTAGGTGTTTTGTACCTTTTTCTTGAAATAATTTGTGTTATATGAGCAAACTTTCCCAATACCCTTGAACGGGGTATTGAGGTTTTACTTTTTTAGCCCTGATAATTGTCTTCCATGGTTGTATGCTTGAGTAGAGGTAAATTGAATGATAATTGGTTTAATTTCTCTGATTTTGAAGTGTTTTCCCATGCATGTTATGTTTATGACTGTTTGTTCTTGCTTAGCATGTTATGCTTCTTTGTTTGTTTCCCATGCATTGTATTGTAGGATGGAGTGATGTTTATCTGAAATTTTGTTATGTTGTAGACTGTTATCCATGTATTTCTTGAGATTTACATTGTCCATAATGCATTGTTATGCACTTTTTACTTACAAAGGGATGTGGGAACCTAGTGTAGTAGACCATAGGGAGAATGGATGTATGGTCTCCTCCAGAGTGTCTATTTTTACAATTATGATGTAAAAACATATGGGGAATTGACGTAAGTGCTTCCTCAGAGTGTCTGTAGTTCCTCAACATGGGCCACAGTTGGAATGTGATGTATGTACTTCCCCAAAGCACCTTTTATTTTTTGATAAGAGACTATAGGGGGAATTGACAGTGAGTGCTTCCACAGAGAGTCTATTCTAAAGCTGAACCAGAGGGGCATGACAATGTGTACTTCCAAGAGGTTGCTTGTGATTTATAGGTTGGAACAGAGGGGATTTGGCTATATTTACTCCCATAGGGTTACCTATTTGTGATTACCTATTTACTTTAAATGTGGGACCGAATGCTTTGAAACTATGGAATTGTTACTATTGATTAATTCCTTGTTTACTACTTTTTTTATATTGCCTTCCGTATATATTCACTAACAACTAGGAACATATCTCTTGGTGGCTTCCTACTTGGATTTAGTCTCAAACACGATTTTGGTCATTCTTCTGGTCCAAAACTGATTATATTCTCGAATTTATAGATAAGGGAAAGTGCCCTTCTACTTGAGGTTCTTGACTGCTTTGGCATATGGAGAGAATGGGACCAAGATGAGGCTCGTGATGCTGTTTCTTTGGGAAATGGGGATGCCCTTATTTTTTTATGTTTTAAACATTCTAATTGATTTCTAACGGGTTTATTCGTAGAACTGGAAACACCCAATGATTCTATATCCATTTGGACCTACTTTCCAAAGGTAGGTGCTCATTAGTTGTGGACTGATGTGGCTTTAAGAACTTTCATTGGTTGAGTGGATGTGAATTTAGGCACAATACACCTTTTAGGGGGGGGGGATTATTGCATACTACGGGACTCTCTTATAGATTTATGTTATGTTCACAAATCCTTATTATTTCACCAATCATGAAAATGAGTTTTCCATTAGATTTGGAAATTGATTATTAATATGTATGGGTTTTAGAGAATCTTTTATATGTATTTGAGGTTATTCATTGATGGAGAATCATCTGTATTTATTAGAGAATTTTAGTCAATGGTATCCTTCAATACATTTTATAGAAATATCTTGGTCATTATGATGGCCATATTGGTTTTAGATCCACTCAGTTGGTAACTTGAAGGTTATTGTCATTCATAAAGAAATTGATTATTTCAGAGATGGGATCATACCTACAGATGGCCTACCTACATATCCTTGTTAAAAAAGTAATCAGAACCCACATAGATCAATAATAATTATATAGTTATATGGGATGGAAAATAATTAATGAAATATGGGAATGACCATTATAAATTCATCCTATTTACTCTAATTTTAAGTAGTTAATCAATGTCCACATAGTTAAGGTGAATATATATGGGGAATAGGCATGGTGAATGGCTCAAAAATAGATGTCGTGTTTACTTTTACACTCTATGCTCATGTGAGTCATTCTCGATGTTAGAAACATGAGGTATAAGTGAATCTGATGATTGTGCCTCAAAAAGATTCAGTCACAAGACATGATATGGGGCTTACATATGTATGAATGCACAAGAAGATTAATACCAAGACATTCATCAGGAATGAAGCCCAAGAGCAGGGTCCATAATGGTATTTGAACTTTATGGATATTTTGAGTTTTAATCTGGGGCTTACTCCTAAGTAGGATTCCCAAATTAAATGGTACTTATAACATAGTTCTTAATCCTGAGAAGGAGTCCCATGTTAACCGAAATTATGACTGTGGCCTACTCCGGAAAAAGAGGCCTAGGTTAAGGAGACTTAAGACTGGGGATTACTCTTGAGAAGGAGGCCCAGATTAAGGGGACATCAGACAGGGGATTACTCTTGAGAAGGAGGCTCAGGTTAAGGAGACATATGATTGGGGCTTACTCTTGAGAAGGATACCAATGTTAAGGGGACTTAAGACCGGGTCTTACTCTTGAGATGGAGTCCCAGGTTATGGGGACTTGTGACTGGTGCTTACTATTGAGAAGGAGGCCCAATGTTAATAAAAATTAGGATTATGGCTTACTCATGAGAAGGAGGCCCAGGTTAAGGGTAATTAGGACATAATCCTAAGGAGGATTCCCTAAATCAAAGGATCTTCTCATCATAAAGTATAAGGTTACCTGGAGGAAACCACTAACCGTCATGACATAAAGCTTCTAAGTAACAATGTTTTGGGAAAGGATCTCACAAAATTTCGTTCAGATAACGAATCCAACCATGGAACCATTCCATAAATGGATTTGAGGGATAATATCATAAAGAGGAGTGTTGAATGGGAGAGTGGAACACAAATGATGTTGGTGAGAAAGTCTTGGCCACAAAAGTGTACTTTAATGGCATGGGTTCACCTGGGCGATTGAGAATCAGTAGGCTAATAGTTGGGAAAGACATAACTCCAGCCTTTAGTATTATCCTGTGATGTTTCCAAAATGGCGGCGTGCAAGTTTAATCGAAACGGTAGGTTGGAGTTCAAGTGTTTCTACATTTAAGGAGGTCTGGATACTTTGGAACAGAATTGGTGATGAATTCTAAACACCTAGTCCTTATATTACTCCTTCAAGTCTTCTATTCTCGATAAAAATCTACCATAGATGCTTTCAGAAGAGTTGAGTTGATGTCCTGGGACTCCAGAGCTTGAATTAGAATTATGGAAAATATGTTCTTGAAATGTTGGCCCACAAGGGGATATTTATAGGCCACCTTGCTCCTTGGGTGAAAAATCCAATAGTTCGCATAAGGGAGTTGCATGACCCCTAGGTGGCGCGCAAGTGACTTTCTCGACACGCAAGTAACTTGCACGCCTCACTCCAAATAGGCTCCTAGTACATCCCCTTGTCAATTTTTTGATGTTCTTCAAAGGATGACCCTCTTTGTTCTTAAGTTGTTACCCCTTTACCATCATTGGAGTCTATGATGGAAAGTAACTTCAACAAAAGTCCCCCCTCAGTGTTGGATTAGAAAAGGATAGAGGATCGGACTATGAGGTAATGTCAGAGAAATAAAGGGTCTGTGGAGCACATGTTAGGCATGAAGATGTTGGGGTACTCAAGTATGGCACACAGGTGGTCTTGATCGCATATATATAAAGGATCACTCCATTTTATACTCACTCATCTTTCAGTATCTTGAGGTATCATCGTTCTTGTGCTTATATTCTTCGGTGAATCACCCTTCTCGATTTTGTCGTGCTTTTTCTGAAGGTATTTGACTTGTGTGCCCTGACTAGAGCGGCAGAACATGAGCGACCAGTTAGACATGCGTGCTAAATTGGGGACATGCAGACATTAATTATTTTTCCATTTTTTTATTTCCTGTAGAAAAATTTCTCAAAACAAACTTACATAAATGTTGATTGTTTGATCTTTGTACAGATTCAATTGCTCCCAGAAGAATTGGATTAGCTGATGAGTTAACCAACAACAGAATGGAGGACATGATAAATGCAGTTGGCCATGAAAATTATGTTATCTATGACATCACTCTCCCAGATTTGGCTAAGTATTTGAATAAATATCATGCCAATTTTCCACAGATCATTTAATTTGATTTGTATGGTCATGCTCATATGTAAGGTGTCAATGGTCCAATGGCAAAGAATTACATCCCTTATTTCCAGTTTCATACCTACACTAAATTCTCTTTGGCAAATGTCTAAGCTGAATGATCATTTTCCAAAGCTGTGATAGTGGATAAGGCATACATAATGCATCATATCCCATGTGCTCCAGATCTGAAGCCTCACACGCCTGAGCTGCAACCACATTTCTATCCCTCTATTTTCCAAAACTCTCTGATGTACCAATCTATTGGATGGAATAAGAGTTTGGATATTCATCTTGGAAGAGTTTTGAAGACAACATTGATGTGGGCGTATTTGGTGTCACAAACTTGTGCAGAGTTTGTAGATGATCTAAGGGAGCTGTAATATATAAAGATGTCTAGGATGGGAATACATATATCTATAATAATGACAATTTCATGCATGAGTTAATCAACCGTTGGAGCCTGGAAACGAATTCATTCCATCTGACTCATGGAGAAGTAGGCATCAGTTTGTGGGATGTCTAAAAGATTTCATGGGATCCGATTTCAGTAGATATGTATGATGAACTCATTCCCCCAAGTGACCTGGAATGATTCGGAGAAGACTCTGGATTTGGATCGGGAGTAAATGAAAATTTACTACAAGATTGAAAATACCACTACCATGAATATGCACTACAGAAAAGATATCCATCAAGAGGTTTGGATGAATATATTTTTTATTAAGAAGAGATAGGAGGGACCTTCATGTACTCGTCCTACTAGTTCCTCTAGAGCACCAAAGAGGGGTTCTCTGGGAACATTTTGGCCAATTCTAGAAGCATGATAGTTTGATAAGTGGGTGTATGAAGTGAACCAGAAAATTCCAGCGATGACACGCCTCACATGATTTTTGGATTTGTGGCTCAGTGTTTACATTTTACCAGTTCGGGATTCAAAAAGTGGTGTGAGGTCGGGGACCTTTTTCATTGCAGCCAAGTTGGATTAAAGGAAGATGGTTGGGTTGGAAACCCCAGTTTTGGAAAACATTCATAGGAACTTACTTCATGTTTATATGGGAATGTCTCCTCTAAGAATAGTGGGACCATTCCTTGTTTTTTGGGGATGGATCACCACCCAAATTTGGACATATGTTGTACTATGTTGGATACAGGTTCCTAGAAGTTGATTTCAGACATCTATTCAGGCCTTTTCTAGAATTTCTTTATAATCCCTCAATTCTTATGATATCAAAATAAGGCTGGGTATGTTCAAGGAGTTTCACTTCTTTCCTTAAGGAAATCCTCCAATAGGGTGATTTGTTGATGATGGAAAAACCTTCCTGGAGTTTAGGGGATATATGCTGGCATGTAGAGATAGTACATTGGCCATGAGTATTGACAGTGAAATTACATTCGATGCCTATAATCCATACAGATTCTCACATCAATTCAATTTTCTGCAGAAAATTACTGTATCCCCTCTGGTGCATGTGAGCATAGAGAAGCAGCTAATGGTTTCTCGTCAAATACGGTTACTGACAACTATAGAGATAACTAGAGTGGTATCTGATCTACCAGTTGTTGGAGCGGCAAGTTGATTGACTACATGGTATTCCAAGAGCTGCGTAGAATCATAACTTGAAGGGGTATTGAATCAGTAGGTCCCTCTGGTGGGGAGAATGAAGATAACCATTAGGAAATAATCATTTCATTTGGAAGGTGAATCTTCCTCACCCAGAGCTAATTCACTGGACTCCTCACCTAGAGCAGATTCACTATATTCCCAGGATGGGTATGATGAGGCTCGAAATGTGTCAATGAGGCCTTATTCCAGATATAATCCTCCTTCCAGAGCCAGGAGACCTACTCCATCAACTCCTGGTGTGTTACATCATTGAGGCAATTTAGTCGCGATTATTTTAAAGAGCAACAAGTTTCATTTTCTTATCCTTTATCTATGATTGTAGGAGATTTGAAGAAGTTGAAGTCCAAGATTATAAGATCGTCCTCGCGGCCATCTGGTGCACATTCTGAATATTAATGACCAGAGGCTATCCAAACATGGAGGAATTTAAATTGTGATACTGAAACAGCCATGATTGACATATGTGAATGGATACATATCCCTATAGTGTGGAATCTCAAGGCTTTTTCTAACATCCATTTGGAGGAAAACACCAATGAACTGAGGGATTATACCAAAGAGTCGGAAATGCATATTTATGCTAATGATGAGTCTATTCCTATCACTAAGTAGGTGAAGGAAATGATGGATGGTGGTACCACTGAAGGATTATTTTTTCATTTTATGAAGAGTGGCATGATTACGTGGCTCCTGAAGATGTAAGTTTACTTTTTCCCATTATTCTATTGTTTTTGCAATTTGACTTTAGTGAAATCTTTGTTATTGGAGGAAATAACCTAATTCACGCCATAGATTATAATGGAAATAACCAATGATATCCCTTTTTGTTGTATATCCATGGGGCACCGCTCTTGGAGCCACTTAATCTCCTCGTGAGCCGGGTGAAGTATCTCCAGGACAAAAAGTCTTGTATGTGGAGTTAGAAAGGGTGTTATTGTCTCCAATACCTATTTTCGGAGAAGATGATGCCAATACACCAAAAAATGAAAAGAATAAATAACATTTAACAAATAAGACCGCAGTCCAATGCTTCATCAGTAGTGGTAAGTCTATCGGGTATTCATGAATCATAACTAGGAAAAATTTGTCAAAATTCTCAGGATTGCAGGGGCTTCTTCAGTTTCCCCTTTAAGAGAAAGGATTGACAATCCACATAGAACAATGGAGGGTGATGTAGAACGGCCGCATGTTCCTACTGAAATAGTTGTTTCTGACGGAATTCTGAGAGCAGATGAGCCGATATCTATTCCAAGCACTGCTCCTGTTTCTCATGCCAGCAGATAAAAGACTTCTGGTAAATGAAAAATACATCATAGAACCTAAAATGAGATAAAAATTGACTTCTAGTATATGATGTTTTAGGTTCAACACATGCTCCAAAACATTTAGCAACCTCCGACGTTGACCCAACAACTATCTCTGAAGAATCTATCTAGGGTCATAGATTTCTATATGAAAGTCACGAAGAATACATGTCGAGTGCTCCCACTGGTGAGACTATCATGGGATCATGTGATTTAGATGATATTGGATATCTAGTCTTAGAATCAACCTGATGTGAGCTTCATCATTTGTCCTATTAATCTCATCATGATTTTCTAACTATGTTTGGTTAAAAAATGTACAGTTCTATCTAAAAAAACTATTGAACCAACAACGCATGAAAGGGGTGTAGATATTGATTTCAACCCTATTATTGAATAAATGTTGGATCAAGTGGAACATAACATGGAAGAACCTCCTAAAACCCATCAGGAAAATCCTGTTGAAACTAGGAAAGATGGGGAGAAGTCTTCACATGTTTCTCATCTACTGTTAGGTAAAAGATAACATTATTTTTGGCTTACATAACCTATATAAAAATAAATCAATGTTTACTAAAAATTCGAAAATAACCATATTTTAATTGACCAAATAGGGTTTTCAACTTCAATGGTTAGATCTAGAGGTGTATCCTCATACTTAGCGCAAACATTAGCAGAAATTGAAGAAACCAGGGTCAGGGAAGGAGTAGAACATGACACATCCGTAATTACATTTATCCCAAACTATATTCCTCCATGTGATAGCAATGAAAAATCAAACCCAGAGGTTAAAAAGGTGCTCCAATTCTCACATCATAAGGCATGGAAACGTATATGGAAGATAATATCAGAGGTTCCTCTTGAAGAGATACCTTCGTAAATTCCAAGACATTTATCCCTATTCATCATGCTGGGACTTGGCGGTTTTGGATTTCACGAAATAAATGTCACAGTGAAATTTGTCATTCGAACGAGGGAGCAAGAGAAAAGGTGTCATCAAGACCAGATCAGAGCTAGATTGCTGATCAATATTAGTGAATTTCATTCTTCAGTGTCTCTAGGTGAGGATTATCCTGTTGTAATGCTGAAGGAGCTGAAGAAAAAGGCCTAGGAGAAGGTTAACCAGTAGTTGCACCTTCTTCAAAAGTAATATGTTGTTTATGGGGAGCTTTACCAGCATCATAATTCATTGAAAGAAAACCAAGAAGATGGTATAGAAGACATCATAGAAACGAAAGAAGCACTTCGTCGATCTGCAGAGAGTGAACTTGGTCGAGTAAATGAACTTCAAGTAGCTATTGGTGAAGCTCGAGATGTTGTGAAATAGCTGAGAAATCATGTTCAAAATCTTCTATAATTTTTGAAAAAAATGAAGAGGCTCCAGTCTATGGATATTCTTCTAATCATGTTCATCAATTAAAAATAGTTCATATTAAATCAATTTTACATTAATTTTCTTTATAATTTCTTATATTTTTACCTCAACCAATGGTCCTAGTAAAAATAGTGTTATTTTTACTATGATTATATAAACAACCCCAGAAAATTTATATTTGAATATCTCAATATTTCCTAAATCATACAAATTGTTTGTTTAGCTAGTTAGGACTCGACTTTTATTCAGAGTACCCTTTATAGGTTCCCAATTTAATAAGTACCATGTCTTTTGTTTTTGGTAGTTTAAACTCATGCATGTTGGACTATAAAAAGGTTAATATTTAAGGTCAAATAGCATTGACTGAATGGATGATATTGACTCAATTCATGATAATTTTTTTGGAAACATATTACCATATTCAAGTATGGAGGGGAAAAATTGTAAAATGTGGCTTGATAAAATTTCAAATCGGTGGAATTTCATGATATGTGAGCTAAAAGGAATTAGAGGAATTATTTTCTATGAATGAAGTTACCACGACATGAAAAACCCGTTATGGGGGATGAATTATGTAGGGCCAATTAAGGAATATGCTGCATAGTAAAATAGTAGTATCTTTTGGCTGAAATGCCTGTTATGTAGACAACTTATGCAAGGACACCTAAGGGCACATGCTGCATAGTCGGGAAAAAGAACAATCATAAATTTGAGTTTATATTTCTAAATGCCGAAAAATGATTTATGGATATTCAAATTTTCCAAAGCATAGTGTCTACTTTATGGAGAATGGTACTTGAATATGGAGATGATATTTTCAATCATAATTTTCAATGAATTGGAGGAATGTGACTTCTATGAAAGACTAACCCAAACATAGTAAAAAAAGTATATGTGGTGTTAAATCATATGACTAAAACTGGAGATAGAAACATTATATGACATATGGTCAGGTGGTCCATGAGTTTTTCATATTTCTATAAGCATATGGAGAAGGAGGAAAATTTAAACCATAGACATAATGCGTTTAGATCCTGAAAAAAATTATGGAAAAACATGTTAAGGATGTCAGTTTTTTTGGTAGATCCCTACATATCGTTGCCAAGACTAATAGAGACAAAAGAGGCGAGTCCTAATAATAATGTTTCCATTACTTGACAAACCCATTATTGAGGTTTATATTATGTAGGGAAAGTTGGGGCATAAGCTACATAGTCAAATAGTAGCATATTTTGGCTGACATGTCTGTTATATAGACAACTTATGCTAGGACACCTAAGGGCGCATGCTGCATAGTCCAGAAAAAGAACCCTCAGGTATCAGACATTTCTTGAAAAAAATCCAAGAAAAGCATTATGGAGACCATGCATTTTATTGGTATAATGTAGCGGATGGGTCCAGAATTGAGATTCTAGACGTCACTGTGTATCTAATTAGGATGAGAATCAAGCAACACATAGTTCTTGAAATACATTTTAACATCATGCAAGATGATATCATGGAAGATCATAGTTTAGGGTCCTGCAGATTGGACCATAATGGGGGAGAGGCATCATGTATTTGTTATAAAACTGATAAGATAAGGACTAGGGTGTTCCATATCACACCATATGCTCCCAGGGGGAATTTTCTTCCATGGGACCA
The DNA here is from genome assembly GCA_963277665.1 of Viscum album. Lineage (NCBI taxonomy): Eukaryota > Viridiplantae > Streptophyta > Magnoliopsida > Santalales > Viscaceae > Viscum > Viscum album. The sequence continues at coordinate 1,499,770,397 of OY728161.1, forward strand.
AAAATGGAGTTTGGGGGTAGGCCCAAAGGCTCGGGGCTGGACATAAGGAACGATCAAGCATTCCTAGGTATCCCATGAGGATGGGAATCATTCTACACATAGTTCTAGAAATACACTTTGTACAGATTTGGTTCATACATATGACGGGTAAAGAGGGATTTATTGCAAGAATGACTGGACCCATGATTAATGACATGGGTGTCACTACGTATCTCATAAGGATGAGAATCATTCCATACATAGTTTTCAAAATATGACATGGTTGGAGACCATGTCAATGATGATTCATTGCGAGTGAGGGCATCATGGATTATTGCAGTTTATTGTCATACAAGTCAAAAGTGAATTTTTTTTTTAAGGTCATATGAATGGACCAGTGCTATGCAGTTTAATGTCTTGCAGCATGAACAATGGGGGATTGTATAGTTTAGCATCATATAGATAGGAATATGGGATGTATACAGTTTGATGTCATTTAGGACGAAAGATAACTGATATGAATAAGACAGATGACATGGATTCACGGATCATCATCGTATGGGATTAAGGTGAATGAATGTGAAGAAACTGGTTTCGGGCTTGAACCTCAAGAGGTTGCCTATGTAACCGGCCTTGGAGGCAAAGACCAATGTCCACATAGTTCAATTGAGAGGGATTTGGTGATCGGGGTGTACTCGAGGACAGCGACCCCAAGACGATGTTGGGACACAAGAATGGTTATTGGCCCAGAGATGATGTCATGGTCGAATCTTACTCTAATCTCATGTGAGTCATGCTCAGTGTGAGAAACAAGAAGCAGGAACAGATCTGACGGTCGTGCTGTGAAAGATGCGACCATGAAGGATGGTTTGAGGCTTATGCATGATTATCTGCCCGAGGCATGGATGGAAACAGAGTTAAAAAGACAATTGTTCATGTGGCGATCACAGATAAATATCATGTGTCACAGAGATGGGGTTCTAGGCATGTTAATTTCTTGTAACTCGGAAAATTCACATTTTAACATCATGTTGTACAATATAGGGGGCTATGCATTTTAATGTACTGAATCAAGGGCAATGGTTCTATTTGTGTTACAAAAAATACTTATTCAAGAATCTTGCATTGTTTTGAGTTGTAATGAGTTATTCATCCATTAAGATTAAAGAATAAGCTCTTTTGGAGTAGACCTTATGTATTGAGTAAGGTCCTTCCAACCGTGGATCAAGCCTTAAAGGCTTCTCTCCTGGTATCATTGGGGTTCAGGGGAACAATACCAATTCTTCTTGATTGTATAAATGAAGATGAACTTTTTCATTAAAATCTTCTGCTATTCAATTCTGATAGACTCTTAAATGGTGCAGTGTGCACAATCTTCTTTCATCTATTAGTTCTAATTCATCCAATCACTTTTGATATTGTTCATCTGTAGATAACTGATCAAAAATGGTGACTCTAAGTGAAGGTAATTAGACTTTAATAGGGAGGACTTCTTCTGTTCCATATACCAATGAATAAGGAGTTGATCATATAGCAGTGCAGGTGGTAGTCCGATAAACCCATATATCATGAAAAGATCATCAGGACATGACTTATTATATTAATCCACCATCTTTTTATGTTTGTTTGAATGATTCTTATTGAAATCATCTACTTTACCATTGGCTGCTTCATGATACCACGATGAATGGATGAATCTAATATTGTATTCTTGATACAATTTTCCTACCTCGGGTCATCAGAAATTGGTTCCATTATCCATTAATATGGTATGAGAAACATCATATCTTGTAATGATGTTGGACATGACAAAGATAGAAATGATTTTAGCATAGACTTATTTGAAAGGTATTGCCTCTAACCATTTGGAAAATGAGTCAGTAGTAGTAATAATGTACTTAAACTAATTATCCATAGGTAGAGGATAATGTCTAACTATATCCATTCCCCATGTAGAAAATGACCAAGAGTATTTAGCTATATGACAAAACTATGGGGGTTGATGAATTTTGTTGGCACATACATTGAAAGAACAACACTTCTTAGTGAAGTCATCACAATCTTGCATCATTGAAGGCCAGATGTATCCAAGTCATTTAAGTTGACCAGAAATTCTATGTCCAGACTGGTGGGCACCACAAACTCCTACTTGTACTTCATTCATGACAACCATCGTCTCTTCACCATGAATACATCTGATGAGAATTCCATCAAAACCTCGGTTGTAGGGAATTTATTATTGATCTCAGCTATCATAAATAGTAAAATTGACCACACATCGCTATATTTGATTATTTCCTGCTCTATCTGGTGGGAGTGTTCCATTTTGAAGGTATTTCCGGATAGGTGTCATCCATCCTTTAGTATGACCATATGGTTCGGAAATGGGATAGATTTCATTGATTTCCTATATTTTGATTTGAAAAAATGGTGAAACTATATGACGGTGGACAATACAGATTATTGTTTCGTCCCGATTTGGATCTGCTAGGGCTTTGGCTATATTATTCAGTTTATTAGCTTGGGAATTTTGTGATCCTTGTATATAAGGAAATGTCGGTTCTGAGGTAAATTACGCCATTAACACTCTTACGTAATCACACAAAGGGATTAACTCTTCCTTTATAATGGAATAATCCCCATTTATTTGTTTGATTACCAAATCTGAATCACTTATTACCTTAATGTTATTCACCTGTGCCTGAGGCTCCAATTTCAAGCAAACGATGGGATCTTGATATTCTGATTCATTGTTTGTACCGCCTTCCAAAAAATAAGAAGGAATAGGGTATCACTACCTATTCAGGGGAAATAGGCATGATTTCTAACACAACCTTGTTGAATTTAGGATCATCCATTTTCTACCCTGATGGACATCTGGAGGCACCATCAAAGTACATTTCCCATTTGTTATTATAATATTGAAAAGAGAAACAACTTCTTCAATAAGTTCTATATTTAATGATATATCTTCTACATATGGGTGTTCAGAAACAAAATCATCTAGAGCATGCCCTATATTTCATTTTGAGACACATACTAGACATCAAACTACTTCAAAATAACTACCTACCTTTCCAGACATCCTGTAAGCATTGGATGACTAAGGATAAATTTGAGCGGGTTATTTGGAGATAACAATTGAACCTCATGATGTTGTAGGTAGTGTCCCAATTTTTGAACTGCATATATTAATGCTTGGTAGCACTTTTCAAAACTTGAATATCGAGTTTCTACCTCAAACATAGTCCGACTAAGATAGTAAAGATTGTTTTCATTCCCAGCGTCAATCTTTTGGGTAAAGAAGGCACCCAATGATCGCTCTAAAGTAGTCACAAATAGAATAAGTGGCCATCCATAAATAGGTGGCATTAATACAAGTCGACTCAAGAGATATTTCCTGAGGATATAGAATGGTTCTTGACATTCATCAATCCACTGGTTGGTGACTCCCTTCTTCAATAATCTGGTGAAGGGTAAACACTTTCCTGCCAAATTGGAAATGAAATGTCAAATATAGGCCAACTGTCCTTGAAGTCCTTTTTATTACTTCAAATTTATAGGAAGTGACATGTCAAGGATTGATTTATTTATTTTCAATATCAACATTGATACCATGATGGTGTACAAAAAAGTTGAGAAATTTTTTTAAGGTTACCCTGAAAGCACATTTCAATGGGTTCATCTTCAAATTATGTTCTCACAGTTTTTTTGTATATTATTTCTAGTTTGAACTATTTATCAAAACGTTTTTTGGATTTAACCACCAAATCATCTACATAACAGTCCAAAAATTTCATTAAAAATGGTTTAATGATATGGTTCATGGCACATTGATACGTTGGACCTTCATTTCTTCAGGCCAAAGTGCTTTACCAGATAGTAAAACACACCTTGAGGAGCTTGGTAGGTTGTAGACTCCTCATCTTCTGGGGCCATTCATATTTTTTTGTACCCATAGAAACCAGCCTTTAAGGAAGGTTCTTCGTAGATAGTTGTTTCATCAATGAAGATTTCTATGATCGGAACAGGAAATTCATCCTTGGGACAATGCCGATTAAGATCTCTGAAGTAAATAAAAACTCTAAATTGTCCATTATTCTTCTTCACATAGATAATATTATCCAGCCATTTGGGATATTGAACATCTATGATGAATTTACCCTTGATAAGCTTATCAACATCAACATCAATTTTGGAGGCATAAGTTGGGTGTGTTTTTCTTTTGGCTTTCTTGAATCCTTGATGTTATTCTGGAAAACCCAAATGTTGTGTGGCATCATCGTGATCAAGACCTAACATTTTTTAATAATTCCATGAAAATGCATCTTGATTTTTTTAGAAATGACGTATACATTTCTTTCTCTTCAAGAGTCATGGCTGCTCTAATTAATGTGGGGTTTGGATCTTCTTTTGTACCGAGATTTATTTCTCTATGTTCATCTACAATGGTAGAGATACCCTCTTCGAAAGATGTAGGAGCATTCCTGAGATCTTCCTCTACTTATTCAATATGTGTAACTTCTTCTATTTCAACTTGCATAGTAGATGAGAAAGTAGAATTTCCATGGTCACGGGAGAAGTTAAAATTTTAACATCTCGAAGAAGAGGCTACCATTTTTGACTGTATTGATGATAAAGGGACTTCCAGTGGTGATAAAGAGGAGATGATGGATTGAGAATCGACATCATTGTTTTCCTTTGGTATAGCTATAACTTTTTCTGGAATAGTTGATGATGTATAGAATTGCGGGATTTCAGTGGATGAAATGAATAAATCTCTATTTATGCTTTCATCACTGCTTGGAAAATCAATAATTTCTGACATGATGTCTAGCATTATTGTCATAATTGACATTATGGAAGTTTCCATAAGTGTGATTTGATTTATCTCTATCCTGTCAATTTGACTAATAAGAAACACATAATCTATACACACATGTATGAATGGGTTTACTGGTATCTTTTCCAAACCAATTGGAGAATTAATTTGTGTGACCTTCTTTGTTGTGGAGTTTTTATTTCCCTCCATGTGATAAAATTCTGCCTCAATGTATAGAGATTCACAGGTTTCTAATGGGGAATTGTCACCATAAAATGTCCCAATTTGACCATTGAAACTATATTTGAGACATTGATGGTATGAATAAGGTACAAGCACATTTTGATGTAGCCGTGGTCTTCCATGAAAAATGTGAAGGCTATGTCCTGATGAACAACCATGAAATCTGAATTAGACATAATCGTTCCAGACTGAATTCTATGTGTAATCATTCCTAGAGGTTCTTTTTCATTCTTATCATATCCTGGAAACACCAATGTAGAATGAGATAAATCTTATTTGGTGAGGCCCAATCAACGAATTGTATGAATAGGAATGAGGATGACTCTTGATCCATTATCAATGAAAGATCGTCAGATGTCTATGTCATTGACTTTTCCAGATATATACAAATGTATAATATGTCCATGTACAAAAACAACTTCATCTTCATCTATAAAAGATATCACTCCCTGGAATTTTTTAGGAAATTATATATATGGTAGACCACAACCACAGCCATATCAGTTTTGAATTCTTGAGGACTTGAAAAGGCCTAAATATGTGCATCCTGCAGATCTTTTAATTGATTCAAGCCATCCAGAATTGATAACTTGGCTGGTATATGGGAAAAATGATTCAAGACATCATAATTATGGTCTAATGGTCTATGTTTCCCTTCATAAAAATTTGGTTTTTTAGGTGCATTGGAAGTTGATACTTTGGCAGAAGATGCATCTCGTATCAGAGCATGAACTGGAAACACTCCTAGAATTAGTTGATTAGACCATCTATGTCTATCTATTTTTTGACAAGAAGGAGGTGTAACCTCTAACCTATCTTCCAAAATAACATTGTCATGACCGAATCTTCCATGAGTGGAATAAATTCCTTGTTATTGTTGAGCATGTGGAAGGGATTTGCCAGGAGTTTCTACCAAATATACAGTTCTAGCAGGGGTAGGATTAAAATAGGTTATTTTGGAATATCCAACTATTCCCCTATATCATAGACCTCTATATCATCCTCTAATTTCTCTGTTAGATAAAAGGAACTTATGCTCATCATGTTCCAAACTGCCATTAGAATAAGAATCTGTTAAATGAACCATGTTAACAGAACCAAGGATCAATTCTTTATCTAATGATGTTTCTGCCTGATAAATCAGTTCAGTCTATGCTGTTTAGTGGGGCGGTGCCTGTGCTTTTGAAGCAGATGGCATAAAATCTTCCAGAGTCAAAGACAACTTATGATTTGACATGAGATCCTTTTCTTATGACTTCTTGTCTTTCATCAAATTATGCTGCTTCTTGGATGATTTTCCTTTAGATGAAGGTGTTTTTGCTGTTGAAGAAATAACAGAAGACACAATAGGTTGATTCCATTGTTTTTGTAAAATTGAATGAGTTAGTTTTCTCATTTTCCTGGCCATATGATCATCATATTTCAGAACATTTTCACTTTTGACTACGTGTCACTCACCTTCATCCTCTAGATCAGTAGCAGTAACACATGATACATAGTGTAAAAAAATACTCATTTTTATATGTCCAGAGTCCACCATCATTTTCATGAGGTCTTTAAAGTCAAAACACTCTTGATTGGGATTCCCCAACATCTGATGAAATAGGAAATAGTTGGGAGGTCTTCATCTCCTTCCTTGTTCATCATTTTAGGCCTCCACCACTGATCTAGATTGTTTTCCAAAGACGAGATGAAGTAACCAAGAATGTGTTCATTCCAGAAAGAATAATATTTTTTCTTTTAATCCTCAAACTGTTTTTGTCGTTGATCTCTCAGATCATCTTGACGAGGTGGCCGTTTTTGTTGATGAAAAGGAGGTGGATCCTTTCGATATGATAAAGGTTTTGAAGTAGAAGAATGTAGAAGTGCTTGTTTATGTGTAACTATAACAGTCTCTACTTTCTCTATTCTCTTTTCCAGAACAGATGGAATTATTTTAGTTTTAGCCTTGGTCTTTATAAGAGAGTCTTCTATCTACTGAGCAATTGAATTATGGTCTTGAAACCCTCCATTGTCTTCATAGATATCAATGGATTGCGTAATTTATCACACAAATCTTCCACATGGATTGGAAATAACTTTTCTGGAGGGAGTGCTAAACTTAAGGAATATGTTAATCCCTTCCAATGAGCAATGAAATCCAAAACTCTTTCAATTTACCATTGTTTTATATTCGTATGATAAAAAATTGTCATCTTTGATAATGTTGAGCTAAATTGACGAAGGAATATTTGACAGAGATCTTCCGACCTAGTAATTGACCAAGATTGCAAACTTGTATATCAGACAAAAGCAGGTCCTTGTAATGACAACACAATAAATATGAGCTTATATAATTCTTGATGTTGAGGAGTTCCAATCATAGGATCACAACGAGAAACAAAATGTGTTATGTGTTGTTCCGGATCTCTGGAACCATTAAAAATTGGGAATATGGTATTCTCAATATTTTAGGGGGGAGGAATTTCATCCACCCATTCAGGGTAATCACTCTTTTATGGTTATACTTGTTCATGTCATCCTTGCAAAGCATCCAACCGAGATGTTAATGACTCAATGGTAGTCATTAATTTTTTAGAATCATCTGGTTATGATTGGGCCAGAGCAGGTGTAATAACTGGTGTTTGGATAGGTGTGTCAACTGGTACTGCAACTGATGGTAGTATTGTTGGTTGTTGTCGCATATGAATCATTGGATTAGACTTGTGAGGGTGTACATTTAAAGGGGGTATTTTTTATCCATCCCAGTATCTCCAAAGAATTTCTTTGATTGATTAACTCTAGCATGCTTAGATGGAAGACTACATTCAAGTATTTAAGAATTTAACATCCTTTACTCCTTTATTTACTCTCCTTACTATGAGAATCTTTCCTCTAATGACAGTTATTGGCATTCTCCTGAAGTAGGGCTGGATGTAACCTGACTTTTACCCTTTTCCCTAGCATGTTACTTTCTGGATTATGGAAGTGCATTAGCCGATGGAATATCTTGCCTTTGAGAAACCCTCTGGATTTTGGTACGCACTCCTCCTTCATTTGATTCTGTGTGTACAGCCTCTTGAATAGGAACTTCTTCATCTGATTCCTATGAGTGAGCCTCATGTTTTGGGGGAACAGTTACAATGGCATTGATGACATTTATTTATGCATAATTCATTACATCCCTTCGGTCAGCCTTTCTACGATATTGTCTTCTTCCATGTTCTATATGAGACATTGCCTTTTGATTCATTTATCCATCATGAATTTGTGGTGAACCATAATTTGGGGGGAATTTCCCGATAATTTGGAACTACGTTTCTCTTATGGCTTCTTCCCTAATCGAGATAAAATTGACCTGCACTGAGGAAGATATTGAGAATTTGAAAAATCCACATTCCGGTGGACTAGGGTTGTTCCTATTTTTGCTGCTCAACTCCACAAATACTATATTTTGATCCTGAGGATTGGATTAAAAGAGTCCCCATCCTAGCAAGATGAGGTGTCTCTTGAGCTGCTACGTCTAAAACATTCGTAAAAGCTCCCCTGATTTTGCACATTTTAGTCTGCAAAATGGCTGGATGAATTATCCTACATCCACTCAAATCACCTGGCTCAGATGACTATTGGATTATTTCTGACACCACTTTCACCTAATGATCCACATGCTCTAAACAATAATCTCATTCGATATTATCATTTTCTTGATGAATTATTAATTTGACAAATTGTTATTTATATTCCTGACATTAGAAAGAATTAGTTGAGGAATGTTCTTGAGAAAACCATTGATTACACACATAACAATTTATATGTGTCCATACATGGGAAATAACATTTCTTGGGAACACTTTTGGGAAGCTTTTTTGACGGGAGAGCACAGTGAAATGAAATGCTCCATGAATAGCTCATCCCCTGATATGAATATTAGATGGTGCATTAGCAATTAACTTGCACAACCTTTTTCATGTACCAAGGCATTTACACTTAAGGGCTCTGTACTGCTTTTCAACCTTAGGATGATGGGAAACTAAGATAGATTCCATGTCAATTTGGCGTTGCAACCCTTCTATTAACATAACATGGTTTTTATATTCATCATAAGTTAATATTTTCTCATTTAAGTGACAATGATTTTTTCATATTTTGAGACTAATATCATTAATTCAGTATTTTGCCAATGTTTCTTGAATATAATATAGAGAGTCAGCCAAAGGCCAAAACATGATGGGTATTTAACCATTATCCAATAGTTTTCTCATATTCAGTAATTTCTCTTTGTAATTTGGTGAAAATTCTTCAACCTGATTGGAACAAAGCCACTTCTTCTTTATTGCGTCATCATATTCAACAAGATTGGTAAATATTTCATTTCTAAAAATAGTAGATGAGTGACCCAGTGGTGGTTCAGAGAATGACCTACACCCCGAGCTATGTTCTGTTTGAAAAAGTATTTCACCTGTTATCGGTAAGGTATCAGACATGACTGGATTCACATTTCCATGTAACGACCCAAAATTTTGAATAAATCTTATTTCCTAATTTTGTGTGTTATTTTATACTCAACAAAACTATTTCATTTGATAACATGAGTATAATTAAAATGAGACTGTTGGAGTTTAACATTTATATGACCATTAGTCAATATGACCGCTATAAACTAAAAGATTCGATTATAGTCTCTAAATACAAGAAATCTTGTTTAATAAATATAGAAAGAAGATTTGATGGCCTCACCCAGTAGTATTGGACCGATCGAAGCCCATCTATCAGAACATGGGAATAAGGTAGCACCACTGGGCTTTGCTTTGGACCAAACCCAAGCCGAACTTCATCATGTGAAGCTAGAATGGAATCACCTTCGTGAGAAGTTGAAACTGATAGAAATTACTACTCATGCGATGTTGGCCAAGCCGCCCTCATATTCTCTCACCTTAACAGACCTTACACTTAGGTCTTATGATGGTGTGATAAGGGTCTATGTAAGGAGACCATAACTGCCTTGTGTAATCATTTGTTTTAAATAAAAATTTCGATTTTTTGTATGATGAAGATTATGAATTTTCAAATGACCAGATATATATAATATTATATTTTTTATGAATTTTAGAAAAATGATAATTTAAAAATGTTTATTTAAATCATAAATTATTAAAAATTTTTAATGATTTTCAAAAAATATTATTCTACAATTATGTTCAATATGAAATTTAGAGTCTAATAAGATCAACTTGATTTTTGATGAATAGTAAATTATAAATAGTGATTTTTTGCTTATGATTAGTAATGTGACCAAATGGATTAGTAATCTTACTTAAAGAAAGTTTTAATATAATTTAGACACATTTTTTAAGTAATGTGATTCCATAAAATGGGTAAATAACTGTTTCATAAATTATTAGTCAAGTATTAGTTTTTTAGGTGAATAGTGTTTTTTAATAAAAATTTAAATTAAAAATAATTAGAAATTTTTTTTATAAAATGGGCTTTATTTTTGAACTCAGAGCATCGATATTACGTTATGGTAATTTTTGGGGATTTTTCTGAAAAAATGAATTTTCGGTGAATAGTGTATTAATTTAAAAATTAAATTAAAAATATTTAGAAAATTATTTTTATAAAATGGAGTTCATTTTTGAAATCAGAGCATCTATATTTGGTTAGGGTGATATTTTGGGATTTTTCTGAGAAAGTTGAATTTTCAATGAAGAGTTAAAATACAATTTTTAAGTTACGGGTGTTTAATGATATCATTAAATGATGTATTAAGTATGTAATCAATATGGTCAACTATTTAATATTAATATAAGGTATGAGGTGTCCCAAGTGGCCAATACCATGGGAAAATACCATGGTCAAGCCCATGGTTTTGCCAAAACCACCAATGAGGTGTCCCTTGGCCATTAATGTCTTGTCCCCTCACTTTCCCAATAAATAACAAGCCATCCTCTAATCCATTCGACTCCCAACTCTTCTTCAACGAATATTTGGTCTCTTTACCTCCCAAGGAGTCCTTAAAAAGTTCCCCTCAAGCCCTCAAGGTCCCAACCTTTGAGTTTTAAGAGTTACATTTTAAGGTAAAGGATCCAAACTCTCCCTTTATTTTCAAATGCCCTCTTTTATGTCATTTCTTTTATGCTCCATGTTCTTATGTTGGAGGATGTTCTTTTATATTCCTCTAACTTCCCTTTTCATGTTCATATAATGAGTGATCCTATATTACTCTCATTATTTAGTTTTATGAATGTTTAAGTGGCGCCGTTAGGCTATCGAAATTTTTGTAACAAATTCTTTCTCCCTTCACTTTTTTTCAAGATCTATTTTCATGTAAAGTCATTCATGTTCTTTTTTATTATGTTGGGGTACGATATATATATATATCATACTGATATTTTATGATAATATGATGAGAGACCCCATTTTATCTCTTCAATTCAGAAATATGAATTTTTAAGTGGGGTTGTTAGGCTGCCGAATTTTTAAGTGGTTCTTTCACCGTTCTCGTTTTCAAGTTCTACTTTCATGTCATATCAGTCATGTTCTTTTTTATTATTGTGGGGTATGTTCTCTATATCTATCATACTGATAATTTTTTCTCATATTATCAGAGACCCTATTTTATCTCATCAATTCATTTTTTTGGAAGTTTAAGTGACACCGTTAGGCTGCCGAATTTTCATAAGAGAAATCTTATTTTTGTCTTCCTTCTAAGTTTTTCATTTTATATGGTATATATTTCAAATTTCATTACCATTTTCTTATACCCTTTATATTCTATTCCCCTACTATTTTATGGATCATTTATGAGTGGGTGACCCATTTCCCCTCTATTTTCAATGTTTTCTAAAACCTTGTAACATAGCCATTATGCCGTAGAATTTCGGTCTCAAAATGTCTCTCTCTTATTATCAAATTAATTTATTTTATTAAGATAATACTCAAATCTCTTTCTTATAAAGGTGTATTTACATATATACCAAAATTTTCTATTTTAAATTCTGGGATTTACATACATGAGACCAGATTTCCCTTTCTATGGGTTTAAAGTGACATAAAGATCACGTCTTTAAAGCAGTTTTTAAATTGTTATGATTATTTAATGAAACCAATTTCATTTATGCTATATGGGTTGTTTATGAAATTATTTATGATGATATATGTGGCTCACATGATAATGATGAAATGTCAGGGGTGTGCCCAGATAACGCTCCAATGCATTGGGTAAAGACTTAATCTCTAGAGATGACCATTTAGACTGATACCTTGGTGAATAACCTTGGTAATTTTTAAGGACACCTTGGGGATGGACCTTAGTGAAATGAAATGATTTTCAATATTAAATGTTGCAACCACATCTTCAAGTTATGAAAAATGTTATTTTTATTTTGATATATCTCATGATTTTTTTCTCATGCCTTAATGTTCTTTTCAAGACATTGCTGATGTATCTCATTTTCGCATGTTAAATGTTTCCCCTTATTTCCTTTACTGGGCCTTCTTCTCACCCTTTATTTTGATATATGTCCCCAGGTTTTGAGATGCAATAATGAACCTAGGATTAACATGAGGAGAATACTTTCTTGTGTTTAAGAAGAATATTTTATGTTTTCATGTTTTAAGTTCCTAGTTTCCAAGACACTAAACCTTAAAGATCCTCGGTTTTGTAAAATAAAATGAAAGTTTATGTGATAAAATGTCGGGATGCTGTATTTGGTATCAGAGGAAGGTTTAGTTATTTTTGGAAATTAGGATATGAAAACATTAGGAAGAACCCTATAAAAATTTATAAATATAGGAAATCATCCTGGTTTTTTGGTGAGCATTGAGTAAGGGGTTACGAAGCAAATACATCCTTGTCTGGATACGAGCAGATAGAGGTGGCTCTGGCACAGATGTACATAGGGGTAAAACCTGAAAACACCGCTTTGAGATAGACTCGAACGGGAACTAGTACACGATAACGGGCCTTGCTGCACTCCTGGTTACAACACTCCCGGGGTTTATGATTTGGTAAATTCATAAGCTTAGTATGAACCACTATTAAAGGAACAAAGATAAAATAAAATAAAGATTCACATAAGAATATATGGTCATGGATAACCTATATTGGAACCTAGGGGATCACAAGTTAGGATATTCTTTTATTCTACAAGTTTATCCTTATATGCTTAATGTTTCCTTTTCATGATTATTGGCTGTGTATTTAAGCCCCTAATTATAGTTTCTTTCTTTAGTTAATGGCTGTAAATGGAAGAACATGTCCCAACAACCAAGGTGATAGGAATTGTGATGATTTCCCTATTAATATGACAGAGATGATTATGGGATTAAAAGATGATTATTATTTTGGAAGACATTCAAACTTCTAGGAACCCTATTTGATTGAGTTATATAATTTACTACAGTAATTTATTTGAGGAGTAAAGGTTGAATTATATTTTAAAGAATCGATGAATTTAAGGTGAACTTATGGTATTATAGGTTACTTATACAAATGATTAACCTATCTAGGGGAAAATATGTTTAAGTTAGCTTCTTTTGTTATAAGATGATAAGAGTGGTTGATGTTGTTTGAAGATGAATGATGAATTCTATCTTGGAAGACTATGTTATGAGATCAGTCTTATAATTAGGTTTCAATCTTCATTTGGTTTATTTTGAGGAATTTTAAGGACCGTTATTTATGTAATGGTGTATGATGAACATTCGGTAGTTCCATGGAACATTGAAGATTTAAAATTAATTTCCATTCCAATGGGATTTTTTCTTTTTGAAGAGTTGTTTTACCTTACCCTTTCTATTTTGGGATAATGTTTAAATATAGAAGAAATAGATAGTTAATATTTTGTGGATTATGTGATTCTATAGAAGATTATTCTTGTGATCTTGATGAGACAAAGTTTTTTTTGAATGCTCATCGTTTGGAGAAAAGATTAGTTTTGGTAGAAACTTATTAAAGGATTAAAATCTACTTGATGGTAGGTATATTTCATTATGTTTTCTTATGTAGTAAATGAATTCCTCAAAACTATGAAATGGAACATAAAACAAAAAAAAATTTTGTTAACGTTTACTACTAGGAAATCAAATACCATTTTACCCATCATAAGTTTGTGATTTTCTTGTTGTCATCTTTCTCCTAATCATGTTTTCTATCACTCTCCCGTAGAACGTGACCCTTTGTTTTTTCCGCCTTGTCCATGTTTTCATGCATGGGATCCTTGTATGGGTTAACTCGGGTGACCTTTTTACTTCCCTTTATTTCTTTTAAAGTAATTGTTCTACTAACTCCTTTTCCAATGTGGGACTTTCAATGAAATTTCAAAACCCAATTTTAAAAATTGAGAGGACACAATTTCTTTAGGGGGGAAGATTGTAATGACCCAAAATTTTGAATAAATCATGTTTCCTAATTTTTTATGTTATTTTATACTCAACAAAACTGTTTCATTTGATAAAATGAGTATAATTAAAATGAGAACGTTGGGTTTGGACTGTTATATGAGCATTAGTGAATATGACCACTGTAAACTAAACGTTTCGATTATTGTCTCTAAATACAAGTGATCTTGGTTAATTAATATAAAAAGAATATTCGATGGCCTCACCCAGTAGTCTTGAACCGATCGAAGCCCATCTGACAAAACATGGGAAGGAGATAGAACCACTGGGCTTTGCTCTGGACTAAACCCAAGCCGAAATTCATCATGTGAAGCTAGAACGGAATTGCCTACGTGAGAAGTTCAAACTGGTAGAAATTACTACTCGTGCGATGATGGTCGAGCTTCCCTCAAATTCACTCACCATAGCACACCTTACACATAGGTCCTATGCTGGTGTGATATGGGGGTATGTAAGGAGACCGTAACTGCCTTGTGTAATCCTTTGTTTTAAATAAAAATTTTGATTTCTTCCTATGATGAAGTTTATGAATTTTCAAATGGCCGGATATATATAATACGCATATTTTTGATGAATTTTAGAAAAAGGATATTTTAAAAATGTTTATATAAATATTAAATAATTAAAAATGTGTAACGATTTTTAAAAAATGGTCTTCTACAATTATGTTCAGTATGAAATTTAGAGTCTAAAAAGATCAACTTGATTTTTGATGAATAGTAAATTATGAATAGTGATTTTTCGCTTCAGATTAGTAATGTGACCAAATATATTAGTAATCTCACTTAAAAAAAGTTTTAATATAATTTAGACACCTTGTTTAAGTAATGTGACTCCATAAAATGGGTAAATAACGGTTTCATAAATTATTAGTCAAGTATATGTTTTTTCAGGTGAATAGTGTTTTTTAATTAAAAATTAAATTAAAAATAATTAGAAAATTATATTTATAAAATGGACTTTATTTTTGAACTCAGAGAAGCGATATTATGTTATGGTAATTTTTGGGGATTCTTCTGAAAAAATGAATTTTCAGTGAATAATGTATTTATTTAAAAATAAAATTAAAAATATTTAGAATTTTTTTTATAAAATGGAGTTTTTTTGAATTCAGATCATCTATATTTGTTTAGGGTGAAATTTTGGGATATTTCTGAGAAAGTTGAATTTTCAATGAATAGTGAAAATGCTGTTTTTAAGTTACAGGTGTTTAATGACATCATTAAATGATGTATTAAGTATGTAATCAGTATTGTCGACTTAATAATAGTAATATAAGGTATGAGGTGTCCCAAGTGGCCAATACCATGGGAAACTACCCTTGGAAAGCCCATGGTTTTGTCAAAACCAACAATGAGGTGTCCCTTGGCCATTAATGCCTTGTCCCCTCACATTCCCTATAAATACCAGGCCATCCTCTCATCCATTCGACACCCAAATCTTCCCCATCGAATCTCTGGTTTCATTACCTCCCAAGGATTCCTTCCAAGGTGCCCCCAATCCCTCAAGGTCCTTACCTTTGAGTTTTAAGAGTTACATTTTAATGTAAGGGATCCAAACTCTCTTTTTCTTTTCAAATGCCCTCTTTTAAGTCATTTCATTTATGCTCCATGTTATTATATTGGAGAATGTTCTTTTATATTCCTCTTACTGTCCTTTTCATGTTCATATAATGAGATATCCCCTCTTACTCTCATTATTTAGTTTTATGAATGTTTAAGTGGTGTCGTTAGGCTGCCGATATTTTTGTAACGGATTCTTTCTCCCTTCTCTTTTTTTCAAGATATATTTTCATGTAATGTCATTCAAGTTCCTTTTAATTATGTTGGGGTATGATCTCTATATCTATCATACTTATCTTTTATGATCATATGATGAGAGACCCCATTTGATCTCTTCAATTCACTATTTTTAATTTTTATGCGCCGCTGTTAGGCTGCCGAATTTTTAAGCGGTTCTTTCACCCTTCACGTTTTCATGTTGTACTTTCATGTCAGGTCTTTCATGTTCTTTATTATTATGTTGGGGTATGATCTCTATATCTATCATACTGATAATTTATGTTCATATGATGAGAGATTCTTTCTTATCTCATCAATTCATTTTATTTGATGTTTAAGTGACACCGTTAGGCTGCCGAATTTTAATAAGAGAAATCTTATTTTTGTCTTCCTTCTATGTTTTTCATTTAATATGGTATATATTTAAAATTTCATTACCATTTTCTTATACCATTTATATTCTTCCCCTACTGTTTTATGGATCATTTATTAGTGGGTGACCCATGTCCCCTCTTTTTTAAATGTTTTCTAAAACCTCGTAACATTGCCGTTATACCGTAGAATTTCTGTATCAAAATGTATCTCTCTTATTCTCAAATTCATTAATTTTATTACGTTAATACTCAAATCTCATTCTTATAAAGGGGTATTCACTTATATACCAGAATTTACTATTTTAAATTTTGGGATTTACATACATGAGACCTGCTTCCTCTTTCCATGGGACTAAAGTGACATAAAGATCATGTCTTTAAAGCAGCTTTTAAAACATTATGATTATGAATGAAACCCATTTATTTTATGCTATATGGATTGTTTCTGAAATGAATTATGATGATAAATGTGGATCACATGATAATAAAGAAATGTCAAGGGTGCGCTCAGACAATGCTCCAATGCATTGGGTAAAGACTTAATCTCTAGAGATGACCATTTAGACTGATACCTTGGTGAATAACCTTGGTAATTTTTAATGACCCCTTGGGGATGGACCTTAGTGAAATGAAATTATTGTCAATATTAAATGTTGTATCCACATCATCAGGTTATGAAAAATGTTATTTTTATTATGATATATCTCATGATTTCTTTCTCATGCCTTAAAGATCTTTTCATGACATTGTTGATGTATCACAAGTTCGCATGTTAAATGTTTCACTCTGTTTCCCTTACTGGGCCTTCTGCCCACCCTTTTTTTCATGTATGTCCCAAGGCTATGAGATGCAATAATGAACCAAGGATGAACATGAGAAGAATCCTTTCAAGTTTTTAAGAATAATGTTTTATGTTTTCATGTTTTATGTTCCTGGTTTCCAAGACACTAATCCTTAAAGATCCTTGATTTTGTAAAATGTAATGATAGTTTATGTGATAAAAAGGCGGGATGCAATATTCCAAGTACCTCAATATAAGAGGGATTTCCCCTTACTGAATTTTCCATTGAATAATTTTCCAGGCAATGCGAATTACTATTGAGGAGAGGTCTTTCGCAGCTAAATTCATCATCATGGGGAGGACCACCATGGTGGGTTAGTAAAAAAGATGAAACCTTTTTCACCTTTGTCTTTTGGCCACACATAGGGTTATCACTGCTCTCATTTGAAGATGATACATCGGGATTGAAAAAAATTTCATGATGCAAGCCTTTATGAGGATGTGTCTAATGAAGGCCATAATCATTATTATTGTTACTTCCTGAATTTGGAAATGAGAGAGTAGAATCTTGAGTTGCAATAGATAATTGTCTAAGGGATCCTAGAACTCTAGCATTGACCAAGGCCTTATTGAAAATTAGATCTTAATTTTTTAGCTGTGTCGGATTGGACATTTTATTGGATGCCATATTACTCACATAGGAAACCACTTGTTAACATAAGTGGTTATTATGGGCAGGTGTAGGTCCTTGGTCAGGAGAAATGGTTAGGTTAGGCTGATTGTCTCTATTTAAATTGGGTGTATGTGCCCGACTTTATTATCCATATGACATGGGGGAGTATGCCCCCATGCCCTCCTCTACTAGAAAAATGGTCTGTATCTTCTCCGGGGTGACATTTTGATGAGTCACTCCACTGATAGGGCTAGATATATGATTCTTTCCCGATGATGTTACTAAAGTTGTTATAATATTCTGACATGTATCCAAAATATGGGCATCGATTTGTTTCTGCTCTATCACCATTTTTTGAATGTTCTTGTTCACTTCAGCTGCCAAAATGGGAATATACGTCCATTTCATGTTTGGAGTAGGTGTGTGTTCCTACTCCTGTCCGCCTTTTCCTGTCAGTGAATTCTGATAGTACTCATGTGTGGGGGAAAAAAGTTGTCCCTGCCTTTTGTTTGCCCCTGGTGCTTTCCAAATGACATCTCTGGGTGCTACCAAAATAAACTGTTGGTTAGCTTGATAAATTGCATGTGTATGTGCCCACTAATTGTTCTCCACCAAATATGATTGATGAACTTATTTCAATACTGGCATATGATACAAGTGGAAGCATTGATGAGTGTAAGCAGGTGCATGTGCCTGTTTACAGGTTGTCACCACATTTAGTTTGTGAGATTCTTTAGATGCAGTAGGATGAGCCAACTAACTAGATGATGATTTATAAAAAGGTGTATGTTCCTGCCTATTGTACTCCACTAGAATTTCATGACGGGATTAGTGTGTCACTGCCAGACGAGTCTCTTGGGCAGTGAAATTACGAAACACATGTGTATATGCCCACTCATTGTTTTCCATCAAGTTAGGTTGATGGACTTCTCCGTAGAGGGAAGATGTATGTGATTGTTTTCTGTTGGATTAATTTTTCCTCTGATGGTTCATATTGCGTGCTCGGGTCTGAGGAACCAGAGTCGAACGCCAAGAGGTGATACACCCATCATATTGAGAGTGCACTACCACACGAGTCTGGCAGCGATTGTTGGTGGGAGTCCTCATGATGGAATCATGTCTTTTGGAATTGATGAATTGACTGACATCTTGATCCACCTCCATGTAATATCGGAGGGACTAGTTATTGCGTTCTGGGGATAATGACTTGAAACTGTTGGAGATGGTGGTTGGCACCACCTGCTTCTTGACCACTGGTCGCCACTGTCTGGACAACCAGGGTGAGTTGTTAACATGGAGGGATTATCTAGAACCCTCCAAAGTTGGTGTGGTACTGTGTTGACTTTATTCCCTCACCAATGAATTTGAGACCCAGTGTTGATGTCACTGAGTAGGTGATGACATCCACAGAGCGGACGAGGATCCAACAGGAGTAGCGGCCAAGGCATTCACAGGTGTGATCATTAAAGAAGCCATTTTGTGTTTCAAAGAGATCATGAAAAAGAGTGACTTTTGATATATCAGACATAATCAAAATAATTATTTCCAGACAACATATTTTGGATGATCACATATGTTATTGCTTGCTTTGTTCACCCTCATATAGAGTTCAATAGAGGCCTACAAAATAAATAAAATATCATGTTACATGGTTAAGGATTCACATCTGGTTCACCATTTTTTGTTTCTTCTGGAAACGGGGATGAAATTAATTGTCTAAGGTTCAAACATTCCAATCGATTTCTAACAGGTTTATTCATAGAACCAAAAACACTCAATGATTCAATATCCATTTGGACCTACTATCCAAAGGAAGGTTCTCATTAGTTGTGGAATGATGAGGCATTAATAATTTTCATTGGTGGAGAGGATGGTAGGTCAGGATCATCTCACCTTTTTGGTGGGAATTATTTCTACTACTGGAATCTCTTATAAATGTATGTTATGTTCACAAATACTTATTAATTCACCAAACATGAAAATGAGTTTTCCTTTAGATTTAGCAATTAATGGTTGATATGTACGATATTTAGAGAATCATTTATATGTATTTCAGGTTCTTCATCGATGGAGAATCATCTGTACGTGTTATATATTTTCAGTCAATTGTATCCTTAAATACATTATATAGAAATATCTTGGTCATTATAAGAACCATACTGGTTTTAGAGCCACACAATGGGACACTTGAAGTTTATTGTCATTCAGAATGATAGGGATTATTTCAGAGCTGGGATCGTAACCACCAATGGGATACGTATGTATCCTTGCTAAAAGGGAATCGGAACCCACATCGATCAATAAGAAGGATATAGTTTAACATCATATGGGATGGGAAAGAATTAATGAATTATGGGCTTGAACTTTTTAATTGATTCCTACATACTCTACTTTTAAGGCAGAGATCTAATTCCATGTAGTACGGGTGAATAAATATTGGGATAATACATGGTTAATGACACAAAAAGATATTTCGTGATTACTTTCACACTCTAAGATCACGTGAGTCATTCTCGGTGTGAGAAACAAGAGGTATTAGTAAACCTGACGATTTTTCCACGAAAAGATGCAGTCAGAAGAAATGATGTGGGTCTTATATATGTATGACTACCCTATTAGATGAAGATGAAGACTTACTTTAGGAATGAAGCCCAAGAGCAGGGTCCATAAAGGTATTTTTACTTTATGGAGATTTGGAGTTTTAATCTGGGGATTACACCTAAGGAGGATGACCAAATTAAATTGGACATAAATGGGGATTACTCTTGATTAGGAGGCCCATGTTAAAGGAAATTATGATTGGTTCTTACTCTTGAGAAGGTGGACCTAGTTAAGGGGACTTAAGACTGGGGCTTACTCTTGAGAAGGAGTCCCATGTTAAGGGGGATTAGGACTGGGGATTACTCCTAACAAGGAGGCCCCGGTTACAGAGACATAAGATTGGGGCTTACTCTTGAGAAGGAGGCCCATGTTAAGGGGACATAAGACCAGGGCTAACTCCTGAGAAGGAAGCCTAGGTTAAATGGACTTATGACTGGTGCTTACTCTTGAGAAGGAGGCCCAATGTTAAAGGAAATTATTACTGGGGCTTTCTCACGAGAAGGATGCCCAGGTTAAGGGGATTTAGGAATTATTCCTGAGGAGGATTCCCAAAATCAAAGGATCTTCTCATATTAATGAATGAGGTTACATGGAGAAAACCTCTAACCGTGGTTACATAATGCTTGTAAGTCACGATGTTTTGGGAGAGGTTCTTACAAAAACTTTTTCATATAATGAAGCCAGCAAAAGAACCATGCCATAAATGGATTTGAGGATTAATATCACTAAGAGGAGTGTTGAATGGGATAGAGGCGCACAAATGATGTTGGTAGATGTGTCTTGTCCACACAAGTGTCCTTGAACGACATGGGTTCACCTAGGAGATGGAGAATATGTAGGGTAATACTTAGGTGAGACATAACTCAATCCTTTAGTATTATCCTATGATGTTTCTAAAAGGGAGGCACACAAGTTTCATCCAAAGGGTAGGATGGAGTGCCAGTGTTTCAACTTTTAAGGAGGTCTGGATACATAGTTGCACAAGTGTTGTTGAATTATAAACACTTTGGCATTATCCAACACCTTCAAGATATCCATTATAGGTAAAAATCTACCTTAGAAGCTTTCGAAATAGTTGAGTTGTAGACATGGGTGACTGGAGCATGAATTTTACTTCTGGAAAATCTATCCATTAAATGGGGGCCCACATGGGCTATTTTTAGGCCACCTTCAACATTGGGTGAAAAATCAAATAGGTGACGCAAGTGAGCTGCGTGACCCATTTTTTGCACACAAGTGACTTGCAAGACACACATGTAACTTGCGCACCTCACTCTAAATGGGATCCTCGTCCATGCCTTTGTAAATTTTTTTATGTTCTTCAAAGGGTGACCATATTTGTGCTTAAGGTATTCCCCTTTTCCATTCACTGGACTCTATGATGGAAAGGAGTGTCAATAGATGTTGATGTGTTTTTTACTTTTTCTATTTTGTACTTTGGTTTAGTTCTTTATTTCAGCATTGTGACGTGTTTTTCTAATTCCCTAGACATATGTATCATGCCTCATTATATATGTGCTATAGTTTCTTATTACATTCAGTCTCCCGTTGTTTACTGTTGTATGATATTATACGGATTCTGCTATTATAATCTGTTTCTATTCTATTTTTTTACTCTACCAAAGTGGGTATAGTTTTTCCACTATCACATCCAATGCCCACACTACTAGTCAGAAGCCTCTGGCATTTGGGTAAATGAGCTTGATTCAATTTGACCAACCAGGTACGGGGCGCTACTGGGCTACTATCATAATCGAGACATTACAGGGGTGAATATGATCACCTAGTTAAGTATAAACATACTTTATGTATCTCATTATTTAAAATATAATATATATATATATATCATGAAATTAGAAATCACATTTTTTAAATGTGATAAATTAAGGGATGATATTTTTTTATATTTTATTTATTTATATAAAATTTTATAATAAAAATAATAATATAAAAAAAATTATTCATCAAATTTTTTCAGAAATTAATATATATTTTTATATGATTATATGATAATTTTATGAGATAATAATTAAAATTTTAATGTGTTGAAATTTTTCTTAAAAATTTAAATTTAATATTTTTTAAATAAATGGTTATTTCAATTATAAATTTAATTTACCATATTTTGAAAATTATTTTCATAAAATAGAGTCCATTTTATAAATCTAAACAGTGGAAAATGGATAGGGTGAAATTTTGGGTAATTTCAAAAATAGTTATTATTTATTGAATAGTGTAATACGACAATTTATAGTATTTTACATTATAAGTTAATAAGCGAATTATTGAGTCATGGTTGTTGATTATATGAGGTAAGAACCCATTAGTAATAACTCAAATGATATAGTTACTTTATTTTATTATGTTAAATAACTCTTTCAATATTCATGAGTTAAATAATAAATAAAATTATAAAATAAAAAAACACCCCTCTCCTTCCATGTATATACCACCCCACCACCTCTTTTCCTCACGCCTTATAATCAATTAATATTGAATATCTTATTCCAATAACCCTTCCCAATACTATTCCACATGACTAATAATGTATTTTAATTCTAAAATTGAAAACCACTATTTCTTATGAAGGATCTCAGTGAAAAGAAATTTAAGAAAAAAATTCCTCTTTCATTATATTTTTTTTAATTACATTTTATTTTCTAATTCTTTACCTAACTCATATATAAAATTTAGATAATAAATATATAATATTATATATTATTTAATTTTATTATATTTATCGAATATCTATCATAAAATCCATTAAGCTCTATGTTTTATTTGAAAATGAAAACAGCTTTTGTGATATGTCAATTTACAACACACGTGGATGATGCATATCATTTTCTATTACCTCCTTCAAAAATGGTAATATAAAAATTATTATTTTTGAATAAAAACTTATTTTCATATTATAATATATATAATTTTCAAGAACCAATATATAAACATTATATTAAATAGAATTATTTACGTTCTTTATTATCATAAAAACTACCAAAATAAATTAAAAAAATTCAATAAAATTTTATATAGTTAATCATACTTATTAAAATAGAAAAAAATTATATATAATATTATTAAAACATATATAAGTTCATTTATACTATGTAATTTGACTTTTGCATAATAAATCCCATTTTACACAAACATTCATACAAGTATACAACTGAACTGATCATGAACACCCTAGAAAAAGAATACTCATTGAAACATGAAATCTAACTATAAAACTCATTAAAATAGAAATAAAATAACATAATTACAATATAATAAACCAACTAAATGTATAATAGTTTCATATTTTAGTAATTAATGATTTTAATTTTATTACCTTCAACATTATGTAAAAGTGCAGAATGCATTCAAAAATATGGTTTGGTATTTCTCATCTCAATTTTATATCATTGGGATATACCTTTTTCCTGAAATATTAGTTTTTTTGTTTTATGTATACTTTCTATTGATATATCATATCATCATTACCTTTATCTAATGGTATAAAATTGTTTCATTAGAATATTGTTACAATTATGGCGCATATGATTCGTATTCTTTCTATTAAAATTACTCTTTTAAATGATTATATTTTTCAATGTTTAACAAAAATGTTTTTTAAAACGTGTATTGAATGAGTTTATTTTCCCTCATTAATGAATCCTTAATTACATGAGAAATAATTTACCGGAATAAAACTTAAATTTCAAATAATTTTTTTCTTTTATCATTTAATAGTTACAGAATAATTGATTTCATAATTATAATGGAATTTTTATGAATAGTTTTCCTTGATTTTATGACAGTATTTAATATATGTCAAAAATAATTCTTTAATCCTTCTTTAATTGAGGATGATAACTTATGATACCAAATAAACATATTTTATAAAATTTTTTGAATATTTTGAATGTGGATGCTCTACTTTGATACATTTAGCATATTATACTTGATGGATTTTTATTATTTTAATTTATTAGGTAAATTATTTGCATTTTATATGATAGATTAAATATTAATATAATTGATTATCATGTTTCAACACATTCATATGAGAAAGGAATTGGACTTATTAAGGGTCATGTGGTGCCCTCTATACCCCCTCAATTCATCGATTGGTCTCGTGAGAAAAATTACGTCAGGTTATTTTATAAGGTTATGACAACTAATATAAACTACTTGTCCAAGGGATTAATGTTATGTTTATTATGATATACAATATCTATTCCCTCATTATTATATTATTCATTGATATCAGTGTGATTATTTAATAAATAGAATATCAATTGTTAGGTTTTCCAGCTCATGCGATTAAATATGTGGTATTATTGGATCATATTTTACTTTTTTTGTATCAGAGACAAGATTATGTTTTAGTGGGGGGTTTTATTATTCACCTTGACTTACTGTTAATGTTTATTTGTGATATCTTATACTATACTCTTACCCTTACATTGAATTTTATATCACCCATTTCATATGTTTTATTTTTCCATAGGATTCTAATATGTATCTTATGATTGACATGTGAGGATAATCTATTGTAATAGTGATGTTTCTGATGGAGTTTATATATTTTATTTCATTTCAAGATTTAATGTAAAATTTATTTTTTAATATGGTTTTCCAAAGATACTAATATATTCGGACCATTGGAATGTCATCTATTTTAATAGTACAAGTGTAAAAATGTAATGCACCAAATCTGGGCTACTGGAATCGTCGTATTTACTATTTGTATTGAATAATATTCATTAGGAAAAATGGAAACAATATTTAATAAAATATATATAAAGGAAATAAAACATTATAATTGACATTGATAAATTCATAATGTAACCAATTGTATTATTTTTTAATTAGTTATAATTCAGGTTTTTTACTAGTTTGAAAATTTCCTAATCAAATAGTGTCTTCCACTGTTTATAAATTGTTCCTTGTGGAAGGAATTGAGACCATTTTAAGACACATATTCTATATGGGGATTTAACTCTTATAAAGTTTATGATTTTGGAGAAGGAGCTACAAATGGATCTGAATAACATATAAAAATACTAGTTAAACTTACTATGGTTATGACTAATAACCTTACTCACATGGAGCATCCTAATCCACAATGAGGTGAAACAATGTTTTATAACATCAGGATACAACAACCTCCATCATTAAATGGGAATAAAAACAAATCAGTATATGATAAATGGATGTGTTCTATATAGAAGATATTAGTTCAATTGGGATGTAACAAAACAGAGGAAGTTATAATGTATGTTTATAATCTCTAATGATATATGGATCAATTATGTCTATTGATTAAAAAACTAAATAGGGTGAT
Organism: Viscum album; assembly: GCA_963277665.1. Classification (NCBI taxonomy): domain Eukaryota; kingdom Viridiplantae; phylum Streptophyta; class Magnoliopsida; order Santalales; family Viscaceae; genus Viscum; species Viscum album. The sequence continues at coordinate 1,499,796,364 of OY728161.1, forward strand.
AAAATAAGAAACATGGAAAGGAATTATTTTAATAAAATTTTCATAGAATATGATTTCCTCATGAACCGAGAGATGACAGTAAAATGTGATATCAAGAGAGAGAAATAATTATCTATATTTTATGACATTAGAAGGAATCAAGATATTAATAGGATGAAATAGAAAATGATTGATAAATGGAATAAGGGAATGAATCATGATCCAAGATGTGATAATTATATAAGGAAACACCTTGGTACAATATTGAAGGGAATGAGAGTTTTCCATAACTGTATAGAGAAGGGACACCAAGCTCATGGTCATAATGGAAATAAAAAAGTTTTCCAATTATTCAAACATATGTATTAGGGTAACTATATAAATTAATTTCCCATGCATCAATGAAATATATCCCTGATAAAGCAAATGGATTTTTTTATTATGTTGTTATTATAGTATCAGTAGAATAATTAACATATTTTTGTTTTGGGATAATTTAATTATGTTATAATATAATAATACTAATATATTTTAGAATTTTATCATACTACTTATTCATTGTGTATATTAAATAATATGATGAATGGTACAATGAAAAATGATTCATTAACACGTTGATCCTTTTGGTAAAACAAATAGTCGAGTGAAAGATAAACCTTACTATGATTCTGATGTTGAAATAATAATGATAAATTTATTTGTATGGGAAGGTATTGGTGACCAATACACATTTTAGTGATTTGATGGTTTATTATTTCATTACAGGGTTTTTACATGTTATTATTAATGTAATATATTGGAAAAGATGAGATTTTGTTTTTGGAAGCATTATTTTATTAATTAACACTTTAAGGTGATAAATGTGTTCATATATTTGGTATGATAAAATCATAGATACATTCTATTGTTTTTGGAAAATCTATTTTTATGTTTATTTGTGAATTTTAGTGAAAATCCTTACAAATTGTTTGAATTTCAAATTAGAATGAAATATTTTTTTATGTGTCTCAAAATTAACATATTATTGAATGGATTAAGGTGACCATTTTATTATATTTTTAAGGTTAAATTATGATTTATTATATTACATATTATCTGATAAAATTTGTTTTATACATTTAAAGGTTGAACAAATTATTGTTAAAGCTTATGATATAATAAGGATATTTTTTTAAAAAAATCATAATAAAATTGATTCAATCATTTAAGGGATTACGTGAAAATATATCTAATAATAAAAAAAGTTGATATTATTCTTATTAAATGGAACCTAATCAAGTAATATTGTTTTTTAAAGTGATTATATAAATAGTAAAATTATTCCATAACTCTAGGTAAAGGATTTTGATGACAAAATATTATCTGTTTACTTTTATTTCTGAGAATACAATTTTTTTTACCGGTATAAAAATTAGAGTTTTTTATGGTTAACATAATAATGACCATTTTCTCTATCACTCTCCATCAGAGATGATAGCTATAATATTCTTCCATGTCTATGTTTTCACACCCCATTAATTTTATCCCATTTGAAAACCTAACTTTTGGTGCCCTTGGCATTTCTCATTAACAATTATTAAGATGATGTTTTATTAATCCTATTTATGAATTTTTTTCCCAAAAAATAATTTTCATGTATCATCCATTGACTTTTGAAATCCAACATAAAATTGTGAGCACAAAATTTATTTAAGGATTAGACATTTTAACCCCCCCCCCTAAATTTTATGATATGTCTCTTTTAAAATTAACATCTTCAATAGCTAAGGATTCATGGAACATCGATTTTAAAACAAAAATATATTATTAAATATTAACAAGACCATTATAATAGTAATATCACCATTAGGAATAATAATATGTCCATTAGAAAAACTAAATCATCAATAAAATTATAAATAAAATTTATGTATATAATATATTAAGATATAATATATTTATTTCACAGAATAAATATATAAAAGTTTAAAAATAGTATATTAAATATTTGTATTTTTTGTAAAAAAAATGTTTTTTTACAATTTTATAATTAATATAATTATTTTAATGAAGATTTATTTTCTTAAAATAGAATCAAAGATTAATATTTTATTATATTTTTAATATATTATAATTCTGTTACACCATAATTAATCGATCAATGTGTTGAAAATTCAGTTATAATATTAAAATTTTTATTTTTTTTCAAAAAATGAATATTTTATTTTAAAAATAAGCATATCATATTTATAAAATTATATTCAAAAAGTAGAGTCCATTTTTGAAAAATAAATCACCAAAAATGGTAAGTAATAAATTTTTGGAATTTTAGAAAATAGTTTCTTTTTTAGAATGGTGAACTACAACAATTTGGAGTATTTAACATTATATGTAAATACATGAATTATTGAGTCGTGGATGATGTATGGTTGTGTTAATAACCCATTAGTTATAAATATAATTTTATAGTTACATTATTTAATTATATAAATCACCACTATTTATTGGCTTGATCAAAAATAGTAAATAGATGAATACAATAACTAAAAAGAACCCTTCTCCACCATTAAAAATACCACCCTTAACCACCTCTTCTCTTCTCACCTTCTATAGAAGAAAGAAATTATACATCCTACCCTAATCCATTATTAAGACTCTTCACAATTTCTAATAATTTCTAGTATTTCCAAAAGACAAAACCAATGTTCCTTAAGGAGGTTACCATGGAGAATAAATTCATGAGGTAAAATACTCTTTCGTTCTCTTATATTTTCATTTGTTGTATTTTTATTTTAATATACTTCAATTAAATACTATATATAAACATGAATGATAAATAAATTAACTTATATATAGTGGAGTCTTATTATGTTAATTTAATATCAACCTTGAAACCCATTCTCTTATCCCTTTTATTCTGAAAATGTAAACATATTCTATAATGAGTCGATTTGCCACCATCACGAATGCTACATTTTTTTTACATTATCAGAAAAAAGTATATTTAAAAAATCATTTATATGGTTAAAAAATATTTTATGAAACATAGTTTATATTACATAATGTTCTCAAACCAATACATAAATAAGAAATAAAATAAAATTATATATGTTTGTTGTGGTCATAAAAACCACAAAAATAAACCAATTCATTATATTTAACATTTTATATAATGAATCATACTCATACTGAATAAATAAATATATATACATATATAATATCATTAAATCATCTTTATGTTCATAACTAAAATACAATTTCAATTTTGGATAATTAATCTCATTTTACATGAACTTTGATAAATGCATACAAGTGGACCAGTCATGAAAACCCAAGATAATGAACACTAATGGATCAATGAAATTAAACGCCAAAAATCATCAAAATGGCCATAACATAACTTAAAAAATAATATAAATCATATTTATATTTAATAGGTAACTATTTATGTATTTACTTAATCTAATTTCATTAAGTATGATTTTATGTACATGGGAATAATTATTTCATATAGATGTTAAGGGCTTTCTCGTCTCAGTTTTATTTCTGGGATATATGACTTATTTATCAGTTATTAATTGTGTGTGGTATTTTTATACTTCCCTATGATATGTATTATAATTAATATTTTTACATTAATTTTAATTAATTGTTTAATTTGAGAATTATTACTCTTATGTGGCAAATGATTACCACACATTCTTTTAAAAATAAATTTTAAAGTTTTTCTATTTTTCAAATTTTAATTGGTTTTTTAAAAACATATATGACATGCGATGTTTTTACCACTTTCATGATGCCTTAATTACTTTATTAATCTTATATAGTTTAAAATTTCAATTTCAAATAAAATATTTTCTTTTATAAATTCATTTATTTCTAAATAAATCATTTCAATGTAAAAGTGGTATTTTTATAATAAAAATATTAAATGATTTTATTTAAGTATTTTCATGTATGTTACCAATGTATCTTTGATTTCTTTTATTTTAGGATGATATATTTTTATAAAATATACTATATTTTATTGAATTTTTTTTATTCGTTTGTGTATACAAATACTATTATGTTAGAATTTATAGTATTATATTTGATAATTTATGATTATGTTTATTATTAAGAGAAATTATTTAAATTTCATATTTTATATTCAATACAATAATATATTTTGATTATGTTTCATCATTTTCATCTGAGGAATGCATTAGACAAAGAATGTTTCAGGTGGGTCCCACTATAACCCCTTGATGCATCGGAAGGTCTCGTGAGACAAAGTAGACTAGTTTTTTGATAAGGCCTTACACATTAATGTAGACATCTTTTTAGAGGCCTTGATATTATATTTATGATGTCCCAAATTTTTACTTCCCTCATTATGAGATTATTCATATTTATCTATGTGATTATTCAACTAGTATAATATCCATGGATTTGTTTTCTAGCACATGTGAGTATTTATGTAGATTTATTTGATCCAATTTTACTCTAACCGTATTGTGACTAGGTTTTTTATTTTCATGGAATGTGGTATTATATATTCAATTTTCCTTTTTGTTTATGTTTATTTATGAAATTTTCCCATTTATTGTATCCCTTACTGATCATCTGTTTTCAACCCTTTAATTTTTTTTAATTTTTCTACAGTACTCCAAGATGTTTATTATTATTGAAATTAAGGGATAATCTACAATAATAGTGATGTTTCCCAAAAAGTTTATTATTATATTTTTATTAAAATTGTAATTTATAGTTTACATTTTTATATAGTTTTCAAAATCTTTTAAACAATTTTTTACTTGGGGATGTGATCTCTTATTCATAAAATCAATGTTAAAACGTATGGCACCAGCTTTGGGCTATTGGAGTTGGGGTCTTTCCAACATATACAACCACAACATCATATCCCAGGATTATGAATATGTAAAATTTATTCATTAATTCAATCCTCATCAGATATATAATATTAACCCATGAATTTGATTGGGATATATAAAACCAGTGATCATTCTTCCAAACATAAGTGGAATACTAAAAATTTATTAATTTTCAACATTATAATGAACGGGGGAAACAAAAATCTGTTTTATAAAATATCCAATAGGAAATAATTCAAGATTCTATAATATCCCGTTAAACTAAAAATGTTTTACATATATAATTATTTATATAATTCACATTTCATAAAGAATCCTTTGATAATATTTTGTTTAATAAAACATCCACGTGAAACTAATACTCATTTAATAAGTATGTCAGGTCAAAAATTTCCTGACCCGACCCTACCGGTCTCAAGCCGCAACTACCCAAACCAGCCTCCATAGGCCAGGGTCTGGCGAAAAGCGTCGAAGGTGTAACAATCTCGGGGTGGCCTTAGCCTATGTACATGTAGACACACACAGTCCACTCAATGCAGAACTGTAGAGTGAAAAGGAAACCAAAGTATGGACTATAGTATCCCAATCAAATCATGCATCGACCTCTAAAACAGAACGAGTAAAGTTCGAAAAATTATACTGACATGTAAACTGAACATTAAAGGAAAAAACACATGCCCAACTAGAAAGGATTCATATCTCGGAAAGAGGTAACGAGATTAAACATCTGGTGAGTCTCACCCATGAATGTCCTACCATGACCACTGGATGCATCCCAAGCTCTTGTGTCCTCTACGCTCTTTTGTAGTCTTGATCGACCTGTTTTTCGTCTACAATGGAACTCCATGTGTGGCAAAATACCAAGTAGGGGTGAGTATAAGGATACATAGTAGGATGCCCTGAAAGCTTGAGGGAGCAATAAAAGAGACAATACAGTGGTGAGAAGTAGACAGAACAAAGAATAGTGAACGATTACAGTAAATAGAGGGAAGCTCAACCCAACAAGAGTATGGAAGAAGACTCATCCAAACTACATGAGATAGAAATGGAGAGAAGATGAACTTCTCATCGAGTCTTCTCTAACTATAGTAGGAGAGTAGACTTGTCAAACCAAGAGGATCTAGACACGGAAAGAACGTGGCATACCATGCGCGTCTCTACCCCTCCTAGAAGTAGAGTAACTAAACCCAATGAGTGGGAAAAAAATTTAGGGTGCATATATATATATATATTCTCAACAAGAATCCATAAAGAGTGTGTAAGGGTAGCACCATCTCCAATAACTTCCCAGGAAAAGTCTCCAATAGTTCAAAGGATATCCATCACTGACGCCCAAATGTCTCGCTTTCCAAAGTTGACTCATCATTGAACCGTGCAACCAAGGGTCCCACTCTGGTAATCATAGAGAAAACTCACTGACCAGCCTAACATAAGGAAATATGCTTGAGATACCAATAGGTGACCCACTACCCATACCAATTGGATGGTAAACCCTAATAAGTCAATGGGTGACCCACTGCCCACCCCGCTGGATATTAAACCCCAATAAATCAATGGGTGACACACTGCCCAGCCTTGCTGGTGGGGAAACCCTAATAAGTCAATGGGTGACCCACTTCTCATCCCCTCTAGAGGGTAAACCCCAATAAATCAATGGGTGACCCACTGCGCATCTCCGATGGTCGATGAACCTTATTAAATCAACTAGTGTCCCACTGCCCGGCCCCGCTAGGGGGTAAACCTGGAATTGGTCTGATAACTCTTCATTACAACTAACATCATAGGGTGTCACCACCATCGACACCATCAGTTGGTTTGGAGTGCATCAAAAGGAACCTTCGACCAATTCCCTATTATGTTTCCATATTTAATGAGACCTCGAATAAGGCTCCACACACCAAAAAAGATTACGTTGTTTCAATACTCTTGTAAAAACATGACAAATGTACTATTCATATGCCCCGAATGGACGTCTGGTGAAAAAGTCGCAAAACACTATAGGGTTCTTGAATGACGGCCCGTGGGGACATGCCTCAATGCTGGCATCAAGGCCTGAAACCACCCCAAACAGTTTCTTATCGATGCAAGGGACACAACACTGTGGACGACACCTAAAATGGACTCTCGATGTGCTCACGCCATCCGAAACAAGAATCTCGGTGAGGCACTAAATATCACTTAATGGGTGTGTCACCCCACTGAGCCCCCATCTCGGGAATTAAAAATCCATGAGACCATCTCAAAACCATAGTATTGATCCGAGGATTTTGTTTCTATAGACATCATTCAAATCTGATGCATGGATGGATAGTTAATGGCATTTTAATGCCAATGTATAGAGACAGGGTGGGCCGGACCGGTTCGGTCGGTCCATCCCTTTAGACCGGTAGTCCACAGCTTGGTCGGCCGGACTGCCCGGTCCACTGTGTCCCACGGTTCACCGTGCGGGCCGAGCTACTTTACCCAGACCGACATGATCCAGTCCAGTGTTTCCCCCACTGGACCCACATTTTGCAGGTCTCGGTCTACTCCAGGGGTTGTCACGACCCCGGTCTCACGATGCACGCCGACCGGTGAAGCCAACCAGCGCAACCCCCGGACCTCTCGCAAGCGTCGCTGATGCCGCCTCTTGTGGCCGCTTGCCTGCAGCTGGCTGTGCCACCACCTGATGATCTGTCGCCCTACTGCCGTCTTGGACCGTCGGGCGGAGCCACCAGACCGCCCTGGAACCACTGGAAAATAGGAGTTTTGCTGGAAAACATATTTGAGTCACCCAGGACACTCCATGACTTGAACTTTTGATCAGAAAGAATCATTCGAACTCTCATATAGATCCCTACTCATATATGGTCTTCTCTCAGTAATTAAACATCATTTTGACGCAATAAATTGAGTTCAAATAAGATTAGGTAATTTAAAATGAAAACACAACGATCATAACTCGCAGGGCGTAGCCCATCGCATCACAAATGATCTACCAGAGCCGCAACTAGCTTGGAGAGGTGGGGAGAGGATCATGAAGAAGATGGATGTTCTTTGTTGGGAAAGATTCCTTCGGAGAGATTCTAATGGAGAAGAAGGAATGGGGGTGGATGTTTTTATCTAGGAAAATTTTAATTAAAATTTAATTAATTTTAATCAACCACCAGAAGGCCCTTACCAGAACCCTTAATAGTGTCAAGGTTAGACCAAACGTAGGGTAAAACCCATATTCTAAGAGAAACAATGGTCTTACAATTTTAATCTGAGCCTCTGTTCAGAAGTTATAAACTTCACACCCGAGGCCGAAAAATTATGAAAACGCCCCTGGTGGCGTTTTCCACAGAAGGGCCTTACCCACAAAAGTTACAACCCTCCTATGGTCAAAAAAACGTTACTAACTCAATGGTGCCCTCAGTTTTCCAATCAGAGCCACTGTTTAGGAGTTATTCTATTTATTTGATGTGTCTAGTGTGAATGCACATAAAATTTAATTCAGACCACACCGGGGCTCTGAATATCACACCGTCTAAACTCCCTACTCTGGAATAACATCAAGAAAAAAAATCAATGTCTTACAGGCTCAAAAACCCAGGTTCTTACATCATTCCCTCCTTCATGTTATTCGTCCAAAAAAAAAACAAAACTACAAAAACAACTCGGGATACTGAGCCCCCATATGGCTCTCTCGTTCCCAGGTTCTCTCTTTCACCCTCTCGTGCTTCCACAACACTCCAACTAAAGGAATGGTATGTCCTCTCAATGTCTGCTCCAACCGGTCCTCAATCACCACTAAGGCTTCGCAATGGTGGCTCCATCCACAATGTCAAGATCTCCCTAGTCAATAATATGTGTGGGGTCGTGCACGTATTTCCACAACTGTGACATGTGGAAGTCATCATGCAATCTCTCCAGCTATGGGGGAAGATCAAGACAGTAGGCAACCTTCCCAATCCTGCATGCGATCTCAAAAGGCCCGATGAAACTTGGGTATAGCTTTCCTCCTTGGCTGAACCTCTGTGTTCCACGCCACAAGGTGACTCTCAAAAAGCATGGCCCCCCTGCTTGAACTCCAAAGGTCTTCCATGATGCTCTACGTTAGAAATTTGTTTGCACTGATCTGTCCTCATCTACTCACGAATGACCTGAACATTCTCCATCATTTCCCGCACCAACACTGGGCCCATGAGGGAGGTCTCACCAACCTCTGTCCAGCACAACGATGACCTGTAGGGTCTCCCGTAATGGGCCTCAAAAGGTTCCATGCCGATATTAGAGTGGTAAATATTGTTATACTTGAAATCCACCAAGGGTAGGTGATCCCCCCGACTTAGTCCAAAGACTAACACGAATGCCTTGAGCATATCCTCCAACACCTGGATTGTGCACTCGGTCTTCCCATCCATATATGGGTAAAATGTTGTACTCATACACAGCTGAGTCCCTAAAGCATCCTGTAGGGCTCGCCACAATCACACTATAAACAACACGTCACGGTCGAAGATGATCTCCAAGAGTACTCCAAGATGGTGGATGATCTCCCGAAAGTACAACTTCCCTAGACTCTCCACTGAGATCTACTCCCTGATGGCAAGGAAGTGTTCCAACTTCATGTGTCGGTCCACCATCACCAAAATGGAATCATGACACTTCAATGTGAGTGGAAGCCATGTGATGAAGTCCATAGATATTCCATCCCACTTCCACTCCGGGATATCAAGGGGAAGTAAGAACCCTATCAGATCCTGATGCTCTTCCTTCACCTACTGATAGGTAGGACACCAAGAAACAAACTCAGCTAAGCTCCGCTTCACAACAGACCACCAAAAATGCCACTGAATGTCTCTGTACATCTTCCCCACCCCGGGATGTACAACCAATAGAGAACTTTGGAATTCCCACATCACCTCCTCCTTCATCTCCACTAGTACTACGGCTCACCCCTAGAACATGGTCTCATGATCCCTCCATCAGAATAACCATTGGGTGCGTTGCCCATGGATATCTGATCACGTAGTACCTTAGTGTCGATATCCCCCAGCTGGGACTCTCTCACATACTCAATGTGCAAAGGAGTTAGCATCATCGACTGCAGAAAAGTCATACCCTCCTACTCCACTAAGGTCAGTAGCCGGTAAGACAACTACTCTAAATTTTCCTGCACTAAAAATAATGGGACTTCCTATTAAAGGAATCTGCTACCACGTTTCCCTTCCCTAGAGTGTAGACTATCTCATAATAACAGTCCTATAAAATCTCCAGCCTACACCTCTACCTCAGATTTAGATCCCTCTGAGTGATGATGTACTTGAGGCTCTGGTGGTCTGAATAGACCACAAAATGACCACCCAGAAGGTGGTGTCTCCATAACCTAAAGGAGAAGACCACCCCTGCCAGCTCCATATCGTGAGTCACATAATTCTGCTCCTGGGGCCTCAAATACCTCGACCAATATGAAATCATTTCCCATTGATGAATCGACATGAATCTGAGCCCATCTCATGAAGTATCACAATATACCATGAACATGACGCCCTCCCCAGGAAGCCTCAACAATGGAGCACTAGTAAGCCTCCACCTAATCTCCTTGATGGCCTTCTAGCACTGATCAATCCAGGTGAATGGTCGTCCCTTCCACGTCAATGAGGTCATAGTTGCAGAAATACTAGAGAAATCTTCCACGAACCTCCAGTAGTACCCTTCCAAAACATGGAAGCTCTGCACCTCTGACGCATTCTTTAGTGGCTCCATAGAAAGAACTGCCTCTATCTTTTTGGGATCTATGGCCAATCCCTATATCGTAATGAAATTCCCCAGAATGTGAACCTCATGTATCCAGAACTGACAATTCGAGATCTTCCCATAAAGTTGGTGCTCCCGGAATAAGTCTAGGACCATCCTAAAATGCTTTGCATGCTCATCCTCCATCGTAGAGTAGATGAGTATGTCATCAAAAAAGACAACCACAAACTGGTCCAAATACAGATGAAAGATCTGGCTCATCGAAGCCAGGAAAATGTTAGGGGAATTTTTCACACCAAAGGGCATTACCAGAAAATCATAATTCCCAAAACCAAAACGGAAATCCAACTTTGGGATGTCAGCCTCACAAACCCACAACTAGTGGTAGCTGGATCACAGATCAATCTTGGAGAATCTCTTCACACCTATCAACTGGTCGAAGATGCCATCAATTCTCAAAAAATGGTTCTTTTTTTATTGTGGAATGATATAAGTGATGATAATACACACAGAGTTGCAGACTCTCATCTTCCTTTTTCACAAACAAAACCAGAGCTTCTGAGGGGGACACACTAGGCCTGATGAATTCCTTCTAACAATGGTCCTCCAACTATAGTTGTTGCTCCTGAAGTTTGGTGGGTGACATTTGATATGTAGCACATGATATTGGGGTAGTCCTCGACATCAAGTCAATACAGAACTCAATCTCTCACTTCAGAGGTACTCCCGGGACATCCTTGGGAAAAATGTTCATATAGCCTCTACAATGGTAGAGATCAAGGTGCCTATAGCATCTGCTGCTCCGAGAGGCATTATCACCATATTGTGAGAAAATGGTCATGCTCTATTCCTCAGAGCACTCAACTGCACTGCCACGAGGTCTCGCTCACCGAGTATCCTGAGCCTCATCCCATCAGAATGCACGCACGTGACTCATCTGCGATGACAGTAGATCTGGTCATGAACCATAGAAAACAAATCAATGCCCAGGATGACTTCATAAGGTTCTATCATGATGACCAATAGGTCCCACGTGAAACTATCTCCTCTGAAAAACAGTTCACACTGTCTGCAAAAAATGGTCACTAATGAGGCACTTCTCATAGAATCCTCGAAGATAATCGTTGTTTTCCATGTCTCTAATGGGAGATCCAACTATCGTACCAAAAGTGGGGATATAAAAGAGTGGATGTTGCATGTGACTACTAGTACCGAAGCAAGCGTAGAGTAAACACAATGCGTACCACTTCCATATCATGTGCTGTGAGGTCACAAACACTCATAGCCTGATTTTTCCCATGACCCCTACCGCCACCTCCCTAATACTGACATGGGCCACCCAGTGGTGGCAGTGGAAGGACCTCAAAACGTCATCCCCCACCTCCAGGTCCTGTTTCTCTGCATGTTCCGCCTCCCGGAGGACCCCCATGTCCTCTCCTGGGAGATCCCTGGTCACTGTGCTACCTCTACTGTTGCGGTGTGCCCACTTCCTGTCATGACTGATCGACACACCTGGTCGGGCAGTCTCGTGTTAGGTGAACCTATACATCAAAAGAATAACACTAAATCTCTCATGACTGACCCTGTGCTCTATAGAACCACTGTGGTGTAAGACCCTGCCCCTGAGTAAGCTCACAGAAGGGTCCCCTTGACTGAGGCCCTGCTCTCAACCGCTTGCCTGTTACCGAAGACTCTACTCTGAAGCGTCCACTGCTAGGCCCTGCCTACTATCATCCCTTGCCCAAGAAGATCTCTATCACAAGAACCCACTCTAGCATCCCAGCATATGTAGGGATGCACATAGGTACTACACTAGCATAGATCTCCCTACAAAGACCCTTCTCAATCTTCTGTGCTCGGAAGTAACTACTACGGATCATATCCTGCGAGTAGTGTGTCATATTGGTAAATCAGGCCTTGTTTTGTGCAATGGTCTTCCCCCCTTACTTCATCTCCAGATGCTCCTAAATCCGAACAGATCATAAACAAGAGAGGGTGTACTCCTCCTGGAAAAGCTATTGGATACTATCCCACATGAGAGACGACTCATCGTGGTTCTGCATAACCAACCCCCACAAACTTCTCACCGTCACGAGGAAAAGGATGGTAGCTAGGGAAACCATATGGTCTTCTGGTGTCTATAACAGCCTGGAATGTTGGTCCATAGACTATATCCAGTCTTCTATTTCTTGGGGATTCGAGTCCCTGTCAAACTTCTATGGCCACTAACGCTAGATGTCTTGGAGCGCACTCATCCTGTGCTCAACCTCGGCCTGTGGTACTGGTATTAACCATCTCTCTCCAGATATAGGGGCTAATGAAGAACCACTAGGTTGAAGGGGATCACATGAGGGTCCCTGAACTGACGCCTTATCGCTCGCCAGGTCTTCATCATGAACTAGAGAGTGTAACCTCGCTGGCTGTTGCCATGGGGGAATCCGGAAAATTATCAAGGTTTACCACGATCAGATTAGCATATATATATATATCATTAATAATAAAGGTGAGATGACTCAAAAAGGATAATCAGAGACTCAATCCTACAAAATGCATGTTCCAAAGTTCCCTGCAACATGTGTCACAGTTTTCCGAGTCTATAAGCTGGTTATCAAGGTACTGGTAAATGGATTCGTCGGTCGTCCGAACCATCACTGGACTCCCTGGCCTTAGAGACACTCTTGATACACATTGATCCTATATCCCTAAATCCAAACCAATTTTTTTTTGGGACGTCTGAACAATGCCCCATGGAATGAACCATAATCTGATACCACTTTTTCACAACCCGACCCTACCGGTCTCGACCCACAACTACCCCAAGCCTACCTCCATAGGCCATGGGATGGCGAAAAACACTGAATGTGAAACAATATCAGGTATGCCTTGGCCTATGTACCTTTACACACACAAACAACCCACTCAATGCAGATGAGTAGATTATAAAGGAAACCAATGTATGGAAAAAAATATCCCAACTAACACATGCATAAACATCTAAAACAGAAAGAGAAAAATGGTGAAAAGTATACTAACATGTAAAATGAATAGTAAAGGGAAAAACACACGCCCAACTAGGAAGGTGCCACAACCCGATAACAGGTAATGTGAGTAAACAGCTAGTGAGTCTCAGACCTGAAAATCCAACTTTGAACACTGGAGGCATCCCAAGATCATGTGTCCCAAGCGCTTCTCTGTAGTGTCGATCAACATTTCCGTCGTCTTCAAGGCCACACCAAGTGCGGGAAAAGCCGAAGCAGGGGTGAGTATAAAGATACTCAGTAGGATTACAGAAATCTAGAGGGAGAAAAAAAAGGAGGCACTAAAGAGGTGATCAGTAGACAAAACAACAAATATTGAATTATTATAGTAAATATAGTGGAGCTCAACCTAACAAGAGAAAGGAAGAATACTCATCCAAAGGCAAAGATCTAGAAACAGAGAGAAAATGAATGTCAAGTTGAGTCTTTGCAACCTATAGCAAGAGAGTAGATTCGTCCAACCAAGAGGAGATAGACATGGAATGTACTTGACATACACCAAGCGTCTCCAGGCCTCCTAGAAGTAGAGTAACTGAACCCATGGAGTTTGGAAAAAAGTAGGGTGTATATATATATATGTGCTCAACAAGAATCCTGAATGAGTGTGTAAGGGGATCCCCATCTGCAAGCTCAGCCCTTTAATAATTGGCAATAGTTCTAATGATATCCATCACTAATGGCCAAATGACCTACACGCCAAAGTTGTCTCATCGCTGAATCGTACAAACAAGGGTCCCACTCTGGTAATCAGGGAGAAAGGCCAATAACATTCCTTGTAGAATGAACTATGCCTATGAAACCAAAGGGTGACCCACTGCCCAGTCCGGCTAGATGGTAATCCCTAATAAGTCAATCGGTGACCACTGCCCTGCCCCGCTAGAGTGTAAACCATAATAAATCAATAGGGTGACCCACTGCAAAGCCCCGCTGGAAGTTAGACCCTATTAAGTCAATTGGTGACCCACTTCCCAGACCCGCTGGAGGGTACACACCAATAATTAAACAGGTGACCCACTGTGCAGCCCCGCTGGAGGGTAAACCCTAATTAATCAATCTACACATCCCCACTAGAGGGTAAACCTGGAATTTATCTGATAACTCTACACTACAGCTGACATCACAGTGTGCCACGAACATCGCTACAGTGCGCTTGTTCGGATAGCTTCAAACGAAGCTCCGACCAACGTCTTTTTATGTTTCTTCATTTAATGAGATCTCGAATGTGGCTCAGTACGCCCAAAAAGATTACACCATTTCTATCCTTGCAAGAAAACAACGCCATATCGACTATTCATATTCCCCAAACATATGTCTGGTGAAAAATTCGCAAAATGTTGCACGCCGCTTGAATGACGGCCAATGGGCCCATGCCTCATCTCAGACTTCAATGCCTGAAACAACCCTGGACAATTTCTTCTCGATGTTAGGGTCACAAATCCACTGAAAATTCCTAAAACAGACTCTGAATGTGCTCACGCCATCCAAAACAAGAATCTCGGTGAGGTGCTAAATAACACTTAACGGGCGTTTCGCGCCACCATGCTCCCATCTCAGGAATTAAAAATCCCCAAGACAATCTCAAAACCTAAGTCTCGATCCGAGGATCTTGTTTCCGTAGAAGACACAGAAATTTTATACTTTTTTGAGATTTAGTGACTTTTTATCGTCAATGTACAGAGATGGGGTGGGTTGGACTAGTTCGGCTGGGCCACATCTTTAGACCGGCGGGATGCGGATCGTCCGCCCGAACCCCCTGGTGCACCGCGGCCCGTGGTTCACCACGCGGGCTCCGCTGCTTCACTAGGACCGGCACAAGCCTTTCTAGATTTTCTCCCATGGGACCCGAGTTTCGCGGGTCTCAGTCTGCTCTTTTTTTCACGACGACCCTGGTCTCGCACTACATGCCGACCGGCAAAGCAGAACAGTGCACGCCCCCTGACCTCCCACATGTGTCGTTGATGTCGTCTCCTGATGCTGCTTGCCCACAGCTGCTCGCTTGTAGCCGGTTGCACCACCTCCTGAGCATCTACTGCACCGCTGCTATCCCAGACCACATGGGGAGCCACCACCTCTATGACTCACCAGTCCACCGCGCGGAGCCGCTGGACCGCCCGGGATCAACTGTAAAACAGGGGTTTTGGCCGAAAACATCCCAGGGTCACCCTAGACACCCCGGGATTGAAAATATTGATCCTAAAGAACATTTAGAAATATCGGATCGAGCCTTACTCAAATATGGATTTCACTCTATAATTGAACAGCATTTAGATGCTATAAAGTGAGTTCAACGAAGATGCGGGAATTTAAAATGAAAACACAACGATCCTACCTCACAGGGTGTAGCCCGTCGCTTCACAAATGATCGTCCAAAGCCGCAATAACCTCGGAGAGGTGTGGAGAGTCGCTTGAAGAAGGTGAAGTATCTTTGTTGGTAGAGCTTTCTCTTTAGAGATTCTAAGGGGGAAGAAGGGGGAGTGGATGTGTTTAAGTAGAAAAAACATAATTAAAATTTAATTAATTTTAAACACCCACGAGTAGGCTCGTACCCAAACCCTCGAAGGGGTTGAGGTTAACAAACTCCTAGGGTAAAATTCAAGTTCTGAGAACTGAAGTGGTCTCATAATTTTAATCCAAGCCTCCATTCAGATGTTATAATGTTTACGCCCATGGACTCTAAAATATGAATTCACTCCTAGTGTCGTTCTCAGCATAAGGGCCACATTAAAAAGTTACACCCCTCCTAGGATAAATGAAATGATCCTGACTCAACAATGCCCTTGGTTTTCCCATATGAGCAATCGTTTAGGAGTTATTCTATTTATTTTCAAGGTCTAGTGTGAATGCAATTAATATTTAATTCTGGCCACACCGCGGCACGAAATCCCAAGATATCTGAAAGCCAATCTATGAAATAACATCAAAAAAAGAATAAATGTCTTATAAGCTCAACAATCTCGGGTTTTTAAAAAACGAATATGTTTTAAAAACATAAATATATATAAAAGTATCATCATTTATTCAATCATATATATAGAATAGTTGATCCACTAATATAATTACATAATAAATGAAATTGTAGTTTGATTTATGATACATGAAATTAGTATAGATAGGTCCTTTCATGATAAATATGTTCTTATAGTTGAAGGAAACTGATGAAAAAAATTTGTATTCATAATTATAATTGTCATAGTTATCAATTTCATCCCCATTATATCCATTTAATAAAAAAATACATTGATGAATATGGTTTTTGATAAGAATTATATTATATAATAATATAGCTAAAAATAAAAACAATATAGACTTAGAATAATGAAGTTCAATAAAAAAATTTATAACTCTAAATAATGATATTGATTTACCATGTATCATATTTATAACTGTGATTTCCATGAAGATATTTTATCCTAATCTACCAGAAATATAAATAAATTAATAACCTATTCCATAAAATTAATAATACATATTTCTATTTATAATAATAATTAATTAAAACATTCATCAACTGTTACATTTTTGTAATATTGTTTCAACAAAGGGTGATAGTAATCTTGTTCTTTTTTAAATAGGATTAAAAAATGGTATAAATAATCATTTTATCACAAAGATAAATAATTAAAAACAATTATTTGAAAATAATTTATTGATAATTAATAATAATTTATTATTATATTATTTGAGATATTCAGTTAAATTTTTATAGGATGAAAATAATGATGACTTACTATTTTGGAAATTTATAGATATAGATGGATTGCCTTATGAATATAATAATTTATTATGTTATACAAAATTCTCTATATAAAAGAAATATATTACTTCTATATATCATATATAATGAAAAAATATAATGTAAACCTATTCATAATTGGAAGTGAAGTAAAACAAAACACATTTATTAGTGGTTACAATTTTTTTGTAATATAAACAATTCACATTTTAGTCTTTTAAAATAAATGGGGTTGGAGGATAATAAGTGTAAAATAATTATAATTCGATTGTAAAATTATATTGAAATTGATGTAATCATTTTGATATTAGGGAAAAAAATTTAGGAGTAGGAAATTAATACAATAAAAGATAATTTTAATGATAGGAAACAAACATATTGCTCAGTTCTCCGATTATCTTATTTTAGAAGATGATTAAAACATTGAGTTGTGGAATTTTTAAAATTAAAAAAAGCCTCTTAATGGTGGACAATATTATGATGTTGAGGAATTTTATAATATTGTACTAATATAGTGTTTTTTGGTGATGGAATGTTTGGAGAA
Source organism: Viscum album (assembly GCA_963277665.1). Classification (NCBI taxonomy): domain Eukaryota; kingdom Viridiplantae; phylum Streptophyta; class Magnoliopsida; order Santalales; family Viscaceae; genus Viscum; species Viscum album. Next base: position 1,499,814,232 of record OY728161.1, read on the forward strand.
GAGTTCCTCTTTAATAATTTATAAGGTGTATAATTTTTTTCAATTCCAAAAACAATTCAAATATGGGATGTCACCTTCAATAAATGTGTCTCTAAAATGGAGAAATAATATATAGGAAAGTATAAAAGGTCTATAAGTATATATTACCTAAATTTGGAATACTTTTTCAATACTTTTGGCCACACACCTCTAAGGATAATTAAATTTACAATTTATTAACCATATTTACTGCTATTTATATTGGTAATAAAATATTTTTCCAATATATAAATTTTACTTAGCACATATATTCAAAATATTTATTAATAAAACTATTCTTTTAATCAAACGTGCTAAGTGAAAAACATTTTATGAAAATACAAAATTAAAATTACATTGAATTAAATTTTTTTGACGATATAACATATGTTGTAAAATATAAAAGGTGGGTTTATAATTTTTGATAAAAAAATTTAATTTAATTTCACATATAAAATAATAATTTGTTCTTATAAAAAGGTTTCATTTGTTTATAACTCTATATTTTACATATAATGAAATAAAATACAGGCTATTTATAAATACAATTTTTGATAACATTCACATAAAAATAAATATTTTTATAAATATCATTATAATGATCATAATATAATTTTTCCAGGAATAATTGAATAATGATGTTAATTATTTTAAATTAATAAAATTCAAAAACACAAGATATATTTTTTAAAATAAAATTATATTATATACAAAAAAAGTTATTTTTATAGGAATATAAATTTTAGTATATTAACTATATATTTTCATATAATTTATTAATTAAAATTATATTATTAAACAATTTAAATATAATTTGATGATACATGGACAATATATTAATGTAGGGGAAAATTTTATTATTAGCATAGTTAAAATAAAAGAGTAGATATTTAGGGTTAATTTAATTTGGTTTTAATATATATATTTATGCCTTAAAATTCATTTATCAATGTTTATAACTACTAATTCTATTCATAACATACAATGTTCAGGATTTTTTTCTCTTCAGTGTGGTTAATGCTATCAGAATAATTATTTACACGATAAAAAAATAAGGACATTACATTATACACCTAATAATAAGAATTTCATCTTTAAAAATGTTTTATATGGATGAATAATACTAGTTACTTTTTTTCATTACACACTCTGGTTCCAATTTAAGATCATAGAACATAATATTTTTTAATAAAACATATACTAATGGTATTGTTATATATCACATACTAGTGAATAACTAGAATGTCAACTGGTTCTTTCAAATACGAGATATCATGTTCTTATTTAAAGGATTCCTTGATCAGTACATGTTGATCACCTATTGTGTAATTCTTCAAAAGCATTACATGGAACACAAATTGAACTTGGAATTTTTTATGTGGAGTGAAAAGTGATTAAGTATATCCTTAATTATCTATTGGGTAATATCAAATTGGAAATTAGATCCAAAAATCAATGGATATTTTTTATATTATTCAAAACTCTTAGGATGGATTAGATTGCGTATGGAAATTTGGATGTATCCATCTTAAACATGGTGTACTCCGATTATCCGAATGGGGTTTTTATTTCAACCCATTTACCTATAAACATTCAATGCCATAGATTTGAGATGGAACCCATGGTAATAGCTTGAATTTTTGAACCCAAAAATCTTGAGTGATATCACCTCCTACATTGGGGTTCCCTTAATGATAGATCAAAGAATGTTGAATGGATATTTGGTTCTACATGAAAGAGTTATGGTAGATGAGAATATAGAATTGATAATTCCCAATGATATCACATTCAATGATAATGAATACAGTACTAAGGTCAGGATAGAATATGAAAATATTACACATTCATGTGAATATTACAAACTTATGGTTCACTCTATCATGAATTGTAGATTGGTGGAAAAGCAGGTCAATCATCCCAATGATATGAATGGTCTCAAATCAAGAGGATGAAGGAAAAGATAACTATTTTGGATAATATATATCCCCCTATAAAATGAAATGAATGATGGGTGAAGAATATTGGTGACCCGTCTACCTAAAATGATCCACCTTGACATACATGGGATAAACTGCTAGAAGAGGATATTGAAATTGATGAATATCATTTTGCAAATAAAATTTCAATTCTTTTCTGGGATTTTGTATTTAAAAATTAATGGGAATAAAAAAATGATGATCAAATACCGTGAAAGGGGGATAAAGTTAATTACATGAATGATGACCATGTTATGTCTACAAGAAACACTACCCAATCCATTTAGATAAATTATACATCATAGGTAACTATGAATAACATCTATCTTCCTACTGATTACATTACATTTCCAACTATTGAAGACAACATAGTGGCTTCAAGTAACTCTACATTAAAACACATTGATGAATCTACCCTCAAAGTTTCAATTGAAGTAAATATCATTACATATGGGTCTGAACAGAACCTATACATTGAAGGGACTGTGGCTTCTCAGCCTGGCATATTCAATGCTATTATAGTGGAGATCCAGGGGTCCTACAGCAACATCTTTATTCCCTCCATGATACAGAGAACTAAAGAGTCTCTATAATTATACATAAAATGTGGATCACCCAAACAATAGTGTAGACAAATAAAACTACGGGCACAAATAATAATCTTAAGGTGATTGTTTTTCTCAAACTGGAACATAACATACATGGGAGTTTTTGGAACACAAAAGAAGACCTTCTAAACCTATGATGAATATTACTGGACAAAATTTATAATGGCCTGATGAAGTGGTTGGTTCATCTATTTATAGAATAGATGAAAAATTCCCCATAAATATACCAATTGTAAACATTAACAAACCATAATCTGGTTAATGTAGAAAAAACACCTTGAAACTGAAAAGATATGTCTCTATAAACCATGTTAGTGCTGAAAAAAAACCAGATAAAAGAAAAGTTAGGGAAACATTATTATATTTTATCTCTTAAAGATCCCATGATCGAACAGGATATTGACACTCCAAAAAGAAAGAATAAATATATCAACCCTCCCAATAAATCCTCAAGGAAAATGAACTCTTGATGTAAGTGGGATTAGTTGTCCATCCATAAAACTTGGTCAAAATGAATATACTATATGGGATCTATCAAGGTATTTCTAACAATGACACCACCACAAAATTTAATAGAATTTTATCCACCCATAAAATAATAAAAATCAATCTATGATCCTAAAATTAACATTCATTAAACTTTTACTAGATTTGATAAAATTAGTTGCAATTTTATTTGTGCTATTTCTAATAATACTTGTGTGGATTCAATTTGGATTTTTCTCACTCATATTTATGCAATGTTTATATATATAATAGTGACACTCAATCATTCACCTATGAACTGTATTGTAATACCATTCATATCATTTTATGCTTTATTTATGCTAATAATAGATATCAGGATAGGGTTTCTCTATGAAAAAACTTATCTCTTTTAAACATCATGTTCCAAGATCCATGGAACATTATTAGATAAATAAATGTTATTATTGGAACTAGTTAGAAAATGGGACCTTCTCATTATAAAAATTCATCAAAAGAATTTAATCATGTATTGAGGATTATAACCTATTTGAGATAAATCACATAGGATCCAAATATTCTTGCTATAAAAGATATCAAGATAGGGTAATGTCTAGTAAATGTGATATAGGAATTACAAAAATACAAATCCTTGTTAACTTGGACACTATTTCTAGCATCACCGTAGATCAGATAAACTATGATCATCACCCTATTCAAATCAATCTCAATTCTAGAGTTTCCAATCCTATCTATCCATTTAAATGTAACATTTATCAGAACACTGTGATATATTTTGAAAATATTATTAAAGACACCTGAAATTACATCAATTATAAGAATGATACATTTTCTTATATTATTAAATTGATACATTTAAAGAAAAATCTAAAGTCACGCTATAAACAAAGATTCAACAAAACTGTTAATGAAATATATTCTCTGTAAAAAACACTCAATTTAATTAAAATTGAATCTATGAAAAATGAATATGATAATGATCCCAATCATGAAATTGATATGTTAAATAAACTAAACTCTCTTCTCACCATAATATATAATCTATGAAAACAAAATTTGTAAATTAACTAGATCAAATATGGTGACAATAACATTAAATTATTCAATTCTTTTTAAATATCTAGGAAAGCTTATAAACACCTTACCTTCCATAAATATGGGGAAAGAATAATTGAAAATTATTAAGGTTTGACTAATAACAATTTTCCTACTTCTATAGTATTTTTAATCGTCCTAATCATAATAAATACATAATGAAAGATATAATTTCTATCATAGTGGGTGAAAATAAAAACTTTCTACATAAAAGTTTTCCTATAGAGCATGAGATTAATAGGGTTGTGTTTATCATAAATAAAGACAATTCCCATAGCCTTGATGGTTTCACAAATTCCTTTTTACACTATTGAAATATCATAAAATATGTTGTTTGTAAATTGATTTAATCCTTTTTCACTAATGGTTACTATCCTTCTAAGATTAATGCTCAATTACTCTCCCTTATTCCAAAAGTTGATAGAAATTCGTAAATTAATCTATACAGACCCATTTCACTCATTAAAACTATTTATAAATTCATTTCCAAAGATATATCTAATAATATTTGTATTATTGATATCAAAATTTCTTCTTAGAACAATTCCAAATTCCTTAAGGGAATAAACATACAGGAATGGATATGTCTTCCCTATAAAAGTACTAATTTACTAAAAAATACTAATAGTGGAGGCCACATTATCATTAAACATTAAACTAGAAACTATTTTGAAATCATGGAGTGGAGTTTAATTTTCAAGGTCCTTACTATGTTTTGTTTTAGTGATACATTCGTTATCATTGTTAAAACACCTTTTGGTTCTAATCATATTTCAATATTGATTAATGCTTATACAAAGGGAATCATTAATTTCACACTTGGAATTAGACAAGGGTACCATGTTTATTTAATAATTTCCATTATTTTTTAGGACAACCTCAACATACATACCACCAAGATGGTCAACCAAGGTAAAAATAATCATATTATTGCCTCTAGAAACCTGATGGTTCCCTCAAAACTCTTATATGTGGATGATAAAAATTTATTCCATTGTGGGGAAAATAGAACATCAATAATCTCAATAACTCCCTCTCTCACTATGAATAAGTATCATGGAAATCCATAAAAAGGAGAAAATCCTCATTTTTCATTAGAAAAAATTTCCTATAACCAGATAGGCTTCTATAATAAATGACCTTGGATTGAAAAAAAGATCTCACCCATTCATGTACCATGGAGTACATATCTTATTGGGGGATCCTAAAAACACATACATCTTTATTATATATTACTATATTAACATTCAACTCTCTTCATGGAAATGATAATCTATATCTATGGTAGGACAGACTTGTATTGTCAAATATAGAAATGTTTCTAATATGATTTACTCCATGATGGTTTATAATTTTCCAGTTGAATCAATTAAAAATAATAATATAAGAATAAAAAACATTGTTTGGAGTGGAATCACTCATGAGAGTAACTTGTCAATTTCCTATGGTATAATTATTTTAAACCCCTTTACAATTGTGGTTTTGGTATTAAGAACATATGCCTCTTTAATGAATCCCTTCAATCTATGATCATGTGGAACCTTACAGAAAATAGTTCCTTGGAGATGATATTATTTAGAAAATTAATTTATGACAATATATGAAAAGGATGGACCTTGAACAAAAACTCATCTATATGGACTTCCATTAAGAAATATTTTACAAAAAATTATGTCTCTCTGTTGATGCATTGTCAATAAAGATTCTTCTTCGAACATTTTTTTAGATAACTACATTGGGTTCCCTCATTCATAGTTGACTAATTCCATGAAATTATCTACTAATATTAATATCTAAATAAATGACTATATTCAATCTTTGGAAATAAATTTACCTAATGAGAGAATTTCCCTTATTACCATTTACACTTTTTTTAACACTGTTGATTTTTTTTGTTTTGGGAACCATCTCATAATGGTGTTCTAAACTCTAAAATCTACTACAAGCATAATTTCGGTAATGTTATCCATGATTTCTATTGGATCAAAATATTTAACAATCCATGAGTTAGACCCCATATATTAGCTTTTTTATGGACAATAGCACACAATAAAGTCACCCATAATAATTGTCTTCAGTTATTTGGCATTCAACTCTGTTCTAAATATTGTAAGTGTAATTTACACAGAAATGATGTCGACCACCATTTCTTTTCTTCTGCTACTACTTCTACACTATGTAAATACATATTTGAAATTTCTGATCTCATATGGAACCTTTTGGACTCCATTCGAACTCATCTTGAATGATTCATAGCTATAGATGCTTCACATCTAGTTGAAAAACATTTTATTATTACTATTGTAGAACTGATACATGTAATATGGTATGAGAGGAATCTAATAATTTAAAAAATAACACATTCAATATTTGTTCTGTTCATGTGAAGATATATTTTTCTATCAAGGAATCTAGAATGATGAAATTATGTACCACCCACAACTTCCTCAATGATTGTATTGTTCACTGTTAGATTAGAAACAAAGGAAGATTCTGTCAGATGAATGTTTTTTTGAAACTTTTCTGGAAACCACCACTCTTAATATAGATCAAAATAAATGTGTATGGTTCCTCAAAATGCATCTCAGGCCCCACTAGATATGGAGTAGTTTGTAAGAACCAAAATGGTAATATTCTAGGATGTGTCTACAACATGTGGGGTTTCTCCTCCTCCTAAGAACTTTAAATGTAAAACATTATTATCATTATCAGTCTCGTCATGAAAAAAGGATGGAATAACATATGGCGGGAATGTGAATCCATTATCATCATTCATGATCTTTGATATGAGAAGGTTCACATGGTGTGGCCCCTCATAACAAGATGGATGACGGGCCTTTAAATTCAGAATGAGCTCAATCATATTATGAACCATGCTTACCACAAGGTGAGCACGATGGAAGATGGTCTTACATACAAGGGAATTAACAATGATATTGTCTAGATGGACGCTCTTCCAAAATATCTCATCCTGTTCTTGGAAAAATAATGTAATAAATTTCTAAATTTTGGACATTTGTATTATTTTTTTCATCTTTATATATTTTCTTGGTTTGGTCTTTTGACCAAGGCATCATCATTTAAAAAAACATCATCGGGATCTAAATCCCATAAACAATTATCTACATAACTCATAATTCTACATTTTTCAACATTCATATGTTTCTTAATAGATCAATCCTTCTCCTTATTTTCATGGACATGGTAAGAACCTATAAGCTCCACCTATTAGGATTCATTATGTTGTGTTAGAGACCTAAATTTATTCATATATTTGGACTTATATTGTTCCATATAAATGATATAAGTTAAATGGTTGTCATTTCATATATCCTCTATATATATTTATTGATACAATCCTAATTTTAACCATATTTAACATAATAGAAACCTATCGTGCAATGTTTCAATTATTCTTTTAGAGATGTCATTTGTTTTTTGTAGATATGAAATATTGAAAATTAGCTATATCAATAAGTTAATTTGAATATATCACCATAACATTGTGGTAATCATCAAATCCTAATCAGATAAAATTCATAATAGTACTGTATGTAGCCTCATCAATTGTATTGTATACATTGTGGGGAGTTGGACAAAAGATAAATCATCAATTATGGAAAAAAAATGTTGTGAAATTATATGGTTATAAAAAAAACAAAATAAATATATTCCTTTAGACAATTTTTGGATTATTACAATGATTTATATTATATTGTTTTTATATTTAAATATTATAATAGGTAATGGATGTAATAGATATATTGAATTTTTTCCCTTTAATTTTTGGAAAACCATTTATCAGGATACATGTTCAATAATAACTATCTTAGAAATATTATAATGAAAAATTGATTTAGATCATTATACATCTATTTACATACATGATTAATATATAATGATGACCTATATGAATCATACAAAAAATATTTGATGATTTTTATCTTTTATGGGACACATATCAAGGTTCCACAATTTATAACTACGTCTTCATAAATGTTAAATTTAAGGTTATTTTCAATAATTTTCTATATCTATTCATCATAATTTTGGTCATAATTGATATTTAATTGAGTCTAAGGTTTATTATTCAGATAAAAAAACATGTTATTTATATCCATTTGTTATGAATTTAGGATTCATCCTCTATTATTCCATGAGTATATGGTCTTTCTCAATCCTCATCATTGATTTAGTTTCATTGTATTTCCTAGATAGTTTATCTCATGCCTCACATTCCATCTTTGATTTTTTAATTATTACCAAGTAGTAATCATTGATTGTTTACATCGATTTTCATTGGATAATATGTAACTCCATCTATGTGAAAATTTATTTCCAATTCATATGGTTGATATAAATAGCACACATCCCACTATAGTAATAATAAAACCAATTTTTTTTTATTTTCACTAAAAACATATCCAAATCAATTTTCTATTAATTTTTCACAATTGTATTTAATTTTTAAGAGGTATAAGAAATATAATTCATTTTACAGGAGGATTCATCCTAATACATACATCAAGGAATAAATTTATATTATAAATCTTCCCTATAGTAGGGTAATATATATATATATATATGTTCCCTTACCACTATTTCCAAAATTCTGAAAATAATTATTTGTATACCTCCATTTAGAAAAAATTAAATCCCTTCAAATGTTTACTTGTTTAGTGGATTCAAAAGAACTAATATATATCTTGAAATTAATTGATGTTTTCATTCCAAACTGATAAAAATATGGGTATATGTTACTTTCCATATTATTATCCACTAAAACAAAAAATTATAGCACTACATGTATTTTCATTCAAGTGATTACATGGAAAAACAATGGAACATTATATATAAAAAATCACATTTTATAGATTTAGTGTACAATTTATCCTTTACTAATTTTTTCAGAACAATATTAAAATAATAATATTTCGATCTCTTTCTTATTTTTTCTTATTATTTAAATCTTTACAAATAAAATCACAAACAATTCTAGGTAGTCTATCACTCTTATATTAATTAGATCCATGATGTTTTATATGGAATTTTGTAATCATAATGAAACTAGAATAAACTAATATATTCTATATATTGTTCAAAAATATTTCGTTGAAATATCCTCCATTTTTCCTTGTAACTACTGATACAAAGATGGATAAAAAATCTTCATGATGTAATAATCTTTTCTAAGTTGATTGAACATGTCATCGATATAGGATAAATGATGTTTAATCAAAATTGTTAAATTAGTAGTCTAATTATATTCAATAAATAGTAATTTATCCATAAAATTAATTAATAAATTTTTTCAGTGTTCTCCATAGTCATGAACTATGGAAGAAAACATTTACATAATTATACTTTCACTACTTCATTAATTTATTTATTTAAAAAATAGAAATTATATATTGTGTCAATGAGATAGTTATTGATCGTGTATAATTTCAATTAAGAAATCATAAATATTATATGGGGAATGTCTAGGGATTTAATCTTTAAATAATTCATTATATTTATATATAATATGGTGTTCAATAATGAAAATATCCCCCAAAACATTTTATTAATTTCTTTCTCAGTTATATCTGTCAACCACTTTATAATTGATGTTTTTTTAATGAGGTGTGATTGTTCTCTATAAAATAGATGATTTAATGGACTATAAAATCAAATTAAATGGCATTATATTTATAATCAATAACGTTTATATATTGTTATACTAAACATATAATCAAAACCACTTCAAATTTAACTGAGGATAGATTGAATAGATCATTAAGAAGTGTAATCCAAAAAATTCCCATCAATGAAAATTTAAATATCATATAAATGATCATTGTTCACACATGTCTTAAAAAAATAGTTGGACATCAATCACAATAGGTGATTATTATATATTTACATTAATATGGTTTGAATGATACAATTCCATGAACTAGTATCAATTATTGTACTTGGATATTATTGTTAAAGTGAGGGTGTACCTCAGATTTATTGCTTGTTGTGATCCACATAAACGGTTGTGATTAAGATTCCATTTGTTTTTCCTTTAGATTGGTAGGATTATATTTAATATATTCAATATTATCATATGTTTTTAGGAAATGATTCACATATAGTGAAATCTTCATACATGATGGTTTGTAGTTTATGTAGATTTTTATTAGTAACTTATTTTCTTCTTTTGTTTTAATAGTCCTGATAAACATACAACGTTAGTTTTTTGAATTTTTGAAATAGTTACCATACATTAAAGACTTCAATATTCTATTAGTTATATTTCTCAGATATCACATAGAATAGTTCTTTTTAATATAGGTGGGTTGGTGAAATTACAACAGTCCAAGAGACATAGGATCGAGTTCCCATTATATTCCACATTAATTTTCCCTCTTTGGAATACTACGATATCCTTGACTTAATCAAAAACTTTAGATCACATAAAAATACATTCATGTCTTCCAATGTTTCTTATAACTAAATCCATTAGAATAATTGGTTCTATTCCCTGAATAAAAATTATTATTTTTACTTCCTAGTTTTGATAAAAACCCAGGGATGTACTTTCTAGCCAATATAAATCATGATTCATAAAATATAATATATTTTTCAACATTTTCAATAATCTTAATGAATTATTTCCTCAAGTTTGTGTGTGGTTATGTGGAAAATATATAGTAACAAAAACATACTTACCCTTTTTATTTATAGTGATTATACTTTGTTCCATTACAATTTTCATAGTGTGGGACCAATATTAGTGGGATTATGCTTCCAATAAGTAACAATCATGATAAAAATTCTCATGTTATGTGAAAAAAATAATATAAAATATATTTTTCAACACATTTAACATTTTCCTAAAGTTATTTTTAATTTAGTTCCACCAAATGGGGGTGGATATTGATATATTAACCACTAAAAATCATTGTCCTGCCTCCTTCATGCACCAACGAACATTAAAAGGTTTATATTTTTATTTATATCTTGAGAAAACTTATTGATAATTTTTATAAATTCTCGTACTTTATCCCTTATTCTTTTGGGTTTTTCATTGGGGATAATTCCATATTATTCCTTAGAAAAAATGGTGTCTTGATTATTATTTTATCAAGACATTACTAATATAATAATAAGTCACCATACTTGATGAAAACTAAACCTCATTGTAAAAAAAATTCAATGGAACTGAAACATAAAAATAATATTTATTTACATTTCCATTTTAGTCAATAATTATATTTTGTTAAAATTATATTATTCTTAGTTATACATAATTTTAGGTAATTTCTTACTTATTAAAATATTTTCTCATTTTAACAAGGATTTAAATAATAAAAATAAGTTATAATGTGAAGAAGAGAAAGCATGTGATTTTTTTATGAGTGTTTGGACATCATTGTAGTCAGTCCATTTTTTCCAATGTTAGGTCGCATTTGATTAAATATTCGATATTGACTCTTCATGTTTATTATTTATTTGTAAAAATATTCTATATTAATAATCATAATTAATGTGTGAAAATTTGTTGTATTTCTAATTAAATACCAATTAAATAAATTATCAATATTTTAGAATATCATATTATACATAGAATTAATCATGTGGTTTCAAATTGTTTTTAATATAAATTCCAAAAAAAATTTCTAAAAAAATTACTAAACATTTTCTCAAATATCAACTATACCAAACCATGATAAAACACCTTATATTATACATTTTATAAATTATTCAAACCCATATTAAAAAATATAATAATAATGTGATCTCATAGTGATAGAAAGAATTGAATAAGAACTATTTCAAGTATTCAATAATTAGAATATGTAAAAAATGACCATAATTGAAATGTCATAACATCAATAATAATAAATATACAACATCATTTTTCCTCAAATTAAAATTCTTGAAAACATCAGGTCATAATATATGAACATGGAAACATACATATTGTATCATGGAATAAAATCATCTGTCATAAACCATGAAATGTTAGAGTATAAGATCAAAATGAGTATAATCACATAGGTATGTATCAACCATTATTAAAGGGAATCCTATTTTTCTTCATCAACACCATCAGTTCTCATGTATTTTAGAAAATTGAATTTACTCATAGATATTTGAAATGAGATATAAACACTGAGATAATTCATTTTATTGTTGTATTATACACCATCCCACATTCATATATATGGATGTTTATTACATAAAAACAATTAAATTTTCAAATAATAAATAAACCAAGGAAATAAAAGGGGTTTCCTAAAACATTAAAATAGAAATAAAGAAACATTAAATGATGAACTAAGGGAAATAAAATTTAGATTCACTGATCAAAATAATGTGAATTATTCACTTTTAAAAAATATCCAAGGGAAAAAATGTGTTCTTTAAAATACCAAAATGGATTTCATCCAACATTCATAAATAACCCATAAAAATAATTTTTTTAGAACAACAAAATTTTATAAACATTCATAATTAATTAAATTATTTTATACAATAAAATAGTGATAGAATAAAAAAGATATAGTGAAATATCAGTCATAAATCCATTCGTGATAGATAGTTGGAAGATAATTAAATCCAAATCATTAAAAAATATTACTGAAAAAACATTATTTCATAACTTTTAAATCCATATATAAAAAAAATTTCATTGAAAATGGTTTCATGAATTTACAATTAAGCATTATATATTACTAATTTCATAAAAGGAAATATATATATATAAATTACATTGGACTGTATTTACAAATAAGTCAATATTTTCTAAAAAATCTCCAATAATTTATCTTAAGGTAAAATTTAAATTGTGAATGGTAAAACATTTTTAAATTTTTATAATTCACATTTAAATAATTTTAAATATACATTTAATTTTGTAAAAAATAGTGAGAAGTTGTTTTATATAAATGCATTTTTTTTATAATAATTATTCATTTTTTTACTTACTATGTTATGTTGTATTAATCCTTTATTCATAACATATAATGTTATAAAATAATGAAATTATATTTTATAAAATTATTGTATCAATAACATTTTTATATTAGATGAGTATGTAATTAGGGTGTTTTTTTTGTTTTTAAATTACGTATCTATATCAATATTATATTAACACTAATTATAATATAAAAATTTGCAGTACGCATAAAATAGTATATATATTTTTTGTTATATAATTTTTTATATATTAACCCATCAAACAATGTTTTCATATACATAGGAAAAAACCATGTCAGTTCATACTGTAGAAAAATCAAGGATACAATGTCTATATGAACCCTTTATGAATGGGGAGTAAACTAATATAAAATTATTTTAACGATATATTATAGAAAAATAAATATTAATCTATATAATTTTCTAATATGATGGCTGTATTATCAAGGGCATGAGTGTGGAACCAATTTTGATGAATCGAAGAAGTCTTATTTATAGTATATTACATATGTGGTGCACCAGTCAACATTGTACATGGATTTATTGTCTTCCAAATTGTGAATAACAATATTCAGAAAAAAATCTGATATAATATAATGTATACTAAACAAATTAACATGATAATAGAAGAATGTAAATTTTCATTAAATCCATGAACATAACAAGACATTAGTAGTCCCAAATGGAATGGAAAAATAAATTTAGTCTCCAAAACATATCTAAAAGGATATAATATGAATTTATTTTAGTCAGAACATAAAAAATTTGTATTAAAATATATCTTATATTTATAATATCCAACCATATAAGTAAATTAAAAGAAATATATTCCATTATTGTTATATAATGGTGGTTCTTATATATGGGAGGGTTTATTGATAGATAGTATTCAAATATGCACACACCAAAACATATAATTTTTAAAAACAGTACTAAAACAACCATAGGGGATTTTATTATCATGATGAAGCACTAAATATGATGTTCTTATAACTGGACAAGAAACTAATGTAATAATTTTAAAAATTTATTGTATCAAGGAATGAAAATAGGAAAAAATTTCTTAATTTATTATTCATAAATTCTATCGCTCACATTGGGTCTCCAATGATGATTTTTGGATAGAGATCTACTAAATGAGGTAAATATTGATTTCCCTTTAAATTCATTTCAACATGATCTAATCTATCCAATTTTATGGTGACTACCTTAACTACTCAATTCTCTTGAATTACTCGACAATTCTAAAACTTCCACTCACCATAGGGAAATAATGTGCTCCATATGGATATTATAAGTATACCCATCAATCATAACTATAAATGAAAATTGAAAATAGAATTTCTAATAATATTTCAAGAATAATTTCAAGTAACTCCCTATTAGGGAACATATTATCCAATAAATTAAATATGAATATAATATAAAATAACAATGAATAATTATAGTATACATGATTATTTTAACCATATTAAATTAATACCTCATACATTATTCTATTTCTTGAACAATAATACAATTTATATTCACATGAGTAGTAGAATATTTTAACAAATCATCAAAAAAATGTGTAAATTCTAATGTGGATAAAAAAATAATACGGAATCTATCCATATATATCCCTACAATATCACCAATTAAATTTAAAACAACTCTATATATTCTTCTCATTTTCAAATGAGTAAACTCATTTATATTATATTGTTACAGTTATTTCATTAGTTATATATGGACTTATATACAATGTGACACTCCTGACCTGAACTCAATGATGTTGGAGAGTTATGCCCAGTAGATTAATATATTCATATAGAATGTGCTTCCAATGATCAATGAGGATATGTAAAAATAAATGTAGAATATATGAGGAGGATAATTGTGAAGGTTTGTAAATATTTTAGATCATTACCTTGGAATTGTTGGGTGTTTCTTACAGATTTTGTGGTTTGATCAATTTTTTAATATTTTATACGTGATTAAAATTGTTTTCAATAATTAATTAATAATAAATATTTTCAAGAACACAACCTTTTTATATTTTATATCCAGTATGATTTGTGTTATTTTTTAATTTTACTTATGTATCCTCGTTTAATGTTATGACATGGGGTACATTTTGGGTGGATTTTAAACGAAATTTGGAGAAAAAGGGGTTGTGTATATTGTCACGCAATTTGGAAAAATCACGCAGTTATCAAGGACAAACCCAGTGTTATCCGGTCTTTTGAGGCGGTAGCTTCGACATAACTAAATCTCGAATTTGGAGGTTGTGTGAGGAAATCATGTGGGAAACCCCCCCCCCCCCCCCCCTTAAATCAGTGTCTAACACACAGTTAGTGCACAATTTCTCTAACTGTGTGACTAAACCATGTGCATGCCAACTGTGAGATCCTAAAATGGTAGATATCACACTTTTCTAAATTGTAATGACTTGATTCACCTCGTATATAGCCCTAACTCGTGATTTATCATTCAAAATGGTAAAGAATGGTTCATCCATTGACATGAGGAGATTACAATTCTATACCCACTCTGATCATTATTCTAGAATCATATCATTATTGTGACATGCATTATTTTAGGAACATATTCTTAAATGGGTTATGGGTAATTTGATAACATGAATTTTTTTCCTTGATTATGAGATTAAAAGAAAAAAATGATTCATAAAATGAATAGAAAATTGTTGTAAAAATGATTAAAATGAGGTTAATTTAGTGTTTAAATGATAATCTTGATTATCATAATTTTTTTAACCTTATTAACCATGACCTAAGAGTTTGTGGTTAAGGTAAGTGATAGAGCCTTAGTTTTTACCATGTGGAGAGGACAAGGAAAAATGTTTTTTTTGTGATTATATCGACCAACAAAAATGTTATAAGGTCATGTTATGAGTCTTGATAGATTTTTATGGCATTGTAGAGAGTATTCCTCCACAATTCATGTTGAAGATATGACTAGGGGAGAGCCTATGACTGTTTCTCTATTTAGGGGACATTATACACCGATTTTGTTCGATGAATATAAAGGGGAGAATTTCTGAGATAACTGCTCTCACTTCATTCAATTTAAAAAAATATTCATAGGGTGAGTTAGGAAAAGTATTTATGAGTATACAATGGATTTCCAGTTGCATTGCCCTCCATTTTATACTAAAGAGGGTGGACTAGAGGGTGATGAAATATGGGTTCATTCCATAGAGAAAATACATGACCATTTGGAGACTCCAACTAGGCGGAGGGTCATGTTGTTCTCTTATATGCTACAGGGATCATTGAAGCACTAGTGGGGGTATTTATGAGTGAACTAGGAAGACTAATGTTATGTTATGAAATGAGATCTTGTAAAGGTTCTTGAAACACCTTTATATAGATACATTGAGATAAGATAAAGATAATTTTTTAATAAACATGACAAAGGGGATAATTTCGGTGATGGATAATTCATGACACTACACAGATCCGCAATTCTTTCCTGCAAAAATTTTGGGAGATGAGGCACCTATGATGAAAAATTTCTGGATGGATATAAGTGTGAGATTATCTTCCACGCGAGTATCTTTATCCTGATGAAGTTTACAAAAGTTTTGTATTAGGCTCTCAGAGTTGAAGGGAATATGAGGGAGGCTACCATTTCTAGATATGTTGTTGTTAATGGATGATCAAGTGATGGGACTTCAAATAATAGGATGCATTGGTATGATAAATTTATCCAAGGTAGTAAGGAGAAGAGTACGCGAACAAGAGGGATGATAAGACGTGACCTTACAGGAGTGGTCCTCACTAGTATGGTTGGATGAAACATTATCATCAACACTGTTCTTGACCACTTGTATTGTGTCAATATTGCAACAAGATGTGACATCTATAGAATTATTGTCCGTTGAACTGACATATTGGTATTAAAGTAGCATCCATGAATAGTCATAGTACGGGAAGAGGATCTTATAAACTATATTGGGCTAGTTGGTGGAGTTCTACATGCTTAGGTAGTAGTGTTAGGGGATGTGGTGCCTTTAGTAATGATCACAGAAATTAGTAGTGTGGTACTACTCTGGGGAGATAGACAATATCATAAGGAATAGGCGTAACACTGTTACATGTAGTACCACATACAGTTGTGGATATCTAGGCCGGAACATTGACCGTGAGAGGTAATATTCTATTACATTTTATAATATCTACCAACTTGTTAGATACTGGTGGCTCTCATTCTTTTATATTCTCAAAACATGTTAATGGTTTGAACATGGTGGTGGAGTTTTTGTGTGGGTTGTCGACTATAGAGACACATTTGGGATTGAAGTCTATAGATATCTGTCTATGAAATGGTAGTTCACTAGAGATTGGGGAATACTATTTCTTATGGGATATCTATGTTCATGATATGATGGGATTCAACATAATTAAGGATATGGAAAGGATAGTCTCATACTGAGCCCACATCGACTATTACCATAGGAGGGTTGCATTTACATATCCTAAGGGTGACTAATATATAAATTATAGAGAGTAAGATATCTATGAATGATGAACATGGACAATTACATAGCAACTATGAGAGATCAGACCAAACATTATAGTCTATTGATGGATGATGGTGGTGTTAGGCATGATATACTTCCACCAGTAGTGTAATTGTTTCAGGATGACTTTCATGAAGACGCCTCTGTGATTCCACATAAGATACATATGGAATTCACAAATGAGATCAGGTTGGGGGATGAGCCACTATCTATTCCACCATATGGAATTCTACAGATTGAGCTTCAATAGAATGAGACTCATTTGGTTGAGTTTGAAGATAAGGGATTTATCTATCCAAGTACGTCACCTTGAGGATCAACTGTTCTGTTTTAATAGAAGGATGTCAAGAGTTTACATTTGTGTTTCAATAACATGAAGTTATTCAAAATGACTATAATGGTCTGATATTCTGTTTTGTGTATCAATGATATGTTTGACCAAATATAGGGATCATTTTTTGTTATCAAAGATCGATTTTAGATCACATTATCGTGTGTTGAGAGTACATACTTTTGATATACTGTGGAATGATTTTGGAAGAAGGTTTGGCCTATATGTGTTTTTTGTAATGTTGTTTGGTTTGCAAAATGCACCAATTGTGAATATGTATTTGATAAACATGATCTTTCATCTTTATTTGGATAAGTTCATTGTGGTGTTAGTGGATGACATCATGGTGTCTTCCAAGACACATGATGATTATTCCCAACATCTTAACATCATCCTAGGTATAGTGAGAGAGCATCAATTATATGTGAAGCTATCAAAGTGTTAGTTTTGGATTGACCATATACTATTTATGGGGAAGAACATATTAGAGGAAGTCGATTCAATTTAACTAGATATGTTTTAGGTAGTTTTATCTTGGGAGCATCCCAATAATATTTTTTATGTCCAAAGATTCCTAGGATTAGATGAATATTACATAAACGTCATCCAAGACATTTCCCATTTGGAATCACCACTTTCATAATTGAACAAAAATTGGGTAATGTTTCAATGCCTGGGGGCTTGGGAGAGAGATTTTGAGGAGTTAAATAGGTACATGACATCTGCACCAAATTTGATCATACCCAATTCAGGATAGGTTTATACAGTTTATTGTGATGCTTTTCAGATCAAACATGGAGCTGTGATGAAGTAGGCAGATCAAGTTGTTACATATGACTCTCATTAGTTTAGGCCTAAGGAAAGGAATTAGCATAAACAAACATCAAGATGATATAAGTGGTTTATTCTCTTAAGTGTTGTTTACTATATATTTTGGGATAATGGTATACCTTTAATACAAATTAAAAGAGCATGAATTATATATTTTCATAGCTGGATTTGAACCATCGACTATTGAGATGGGTTGATTATATTATGTATTTTTACTTTGAACTGAAATATGTTGAATGGAAGGGAAATTGTGTGGATGATTCCATGAGATGGAAAAAATCAAACTTAGAAGGTTCACGGGTCAAGTGCAGAGTGGATGATGATGACTTTTCCGGCTAAAATGCATGTTGTGGTTCAGGAGAGTTTGGAGAAGATGACTTTGTGTTCAATTGTAGTGGAGTCTATGATTTCGAGAAGGATACAAGATAGGAAATATGAACATCCAATGTTATTGTCCTTGTAGGAATTCATTGAAGGTGGGAAGATATATTCATAATGGTTTATATATGAGGATGAGCTTATCTATTTTGAAAATGGAGTTTTGGTGCCTACATGCATGTGAGAGGACATATCGTGGGAATTTCATAAGTCAATGTGTGCAGTGCATCCTAGTGTAATTAAAATTTACCATGAAATAAATTGATAGTTTTATTGAATAGGAATGAAAATTGAGATAGCTGGTTTTGTGACAAGATGCTTCCAATATCACTAGTTGAATGTAGAGCATCAATGAACTGGTGGTTTTCTACGACCATTTCTTATTCTAGAATAGAATTTAGATGACGTGAAATCAGATTTTTTGGTGTATATCTTGAATATTATTAGGAAGAATGATTCTATTTGGGTCATTTTGGATATACTGACAAAGGATGTGCATTTATGGTTTATATGGGAAACTGTTATAGTAAAATAGTTGGGAGAACTATACGTTTTAGAGATAGTGTATCTGCATGGATTTTAATGGACTCTAGATTCATATTGTGATTCATGATTCTATTAGGGCTTGTAGAAATCATATAGAACACATGTATTATTGAGTATGTAATTTCACACACATAGATATGGGATTTTGAAACATACGATACAGGTGCATGAGGATATTCTACGGGCATGTGTGATCGACTTCTGTGGATATCGGTAAGAGAACACATATTTAATGGAGTTCGCATATTACTATAGTTATAAAAAACTATACATATGGAACCATATGATTCTTTTTATGGTAATCTATGTACATCACCACTATTATTGACAGAGGATTGTTTTTCAGAGTTGTTGGGATCGAGCCTTGTGTAGGGAACATTGGAGTAGGTAGAGTTGATTTAGAAATATAAGGTTATGGATTAGATTAGACATAACTCATATGATGAAAAATGGAGATGACCCATAGAGTCTACAGAGGGTAATATAATATAGTTTTGGGTGCCTCCTAGGATGGGTCACCACAGGATATGGAGGCAGGGGATGTTGGTTCCCAGGATTGTTGGAACCTTTGAGATACTGGAGATAATCTATCTGGTGGTGTACCTATTGGCTCTCCCACAAAGAAACAGTGTTATGCATGATGTTTTACATGTATCACAACATCCACAGTATAACCCATAACCTTTCCATTTTAATAATTGGGATGAGGTTGACCTTTAGATATATGTGTCTTTTGAGGATAATATAATATGTGTGTTAGATCATACTGAAAAAGTGTTGTGGGGAAAGAATATACAGGAAGTTCATGTGTTATGGGAACATGAACACATTCTAGAGAAAACATAGAAAATAGACGAGATATAAGGGCTCAATAGACCAATATTTTTAGATTAGAATCATATTAATGCATGGAGGTGCTGTATGGGGATGAGCTATTATAAGGATGGGAGATTGTACGAACCTGATCATTTATGGAGTTATCTTGTGCAAGATTTCAAGTACTTTTGTTTTTTTATAATTACCTTTGATTAGTGATGTGAATTGTTGGGAATTTGGGTGGAATATAAGAGGCATTTGGGAGAAAAGGGTTGTCTACGATTGGTGCACGGTTTGAAAAAATTGTGAGGTTATCTAGGAGAAACTGTCTGCTCTATGGACTTTTGAGGATTTAGCTTTAGAATGGTTAATGCATAGTTTGGTTGGTCGGTCAAGGAAACCATGCAAGGCCTCCAAAAAATTAGTGGATAACACAATATTGGAGCATAATTTTTCTAACAATTTAACTAACCCCTGAACATGCAAACTGTGAGATCCTAAAATTTTGGATCGCACTTATTTTCAAATTTTAATGACCTGATTCACCTACTATGGTCCCATAACATGATATTATACTTTTAAATGTGTAAGGGAAGGTTCTACCAATCTCTCTTATAAATTCCAAGGCCAAATGTACTCCAATATTTAGGATTGAAATCTCAAATCAAATATCATCTCTCCTCTAGGTAAGTGGATCTCATCCCAATGTTTTTATATTATTTCATTTTTATCCCCTTAATCATCTGGTGGAGGATATCAACTTTTTTCATTGATATAAACCAATTTGGTGAGATATAGATCAATGATTTATGATCATGGTATAGTTTTTTTATATCCTCATATCATGATCATGATTTATGGATTCTGATCCAAAACTCAATTCTATGCTACTTTGGAGATTAGATTTTGAGAATATACATTGAGCAAACAATAGTTAACAAAAAATGTAGGTGGCCTATATATGATTCTCATAGTCATGGATTAAAAAAGTATATGAAAAATTATAGAATTTCTATCATCCTTTATTAATTGATTTTCTTGGATTGGGTTAAATTGATTGACTAGTTGATTTATCATATCTTTGTTTAAATATGTGATTACATTGGGAATTAATCGTTAGAATAAGTGGATTCCCCATTAGATAATTAATTACAGGATATTTTTTATAATAGGTATGGGATAAAAACTAGATAATTGTTCAGAGGATTAATTATGAGATATTTAAATGGATAACTTGTGATAATTAATTGTGGATTGATTATGTGCCTTTGATAATATGATCAAGATAAATAATTGTTGGATTAATTATGGAAAGGTGATATTATATTGAGATAAAAAACTCAGGAAAATTTAATTATGTAATATGAGTTGTGATATTGATTTAATAATTGATGAATTAATTAATGGTTTTAAGTACTTAATTAATTGTTGATATAACTAAGGGAATTTAAGTATTTAACTAATTATTTAATTAGTAATGGGATTGGGATGGACAATTAATTTGTAAATTAATAATGTGAAAAAGAATGGGATGGTCATTATATATTGATATGTGTAAATGGTTACATGGTCATCATACATATGAGTAAAAGATAATGGGAACATGGTCCTTATAAATTGAGAAGTATACATGGTAACATGGTCATTATACATATATGTATAGTGAATAGAAAAACTGTTATTATATTGAGGATTATGCATGGTAACATGTTTATCATAAAACGATTGTGATATTGGTATATTTACAAGGGTGTTTTAAAAATGTGAAATTAAATAATGTAAATAATGGAACTCCAAGTTATGGACTCACATGAGAATTTTTGTTATCCGTCATGAGTCGAATATAGTATTATGATATCATATCACTTTTGAATACATAGATCATCAGATAGAAGTACATATGAAAATATGATATTATATATGGAAGAAATTGGACTTCACTATGAGATGAAATTATTATTGGGGCACATGTATCATTGCGATCCTTAGAGTTTTTGTATTTTGATAAGAATAAATGATAATGTAACAACTGGTGATTTAGGCATTGTAATTATTTCTTATAGAACTGCACACACTATCTTTTAACTGGTATTGCTATATAAACTTTTGGTGGTGGCCAACTGAGTTGTACTCACCCTATTTGGGTTACCTGATAGGTACCTGAATTGATTATATTGTTTCCAAATAGGATAAGGACAAAGCCCATGTGAAGGATTACGGATTTGGTATAAAGCTCGGATGATAGGACCAAACATGGCTCAGATCCCACATGGGGAGTTGTATTGTTTTTTAGTACCATTATAGATAAATGACATTTACATCGGAATAACATGTTTTCCCATTCATGTGATTATTGTTTTCCTATTTCATTGACTTGTGACATGAGTATTTTTCTAGTTATATATACTTCTCTATTTGTATATTCAATTCTATTAGTGTTTTACTCTGGTGAATGATGGTATAGTATCCCAAAGACATACTTATCTGACGCTCACTTCTAATCTACAACCTCTAGAATACGTGGATGCGCACATGAGGTCATGTGGTGAACTGGATAAGGGATCCATTACATGGTACCTAACTTTCGACATTACAATAATAAATTTTGAAATTTAATTTGGATTTTTTAAAAAGTTTTAATTTATGAATACTTATTTAATTATAATATTTGCAATATAATTTAATTTTCTATTAAAAAAAATAATTAATTGCTTTTGATATATTAAATATTCTTCATCATATTATACATGTGGGTAAATATCATTATTTACATGCATCATGCTGTAATTAAATGTTTGAAAAATTAACTGTGTTACAACATATGTATATTTATATATGGATGTTTTTATTCTTATATAATATATTTCCATAAATATATATATTAGAAAGATATATATATGTGTGTATTGTTCTATATATATCTATGGGGTTAAGAAAGGCGGATATTAAAGGGGTTTAATAATTATAATAAAAAGTGTAATATGTGTAAAGTAGTTGTGATAATAGTAATGATTTTAATTATATATAGGATAGAGAAATTGTAAATTAAATGTGATTCGTGAATGGTGGGTGTATATAAGTATTATGATTTTAAATGGGAGAAAAATGTTTTCATAAATTGGTTGAAGTGGGAGAATCATTAAAAATAATCAAAATAGAGGGGTTCATCGAAGTCATCTTATAATAATTGTTATCATTGATACAAAAAAAGTGTTTATTAAATATTTATTGGAGTTGTTGTTTAATAAAATATTAAAATATTTTATACATAAAGAGAAGGATTGGAGTGATTTTTTTTATAAAGACTAGAACACAACATGTAAATAAAATTGTCACACAACTTGTGATTAGTTGTATATGTGTGTAAATATATATTTTTTCATTAGTGTTGTTAATATTAATCATTGTAAAAAAATTTGGGTTGTGAAATGTTTTATGTATATATATATATGAACTTTAATATATATGCATGTATGTATTAAAGAATTTATATATCACATTTATATATATATATATATTATATATATATATTACAATGTATATATATATATATATCAGTAAATATATATAATCATGTTTTTTTAAATTAAAATAATGGAAATTGTTAAATATACATATATATGAGTTCAAGTTATATATATAAAACAATGATAATATGTGTAACAACTTAAAAAAAATATAGTGGTATAGTGATTTAAAAAATGTTTGAAATTAAAAACATACCAAAAATAAATGATAGAATTAATGGGGATATAATACAAATAGAATGAAAATAATAAATTAAAAAAACCTACGTTTGGGGGGATTTGTGATTGTATAAGGAGTGTGTATTTTCAATTAAAATTATAATGATGAATAAAAAAGGAGAAAACTTGGCAGTTTAAATATATTGAGGAGAGACAGTTTAAATGGGGATTTAATAATACTGTTAAATGATATTATTATTATTGTAAATTGGGTTAATTAATACATTAACGTCTTCATACAATATCTGCTTGATGAACTATGTATGGGATCATGACCCTAAATTTGTGGTAGAAATTTCAATACCATTGTTGGATACCTTTTCAGACCTATGGATCAGGTTAACAAGGTTCCTAATTATAATAAAAATCATTAAAATTAATTGGTGTATTTTTTAAAGGTTTAAAAGAAGATGGTTTAAATTAGGTAAGAGAAAATTTTGTAACTATCAATTAGGATAATAATAATAATGAGGTTTGAAAATGTCAAAACATGTGACATTAATGGTATATTGTATTGGTAAATTAAATGAGATTTTATATTTAAATGATAGGAATTAATTATGATATTTCATGTAAAAAGAGTGTAAATAAATACCCTATATATATATTCAATTTATTTCTTCCATATATCAGTCAATATTAATCGGATTTACATGCTGTTAGTTTTGATGGATTTATATTGATGAATAGAATGTAAGAAAATGTTTGTATTTTATGGATGCTCGTTATAATTTTAATACCTAATTATGTAAATATTTTTGTCATTTATGTTATTAGGGATGGATAATCAGATTATTTTGTGTTCACAACGTCCCTTATGAACATTTTTCATCATCTTTGTCGGGTCTATAAATTGATGTATCAGATCCCTAATCTGTATTCCTAATGTATCATATGGGAAAGGTCTATTTATATTATTTATTTAGAAAATTGTATGCATCATGTTAATAAATATAATGAAAAGATTATTTGAAAATGATGGGTAATGAAATAATTTTTTCATATAATTAATATGAAATATTCTTGTTTCTAATAATTAACCCTATAACGTATTATAACATTTATATAGTATAGTTATCTCATTTTGTGTTAATTTAAGTGATTTAATGATTAAGCTAGAGATCATAAGTGATAATCACATAATGTGAAATATTATTTTCTACTATAAAAAGAATATTTTCCATGTTTTTATTATGTATTAATATTTTTTAAAGGATTATACTTGATTGAATCCTATCTAAAAAACATGGTTATTAAAATTATTAGTTATTAATAATTTGATATGTATTGGGAAATAGTGATTAGTGGGACAATTTGACATCAAATTAAACAAAATTGGTTTATAACTTATAATTGGTAAATAAAATGGTTGCCCCTTGGATTTATGGGTTGTGTGACAATATCATTAAATAAGGAAATCGAATGTGGTAAAACTACATTTTTTCTAGATCTGATTATTTTATTTTTTGATATGATGCAGATGTGATGGGAATGATTTATATTTTCATAGAGTCCATAGAAATAGAGAAATCAAAAAGATACTGTTAAATTATAATGTCATGTGTTAGAGTGGATAATGAATGCTTGAAATGATAATGTAATTTTTATTTAATGTGGGTATTGAAAAATGAAATCTCAATGGGTTGATTGTTTATAATTAGCTGGTAAAATAAAAATACAGAAATTAGATTGATTTGATAAATTAATGGGTGGATTTTTAAATATCAATTGAGTCTTTTTGTATAGTTAAATGTGGTCGATGTTGAATAATTAAATGAATGGAATTGTTCAATGAAATTTATTGTAAATGTGAAATGTGGCTTTACACTTAATGAGTGGTGTTATGAAATTAGAATTTGGAAACAAATGTGATTATGTTGTGGGTTGGTTGTTGGTTGTTTGATTGAGAACCAATAGGATGTGATTTTGTTTTTGAAATTATATATATATAAATAATTGTATTTTCCTTTATTTATATATACTCACCCAACCCACGTTCATACCTATGTGTCGAACACCTACATCGTCACATGGGGGCTATCATTCCCAAACATCCTGGTGGTAGGATGGATGGATGAACTCCAACTCTTCCTTATTCTCTCTTCTATGTGTGGTATGTATTGCATTGGTTGTGAGGGATGGTGGTATTTTAGTGAATTATATGTTGGATATGATTTGGTATCCCATGTTCCTACAAGATGAGTTATGATGTGATGCCCCATGTTTTATCGGGATGTGTTGGGATATGGTGTCACATGTCTCTTTGGGATGAGATGTGTTGTGATTTCCAAGACTACGTGGGTGGGATTGTATGCAAGGAATCAGTGTGGGAGGGATTTCGTGTGAGGCCCAAGGATTTGTAGGTGGGATATGTTCTGAGGCCCAGGTGATGGTGGGCGGGAAGTGATTTGATATATTTGAAAGAGGTGGGATCACCATGACATTTGACATTGGTGCATGAATGGATAATCAATGGTAAAGTTTTTTGGGGTACCCTCTAATCAGTGTGATTTATAATATATTATATTACATGGATATGTTTTATGTGGATTGATCCTTGGTGAGGTTAGATTTTTAGAGAGTGTACCTGTTTAGATACTATTTGGTTATACATTTTTCACATGGGTGCATTAGTGTAACGACCTTCCTACCTCAATATGAGGAAAGGTACGAAAAAGTTCCATGACAATACTTCTTTAATATAAAGGATAGATAATGTCCCCCTGAGTCCTACCTTCAATTGATCTTAGACTGGCGATTAGCACCAATGGTATAATATTCTCACACAAAATGGAAGGCATTACAATTTTAAATGAAAATAGGATCAAGAAATAATATGGTAAATAACAAAAACAAAACAAAATATTTATATAAAGGAAATAAAAAAACAAACCAATTCATGTTTTAAATGTAAATTTTGAGAATATTACAACCAAATTACTAAAACAAGTACCAAAGAAAGAGGCCAAGATGTAACAAAACAAATATCACAACGTTCAAGCTAGTAAATTTCATTATTTTCCTCAATGTCCTCCGAGAAAACAAAAAATATTTTTACAAACATATGGTGATTATACATGTATACCTAGTAAGAAAACCTGATCTACTCATGCACAAGTCTGGGAAAATACTAATGCCCCTAAGAGAGAAATTTAGAACCTCAATGCACCTACCAATGAGAAATAAACATCCCATCCTCACCAAGAAACACTCACCAAATAATTAAAATAAGGTAAGGTAGTAGTAGTATAGAACATCATCAACTTTGTACCTTGGAAAACTTTACCATTGGTTAACTGGTCATTCCATTAGTCGAATGTCTTGATGCTACCACTATTCTGAAACATAGTACCACTTCCATAACCTACCTATCCACACCTGGGTCTCAAACCACAAACAAATCTCTCCCACAAACACCTTGTCCACAAGCACACAACACATCTCACCCAAAGACACCTAGTCCTCATCCCGTAGAAAACTCAGAAAACAAACTTGTCCTGCAAACACCTAATCCCTTTGTTTACCAAAAACCTATCCAAAAGATATGGGACTCTCTTGATACTAAATCCATTACAACCTTATTAGATACACTAGAGTGGTAAGAAATGGAAGAGAGTGTGAGGAAAAAAGGTAGTAACTAGCCATCCATACTCCCACTAAGAGGTTCTGAATGACACCCTCTCCCATAATTTGGGGTGTTTAGAACATGGTTCTCAATAAGGGTGGGGTGAATATAAAAATAACAAGAAAGTAAAATTTTTAAATTTAAGTAAACAAACACTAATCCCACCCTATGGGTCACCAAACCATACAACCAGACTACCAGAACCACTTTTTATGCTACACCTATTTGAACAACCACACAAATAGCCACTTCCAAATCATAACTCAAACCATTTATCTATTAACCACCCTTCATTTATTAATTATTGGGTTCAATTTCGTGTATTCCAGCACTACCTGGGGATACTACCAAGTGAAACATCTGTAACATTCCCAGAATTTGATGAGCATGATTAACTAGACATGAAACAACCTACACACATCTTATTTCGGTACTTACATCATTGAAAAAGGGTAGAGGGAACAAGGTAAAGCATTTTCCTTTTTAACTTGTATTCATAAAAAATAGATAAAAACCAACCAACTATCTCATTGCACACCACATGTTCTACATACACACCTATTTAATCATTGCCAAATATCATTCTTCAAATTCATGCTGCACAATCCTCCACTCACAACTATGACCGAAAACCCTGTTGCAGAACAATTCCAAACCCATCACATCTAAAAACATGAAGTCATGACACAACCAAATCTAGATGCCCTACTTTAAAAACATTTCTATATGTAATACCACTATATAACATGTTCATAACCACACTGTAGTCCCACTTCCCATTATCACTCCACATCCACAAAACAAGTAAAGGCAGTCGCACTGCCTAAAAGTACATCAATTCCAAAATCAATCATTCACTCAATCTAGGATACCAACACACCCCATGTACCACCCCATACTCAAATCCCAAAAAACCACCCCTAAAATTGTATCCCCACTTCACAAACATAATCCATGAATATTCATGTTTAGTAAAATGGATTCTTAAATTTCAATTTAAAATAAATGGGGTGATCACACAATAAGATTCATCCTAGTGTATCCAGTTCAATTATCCAAGTATATGTGTTTAATTATATTTCAGGTTACATCCATTTATGATGAATTATTTCCAAAACATTCCAACACTAGTTTGAATGAAAACACCACAAACACCCATGACTTCTATAAGGAATACAACCACAAAAACCATAATAGAATCAAATAAAACATGTGAACAACATCAAACCACTACCATCCTGTTATTTTATTGAAACCGCTTATCTTTTTTATCATATTTCCTTCTTATTTATTTCCAATTTTATGAAATGTATTGATTAATTTTTCCTAAAGAATCATTAGTACACCAACCCTGAATGATGCATAATTTAAGAGAGGAAGAAGAAAATTCTATGTGGAACAACATGCAACCAAAACTCATCATTACACCAAAATAGGGGATTATGTGAGTTGAATGAAATAAATACAAGAAAACCAAATGACTACTTCTATACAGATTCAGAGGTCCAGTGTGTGGAAAATCTTTGGTCTCACCACGGGAAAGATTGAGGGGTCTATGTATGAGAGGATATCACCTTTCAGAAATGCCCAGGTCCTAAAATCTGGGATATAATATAAATAAACATAAATTTTGGGCAATGGTTTGACCATGCGGTTTGATGGGTTCAAAGGTCCTGTTATGTTTATAAATCATTGAGATTCATTTACTCCATTTAAAAATGGTGTATATGGAATTTGAAACATCTATGAGTTCATAGGTTATCATTTAACGAAGAAAAAAAATTATAGATGGGACAAACCGAAAAAACTAGAATACTGGAAATGATTCAACGATGCCTTGGAATAGACCCCTGAGCACCTATGCCTCGACATCAAAACCCTGGCTCTGTCACCCATGCACCAACATCCTTGCACCGACGCCCCTGAAATCGATGCCCTGTCATCGACGCCCTCACAATAATTCCACAGATCAAATGCCCTTGCACCAATGCCCTGATACTTATTTTAACACCCTTGACTCGCCAAGGTCGAAGAACCAATCTCACTAATTACGACACCCGTGACTCACCAATGATGATTCCCCTAACTCACTGACGCAGACGTCCCTGACTTATCGATGTTGATGCCCCTAACTCACCAACACTGACAGTTCAAACTAGATTTTTGGATAACTCTAAGAATGAGTCACTGATGACCCCCAAAACACCCCAAACATTGGTTTTACACAACTGAATGTCCCTTAGGGGTCTGATCATTACATCAGATACCTCTGAAATTGTTATCATCCTAGAGAATTCAAAAACAACCCATAAGAAAGATGTGTCCAAACAACTACCCCGTAAGATACATCTAAGGGATAAACTACCATTCATTGTTTAAAAAATTGTATAAAAAACTCTGTAATACAAGAACAAATCATTGAAATCTATCTAATGAACAACTATAAAAACACTATGGTCCAAATGATCTGACATATGGATCATGGAATCCTTTCTTCCATTTTATGATACTATCCTCTTTGGCTGGCACTAACTCACCCGGACGAGTTTAATCGCATCTGCATTAATGAGTCTCCATTAGGGATCAGATCCTCTCATCCCCATATTCATGAAATTTCTCACACACAAATGAGAACAAGGAAAAATATATATAATAACTAAAAACATTAATCAATACATCATAAAACGAACCAAAAAATTAAAACACTGAAACAAAACATAGAACCGCACTGGGTACTGGGCACACATCTATTCCTCCTGCTCACAAGTACTTTCCTAAAGACCACCATGCCTCCATAACACACATACCAAAAGATTGGTCCATCAAGGATGCACATTCTTCTCATGATATATGATTCTTACTAGTCTCTACACAAATTTTGAGTTGTCATCGATATCCAACTCTCCATAGTCAATGATTTGGGGGTCATGGTGTAGATTCCTAAAAATCTGAGTGACTTGAAAGATGTTGTGAACCCTCTCTAACCACGATGGTAACACCAGCTGATATTCCACCTTACCAACCCATCCAAACACTTCGAAGGGACCTATGAATATGGGAGAAATATATCATCCCTTTCCAATCCTCTACATCCAACGTTGTGGAGAAACTTTCAATAATAATTGTCCCCAACCTCGAACTCCACGGGCCTCATCCTTTGATCGGAATACAATATTTCCCGGTCATGTGCTTCCTTCATCCTCCCATGAACAAGATACACATTTTCTATCATACTATCCACCATGACCATACATAATATAGCAGCCTCCCTAACGTTTATCCAACACATGGGTGAATGAAATGACCTCACTTATATGGATTTGAACGTATCCATAGAAATGGAAGAGTGATATATATTAATGTAAGAAAACAGTTACATGAAGAAATGTCATACAAAAGATCCACTGATGTCCAAAACACATTTTCGCAACATGTGATCCAATGTCTGGATGGTTCTCTCTATCTGTACATCCATATGAGGGTAAAAAGAAATGTTGAGGTGTAACTGAGTTCCAAAGGTATGTTGTAATCCTATCAAAACTCTCAATGTAAAATTTGTATCCTAATATGAGACAATGGACATTGTAACTCCATGGAACTGCACCACCTCATCCACATACCTATGGGGTTAGGCATCCACTACGCTCAACTCCTTGATCACTAATATGTCAGTTGATTTCTTTAACTGATCCACTACCACCCAAAAGAAAATCATATCCTCCCCATGTTCTGGGAAATCCTATGATGAAATCCATCACGATTTCATCCCAAATACACTCAGAAATGCCTCATGCCAACAATATACTGTTGGAAAGATGATGCTCATCCTTCACCTTCCAACACACTATGCACCTTACCAAAAACTCCTCCACGACCTTCATCACCCTGAACCACCAAAATTGTTCTCTCAAGCCACGGTAAATTTTAGAAATTTCTTGGATGAACCTCTAGGTGTATACTAATGAACTGACAGAGGACTTCCTCACACATTTACACTGGGAAAAACATATTTCCATGTAATATCATATGATTCTGACTATCCTCTGACCATCCCTCTAAAGTATCACACTGGATAGCATGATAACGCATCACATTAGTCTCGGAGTCTCCCCTGATACTCCTCCAACTACCTCACTAATAAATATTGCACTTCCATTTGAAATTGAAAGCTTATGCCACCATCCACTATCACAACAAGAAGAAAAGAGGAAAGCTCCTCCATTACCTTCCAAGAATCCATGGATTCATGAACTAACTCATTATGTGACTTCTTTCTTAAAGAATCAGCCACTACATTCCCCTCTCATTAGGTTTAATGAATACTGAAGTAGTAGTCCTGGAAAAAATCCATCCTCCATTGCTATCACAAGTTTAGGTCTTGCTGATAGAAGAAAAACCTAAAACTATTGTGATATATGAAGACCACAAATCACTCACTGATGAGGTAATGTCACCACAAATTTAGTGTAAATATGAACGATGCATTCTCAAGATCAGGGGTTGTATAGTTACATTCATTGGGTTGTAACTCCCTTGACCCATAAGAAATCACTCCTCGTTGTTACATAAGCACACACCCCAAACCTATGATGAAAGCAACACATAACACCTTGAAAATTACTCCTTCCTCTGGGAAACTATGCTATGGGTAACTGACTAACATCCCCTTCAGATAGCTAAAATCAGCCTAACATAGATCACTCCACACAATGGCCTGTCACATTCTGGATAAACCTTTCAATGGAGGTAGAACTGGAGAGATGTCAGGTATGAAGCTCTAGTAATAGCATTCCATACCTTGGAAGATATGAACCTCTACCAAATTCTTGGGTGACTCCCAAGAAGCAACAAATTTGACCATGGATGAGTCAACTGTTATCCCCTGCTGAGACACTACATGTCCATGGAAGTGAACCACTTGCATCTAGATCTTTCACTTCGACAACTACCCATAGAGATGGTGGTGTTAGGGGACCTCAAAGACTGTCATTAGATTCTCGGTGTGCTCCTTCTCTGAACATGAGTAGTTCAGGATTTCATCGATGAGCACAACAAAAAAATTGGTCCTGGAACTTCTGGAAATCATTTTTTATGAGACCAAAAACATGTTAAGTGTCTTCATAAAATTTAAGGGCATAACTATGAACGTGAAGTTACCATACGAACACCTAAAAGAAGTTTTCATGATGTCCCCATCCTTCATCCTAAAATGGTGATATCCGGACCACAAAACAATAATAGGTATACAACCTAAACCATTTAACTGGTTGAAAATATTTTCGATCTTAATTAGTAGGAAATAGTTCTTAACCATCAAACAATTCAGTCTCTAGTAGTCTATAACTAGTCTAAGACCATTGTCTGCCTTCTTTGCGGAAAATAACGGAGCACCCCACAACGTCCCACTCTGCTGAATAAAGACCTTATTCATCAGGTTTTCATCATAAATCTTTAAATCCCAAAACTCATAATGCATCATCTGATAGGGATCCATCGAAACCAGATGAGAACCAGATTGTAATTCTATTACGAACGAAACGTCATGTTGAGGGTGTGAAACCATAAACACCTCCTGACAACAGCCTTGAATTTTCTAAAAAAAAACCTCAAACCTCCATAATCTCTATGCCTATTGATACCACTAATAGCTCAAGAAATAAGCAATGAAGAGGACCCACAAACCAATTTTTTACATGAAAAATACACTCTCCAATGAAGACTATACAATATGCATTCATATACCAAAACAAAACTCTACTCTGATACTAGTAGATGATAGCATCCACAGATAACATTGGCAAGACCAAAATTAGGGGAATGTAATTTCTATCTACATATAGTCCCATATAATGTGATATAATTGGTGCAATAAATGAGTTTGAAGATCATGAATTAAGCAATGCACAAACAAGATTACTAAATAGACTAATCATACATTGAACAACCTTCGGCCCTGTTGGAACTACTGCCTCAGCGATGTGAAATTTCCCATGCCCAACTCCTCTACCCCTCTACCATAATTTGCCTCCCCAACCAAGAACTAGTAATGGTACATGAGGAGTATCATGAGGTCAGACATTTATATCACAGTCTACCCTCGGTTGATTGAGAGACCACTGACCCTGCTGTAGGAATGTCTTAAACGACAGCTGTTGCTATAGAGGTGGCTGCT
Organism: Viscum album; assembly: GCA_963277665.1. Classification (NCBI taxonomy): domain Eukaryota; kingdom Viridiplantae; phylum Streptophyta; class Magnoliopsida; order Santalales; family Viscaceae; genus Viscum; species Viscum album. Next base: position 1,499,848,337 of record OY728161.1, read on the forward strand.
GAACCAACCCACCCCCACCGTAATATGCTCGAAATAAGAACTAGTTAAAAATATTAGCACAAACTCCACATACAATAGATATTGGTCCCATGACCATGGGAAATGGGCGATGACTAGAAGATAAGAATTGGAACTACTAAGGCCTACTTCCCTCCGGCCAAAACCTAGATGGCTGTAATGCTTGAGACCTGATGCTAACTACCATCCCTTCGACAAACACGGTTGGATCCCATCTCGTGGTACAAGTCCCTATGATTGAATCCTCTCCCCTACTTATACCTTCTTATGAACTTTTATAAATGCCGGTATGTTAAAGGGAGTTAAGGCATACTAAAGAGAAGGTTGGAGTGCCTCCTCTAAGCATCTAGCCCAACGACTCCTCATCCCAAAATGGATTATATGATTATAATTAGAGATCAATTAACTTGATCCCTAGTTGCCACACTAAATACTCTCCTACTGGAGGGACATCTGCTACTAGAACTTCTTTTATTTCATCGTTGAGGAGAATAACTCTGCACGATACTGCTTCTCACAGTCAGGCCATGATCCATCAGTCTCCTCTGTCTCCCCAAGGTAAAGCATCCACCACTAACGTGACACTCCTCACATATGGATAAATGATTGAGGAACCCTATACTCCCTCCGTGCATAGATCAAAGTGAATTTTATTGTTAGATTTGTAATCCAACCATTCATCTCTATGTCAGAAATGATGCCTTTGTACCTCCTCAGGGTCTGCCGGTTGAAAGAATGAATGTGATTATTCCACAATTAATCTTTCCTCTCTCAATAATCCCTCCACTAATAATATATATTAGCCTACGTGGCGACAACTTCTCATAACTCATATGGGGGATGTCAGAGTTCCATAGGTGAAAAGTGTAAACAAGGATCTTCTAAGCCTGAGTGGTTTGAAAATTTCCATGCTAAAGTTAATTTTAGCACATCATTTATTTTTTAATTCCAAAAAAACACAAGGAACAAAATATAAAAGACATCAAGATGCATGAACCTTTCATAGGGCCTCTACCCTGCAATTATTGTAGCCTAACATGGTTGTTCGATAGGTTGGGAGTCCTTGCATCAGATCACAGGGGGACAAAAATCACATTTCATTGTCAGTCTTCCCTATCCTATATCATGTACCAAGATATGCTATCAGCATTTCCCTATCACCAAATGAAATTGTCATTATTTATAACTTTTTACCCCATTATATCTCTCAAACCTCCCTTGAATAACATTTTTTCACTACCCCACGTCTTCCACATGAGGGAAGGGAAAGAAAAGTGCTACACCCTTTATTATTCAGCATGAAGAAGATATAATGACCCTCGATACTCGCCATCATTAGTCCCCAGAGTGAAGAATAGAACCAATGGTATAATAATCTCACACAAAATGGAATGAATTATAGTTTTCAATAAAAAAGGATCATGAATGAAGATAGTAAATATTCCAAACAACACTAAACATTTATATAAAGGAAACCAAAATTCATACCCTTGTAATGTTTAAAATTAAACTCATAAAAAAGTACAACCAAATTACTAATGAAATTTATAAAGAAAGATACCAAGGATCAATGCATAAAATATCCTAACGACTAAGCTAGAAAAGTCTAGCATGGTCCTCAATTCCCTCTTAGAAATCTTATAACAACTATAAAAACATTGGGTGAGTATACATGTATACCCAGTAGGAAAATGAAAGCTAACGATGCACAAGGGGGGACTTACTAATTCCACTGTGAGTGAACAATTGAACAATAATGTAGCTACGAAGGAGTAATATACTACCCATACTCACAAAGATTCACTCTCGAAATAACACAAATTTGGTATAATATTTGTAGTATAGCACATCAACATTTGGGTACCCCACAATACATTCCAAATGGACAACTGCTAATTCTTAATGGCTAATATTGTGATGTCACCACTCTTCCAAAACACAGTCCCACTTCCATAACCTGCTCATAAACACATGGGACTCAAACCACACACAAATCCCACATATAGACACTTTGGACACAACCACACCGCACATCTCACCCAAAGACACATAGGTCTCATCCCAAAGACACCTATGAAAACCAACCTAGACCACAAACACCTGTGTTCCTCCTTCAAAAAATTCCTACCCAAATGATCTTGGAATATGGTAAGCCTCAATCCATTAAAACCTACCTAGATACTCTATATTAGTATGAACAATAATATGGTGCAAGGATGAAAGTTAGTAACCATCTATCCATTCTCCCATGGGGATATTGGGAAGGACACCCTCTCCCTTAAAATGGGGGTGTTCAGCACATGGTTCTCAATATGGGTGGGGTGTGTATAGAAATCACATGGAAATATAATCAACACATATAAGTAACCAAACACTCATTCTAACCAATGGGACCCCAAAATAAACAACCAGACTACCAGAACCACTTTTGATTCTACCCCTATATTCACAACCACACAAATATCCACTACCAATGCACAACCCAATCCATTTTCCATTTAACCACATTAAATTTATTAATTAAGTGGTTCACATTATTTTATTCCAACAATACTCGAATAATCTACTGTGAACAACCTCTTTAACCATCTTATAAGGTGAAGAAGATGATTAACTAAACAAAAAGCATGAAACCCACCTTTTCCTTCAGTATGGAAAACATCGAACAAGGGAAGAGGTTAAGTGGTAAATAATTTCCATTTTAACACCCATTCATAAAAACAAAAAAGAAAAAGAGACAAACTATTCCACTGTACACACCTCATTCATCTTAGACACCCATTCAGCCATCGCCAAACTATTATTCTGAAAAGTTATTCTGTAAAATTCTTCTTTCACAATAAGGACTGGAAGCCCTAATTCCCAAAAAATGCCACACCCATCAAACCTATGTATATGAAGTCATGAAACAACCCTGTCCTCCAGCCCTGATGCCCAAACATTCCCAAATACAGCCCCACTCTAGAACATGTTCATAACCACACAGTAGTCCCACAGCCCAACGTCGCTCTATGGCCACAATACAGGCATAGGTAGTCCCACTTCCAATAATTCCATCAATTAAAAAATCAATTACTCTCTAAAACTAATATAAAATAATACCATGTACCACCCCATACACATATCCCACAACAACCACCCATAAAATCGCTACCTTGCTGCACAAACATAAGCCAAGTGTATCCATGATTAGAAAGTGGGATTCTATAATTCCTGTTCAAAATAACCTGGGTGATCACACAAAAAGTTTGATCATAGGGAATCAATTTCAATTATGCAATAATACGTGATTAAGAAAACTTCATGTTACAAATAATTTTCATGTATTAAGTAGAAAGTAGGGCATCCCCAGTGTTCATGAAAATACATCCAATGACTATGAATTTTAGAAGACACACATAAAAAACAATAAATGAATCAAATAAAATAGGCCATCAACATCAAACCACTCCCAGTCCATTATTTTATTGACCCCTGATATATTTTGATTGTATTAGATTATTATTTATTAATCATGTAATGAAAAAATATTCAGATGTCCTTCATAATGAATCATTACTACACCCACCCTTCATGATCCACAATTATTTTAGGCAGAAGAAATCCATATTTGAAACAATAGGTGTCCAAAACTCCTAATTGCACCAAAATTTTGGATCACTTTAGTAGTAGGAAAGAACTCCATGAAAACTCGACAACGACTTTTGTATATATGCACAAATTTGGGGAAGAGAAAATCATAGGGCGTGCCAATGGAAGATTTAAAGGGTCTAACAAATAGAAAATCATGACATTAAGAGTACTCTAGATCATAAAATCATGGAGACAATTTTAAAAAAATTAAATTTTGGATAGTGGTTTGACCATGGATCTTGGTAGTTTCAAAGGTCTATGCACAATATGAAATAATTAAGATTTCATTATTCCTTTCGGAAATAGTGGAAAGGGTGTTAGAAAATGATTTTTGTTGATAGGTTGTCACATAATGAATAAAAACACAAATCATGGGAGAAAGTAGAAAAACAATAAAATTGGGAATAAATCATTGAATCCCAACAACCTATTCACTGACAATGATGCCCTAGAACTGATTCCCTCACACCGATGGCTTAGCACTAATGCCGTGGAACTGATGCCCGGACACCAACACCGAGACACTGATGCCCTAGCACCGACGCCCTGGCCCGGACACCTTGGTACTGATGCCCTGGTACCAAATCCTTGACACTGATTATGATTCCCTTGAATCACCCATGAATAAACACCTTATTCAACGATGTTGATGCCCTAGCTCATCGAGGCTGACACCCCTGACTCACATATGTCAACACCCCAGACACAACAATTTTGATGCCCCTAACTCACCAATGATGATGCCCCTAACTAACTGATGTCTATTCCCCATACTCACTGATGATTCTGTCCATAACTCCCCAATGCTGATAGCTCAAACTTGGATTTCACTAGTTCTCATAATGACTCACCGATGGCAACCAGAATATCCGAAACCCTGGGTTTTCACAAGGGAATGGATCGGAGGGGTCCGTATCATTACAATATATTTCAACCTTTAACATATGCATGATATAATGTGTTTTGTTCTATCAATTATACATTTATAATAACCCTATGTTTATAAAAACCATTTAAGGATTCTAGAATGACATTGTAGGGAATTCTGGAAATTTCTAGTTCAGACATTTGGAGGTGTTGTTGTGTTGCTACCATAGATTTTCGTTCTTTTGGGATTTCATTTGGAGAAATTTATAAGTATAAATTAGGTTTTATATATAAATTATAGGATTTGTTGAATTTATTTTATATATTTAATAGATTTTATTATGGATGATACATGTTATCTTCTAATCATATTTTCTTATAAAGGACAATGTCTCCCACATTGATAGATTTTCACACCATTGGTCATAGTCGCCAAACCAAGGCCTACTAGAGGTGGGACTTGAGGGTTATTATCGATCTTTTCTCATGGAAACTCCAGAGGGGTATCTATGGAGGGATGGGTTTGTGAAATAATGGTATTAGAGCCTTATAGTTTAGAGATAGGGAGGACTTTGGAGTAAGGCACAATGATGATTTCATGGGTTGGTATGGTAATCATCCCAGTTGATCTTGGTACATGACATAGGACATAGATACTTGTTAGAAAACGGTATTTTAGAGGCCCTCTATATCTAATGTATGGAATTTGTACATACTAAACAACCAAGTGATGTTGCATCACTTACAAGGTAGAGACCTAGGAGAGGTACATGCATCATGATGACTTGTGTTCTTATTTGAACTGTATATTCTTGTGCATTAAAAAATAATTAAATGAATCATGATGTTTTATGTATTGTTTTTTGAATTTTCCAATGTTATTATTTAATATAAACTTTTATTTGTTTTTAAACCTATTCATAAAACAAAATTTAAGAGTAATATGACTGCTAATAGGCTTGAATTGTCTATTTGAACACTTCACATGGTTGAATGTGTGTTTTATTTTCTTCTTATATAATAATTCTTACTGAATTAATTTTTTTTATTTGTTATAAATAGTTTACCTTTACTCTAGTCTTCTGATATTTAAAATATGTAGAGAAGCATGATTAGTTTTTTTTTATGAGGAACTATTTTATTTTGGAATTCATTATTATGAATGTTAACCTAATTAGATTACACATTATCATGATAAAATATATTATATTTTATCTTCTCGTAGAAGTATTATGGTTACCATGTGAGCTAATATGTCATTAATAGCTTTACATTTGTAATTTATCATGAACAAGTGTTGCTGACTTGTTGTAAGATGTGGCTTGGGACATATAAATTCCAAAATTCCTCAAAATTCCTATCTTAATTATTGATAATTGCTTCTAATTTGGAAATATGGATAATAATAACATTCCCCTTATTTTGCAATGATTGTGGTCGTGTAGTATTTTTATAACCATGTCTTATAAGAATGTGATAGGTTGGAAATTCATGTATCATTTTTTTCTAAATTTAATAAAATAATAAGCATGATTTGAGGAAACCTCTTGATACATAATTCATTTAAATGATTATATATAATATTTTATGACTAATAATAACTTTTCACTAAAATAATATTTTCTCACATATGAAGATACGAATAGTTAGTTATGGTAAGCATACCTAAAGAATAAAAAATTTGTGTGGACTCTAGGAAATCATAGTATATGATACTTTATCATGTATAATGTTTAATATGATATATTTAAATATTTAATTAGAGTCGTGTTATAATTATTCCATTATATAAAAATTTATTCATAAATCTGGAAATTATTATTGAATGTTTATATCAATCATGATAAATCTTGAAACAAAGTAACAAAACATGTTCTATTTTAATTTTATTATAAGAAAGCATGTTTATTTTGATGATTATGATAGCATGATCTATATGTAATAAAATATTGTAATTGAACATAATAACCAAGTGAATAATTTTTTGAAACAATGTTGCAAATATGATATGATGTTTGTGGTTCCATTTCAATAATTGAATTTAAGTGTTGATATTTGTTGCTTAAAATAATGGTTGTAGGAAACTATACATGGGGTCTGATTAATGTTGATTATGAAAACCTGGATGTGGCTAGTTGTTTAAACAAAAAATGTATTATAAGGATAATTACTAAAATAAGGTTAATGCACCGGTTTTCCTTGAAAATTTTGAAATAGTGTGAGAATACCACAAATAAATAATGAGGTAATATAATATGAGCCCTTGAATTATTTTGGAAGGAAGAATGTATTAATTTTATGTGTGGTTGTTCTTGTTTTATTTACCTTTGCAATGTGTGATTAAAATCATCAATTATATGAAGAGATTAAAAACTAATCCCAAATTGATATGCGTTATACAATTATAGGATTGAAACTATGTAGGCGATCCATTACTACCCAATGTGGATAATATCTCGACATCAGAAAGGGAATTTCATGATTTGTGTGTTTTATGATTTATTTTTGATGATGTAGCTGAAATTTGGTTTGGAAAATATGTAGGATAACATGGTATAAATTCATATGTGAAAAATATGGTTTCATTTGTATGGTAAGGTGGTGTGGTGATGTGGATGTGCATAATTGCTGGTGGTCTTTTTCATTTCATAGTATGTTTGGCCTGTGGTTGTGTTGTGTAATGGTGGTGATGTGCGGTGGAAGAGATGTGTGGTCATGTGGTGATATGTCTAGTGTTTTTTTGTGATGTGTTTTGTCTATATTTATTGAATCCCTCACATCTCATAAAAAATATAAACAACATAAATTTTTTAATAAAATAAACTGTTTTTTTTTGGAAATCTGAAAATTAATGATTATGGGATTGCCACCCATTTGTAAACCCTTTTTAAATAAGTGATGGATTTCTTTTCAACTATCTTGTTTGTTGGTAGTTTTTGTGATTTATTTTATGTTGATGACATGGGTTATAACCTTACACATATGAAGATAGGGAACCATTTTCCCCACTTCAAGTATCATTTTATTACGAAACATTTTAAAACCTCATGAGTGAGTTAGAACCATGCAAAGAGGAAAATATAGTGGTGTAGTGGGTGACTTCCTTTGATTTTTATTGTTGAAGAAGCTCTATCTTTGGAAATATTATAGTATTTGTTGGTCAATAAATGTTATGAAAAATATTTTTCACTGGTATTATTCGAGTAAATAATATCTTATTAGAAAATATAATATCTATATAAATATATATATATATATTTAAAAATAGATTGATTCAAAATTAACATTTGATTTTTACATTGTATAAAATATTTGAAATTTAGGACTCTAAAAAACTGTTTTTTTAAGTAGTGGCATGGATTTTTTTTAAATATCAAATAAGGTTTTTCTAAAAATATCATCTAATTTTAAAATAAAGTATTCTTTTATAGGCATTTAAAATTTCGTGTGGGAAAATGTCCAAAAATAACATATTTAATTTTTAATAAATGTTTATTTTGAAAGGAATGATAATTTTCAATATTATGAATGATATATTGAGTTGGAAAGAATGTTTTGTCTATAATTTGGAGACATTTATTAGTTTATGAATATAAAATGACCATTTTTGTGAGCTTCATCATGTTTGATAGGTCTCTCCCTTAAGATATTATTTTCTATTTATTATGCAGATTCACACTTCTTTTTCCTTGTTGTTGTTGTGTTCCAAATATATATAGAAAGTTGAGAGTTATCTAATGGATTGGTTGTTCGAACAACCATCCTCATTTTCTGTCTATTCTGTTTTGACTATAAAGGACAAGATTTGTCTTCGTGGTATCTAATGTAATGTTCTGAAAAAATTCATGATCCTTACCTTTTCATTATAGGTTATTTATTAGTGGCGCTCTTTTTTCAACTTTTATTTATATTTTAAAATCTGATTAAAATGTGTTTGATAAATTATTAATATATATTTTTAAATTCAAGCATTTTTTTTGAATTTTTATAAATTTTTATAATTACAAAAGTCATATTTAATTACAAGAAATTCAATATAAATCAATTTAATATTTTATAAATTTTAATTATGCATGATATATTAAATATTCTGCAACATATTATACATGTGTGTAAATATGTATATTTACATGTGTCATGTAGTAATTAAATGATTTAAAAATTAATTACATTGAAAAATGAGGTCAATACACAAGCACACACACACACACACACATATATCTACATGTATATATAGTTATATATATTATATTTCCATATATATATATATATATATATTCATGCTATATATATGTGTGTATTATTATATATATATATATATATATTTATGTGGTTAAAAATGGTAGATGTTAAATTATTTTAATAATAATAATAAGTGTAATATGTGTGGCATGGTAATGATAAAAATGATTATTTGAATTAAATAAAGGGAGATATAAATTGTAAATTTAATGTGATTTACTAATGATTGGTGTATGTGGGATTTATGATTTTTAATGGGGGAAATGTTAAAATAAATAGGCTGAAGAGGGAGAATCATTAAAAATAAACAAAATAGAGGAATTTTTCCAATTCTTCATAGAATAATAATCCATGTTGTTACACACAAAATTATTTATTAAAATTTTAAATGATTGATTGTTTAATAGAATTTTAAATTTTATTATACATAAAATGAATACTTTGCATGAAGGGTTTTATCAACGATGGGAACATTTCAAGTTAATAAAATTGTAAAATGGCATGTGCCATGTTATATATGTGTCTAAATATATATTTTTCCATTAATATTGTTTATATTTTGTATTTAAAAATTTGTCTAGGTTGTGATAATTTTTTTAGGTATAAATATTTCCTCAAATTTATATACTTGTATATATAAAAGTATTTATATATTAAATTTATATATATATATATATATTGTTAAATATATATAATCATATTTTGTTTAAAATTAAAAAAAAAATGAAAATATTATATATATATATATATGTAATATATATATATATATATACATACATATTTAAATAAATAAATATATATATATGAGGTAACATTATATATATAAAAATAATAATATGTCTAAAAATTTAAAAAATTTGAATAGTACAATGATTGAGAAAAGTTTTACATTAAAAAAATAGATATAATTAATGTGCGAGTTATAAAAAATAATGAAAATAATAGATGAAATGAATGTAATATTGAGGGAATTTTTCATTGGAAAGAGACCGTTTATTATAAATTAAAATAATAATGATGAAGAAAAAATGTGAAAATGTGGGAGCATAAATATATAGGAGAGAGATATTGTTCAAATAGGGATTTAATAATATTATTAAATGATATTATTATTATTTTAATGTGGATTAATTAATACTATAACATCTTTATATAATATCATATTGAAAAACTATTTGTTGTATCATGACCCTAACATTGAGATGGCCATTTCTTGACCAATGATTCAAACCTTATTGGACATATGGATCTATTCAAAAAAATAATCTTAGTAATAATAAAATCAATATTAAATAAAATGTGTGTATTTTATGGAATTAATGTTGAGTAATTAATGTATATTAGAGAGAGAATCTTGTAATTGTTGATCAGAATAAAAATAATGGGTTTGAAATTATCAAAACCTGTGACATTAATGGAAAATTGGTTTTAGAAATTAAATAAGATTTTATAATTAAATTATATGACTCAATTATGATAATTCGTTTTTAAATTGGGAAAATAAATATGACATATATATTCCACTTCTTTCTTCCATATATCTATCAATATTAATCAGAATTATGCACTTTTAGTGTCATGGGATTCGTCCAAATGAGTATAATGTAAGAATAATCATTGGTTTTTAGGGAAAGAATAATAATTTTATGATTTAAATAAATACATATTTTAAAAATTTACATTTTTTAGAGATGGGAAATTATATGTTAATTGGTTCGCATTGGCCCTTACGAACATTGTTCATCATATTAGTCATGTTTGTAAATCGATGTAGTGGATCACTCTTCTTTTTTCCTTATGTATAAGGTGGGAGGGTTCTACTTATGTTATTCATTGAAAAAATGGTATTCATCATCCTAATAAAGATAATTAATTGATTAATTTAAATTGATATGGAATGAACTATTTTTTTCATCTATTTTATATGAATTTTTTATATTATCAATAATTATCAATAAATTGTATTATCACATGTATAGAGTCTCATTATATTTATTTTCTCAAGTTGTGTTAATTTAAATTATTTAAATATTAACCTAGATAGAGAACAAGATAATCACATAAATTCAATTACTATTGACTTCCAAAAAAGGGATATTTATTTTTTACATATTTTTTTATAATGATGTTTAAGGGATGATACAAGTTTCATTATTAGAAGAAAATTATTTTTTTTTGTTTTACTTGGTTTATTATAATTTGTAATTTATTGTGAAATTATTATTGGTGTGATTTTTTAACAACACATTAAACAAAAGGGGTTAATCAGTAATATTTTCTTAATAAATTTTTTGCCCAGGGAATTATGGGTTTTGTGAGAAAATCCTTATATAAATAAGTGAAATGTGGTGGAAATACCTGTTTGTCAAATCATAAAATTTTCAATCTATGATACATGGAATATGTGAAGGTAATGAGTTGTGTTATGATATGTTTCTGGGAAATACTAAAATATTAAATAAAAGATAAATTATAATTTCATGTGTAAGAGTGGATAATAAATGATTGGAATGTTAATATAATGCTTTGTTTATATGGTTTTTCTTAAATGCAAACTGAGTGGTTTGCTTTTTTAGAATTGTCTGGTAATGGGAAATTACGGAAATTGGTATCATATGATAAAGTAAAGGGTGGATTATGAAATTTGGATTCAGACTTGTTGTGTGGTAAAATGTGGTTGATGATGAATACTGAAAATAATGTAATAGTACAATGAAATTTGTTGGAAATGCAAAATGGGTTTTTTACTTGTTGAGTAGTTTTATGAATTTTTCGGTGGAAACAAAGTTGAAGGGGTTGCGAGTAGGTTGTTTGATTGAAATCCTATTGGATGGTCTTGACTGTTTGATACTATATATATACATATGTTTTACTTGTTTTTTTATATTCACCCCCACCCACATTGAGCTCTATGTTTCGAACACCAACATCGTCATGAATGGGTTACATTTCCCAAACACTTCTATGGGTGGATGGATGAATGGACACCCCCTGTTCACTATTCCATCTTCCAGGATAGTTTGGTATTGTATATGATATAATCGACAGTTTGATGTTAGTGTATTAGATTGTGGATGGGATATGGTATCCTCGGAGTCTTTGGGATGTGTTGTGATGTGATTTCCTCTGTGTCTTGGGGATGAGTAGTGATGTGAAATCATGGGTGTCTTCAAGATGAGATTTGATGTTTTGTGATGTATAGGTATGTACCTGGCGGATGAGGAGTAAGGTCCAGAAGTGTGTGGGAAGAATGTGGTGTGAGGACCATGTGTGTGTGGGTGGGGTGTGTTGTAGGGTCCAACTGTGTGTTGGTGGGATGTGATGTGGTATATTCGGAAGAGGTGGGATCACCATGATGTTTATTATTGTGGTGAGAGAGACTAATTAGTGTGAAAGTGGTGTTGTGTACATTTTCATAGATGTGTCTTATAATATATTATATTACATGAATACATTATTTGGTGTTATATCCTTACTGAGGTTGAGGTTTTGGTTAGTAATTATGTATAGATGTTTTTTGGTTCTACAAATTTCACCATGGTCTATTACAATGATCTTTCAAAAAGTGTTTGAGATATATATTTTTTTTATTGAGTATACCTATATCCTCACCCATCATATATAAAAACTATTTTTAGGATTGTAGGGGTACATTTCGGACTGTGCTGGACATTTCAAGTGTCACGAACCAAGCCGGGTCGCCATCCGACCTGGCGCCCGACGCCAGACCCGGTCCGCGGCAAGGCTCGAAGGGCGTTCCCGATCCCCACGGGCTGGCACAAGTTCCCGGGTATCAAGAGTAACCTGTGCGAACGGTTTACCCGAAATGGTATAAACAAACACTAACAAGATAATAAAAATAAAACTTGGAATCGACAACCAAAGAGACCATAAAACTACAATCAAAATTTAAAGGTTCACAACTAGAACCAATGTCCGAAAATAAACGACAACAAAAGTGACTAAAACTATAACTCAAACCTAAAAGCGACAGGAGAGGTGCGACATCCACTCGTCACAAACGTTAAACTGCACGAGAAGACCACCAACGACCAACCACCATCACTGAGCACGATGCACAACCTGGAACACACAAGAAATAAGAATCTACATACACCCAAGGGTGAATGTAGGGTGTGAGCTAAAGGCCCAGTAGGATGCCACCCAATAAAAAAAAGGTTTCATGCCACAACATCAAAAGGACAATTTAATGTGATTATTAAAGTTATACATTCGAAATACTTTTAAAGGAAACATTTACAAGCCAAACGCTAAAGGAAAGCACTAAGAGAACTCATTTCACAAACACGATTTTCAAAGAGGAAGAGAAAAGTTCATTATGGGCGCACACACACACACACACCCACACACACTCACACACACACACACTCACACCCAAGTGGTCCTCCATATGCCGATGGATGGCACCACACCAAGGATGGTAGAGCACTATAGGTAAATCCCCTAAGGTTCATCTAGTTCGAGTGAGACCCTAGAACCTCGTGTCTCGGTGAAACGTGGCTTAGAAGGCCACGACCCTCTGAAAATGTGGCATAAAAGGCCACGACCCTCAGAACACGTGGCTTAGAAGGCCACGACCCTCAGATATCATGTTTAGTTAGTGTTGCAATCGTCAATCCAGCTAAGTGAGATAGGGACGATACCCATCCGGCTCATTAGCGCACTAGTTCTAGTCCTCCCACCTAGATACCCGGGGTTTTCCCTTGTGCTCAATCAAGTATCACATTCACATGGTATATTGTTTTTCCCATATCATAGACCCAACCAGACATTTCACACAAGTCACTATTTTCACACCCAAACAACATTTCAAAAACTCACGCACGCCAAAAATACCCTTTCAAAAATATATTTGTTGTTACCTAATTGTTTCACAAAAACCCCATTAAAAAAAACGCTCAAACAAGAACATAAACAATTTTCACAACTTTGGAAGCATTATTTTAATAACACAACAAGGGCCGACACAAATAAACACACCCAATTACAAAGAAGGGAGTCGTTCAAACCACATGCTTAATAAATTGTCCTTAAAACTAGTTTCACCCAACTACACAATCGTATGAACCATCTGCACCTCTTAAAATGATTCGCTACACATTAAAAACCCACATTTAGACATACACAACTCAATTACCCATAAAAACTAAGTTCGCCCCAACCAAACATCACCTAGAACCCAACATGAAAACATTGCACCAAAACAACAAATATTTTTACGTGCAAAGACCATTTTAAAATTCAATTTCGTACTCAAATATTCTAAAACCACATTTGCACCATATAAACAATTGATTAGACAATTTTTGTACTTACCCCAACAAGTTCAAAATGAAAAAAACATGATCATTTCTAAAGAAAGTGAAATTTTCATGATGCCTGCATGTCAAACAAATTTTTTAAAAATGCATTTCGCACAGATTTTAAAGAAAAAAAAATCATTTATATGACAACACACCTATAAACAACAAGAGCCTACTATTTTGGAAATCCAATCTCCTCAGACGAGCATGCCAGGACATTATAAACATGGATCACATTATGCAATTAAATCATAGAACATATTAAATTAATTAAACAACCAAACTAAATTATCTAAAAGATGTAAAGACATGGAACCACCTACCGGCATGTATAAATCCTCAAAAATGGAGTGAAAACTTCATATTTCAGCGCACAACTTTAATCGCGTGCTGTTTGCACCACATTGAACCTATCACGAACCCAAAAAAACATGAATCCAAACCCAAAACCCTCAAATTAAGGCCCCAAAACAAACCATTAAACCTGAAATCCAGAATCAAAACCCATTGTAGAACCAAACTTCAAATATATAAAATAAATGAATGAAATAAATAAATAAATAAATAAAAGGAAAACTCAAATGCACAAACAGTGTGGTTTTGTCGGATGGTGGTGCTGCGCCGGTGGAGGTCCGGCGAGGCTCCGTCGGACGGCGCGGGTGAGGGGAGATCGTGGGTGCGGCGCAAACCGGGAGAGGGAGCAGGCTGGCCGGAGGAGCATGGGGCGTGGCGAAGGAGAGTGGAGGTGCAGGGCTTCGGCGGCCAGGGGAGCAGCACACCTGGGAGATGAGGGGGGGGGGGGGCTGTAGCGGATAGGGCCGGGGGGGGGGGGGGGGTGGCGGTGGCTCATGGGTGCGATGCGAGGCGAATCAGGGGAGGCGGGGCGACGACAGGTCGCCAGAGGGGAGAGATGCGAGCAGGGAGGGTGACGGCTCGCAGGAGGGGGGGGGGAGAAGAAACACGGTTCGGGAGAAAAAAAAAGGGCAAAGCCCTAAACAGAAGAAAACGGGGGGGGGGAATAAAAAGAAATAAAGCAACTAAAATAAGTAAAATAATAATAATAATAATAATAATAATAATAATAATAATAATAAAAAAATGGAATATGAATAATCAGGATAAAAAAAATAATAATACTCATTTGATAAATCTAGAATAAAATAAAAAGTATATAAATTAAGATAATAATAACAATAATAAGAAAATTAACAAAACAAATAACGATTGAAATAAACTAAAAGAGAAACAATAATAATAATAATAATAATAATAAACACAAATGAAATTATTACGATTATTATTATTATTACCAAAATTGCTAATTCGTTTTATTTCATTAATTAAACACCGGCAAGGAGTGCGGAGAATCAGCGAGGCCGCGCGGGGACCCAAGCGAGGCCGCACAGCTTCGTCCGCGTCGCGCTGGACGCAAACAAGACCAAAACACAAGGGACTCGAAAACTTAAGTCGGGTTTCGATCCAAACTAACCAATGCAAAGAAAATTAATGAAATAAATAAATTTTGAAATAGCGGGCGTGACAATTCTCCCCACCATAAAGCTTTCCGTCCGCGGAAAGCCACAACCAGAATCAAACCCCAAGGCAGAAAACCACACTCCCGTAAGGTTCAAAGGGAATCTCCACAAACATCAAGCAAAGAGGCAAAGCATCGTGCTCAGAGGAAGTGACTTAAGGACAACCTCATGAAACTCATAAAAAGACTTTCTGATATGTGTCGTCCACCCCGAAGAGCTAGAACACCTCCAGTTGACTGAACAAGGATGGGAACTCTCGCACCCACAGAAACCAACTTCGCAAGCCGAAACAACTCAAGCACTATTAGACCGGAAACACACCATTTAGATAGAATGAACAAATAAGGTCAACCCACATCCACATAACATTATTACCACTTATCACCAAACCATATTTAAAAACAGAAGCAAATGTTCAACATGGGGAGGCCGGAGGGGCTCCCCATGATTAGGAAGTCACTGACACTCGAAACGAGACAGGAAAACTAGCACGGAAAACTTCGAGCAGACTCCCCGCCAGTAAAGAAAAGTCCATCACTGATTCAATCTAGAGACATTCGTGTGATACCCACTGTGGGTCTCCCCACCATTAGAACTGACAGCATATACAAAACATTATAAACTTCTCGACGAGGGCTAGGCACCCCACCACAAGGGGCGGGGAGGGTCGGGCCCAACTACCGGGCGTCAAACCCACAACCCAAGACGAACCAACATCTTCACATCCCTAGATGAGTTCCATTCCAATTTGATACCAACTTACCCAACACATCCCATAGGGACAACTAAAAATGATTACCTTTGATGGAACACAACCCTCAAGACCTTATGATAATGAGACGACTGTGCCATCTTATAGCCACATGGAGCCTCACGCACCCAATCGGGTCGTTCGGATTGGAACCACAGAAAACAACTTTAAATTGCCTTCACCTTTATTACCGACGACAGAGATAACACTGGGGTCTCATACAATCCTGGGGTTCCGGACTACGTGCCAGCTTCACTCTGAGACCTATGGATGGAGCCCTGATGTTTGAAGCATCTTCTGCCTCGCAGTCAGGTATTGAAGACTCTTGAACGGAGCTTCTCCTATCGGTGTAACACGCAATCATACTGCAACCGAGGCAACACCATCAGACACAACACAACATGACATCTAATTGATCATACCAAAAACATTAACCAACACAAGAGCTGCAATGGTGTATGCGTATAACCCTTTGTCACACTGGATGAGAAAATGACACCATGAATCATCACCTGAACATGACCATTGTTGTTGTGAGGAACATTATACAGAGAGGGATTTCAAACTGAGTCTTAAACAAAATTTTATTACTAAAATCGACCGTAGCATCCCCATGTGACAAGGTCGGCCACACTAGTGGCCTAACGTAGACCCTTTCTTAAGCGAAACCAACAAAAGACCAAAAATTCATTTAGAATAGTGGCCTGTACCGACCTCTCTAGGTTGTTTCCACCTTTTCCCCACTGGAATCTCCTTCACCATTTCCAAGCTGATCTTTCAGATTGATGTGGTCAAACTTCACCCTTGAAAATCAAAGAGAAGTCACACAACAAGACGTCACCGAACATGACACTTCCAGTTGATGTAAATATTACAAAGCCCTTCAAGACACTGGTCAACACTGAATATTTTGTATTGCATTCGCCCTTCCCCGCTGGACTTCCTTTCGCCGTTTCCTGGGGGAACCTCCAAACACGACAGTGTCAAACTTCATTCCTGACGAGTCAGATAGTCAAAGGACCAAAACTCCATTCAACTCCCCTCGCATCTGTCATTCCGCTGTGAGAGGATCTGCTTATCTAAAGAGAAAAAAAAAGAATAGACTTAGCATTTTCACTAAAAAGGATGAGTCTTTACTTTAGTCAACTGGAGGGTCGGCCAACGGTGAACCATCTATGGTCGCACGTCGTTCACACATTAACTCATTATTGGGGGCGTACACTAGCTAAGAAAGAAAACCATGGACCCAACCAAACTGGTCCAATGGTCTGGACATACCACAAGCGAACACCAAACGTGTAGAGGAAACCACATCAAGGGCTTCCCGAAGCACATTTCAAAAGAGACCATTAACCACACGCTTTCGCACCAACTGACCAACTTACAAAAAAAAGAATTCAAAATCAAAACACAAGTTAGTTAAAAAGAATCCTAAACTCGAAACGCTTAACGCAAAACAACTTCAAAACACAAGTATACACCATGCAACCACCGGATACTAAAAGACCAAATTTTTAATTTAACAGAACCTTTCGAAAATATGCAAACCCAGCGAGTTGCAAAAACACCAATGGTGTCCCATGAGCCTTGCACATGCATGTTCTCGTGCTGTACCAGAACCCACCTCATATCCATCCAGGCACTCATCCGCTCGTGCCATGAACTCTTTCCCTTTTCGTATACACTCATGCATGTGGTTTCCCATGATAGCGCCAAGGATCAAAACCAAATCTTTCCATTTTTCAAAACCAAAACATCCAACCCACACTTTTAAAACTTCACACACCATATCTTTTTTTAGCGTTTCATTTGAAAACATTTTCCATGACCAAAACATTTTTACTTAAAAACAAATTTCCCATGAATCCAAAACAAGGGGAAGAGAAATGAGGCAATAGAAACTTGTGTCAGCGGGTGACTGGAATGTATGGTTAGCGGCCATACGCCAGTCACGCCACTGCCACTGAGGGTATTCTAGGACAGCGTCCCCAGCTCCACAGGGCTTGCCAGACCCTGCGAGCTCACTAGGACCACTGACCTTACCCCTTTTTCATTTCCCTTAAACACGATTAACCACAAGGACCAAAAACTCAGACAAACCTCAACATACATTGGTAACTTGAGTCCCGCCACGATGTGTGCTGGCCAGGCACATTGCTCGTAGTCAGGACGTCGAGTCCCAACAACCTTAACTCAAGTATATCGTGACTATATCCCAAAATAAAACGACCCAAGAGAGCAAACCTTGCCCTCTGATACCATTTTGTCACGAACCAAGCCGGGTCGCCATCTGACCCGGCGCCCGACGCCCGACCCGGTCCGCGGCAAGGCCCGAAGGGCGTTCCCGATCCCCACGGGCTGGCATAAGTGCCCGGGTATCAAGAGTAACCTGTGGGAACGGTTTACCCGAAATGGTATAAACAAACACTAACAAGATAATAAAAATAAAACCTGGAATCGACAACCAAAGAGACCATAAAACAACAATCAAAATTTAAAGGTTTACAACTAGAACCAATGTCCGAAAATAAACGACAACAAAAGTGACTAAAACTATAACTCAAACCTCAAAGCGACAGGAGAGGTGCGACATCCACACGTCACAAACGTTAACCTGCACGAGAAGACCACCAACGACCAACCACCATCACTGAGCACGATGCACAACCTGGAACACACAAGAAATAAGAATCTACATACACCCAAGGGTGTATGTAGGGTGTGAGCTAAAGGCCCAGTAGGATGCCACCCAATAAAAAAAGGTTCCATGACACGACATCAAAAGGACAATTTAATGTGATTATTCAAGTTATACTTTCGAAATACTTTTAAATGAAACATTTACAAGCCAAACGCTAAAGGAAAGCACTAAGAGAACTCATTTCACAAACACGATATTCAAAGAGGAAGAGAAAAGTTCATTATGGGCGCACACACACACACACACCCACACACACTCAAACACACACACACTCACACCCAAGTGGTCCTCCATATGCCGATGGATGGCACCACACCAAGGATGGTAGAGAACTATGGGTAAATCCCCTAAGGTTCATCTAGTTCGAGTGAGACCCTAGAACCTCGTGTCTCGGTGAAACGTGTCTTAGAAGGCCACGACCCTCAGAAAACGTGGCTTAGAAGGCCACGACCCTCAGAACACATGGCTTAGAAGGCCACAACCCTCAGATATCATGTTTAGTTAGTGTCGCAATCATCAATCCAGCTAAGTGAGACAGGGACGATACCCATCCGGCTCATTAGCGCACTAGTTCTAGTCCTCCCACCTAGATACCCGGGGTTTTCCATTGTTCTCAATCAAGTTTCACATTCACATGGTATATTGTTTTTCCCATATCATAGACCCAACCTGACATTTCTCACAAGTCACTATTTTCACACCCAAACAACATTTCAAAAACTCACGCACGCCAAAAATACCCTTCCAAAAATATATTTGTCGTTACCTAATTTTTTCACAAAAACCCCATTAAAAAAACGCTCAAACAAGAACATAAACAATTTTCACAACTTAGGAAGCATTATTTTAATAACACAACAAGGGCCGACAGAAATAAACACACCCAATTACAAAGAAGGGAGTCGTTCAAACCACTTGCTTAATAAATTCACCTTAAAACTAGTTTCACCCAACTACACAATCGTCTGAACCATCTGCACCTCTTAAAATGATTCTCTACACATTAAAAACCCACATTTAGACATACACAACTCAATTACCCATAAAAACTAAGTTCGCACCAACCAAACATCACCTAGAACCCAACTTGAAAACATTGCACCAAAACAACAAATATTTTTACGTGCAAAGACCATTTTAAAAATCAATTTCTCACTCAAATATTCTAAAACCACATTTTCACCATATAAACAATTGATTAGACAATTTTTGGACTTACCCCAACATGTTCAAAATGAAAAAAACATGATCATTTCTAAAGAAAGTGAAATTTTCATGATGCCTGCATGTCAAACAATTTTTTTAAAAATGCATTTCGCACAGCTTTTAAAGAAAAACAAATCATTTATATGACAACACACATATAAACAACAAGAGCCTACTATTTTGGAAATCGAATCTCCTCAGACGAGCATGCCAGAACATTATAAACATGGATCGCATTATGCAATTAAATCATAGAACATATTAAATTAATTAAACAACCAAACTAAATTATCTAAAAGATGTAAGGACATGGAACCACCTACCGGCATGTATAAATCCTCAAATTTGGAGTGAAAACTTCATATTGCAGCGCACAACTTTAATCGCGTGCCGTTTGCACCACATTGAACCTAACACGAACCCAAAAAAAACATGAATCCAAACCCAAAACCCTCAAATTAAGGCCCCAAAACAAACCATTAAACCTCAAATCCAGAATCAAAACCCATTGTAGAACCAAACTTCAAATATATAAAATAAATGAATGAAATAAATAAATAAATAAATAAAAGGAAAACTCAAATGCACAAACAGTGTGGTTTTGCCGGATGGTGGTGCTGCGCCGGTGGAGGTCCGGCGAGGCTCCGTCAGACGGCGCGGGCGAGGGGAGTTCGTGGGTGCGGTGCAAACCGGGAGAGGGAGCAGGCTGGCCGGAGGAGCATGGGGCGTCGCGAAGGAGAGTGGAGGTGCAGGGCTTCGGCGGCCAGGGGAGCAGCGCACCTGGGAGATGAGGGGGGGGGGGGGCTGTAGCGGATAGGGCCGGGGGGGCTGGCGGTGGCTCAGGGGTGCGATGCGAGGCGAAGCAGGGGAGGCGGGGCGACGACAGGTCGCCGGAGGGGAGAGATGCGAGCAGGGAGGGTGACGGCTCGCAGGAGGGGGGGAGAAGAAACACGGTTCGGGAGAGAAAAAAGGGCAAAGCCCTAAACAAAAGAAAACGGGGGGGGGGAATAAAAAGAAATAAAGCAACTAAAATAAGTATAATAATAATAATAATAATAATAATAATAATAATAATAATAATAATAATAATAATAAACTGGAATATGAATAATGAGGATAAATAATAATAATAATACTCATTTGATAAATCTAGAATAAAATAAAAAGTATATAAATTATGATAATAATAACAATAATAAGAAAATTAACAAAACAAATAACGATTGTAATAAACTAAAAGAGAAACAATAATAATAATAATAATAATAAACTCAAATGAAATTATTATGATTATTATTATTATTAACACAATTGCTAATTCGTTTTATTTCATTAATTAAACACCGGCAAGGAGTGCGGTGAATCGGCGAGGCCGCACGGGGACCCAAGCGAGGCCGCGCAGCTTCGGCCGCGTCGCGCTGGACACAAACAAGACCAAAACACAAGGGACTCGAAAACTTAAGTCGGGTTTCGATCCGAACTAACCAATGCAAAGAAAATTAAGGAAATAAATAAATTTTGAAATAGCGGGCGTGACAATTCTCCCCACCATAAAGATTTCCGTCCCCGGAAAGCCACAACCAGAATCAAACCCCAAGGCAGAAAACCACACTCCCTTAAGGATCAAAGGGAATCTCCACAAACATCAAGCAAAGAGGCAAAGCATCGTGCTCAGAGGAAGTGACATAAGGACAACCTCATGAAACTCATAAAAAGTCTTTCCGATATGTGTCGTCCGCCCCGAAGAGCTAGAACACCTCCAGTTGACTGACCAAGGAAGGGAACTCTCGCACCCACGGAAACCAACTTCGCAAGCCGAAACAACTCAAGAACTATTAGACCGGAACCACACCATTTAGATAGCATGAACAAATAAGGTCAACCCACATCCACATATCATTATTACCACTTATCACCAAACCATATTTAAAAACAGAAGCAAAAGATCAACATGGGGAGGCCCGAGGGGCTCCCCACCATTTGGAAGTCACTGACACTCGAAACGAGACTGGAAAACTGGCATAGAAAGCTTCGAGCAGACTCCCCGCCAGTAAAGAAAAGTCCATCACTGATTCAATATAGAGACATTCGTGTGAGACCCACTGTGGGTCTCCCCACCATTAGAACTGACAGCAGATACAAAACTTCAGAAATTTCTCGACGGGGGCTAGGCACCCCACCACAAGGGGCGGGGAGGGTCGGGCCCAACTACCGGGCGTCAAACCCACAACCCAAGACGAACCAACATCTTCACATCCCTAGATGAGTTCCATTCCAATTTGATACCAACTTACCCAACACATCCCATAGGGACAACTAAAAACGATTACCTTTGATGGAACGCAACCCTCAAGACCTTAAGATAATGAGACGACCGCGCCACCTTATAGCCACATGGATCCTCACGCACCCAATCGGGTCGTTCGGATTGGAACCACAGAAAACAACTTTAAATTTCCTTCACCTTTATTACCGTTGACAGAGATAACACTGGGGTCTCATACAATCCTGGGGTTCCTGACTACGCACCAGCTTCACTCCGAGACCTATGGCTGGAGCCCTGATGTTTGAAGCATCTTCTGCCTCGCAGTCAGGTATTGAAGACTCTTGAACGGAGCTTCTCCTTTCGGTGTAACACGCAATCATACTGCAACCGAGGCAACACCATCAGACACAACACACCATGACATCTAATTGATCATACCCAAAACATTAACCAACACAAGAGCTGCAATAGTGTATGCGTATAACCCTTTGTCACACTGGATGAGAACATGACACCATGAATCATCACCTGAACATGACCATTGTTGTTGTGAGGAACATTATACAGAGAGGGAATTCAAACTGAGTCTTAAACAAAATTTTATTACTACAATCGACCGTAGCATCCCCATGTGACAAGGTCGGCCACACTAGTGGCCTAACGTAGACCCTTTCTTAAGCGAAACCAAAAAAAGACCAAAAATTCATTTAGAATAGTGTCCGGTACCGACCACTCTAGGTTGTTTCCACCTTTTCACCACTGGAATCTCCTTCACCATTTCCAAGCTGATCTTTCAGATTGATGAGGTCAAACTTCACCCTTGAAAATCAAAGAGAAGTCACACAACAAGACGTCACCGAACATGACACTTGCAGTTGATGTAAATATTACAAAGCCCTTCAAGACACTGGTCAACACTGAATATTTTGAATTGCATTCTCCCTTCCCCACTGGACTTCCTTTCGCCGTTTCCTGGGGGAACCTCCAAACACGACAGTGTCAAACTTCATTCCTGACGAGTCAGATAGTCAAAGGACCAAAACTCCATTCAACTCCCCCCACATCTGTCATTCCGCTGTGAGAGGATCTGCGTATCTAAAGAGAAAAAAAAAGAATAGACTTAGCATTGTCACTAAAAAGGAAGAGTCTTTACTTTAGTCAATTGGAGGGTCGGCCAATGGTGAACCATCTATGGTCGCACGCCGTTCACACATTAACTCATTATTGGGGGCGTACACAAGCTAAGAAAGAAAACCATGGACCCAACCGAACTGGTCCAATGGTCTGGACATACCACAAGCGAACACCAAACGTGTAGAGGAAACCACAACAAGGGCTTCCCGAAGCACATTTCAAAAGAGACCATTAACCACACGCTTTCGCACCAACTGACCAACTTAAAAAAAATAATTCAAAATCAAAACACAAGTTAGTTAAAAAGAATCCTAAACTCGAAAAGAATAACGCAAAACAACTTCAAAACACAAGGATACACCACGCATCCACCGGATACTAAAAGACCAAATTTTTCATTTAACAGAACCTTTCGAAAATATGCAAACCCAGCGAGTTGCACAAACACCAATGGTGTCCCATGAGCCGTGCACATGCATGTTCTCGTGCTGTACCAGCACCCACCTCATATCCATCCAGGCACTCATCCGCTCGTGCCATGAACTCTTTCCCTTTTCGTATACACTCATGCATGTGGTTTCCCATGAGAGCGCCAAGGATCAAAACCAAATCTTTCCATTTTTCAAAACCAAAACTTCCAACCCAAACTTTTAAAACATCACACACCATTTCTTTTTTTTAGCGTTTCATTTGAAAACATTTTCCATGACCAAAACATTTTTACTTAAAATCCAATTTCCCATGAATCCAAAACAAGGGGACGAGAAATGACGCAATAGAAACTTGTGTTAGCGGGTGACTGGAACGTATGGTTGGCGGCCATACGCCAGTCACGCCACTGCCACGGAGGGTATTCTAGGACAGCGTCCCCAGCTCCACAGGGCTTGCCAGACCTTGCGAGCTCACTAGGACCACTGACCTTACCCCTTATTCATTTCCATTAGACACGATTAACCACAAGGACCAAAAACTCAGACAAACCTCAATATACGTTGGTAACTTGAGTCCCGCCACGAGGTGTGCTGGCCAGGCACATTGCTCGTAGTCAGGACGTCGAGTCCCAACAACCTTAACTCAAGTATATCGTGACTCTATCCCAAAATAAAACGACCCAAGAGAGCAAAACTTGCCCTCTGATACCATTTTGTCACGAACCAAGCCGGGTCGCCATCCGACCCGGTCCGCGGCAAGGCCCGAAGGGCGTTCCCGATCCCCACGGGCTGGCACAAGTGCCCGGGTATCAAGAGTAACCTGTGGGAATGGTTTACCCGAAATGGTATAAACAAACACTAACAAGATAATAAAAATAAAACATGGAATCGACAACCAAAGAGACCATAAAACTACAATCAAAATTTAAAGGTTTACAACTAGAACCAATGTCCGAAAATAAACGACAACAAAAGTGACTAAAACTATAACTCAAACCTCAAAGCGACAGGAGAGGTGCGACATCCACATGTCACAAACGTTAACCTGCACGAGAAGACCACCAACGACCAACCACCATCACTGAGCACGATGCAAAACCTGGAACACACAAGAAATAAGAATCTACATACACCCAAGGGTGTATGTAGGGTGTGAGCTAAAGGCCCAGTAGGATGCCACCCAATAAAAAAAAGGTTCCATCCCACAACATCAAAAGTACAATTTAATGTGATTATTCAAGTTATACTTTCGAAATACTTTTAAAGGAAACATTTACAAGCAAAACGCTAAAGGAAAGCACTAAGAGAACTCATTTCACAAACACGGTTTTCAAAGAGGAAGAGAAAAGTTCATTATGGGCGCACACACACACACACACCCACACACACTCACACACACACACACTCACACCCAAGTGGTCCTCCATATGCCGATGGATGGCACCACACCAAGGATGGTAGAGCACTATGGGTAAATCCCCTAAGGTTCATCTAGTTCGAGTGAGACCCTAGAACCTCGTGTCTTGATGAAACGTGGAATAGAAGGCCACCACCCTCAGAAAACGTGGCTTAGAAGGCTACGACCCTCAGAACACGTGGCTTAGAAGGCCACGACCCTCAGATATCATGTTTAGTTAGTGTTGTAATCGTCAATCCAGCTAAGTTGGAGAGAGACGATACCCATCCGGCTCATTAGCGCACTAGTTCTAGTCCTCCCACCTAGATACCCGGGGTTTTCCCTTGTGCTCAATCAAGTTTCACATTCACATGGTATATTGTTTTTCCCATATCATAGACCAAACCAGACATTTCACAAAATCACTATTTTCACACCCAAACAACATTTCAAAAACTCACGCACGCCAAAAATACCCTTCCAAAAATATTTTTGTCATTACCTAATTGTTTCACAAAAACACCATTAAAAAAAACGTTCAAACAAGAACATAAACAATTTTCACAACTTAGGAATCATTATTTTAATAACACAACAAGGGCCGACACAAATAAACACACCCAATTACAAAGAAGGGAGTCGTTCAAACCACTTGCTTAATAAATTGTCCTTAAAACTAGTTTCACCCAACTACACAATCGTCTGAACCATCTTCACCTCTTAAAATGATTCCCTACACATTAAAAACCCACATTTAGACATACAAAACTCAATTACCCATAAAAACTAAGTTTGCACCAACCAAACATCACCTAGAACCCAACTTGAAAACATTGCACCAAAACAACAAATATTTTTACGTGCAAAGACCATTTTAAAAATCAATTTCGCACTCAAATATTCTAAAACCACATTTGCACCATATAAAAAATTGATTAGACAATTTTTGGACTTACCCCAACATGTTCAAAATGAAAAAAACATGATCATTTCTAAAGAATGTGAAATTTTCATGATGCCTGCATGTCAAACAATTTTTTTAAAAATGCATATCGCACAGCTTTTAAAGAACAACAAATCATTTATATGACAACACACATATAAACAACAAGAGCCTACTATTTTGGAAATCCAATCTCCTCAGACGAGCATGCCAGAACATTATAAACATGGATCACATTATGCAATTAAATCATAGAACATATTAAATTAATTAAACAACCAAACTAAATTATCTAAAAGATGAAAGACATGGAACCACCTACCGACATGTATAAATCCTCAAAATTGGAGTGAAAACTTCATATTGCAGCGCACAACTTTAATCGCGTGCCGTTTGCACCACATTGAACATAACACGAACCCAAAAAAACATGAATCCAAACCCAAAACCCTCAAATTAAGGCCCCAAAACAAACCATTAAACCTCAAATCCAGAATCAAAACCCATTGTAGAAACAAACTTCAAATATAGAAAATAAATGAATGAAATAAATAAATAAATAAATAAAAGGAAAACTCAAATGCACAAAGAGTGTGGTTTTGCCGGATGGTGGTGCTGCGCCGGTGGAGGTCCGGCGAGGCTCCGTTGGACGGCGCGGGCGAGGGGAGATCATGGGTGTGGCGCAAACTGGGAGAGGGAGCAGGCTGGCCGGAGGAGCATGGGGCGTCGCGAAAGAGAGTGGAGGTGCAGGGCTTCGGCGGCCAGGGGAGCAGCGCACCTGGGAGATGAGGGGGGGGGGGGCTGTAGCGGATAGGGCCAGGGGGGCTGGCGGTGGCTCATGGGTGCGATGCGAGGCGAAGCAGGGGAGGCGGGGCGACAGCAGGTCGCCGGAGGGGAGAGATGCGAGCAGGGAGGGTGACGGCTCGCAGGAGGGGGGGGGAGAAGAAACCCGGTTCTGGAGAAAAAAAGGGCAAAGCCCTAAACAAAAGAAAACGGGGGGGGGGGGATAAAAAGAAATAAAGAAAATAAAATAAGTAAAATAATAATAATAATAATAATAATAATAATAATAATAATAATAATAAGCTGGAATATGAATAATGAGGATAATAAAAATAATAATACTCATTTGATAAATCTAGAATAAAATAAAAAGTATATAAATTAAGATAATAATAACAATAATAAGAAAATTAACAAAACAAATAACGATTGTAATAAACTAAAAGAGAAACAATAATAATAATAATAATAATAATAATCTCAAATGAAATTATTACGATTATTATTATTATTAACACAATTGCTAATTCGTTTGATTTCATCAATTAAGCACCGGCAAGGAGTGCGGTGAATCAGCGAGGTCGCGCGGGGACCCAAGCGAGGCCACGCAGCTTCGGCCGCGTCGCGATGGACGCAAACAAGACCAAAACACAAGGGACTCGAAAACTTAAGTCGGGTTTCGATCCGAACTAACCAATGCAAAGAAAATTAATGAAATAAATAAATTTTGAAATAGCGGGCGTGACATCAACTTCGGATCTTCATTGGTGTGGTGGTGTCTCTACCTTAAATTTTGTTTATTTTGGGATTTAATTTGGATACATTTATATGTATCAGTTTTGATATATACATGCGTTGTGGGATGGAATTGATTTATTTTAAGTATGACTCAAAGTTGATTATGGTTGATAAATCCTATCAACAGATCTTGTTTCTTATAAAGGGTAATGACTACCATATTGTGATATTTGTACAACCTTGGGTCTAGTTGACAACTGAAGGCCTATTGGAGGCGTGGATTAGGGTGACATTATCTCCCTTTCTTTATTGCCATCTGAGGAGGGGTATCTGTCGAGGGAGGGGTTCATGATAAAAAAAACACTAAAGTTGACAATAATATTAAAATTTATTATGTTTTATTAATTTTAATTTTTATAATTAAAAGATATGGTCTAGACCGTGAATAATGTAACAATGTGTGGAACGTATTCATAAATTATGTAAAAAAATGTGTCCCGATATCCATGATCTACAAGAGAGGGTTATCCTACTGATCACACCCTCTCTCTATTTTTAATTATATATGGAACTATCTTCTATAGACTATCATGGAAATTATTTACCATATCTATACCATCCCTTTGATGTGGTTTCACTAAAAATCATTTTCTATTATTTTGGGAATATTTATAGGTTTAAATGTTTCAAAATTTTCCTTTATAAATCTTAAATACCATATAAATGTAAATTAATTTAAACATCTCATCACTAATTATATATTGAATTTTTGATGTTGAGGTGTAAACATTATTAAATAATAAAATAATTTCACCGAGAACTGCTGATGGTTTATTAACAGATCTACCATAGGTTTTAGTACTGAATATGAATAAAATTTCAAAAAAAAATTATCAGTGACAATGTAATTTAATATCTACAAATATTATTTTTAAAAATAAATCCCATATTTTCTGTGATTACATATGAATGATTATAGTTACCATTAAAACATGACGTGTTTAGGGTGACTCAAAGATCTAAAGGTGACGAATGACCCACTGGTCACTTACTTAAGGTCAATCTTCATCGTGTATCATAGGGAGATTTATGAAAATAAAAAATTCTATAATCAATGAATTATATGGATTGTTCCATTGATATGTTTTCCTATAACAATTGTAATTCTTATTAGATCTAAATATTATATAAGAATGATTAAATTTCATTTGGATGCTCTGAACCAATTTTGTACTTCGTTATACTAATTGGTGAAGGCGGTATCCTCTATAAAAAAAATAGATAACTATGTCATAACCCTTTTTCACAAGAAGGAAAACTCGAATATTTAATAAAAAATAATTCCTAACCACATATCCTTTAACTATCATTTTATATTTCCAATCAATTTTCAATTATTTATACATATAATAAAGTATTTTAAAATATTAATAATTTTGTAATAAAATATTGTGTGAATAGTTATGCACATGATTTCAAAAAGAAAATTAAATATCTATATTCAAAGGAGCTAAAAATCTATGGAATTAATTAATTATCACAATTACATACTCGTCAAAATTAAATATACATGAAAAAAATCATTATGTTAAATTTTCATATAACTTGAGTTATCTTATCATTCATATGATAACATAATTGAAAAAAATATAAAACTATTGATAATGGAGAAATACCCATCATGTACCTTCCTAAATATGACTATTATAGGTTACGAGACATAACATTACAGGATTATATAAATAAAAAAATGCCCCAAAATAAATTTGGTAGTTATGGATTTCACCAAAATATAGTTGGACCACAATATTAATGGTTCACTTATTTATTAATGATTGTTCTATATTCATAAAACTGTGAAGAAATATACCATAAATACAATAAAAGTAGATTAAACATATTTTTTTAAATTTTTCATGTATTAAATATATAATATATGTTTATGACACAAATAAATATGTGGTGTACATCTAGTTATTAAGATGTTTGTTTACAATTTTTTACTTAAGATAATTTTATATG
The DNA here is from genome assembly GCA_963277665.1 of Viscum album. Classification (NCBI taxonomy): domain Eukaryota; kingdom Viridiplantae; phylum Streptophyta; class Magnoliopsida; order Santalales; family Viscaceae; genus Viscum; species Viscum album. The sequence continues at coordinate 1,499,878,327 of OY728161.1, forward strand.
AGAGATTGTTAGTGTGTATTGATATAAATATAAAATATTAAATGGTTCATGCAAAAATTGGAAAAATGAGATATTTTATATGGAAAAATAGTTTTAATCTACATATAATGTATTTATGTTGATAAATGAATTGTATATTATTCATTATATGGTCTAAAAATGAACGGAATATATCATGACAGTTAAAAACACCCAAACAAGACATAATGAAGTGTAATATGTGGGAAATAGAATTAATTTATAAAATACAAATAAATTAAGGTAGTATAACATGAATTTTGTTTCCTATGTGTGAATAATCACAAAAAAAATGTTTTAGATATAAAAATTACAACACTATCATGTTCAGCCACCATGTTCTAAAATTTGCATCTAGGTATTATAATAATCTTGAAACTAAGTCCTATTTTAGAATCATTCCTAATAAAACAAAATTAAAATGATTAATATTTAATTTTAATATAAACCATTTTTTTATATTCAATAAATTTATGTTAATGCCTTATTTCATTAAATTATTATTTTTATTTAATTTTTACTCATGAATAAAAAAATTGATTTTATAAATAATATCTAGATATGATGAGCCCATAAGGGGCGGAGCACGCACGAGATCCTCTCTGCAGTCTAGAGTTTTCTACCCACCAACTTTATCTATCTCTTGCCTTCGGCATCTTCAGTTCGGTGACAGCAGGTGCACAGATGGTCGGTGATAGTTTCCTTGGTGGTGCGATGGCCTCGACGTCGGCAGTGCGACGACCAACATCTGTAACACCATATATGGTTCGGACATCCCGATCTTGTCAGAATCAGTCTCATTGTGAGCTGGATGATGTATGGCTTCCTGGGGGTCTCTATGGCAAAGCGGCTACGAGGAACAGTCTGACAGTGGAGTTTCACTTCCAGAGCTGTGGCCAATGGTATGGTTGGTCCTGGTGGCGGAGGTGTAGGCTGGTTGGTTGGCGTTGCGACATGACGAGGGATAATTTCTTTCAGGGTAAAGTGGTATTAGCATAATTTTTCATTGTAGCTTCGGTCTTTAGTGGTGGTGGCTTCTACCGCTTTTTTCTTGGTGGTGGCTCTGATGACAATGAAGGCTCTTAGTGGTCCTCAGTGTGGTCGCGGAATCTAGGGTTTCATAATGGAATGGAATTTATATGTTGAACTATTTCTTAAGACTTTTGTCAATTAAATCTATGGTTTTTTGCCTCTGGCCCTGGGCATGTAATTTGTTACCATTTACCAATTAAAATGGTTCATTTCTTTTCTTTTAGTAAATATGGTTTTACCATAAGCAATCTGAGTAATATCGATTTTAACGAATTATATGGTTTTATTTTTTATATTAATGTTCAAATTAGAATAATATAAATTGAAAAAATGGGTAATATTTTTAAAGAATGTTTTGATGAAGTATAATAAGTTTTAGATTTTGGACTTTTTAGATAAAATATAATTTTCAATGATTAGTTATAAATATTGAAAAAAAATTTAAATAGACTTTAATTTTATTGAAATTACCCATTAAGTTTTCATTTTTATGGAAAATTAATATAAATCATGTTATGTTATAAATAATATAAATTATTACATATTAATCAATTTTATAAGTAATATTGGTATAAAAATACTTATAAAGAAATAAAGGTATGTTTCTGAAAATAAATATTTATGTGATTTTTCTAATTAATTATAAAATTATTTTCTACATAATTTAATTGAAAAACGACGTAAAATGGATTCCGTATTTGTTTCACCAATATAATTAATATTTAATAATTTTAAAACTGTATTTTATCAAAATTAATACTATAATACGATACATTCCACACCACGATAAAAGTGTATATAAGGTTAACATAGGTTTAAACTAAGTGATAAGTCATAATTTTTCTAATTTAATCACTTATGATGAAAATATTTAAATCATTAAAACATTAAGATAAATGTTCTTAAAGGGACACTATTAAAGGATGTTACTAATACAAATAACCAAAAATCACAACAGCTCTTTTGTTAATATATTATGTGTATATATTGGAAAAAATAATGTTTTGAATAAATATTAATTATTTTGTTGTTGGTAATAAAAATATTACCACGATTGAAATTTAATTTCACTTTTTCCTTAATTATATTATTACATTAAATAATTTGTAAATGTTAACACATTAATTGTTCAATTTACTGAAAAACAAATTATATAATATTACTAATAAAATATATATATAAATTGAATCAATATCAATATTACATTAATTATTTTTATGTATGATAAAAATTATAATGGTTTTAATGTAAAATATTTTATTTTAATTTTTTTATTGTTGTGTTCAATGTCAATTTAAATAAATAATTTAAAAAATAACAGTAATTCAATTTTATATTAAATATTTTTCAAAAACATTATATAAAAATAGTTAAAAATAAATATTTGGTAAAGAGAAATAAATATGATTTACACTAACATCTATGATTCATTCATTTAACAATTTTTTAAATTTAATTATACTAAACCTTGAATTGAAAAAACATTATTACTGTAGTAACTATCAACAATGATTAAAACTACTTAAAACAATAATTTAATGGTGAAAACATAAAAATTATGTATAATTATTATTGGATGAGTTGATTTTGATACATATTATTATTATATTCAAATCATATAATTTTGGATCAACTTTAATATGAAGATTTGTTTTCTTATATTAAAAACATTATGAAATTCTATGATTGCCACTATCCTATCATATAATCATGAACATAAACTTCTATTTTCATCAATATTAAATGGAAATTTGGATCAAAAAATCACTACCCATAGAACTTATTTTCATCCCTCTCCATTTATTAGATGAATCTTTTTTAGAAAAGAATCCAAGGATTCTTTTGGTTCAATCCCTGAATAAGATGAATAAGTCATAATCATGTATTTTCATTTTATCTCTTATTTTCTCTCCACCATAACATATTATATCAAGATGAAAAAATATATTCACTATATTACAAATAATTGTATCTGGTTATATGGATGTTATTACCAATATCCATAGCCTCTTCAATCAAATTGAAATGAAACCATCAATCGTGTGTATAAGGGATTACTTCCTTGTGAAATAAATAAATAATTTTTTAATTTATTCCATTATAAAATGGATAAAATAATTGATTAAATGAATATATATTAGATTTAAGAAATATTTATCACTTTCTATGTATTGTAACATGCCTTTTTTTAAACATTTCATTTACTAAAAATTGAGAACAATGTTAATGTGTATGTGTGGACTACCACCTCTAGTGATTGATGTTATTATTTTATAGTAACCATATCATAAGGATGATAAATATATATATTAATAGTTAAAGAAATAATATTTTATTTCATATAATTTTATCATTCAAAAAATTTATAATAATACTTACTATCTTCGTAATTTATTGTCGAAATACTTAATTATTACTCAGGTATGTGCCCGACCTATCGTCTCAATGACTGTAATCAAGTTAATTTTTCATAAATCTAATTAATTTTTGGTTTAAAAACAATAATATAATTATAAAAATTAGAATTATTCCCTGAATATTATTTTTTATATTATATAATAATAAAATATTTATCTTTTTTCATCATACTGAAGTAATTTTTGGCTTATTATCTGAATACCATCGAAAACTATGTTTAGTACATAATTTGTTAATGATCTAATTAAAATGTTTTAAATACATAATAAATAGAATATTTTTATTAATAAATTTAATAACTAAGATATGTATATTATTCAATAGTATAATGAATATTTCTTTATGAGTCTACCACCAGTTAATGGACTTCTAAATAATAAATCTTTTAATGATTCGTTTAATATTATCTATTGCCCTGTCAATATATTTTCAAATAGATTATTAATTTATGTCTCTAAATAGATAATAAGTATAAATGGACTTTTATTAGTATTTTAAAATTCCTCTAAAGGTTTTCAAAAGGAATATTTTTAAGGATTATTTATTCTTTATGTACATAAGATAAATGGAATGTTCGATTTATAACATTTATGATGTTGATGACTTGTAATGTCTCCTTAAAATTTATTTGGTATTTGTATTCAATTGAAATACTACATTTCTTCATTTATGAATAAACATGTTTCATTTATTTGGTAAATTTTTCTAATTTGTAATTTTAAGGAATGAGAAAAATCAATTGTTGTAAATGCTTTCATATGTTTGTGACATTTTTTTAGAAATAGTATGTTTTAATATATTTTTTATTATGTTATTATTATTTTTACATGTTTATAAAGGAATATTATCTAATTATAATGAAATTATGGGGGTCTATTAATGCTCCTTAATACAATGGGTATCATTTATGTTGGATGTTTACTATAAATGTAAATATATTTACAGAAACCATTATAATTCTATTTGTAATGTTTATGGTGAATCAATAGGTAAACATGATTGTTATGATCTCTATAAGTGTTTTTGTTATCCCATATATAAGATCTTTATGAAAATTATTCCTCAAGTACCAACATTATTTATTTATTCATGCATTATTTTTTATTGAAATCATGTTTTTTCACAAGGTATGCTAAAAATAACATGAATAAAAAAATATATATTGGAGGTGGAATGTATATCTATATGAATATGATTTCATGATAATTTAATGATTACAATGAATAATTTATATGTATTTCTTTTCCTTTAATATTCATTATAAAATGTTTATTGAGAATCATTTGGAAGATATGTTGATTTATTCTGTTGGAAAATTTTTCTTTAAAATAAACTATTTATTATGAAAAATGAAATTTTTTATATTTACTTATTTTAATGTGTTTTATTTATTTATATATGTAACATAATGAGGTTTTTTTGGTAATTATAAAATAGTATTTTTTATTTTTTTAATTATGAATATATTCAATGATGATGTAATGATGAAAATTGTAAATAATTGTCCAGAAAATTGTACATTTTATACAATAATGTTTTTTTGGGGAAAATATATACAAAGTTTATATTCCTACATTATGGTTTATATTTAATTATGTATGGGTGATTTCATAATTTTAGTGGATAGAAAATTGTAATGATCCTCAAATGTATGATAATGAATTCAAATCATAAAACTAAAAAAAGTAACATTTATGGTTGGTTCCTTATAATTGGTAACAAAGTGATGTTTATATTATTATAGTGGTTTTGATAATTTATTTAAATAACATTATAATAATTTAATTTATGATTATCATGTTATATAATTTTAATATTACCATGTGTATTTATGTAAACTGTGTTTTTCAATATTTATTTTTCCAGTAAAAATAACAAAATGTAAGATTTAATAAACCAATATGGTAATATAATTCCAAATTAGAATACTAAAAAGTCTGGAATTTGAAATGATTATATTTACAGTTATATATCATTTGAAATATATGTGAAATTGTGCTGGAATCCATGATATACAACAACTGGATCTATTACAATGGAATATGACAGCATTGGATCATTTTATAAGGTAACACCCTCCCATATTAAATGGACATTCTAATCTAATGGTTACTGAGGGATGAATAAATTCTATTTGAAATGATATTTCATTTAATTTTTTGTTCAATCCATCATAAGATAACATAATATATTTATCAATTTTAAGTATAAGTCGACTAGTTGTGGTAATTTTTAAATAATATTAGATGAATCCAAGAGGATGGTTTCATGGAGTATGATGAATTTAAAAATATTTTCCCACGTAAGCCCTTTCATTTGGCTGTTTGACATGGGATTGATAAACATTTTTGATATTTGAGGTAAAATGAATAAATTTTATTGGGAGCATATGAATCTAGATTCACTACATTTCCATAGTACACACCTATTATTATCTAGGTTATTAATTGTAAATTAGAATAGTTATACTCAAAATTGATGAAATGGTATCAATCATAATTGTATTATCATGAAATTAAATGTGATAATTTTTTCTTTCGTGTTATGCATATTAAAATATAGTTTTTTAATAATTATATTTTCTTTAATAAAAATTATAAAATTAGTTATAATTGGAAGAAAATATAAATTTACCCATAAATGATATCCATTTGAATATAAAATTGGATTATAATTTGTGATAGGTGTTGATTAATGAACACTTGGAGTGAATTATCAAATCGGGAAAGTTATTATAATGTGTTAAGTTAAGGAATATAGCTCCTAATTTAAATTTCAATGATATACATAAGGGAAAATCTAATTTCTATAACTAGGAAGTTAAGTGTTTTAAATTTATATAGATGGATAATTATTTTAATGATTGATTAATGCAAAACCTGAATGATTGGAAGTAGCTGGCCAATAAGGATAAGGTTGTGTTGAAATAATCTTTAGATTACTTCAGGAAATGATTGGACATAAATAATATTATTAAAAATTTTATTTATTTATATTCTAATTTTGGTAATGTCATTTTTTATTTGTGGATCTACACATTCATTCACCAATGGATTTTTATTTGGTAAATGGGAATTATCACCACATTATATGATGTGATACGATACGGTAATAACTATTCATGGATGTATGAGGAAATTAAATAGTTATAACATTCATCAGGTTATATAATATCTATATTAATTCATATAATAACATTTCATCATTTCCTTAGTAGATTCAGATGTAATTTTGGAATGGATTTGCCCCACTTTTTAATATGATAAATATCATAATACAGTTAAATAATTGGTTATTCAGAAATTTTTTTAGTTTTATACAAGAATTAATTCATAAATATCATAGCATATAAAAATAAAATAAATAATTATAGGATAAAAATTAAATTTCTAATGAATATAATATAAAAAATAATGGAATTTTCAATATTAATTTTGTGCCTATAGTAAAATTATTATAATATGATTGTCTGGACGAGATTATAAATATTATACCAAATCAAGATGTTAAATTACTATAATGACCTGGCCGTATTACATACATAATCTTGAATTTAGTCAAGAAAAAACTTCCTTTTACATTGAGTATCATTTCATGTTTATATCTTTAGAGAATTGGGACTATACATTCATAACGTTACACATTATTATAGAGTGGATACTATAAAAACAATTTCCATTTAAAAAAATTAATCATTAAAACATAATCATGACTTCTTGATAATTCTTCAACATTTACCATGGATTCCTTCATTTTCTTACATATCCATTATCCTGTGAATATCATTTGAGAACTTTTTATGGGCACAAAATCTCATTAAGGGATGAAAAATAAAGAAAGAGCACATTAGTCCATGAATACTCGTAACGTATGAAAACTGTTAAAAAAGACATGCTTGTCCCCCACATATATACTTACTTTGTGTAACAAAATTTTTACACAATATCCACACAAACATGAGAGCCTAAATATAATAATAAAGGTATGTTGGGGAATTACATACATAATCATGTAACCATTCTTGGCTACATTATAATTTGTAACCTTCACGGCTACCTTACTTTGTGTAACTATCGCAGTTACACTTGGAGAAACCATACAGCCGACCTCCAAAATACACATACCCAATACATTTTAGAGAGATATTGGTCCCACAATTAATCATAAGTAATTCCCATGAATGAAAACATAATCATACAACATGAATAATTCCATAAAAACATTTCTTTTGAATTTCGTAAAACTGAATTTAAAAAGGATATTTTTTCAAGAAAATCCCCTTATAAATATCATAAAATTGTATAGAGACTTAATATAGTGGTTGGAGTATGTATATATATTGTAAATACACATAATAAAACATTATATAAACAGAAACCATCAAACAAACAATTTAAATAGCACATAAATAAAGAAAAAGAATGTTAACCCAAAGAATGGAAATCAGGTTATGAATTCCCATACCTCGAGTTTGTCTTACTTAAATCTTGATTAAACATCCTGTATAATGGTTAAAATAGTGTTTATTATTATTCTAATGAAAAATTATCTTTTTTATAAAATCATATATTATCATTTCATAACATAATTTCAACCATTAATTGATAGTATTATGCTCCATGCACTGTTTCTGGGTGAGTTCATAACATGATTTTCATGATTGATACATGGAGGATGTTTTTTTCGATTGGAAGTGAAATTACAGAATTGGAATAGAAAAGTATTTACATATTTCCAGTAATATAATTTATACGATTTATCATTTTGATGTTTAATATGAGGTTGATTCATAAGTTAAAACATTAATGATGTTCGTTTAGATCATTTTAGTGGTTCTTTGATAATATCAACCTCCTTTTCACTTATAAATTTGAACCATGAGTTAAAAAAATTATAGAACCATGGGTGAGTCATAATACATATATAATTATTTTTTTCAACCATATAAATGGTTCATTCCCAGACTTGAAAGAATTAATGGAAATTGAAATCACATAGTCCACGATGTTAGTAATTTGACACATAACGGACAATGCTTCTATTTCTTAAATAACTGGAGGAGGAGAATAATAATGGTGAATAATTTTCCATAAACATGAATAAATTTAGAATATACATGATTTCTGGATATTTCATGTCTTTTGGGTAAGTAGATATAAATAATGAATAAGGAAGGAACTTAAAATAAAAGAATAAGTGAAAAATATCTTACAATAATTCGGCAGCCCATCGACAATGCGACAGGGTTTTAGAAAACATTAATAACATAGGGGACAATGGTAACCCATCCAGAAATTAATCATAATACATAATAGATCAATAATAAGTAGGAAATTAGAACATGGTATTGAATCTTGAAAGATATATGAAATAAAAGAGATCATGATTGGAAAAAGAAAGAAATTGAAAATTATCTTACCTTGTAGAGTAACCCTTATAAATTCAATGTTGGGACCTTGGGGGATTGTAGAAACCATGTGAGGACTAATATGAAGGTATGGAGGCCAGAGCTTCGTTGAGGGGGAATTGAGAATGAATTCAATGAATGGAAGAGTTGGTATTTAGAGGAAAAGTGAGGGATTATTTTAATAATTTACAAGGGACACCTCATGAGTGGTATTTGCAAAACCATTGGCTTGACGATGGTATTTTCCCATGGTATATGCCACATAGGACACCTATAATATTATTTTACTATAAACAAGTCGACATGATTTATGGCATCATTATTACAGCATTAATGATGTCTTTAACGCACCAAAACAAAAAACAATATTTATTACTATTCACTGGAAATTCAACTATTTCAGAATAAATCCCTAAATTCACCCTAACCATTTATTGATGTGTAGATTTCAAAAATGAATCAATTTTTTAAAAATAATTTTCTAAATATTTTTAATTTAAGTTTTAAATAAAATCATACAAAATACAAAAAATATTTATTTAAAAACTATAACGGCTTTTAAATCACATTGACAAATAAATCAAGATGTCATTATCTTAAAGTCTTACGAAATTAAAATATTAATACAGTTTTCTTTTCATTAGGGTCATATTACTATTCATATTACTATTCATAAGAGTGTGTTACTATTCACCAAAAAAAGTTGGTTCCAATAGACTCCAAATAACATACTAAACACAATTGTAGACAGCCGTTTCTTGAAATTCAAAAAATAGAAGTGGAAAATTTGTGTTATACAGGCGAGTAACAAATATCTATTTAAAACACTGTTATATGCATTTATATTTATTAATTGGAAAACATGGGTTGTTATATTATCCCCACATTCTGGAAATTACATCCTCGCAATTTTATTTACTTATTTAATAACTGAGGGTACATTTCACTCATATAATTTTAAGACTCCCATGTTTCTTCTTCAACCATGTGGTTTCTCCAGAAAACCTCCACATGGTGGATTACCTTATTCCACAATACCTATTCCCTTTGATTAAGAATCCGAACTAGTTTCCCTTCATTAGAAATGTTCTCTTCCTCTTGAACTGCTTCTAGGTTCAAGACAAGTGATGAATCTGGCACATACTTTCTCAACATCGATACAAGAAAAATATTTTATACCTAAAAAAATAAGAGGAAATGCTACATGATATGAAACTGGTCAAACATTATCTATGATTTCAAAAGGACTGATGAATCGTGGACTTAGCTTCCCTTTCTTACTGAAACGCTTCACACTTTTCCAATGATAGATTTTAACGAGAACATGGTCACCTTCCTCGAAAGAGATGTCTTTCCTTCTCCTATCTGCATAACTATTATGCCTACTTCGAGCTGTCCACATGTGCTGATGGGTCATCCTCAATTTCTCAACCACATCTTCTACAAATTTTTTCCACATCAACTTTCTTTAATCAACTTCACACCAAAACCCTAGAGTCTGACACCATTTCCCATACAAGGCCACAAATGTATCCATCTAAATAATGTAAAGAAAATGTTATTAAACAAAAACTCAAATAAAGAATGATGATTATCCCAACTTCATTGATGGTCTATTAAATAAGATCGAAGCATATCCTCCAATGTCTGAATCTTTTATTCTAACTGCCCATCTAATTGAGGATGAAAAGCTAAACTGAAAATTAACTCTCTTCCCAATGACTTCTGAAGTCCCATCCAAAAGTTAGAATTAAACCTGTGATATTGGTCAGATACAATGGAAAGAGGAACTCCATGTAACCTGACAATCTATTTGATGTACAATTGAGAAATATGATCCAAAATCAGTGTATCTTAAATAGAAATAAAATGTTTTTACTTTGTTATCCAATCAACAATAACCCAAATCACATTGTTACATTGAGAAGTCTTTGGAAGTCCCACCACAAAGTACATGGATACATTCTCCCATTTCCACTCTGGCACTAGATGAGGCTGAAGCATCCCTTTTGATAACTTCCACTCCGTTTTAACCTATTGACATGTCAAACATTTCATAGTAAAATCAGAAATATCTCTTTTCATTCCATCCCACCAACAATACTCCCTATGTTCTCTGTACATCTTAGTACTACTAGGATGAATAGAAAATGGAGAACTATGTGCTTCGCACAATAAATCTTTCATCAACTAAGAATCCCAAGGCAGCCTCAACCTTTTTCAAAATCATAAAATACAATCTTTATAAAGGTTAAATTCTCGAAAAATACAAATTTTAACCAAATCTACCTTTTTCTATAACTTATAGTCTTCCTTCAGGGCTCTCTTAATTCTATCTATCAATAAAGACAACATGGAAACCTGAAATAAAACAGAATTATTCCTTGCACCAACACATTTTAAGCCAAAATTCATCAAATCATTAATCAAGGGATCATGTTCCAAACGTAACATGGTTACTGATGCTTTATGTCTCCAACTCAAGGCATCTTCCACTTTGTTTTCTTTTCCAGGATGGTAATTGATCATGCAGTCATAATCATTTATCAGTTCTATCCATATTCTATACATAATGATTAATTCATTCTGAGTGAATATGTACTTTAGAATTTTATGGTTGGTATATATTTTGAATTTGGTTCCGTATAGATGATGCCTCCAAATTTTCAAATCAAAAACCACAACTGCCAATTCCAAATCATGTGTGGGATAATTTATCCCAAGTGGATTAAGTTCTCTCAATGTATAGGAAATTACCTGATCATTTTCCATCAAAACACAACCAAGTCGCTTCAATGAAGCATTACGGTAGATGAAAAACTCACAATTTCAAGAAGGTAAGGCTAAATCTGGAGAATTCTCTAATCACTTAATTAGTTCTGAAAAACAAACATCACATTCCTCTATCCAAACAAAATTAACCCCTTTCAGTGTTAACATAGTTTCTAGGCTAGATAACCATGTGATGTTCTTAACAAACCGTCTGTAATAACCTGCTAAGCCCAGAAAACTATGAATCTCAAAATCATTTGTGTGTATTGTCCATTAATCAACTATTTTTTGTAAGGATCAACTATTATTAAATCATTATTTACAATGATCCCAAGAAAAGAAATCAGTTGAAACCAAAAATCACACTTGCTGAAGTTTTCATATAGTTTGAATTAATTTAATGATTTCAAAACAACCCTTAGATGTTTGTTATGCTCCTCATTATTTTTAGAAAATACCAGAATGTCTTCAATAAATACAACCACAAAATTATCCAGGATCTCTTGAAATACTCTATTAATAATATTCATGATTAAAACAAGAGCATTAATTAATCCAAAGGGAATAAAAAAAAATTCATAATGCCCGTATATAGAATGAAAGGCTGTTTTCGGGATCAAATCATCCTTCACCTTCAGCTAATGGTATCAGGATCACTTGTCAATGTTGGAAAAGTATTGAGCTCCCTTGAGATGATAATAAAAGTCATCAATATGAGGAAAATGCTATTTATTTTAACAGTGATTTTATTCAAAGCTATATAATCAATGCAAGGTCTCATGGAACCATCATTGTTTTTATCAAAAAAATTGGGTCACCCCATGTTGAAGAGCTAGGACGAATGAATCCTTTTTCAAGCAAATAATGCAACTGATTTTTCATCTCAAGATGTTATATTGGAGCCATACGATATGGGGGTGTTCAAATTTTCTTAGCATCAGTAACTACGTTAATTGTGAATTCGGCATCTAGATAAGCTATGACACCGGGTAACTCATCAGAAAAAACATCAAGGTATTCATTTACCACTCGAAAAACATTAATTTGAATAGTTCTGTTGTTTTCAACAGTATGATAAAGATAACATAAATTTCCATCTTTCAATAGTTTCATATCTTCTTGATATTTTATCAATTGTATGGGTTCAATATTGTATAAAACAAATAATCATTTTTTAAAACTACTTATTTAGCTCTACAATCACTCTTAGCATGAAAATTCGAAAGCCAATCCATTCCTAGAATAACATCAAACTCGACTAAGGGTAAAAAAAGGTTTGTAAGTGATGTTTTCCCACAGAACAAAATATAAAGATTTTAATAATTTATTTTTACTATAACATTTACCCCTATTATTTAAACAACAAGTTCATGTCTCATTTATTGAGGTGATATTTCCAATTTACCAGAAAATTCCTCATAGATGAAGGAATTTGTAGATCCCATATCAAACAAAACATTAGAAAAATATGAGTGAAAAAACCACGTAATTGATACAACATCATTGGATGTCCTGACATCTAATGACATAGTTATAAATGATCTCACTACACCTTTCTTCTTGTAGTATAGCTTCTTTGCATCCTTCAGATCTCTCTTTGGGAAGGCATTTTCATAATAACCCATTTCATCACATTTAAAATAATTCACAGTCTGCTTATCATGATTAGTATTTTGATCATTTTCATTAAAATATATGGCCATATGTCTAAACTTACTACATTCAAAACACTTACAGGTTTTGTTAAGACATTCTCCAGGGTGTTTCATCCCACACTTTTCACAAACTAGAAATTGGATTTTCATACCATCAGATTTATATGCTTGATTCATACCCATTACTTGCCAACTGGACCTCTTATTCTCTTTGTTACAAAAATGAACATGATCATTAAAAAACTCCATATCTACCCTCTCAGAACATCAGACAAGGTTCTAGTAACTTTTGAATTCATGGGAGGCCAATGACCTTCGATACCTTGGAATTAATCCTGAGTAAATGCGATTGATTTTTCTATCAAGATCTAGAAAAATATTTGAAGCTTACCTCGCTAGTCGGGTGATGTTAGCTTCATACACAACCATTGAGTCTTGTTCCTTCTATTTCAATTCAAGGAATTTCTTCTCCATTCAATGTCGCACCACTATATAAAAATATTTTCCAAAGAAAAGACTTTTAAATTCATCCCACTCAAAGGAATAAAAATCTTCACTACCCCTGATATTCCATTCCATTGACCACCACTAATCATCTTCCCCTTCAAAATTATAAATGGAACGACTAACCTTTTGATTGTCTGAATATCCTATAACATCAAATATATTTTCAAGGGATGTGATCCATCCTTCAACTGGTGTTGGGACTGAAGATCCATAAAATACAGTAGGATGATGTCTCATAAAATGTTCCACTACTATCATGTTCCGTTGTGGTACCTCTATTAGTTCTCATGAATGGATTACACTATTATTTGTTACCTAAGTTAGCTCGGCCATTACTATAACAAACTCCTCAGTTCCAATCCCTACCATTCTAGGTTGTAGTTTCAGAAAGATGTCATTCTGTCGGTTCCTCTCCTCATCAGCATCCATGTTCTTTCTACGGACAACAATTTTGAACAAACATGTCTTAGATGATGCAACATGGTAATATTTAAATTCTATAAAATTTCAAATGAAACATAGAGTGAATATCATTTATGGTATTCTATTAACATCCCCTTAACCCATAATGTTATCTAAACCATCCATTGATACCAAAAATAAGGACCTGACCTTATTATATAAATAATCATGAATTTAGTCAAGAAAACACTTCCTCTAACATTGAATATCTTTTCATGATTAGTATTTTAGATAATTTTGGAAAACATTCATAACGTAACACAGTATTATAGAGTGGATAACGTAAAAACAATTTTCATTTTTTAAAAAAAAATAAAACATTTAAACAAAAACATGACTTCTTTAAAATTATTCGACATCTAACATGGATTCCATCATTGTCTTAGAAATACATTAACCATTGAAAATACATTAAAAACATGGTATGAGCACGAAAGTGTATTTAGGGATGAAATAGAAGGAACGAACACATTAGTCCATGAATACTCGTAACGTATGAAAACATTTTCAAAAGAAATTCCTATAACCCATATATAGTTACTTCATGTAACATGATATTTACACAAGTTAAACACAAAAATGAGAACATAAATATAATCATAAAGGTATCTTGGGGCATTACATACATAGTCTTGTAACCATTCTTGGCTACCTTATAATCTATAACCCACACTACTACCTTACTTTGTGTAACCATCGCAGTTACACTTGGAGTAACCATACGACTTACCTCCTCAATACACATACCCAATGAATTTAAGGGAGATATAGGTCCCACCCTTCATCATAATAAATTCCCAATAACCAAAAAATAATCATACAACATGAATAATGACATAAAATAATTTAATTGGAATTTCGTAAAACTGAATTTAAAGAGGATTTATAAAGAAAATCCCCTTATAAATATCATACAATTGAAGAGAGACTTAATAGAGTGGATGGAGTATGTATATATACTGTAAATAAAAATAATTGACCATAATATAAACAGAACCAATCACACAAACAATTTAAATAGCTCATAAATAAATAAGTATAAGGTTAACTGAAAGAATGGATATCGGGTTAAGAATTACCTTACCTCGGGTTTGTCTTACATAGAACTTGTTTAAACATCTTCTATAATGGTTAAAATATTGTTTATTAGTATTTCACAGGAAAATTATCATGTTTATAACATCTTACATTATCATTTAATAACATCATTTCAACCATTAATTGTTAGTATTTTGTTCCGTGCACTGTTTTTGGGTGAGTTCCTTACATGATTTCCATGATTGGTTCATGGTGGATGTTCTTGTTGATTGGAAGTGAAATTATAGAATTGGAATGGAAAGGTATTTACATATTTACAGTACCATAATTTATACCATTTATCATTTTGATGTTTAATTTTAGGATGATTCATAAGTTAAAACATTAATGATGTTCGTTTAGATCATTTTAGAGGTTCTTTGATAATATCAACCTCGTTTTGTCTTATAAATTAGATCCATGAGTAAAAAAGAATTCCAGAACCATGGGTGAGTCATAACACATATATTATAACATGGTTCAACCATATAATTTGTTTCATTAGTAGACTTGATAGATTTAATGGAAATTGAAATCACATTGTCCACGATGTTTGTAATTCAACTCACAACGGACAATGTTTTTATTTCATAAATAAGTAGGAGAAGAGAAGAATAATTATGAGTATTTTTCCATAAACCTGATAACATCAATAATATACATGATTTATGGATAGTTCATGACTCTTTGGTAAGGAGATACGAATAATGAATAAGGAATGAACTCAAAATAAATGAATAAGTGAGAAATCTCTTCAAAAAATTCGGCAGCCCAACGACTATGTGACAGGGTTTTTGAAAACATTTTTAAGAGAGGGGACAAGGTTCACCCAAACAAAAATTAATAATAATATATAATAGATTATGAATAATTAGGAAATAAGGACATGGTATGGAAACATGAATGATATACAACATAAAAGAGAACATTGAATCGAAAAAGAAAGATATTTAGAATTTTCTTACCTTGGTTAGTAACCATTATATCATGAAAGATGGGACATTGGGGGATTGAGGATACCATGGGAGGACTACTATAGTGGTAAGGGGGCCATAGATTCGTTGAGGGAGAATTGGGAATGAATTCAATGAATAGATGATTTGGTATTTATCAGAAAAATGAGGGATTATTATAATAATTTTCAAGGGACACCTCATGATTGGTATTTGCAATACCATAGGATTGCCCATGGTATTTTCCCATGTTATAAGCCACTTAGGACACCTCACATATTATATAACTATACACAAGTCGACCAGATTTATGAAATCATTATTACATAATTAATTATGTCATTAACACACCGAAAATAAAAACTGTATTTTTTTACAGTTCACTGAAAAAATCACTAGTTTCAGAAAAATTCCCAAAATTCACCCTAAACATTTATCGACATGTTGATTTCAAAAATGAATCCCATTTTTTTAAAATAAGTTTCTAAATATTTTTATTTTATTTATTAAATAAAATCATACATAATTTAAAAATTATTTATTTAAAACTATAACTGCTTTTATATCAGAATAAAAAATTAATCAAGATGTCATTGTCTTAAAACCATAAGAAAATAAAATAATAATACAAATTACTATTCATTAGGGTCATCTTACTAGTCATATTACTATTCATAAGGGTATGTTACTATGCACCAAAAAAACAAGTTGGATCCAATAGACTCCAAATAACATACTGATCACAATAGAAGATGAACATTTCATGAATTTCTAAACATAGAAGTGGACAAGTTATGTTTTAAAGGAAAGGTGAAAATATATACTTAAAAATGTTCCAGGAATTTCTATTTATTTTTAAAAAATATTGGGTTGTTAAAGTTACTATTGACTTGGTTTCTGATGGTTTCCCTACATAAAGGAATTTTTATTGAATTTCCCAAAAAGAATAAATATTATTTAAAACGAATTTATATGAGTCCATTAACATTTTTACTTTTCCTAAAACATCTTCACGAGATGACCCAATATTTTATGAAAGTGGTTAATATGTGTCAATCTATATTTTCATTGAAATTATATATTTTAAAAACATACAATCAATAATAAATATCAATGGCCTCAAATATATTATAGGTATACTAAAATTTATGGAGATCAGTATTTTTCGATATTTGAGTTATGGCTAGGGTACCATCATTTAAAAAGTAAATATAATGACATTATTAAAGAATAATTTTGGACAACATACATGCAATATTAGTTTGTGGTTATCAAATTTGTGTTTAAAAATACCCTATATATATTCACATACCTTTTAAATTGATCCTTACATGATTATTTGGAATATGTTTTAAGTGTTTTGGTTCATGATCTCATTATTTATTCAACATGAATTTAGGATAATGAAAAGCATATATATATTGTGATTCAAACCTTGAAATAAAATATGTAATTTTAATGAATTTTTTTAACATTTTATATATTAGATTTCATTTATTTGACATAACATAAATTATTAACAAATAAAAGTAGACCATATTAGTAAAAAATTTCTTTATTAATAGCAAATTAAAAAAATATTAAAATTATTTTTTGAATTCATGGATTATCATGATATTACTAGTGGGTTGTTCAAAAAATTACATGATAAGTTAGTATAATATCTATGTTAACGAGAATTAAATTTAGGATCACCAGGACAAATTAATGTGATCATGGTTTCCAAGAATTTTAAAAATAGTAAATGATCAAATTTTAGCCCTACCATATAGAAATGAAGAATTATTTTATTTATGTTTTTTATTTCTTTATTGGTATATAGATTATTTTAATACAGTATTATCAGTTAATTATTCATTATTCACATAAATAAAAACCACATGAGAAATGTTATCCAATTAATGGCCATTAAGATGAAGGTATACTGTTTAATATTAAATTTTTGAGACATAAAGTACAAGATTCCATGTATAAAATATATAAGGAATATACATGTTTGAAGTATATATTCACATAAAAATAGATTGACAATATATTTTGGTTTTCAACTGAATTTATAAAGGATAATTAATACATAATTCCTTATTATTTATTTAATGAAAAAATGTATTAGATCCCTTCTGTTGGAAGAATAATACTACACAGACCATGTTCTGTTGATAAAATTATGTTTTTTTATTTCATGGATTTTGGTCTAGAAATTATAAAACAAAAAATCAATTTTTTTAGTTTTTGGTGTTAGTAAAATAATCACGGTCAAAATTAATTAATAAATAACAGATGGAGTGTTATTTTTTATTATAAGATGAAAAATATTTTAATAAGCGTACAATTCCAAAGTAATAATTTAATGAAAATGGTTATATAATATTTGATAAAATATTATGTGTTCTTTTTACTTCTATATTGATGAAAAAATTCGTTAATGAATATCATTATTCAATGATTTCACTTCATTATTGAAGTAAAATGATACATAAAAACTTTTGGGATTGTTACTGGAAAATGAAATGAAAATTTATATTTCTGAATTTACCATGAAATGATGAACATTTCAATATTGTTAAGAATAATTAATCATACTAAAGTGAATTCCTCAACATTTTCCAGTGCAAGAATAAAAATATGAGAATATATCATGGGATTTCATAGTGGTATTTCAGAATACGTCTTAGGATAATAATGTTATTTGGATTAATGTTGATGAATTAACTATATCTATTCATTTATGAGCTATTAGAGATAGTTTTTACTTAGATCAAAATTATTGGTTGTAAAAAAATGAAAAATTTAGATTACATGGATTTTGTCTCTCAACTATATCTAATAAGGGTTTATGAATTACAACAAATTTTTTTGAATGATCTAATGAAGTTGTACGGTGTTTAAATAAATTTCAGTCCATCATTACATCCTCAACAAAATATATTGTATAAGTGAATAGTTCATACAATGGATGATATTAATTTTTCTTTCATAGTTGATTCCCTTGGATATTGGGATCAAGATTAATTAATTGATGAATTTTCATATCACAAAAAAAATTCATTCAATATTAACTATGACACCATTTAAGGGATTATTTGGTAATAAGTGTCAAATGAGAGATTTGTTAGATGAATTTGGTCAAATAAAGTAGTTAGGACAACATTTTCTATGTTAAATATCTAATATGGTGATTATGATTCAATATCATATGAGGTTGATAGAGGGGAAGATGAAATGTTATGAAAATAACTCAAGGAGATATCATTCATTCAATATGGTGGTCTTGTTTATATAAAATATTGAAATGTAAATGTGTTATGAAATTTGTTAAAAGTGTGAATTAATTTATGTGGTTTGATGGATCATGTGACATAACAGAGAATGCTGGATCAATTTTCTATTCAGTGGAATTTCCTCCAATTTTTAACCAAGTACACAATGTTTTTTCACAATTAAATGTGAAGAAAATAATTTTGAAATTCATCCCTCATTTTGAGAACATTTGTATAACATTTGGAAGATAAAATATCATATGTCGAACAACCAATTTAGATTATATAATTTCCATTAATGAAAATTAATTTATACTATTATTATAATAAACATTAATTTAATTATACTCACGTTATTGATAAATTTTTAAATAAAATAAAATATTACAATCATTGTTACACAGAAAAATTAATGTTTTTTGTATAAAAACCACATTTAATTATTGTATTCGATTAAATTTACATTTTTTCCCATATAAATTATTTATAAATAAAATTTTAAGAATGATATTAAATTTATCAAAATGAGTTACAAGAGAAATTTTACTAATGTATAACTTTTAATAAAATTGATTGAAGGAATGATTTTTTATCTTTATTAATGTTGTATTTTTATTCTTTTTTTCAATTGTTTTAACTGAATTTTTTTTATATTGAATGTATAGATGTACCCTTTATCATGAACACCAATGTTTTCTATATTATTGTTATATTTTTCAATGTTACAATTTAAAAAACTATTTTCTATATTTTTTTAAAAAATTATTAATTTGTTAAAAGGTGATTTCAGATTTAAATGTTATTTTACAGAATAAATATCTCATTTAATCATTTCATGAAATTTCCTTCAAAACTGATATCCTTTGACACTATGGATTGATTCTAAATTCTCTATTTTTGTCTGTCACATATAAAACATGCTTATTCCCCCCTTACATTGAAAAGTGAACAAATTCAATATATTTGTATCCAAAATGAATCTATTAATAAATTTTCTATAAATATAACATTAGAAAATATTATGGGATCCAATATCAATCCATGTGTAATTTTTATTGAATTATCACATCATTGATTTAAATTCTTTGGAATATTTAATCATCAATATGTTATAATGAGTCTTTCAGGATGTCAATCGAATGAATTTGGTAAATATTTACTAGAAAATGGATTCCTTTATGGGATTTCGTAGTAAACATAATACATTATGGGACTTTTTCCACCACTTTAGGTTTTCTAGGTAGTTATCATCCACTCATGTTTGTGTTATTTTACATGTTTCTTCCACATTTTCATTGATTCTGTGATCTTTTGACACCATGGTCATTACATAATCCTTCCATGTTATTACACATGACAATTCATTTTTATGGTATAATTTTATAAATTTTATTAATAATTTAATTTTATATTCCATATTTATTAGAAGTAGATATTTCATAGCTCATCCATTTTCTCAATGTATTCCCCTGGTTAGTTCATATAATTTTTGGATATTGGGAGGAATTACAATCTCATCATAGATAATAAAATAAAATTTTTATATTTACCCACATTGATATATTATGGACATATTACTCTAATGATAACAAGAATCGTGATTTTTTTGTTTAAATTATTTTATGTTTATGTTCAATGAATCATATAATTCTATTTTCAGATGGTTCTGATTTCATACAACTGATAAAAATTTTATCCTAATGGATGATGATACACCATGATGTTTACTATTAAGAAAATTCACCCAAGTAATTGTTTAATTCCATTATATTTTAGATGGTTAGAAATATATTGATTAGTATTGTATGACATTTTCAATGATTCATTAACATAAATAAATATTTATACTAATAATTTTATGAATTATTTACGATGTGTTTACAATAGGTTAATTATAGTACTATTGTATTAGTGTCATGTATTTTGATTATATATGGAATGAAAAAATTATTTAGAAGATTACATAAGGTAAATATAAAAATATTCCTCCCCAATTGAATTAATGGATTTAAAACAATTCTATGAAGGGTGATATAATAATATTTATATTGGTATTGGATAGAAAATGTTGGAATATATAATTTTAAAATTTACTAAAAAATAATAGAAGTAATAGATTTAGGATAGAAAATATTACTATATCAATTTGAATATGTCTCACATAGATGGCATGTTATGGGTAAATAAGGATATTAATATAACATTTATAGTAACATATATATATTCGATGTGATATAACATATAAAAATACCATGTCTAGATATCTAGACCCAATATAAATTTATTTCTTTGTAAATTGAAAAAAAAATCAATGTATATATGATTTAATTGTTTTAAAATTTAATAGGCTATATATAAAAAGTTAAAATTACATTAATGTTTGAATTAATGTTTATTTAACACAAATTATTTCACAGTCCATTCATCTTTCATCCATATATGTAAAGTAGTCATTATTGTGGTTTCTAATAGTATATAAATAAATAAAATATAATATTATATTCCACAAATTAATGGTTTATATTTATTGACATCTATTATATAATATTCCTCACATACATAATTTGGAAGGTGTAAATAAATAATTATCTTATTCTAAAATAAAAAACATAAGTAATATATGAAACAACATAAAGAGATAGTATAACATATAATTTTTTTATAAATTATAATAATAAAACATATAATGTTTCACATAACGAACTAAATATCAAGACATAATTTAATTTATTCATAAATAAATTCATATCTGTATCTTCAAACAAAATAATTTTTTTTTTCTAATTTTACCATCCTTAGAATAATGGGAAAATTTAATTTCAATATTTTATATAACATAATATTTCCAATTCACTAATATAATAGTGGATATAATAATGGGTAAATTATATATTGTTCACTGAGGATCTTCTCACATAATCATGGATTTGTTTTATTAATTATTTTTACTAAAAATTAATGAATATTAAATATTAAAATTTTAATCATTCAACAAATAATATAAATTTCTTGATGACCACCCTTCAATAAAACTATTTACAAATTGATTATTCCAAATCTACATTGTAATCATTTTATAGTATTTATAATATTAGAAAAATTTAATATAATTAATAGATTATTTATAGAATATATCATTGTAATAAATATAATTGGAAGGGATGAAAATAATTAAGTTAATTAGTAGTGTAATATATTTAGTGATTGAGTACATATTCATAATATTTAAAAATATATTCGCAAATTCACCTTATGAACAAATCAAAAGTATCAACTATAAAATAATAAGATTTTAAAAGATAAAAAACCTAATGCAATAATGATGATTTAATTTTTTATACATTCATGACCAGTTTTAAATAAAATATATATTAGACAAAGAAAACAGAGAAAAAAAATATAAAAAAACTAATATTTTGTAGAGAAACCATTACCTTGTCTGTCGACATGATTACTTTATCCTAAAACCTATTAAATAATAAATTAAATTAAATATTTAATTTTATTATAATCATTGAACATGTTTATTTCATTCTTATATTTCTTTTCCATTTATTTGTCAATTTCATATTAGTTTAATGTTTTTTATTTTAATAAACTATTAATAGTCATTGTATATTTCCCAAGAACATCATTATAAAAATGTTATTTTGATGTCTATTTACCTATATTCTAAAATAAAAATAAGATTACCTGTATCAATTTTCAATCATTTTAGAAATAAAAAAATTAGAAGTTTGACATTAATATAAAAATTGCTTTAATTTTGACATATTTCATATTTATATTTTTTATGAAAAAATATAATTTTATTTCATTATTTATTGTTCAAAACCATGAGACACATGATGGTTCCCCAATCGGGTTGGTCACATGACCATTAGTGCACCTCCATTTATATTAGAAGATGTCAACTAATAGTGAGGGTATAGAAAAATAAAATAAAGAGACTATGCCGAAATTTATCTCAGTAATTACCGATGAAAATTAATAAAAAAAATTGGAAGCATATATAACAAGAACAATTCCAAATTCATAAGATAACCAAAATAGAAAATAAAGTAATAAACTAAATGGAACGATGTGTAATTCCAGTGTATGTGTATAGGTTCCTAAAATGAAACTAAAAATAATGAAAGTAACGAATCCTAAGAGGTCCTGAATAACATCTGGTCCCCTCATCAAAGATAAATATCCAATTCGAAATCTAAAAAACACATTTTCCCTTATAATTTCATGCAATAATAATTTCTATTAGGGTATCAATTAAACAGCCCGAATTGGGTGTTAAAACAACAAGGTAGGCCACTAACAATGGTGTCTAAAACAAGTGTTGTCAAAAGATAGTGAATGCAGTTATATAAATAAATGGGGAAAATTCATATATAAATAGGTATAAAATTAAAACAATTTCTTCATTTAATCATATTAACTCGATGGGTCCATGGGATACTCGTACATCTATAATAGCTTCATCTTGTGTCAGAGCATGAAGACTTATCTAATTAATATCATATCGTAATACATGATTCCAGTTAGGCTAGATAATGATTTATTCAAAAGTGATATGAAATCTCAATACACAATTCCACTCATTTTAGAGTTTGAATTATTTTCATGTTAGGACATATCCTAGAGTGACATTATTAACATTATTTAAATTCCCACATTAATTCCAATGTTACCAATAAAAAATTAATAAGTTAACCGAACATGATAAAATTATTACATCTCAAAAAAATGACAATGTTCCCATTCTATTACTCATAAGTACAATGACAATGTTAACATTTATTCTTCTCAATTGAATGAATATGTTCCCATTCCTTTATTATCAAGAACAATAACCATGTTACCATTTATACATCTCAATTTAGAATGACAATGTTTTCGTTATTTTACAAATAATTAATTCATAATTAATTATCCACCTCAAATACTTTAACAATAAAAAATTTAGATTAATACATAAATATACTTAATTAACTGCCCATTTAATTATGTATTCCAATACCATTAATGAATCTATCAATTAATTAATACAAAAATTTATTTCCCATCCTTAATTTTATAGAATTAATTATCTCAATCTTTATGTAAACCCTTCATAATTAATCCCATATTTAATTATGTAGGTCATAGTATCAAAAAATATAATTAATATAGAATTTATTATCTCATTCTAGCCATTTTAGAATACCCTAATTAATCCACTATTTAATTATGTTGATTAAAACAATTTACTCACATTATGACATTTCCCTAGATTAATTATCTAATAGGAAATCCCCTTATTATCATGATAAATTATTAAATTAATCACTTAATTCAAAAATTATACGATAAATCAATTAGTCAACCTAATTAACTCAGTTTTGGAATTAAATTGATAAATAATGCTAGAAACTATTTGATTTTGTATACAAGCATCATATTTATGACTATGGGAATTAGATTTTTTATCACCAACATCTATTTGTTGATGGAAGTTCACTCAATGGAAATCCCAAAACTCGGATAAGCACATAGTTGAATATCTGACTTCTGGATCTAAATCCCTAAGTCAATATCAGGATATCATGATCTAATCAATTTAGATCTTGATCTACATTCATATATATAGATCTAAAAAAATAGATCTAAATATACTGAGGATAATATTTCCCTAATAGACCGAGGGGATTGTGAAGAATGAATAAGATAGGTAACATGATGAATCCCACTTACTGGGATAACAACTAATCATCGAGATGGCCATTTAATCATGAAGAACAAGGCTTAATGACCTAGGGACACCTCCATAGAGCTCTAAAATAATCTAAAAACATCTAGATTTGTGTCTAGGTTGAATAAGATGTGTTTTAGGGGTTCATGATAGTTTAAAACTAAATTTTCAATGATTAACAACCACACACATGGTTTTATGGAAGGGGTGAATAGTTACAAGAAACCATGCAATAATAGTGTAGCCCTCGATTTTTAGGGTTTCAAGATTACATATTTTTTCTAGAATAGATTACTCTATAAGTGTGCAAAAATTTCTCAACCCTTTATTCATAATTATTTTTTAAAACTCTTCCCTAATACACCCCATATCATAACTCCAACCAATAGTACATAAAAATCCAAAAAATTACCAGAAATCAGGCCTCAGATAACTCCAGAAAAGATCGAGATCTTATAATGTCCCCACCATATAATAGATCATACTCGATCTTTAAATAAATTATTTTCTATGATTCTAAGCCAAAAATAATAGACCATTGAGACAATATATCTTCTTCCCATTCACGTTATTCCTCTTTAACATGTTAATGTTTCCATAACACATGAACTGTCTCCACAATCATTCCCTATAACACTTTCACACTGTGATCTTTCACACATATCAGATGCTCCTTAGAGGATGCATCTAGATCTGGGTCAACTTTATATACATCTATTGAATTATAAGGTTTTATGTGATGCCTATGTAGTTTTATCACATGGAAGATGTCATGAATAGTGATATATTTATGGTGAAGAGACCATCAGTACACCACCATCCTGATCCTATCTGTTAACACAAAAAATCCAACAATCCTAGGATTCAACATGCCCTGAGTCTGTATCTGGAGGTGATCGATCTTAGGGAAACCCTAAAATAACACCAGATCGCCCTTTGATAACTCTACGGCCCATCTTCATCTATCAGAAAATTAATTATACATTTTATGATTCTAATCTATAAATTTTCAAATCAACTACACATGCTCTGATTTCTCCTCAATGAGACTATATCCCAAAAACTCTGATTCCCTATCCTCCATATAGTTTAGGGGTGATCAATATGGTCTACCCTAAAGAGTCTCATTTCATTTTATCGATAAAGTTTCCTAATATCTATTATTATAGGAAAACTCTACTAATGTCAAGGGCTTCTACCAAGGCCCATTGACGTCGAACACACATACTGACAATATATCCTCAAGAACATGTATATTTTTCTTTGACATCCCATATTTATATGGGTGGAATTTTGTACTCAATAAAACCTATTTTCCAATTTTTTTAAGCCCTTATAGAAGCATTAAGTAATCTATAAATCGTGATCTAAAATTTTAGACCTTGAAACCCCACGTAGACAATCTATCTATCAAACTTATTTTTTTTCAAGTGCTCTACTATGATGGTACTCTTATATGAGTTAAGTGTTTTACCTTTAACATTCTATCCAAAATAAACCAAATAGCATCATTCTTCCTAAGTGTATTTTGGATGGCACTATAAAAAATAAAGTATCACATCATCCTACTTCCATTCTGGAATAGGAAACCAATACAGTAATCCTCTAGGACGTTGATTTTTTTCCTTCACCTACGGACGGGTGAATAATCATGTAACAAAACTTAATATCACTTTTTTCATGCTTCGCCTCCAAAATTTTCATCACTGGTCATTATACATTTTGGTCACATCTGGATAGACCACCCATATCAAGGAATGAAATTATCATATGAGCTCCTCTCATATGCTTCTAGGTACAACAACAAGATTCATCACATATATGATCTCTTCCTCATTTGTCAACAAATCTGATGGTGTCTCCCCACCTTAAATGATTTTCCAATCTCCATGAAATCTAGATCCTCATATTTCCTATCTATTATTCATCTCAAATTTGTAGACTATACTGCAACTAAATCCAAATTCAACTTCTCTTGACTCTCATGAACCACCACATTCATTTCAACCGTCAAAGTCTTTATCTTCCTATCTGAATTCGCCTCTACACCATCTAAGTTTGATTATTTCCACCCATGTCATATGCCACACTATATCATTTATAGAGAGATTATTCAAATTCAAAATAGAATAACTTAATATACACTACCCATATTCACTTCCAAATATTCTAATTATACAGTAAAAAGATAAAATTCATGATCATGTGAACATTATAAACTATAAAATATTCTACCAAATGATAGTTTCACAAACACTTAAGAGAATAATTCACTACAACTATCTCTCGGTTGTCCATAGGGTAGTTTTGTTCCTGTGGTCTCATCTATCAAAACTTGTAATCCATGACTGACTCACATTGCATCGACATAGCTACATATTTGATCCCATAAGATTCACAATAGATTTTGTATTACTTATATGACTCAGGTTGGATCAATATTGGTATCATCATCAAATGAATCTTCATCTTCAAAAAATAATTCTTTCATTATTTGGAGAAACCAAACTTTATCCCCTTCGTGGTCAATCCTGTAAGAGCATATTCAAAATGGGAAATTTCATGGATGAATTTGTTGTAAATTATAAATAATACCATGATGATTTTTATATAGAAAACATTATTCAGCTTCCCACAAGAAACCACATCCACAACCTTCATTTGGTCCACTGCCAGACCTTTGTCTGAGATGATGTTTCTCATGAAGTGTACATGATCAATCCAAAACTGAAACTTAGATATATTTACATATAATAGATGTTCGCTATGTGTACTCAGTATGATGTCAAGTTGTTGGGAATGATCATCCTCAGTCTACAAGAACACTAGTATTTTTTCCACAAACACCACCACAAACTTATCCAGATTAGGACGAAATGTCATGTTCATCAAATCGATAAACAGTACTGGTGCATTTTTCAACCCAAAAAAAATTAAAACAAAATAATAAAGGTCATACCTGCTTATGAATGTATTCCTTGATACATCATAATTATGTACTATAAATTGAGGATACCCCAATCTCAAGATTATCATAGATAAACCACAACATACCTTCAACAGGATTATCATAATATTGATACACATAAGAGGATATCAGTTCTTTATAGTCAGTTTTTTCAACATCTATAAATAAACACACAAATGTAAAATTTCTTTGGCCTTTTTGGCAAGAAAACTAATGTGATCCCCAAAGTGATGTACATGGACATATAAATCCATTATCCTATAATTAATCCTACTGAGTATTGACCCCTTGGATCTCATTCAGTTCCATTTTGTATTGTGGAAGAGATACTGGATCATCCCCTAGAATGAGCTCAAATAGTGGAAATCCACATATCAATCTGGTGGAAGCCCTAAGAAGAATTTAATAAAGACATCCTAAGAAGTTCTAATACTGGTGGAACGACATCTTTCTTAACACCCATTTCATCCATCAATATAGAAGAAACATGGTTTGTGATATCTCTTAGTTGATGAGTTTTTTTCCCAAGTCGTGCCGCCTAGATATCCCACTATCCACGGTGAATGGATGGGTCGCCCTTAAGAGACGCAAAGGCCACTTTCCTATCGTAACAATCAATGTGATGTGTGTATGTGATTATCTCATCCATACCCATAATTAGGTTGAACCATGTCATGTAATGAATATAGAGATCCCATAGAAACTGATATTTTCAGATCTCTAGTGACCATCCTATTCATAGGTAGATACTTGTAGAACATGATCCCAATGGTGTATTTATAGTCCTTACTATGCTCACGAACTGCAACCCATTAAAAAGTTTTTAAAAATTAATGGAAAGGGAGAAACCAGTATCAAACAAGGAAATATATATAGTAAAATCTACAAAAATAGCACCTCACATGGTTAATGGCCCAACCTATCACTCATCAAGTGTAGGGTGCATTGAATGTTACAGTCTCACCCCATTTCCATGTGATGTTGTTTGAATCACCTAAGTACAATCACTCTACTGATATTTTAGATTCAGCATTGAATCACCACTTCCACTACCTCTACAAGTAGAGCACTATCTACTATATCGATATGGTGTAGAATACCCCCTTCCCACACTCTGAATCTTCCCAATTTTTTCCTCAATAAAAGTATGTTTCTGCGACCTACATAACTTTTATTGGTGTCCCATATATTTGTAGGACTGAAACTCTACTAGTTGTTGTGTATAGTCTTGAATATAGTCCCCCATACTAATAAACAAATGATATATCATCATCTTAAGGTCATGTCCATCAAACCCTCTTATTTGTTTACTCTACTCTCCACTTCCCTGCCTAAAGTTATCATAATAGTGATTCCTTATCTTGGAAGTCAATCCTCCTCCTCATCTAATAACAACTACATGTCATGTTCAGGAATCCTCCCTTAGTTTCCCTTCATATATGAAAGCCTTCCCACCACTTTAGAAAAATTATATAATTGGAAAGAATTGACTTACAACTCATACTCTCAATTATGTTCATCCTAGAGGTGTCTCACCATAGCTCCCCATTTCCTTATAAAAGTAGTGTAAATCATTGATGATATGTAAATCCTCTAGAATAATCCATCAGGAACATGCTCCCCTAGGATAGATTCATGAATTATAGATCATTTTGTTGTCTTGTTTTCTCTGGATATAGGTACTCCTAGAACCTCTCTATGCATTTATTCGATAACATACTGTTAGTTTTTTCAGTTCATACCCGAATTTACAACAAGTGATTCCATAATCCCCATAAAATTTAAGCATCCAGGTTTACCCTCCTATCATTTGGAGTCTCAAAATTATCAATTATTGTCTTTATGGACTCATCCTAGAATTCACATCCCTCTGGTCCGGCCTCTCTACTAAAAGTTGGAGGATGCAATGACTGAAACTACCTTGTCAACTCAAACATGTTTTTCACAACCCACCATGGGTCATTTTCAATGAATTTCATGAAGTGAGAAATATTCTCCCAGAACCACTCACATTCATCTACTACTGGAACCATTGTTGTCTCAGGTTTCCTAACTAGAAGACCATTCCTAGCCAAGCCCCTTGGTTATCCACTCAACAAGAGTCATAGGGGAATATTATCTAAAATTTCAAACACATGTCTTAGATCTCATAACACATCCATAAAAAAGTTACTTAAGAGGAAAAATCATAATATTCCAGAATATTTATTTTCCCCTCATCTCAACATATGGACAGAATTGAGGTACTATAACTACCCTTAACCATCATACTCCTATGTTTCTGTTAAAAAGTGTAGAGATTCTATCAGAATCATGTTTCTCATGTAGACATCCAATAATTCTCAATTTTCAACATTTTACAATCATTCTTAATTAATGATAGGTAACATTTTTTTCAATTACGTGATCCCAAGAAAATATTTTAGGTTCAACAACATACCCACAACCCATTTTCCCAGGCATTCCTACAATGATGCATGTCACAATAACCCAAAGTGACAAGATTAATTCATGTGTACCCAAATTACATGCAACGTATATAAATGAATAAATTATAATAAAATAATAGAAAAAATAATCAAATCACACAACAAATGAATAACCCAAGGTGTAGTGATATATAATTGAAACAAAAAACAATAATAACAACAATCCCATTGAGAGTTCTATGGTTTTATCTCATATTTTTTTTTCAACTCCCATGCACAAGCTCCTTACCTAGACCAAAATCCTTATATTCTCATATCAAACATTTCATAAATAGTAATACAAATGAACAAGAAAGAAACATTGAGTTCTAATACAACTTTGTAACGTCTTGACCATTGATCCATGTGATGGTGCCCCGATTTGGTTGGTACACATGAACTCAAGCACACCTCCCCATATGCTAGAGGAATATGACTAGAGGTGAGGGTCTGGTATGTTAGTACAGGGAAACTATGCCCTCTTTTGTCATAGTAAATACCAGAGTTAATAAATAAAATAATGTGGATGCATATATAACCCGAACAATATCATTGTTATAATATATCCAAAACAAAAAATACCATATTAAACTGAAAGGAATGACATGAAATGACATTGTAACTATCAAGGATTATAAAAATACAACATGAACATGACCCATAACCCAGTAGGTGAGGTATCCATAAGTGCATCCACAAAACCCTGGATGAAAACCAGGTAGAGGCATATTTCTAGGGGTACTGTAGCAGAACTTTACATTGTACGGATAATGTTGAAGAACTGTACACTGTAGTGGTACTATAGCAGATTGTACAATATTTGGTGATATAGTAGGCACTATAGCAGTTACTATAGTAGCTATTGTTTGGTACTGTAGCTGCTAAAACTGATCACCTTGGTTCACCAGTTTGGGATTTGAGTCCTTAAGGCTTGTGGACCACCCAGGAATTTGGGTCAGTAGGGATTTCGGGCCACCTTTAATGCCTTCAGGCCACCTCAAGGCCTTCAGGCCATAAACAGTTTCCCCATACATACTACGAAAAAAGGAGCAGCCAGAGAAGGGGATTCATTTCAGGTGCACTCAACAGAGTAGAGCCAAATGAATTTCTTAGAATGAGAGGGTATGACTATGCCATCAGTACTAGCTTGTGCTTGAACGGGAATCCTAGATAGATGACGATGTGAAGGTGGAGAGATATTATCATGATGCAGATGATGAGGATATGCATTTCCATATAGATAGTCTGATTGAATTCCCGAAGGCCTTTGGGTGATTTAATTTCATAAGACTATGAGATATGTAATCATAGAACCTACGGGACTTGTAAGGGTTCCCCCTCATCCCTTGAAATGGGAGTTATCAAAGAATCTATAAAAAATGAAGGCCTTCGGGCCATTCGAGTGTATAAAAAGACCACTGAACATAGTGACACTAATGACTCCAAAGTGGGTCTTGAACAATGTCAAATTCCCTCATCCATGCTCTATCCCCAATCAGTAATATGACATGATTCCTTTTCCTATAACCTGTAATGAAACAATAATCTCTATTTCGGTGCCGATTAGGAAACCCAATTAGGGTGTGAGTAAAACATAGTAGGTTACCACCGATGTTTTCTAAAACAAGAACATTAAAAATATAGTGTAATAAGATCTATAATGAAATGAGGAAAAATCATAAAAGGAAGATATATCAATAAAATTTATTCTTTATTTAATTATATAAACTCTATGGTTCTCAAGGATACAAATACTTTGGCTCATCCCAGAACCTAATGTGTTCCCTAGTAAATTTAATATCATAATACCAACTTCGACTCATTCCAGATCTCAAAGTATTTAATGGTGATATGATATCTCTGTATCTGATTCAAATCTTGCTAGAGTTTGAATTATTATTATGTTGGTCCATTTATCGAAGTGACATTGTTACCATTATTTAGATTCCAACAAAAATTCCAAAGTTACCAACAAAAAATTCATAAATAAGATGACCATGTTACCATTATTAATTCTCAATAGAATTACCATGTTCTCTTTCATGTACTCATAAGTACACTAACCATGTTACCATTTATAATTCTCAAATGAATTACCATGTTCCCATTACGATACTCACAAGTATAATGACCATGTTACTATTTATACTTCTAAATTTAGAATGACCATTTTTCCATTCATTCACACAAAATTAATTCATAAATAATTATCCACCTCAAATCCATTATGAATTTAACAAATATTTAAATACATAAATATCCTTAATTAACTACCAAATTAAATATGTATGTCAGTCCCATTAATTAAATCATAAATTAAGTAACTATAAACACAATTCACGTCAGATAATAAATTTTCATAATTAATTTCTTAATTTTAAATGTAAAACCTTCAAAATTTACCCCACAATTAATTATCTAGATCATAGTATCAAAGCACATAATTAATTCATGATTATTAATTTCAATCTTGGTATGTCAATATCCATAATTAATACCCTATTTAATTTTCATTATCACAACCCTTATCTTTTAGAATCAACTTCACCAAAATTAAATATCTAATAGGAATTCCCCTTAATTTCATGATCGATTCTTCAGTTAATCATTTATGTCAATTATGACTCAATGGATCAAATATCCAACCTAATTAAACCAATTTAGGAATTCATTTTCTAATGAATTCTTTCAATTTTTCCTTTTTCATACATAAATAAAATCTAAGACTAGATAAATTAGATTTAAGGCCACATAACTCAATTTATTGATTGGTGTTTGCTCAATTGAAATTACCAAAATCCTAGATGCACAACATTATAAATCTGAGTTATGAATCTAAATCCTTATTTCAAGATCAATATATCGGAATAAAATAAATCTAGATCAATATATTCAATCCGTGATTATGACATCATCAAAAAGGATCAGATATAAAGACACAGAGGTTTGGTTTTCACTAAAATATCATGGGAAGATAGAATAATGAACGGGATAGGTATCAGGATGAGTTTTACATACAAGGAGAAGAGATAATCATCAATTCCAGATATGAATATTGATGAATAGAGGTATGATGTCCTTTTAACCCCTTCATAATGCTCTAAAAATGTCCAAAATTTTCTTTGTTTTAGTCTATCTTGAATAGGATGTGTTTAGGGGGTCATGGGATTTAAAACTAATTTCATGGTTGTTAAAAACCATGGATGCAGCTTTTTGGGTAGGGGTGCACTATTAGGGTAAACTATGAACCAACCTTGTGTCCCTCACTATCGAGGACTGCATGGTTACCTTGGTTTGGGAGCATAGTTTACTATAATCATGCACCAACCTTGATGAACACCTTATTCATAAATTATAATTAAAAATCCACCCAAACACACCCAAACTCATAAATAAAATCAAATCTACTTAAGAACCACGAAACATGACCTGAAATCACACCCAGGATAACTCTAGAAAAGGTCAGGATACTAAAATTTTCTACTTGTAATATCATTATTAAGAGGAATATTTTCAGATTTAAAAAAACTAATAGATGTAATATAATTAATAATTTTTACATTATACATTCATATTTATTATTAATAATAGTCATATGTGGAATAATTAAAAAAATTAAACAACATCATTAACAAAGGTAGTATGAAAAACCAACATGAAAATGATTTAATTTTAAAATAATTATAATATTACAGAAAAACTAATAAATATATTAATTTTATTAAAACATTATTTTTTGTGAAAAATATTTTTTAATGTTATTGTTAATGATTAATTATTTTATAAATTGATATTGAGGAGAAATGGAATATGAATACATCGGTCTTCAAAAACTAACATCAATATTGAAATATTTTATAAAAATGTTTGCCATATGTGAATGTATAATATCTATTCAAAATTGAAATAATGAAACACTAATTCTATATTAATATAAGAATAGATGGAAAAATGAAATTTTCTAAATTGATTACATAAACATGAATATAAGATAATGTATGGAAAGGGATTCTTCACAAACCATTCAATACAATTTGACTTGACACCCTTCGAAAGGGATATGGGTATCTTTAAATACAATATTTGTTTGTTTGTTTATTATGTTGAAGACAATCAGAATATAAATATTTTTTTACATGTTATAGTTTTTATTATGAAATTAATATTTTTTTAAATTTAAAAATTCATAAAAATAGATAGAATAAAAAACCATATTTTTCATTGTAAATTATAACATTAAATCATTAATTAATAAAAAAATTATCATGTCCCCAAGAAATTGAATTATCGTTTTGTATATAATGTTTTTAATTTTAAACTAATTTATTTACATTATTAAATAAAATTTTAGTTTTGAAATGGTATTATAAAATCTAATAAAATTATTATATCATAATTCTATTTCAAAAAATATAATATTCACAAAAATGGTAGTTTTCACTATTTACGTATAAATTAACTAGTCAAAATGAAAATTAAAAAAGAACACAATGACTATTTTGACGTGTTGATCTATAAAATGAATTCATTATTATATATTTCAAAAAATATATTTTATAAAAATTAATTTTAATTTTAATTATACAAAATATAAATAAAAAATTTTAATCATGACATAATAATATTTTATTAGATGTGATGGATTACATTCCAATTTGTTTATATAACATATTAATTATCTGGTAGAGAATTGTAGAGTTATAAATTCAAAAATATTATTATTATTATATAATGTTATTGTATATAGAAATAATTTTCTAAAATGTGTTAGTATAATATTATTTAGTGAATATAACAATTAATTTTAACATAGATTTGTTAAAATATTCATCATTAAGAATTTATGGTAATAGATTATGTAATAAACATGAATTATGAAATCAATTCATATTATTATAATATTCATTTTATTATTCTTGTTATATATTTATTATTCAGAATTCTACTGGCCCCAATAGTTATGTTACTATTTTAATAGTCATTTATTTTTCAAATAGAGAACAATTATTCAAATTTTAATTAATCACTACATAACATAAATATATAAATTATTTATATTATTTATCATATAATAAATTATATAAAATTGTTTAATATTAATCATTCATGAAAAAAAATTCAAAATTATAATGAATCTTTTCTTTTTGAAATATTAAATGTTAATTTAATATTTGTTATTGATAATTACACTATGAACTTCCAAATTATTATTATTAAAAAAATTATTTTAATATTTTTTATTTTTTTATTTTCTTATATTTATTTCTCCATGTAAAATAATGATTATAATAACAAAAAAATAATGAATATCTATTTATGTGTAGTTATTTATTTTATTTTAATATTTAAATATAAATGAATTAATATTTTCAATATAAAAAATATAGTTAATAATTGAAAGAAATTATGTTATCAATATGTCAATATTTTGATCCATATTCATATAATCATTTGAGAAAAATTGTTTCTGCATTTAAATATATTATTTTCTGTACTATTTTGGGATTTTTATAATGAAAGTAATGTATCGTACATTATAGTACCTATAAAATTTATCAACATCCTAAAATAAATATAATCATAGAAATGAAAAAATATGATTTTTTGATTTAAATAAGCATGAAAAAGTCTATTTTTTA
The DNA here is from genome assembly GCA_963277665.1 of Viscum album. Lineage (NCBI taxonomy): Eukaryota > Viridiplantae > Streptophyta > Magnoliopsida > Santalales > Viscaceae > Viscum > Viscum album. The sequence continues at coordinate 1,499,914,688 of OY728161.1, forward strand.
TTTTTAATTAAAAAATATGTTACAACATATGTTGTTAACAGATTATAATTTTATAAGGAATTGGAGTTCAATAATATAATTTGGTGTTGAAGATAGGTGTTTCCTATTTTGTCTCTCATAAAGGATAATTTTTCTAACATAAATAATGACTCAAGAGCCTATTGAAACCAAAAAATTTCAATTGAGACATATTTGCTAACAAGGCTACTATAAAAGCACCATCTCACCTGTATCCACCTACTAGAAAGATGATGGGGATTTAATTATCCCTAATTCATTGAAGTATTGATTGTATATCTATTGGACCATGATCCGGTTTTCATTATGGTGTGGGGGATAATATGGGATATTTTTTGTTTTTTCCTTAAAATCCCCCTTTATAATAAAATATTTTGGTTAACATTTTGATGGAATATTTTATCATAGACTCTTCCTTCCTTATATAGTGGTGGATAATCACTTTTTTATAGTTATTCCTCATGGGATATCTAAAAATTATGATCCCTTTGAAACCATGTTTCTCTATATATTTGTGTTCATACTTTTGAACATTGTAATTAATTTCAATTTTAGAATATTAAAACAATATAACAAGATATAAATTCCATTGCATCTAAGTATAATTTTCCATGAAAATGGGTATTTTTATTAACTTGTGAATAATAATTCCTTTGATGATCAATTACATCCATTGATGTGAATATCGATCAGTTTTGTCCATAGACAATTCTTTTTGTGTTTTCTGGTCGATTTGTGTGGAATTGGCATCAAAACATAAAATTTATTTTCAGATTTACTAATTATAGAACAGGGATAGTTTCATTAGTTTGTTGAACTATATTATTGGATGATACATATAAGAAAGTGGTTGGGTGGATTTCCCTAGAAGAATCATATTTATTTATTTTAAAATCATAATTATTTTTTTGATTGATAGTTTTTTTAAATATATAAATCTGAATTGTGTTTTGGATAAATCATGAGAGAAATACTGTGGTTTTAGGTAGGAATATATATCCAAAAATTATTTCGAATTTTTTTATTTTAGCTTTTCATCTATATTCCTCTAATATTATAAATAATTATAATTTTTTATAATTAATTAATTGTAATTCCTTTTATTGATAAATAAATGTTTGATTTCATGGGAAGATACATGGACTTAGTATTATAGGAATAATTAGTATGAATTTCTTCAATTTAAATTGGATATTATTAATGTATGTATTTCAATCTAAATGATTTTATGGTTTGTGATTACATCATTTTAATGTGACATGCAATCTCACCAACCATGGTCAGATGAATATGAGTTTCATGTAACAACATGAAAAAACATGGAATAGTAGGGAACATATTTTAATTGATCTTGTCAATTATAATATAAGCACATTTTCTTGGATAAATAATTTTTGAATATTGAGGAATTTCTAATTAAATTAATATTCTTAATATATAAACAATGTTAAAAGGCTATGATAGATATTGTGTGATGGATTTTTCTATAGTATTTGATTCTTATGTCTTGAGTGGTTATGAGTTTTCTATCTTCTATTGATATCAGATCTATGTTGATCTTTTATCACATGATTTTCTCATGTGAAGTCCCATGGGACCAATTTTTTTATTTTTTATAACATGTAGGTTTTTGATACAAAGATCTCATGATTTACATGATATTGAGTTTAGAAGTGGAGGTATATGGATTCATCCACTGAGAGGATTGTGTTATACATTTGTAAAAATTAACTTGGATATCCATAATTTACGGATGTAACATACATATTTATTAAGTATATCATTATCAGAGAATGTCTATATCCACCAATTTTGGGATGAGCCATCTAGAATATCTTTCATGAGAGTTATGTGTTATATGATCAGTTGGTATGAACATAGATGATCCCATTTGTAGAGATGCAAAAAATGTTTTTTTGGATTATATACATGAGAGAGGGATGTTATATATTTTTCGTGATGATATTCTTATGTATTTAATAAGGTGATTATATTATTGGGGTTTATGGTGGCATGCTATGTGCATGACCGATCGTTATATGGTTGTGATTCTTGTATGTGCATTTGTGATTATATGATGTTCATTTACAATTACATATTTACTATATAATTATTTCATTACTATAACAAACACAAAAATATAGATAACATTTATTGGTTCTATATTGATTTTTTTTGTCGTCGAGACATATATTCACACCCAGATCAAATGTCCACTACACTTGAGTACCAGACAACCCAGACTTTGTGTAAGGATAGGTTGGGTTTGGAACCTCGTTTTATTGTCTAGTAAGATAGTTTTATGTGATTATTGATAATGGGATGAGATGAGTCATGTTGTGATATACCATCCTATTTTCCTTTATTATTTTATTTATGGATTGGGATTATCCCCTTGGGATATTAGTGACTTGTTCCTAATTGATACTATTGAGTATGTTTTCTCTCCATTTATACCGTACAAGTAGTATGTTATCGATTTTTTTATTACACATATTTAGTTTTGTTTAAATGTTTGGTTATTTATTTCTTATTTTTTACATTGATTTTGAGTATAGTACCCCAATTATTTTACATAGTACTACCATTACTAGTTTTTAGCGTATTGAATTTGGTGAAGTTCGAATAAGGTCTTTTGGTATTCTAGATCAGACATGATAAATCTAATTTGAATTTTGAAATACAATATCAATGAACAGTTATCCTAATTTTTATATTTTTGAGATTTGGTATTATGGTGAAATTTTAATTGGTTTGACCTGATAGGAAAATATTATCTTTTTCAATATGGAAATCATTTTTTAGGGATGTCTAGGTTACTATAAAATTGGATTTATATTCTTGGTATTTTCTATTATTAAATTCTTTCACCCTATGTGAAGCAAAATTATTTTAATTTTATGATTTATTTTGTATTTAAATCATATACATATAGGAATGATATATGAAATTCATCAATCTTGGAATGTATTTATTACAAGACAGATTTGAAGCTTCATTTTGATTCAAATTATGATAGAGGACTCTACATCTTAAGCGGTAATGAATTACATGTTATATTCACATATGAGTTCATAGAGACATTATTTCAGTAAAAAACTTATGTGTTTCAATATATGGTAGAATGTAATGTTAAAATCAGTTGTGGTGCATCAACATAAAAATAATGACGTAATAAATGATGAAGATATTGTTGGTGATGATTATGCAATCCCGTTGTTTGAAAACAATGACGTTTAATTGTTAGGTCATTTTTAATCACAAATTTTCATAGTAATGTACATCATGTAAAATGACTATGGATTGTTATGGTTAATTAATATGTCTAATATAATCTATGTGGATTATTCCATATAGATTCTATTGTAATTATTCTTAGATAGAAATTGAATCTTTTACCCCAATGTAGTTATTACAATGTTGATGTAATCATGGAATTTCTATAGAGATGTTCATATTTGATGTTAAATGAGTCATACACCAAAAATAATCCTTTTGAGGTTTTGGGAATGACTTAGTGCCCATTAAATGTGAGTGTAATTATAATTTAACACATTTATAATATCATGTGATATTTAAACTGAGTGTGGATATTATTTATGATGTGATTATAAAAGATAATTCCATAAGGTAAAATTTCTTAGATTAAAATACCATATGCATTTACATAGCCTCTAAAGGGACATGAAATTTTTTTGAATGATTCCTTGAAATCCATGAAAATTGAAATCCTTGATTGTTAATACTCATCATAAAATGTGGTGTTGAATCACTTGGACTCTTTTTGAAACAATAGTAAATATATTGTTTTTAACCCATTCATAAACTTTTAACTCTAATTTAATTCCATTTCATGATCCATGGTGGTCAAAACCAAGACCATTAGAGAATGGTGCAATCAAAATGTCTTCAACTATGATATTTTTGATGGGTGGTTCCCAATGAATCTTAGTTTCATAGACATTGAAATTTATAGAAAGACAACTATTAGTTCTCAATGGTGATGGATCAAGAAACATACAGTTTATGAACATCTAATATGGATAGCTAGTTCACGAGTCAATGTCTATGAGTCATAAAACGAATAACCCTTTTTGTGTGTGGGTTATTATTTTTGACCATCCATGGTTAGAAATTATTAATTAGATGTCATGAATGAAGTATTTCCTGTGGTCTTTTTATTAGGTAGAATAGAGGTGGTGAGATGAATTTATAAAACTATTAGGTTATGTTGACAAAACCAAATGATCTTGTATAAGTTGGTCACTAATATATTCAAATCAAGGTTCTCCTTTTTTTAACACAATGTGAATTTATTATAATTCCCACATTGATTGGAATACATTTGTTCTCTATGAGTTGAGATGAATTTATTCAATGAGATGGAATATTAAATTAATAAGGTTAATGTTAGGTTTTCAAACTGAGTATTTCATTTGTAGAGTCATACTGGGTCAAAGTAAGTGATTTCATGGTAGAATATGAACCATATGGGTAATGATTATTCACATAATCTTATGTTACTAGATTATTCCTTAACATTTGTTAATTTTTAATTAATTGGATTTTATTCTTGGTAATCCTATTGTGTTCCATTCATTGTTTATGTCATAGATATCATATCTTCATATATGATAAATATTACTCAATGAATTTGTTGATGGATCAGTTCAGTGATAGGTAGATTGTAGTATTAATTATTTATTAACTACATATATACACCATTTTTTTGGTTGACATCAATATTTTCCATCATGAAATTACCTCTCCTATGGGAATGATAATTCTATTTTGTGAGATTGTTTAATGGATGATCGTGGAGACTCTAAATTATTTATGTGTAATGGAAAATAAAATATATACTTTTTTAATGGATATCTAATTTACTTTCATATATATATCTATATTATTATTTAATTCAATATTTTAAATTGGGATATCAATGTGAATTGAAGACATATTATTTTGTTGTTGTCTTGTTTCATAAGTGAGATTTATTTGGATGGTACAAAAAGATTATAGAAAATCAATAGAAAATTTGATCATATTCATTAATGAATCTTATAAAGATGTGGGAAAAATTTTATGATTCGTCCAAGGAATAATGAATAATAGTAATATTTTTTTTTGAAAGTTATATTTTAGTCCACATTTCGTCAAGGGTAGTTGGCAAGAAGAGTATCGATTGATGTTTCTGAGAAATTCTAAATGTAGTGGGATGGGACTGTATTCAATTGAACTTATATATCATAATAGAGGTGTTTTAATTAAAATAAAACCTTTTATGATATTTTTAATTTGTTAGATTATAATTATAATTATAGTCAATTTTTTTGAACCTAGAAAAAATATTATGTATAGATTATTAACATTTTTCTGGTATCTGATTGTGCATGATCAAACTGAATACCCCATTAAATTTCATTGGAAATCATAGGATCTTTTTTTATTAAAATTCATAGTGTGTAGAGAATTGGTATATGTCAAAAGGAACTATTTTTGGAAACCATCATGTTTTTATTTGGATGGTGGTAATGATTTCATTATTTATGTTGGGACACTGTGAGATTTTGGTAGAGAATCTACTATTACTATTTATAGTGATGTAGAGAGGGAGTGATGGGATTTTAGAAATATATGTCACAGTGAGGAAATGGGTTTTAATATGAGGTAAGAAAACCTATATCTCTATGTAAGCGATGATCATTTTTGGTCGGGAGTCATGATTCCGAATCTACCACGACATCTCAAGGTTGATATTTACTAGGTTCATGATATTTTATAGGATTAAATCATTTTTATCTAAAAATATTTGAGGTAAATTTTTTCATCTTATGGATATATCATTAGAAATAATTAGTTACTATCCAAGGGGTTCCTCATTTGAATACAATTGTGGGGTTTTTTCAATGAAATGAATGGTTGAGTTATAATTTAAACCTCATTTTCTCAATATATATAGCTAGTACATACAAGTTACAAATATAGAATGGGATAAATCATATTCCCCAATATTTAGTCAATGGTAATTGTAGTAGAAATATTAAATATATGGTCACACTATCTATCATGGTTGTATTGGGTTATTGATTTACCACATCGGTTCTCTTGCAAGGCATTCTATGATTGGTTTCAATATGGATGGCTAAGGTTTACTAGATTTTATATCCACCAAAGGATTAATCACCACAATGAAAATGTTTTAGCATAATATAACCTGGTTCATCTCTTCTCCTACCTCTACAAGATCCCACCGATATAGGATATGACTATAAACACACCATCAGAAGATATAGGAAAAAATCTCTAAACTAAAATGATCTTGGAATCAATCTTTATCGTATGGTAGTGTGTCATAATTCAATTTCTCAGGGATGTTACTCATGGAATTTATAAACCCTATATATTTATGATATCACATATTTTTTTGAATTACCATTATTTATTTTTATCTTGACCATTTAATTTTCAACATTTATATTATAAATAGAGAATTAGAAGACATTTCCACTTTATATTGTTTTAATTTTTAGAGAAATAAAGTTAATTTTATTATAATGGATAGATAAATTCATATTATGATGAACATGTTCTGTTGATGGTTATATCAATACAATAATTTAATCAAATTTATTTTTAATTTTTCAGTCATTTTTTTGAATTTTCATTAAAAAATTATATTTATTTGTTCATTATTATCATAATTAAACTAGTATTATTATATGAGAAGCTTGAACTCTGTTAAATGACATAATATATAAGGTGAAAAATTTGGAGGTTTAATACATAATAATCAAATTTAATTTTAATAATATTTTCACAGTTTTATTTTAAAACGATTGGTAGTTTTTTTAAATGAATTTTATGGTTATTGGGATCCTTCAATGGGTTCTCAGTAATGTCTCTATATAGGCAATGATATATAATTATTCATTATTAATGTGAATTTTTTCATTGTATCTAGGTTACAATAATATTATAATTTCTAATAATTGAATTATAATTAATTAATTAGAATTTCGTGCCTTAATAATGACCTTGTGGAGATAATTGAAGACCAAATAAACTCTTAATTTCTAAGTTAGAGTAGTTCAGAGTTTATTGAATGGAGTGGATATGGTTGAGGATGATGGTTTTAGATACATGACAATAATTTTTATGATTTTTTATTAGAATATGATATGTTGTCTCACCATAATTTTGTGAATTACCTTTTGATTCATGTACCACCTAAAAAACTAAATGGAACACCCAACACAATCTTCTATTTATTATATCCAAATAAAATTAGAGACCCAATGACTTTATTAATTACTAAATTAATTATTTATATTATTTAATCATATGAATATGCCTAAGGAAATGATATTGTTCCATGAACATATTTGAGTTTATGTGGTTTCTTGTCTCCTATATTATAATGGTAGAGGATTTATTAGTTATTTATTTTAAATATATTTTACATGTTACTTCATTTTTATTTTTTATTAGATGATATGTTTCTATGTTTTTGTAAATCACAACATTTTGAAATAATAACCTACTTATCAAAGATCATAGTCTTGTATCATGAAATTAATCTTAGTAGTTAATAATAAAAAATTTATAAGCTAATATAATAACATGTTCCATAATAGCACAAAACTGGAATTAGATATTTAATATAATGAATACACATATTTATTTAAAATCTATTGTCACCAATAAATTCATAAAAAATAGGCTTGGGCTAACCACTTGTTTACCTTCTTCGGGCTTGCTAGGACCTTCTGTGTACACTCTATCAAGCTAAGGATAAACACCCATGTACAATCTTTTTTGGCATGAGATAAACACTTTTTTACCCTTATATTTAGGCTTGGGATATTATATTATATACCCTATAATATCATATGACATTTATCATTACCCATTGTATTAGAGGGAGATATATGTCTCATCTACCAAATGTTGAAAATTACACACATGTGTGACATATGAACAAAAAACATTCATCATTTAATATTAAATGATATGAAATGGTTTTAATAAATATTTCATAATATAAAAAATTTAGTTATAATAGGTTTTATAATAATCATGGCATAACTTGTAGAAAAGGAAGATGCATTCATTTAAACCTTATCATGATATAAACAGTTGAAGAAAAATTGGTTTCATAAATATCATTCAATCATTATCAAAAACCATTTACAAAATTAATAATAATTTTATTCATAGATCATATCCCTATTATGTAATATTTATCATCAATAGATGTAAGCATAGATTGAAATTTATTTTACTCGATAATTTAAGACTTAATTGAAGGAAAATAAATTTTCATTGAAAATAATTATTTTAAAAGATAAATAAATTAAAAAATTCATTTCTTTGTGAATTTCCCTTAAAAATTATAATGTAATAATAAAATAAATTAATATTCATGCCATGTTTATGTTTTATTTATTTCATACACATTATAATAATTATTCCTTCCACATTTAAAAAAAATAAAAATGAGAGTTTTTTTAAAAAATAGAGTAATATTCTTATCAAGAAAATAATTTTAAAATATAAAATTATGTAAAAATTTCCTTAAAATTCTTATTAGAATAAAGGAAAAATATTTAAAATGTTTTTATAAGAAATGTTTTTAGAAGAAATTTGGTTTATGACCAAAAAGGTGATTCTATTAATAATATAATTTAGAAATATTGAGTAATTAATTATTGAACAATTAAAGTATAATATGTTTTCTTATGTAATAAAACTAGGACATGAAAATTAATTAGTTTATTTACATACTTATCATAATATTTTATCATTGAAAACAAATTCATAAAAATCCCTATAAATGATGTGATTGTAACCTTAAATATATACTATTTTGGTAACATAGAAACATAATACCTATAAAGGAATATCATTAAATAAAACATAGAATATTATTAGGATAGATAAATTCATCATACTACATGTAATAGTATTTTATATGCACCCCATGAAATAATATATATGAACAACACAACATACATATCCAAATAGAAAAATAGGGACAAAAATCTTTTACAACTTTTGAAATATCTTGAACTGTAATCACCAAAAAATTATAACACCAATTGTAACAATACATATCATAAATATAATGCTGTTAATTATTTAAAATATCCAATTGGATGTATATAAACTACATAAATTAAATTAATCATGAATTTGTATATGTCCCACGAAATAAAAGAGACTATAAATACCTTATCATAATATTTTAATTCTGTCACACATAGTAAAAATTAAGGTATAATATATATAAAATATTTATACATATATTATATAACTATGTTCTTATATATAATACATTATATGGTTATTTTGTGCAATGTTATAACCTGTTTATCATTAATTTCATGTTGAAGTCATGTTTCACATAATAACTGCTTCCTTTTTTATATATGTTTTGACATGTTATTTGCAGGGATCTTTAATCAATAATCCTTTCATCCAATACTTAATTTTATAAATTATATAAATATAATATAAATTAATTTTTTATTTGTTTAGATTAATCCATAAAATTTAGTGAAAAAAATGGAATACATTGTTTATGTAGATGATAAGTCATATGTACACCTGAGCACATTATCTATATTTTTGTTGGGTATAAATAAAAAAATTAAATAATTTATATTATAATTATATGATATTTTTTTCCATACATTTTATCAATTTTAATTATACACATCCTTGTTACATTCCATTTAATTGGTGAACTAATGACATCACATTGTGAGGCGGTAGCCCATCTTAAACCCGAGAAATGTTATCATATTCTAAGAGAAAATAAATAATGAAGGCATGTGTGATATAATATTTATTGAATAATAATATAAAATATTTAAAATTTAAACAATAAATATTCTATTATTCATAGCCTTGAGAGGTGGAAGTGGAAATATAAATCATATCAGTTTGAGAAGCAATAGATTGTCGTACACATGAATGGTTATTTTAGAACCCACAATATAGAAGTGGGTATTTTTATAATTTATTACAATAAGATAAAAAATAAATATTATTTTGGGAAATATAATGAGGAAATTAGACCATCATTTTATAATAATAATAATTGAAATAGTTTAGGGAATAAATTACAAAAAAACAGTCATTTATGAATGTTACCTCTTCTAAAGGTATCATCTAAAGTATTTCAAAAAAAAATCCTTCCTATTATGAATATATGTTAATAATAATTCATTTATTATGATACTATAAAAAATTTATGTTATTAGTATGAATATTTAGTAAACCATTTTTGTTTTATGGTGTGACAAAGATAGGAGAATTGGTCTCCTTTTCTATATGAGGTGAGTGGACACTTTTAAATATTTAATAGATAGATTTCCAAAATAGTTATTTTCTTGTATCTAGGCTCAAATAAATATAAATTTTCAACAATATAATATATATGGTCAAGATATTTTAATCAAATGTGTTTTGGATAATTTTTTTATCATTTTTACCCTTATCTATTTAATTTTAACCCACAATAAATCTAATTTTTACCTTAACTGTGATAAATATTTTTTTTAGATCTTTTACTTTTATATTATTTAAATAAAATTTTCAATATAATGAGATAATAAAAATTGTACTGATTAAAAAAATTGAATTATTTTGTCAACGTACCATCAATATTAATGTAAATATGTATTTTAAAAATAATCATGTAGATTCAGTGAGAAAGTGGGGTTTAAAACAATAACTTTTCAAAAGTTTGAAATATTTTTATTTATAAATTCTATATGAAATATATCCCATGGATTTACATTATATTAATTGAGTATAATTTGACCAATATCACATTATAATCAATTTTATATAAAATTCTAAATTATGAAGGAATTAATAATATTGTGGCTTTTAATTATAATTCAGTATTTTCCATTATTCATTAAAGAATGAATATTTTTTTGAAGATTGTAATACATTCACTCTAATATATTTTGAAAATATGATTTAAAAAATGAAATTTATTATAGATATTTTTTAAATATTAAAAATTAATTTCAGTATCTTTCATGAAAAAAACAATTTCTTGATAAAATAGGATTCCTAAAACATATAGAAATTACGTAAAATTGTGTATTTTATTACCAATATGTTTTATATATTTTAAACCATAATAATTATAATGAAAAAAAATTATTAATATTTATATATATATGATTAATTGTCTTCTTATACTAGGAGTGTTTAAATTAATATAATATTAAATATATCTTCATTTTCAAAAAACTCAGTGTCATGTGTAGCGCATGTCAGCCTAATGTTGTCTGTCAGGAAAACATAATATGGTTTTTTTATAAGTAATTATATAAACAAAATTTAATTTATTAAAAAAATACCATTCATAAATACATAAGGGGTTGTAAATTATAGACCATAATATGAATTTCCACAAAAAAAATTGGACACTTTGGTTTAAATGACTAAGGATGCATCTGCCACATTTCATCCTCAGGTTCCCGCATATCATCCTCAATTTGTTGGTTTCAAAACATAACATGGACTAGGATAGTATTATTTCTTAATAAAAAATAATCAATTTGATCTATAATATCTATTTCTAGTTTCTCATAAGAAATATAATTCTCCCGTGGTAAAACCACTATGTTCAGTACATAGGATGGATCGGGCTTGTACGTCCTCAAGAGTTATTCACGGAATACATCATGAACATGAGGGAGTTTCATTTCACTTTCCAAAATGTAATCAATTATCCCATGTAGGATAATTTCAATTATATAGATATTTATTAGTTCCCCCATCATTATTGCATGGTGATGTTTATATAAACCCCTTGATAACAACATTAGATTCTAGATCACGTTAAAATTTTTCAATATATAATTTCTGTAAAGGTTGTACAGACCATATATATTTCTTAATGTATCTAATCATATGTTCCCTATAATCTACTATACAAGGTCATTATAACTCTCAATATACAGCTTCATTACATTGTATAAAGAGTCTTTTTAAGGATCCGTGTAAATTCTCGATTGAATATTATCATTCAAATGTCACTCAACTAGATGATGGTGTGATCCCAAAAAAATATAAATCCATTGAACAAGATCTTATCATAAACAATAAGGTTTTCAATATTTTTAACAATTCATAAAATCATCTTTATATGAAGCTATTTCTGAAGACCTCAATAAAATTGAGGTATACTTTTGATACTGATCAGATACAATTGATTGTGGTACTACATAAAACAATAACAAAACCTTTATGTATATCCTTGAAAGATGACCCAAATATAAATATTCTCTGATATTAATGAAGTGTGTTGAGATTTTAATGTGATCCACTATAACCAATGATTTATTCAACATCAAAGATAAGATAAGACCTAGTTTTTACCATTACCATTACTCCTATGTCTACTAAGTGTTATATAACGACCCATACATTACATACATTGTTAATACTTCGAAATTGAAGCACACTTATTACAACATATGACAAAACCACAAAGGACCGTATAGGTATAGTGTATTTAGAAACTGGGAAACATAAACAACTGGTTCATAAATCTTCTACAGTGTCTCCCATTTATTTAATCATATCTAGGGTCCCTTTTAGCATATTCTACTTAATATCCATCTTCCTGACCTGGGGAAAAGAAAACATAAAAGGGTGAGCTTAAAAGCTCAGCAAGGGCAAATAAATGAAATAAAAATCATATCATATCTTTATGAAAATCAAAACCTGCAAAAGAGATCATAATATCTTAACATGGAATAAATCATAGAAGTGAAAATGAGATCCCCATAATCATAACATAAAACATGAAACTTTGTGGCATGCACACATAATCATGGAAAATCATTTCTTGTTAGTCATGACTCATTGCCAAGACTATCTTAGTGGACAAAGTCCCTTTCTGAACCGAGTTCACTCCTCGTTTCAGTCCTGTATCACTGAACCGAAATAACCTTCTGTTCCAGCCATGTCTATCTCATGAGATATAAAATCATTACCCAATGCATTGGAGGGAGATATAGGTCCCACCCATCTTATAATGAATCCTTTCTTATGTGTGCCACATAATCATAAATCATACATCATCGTATAACACATGTAACAAAAATGGGATTCTTGAAACATCATGACATCATAAATCAATTCATATAAGATAAAGGAATTCATAAAAATAATTCCATCACAACATGATCAAATCAATTTAATAATAGGGATAAAAACAGAACCCTTTATTATCTTAGATGGAAAATAATTTTGATAAAACACTTGAACTCCATTCTTGAGGAAAATATCCTTTCTTCTTCAAAAACATTTTTCCTTTCATAACATGTCATACAACTTTAAAATAAAAGAAGTTGATTAAAAATAAACTTGATAACTTGTAAAGGAAGCTTCTTGGAAATAATGTTTTAAAAATCCATTCATGCCGTATAAGTTAAAAAAACATTCTTCGTACTTTTGTCAGAAAAGTGAAAAAGTACCTCGTACGAAAAACGACAAAAGATTCATTTCATATCTTTTACTAAAAACCCACGGAAGGGTAAAATTGGATATAAACTATTGTAGAATTATGGAAATAATATTACATATTGAGGGAACATGGATTTGGATGATAAAATACACCCCAGTAATTACCAAAGTAAAAACAATCTCGGATAAAAGTGAGATTGTGATATTTGCCTTACCTTAGGTCCGATTTGCTTTGTTCGTGTCCGAAGCTCCTGTATAATGGTTTAAATAATGTTATTGACTTATTCCAGAATCATAAATATTGATATGATATCATATATGGTCATATTATTAGCTTCTTGTTAGTAATATTTCATTGTTACTTGTTACTCAGGTCTTTATAACTTTTTGTTCTTATGCGTGTTTTGTTGAATAAATTCTTATTCTTATCTTTAGGTTATAGATAATTCATTTCCAGAATGGTATTAGTGTAGTATATACCATATTCATTCATGCAATTCATTTATATAATAATTATGAAATGAAGATCATGTAGAACGAGTCGCATCACATCGTGGAGACGGTATTCCGTACGTACGCACGAGTGATGATATCGTTCCTATGATCGTGGAATTGTATTGGATTATATATATATATTATTTCAGTATCAATATTACTTAATAATAATCATATATAGTTACTCATTACACCATTATACCCATCCTTGTAAGGTGATGGTGGAAAATAGATTACACCACGGCGTGGAGACGGTATTCCGTACGTACGCACGCGCGGTGATTTCATTTTTCCGTAGGATGGATAGAAGGTGAATTAGGGTTGTTTCATATTTATAATAACATATCAGTATGTAAGTAATACTGATGTTATTACTTTATCATGAAACAACTAAATAAGAAGAAGTTGAAGAAGAACGAAATTGAAAAGATCGGTAATGGATATTACCTCTTCTTTGGAACGCCTCTTTGAATCCTCCTCTTAAGGAACTAAGATTGTTCTTTGGAGAAGACCAGGACCACTAGTATTATTCTAGGGAAGTGGAGAGGAGAAAATGGCAGGGGTTGGCCGAGCTTGAGTGCTCAAATTGGTGTGAGGAGGAGGGGGAGGAGGTGCCCTTTTATAAGGGAGGAGAGGGGCACCTTAGGAATATCTCAAAATATTATTTTATATTAAAGTCAAAATCGGTTTATAATGGTTCCAAAGGGTCTTATTTCGAAGCTAAAGTGGGGATGGGTCTAAATCCTATCAACAAATAGGATTTAGACAAGTATAGGGTATTATTTTAACCTTATAAATTAGATTTAACTCTAAGTTAATTAATTTAACTTTTACCGTGTCTTTTTGTTTTCTTTCACTATATGGTTAATACACTTACTATAACATGCCAAACGAACCCCAAATTGTTTATTATTAATATATATATCCTTATCTAAGTCATTTGGCCGAACCTTAGATTTTTAGGAATAAAATAACAATTAATAATATACTATTTTATTTAAAAACTATTTTGTGTCAATTTTGACACTATTTGATATATGATTTTTGTGAAAGTCATAACAGAATTATATTTTCGAACCAAGTTGATTAAATCAACACTAATATATCATAGTAACCTATAAAATTAGTGTAATTCATAAAAAGTCTCAAATTACATTTATTTTGGTATTTATATTATCAATTTTGTCAATATTTCATTAATAAGATAATTACTGCATCATCTTTGTGTCATAAATAAATTAAATTATTTGATGTCTAAAAATTACAAATAAAATACCATCATGTAGCAAATCTTTGTAGCTTTCTAATGAATATTTAAAATCGAATTTATCTTATGTATAACCCCATATTAAAAATGATTTACTTATTAAACTTTGATTTAAACTATTTTAACCCTTCTTTAAATAAATTATTAATAAATGTACTAATCTAATACAAGTGGGCCTAAATGATCATATTTTATTCCTAAGTTTGTTTTTGGTCGAATTACACTTTTCCAATAGAATTAGGACATGTGTTAGGGTAATATTAATATCATATTTACCCTTAGTTACCCTATTTACTATTAACCGCGGTAAAAATAGTAAAAAGTTACTATTCACCAAAAAATTATTTTTATCTCATTGAACCACATTTTACTTACTGACATCAACCGTGTCTGTCAAATTTTTGAAATTCCATTCACAGAAGCGGTAAAATTAAGTTTTATGCAAAATTTAGTTTTTAACCTACCACTTAGTGGTTTCACTATTCATCAAAAATTGAAAGTTTTCAGAAAAATACCAAAATTTCACCCTAGGCTAATTTCGATATTCTGAGTCCAAAAATGAAGTCCATTTTGAAAAATAAAATTTATAAAATTTCAAAAAGTGATTATTACTATTCATAACGACTAGTTTTAATAGCATATTGTTGTTTAGTGAAACTCGGTATTGCGTACGACGCAAGCTATCGAGGAAGGTCGCGATTGCGTGTAAAGCAAGCCAAGCAAGTGTTGTGTAGAAAAAGATTCCTTTGATGATTTATATAACATAAAAGTCTCGGGTGTTACATGTTAGGTAATTACTACTTCAAAACTGTTTTTACTATATAAAATACCAAATGAAAAAATTTATATAAATGTATCATAAGATATCCTTAAAATTATTAATAACACATCATATTTTACCACATGAGTGGTGTAAATAAATATTAACATATTATTAATCATATAATTATAAAATCATGATGGTTTAAATAAATCTTAATTTAATATTGTCAAATTTAATTCTCCCCAAGGGAAATTCACTCTATATTTCAAAAATAAGATCTTATCAAAGATGAAACATTTATATTGGGAGAATAGTTTAATCCTTGTACATATTGAATATCAAATGTGAAATAATTATTAAATAATTATTGTATAGGGAGATAATTACATGATATTTTAATAAAATATATACAATAACATTTTCATTGCTATCATTATAAAAAAATTATTCATGAAAATATAAATTCATGATAGGAGGATTAGTGTTCCCTAATTATCAAGGATGACGTAAAATTTTGCGATGGAAAAATCATTATTTATACACATTGATTATAGGGTTTGTTGACATTGATTATCATTATTATCCTTTAGATTTGGGAACTTGTTATTATAATTACCTAACATTCACACTGTTGAAACAGTAATGTGTGTGAGGTGAATTGTTTTTGAAAATTCACATAATTCTCTGCATTAGAAAACATAATCTCATCACATCAATATTCTTACACATAAAAAACATAATTTGAAAACATAAAACTATTAGTAGTCTCTTAATTAATATATATTACATGTTTCTTCTAACACATTAATCATAATGGAATGCACATATACTCCTCTATGTTTTTGTTATATATTCCATTGAATTACATTTATCTCTTTATATAAAAATAATGAGAATGATACATAACTCTAACATCCATTTACTATATGATATAACATCATAAACAAATTTGATATCAATGAATGTATCTTACATATAACACATTAAATAAAATTTTTTAAATCCAAAAAACAAAATATAAACCATAATTTTATATTGAATTATAACACCATATCCGTTCCTTAAAATTATTAAAATATTTTATTCATATGTTCCAATACAGAAAACTATTTCTCTATGAGTTTTTGGACACCTTTGACTCACTCATCCTGCAATAGATTATTAGTGGTGATTTCATTACTATAGTTTATATTTCTAAGAATTGGGGAGGAATATGTGTATATAACAATGGAATATTGGTATTTTAAATTTTTATTACACATAAGGGGATATTAGAATTGGTTTTCAGTGGGTGAAAATACACATTGTTCAATAACTTCATGTGTACCATTCATATCTACAACCATCTCGATAAATGTATTTATAACATCCAAGGGTTGGACTCATTCTCTCATACCTCAATTTCTCACTTGAATTTCTCCTTGTCTTATCATGTTCCCATTCTGGTGGAGTTGAGGTAATGAGTTTCTGAAAACTAATATATCTTATTTTCTTCTAATTAGAATTAGATTTATGGTTTTCTATAAATGACGATGAATTACTAAGAATAAGTAGAAGGCAAGAGAGCCTTGGACATCCTGTCATGGAAAATTGGGAATATGAAGAAGGATATCCATGATAATATGTCAAATTATAAAAAAGTGGATAGAAAAGTGGATTTCATTCAATAATTTATCGACAGAATAGAGGATACTCTTTAGAATGTATTGGATGAGGGGACATTTGATATCTATAGTGAAAAACAAACTTTTTTGGAGGGGAATCTTGTAGAGATTGAGAAGTCCTACAAATAGAGATCCAGAATAAAATGCATGAAAGAGTGAGAATTAAATAGTGAATATTTCAACGACAGTTTGAAGGAAGTAAAAAACATTAGGTTAAATCTAAACCCTGAAAATGGGACCGACACTTCGAATGTGATTATGGATGGAAGTCTAGCTTTGGATTTTTTTGAAATAGTGTTGGTAGGATATGACTCAAATTGATATAGAATTTTTGGGATAAATGGGTGTGGGGAGGATTTAATGGAATGTTTACCAAGGGTAATGAATGTATTAAATAATGAAACCTTAATGGTTGTGACTCATGTGGAAGAGATTTGGAAATTAGTACACTGAATGGCTATGGACAACACATCAGGTCAACATGGATTTTCAGTGGATTTCAATGCGGCTTCATGGGACATTATGGGAGTACAAGTAATTGAAGATATTCATGATTTTTTCAAGGGGTTCACCTTAATAGAAGTACTTGTTTGTCATGGGTGGTCCTTATTTTCTATTTCAAGGACCCATTAATCCTTATTCATTACAAGAATATTTTTTTTGTAATGGTCATTTTAAAATCCATTCAATTATTCTTGCACGAATATTTAAGAGAGTTATTTGTCAAATCATTTCTCATAAATAACATTGTTTTTCCAAATGTAGGGACATTCAATGAGTGATTGTAATTTCAAAAATAATTGATGGAGGATTTCAATAAATGATCTATCATATAACATATTATTATTCATGTTTATATGGAAAACGCTTATGATAAGAATTATTGGAGTTTATTTATCCATTATATGAAGATGATTTGGTTACATGAAAGGGTTTGTGACTTATGATTTAGGTTCTAAACATCCCCATGGATATCTATCTCACTTATAGAAATGTTTTTTTCTTCTTAAAAAGTATTCATCGAGTGAGATAAGGATATCCCTTCTCTCCAAAAAATTTCATTTTGGTTCAGGATGCCCTTTCCTAAAATCATGATATATACATTGCTGATAGAGGGATTCTTCAGTTCATGCAGTCAAGGGATATTTTCATCTTTCACAGCATGTTTTATTACATTATTTTTATATCCATACATATTAGATAATGATATATACATAACATCATTAATGTTATGACTTTTTATTATTACTTAAGTCGTAAAATTATTAACTTATGGAAAATCAGAATAATGTTCTCTAGAAACTGGGAAACATAAACAACTGGTTCATAAATCTTCAACAGTGTCTCCCATTTATTTCATCATATCTAGGGTCCCTTTTAGCATATTCTACTTAATATCCATCTTCCTGACCTGGGGAAAAGAAAACATAAAAGGGTGAGCTTAAATGCTCAGCAAGGGCAAATAAAGGAAATAAAAATCATATCATATCTTTATGAAAATCAAAACCTGCAAAAGAGATCATAATATCTTAACATGGAATAAATCATAGAAGTGAAAATGATATCCCCATAATCATAACATAAAACATGAAACTTTGTGGCATGCACACATAATCATGGAAAATCATTTCTTGTTAGTCATGACTCATTGCCAAGACTATCTTAGTGGACAAAGTCCCTTTCTGAACCGAGTTCACTCCTCGTTTCAGTCCTGTATCACTGAACCGAAATAACCTTCCGTTCCAGCCATGTCTATCTCATGAGATATAAAATCATTACCCAATGCATTGGAGGGAGATATAGGTCCCACCCATCTTATAATGAATCCTTTCTTATGTGTGCCACATAATCATAAATCATACATCATCGTATAACACATGTAACAAAAATGGGATTCTTGAAACATCATGACATCATAAATCAATTCATATAAGAAAAAGGAATTCATAAAAATAATTCCATCACAACATGATCAAATCAATTTAATAATAGGGATAAAAACAGAACCCTTTATTATCTTAGATGGAAAATAATTTTGATAAAACCCTTGAACTCCATTCTTGAGGAAAATATCCTTTCTTCTTCAAAAACATTTTTCCTTTCATAACATGTCATACAACTTTAAAATAAAAGAAGTTGATTAAAAATAAACTTGAAAACTTGTAAAGGAAGCTTCTTGCAAATAATGTTTTAAAAATCCATTCATGTCGTATAAGTTAAAAAAAACATTCTTCGTACTTTTGTCGGAAAAGTCAAAAAGTACCTCATACGAAAAACGACAAAAGATTCCTTTCATATCTTTTACTAAAAACCCACCGAAGGGTAAAATTGGATATAAAATATTGTAGAATGATGGAAATAATATTACATATTGAGGGAACATGGATGTGGATGATAAAATACACCCCAGTAATTACCAAAGTAAAAACAATCTCGGATAAAAGTGAGATTGTGATATTTCCCTTACATTAGGTCCGATTTGCTTTGTTCATGTCCGAAGCTCCTGTATAATGGTTTAAATAATGTTATTGACTTATTCCAGAATCATACATATTGATATGATATCATATATGGTCATATTATTAGCTTCTTGTTAGTAATATTTCATTGTTACTTGTTACTCGGGTCTTTATAACTTTTTGTTCTTATGCTTGTTTTGTTGAATAAATTCTTATTCTTATCTTTAGGTTATAGATAATTCATTTCCAGAATGGTATTAGTGTAGTATATACCATATTCATTCATTCAATTCATTTATATAATAATTATGAAATGAAGATCATGTAGAACGAGTCGCATCACATCGTGGAGACGGTATTCCGTACGTACGCACGAGTGATGATATCGTTCCTATGATCGTGGAATTGTATTGGAGTATATATATATATATATTATTTCAGTATCAATATTACTTAATAATAATCATATATAGTTACTCATTACACCATTATACCCATCCTTGTAAGGTGATGGTGGAAAATAGATTACACCACGGCGTGGAGACGGTATTCCGTACGTACGCACGCGCGGTGATTTCATTTTTCCGTAGGATGGATAGAAGGTGAATTAGGGTTGTTTCATATTTATAATAACATATCAGTATGTAAGTAATACTGATGTTATTACTTTATCATGAAACAATTAAAGAAGAAGAAGTTGAAGAAGAACGAAATTGAAAAGATCGGTAATGGATATTACCTCTTCTTTGAAACGCCTCTTTGAATCCTCCACTTAAGGAACTAAGATTGGTATTTGGAGAAGACCAGGACCTCTAGGATTATTCTAGGGAAGTGGAGAGGAGAAAATGTCAGGGGTTGTCCGAGCTTGAGTGCTCGAATTGGTGTGAGGAGGAGGGGGAGGAGGTGCCCTTTTATAAGGGAGGAGAGGGGCACCTTAGGAATATCTCAAAATATTATTTTATATTAAAGTCAAAATCGGTTTATAATGGTTCCAAAGGGTCTTATTTCGAAGCTAAAGTGGGTATGGGTCGAAAGCCTATCAACCAATAGGATTTAGACAAGTTTAGGGTATTATTTTAACATTATCAATTAGATTTAACTCTAAGTTAATTAATTTAACTTTTACCGTGTCTTTTTGTTTTCTTTCACTATATGGTTAATACACTTACTATAACATGCCAAACGAACCCCAAATTGTTTATTATTAATATATATATCCTTATCTAAGTAATTTGGCCGAACCTTAGATTTTTAGGAATAAAATAACAATTAATAATATACTATTTGATTTAAAAACTATTTTGTGTCAATTTTGACACTATTTGATATATGATTTTTGTGAAAGTCATAACAGAATTATATGTTCGAACCAAGTTGATTAAATCAACACTAATATATCATAGTAACCTATAAAATTATTGTAATTCATAAAAAGTCTCAAATTACATTTATTTTGGTATTTATATTATCAATTTGGTCAATATTTCATTAATAAGATAATTACTGCATCATCTTTGTGTCATAAATAAATTAAATTATTTGAAGTCTAAAAATTACAAATAAAATACCATCATGTAGGAAATCTTTTTATCTTTCTAATGAATATTTAAAATCGAATTTATCTTATGTATAACCCCATATTAAAAATGATTTACTTATTAAACATTGATTTTAACTATTTTAACCCTTCTTTAAATAAATTAATAATAAATGTCCTAATCTAATCCAAGTGGGCCTAAATGGTCATATTTTATTCCTAAGTTTGTTTTTGGTCGAATTACACTTTTCCAATAGAATTAGGACATGTGTTAGGGTAATATTAATATCATATTTACCCTTAGTTACCCTATTTACTATTAACCGCGGTAAAAATAGTAAAAAGTTACTATTCACCAAAAAATTATTTTTATCTCATTGAACCACATTTTACTTACTGACATCATCCGTGTCTGTCGGATATTTGAAATTCCATTCACAGAAGCGGTAAAATTAAGTTTTATGCAAAATTCAGTTTTTAACCTACCACTTAGTGGTTTCACTATTCATCAAAAATTGAATGTTTTCAGAAAAATACCAAAATTTCACCCTAGGCTAATTTCGATATTCTGAGTCCAAAAATGAAGTCCATTTTGAAAAATAAAATTTATAAAATTTCAAAAAGTGGTTATTACTATTCATAACGGCTAGTTTTAATAGCATATTGTTGTTTAGTGAAACTCGGTATTGCGTACGACGCAAGCTATCGAGGAAGGTCGCGATTGCGTGTAAAGCAAGCCAAGAAAGTGTTGTGTAGAAAAAGATTCCTTTGATGATTTATATAACATAAAAGTCTTGGGTGTTACATTCTACCCCCCTTAAAAATAATTTCGCCCTCGAAATTCGTCACTTTGTAACAAAAAAATGAGGATACTTCTCCCTCATCATATCCTCAAGCTCCCATGTACCTTCTTCAAGTTGGTGGTTCCTCCATAAAACTTTCACCAAGCGAGTGGTCTTGTTTCGTAGGACTTTTTCGCTACAATCCAGAATCTCTATCGGCTGTTCTTCATAAGAAAGATCTTGCTCCAGCGGTACAACTTCTGAGCTGAGTACATGTGAAGGATCTGGTATGTACCTTCTCAGGAGAGATACGTGGAACACATCGTGAACTTGAGAGAGATTCGGTGGAAGCGCCAATCGGTAAGCTACCTTCCCAACACGATCCAATATTTCAAAAGGACCGATATATCTAGGGCTCAACTTCCCCTTCTTTCCAAATCTCATAACCCTCTTCCAGGGAGATATTCGTAAGAACACTTTATCGCCCACTTCAAACTCTAGGTCTTTTCTTCGGTTGTCGGCATAACTTTTCTGTCGACTCTGAGCTGCTCTTATGTGTTGTTGAATAGATCTAACCTTTTCTGCCATTTCATCAATGAGATCAGTTCCTAATAGCTTTCTTTCCCCAACTTCATCCGAGAAAGTTGGAGTCCTGCATTTCTTTCCATAGAGAGCTTCATAAGGAGCCATCTGAATACTAGAGTGAAAGCTATTATTATAAGAAAATTCCACCAAAGGTAGGTGTTGATCCCAACCTCCTTTGAAATCCATAGAGCAAGCTCTCAACATATCTTCTAGGGTTTGAATTGTTCTCTCAGACTGACTGTCTGTCTGGGGATGATAAGCAGTGCTGAAACTCAACTCTGTATCCAGAGTATGCTGAAGACTTCGCCAGAACTTCGAGGTAAATCTCGGATCACGATCAGATATAATAGAAAGTGGTACTCCATGCAATCTTACCACTTCCTTAATATATATCCTGGCAAGCTGATCTAGAGAGAAATCCTCTCTAATAGCAATGAAGTGTGCAGACTTTGTAAGATGATCAACTATGACCCAGATAGCATTATTGCCTTTGGATGTTTTAGGAAGTCCTGTGACAAAGTCCATAGTGATGTTTTCCCATTTCCATTCGGGTATGGGTAATGGTTGTAACATCCCCTTAGACTTCTGTCTCTCAGCTTTAACTTGTTGACAAACCAAGCATCGAGAGACATATTCAGCAACATCTCTTTTCATGCCATCCCACCAGAAGTACTCTTTCAGGTCCCTATACATCTTCGTGCTTCCAAGATGAATAGAGAATGAAGAACTATGAGCCTCATCCCGCAGCTCTTTCTTTAATTCGGGGATGGGAGGAACGCAAACCCGATTCCTGAACTTTATTATCCCATCACAATCAAGGTTGAATTCAGGAACATTTCTCACCTTCTTTTGTAACTCGACATCTTCTTTCTGTGCCTCTTTAATCTTCACATGTATAGATGGTTGAACATTCATTTGAGAAAGATAATATTTTTCTCCTTCCATTATAATTCCAAGATCTATCCTTTGTAAATCCATAAATATTGGATCTTTTGTGATCCTCATCATGGATAAACTAGCATGGTCTTGTCGACTTAATGCATCTGCCACCTTGTTTGCTTTCCCAGAGTGGTAATGGATTGAGCAGTCATAATCCTTAATCAGCTCCAACCATCTTCTTTGGCGCATATTCAGCTCATTTTGTGTGAAAATATACTTTAAACTTTTATGATCAGTATAAATATCACACCTTTCACCATAAAGGTAATACCTCCAAATCTTTAATGCAAAGATTACCGCAGCCAACTCCAAATCATGTGTTGGGTAATTTTGCTCATGGATTTTCAACTGTCATGAGGCATAAGCTATCACCATATAATTTTTCATAAGAACACACCCCAATCCCTTCTTGGATGCATCACTGTAGATCACAAACCATTCTCCACTACAAGGCAGTGTGAGCACAGGTGCACTGGATAACCTTCTTTTCAACTCCTTGAAATTCTCTTCACATTCCTCTGTCCAGACAAACTTAACTCCTTTCTGAGTCAACTTGGTGAGTGGATTAGATAATCGTGAAAAATCTTTTACAAAACGTCGATAATATCCAGCCAAACCAAGAAAACTTCGGATCTCAGTTACTGTTGTTGGTCTTGACCATCTTTCGATAACCTCTGTTTTTGCTGGATCCACAGATATCCCCTCTTTTGAGATTATGTGACCCAAAAATGCAACTTTTTGAAGCCAAAATTCACACTTGGTAAATTTGGCATAAAGCTTCTCCTTTCTCATGGTCTTCAATATAATTCTCAATTGATCTTCATGCTCTTCCTTGCTCTTTGAATAGACAAGAATATCGTCTATAAAGACTACCACAAATTGATCAAGATAGTCTCTAAAGACTCTATTCATTAGATCCACGAAGATAGCAGGGGCATTAGTAATACCAAATGGCATCACAATAAATTCATAGTGGCCATACCTTGTACGGAAAGCCGTCTTTGGTATATCCTCCCTTTTGACCCTTAATTGATGATACCCTGAACGAAGATCAATCTTGGGAAAGTATTGAGCTCCGCGTAGTTGGTCAAATAAGTCATCAATGTGTGGGAGAGGATATTTGTTCTTGATAGTGATCTTGTTAAGTTCTCGATAATCAATGCAGAGTCTCATTGATCCATCTTTCTTCTTAACAAATAGAACAGGTGCTCCCCAAGGTGATGCACTAGGGCGTATGAATCCCTTATCAAGATTCTCTTGGAGCTGCTTCTTCAATTCCTGCAACTCAATTGGGGCCATTCTATAAGTTGTCTTTGAAATAGGCAAAGCACCCGGTACGAGTTCTATTGAAAACTCAACTTCACGATTATGTGGAAGACCCGACAATTCCTCCCGAAAGACATCATCAAACTCTCGTACAATGGGCATATTCTTAATCGTGAGTTTCTCACCAACCATTTGAGATAAATAACCTTCATTTAGTGGAATCAATACCCATAAGATGGAAGAAATTTCCACTGGAAGGTTATGTTCATCCTTGCATTGGTATACGATCGTAGATTGATCTGGAATATGAAATGTGACTTCCCTTCTTTGACAATTGATATGAGCTCCATGTAGAGAAAGCCAATCCATGCCAAGAATCACATCAAATTCCACTAAAGGAAGGATCACAAGATTTGCAGGAAGCACTTTCCAACAAACTTCGATCGGAGAAGAATTATAAACTTTTGATGCGATTGATGTGCCATTAGGTGTTGTCACAGCTAACTCAACATCTAATTGTTGAGGTAATACGGTGATACCCTTAGAAAATTTTTCAGAAATAAAAGAGTGGGTGGATCCAGAATCAAATAAAACATTTGCTACTTTAGAGTGGATGGTAAGTGTACCTTTCACCACATCGTTGTCGTACTCCACATCGCTGATAGAAATTGCATGTGACTTTCCTTTGTCTTTAGCCTTAAGAGTTTGTTGACGTCGACCATCATCATCAACCCTTGGATTTGGGCATTGATTGGCATAATGCCCCATCTCCTTGCACTTGAAACATTGAAGTGTAGTAGGTTCATTCTGTGTATCCCTTCCTTTGTTTGCGTCATTAGACATCTTCTTCCCATTATCACGGCATTCAAATGCCCGATGACCTTCTTTTCCACATTTAAAACATTTACTTGTCCCTTTAAGACAACTCCCTCCATGTTTCTTTCCACACATTGAGCATAAGGAAAAGCTCATCTTCTTTTCCGTGTGCTCTTTAGATTTTTCTTTGAATTCCATCTTCCTCTTCTTATCAAACCCATGTGACTGATGGGTTACTCCAATCTCCATCTCGACTTTGAGAGCACATCGAACGATTTCCTCGTAGATATTGAAGTCCCTTATGGCTAACGCCCTTCGAAGACTTGGTTTTAAGACACTAAATAATCGATCGATCTTACTCTCAGGTTGGATAATAATACCAGAAGCGTACCTTGAAAGTCTGGTAAAATTTGCTTCATAGGTACCAACAGATTCTTCATTCCTTTGCTTCAGTTCAAGGAACTCTTTCTCCATCTTTGTTCGGAGAATACGAGGGAAGTACTTATTGAAAAATAAGTTCTTGAACTCGTCCCATTCCATAGACTCAATTTCATCCCTTTGCCTCGTATTCTTAACAAGATTCCACCATTGATCCGCATCTCCTTCCAAACGATACACTGCTAGGATGACTTTATCATGCTCAGAACATTGAAGAACTGAAAATATCTTTTCAGTAGTACTAATCCATTGTTCAGCAACTAATGGATCAGTAGACCCGCTGAAAGAAGGTGGAAGCTGCCTCATGAAGGATTCAACAGAATGTTGCTCCCTCCTTTGTTCGTTTGGAAATCCTGCATGATTCATAGCTTGAGAAAGTTGTGTGAGCATGGCTACAAGATTTTGCATCCAGCTCCCATATCGTTTGGTTGCTCAGGGGGACAATCATTGCATTGCCCATCGCATTCCACATTAACACGGTTCCTTCAGGTTCCAGCCATTGACTAAAACCAAGAAGAATAGTGTGAGCAACACTAATTATAATAGGAAACCACATAATTCAAGAAAAAAAAATTGTCATGCTTATGGTCTTATCCTAGGTTATTCATGGCCATTTCTAATATTGTGTTCTATGCTTAGACTTATCCTTAGGGTTCTTAATAAGGCTTTCACATCCTAGTTTCCAAAGGTTGACTATACCTTTCCTCTTATACCAACTATAACGACCCATACATTACATACATTGTTAATACTTCGAAATTGAAGCACACTTATTACAACATATGACAAAACCACAAAGGACCGTATAGGTATAGTGTCTTTAGAAACTGGGAAACATAAACAACTGGTTCATAAATCTTCTACAGTGTCTCCCATTTATTTCATCATATCTAGGGTCCCTTTTAGCATATTCTACTTAATATCCATATTCCTGACCTGGGGAAAAGAAAACATAAAAGGCTGAGCTTAAATGCTCAGCAAGGGCAAATAAAGGAAATAAAAATCATATCATATCTTTATGAAAATCAAAACCTGCAAAAGAGATCATAATATCTTAACATGGAATAAATCATAGAAGTGAAAATGAGATCCCCATAATCATAACATAAAACATGAAACTTTGTGGCATGCACACATAATCATGGAAAATCATTTCTTGTTAGTCATGACTCATTTCCAAGACTATCTTAGTGGACAAAGTCCCTTTCTGAACCGAGTTCACTCCTCGTTTCAGTCCTGTATCACTGAACCGAAATAACCTTCCGTTCCAGCCATGTCTATCTCATGAGATATAAAATCATTACCCAATGCATTGGAGGTAGATATAGGTCCCACCCATCTTATAATGAATCCTTTCTTATGTGTGCCACATAATCATAAATCATACATCATCGTATAACACATGTAACAAAAATGGGATTCTTGAAACATCATGACATCATAAATCAATTCATATAAGATAAAGGAATTCATAAAAATAATTCCATCACAACATGATCAAATCAATTTAATAATAGGGATAAAAACAGAACCCTTTATTATCTTAGATGGAAAATAATTTTGATAAAACACTTGAACTCCATTCTTGAGGAAAATATCCTTTCTTCTTCAAAAACATTTTTCCTTTCATAACATGTCATACAACTTTAAAATAAAAGAAGTTGATTAAAAATAAACTTGAAAACTTGTAAAGGAAGCTTCTTGGAAATAATGTTTTAAAAATCCATTCATGCCGTATAAGTTAAAAAAACATTCTTCGTACTTTTGTCGGAAAAGTGAAAAAGTACCTCGTACGAAAAACGACAAAAGATTCCTTTCATATCTTTTACTAAAAACCCACCGAAGGGTAAAATTGGATATAAACTATTGTAGAATTATGGAAATAATATTACATATTGAGGGAACATGGATTTGGATGATAAAATACACCCCAGTAATTACCAAAGTAAAAACAATCTCGGATAAAAGTGAGATTGTGATATTTGCCTTACCTTAGGTCCGATTTGCTTTGTTCGTGTCCGAAGCTCTTGTATAATGGTTTAAATAATGTTATTGACTTATTCCAGAATCATAAATATTGATATGATATCATATATGGTCATATTATTAGCTTCTTGTTAGTAATATTTCATTGTTACTTGTTACTCAGGTCTTTATAACTTTTTGTTCTTATGCGTGTTTTGTTGAATAAATTCTTATTCTTATCTTTAGGTTATAGATAATTCATTTCCAGAATGGTATTAGTGTAGTATATACCATATTCATTCATTCAATTCATTTATATAATAATTATGAAATGAAGATCATGTAGAACGAGTCGCATCACATCGTGGAGACGGTATTCCGTACGTACGCACGAGTGATGATATCGTTCCTATGATCGTGGAATTGTATTGGAGTATATATATATATTATTTCAGTATCAATATTACTTAATAATAATCATATATAGTTACTCATTACTCCATTATACCCATCCTTGTAAGGTGATGGTGGAAAATAGATTACACCACGGCGTGGAGACGGTATTCCGTACGTACGCACGCGCGATGATTTCATTTTTCCGTAGGATGGATAGAAGGTGAATTAGGGTTGTTTCATATTTATAATAACATATCAGTATGTAAGTAATACTGATGTTATTACTTTATCATGAAACAACTAAAGAAGAAGAAGTTGAAGAAGAACGAAATTGAAAAGATCGGTAATGGATATTACCTCTTCTTTGGAACGCCTCTTTGAATCCTCCACTTAAGGAACTAAGATTGTTCTTTGGAGAAGACCAGGACCTCTAGGATTATTCTAGGGAAGTGGAGAGGAGAAAATGGCAGGGGTTGGCCGAGCTTGAGTGCTCAAATTGGTGTGAGGAGGAGGGGGAGGAGGTGCCCTTTTATAAGGGAGGAGAGGGGCACCTTAGGAATATCTCAAAATATTATTTTATATTAAAGTCAAAATCGGTTTATAATGGTTCCAAAGGGTCTTATTTCGAAGCTAAAGTAGGGATGGGTCGAAATCCTATCAACCAATAGGATTTAGACAAGTATAGGGTATTATTTTAACCTTATAAATTAGATTTAACTCTAAGTTAATTAATTTAACTTTTACCGTGTCTTTTTGTTTTCTTTCACTATATGGTTAATACACTTACTATAACATGCCAAACGAATCCCAAATTGTTTATTATTAATATATATATCCTTATCTAAGTCATTTGGCCGAACCTTAGATTTTTAGGAATAAAATAACAATTAATAATATACTATTTGATTTAAAAACTATTTTGTGTCAATTTTGACACTATTTGATATATGATTTTTGTGAAAGTCATAACAGAATTATATGTTCGAACCAAGTTGATTAAATCAACACTAATATATCATAATAACCTATAAAATTAGTGTAATTCATAAAAAGTCTCAAATTACATTTATTTTGGTATTTATATTATCAATTTTGTCAATATTTCATTAATAAGATAATTACTGCATCATCTTTGTGTCATAAATAAATTAAATTATTTGATACCTAAAAATTACAAATAAAATACCATCATGTAGTAAATCTTTGTAGCTTTCTAATGAATATTTACAATCGAATTTATCTTATGTATAACCCCATATTAAAAACGATTTACTTATTAAACTTTGATTTTAACTATTTTAACCCTTCTTTAAATAAATTAATAATAAATGTCCTAATCTAATCCAAGTGGGCCTAAATGGTCATATTTTATTCCTGAGTTTGTTTTTGGTCGAATTACACTTTTCCAATAGAATTAGGACATGTGTTAGGGTAATATTAATATCATATTTACCCTTAGTTACCCTATTTACTATTAACCGCGGTAAAAATAGTAAAAAGTTACTATTCACCAAAAAATTATTTTTATCTCATTGAACCACATTTTACTTACTGACATCAACCGTGTCTGTCAAATTTTTGAAATTCCATTCACAGAAGCGGTAAAATTAAGTTTTATGCAAAATTCAGTTTTTAACCTACCACTTAGTGGTTTCACTATTCATCAAAAATTGAAAGTTTTCAGAAAAATACCAAAATTTCACCCTAGGCTAATTTCGATATTCTGAGTCCAAAAATGAAGTCCATTTTGAAAAATAAAATTTATAAAATTTCAAAAAGTGGTTATTACTATTCATAACGGCTAGTTTTAATAGCATATTGTTGTTTAGTGAAACTCGGTATTGCGTACGACGCAAGTTATCGAGGAAGGTCGCGATTGCGTGTAAAGCAAGCCAAGCAAGTGTTGTGTAGAAAAAGATTCCTTTGATGATTTATATAACATAAAAGTCTCGGGTGTTACATGTTAGGTAATTACTACTTCAAAACTGTTTTTACTATATAAAATACCAAATGAAAAAATTTATATAAATGTATCATAAGATATCCTTAAAATTATTAATAACACATCATATTTTACCACATGAGTGGTGTAAATAAATATTAACATAGTATTAATCATATAATTATAAAATCATGATGGTTTAAATAAATCTTAATTTAATATTGTCAAATTTAATTCTCCCCAAGGGAAATTCACTCTATATTTCAAAAATAAGATCTTATCAAAGATGAAACATTTATATTGGGAGAATAGTTTAATCCTTGTACATATTGAATATCAAATGTGAAATAATTATTAAATAATTATTGTATAGGGAGATAATTACATGATATTTTAATAAAATATATACAATAACATTTTCATTGCTATCATCATAACAAAATTATTCATGAAAATATAAATTCATGATAGGAGGATTAGTGTTCCCTAATTATCAAGGATGACGTAAAATTTTGCGATGGAAAAATCATTATTTATACACATTGATTATAGGGTTTGTTGACATTGATTATCATTATTATCCTTTAGATTTGGGAACTTGTTATCATTATTACCTAACATTCACACTGTTGAAACAGTAATGTGTGTGAGGTGAATTGTTTTTGAAAATTCACATAATTCTCGGCATTAGAAAACATAATCTCATCACATCAATATTCTTACACATAAAAAACATAATTTGAAAACATAAAACTATTAGTAGTCTCTTAATTAATATATATTACATGTTTCTTCTAACACATTAATCATAATGGAATGCACATATACTCCTCTATGTTTTTGTTATATATTCTATTGAATTACATTTATCTCTTTATATAAAAATAATGAGAATGATACATAACTCTAACATCCATTTACTATATGATATAACATCAAAAACAAATTTGATATCAATGAATGTATCTTACATATAACACATTAAATAAAATTTTTTAAATCCAAAAAACAAAATATAAACCATAATTTTATATTGAATTATAACACCATATCTGTTCCTTTAAATTATTAAAATATTTTATTCATATGTTCCAATACAGAAAACTATTTCTCTATGAGTTTTTGGACACCTTTGACTCACTCAGCCTACAATAGATTATTAGTGGTGATTTCTTTACTATAGTTTATATTTCTAAGAATTGGGGAGGAATATGTGTATATAACAATGGAATATTGGTATTTTAAATTTTTATTACACATAAGGGGATATTAGAATTGGTTTTCAGTGTGTGAAAATACACATTGTTCAATAACTTCATGTGTACCATTCATATCTACAACCATCTCGATAAATGTATTTATAACATCCAAGGGTTGGACTCATTCTCTCATACCTCAATTTCTCACTTGAATTTCTCCTTGTCTTATCATGTTCCCATTCTGGTGGAGTTGAGGTAATGAGTTTCTGAAAACTAATATATCTTATTTTCTTCTAATTAGAATTAGATTTATGGTTTTCTATAAATGACGATGAATTACTAATAATAAGTAGAAGGCAAGAGAGCCTTGGACATCCTGTCATGGAAAATTGGGAATATGAAGAAGGATATCCATGATAATATGTCAAATTATAAAAAAGTGGATAGAAAAGTGGATTTCATTTAATAATTTATCGACAGAATAGAGGATATTCTTTAGAATGTATTGGATGAGGGGACATTTGATATCTATAGTGAAAAACAAACTTTTTTGGAGGGGAATCTTGTAGAGATTGAGAAGTCCTACAAATAGAGATCCAGAATAAAATGCATGAAAGAGTGAGAATTAAATAGTGAATATTTCAACGACAGTTTGAAGGAAGTAAAAAACATTAGGTTAAATCTAAACCCTGAAAATGGGACCGACACTTCGAATGTGATTATGGATGGAAGTCTAGCTTTGGATTTTTTTGAAATAGTGTTGGTAGGATATGACTCAAATTGATATAGAATTTTTGGGATAAATGGGTGTGGGGAGGATTTAATGGAATGTTTACCAAGGGTAATGAATGTATTAAATAATGAAACCTTAATGGTTGTGACTCATGTGGAAGAGATTTGGAAATTAGTACACTGAATGGCTATGGACAACACATCAGGTCAACATGGATTTTCAGTGGATTTCAATGCGGCTTCATGGGACATTATGGGAGTACATGTAATTGAAGATATTCATGATTTTTTCAAGGGGTTCACCTTAATAGAAGTACTTGTTTGTCATGGGTGGTCCTTATTTTCTATTTCAAGGACCCATTAATCCTTATTCATTACAAGAATATTTTTTTTGTAATGGTCATTTTAAAATCCATTCAATTATTCTTGCACGAATATTTAAGAGAGTTATTTGTCAAATCATTTCTCATAAATAACATTGTTTTTCCAAATGTAGGGACATTCAATGAGTGATTGTAATTTCAAAAACAATTGATGGAGGATTTCAATAAATGATCTATCATATAACATATTATTATTCATGTTTATATGGAAAACGCTTATGATAAGAATTATTGGAGTTTATTTATCCATTATATGAAGATGATTTGGTTACATGAAAGGGTTTGTGACTTATTATTTAGGTTCTAAACATCCCCATGGATATCTATCTCACTTATAGAAATGTTTTTTTCTTCTTAAAAAGTATTCATCGAGTGAGATAAGGATATCCCTTCTCTCCAAAAATTTTCATTTTGGTTCAGGATGCCCTTTCCTAAAATCATGATATATACATTGCTGATAGAGGGATTCTTCAGTTCATGCGGTCAAGGGATATTTTCATCTTTCACATCATGTTTTATTACATTATTTTTATATCCATACATATTAGATAATGATATATACATAACATCATTAATGTTATGACTTTTTATTATTACTTAAGTCGTAAAATTATTAACTTAAGGAAAATCAGAATAATGTTCTCTAAAAAATAATCACGTAGAATAAGCAAGGATATATAAGTAATTCTAGGTATTCAAAGAAATAAACTCCCATTTTTGTATCTAGGGAGGCTAATTTCCAATTTTCACATTAAGAAACCCTTATTTGATTATATTATTAATAGAATTATGGGGAGGATGTTTAACTAGAAAAAAAATATGCCTTTTAGAAGAGGTTTCACATTGATCAAGAGCGTCTTAACCTTCATAACAATATATATTCTTCCTACGGTTAATCCTACTAATGGGATAATTAATAAGATGGAGAATATCAAGATAATGTTTGTATGGGACACCAATAATATGGGGTTCATTCATTTGGATTCTTGAAACCACATGGTGAAACTAATATAGGGGGGGATATTGGTTTATGAGACGTGATGGAATCTAATAAGTCCATTTAGGCAAGTCTTACATGGAATGTTATTGAAGGGGATTTTCTTTAGGCCAATTTTTTTAGGAGTATAAATGGATAAAATTTGGAGGATTAAGAAAGATGAAGATCTGGTCTCTCAAACATGGAAATCTGTTTTCTTAGACACCTATATGTTCGTCAAGAGGGAACTCATTGGATTGTGGGGATAGTAGATATCAATATATAGAGGGACAATTGGGCTAGTGTGAAGCTTATAATTCTATTTTTTAGATCCCAAATATGTATTTTATAGATTTTAGTGGTTGTCCTCCTCTATTGGATGAAATTCTAAACAACTAGAAGATGTAAGTCTTCAAAAGAAATCCAATGAATGAAAACAAAGATAAGTGTTACTTCACCTTCACGTATTAGGGTAAATTAATTGGTCATTATTTTCGGTATGTGATATATTCTGAGTGTTTTCTTGATGATTTCAATGTTAGTTTATAGTTCTCCTTATTTCTTATAGGAATGAATTTCCTTGTCTGGAGAGTGAGAAATGAGGTGATATCAATGGATGATAACATTAAAATTATGGTTATGTAAATTTATTCTCATTGATTTGGTTTTGAGAGACCTCATAATGAGTCTATTCTTTATCATTTTATCCAATGTGACTAGGTGGATAGTCACTGGGCATCCAGGGGTCAGCTGTAATCCTTTACTCGTCATGTTGTTTTGATGCAAGACATCATTGTCGGATGGTTTCGAGGTTCGATGCATAATGAAATAGAGGTTAATATTTTTGGAATTACTTTCACACCCATCTATTTGACTTTATTGGAGGAATGAAATCATGTGAGGATGAGTACACCTCATTTTATCTCTTACACGAAGGTAAGAATGAAGGCACTAGTTAACGACCTGGGTTCATTGATTAAAAGAGGTCAAAGGTCGTATATGTTGTTTAGTTTTCTCAATAGACATGCCATTACATATAACACAAATGATCAATGGGTTAGATAGACACCTCTCATAAATTTCACTAAACTCAACATTGATGTTTGATACATGAATTGTAAAATGATAGTGGGTGGTATGCTCGAAGACTTTAGTGGGTTGGTTCAAATTACCTTTAGTGCCTTTTATGGTCTTTGAAATTCCATAAGAGTGAAGGCTTGTGTACTTCACATGGGTATCATGTTGTTAAAGATTATTGGTTGACCCAAAACTGATATTTAGTATGATTCCATGGTTTTGGTGCATTCTCTAAAGAGGAAACATTCCCCTACAAGGGATCTGACATACCTCATTAGAAGTTGTTCAATAGAGTATAATCTAGGAAGAATTATCCTCCATAATAACAGGGAAGCCAACTTTATAGTAGATGAACATTCTCAGGTTGGAAGTGCTGAGGAATGTCTCATAATTTTCAATAGATTGGGTTCTATTTTACTTGAATGTATGATTTATGTCCATCTGGATTCCCTTTGAATTCACTATTTTACGCCCCCTTAAGTTACACTGTTTTGATCTTTAATGGGATCATTGTCCCATCCAATAATAAAAAAAAATAGTTTATTCAATTTAATAATGTTTTATAGTATTTTAAATAAAATAATAAAATTAATCTTTGATACCTTCTCAATGGTATAAATCAAAAATGATTTCACATGCACCGAGCACTATAGGATAGAAAAATATTATTTCTCTACTACTGATGTATTAAAATGAAACTATTTTTTAGAATACCGATTGTAATAAGGTGGTCTATTCCTTTGGAGGTAGTAATTAGAATATTTTTCCATTAATTGATAATTTTTATGTTTAATTTGATTCAAATTATGAAATTATTTTGTGAGATTATCCATAATATTTTTCATTTAAATTCCAATAAAATTTAGTTTCTAAGGAGGAAAATATTTTCATTTTTCATTACACTAAAGATAATTATTGTTTCATCATTTTATATACATATTCTATAACCAAATATATAGTATTATCATCACTAATCATAGTTGGGGACCGTATAATCATGAATAATTACATATCTATAATCTAAATCATTACAACTTTTTAATATATGAATCCATAGGATTATATTATATTATTCATAGTAATCATATATTAGTATTTTTCATGATAGTTGATAATGGGTTTTTAAATTTCAAATTCACATTTACCAATATTTCAAAACAATGTGTGGAATAATGATAATTTTTACACACTATGTGACGATTAAGTCAGGCTAAATCCACCCTTCTTAGAGTTCTTAGACCTAGGTACCTCTATTACATAGAAAGAAAAGTTGTAGTGTCCAAATAGGGATGTATTTTTCTAGTAACATATCTAACTATAATTTACAAAAATACTAAGACATTTATCTATAATTTAACTCATATATAGACATAAACTTAATCTTGTGCTTAGGATTCTCACAGTGGTTTTTTATTTTTACTTTCAGAAGGATAACTAAACCTAAATTATGTTACAAACTACAGAGACATAGGAATTTAATATATAGAAATAAAATCTTATTTGATGACTATTATATACGTGATTCATAAACATCTCTATGGACCCTAATAGATTACTGTATTTGGATAATAGGTAAAAAGAATTTTTATTTCATTATATATATTAAATAATTCCTAAAAAAGATAATTACAATTAGTAATCCAAATATACATAACCTACATAAAATCATTATTCATAACATATAAAAAGTAAACACAATAAAGGGTGAGATCAAATGATCAGTTTGGAAAAACAAGGTAGATATGTAAGCATAACATGAGCAGAGGGGTTCCAGAACATGAGAATATCATTTAGAAATGATACCCAACATATCATAGATCGTAATCTTGAATCATATAATAATTATTTGTTTTTTTAAATGAAATGAATCAATAAAAAATCAAAGAACATGATCAAGGATAGAAAAACATTTGAATAAGACATGGAGATTTATGTAAACACTTAGGAAAAAATTCGTATGTCAAGGATTCCCAACATGACATTCATGAAAATTTAGGCCCGAGATAACCACCTTTGCACCTTCATTATTAATTGGACGACCTCTTATGTACCCACTATGGGGAATGGGCTAACCACCTTTGTACACTCATTAATGAACATAGTCTAACCACTTTAAGACCCACCTTTTCATGGGAACCACCAATATACCCTCTGATCTCATAGAACATTTAACATTGCACAATGAATTAAAGGGTGATATAGGTCACACCCATCACATAATAAAAATTATTAATACATGTAAAATAATATCATGAAACATTAAACATATCATAACCCATAAAATTAAATGGGTTTCATAAAAATTTCATCATATCATAATAATTTTAAATCAAATAGGTCACATATTCATCAATGTATTACATATGGTAAATGAATATATTTGCGTAATCATATTGTCATGGTATAACATATGGAAGAGAATCTTATTTCATAAATATAATTCCATAATAAACATAGACCATTTATAGATGTAATATGAATTTAATACATGGAACATATCTATAATAACACCTTAGTGATATCAATGGTTATGATCTTTGAAAGAAAATGATTTCGATCATTCATTTAAAACATTTATTGCAGAAAATAAAATTTCATGGAAATTAATTTTTTTAGAAAATACATCCTTTTTGAAAAATCAATTTAAATGAAAATAACATTCATAAATATATAGGAACATTCATAGAAATTTATTTTCATGAACACATGATGTTTTATGAATGACGTACACGTAAAAAATAGATCCCTTTCACTTTTTATGGAAAAATAAAAATAAGAATTCTTTTAAAATAGTCATGAATATTCCATTCAAAAAAATTATAAGTGGAATAATTTGTAAAAAAGTATTTTAAAATAACTGGAAAATAAGGAAACAATTTTTTAATCATTTTTATAAAATGTTTTTTTGGAAATAAATTGTTTTTAGTCAAATAGATAGTTTTTCATAAAACATCATTTTTAACACATAAGCCCAAAAAGAAATGATAATGAATCCAAAACATGTATTCTAATTAAATTAATAGAGGATAATAAATTAATGTGTTTTTTTATATGGATCATACTACATCAACATTAGAAACATAATTATAAAGAACCTATATAAATAAATTGATTATAACATAAAATCATTTTCTATATAAGAATTTTAATTTTATTATAATTTTTTTTAAAGAAATATTCATATATAGATTTCCAACTATTTCTTTCTTATGAAATTTTATTACCTATTTATTAACAATTCCTTGTTAAATTCATGTTCCTAGAAATAACTACACGGATATTCATTTATGTATTGACTTTTAATTTTTGGTAATAATTACTCAATCATTGTCTAATTATCTCTATAATTTTAAAAATTATATAACTATCATAAGTAATAATTATATAATCATTTATAGTAATTAATAATAATTATTGATAAAAATTTAAATACACCATTCATAGAGATGATATTCAACCCTTACTCCTTAAACACAGTTTCCATTTTCTTGTCTAATTGAATGAATGAAATGTAAATTAAATAACTATTATAATTTATTTATCATTTTTATTTCAAATATCCCAAATATTTTTATTAAAAAATCCTTATTACCTAAAACATAAATATTTATTTAATCTAATCACATCGTGAGGTGGTAATCCTCTACACAGCAGAGCGACATTTGCGTATTCCAAAAAAAATAAAAAAATGAAGATATTTGTGATATAATAATTATATAATTTTAAAAACACCATTAATATAATATAATAGGATATGGTTATAATTGTTTTAAAAAATGGTAGGTGGATATAGAGAAACAAATTACATCAATTTGGGAGTCGGTATTCCTTCGTACACACCAAAAATGAATTCCTAAAAAATTGATGGAATTAGATATTATTTTAATTCATTCCATTATCATTAGAAAAAAATAGTATGCATATTATAATAATTATAATATATCATCAGGTAATAAAAATAAATTTATTATACGGTGGAATAAAAAATATAAAAGGTATATTGATAAACATTTCCTCTTTTCTAGGTATTCTTTATAGGATTTCACCAAAATCCTTCTGAGGTTGGATTTATATCGAGAAAAATTATTATAGATTGATAAGTTGTGTAATGGTAAGTTATTTTGTGAGGTATTTTCCGAATAAAATCTTTTTCGTGTGTGAGGAATAATGGATATTATTTTATATGTGAGGTGAGTGGAACAAATATAATTTTTTGTAAAGGGAGAAGTCCACCCATATTACATCACATCAGAAGGAATTTTTTTACCATTCTTGATTATATATGTGATATTAATAAATATTACCATACAATTATATTGATCCTAATGACATAAATTTGATTAATGGATGTATAATTGAACAATATTTACTTCATAAAAATTTAAATATAATTTAACTTTACAATTAAATTTAATTAAATTGTAATTTTCAATTAAAAATCATTATTTTTCAATATTTATCAAATAAATAAACAATTGAAAAAACCCAAAACATCACCATAACCTAATTATGTAAATCTGTATTAAAAAGTGAAATTAATTTAATAAAATTCTTTTTATAAAATTATTGTTATAAATGATTTTTTTTATTTTTACACAAAAATTATTAAATTTTTTTATAAAATATTATTTTTTAAAGATATAAATACATTATAAGAAATTATGTATCTTATTACAAATATTTGTTTTATATATAAAAATTAATTAATATTTTAAATGTTTTTAATACAATTCATATAGGTATTTTCAATGACTATGTTATAATGGGAGGGTTTAAATAAAAATACATAAAATATATCATCGTTTTGTTAAAATCACATGTCATGTGTAATGAAATTAAACCTAGTCATGTGTGTAGTGAAAATAAATCATAGTATTTCTTATAACACATTCCATCAATGAAAATTAATTTAATTCATTAAAAATTTTTCATTAAAACTCATGGGGTAACATTATCATCACAATGAGTGATTAAGTGCATATTCTCAGTAGTGAATAATGATTTAATTAAATTAAAAATTCAACAATAATAATAGTTATTTATTTTATTTAATCATACTAATATTATATGTTATTTTCATTTTTGGTTATCTATTTGTTACTATTTTTTTTGATCAACCGTATAGTCTCACAATAGTTTCACTTTTGACCCTTTGTATTAAATGGCCACCTTTGTTTCGTATGTAGGCTTGCCTAAGGTCATTTTGAATACTAGATTAGATATAGAAATTCCGGATGATACATTGAAATTTACTTCTATGTCCTAAGTGGAGAACTGATTCGTTCCATAAAATATACATTTCTTTTTTCATAATCATTTATAAGTATTTTAGTCACAATTAATATTTATGGAACATACTCTTCCACCGGTAAAACATTTAGAATATTATTTTCCAGATCGTATATTAATTGATAATAATTATAATAATTCATTGTTGTGACACCCCATCCTCACAAAATATATCTCTGTTCTATAGAACATACACATCAAATTTTCTTCAATACCAAATACAGATTCCAATAAAACTATACATATTTACATAATATAATTAAAATATTTCATTTCATACATTTTCATTTCATTTTTATTATAAGGAAACAAGGAATTATAAAAAATCATTTAAAAATATTGCAATGTAGTTAATAAAAAATCGATACTTTTTACATTTTATAATTACTACATATTCCCTAATATTCATTTAACTTGTCCGAAACTTTATCTAGATAAGATATTCAGTTAGATAAATCGTTTTAAATACATTCAAATAAAATAATAACAAATGAAAACCGAGGATATTGTGAGATAGAAAACTCACTATGGGGAAAAATAAATAGATTAAATCATTGAATAAATAATGATTACAAATTGTAACATAACTAATTAATCTTAATAATTCCTTATTCTATTTATATTGTTATAATTCGATATCATTAAAATAAATTATGAAATTTATGACAAGATTTATTATTAACATAACTATATAATTCATAAATATGGACATGAAAACATCTTTTGAATGACCTTTTCCAAGAAATTGTACTGATATGTGGAGACTTATACAAAAAATAGAAGCTTTTTTCTCATAAGACTCATCACCAGATGAGAAGTATTAAAATGTTTGGCCCTACTGATACATTATTTAGTATAATTAATTTTTTATATGAGAAAATTTATAAGTAATTAATAACTATAATTTCTACTATTTATACGCACTAAAATATTAACATATGAAAAACCAATAATTTTAAAATTATAATGAAAATAGAATTTTTATTCCTAAATCATCTAGAAAAATATGATGAATAGTTAGTATAAAGGCATGGATCATTGAGGATTGTCTCATCATGTGTTTTGGAGGATCGAGGTGCTCTGAGATGTCTTACATTATGTCTAGGAAATTTTAGTTGTGAGAATCTACAAACATGAGGGGTACACTATGTGTACTATTAAAGATTTAGAAAAGTAAAACAATGTGCGGAGGTGACACGTATTCACAATAAGTCGTAGTTAATGCCTAGGCTGGTGAAATCCACCAGTTCATTCATGTGGGCGTTGGGGAGGACATCGGAGCTGATGAAATGGGTTGGATGTGAATTATTATATGCTTTCTGAATCTGGTTTGTCTTTTTATCTTCATTAATTTTCCAACATCTTTAGGAAGATGGTCTTTCATACCCTCCATCTAAGTGGGGTATAGATGTGTTGTGTATTCCACCTTATTTCCTTGTTTAGCATCTTGAGGGATGATTGGTATGTGCACTTTCGATAGGTTTCAATGACTTGACAGATAGTTTATATACAGTCTGTGTTTAGCTCCCATATGTTTTGTAGCATAGAATATTTTTCAATAATATCATGTAATATGGAAATGTAATAATGTTTTTAATAAATTAATGAATAAATTATGTTAATCCATGGGGTCGTAACTCTGTGTACTTCAATGATGAGGTATTAATTTAAAGTAACAGTGGACATTGGGTGTGATTCTAATGACATATAATGTGGAATTTTTAATGGTTAATTAATTTATAAATAATTAATTAATGTGAAGTTCACCTGATAAAAAATAAATGTTATAATGCAATAAATAACTCTAAATGGTTTTGTTCTTATAGGATTCCATGTCTTAGCAGGGGAAGCCCATAGTCTGAGAGATGTTAGTTATAATTTAGTCTAAAACTAGGTTATTCCCATAGTGTTGATGTGAGATATATTATATTCATTAATATTTGGGTTTCTATATATTAATATACCTCATTAGTTAGGTAAACTCGCACCCTTCGGGATTTTGAGCCCTAGGGGGTTTTCCAAAACATTTCAATGGGTGGATGGCTAGCTGACTACCCCCTTTGACACTACTCTTTCTCATAGTAGGTACTAGTGCTGGTATGCACAGTAGTTATTTTTTCTCAAATATGTATATAGATGGATGTAATGACTTGTGGTTCTTCTCATACTTATAATATGGATATAGTTTCGTATAGACATCTATAGGTGAATCATGTATAGGTTTTGATGTTTGAGGATCCTTACTCAGTGTATGGGAAATAGTGGCTTGAGGTTTGATAAAAATCATATTATACAAGTTATCTGACTTGTGGTGGATCTTAAAATCAACCTAGTTATGTTGGTTATGTGGGTGTGGTTGTTTTTTTAAACGAGGGGAATGTTTTGGGGCCTCACCCAAGTGTTTTTAGGCAAGCCTCATTTGAGAGATATTCGTTGGATTCTTTATCTTAGGGAAATGTGGTAAACCAGAGGGGAAGTAGTAGCAGGGTATCCTTGATATTCGTTATTAAATTATATACTCTTATATGTGATACTTGGAGAGGTTATCCATGGTGAGGATTGGAACTTTGTATACCAATTTAGTGGATGAATTAGTTTTACATATTTTTCACTGTGCTTTTGTATTTATTCGTTAATTTTTCATGAGATGATCTAGGGTGGATCCTACTTAGAATACTATTATACTCACCCTATGTTTATACAAATTTTATTTCAGGACATGTGGAGGAGATTGGAGATCTGTTTAGTTACTACTAGCGTGGTGTTGCTAGATCTATTCGAGCATCGTGGTCAGTATTGTTTTTAATTTCTTTTGGTACTTACAATTTTCAGCATCAGTTGTAGTATTTCTTGCATGAAAATACATTTTTGTAATTGGTATTTCATTTATATTTCAGCGTGAGTTGGATATGGATGGTGTTTTTCATATATTTCCCTTCTGCATGTGTTCTATTAGAGGATAATTTCCCCCATTTGTTTATTTATTATACCCTCGGTTGTAGTCGCCAACGTATGGCATACTAGAGGATGTAATCAAGGTCACTATATCACTTATCAAATTTTCATCACAGGAGGGGTATACCTTGTGGGGAGGGGGTCATGACATTGGGGTGTCAGAGGATCAGGTTTATGGTTATGATGGAGTTTTGGTGTATGGAATAGGTGAGGTTTCATAGGTTAGTAGGGAAATGTTGTTAGTCATTCTTAGAATGTGATGTAAACACTGGAGACCAGTTGAGTCATTTATGTTTAGGAACCCCTATGTTAGGATTTGAGAAACATTATGTTTACAATGGCTACTTAATGAGGTGATACTGGTTATAGGGAAGAGACTTAGGAAAGGATCATGAATCACTAATCTTTGTGTCGGTTTTTGAATGGGTATACCTTTCGATAGGTTAACCCAACATGAATTAACGAAAAAAATTAATTAATTAATGTTTATTATTCCATATTTTAGGTTTAGGAGCTCAAAATATTTCTTATTTTGTAGGTATGGCTCCTTGTCGACATCATCATCAGGTTTCCTTAGGATATATTCAGCAGGCTTCCCCAGTAGATCGTTATATGGTATATAATGATTAAGAAGAAACTTGAAGGATGACACTTCGATATTTTTAGTGTCAGATTCTACAGAAGTACGGTGGATTTGTTTAATATTCCGTCATAGAATAATGGTAGAAGGTGTTTGAGAAAGCATTTAGTTCGATCTATGCATATAAAGATATTTGGGGGTCTTTGGTTGTGATGATTCTCTGTGGGGCAGTGAGGAAGTGGTGGATCTTGTTTCTCAAAGATCGTGGGGATTGAAAAATATATTGGTAAGAGTTCTGAGACATGTTCATTGTCAACTTTCATTCTTTTACCATGAAGGTTTTTAGTATCCAGGAGATGCATACCATTCTACATGGGATATCTAGTG
The DNA here is from genome assembly GCA_963277665.1 of Viscum album. Taxonomy (NCBI): domain Eukaryota; kingdom Viridiplantae; phylum Streptophyta; class Magnoliopsida; order Santalales; family Viscaceae; genus Viscum; species Viscum album. The sequence continues at coordinate 1,499,959,098 of OY728161.1, forward strand.
TGAAAGGGTTTGGAATCCATTTTAAGAACATTTTTCAATATGCTTCAGACTGGTAGCCAGATGTGGAGGATTCGGTAAGGAATTTTGATGAGGCTTTACATCCATATCTATAGCATCAGGTCTCCTCATTTCTGCAGAAGACATATCTTGAGGTGATTGTGAGGGAAGAGGTCATCAGGAAGACAATAGAATGAACTGAATCATCACGAGAGAGGATCTTTCAAGATTCCCCATGAATCAGAGCTGTGGTCCGCGGTTTATGGTTTTCAATGAACAAGAGATTCTATTTTTCTGGGGGTAGGGCCCAGCCCTCACTATAATTTTTCACTGGAGGTGATGTCTCCCATGATAATTCCATGGGATAAGATACATTCTTTTCATGTGGAGGCCAATTTCTTTAAAAATGAGAGTGCACAACCATTCAGATTGGTAAGCATTCACAAGGTGTTCCACTCCAAGTTCATCCATTGTGGAAGTTTTAGTCAATGAAGAAGCATCAAGTTACACCAACATTGGATTAGTAGATAGAACATAGATCTGAAAGAGTAAAACCTCATGATGATCCACATCCATAGATACCATAGAACAGCTTGGGTGGTGGTCATCGTCAAGGTCGGATAGGTCATAGACTAGGTCATAGTCAAATTCATTCATTATCATTGCCAGCTCAAAACGTGCCAGACATCATTTGAGGTTCCCTTTTCATTTTTTTCATGGTAGTATGCCTTGTTTTATTCCTATGAAACACACTCCATCATATCACTTTCCCTTTTCAATGCTTTGGGACATGAGGTAGTGAGGTTTTATGTTCCCTTTTCATTGACTATACTAGTTGGAGGCCGAGATGATTTTTTTTGAAGTATATAGTGACTAGGAGCTAGTGTTGGGGCATCATCACTCTTCATCAAATTTCTTCTTTTCATAGATACAACCTTATTATTTTATCCTCAGTCTGGATTGGTTGTATTTGTTTCATTATATCATGGATTGATTCAGGATGCAGGTGGTGTTATTTTATGGTGATGGAGATCCAAGAGTATTTTTTTTTGCAATCGAGACCCTTGGATGGGTCTGATTATTATTCTTTCTTATCATCCTTGATGGCTGAGCTGATGTTATGTATTTAAGAAGTTCAGTAGATGGCGTTTCCAAGGGTTATAGAGGAGTTCCCTGATGTCTTTTCAGATATTTTTGTAGCATTACCCCCTTGATGAGAGATTGAGTTTCAGATCGAGAAATAACTATAAGTGTCTAGTTTCTACATTTTTCCTTATAGTATGACCTCTTATGATTTACAAGACCTACGTTTGCTTTTCTCAGGTCTATTATATTGGGTTTTACCTCAATTGAGATTGTCACTATGGGGTGCATCTATTTTGTTCATGAATAAGGATGACAAAATTTTATAGTTGTATATTGATTATCATCACATAAACAAAGTGACAATGAAGTACCCCTTTCCTCCTCCATAAATTGATGATTTATTCAATCAATTGAAGGGTGAAAGTTTGTTCTCAAATATTGACATGCAATCAAGATATCATTAGATGTGAGTGCAGGATAAGGATATCTAGAAGACTGGTATCTGTTTTCATCATGTCCATTATGAGATCGTTGTAATGTCTTTTGTTGTGAAAAAATATCTAAATGTGTTCATGGGATTGATGATTGTTTTATTCCATACGTTCTTGGATAATATTTTGGTGGTTTTCATCAAAAAAATCCTAGTGAACTCTACATATGAGGAGGAGCATGAAAAGAAATTTCACAACATTTTTGGCTGTTCTTTATAAACAAGAAGATATTTGGGATGTTTTCAAAGAGTGTTTTTTGGTCTTGAGAAGTTAATTTCATTATTAATGTTTTGTACCATTTGGGAGTAGTTGTGGATCCATCGAACATATTAGTAGTTATGTCTTGGGAAGCCCCCAATACATTGGAAGAGATGTGAGGTTTCCTTGGTCTTGTAGGATAATAATGGAGGTTCCTAAATGATTTCTCTTAGGTTTCAACTCCTCTGAAATCATTGACAAGGAAGGATCATGAGTTCATGTGGACTGATCAGTTTTTGGCACACATCGAGTATATGAAGGAGAAGTTGGTCACTACTCCGGTTCATTGTCTCCCAGTAGAGGGAGTTTATTTTGATGTTTTCATTGATGCTTATTGTATGGGGTTATGCTATATTTTAATGTAGATGGGATATATTATATCTTATGGGTCTCGAAAGTTTCTTCCTCATAAAGGTAGAAATTCCACCCTTGATCTCGAGTTGGTGATTGTGGTGTCTGGTCTGATGTTAGGGGGATATTACCTCATTGGTGAGTGATTTGTAGTTTTCACTAATCATAAGATCATGAGTAATTTTTTCTCCCATCGTGACTTGAACATGTAGTAGTATCATTAGATGGAGTTCTTACAGTATTACGACTTTGAAATCTCATATTCACCTCGAAAGGGGGATTTTTTGGCTGATGTGATGAACATGAAGTCACATTGTGATGATGTGTGTGAATATAGGGATTTATGGAGAGTGGTGGAATAAATATCATCATTACGTATCAATATGGGAGAAGTGGGGGGAAGAGGTTGTCTTTTTTCATATGATCGTACAGTCATCCCTGGTGAAGTAGGTGGAAGAGTCCCAGTTGGGGGATCTAGAGGTAGAGGTCTGGAGAAACTGAGTTGTTTGTGATGAGGCCCATGATGGTTGGTCTGAGGATGAACAACACTATGTTTTTTTTATTAGGGATTTATACTTGTTCATTTGGTGATGCATGATATGGTTCTATGATCATTCTAGAGTATTCCTTTAGAGGGGCATCCTGGCGTGAAAAAGATGTTCCAAGCCCTGAGGAGTCAGTTTTGGTGGCCTAGGTGGAAATGTGCAGTTGCAGAGTTTGTGTCTCGAAGTTTGTTCTATAAGAAGGTGAGGGCTAAGAACTGTGTCCTAAGTTGTTTTCTCTTGTAGTTATCTGTTCATAAATATAAGTGGGAGGACATATTGATGGACTTTGTTACCAGTTTATCATGAGATCATGGAGGCCAAGAATCTTTATGTGTGGTAGTGGATCATTTGATGAAATTATCCAACTTCATAGAAATCAAGGAATCAAGATCGATATAGGTTTTAATAATTAAATTTCTATAGGAGGTGGTGACACTCCACAGAGTCTTTAGGAAAATAACTTTTTATTGAGATCCTTGTTTTACCTATAGGGTGTGGAGAGGTCTCTATAATGAGTTTGGTTCTCATCTATTCCTTAGCACTACTTTTCATCCACATACAGATGTTCAGACATAGTGGACCATCCATACTCTTGAATACATGTTTTTACGTTGTGTCCTATGTTTTGGAGGCTTGTCGATGAGGCACTTCCCTTGGTGGAGTTCTCTTAAAACAATAATATTCATTCCACCATTGGTGTGACACTGTTTGAGGGATTGTATGGATGACCTTGATTTTATTGGTTGTGCAAGATTGGGGTTGGAGAGTCCGCAATTCTCATAAAGCAACTATTGAAAAATTAGACAGAGATGGTTCAAGTGATTTTTGAGAGGATGAAAGAAGCACAAGATCATCAGAAATCATATACCAATCAAAGGATGATACCATTATAGATTTATTTTGGGGATCACATGTTAATAAAGGTGACTCTCCATCTTGATCAGTGAAGGTGTGGCTATGGGAGTATGCTTTCTCCCTGGTTTGTTAGGCCTTTAGAGGTGTTGGCTCATATTGGAGTTGTGTCGTATCAGTTATTAATTCCCCCAAATAAGATCACAGAAAATGATGTTTTTCATGTGTCACAACTCATTTATTTTCTTCATAAAGATTCTCACATCATCTATTAGGGATAGATCGACATTAATGATGATGAAACCGTTGAGGATTTGAATTTAGTGATCAAGTAAAACACGAAGATGCTGTTGGATGGATTTTATATCCTCATAGATCTTGTCTAGTGGCATCACGGTGGAATGGAAGAGAGTACCAGGGAATATTTGTCATGGATACACAATTATTATCCTAATCCTTTTGATGTTTATCTCATTCCTTGGGACGATGATCCTTTTGTTCTTGTAGACCATTCATGTCTAGGATATGGATTTCTTTTTTTGTGTCTTGCACTCTTTAAGATGTATGTCCTATTGCAGAACATTTTTAAGCTATTTGTGGTTATTGCGAGGTGTCACATTGTTTTTTTGATGTGGTTAATATCATATTGTAGCGAAATCCTTGAGAGGTATCTCATGGGGTGGTTTTTTTGACAACCCATATTTATTTTCCACTCTAGGTTGGTTTGGAATTCTCGAAGAGGATAATATTTTTAGGGGTATTTTATGTAAGTGTTTGGATCAGCAGGGATTGACCCTTTGATTGTTTTCAATTACCGAGGTTCTCGGAGAAGGATCAGAGGAATTATGGATGGTTTTTTTCATGAGATGATGTAATTATGAGGCGTACATGATTTGGACAAATAGGAAATTATGTGTACAGTTCAGGTTTCATTAAAATATAACAAATCACAGAGGCGACACATTTTTTTGTGTAATTCCCATCGAGGAGGTAAACATCCTGACTAAGAGAATCCTGTTGTGTTCTGCCCCGCCACTGAGTGTCTTAATTTCACCCTACCACTCGGGTTTTTCAAACACAATAGGTAGAGCTCACTCCCTCTCAATTGCAAATGACCTTGATGCCTCCCTCTTCGATCTTGGTGGTTTCATCATACTCAATTGGTTTCCATCTTCCTTCTTCAACCTGTCTTCAATCCGATGTAAGATCTACCTATGTTCATTGGTTTTCTTTTATCCTTTTTCTCTGGTTTCTCTATTCCATTTTATGTACTTTGATATCCATGGTTATTATGTAGTTTATTTTGGTTTTTTTGGTGTAGTTTTTCTACAACATCATTGAGTGGATGTAGTTGTTTAATGGAAGGTTATCGTGATCTGTTGTGTTGATCCATTCTCGAGCGAAGAAATTCAGAAACCTTTTGAGGTAGGGGATTCACTGCTTCACAATTCTAATATGTGAAACTATAGAGTTATCATGTTTTATACCTTTACTTTAAATGTAATTGAACTAATTAAATAGTTCAACTGGATTAAGATAATTGGGTTGATCACATGATGATTCATTGAACCATGATAACAATTTGCCTCTTGATTTTCTAGATATTGTGATATCTATGATTTTTTTATTATCATGATATTCTAGATTAAATTGGTAATGAACATAAATCCAGAATTAATTGATAACAATTCGATAATGATAAAGAGGTATGGAAATGAGTTTTGTTGTTTACGTATTTTGATGATAATAAAATTGATGAAGTAAGAAAATTTAATTATTTATGATAGTTATGATAGGTTATTGTTTAATTTTACCATGGTTGGAACTTACTAAAAACGAACTTGTTAATTCAAGATAGATTAATAAAATGTCTATTTGATAAGAGATAATACTAGATAGGTTTCTGAGTTAACATCTTGCATGTAATAATGAGTGCCTTATGATTTGGATACATGAGAGCTCATTATGTATGGTGGTTGGTTTCCTTGTTTCAAGTCCAAATGTAATTTTGATATGATGTTTGTTTCTTACTAATTGTTCTGTGACGTGACTCAGGATGGATATTGGGATACGTGTGTTTAATGAGTCCCACTGGATATGGCATCACTTGATGCCTAGAGTGGCTAGATGCATTAGTTAATGCATGTGGGTGTTGGGGAGGATACCAAATATGATTAACCAATTTGGATGTGAATTATTGGATTCATGATGAATCATGTTAATTTTCTATAATCTTTACGTTCCCCACTACATAATGCAACAAGTCTTTCTTATCATGTTTCCAAATGGGGTGAAGATTTGATGGGTATGCCATGTGATTTCCCTGATTATCTTCTTAATTTATGATGGGTCTACACTCTTTATATAGGTGTAAATTACTTGATGGGTAGATCATCAACTCACCGTGTTAAGCCCCCTTGTGTTTGGTAGATTAGGTTCTTTTTACTAGAACTCCTAGGAATATGGGAATGTAATAATGTTGTTAATAAATGATAGAATAAATGATGATAACCCATGGGTTTGGAACATGGTGTAATGAACAGATGGGGTTACAATTTAAAGGAATAGTTGAGATTTGGTGTGATTCTAATGAAAAATAATGTGTAATTTTTAATGGTTAATTAATTTTTAAAGAATTAGTTATCATGAAGTGAAACTAATAAAAAGGTAATGAAGTAATGTAATAAATCTCATTAAATGGTTGTGTGGTTATAGGATACATAGTCTTAGTAGGGGAAGCTGGGAGTCTGAAAGAAGTTAGTTACAGTTGAGTCTAAGACTTGGATATGACCATAGTGTGGTTATGACCTATAGTATATTCTGTAATTTTTCTTTCTATATGCTACTCATCCCTGTCAGTTAAGTCAACTAACACCACAAGGATTCTTAGCCCTGGGGGGGTGGGGGGGGGGGTTCCCCAACATTTTGGTGTGATGATTGATGGATAACTACCCCATATTCCCCCGCTCTTTTCACTTGGGAGTTACTAGTGTTGGTAGACACAACGGTTTGTTTTCCATGTATATGTGTGTAGAGAGAGGTAATACCTTTTTGTTATTCAAACACATATATTCTGGATATAGTTTTTTTTAAGTATTATATGTGTAACGTGAATAGGTTGTGATGGAATGATGATCTATATTCATTATATGGGATATAATGGATTGAGGTTTGATACCGGATGTATGATACACGTTATGAGAGCTTCGGTGGCTCCGAAAAACTACCTAGTTACTTTGGATACATGGAAGTGGATGTTCTGTTGCACGAGTTCCATGTTTTAGTTCTTTGACTAGGTGTCTACGGGAAAGCCTCTTTGTAGAGAGATACTTTGGACATGCAACGATGGGGAAAAGAAGCAAACTAGTGGGGAAATAGTAGTGGGATACCCATAATATTCTTTAGTATATTATATACTTTTCTATGAGATATTTGGTGAGAGTACACATGGAAAGGCAGGGAACATAGTATACACATTTAGGTGGAGAGTTAGATTCACGTGTTGTTCAGTATGATTTAGAAAGCTTTCAGTACTTTTGCATGACAGTATCTGGGGAGGATCCTTTTGAGTATAATGTTACACTCACCCTATATATATATATATAAATTGTTGTATAAGTCACTTTGAGCATGTTAGATATCAGGCCGGTTACTACTAGCGTGGGGTTGCATGAGCTCTTCAGGCATCATAGTCGATGTAGTTTTTACATTATTTTGATTCTTTTAGTTTTCCATTATAGTTTTAGTACCTCCCTCATGAAGTTACATATTTATACTTGTGATTTCATTTATATTGTAGTATAAGTTGGAGTTGGTTAGTGTTTTTCTTATCTCTCTCTAATGCATGTGTTCCCTTAGAGGTTAATTCCTCTCATTTCTGTGTTTACTAGGACTTTGGGGATATTCCCCAATAGATTGCCTACATGAGCGGGACTCGGGGGTCACTATCTCCCTTCTCACATTTTCAGCCTAGGAGGGGTACTAATTTTGATGAGGGGGTCGTGACACTTAAAAACTAAATAATATATAGTACAATTTTCATTCGTCTTGGATAAAATAAAATTCCTATACTTTTCTATTTTAAAATAAATGGTTAACATGATCAAAAACCAACCAGTGAAATAGGGTGGATGATTAAAAAATACACAATAAATGTGCCAATAATAATCTATATCAATATAAAAAAACAGATAATGACAATAGTTTACTACATGAAAATACTGTTGAAAACATTAATATAATGCATTTAGATAATGAAATTGATGGTGAATCATTTATTTTTCTACAATACATTCATCATTAATATTGGAGTAACATCATATAGATTTTAAATAGTTCTATAATCTATAAATGTAATTTAATTCAATTTAATAATTTATCAATCTAATAAACATATAGAGTACTTGTATATGGTTATGTAAACGCATTAATAAAATGATCATTATACACATAAGGAATGATTATGTATGGTTACATTATAATATATACATATTAAATCAAATGAAAAATATAAGCATGTTACCATAGATTAGAATCATAATTGACAATTAATTCATGAACGATATATCAAAAGAGAGGTTCATGAATTGGATTTTATTTTACCAAGAGTTATTTTCAAAAATGATAAATAAATATTTGAGTATCATAGTGAAAAAATATCAATGTTATGTAAAATAAATTTTGTAAATGAAATGGTATATGAAATTGAAAACATGAAAAAGACCATTTATGTACCTTTTAAAACATTTTGGTAAATCAATTTTTTTGGGTTCAATGAAAACTCTTTCCCAAAATGTGAAAAAAATCACATTAAATTAAATTAAATTTCAAAAAATTGTAAATAATAAATCAATGAACTAATATAAATATTATCTTGGTGAAACGTTATATTAATTAAAAAGATAAATTATTGAAATCAATACACATTTTTATTAAAACGAGAGTACTTTTTCTTAAAATCAAAATGTAAAATGAGAAAAAATATATTTTCTATGAAAATATCAGTTTCCAAAAATAGGTTTTGAAAATAAAAAAATCATATATAATTATGTAATAATCCAATAATTATTTTATGATGTTCATGTTGAAATAATACATCTTTTTGATAGAAGATTAGAGTTATAAATATACAATTTACAAAAAATACATGTTATAGTAAAAATTATTTAGGAAATCAGTTTCATTCATATAAAAAATTATAATGAAAAAAAATATTAAGAATTGGTAATATTTTACAATAATTTAATTCCATTAAGATTGTTAGAAAATAAAAACTGAAATTTTTTTAACGCGAAACAATTTCACATGGAAAAAAACTAAATTAAATGAAATTTGATGAACATGAAGAAATTTATTTAATAATATCCCATGAATAATAATATATATGGTAAATATACATACATTGGTAGTAAGTACTGCATTCAATGTAAATCATGGTTTATAACACTAATGTTTCAAAATCGGTTAATGTTTGAGATAAACAACCCTTCTTACATGACAAGAATTGTAATCAAATCACCAATAAAGTATGTTCCCAAAATTTAACGTCCAATAAAATTATAAAATTAAATTTCAAGATATAAAATACCAAATTTTTTAGCCTATAAACCATATTTATGAAATTATATTCATTATAAGAAGTATTACTCAAAGATGGGAATTTGAGACAAAAACCATGACCTTGTTACAGATTCATTCTATAAATAAAATAGAAATTCTAAATAATCCAATTATGAACATTAGAAACATTAATTGTTACCTTAATCTCTTATATTTACTTCAATATTTATAATTTATTATCTCATTTTTTTTGTTTATATTTTGTTTTTTCATGTTTGTGTGAGAATTGAATTAATTTCATTTTATTTTAGAAATTGATGCGATCAAATATGATATTTAAATATTAAGATAAATAATTAATAAAATCTCAAACAAAACTAAAAATATTCAATAATTTATTATTATATTACAATAAAGTAATTATATGGGTTCTTATATTCATCCATGATACTATATTATATAATTATTTAAGTCAGTGGTTAAATTAACTAAAACAAGAACACAGTCTATCTTGATGGGTGAGTATTCTATAAGAAGTAAAAAAATTGATTATAAAATTATATAATTATTTAATATTTATATTTTAATATTATATTCATTTTCCATTTGGATTTAATAGATAGAAAAAAATAAATATACATATTAAAAAATGTTACCTCATTGTGGTTATAGTTTTCAAAAAATAGGACTAACGTAAATTTTATTCAATGTCGATGTAATTGAATAAGTAAAGTTTTTTTGTTAATAAAATAAATCATTAACATTATAATGATATGGTGGCCATTATATTAAAATCCAATTTATATTTTTATGTCAAATATTAAGAATAAAATGTTATGGATTACGTAATATTGTAATTGAGACTCCCAACTATCTATTGAAATATTCCTTACAACTCATGTACATAGGATACCAAATTTTAAAAATATTATTATTAAAATTAGATATGAATATATGTTGTTAAAAATAACATATATTCATTAATGAATTATAGTAAATGACTATGGAAATATGGGGTAGTTTTTCCCTTTTAATAATTATTGAAAATTAATAATTATTGAAAATTATATATTTTTCAATAATATAATTTAACTACTCATAGTAAAATAATATAAAATTTCAGAAATAATTGAGTTTCTAGTGATATTTGGTCAATTAATCATAATATTAATATTTCAAAAAAATTTAAAATATGTTTGATGGCATTTTTTCAAAGGTTTTAAATTTTACACTTATTTTTTGAGATATGTAACTAATTTTTAAATATTTTTCTAAAATATTAAATATAAAAAATTATAGAAAATTTTGGCTTTTTGGAAATAAATTAAACCACAAATAATTATAATTTTTTTCGAATTAATAAGGAATTTACTTTAAAATTTAAATTATTTATATATGGAAAATTATTTTTTTGTATAAATTTTTTTTAAATTTTTTATTTGTAAACATATTGGTCATTGGTTACTAATATAATTTATGTTAATATATTTATATATGTTTTTAGAAATAATTAAAATCATCTATTAAAATATATTATTTTAATGTTTTAAATAAAAATGAAAAATACTTGTAAAAAATTATTCTAAAATTTTAGTTTCCACAATATATTGGTCATTAAAATTAATCATAATATTAAAAATTTTATGCAAATATAAAATTATCCTTTCTAAATATTATGATAATATTGATCTAAAATTAGAAATCAATTTGTTCAGAATTAATTCCAAAATTTAGTAGAATTTTATTTTCAATATAATCGAATTAAAATAGTATTAGGCCTAAAATATTACATTTGTTTCCAAAATTATATACATGTATTTTTTAAAACATAACTATAATAATAAATGTTTTTAATTTTGAAATAATGATATTGATTTTATTATTTATTTTTTAATCAACAATAAAGTAAATAATTTTATATGTTGATGTTAATATGAGTCAACATTAAACAAAATAATCACAGTTAAACTATACATATAAAAACATATTGATTTCAAAAACCACACAAATATTCCTATGATATTATATTTATTTAAAATCTAAAATTTATTTCAATTTTGGAAAATTCTAATTATATAATTTATAAAATTAAATATTTATATAACAATCTAATATATAATGTGAGAAACTTTTACTAAAAATGACATATTCAAATATTATGTGTTATTACTGTTAATTAATATTGATAACAGATAAATGTATAGTAAACGATTTTTTATATAAAAATTAATGTATCATATTTATCTAAATTTTTATTGATATTTAAATTTAGAAATTGTATATAAATATTTTGGTTCTATATAAATAATATGAAATTTTATTTATGTTTAGTGATTTTTTTATCTATCTATTGAAATATATTGGATCATTCATAGGAATATTTTTTTAAATATTGACTTCTTACATTGTAATCGATTAAATAAATTTTCTCTTAAATTTGCTTCAAAACATCTGACTAATTTCTGTAATGAACTAATAATTAACAATACACTAGATGATGGGAAATTTTTTATCTTATATATAGAAAGAATATTATCTATATAATATTCTTATGTGATTTATAACAAGAGTTAAACAATTGATCCATCCATGGTGAAGAGTTTTATCAAAAATGTGAAAAGTGAGACACATCCCAAAAAAATTCATCAGGGATAGAAGTAATGAAACCCAAAATCATAAACCCATAATAGATTAATTCACTCAGGGGTTCATATAATATTAAAAATAATAAATTTCTTGATTGAATTATCCCATGATTCTAGTGATTTGAAAACCATGATTCCCATCTCTCTATGATTGAAAATGAATATTTTTTTTTAATATGAAGGATACTTTAATTGAGTGTTAAATTTTTGGTAACGTGTAGAATAGTGGACACTCCTTAGACTATGTTTAAGATAATCTAGCTATTGTTTTCAATCGGTGGAAGCATACCACCATGTGAGTGGTAAAATTCTAGTCCTTTGTTTATGGTAGTGACCTTTTCTATGAGGGACCACCTTAGCCAAAAAACACTAAAAATTACAAAGATGGTTCTATGTGGGTCAGGAATAGAACATCCACCACTGTTTCAACCCTTGATGCATTATCCTATTTATTGTGGAAGATAAAAAAGAGATGAATGAAAAAAAACTGAAAAATGAACGCATTTTGGAAATAAAATATTTCCCTCCAAAAAATATGGATGTACAATGACCCAACACTAAATATATAGAATATAAAAGGTTCAAACTTAATATTTATGTGGACAACCTAGAAAGGAAAAAATCATAGGACCTAGTCTAGAAATAGGGATCCACTAATACCAAGAGGTCTATCATACAAACATTTTAAAAATGAAAGGGATGTCAAAATTAATAATGGATATTAAAAGAATGAAATGAATGATATAGAGAAATAAAAAAATGACTGTGGAAGATAATGTATCACCAGATGTGATTCCCTCTATTTGTAGTTGTCGTTTTGATTCCTGTACACTATGTACCCTTTTATAAAGATATTCACCTGCATCAAAAACTATATCTGGGTGAAACTATCACCGCATTTATTATTAACAAGGTCCACCAGATGATGCTACTATGTTTCTATTATTCAAATAAGTGTTTCATTTTTTCTCAATGATGTTCCCTCTAGTTGAAGATACAACCAACAAACTCCTACTATAACATAAGTGGGTATCCCCGCTAACACTAAAATCATACATCAAGTCTCATATTTTCGACTGGGTAACTCTTTGTTAACATGTCTCAACTGTCTTCATCAGAGTGGATCCTCTCAATATCTAAATGTCTCAAATAAAAGATGTTGATGATCCTATGATATCGAACATCAATATGTTTCGACCTTCAATGAAATGTTGAAATCATTCCCAATAAAATAGCTCTTTAACTATCAAAAAATAAAATGTACCTTTCCTGATTTAGACTGACCTCTAAAATAAATGATTTCATCAATAATAATTCTTTTTGAACCTCATTAGATAAAATAAACTCTAACTCTAAAGTATATAATGTAACATATCTCCGTAATCTAGACAACCAATATATAGATCCACCTACAAAAGTGATCATATTTTTTGAAGTGGACTTCCTTGAATCAATGTCTCCTTCTATATCTGAATCTGTAATGCCTCAAATCATAGGATCGCATTTTCTAAATAACAATATCACATCCCAATTACCATGAAGAAAATGATTAATATACTTCATTGGTCTTTGGTGCTCTCTCCTTGGATTTGATAAAAAATTACTAATTTATGATGAATATGTTATGTGTTGAATATCCTCTAACTCTCTTCATTAGTAGAGGGTGACTGAATAGTACTGAGATAAAAATGAAAATAAATAGTTGTACTAACCACTTTTACTCAATCCAGATAAAATATCTATAGAACCATCTCAATACATCTCTCTTGAGATGACCATAATTTCATAACATTCCTTTCATAGAAGATGGCCATGTTAATAATCTATTGTGATGCCCCTAAGTCATTAATTTCCAAGGACTCAAAAAGATTATTCTTAAATATGTCATTTCTAGAAGTATCATGGTCATCAATGGGTATATAATCAACATAAATAAATAGTATAATAATATAATCCTAAGTAATAATATGAATAAAAAGACAATGATTAGAATTTGTGTTCTTGAAACCCTTATGATAAATGATTGATTCAAATTTCTTATACCACTGCATGAGACAATGATTTAAACCATAAAAACTTTTCTTCAATGTATATACATGAATTTTCGTTACCTATTTTAACAAAACCCTATGGTTTCTCCAAACAAATCTCCTCCTTTAAATGTATATGGAGGAATTCTATCTTTACAACTATCATCTAAATATACAGATCGAAACTAGAATCCAATCCAACAACAACCCAAATTGAATACATTTGGAAAACAGGTGAGAAATTCATATCAAAATCAATACCATTCTTCTAATATAATATTTTAACAAATATCCTTGCATTGTATCATGTAATAGAACTTAAATATTCCTTATTAATATGATAAATCAAACAATTTTTCAATATCAATGACTAGTCGATAACTTCACTAGATCAAAAGTAATTTTTTCTTATAATGATTTCATCTCGTCATACATTTCCACAACCCATGATACTTTTTGTTTAAATTCCATTGCCTCAAAAAATTATTCTTATTGTCCCCCTTTAGCAAAGATCACATACTCATCAGGTTAATATCAAGTAGAAATGCTATGATGTTAAGAAAACATGTATAGTGGAATGGAGGATTTGTTAATAACACCTTGAACAAGATTGTCAGAAAATCGGTGGATCCAAAAATTCCACTCCATCTTTTTCACTATGAGAAGCATTTTTTACATCAATTTTTTCTTCAGAATCAATAATATGAGGTAAATGTCAATCAGAACCTGGATCAATACTAACAAACCCGCTATAAGTTGGAGAAGTATTTTTATCCCTTATCAATGTATTTAATAGAATGATCCTTTTTAAACATTACATCATGGAATCCAACTTTTTTCATAAAAACAAGGTCATATAACATGTATCCAAACTCATCAAATCCATAGAAAAAAATACACTAGAATGTCTTACCATCTTGCTGGGATCTCATAGATATATTCACATGAACCAAATCATTGTAACAAAAAAACATGCATGTGATCGTACCTGATTTATTTTCCATAGAAAAACTTGTCGAGAGGGTCTATATAAAATGAAACCACATGTGATTAATTGATAATATAACTAATATTAAGTAATTATTCCCCCCAAAAATTTCAGGCAACATTGCATCTGAAAGAAAAAAAATAAACCCTTTCCATAAAAGCATTGTTCATAAACTCAGCTACACCATTCATATAAGGTGTCATGGGAGGCATCTTATGAAGCTGATTACCTTAATTCTTGAAATACTGATCAAATAGACCACAACACTCTCCCCTATTGTCATTGATAATACATTTAAATTTCTTTCTTGATTCCCTCTCAGTAGAAACACGAAATTCATTAAAACACTAATCCCTAGACATTTGGAATTCAAAAAATAAATATAGATCTGAACTGTGTAGTCATTAATAAATGTCACAAAATTAAGTCATCGACTAATGGTATTAGATTTAAAAGGACCCAAAATGTTAGAATGTACCATTTCAAGTACCTGTGACTTCTTATGCATAGGATGACTAATAAATATCACTCTACTTTGTTTTTATGGAAGGAAAGGATCACATGTGTCTAATATGACAATATTAAAATATGGAGGAATATTTTATCTTTTACAATCAACCAAACCCATTACCATTTTTTTGGATGAGCCACCTATTCTAAAAATTGGATGATAAACTGCACAAAATAATGCAAGTAGTGTAACAAGAAATACAAGCTCTAGTCCAGTACAAAACTGACTGCTTCTTCCCTTGAGCAATAATAAATGGGACCTTTGAAATATTCCCTTATAAATCACCAAAATTACAGATAAAACCTTCATCAGAAATACCAATAATTAAAATAAGATTCATTTAAACTTCTGACGCATGTTGAAATTTCTTCAAAATCAACTTACTTCATGTACTGGTCTCTAAAAAACATTATTGATACCTACAATATCAACATTACCATCATTTTCCATCATCAAAATAAAACATTTACCCAGGATATAAGATGTAAATTACTCCTTCTTTAATGTAGTGTGAAAACTTTCACCTCTTTTAACAACCCAAAAAAATCATCAAAAGTAAAATTAATGGAGTCATGAACAATAACAATGTAACCCCTCGACCCTAGTTACCCAGAGTCGGTGCAGTATTACATAACATTTGCATGATCAAAAGAAAGATCAAATCTCAAAAGAACGATTAGTTTAGTAGCCTTGGAAACACTAGATATATTCATAAAGTTTTACATTACATCATAAAAATGAAAACTACAACAATATAGTCTCCATATTCCACAATCATATCCCCACATTCTATCCATACACGCCATTCACAAATTAATTCTTCACATCCTGGGAAAAATAAAACATAAAAAATGGGTGACCTCAAAGGCCCAGTAAGGATAACAATATAGCAGAAACTTTCATAAATAAGAATAAACATTTAAGGAAGTGTATAACTAAAACAAAATCCTTTTAAACTTGAACTTAAAAATAGTATGGAAAAAATAAAATGAAATAATTCCATTTACTTATTCACATGGATATTTTACTAATCAAATAATCCCATTAAATATCAATAACCACTTTCATAATGATGGAATGCATAATTCCAAACTATCATAACCACATAGCCAAGGCCTCGCGCCAAGACTACAAATATGATTTTGCCAAGACCTTGTTCGAAGACACTAGTTTGTCTCATGAGACCTACCGATGCATCGAGGAGCTATAACGGTCTCCACCCGTCACCTATTAAGTCCAATGCATTCCCATATGAAAAGGTTTAAACATAACATAAATATTCGTATTAAAACTAGCATAAGAAATGTCAACAATTTCACCATAACCTATGAATGGTAGAAAAATAGCACATACACACTCAAACATATCACAAAACCTTCAATTAAATATAGATGTTTTTTATCTCAATAAATCAACTTCAAATAAGCGTCAAATCCATCAAAGGATATTGACATAGATGAAATCAAAACTCTTTTTAGAGAAATATATATTTCTATTTTGAAATCATTTAAGAGTCATGTATTTATAAAATAAAAAAATTTCCTTGTTATATTCTTATAAGCTTTTAAGGGAAGCTTCGACGATTTTATAACGACCGAAAATAACCACACCAACCGTATAAGAAAAAAAACATTCATACCTTAATTCTGTCGAAAAGGTTAAAAGCACCTTGTTTGGAAAACGACGAAATGATTCCTTTATAAAACTCTTATAAAAAGTCAAACAAGGGTATAAATGAAGTTAACCCATATTCTTTTAAATAGTAAAAATGTTTTGAAATACATTTCTGATAAACATGGATGTGGATGATAAAGAGATCCCAGTAGATTATTACATATAAACAACCTCAGATAATGAAGAGATTGTGAAATAACCCTTACCTTGTACTTTTTCTTGGTTGGGTTAGGTTAAAATCCTATATAATGGTGAAATAATTGTTATTAAATTATACAAAATCATATACATTAATATTATATCATATATGATCTTTTAACATTGATTTATTAATAATATCATAGTATTATTATTGTTTCAGGTTTTAACTTACTCATTTTATTTTATATGTTTTGTTACGTAAGCCATGTTTGTCATGGATAGGTTGTATATTATTCATATACGGAATGATATCAATTACTTAAAAATTATTTTTAAATCATCAAATGATAATTATACTTGAATGGATACGATGGAGAATGAATCTCCTCGCGTTCGTGTAGACGGTAGTCCGTACATACGCACAAGCGACAATATCATTCTTCTGATATTAAAATAATATATAAATGGATGGTATATCATATATACAGAATCATTAACATGTTATATTTATTATTTACATGAGTTAAACATCATTATTATAACAATCCAAATAATAATTTATTGAATAACAATTACACCAAAACGTGGAGACGGTAAGCCGTACGTACGCATGTATGGTGACATGTTATTCAAAGGGTGTATAGAATACTGAATATGGTTGTACCATATTTATAATAAAATAAAAGTATATATATGATACTGGAGTTATTATTTTAGAATGGTAATAACAAAGGAAGAAGAAGTGGAAGAAGAAAGGAACTTGGAAAAGGGTGGTGAAATCATTACCTCTTCTTCGGGTTCTTTCTATTGATTTGATCAAAAGAGATCCGTAGGTTAGATTTATGATCAAACTAAGGCCTTGTGGATGTAGTGATGGAAGTTGTGAGAGTATTTGGGCAGAGCTTGGACGAACCAAAAGTCTTTGAAGGTGTGAAGAAATGAGAAGGAGGAGTTCCCTTTTATAAGAGGGGTGAGGGGCACCTTTGGAAAAGCTATTAATATTAATTTATAATAAATTCATATTCGGATTATAATGGCTCCAAAGATGTTTATTTAAATTATAAGGTGGGTATAGGTCTAAAAACATTCATGAAATATAATTTAGATTGTTTTGGGTTAATATATTAACCATATCTTTAAGTATTAACTCTTAGTTAATGTGTTTGACATTTACCATGTCACATTGTATTTTTATATTATATAGTTAATAAACATACTATATAAATCCAAGAGACCCAAAAGTGGTCCATTAATGATACAAATATCATGATATATGTCTCTTGGCCGAACCTTAGATTTTTAGGAATTTAATATCAACTAATAATATAATATTTGTTTTAAAAACTCTTTTATGTCAATTTTGACACTATTCAACAGTTGATTTTTGAAAAACTCATAACAGAATGATTACTTTGAAAAAAGTTAATTAAATCAATTCTAATATTTCATATTATCCTATAAAATTATTTTAATTCATTAAATGTTTAAAATTATATTTATTTGGGTATTTATAATATCAATTATTTTAAAATTTCACTAATATGGTAATTACTGCATCATCATTGTGTCATAAATAAATTAAATTATGTAATCTCTAAAAATTATAAATAAAATATCATTATGTAGGAAATAGTCTTAGCTTTCTAATGATATTTATAGTCAAAATTACAACATATATAACCCTATGTAAAAATTGTTTTTCTAAAAGATATATGTTTGTGTCATTTTTTTATTCATTTTAACTTAATTATAATAAAGTGTCCCTATCCCATACAAGTGGATCCATGGGGTCCCAAAATCGACCCAAAGATGCCTATGGTCGAACATGTATCAACCAATAAGGCTAGGACACGTTTTAGGATAATTTATTATTATTATTATATTATTTTTTGAACCCATATTTACCGGATTTACCCTTAACCATGGTAAATAAAATATTTGCCGATGTAATTATTCAAAATGTATAAAAATAAAAGTTACTTATTTACACAATTTTAACATCCTGATTCCAAATATGGAATCCATTTTTCTAAATTCAAAACACATAAGTGGCAGAAAATAATTTAAAATTAATTCCCGTTGTTAAAACAAAAAGCATGTTTTAAGAGATAATAACTATCAAAATATTGATAATTGTTTATGTCCAGTTTAATTGTGAAATTATGTCCAATGACCAACATTGTATTAAATGGTAAAAATATATTCTAAATATACTATAAAACCACTCAAATTAATAATGTATCACTATTTATTATTTTGATTAAAAAAGTTGTTTATAATTAAAATTTAGTAATTTTCACTATTCATCAAAATATTAAAGTTATCCGAAAAGTACCAAAATTTAACCTTAGGCTAAATTCCATACTCCGAATCAAAAAATAAAGTCCATTTTTCGAGATAAAATTTATAAAATTTCATAAAGTAGATATTACTATTCATAACGGCTAGTTTAATTTGGTTATGATATGTGTTAGAACTCGAAGTTGCGTACAACACACGCTACTGTATTATTCAAAGAGAAGCATACCGTGGAAGCTTGGGAGGTTACATTGTAAATTTTTTATGTCCCCATTATAAAGAATGAATTTATTTAGTCAAATTGAATATATAAAAGTTTAAAATATTGGATTTAAAAAGGGTTCACTATTAAAGTTGGCAAAAGTGAATTTTTGAAAAATACTTCTTTTATCTGAAAAAAAAGGAATTTGTTTACATTATGTCTAAGAAACTCAAAATATGGATTATAAAATTATAAAGATTGTATAATGTTTAAAATTTAGTTAATACTATTCATAGCCTCTTTTGAACGGCTTTTTTGGTAAGTCATGGTGCGCATGAACTTAGTGTTGCGTGTAGTGCAAGTTATTGAATTAATTTGAAGAAATAACACATTATGAAATCGTGGGGTGTTACATTCTCCCCTCCTTCAATAAATTGCATCCTCGCAATTTGAAATTGTTCTTCGAAAATAAATGGTTAAAAATAGAAAATATCTTTTTGGGAAAACCCTCATCGGAAATTGGGTTACTGAAATGTAGTCTTAATATGAGGAAAAGAGAAATGAAAGGGTCACCACCAAATTATGATCTCGATTAGGAGAACATTGGTGGAAATTAGAGACATATAATTGGAGGAAAAACATAAATATTTATAGGTAGTGATTGAGGTCATAAATCACAAACAAGTGTAAAATTAAGGTCCTTAAATTCATCAATCTATGATGATTTGAAATAAGGTGGGTTCAATAAAACATGGGGTATTAGGATAACACATTTTTGGTTTTAGGATTCCTTAAAAAAGTATATGAATTAATTTCTTCATAGAATAAGAGAAAAAGAAAAATTCATTCTTGGAAAGTAGAGTTCCATCCTTTAACTAATTTCTACCACAAACTCATTTTTCACTCTAAAAGATAATAGAAAGTAAAAAAATATTCTATTTATCCTATTCGTATAGGGTTCTAAAAAAGGTATTTATAATACATCTACTAGATCTTTTAAAAAAACTAAATTATTTAATCATGGACATTACGTGGGCCAATGGTAGGTGATACACCCTTGTCGCCGTTCGGTTGTGGGGTCAAGTCTCACGGCCTTGCTGGACGCGACGAGTTTCCACCCAACCTCCGGGTTGTCCTTTTATGGAAGTCCAAAAATAATAAAAACTAGAACTATCAAAAATGCTTTAGTCTAAAAATGAAATTCCTTTTTTCTACGTAATAACATGTGAACACCTTCATCATGTATTCTTTTAAAACACTGCAATATCCTAAATTACCATAAAACCTTATTGATTACATTCATGATCCCTTATTCCTTAAAGAATGATAGATATACTCCTTCAATCCAAAAATGTTTTAAACCCCAACAATGGTGGAATATACAAATCATTAATCAGTTTCAAGGTAGTCAAGAATATCCAATATAATTTATCCAAAACAATCACGTATTATTATAAAATCACTACCTCGGTATCGGAACCATATTATGGTTTATCTTTCTCTCAACCATATATTATCAAAATATTTAACCTGCTATTGAGTCACGTTTCTTTGTTCCACACAATCTCAAGACCTTAATGAAATAGTATTGCAGTACAATCCTTATATACTCCATAATTATTATAACAAGTACATTGTTGTTACAAAACTAAAATAACAAAATCAACATAAGAAATATAATCATTCCTCTTCATCTGTGGTAGTATCATAACTTGATTATTATCCAATAGCATCATTTGTGGCATAGTCTAATGACTGGGAAATAGGTTCGTATAGTGTCCAAACTACTCGCAAATGAAGCATTGTACATTTGAAACCATTTTATTACCCATGCAGTCACGTACTTTGTGCCCTTTTTCTCTACACTTACAACAAAATCCCATTCCATTCAGGCAAGTTCCAGGGTGTTTCTTCCCACAGTTATCACATATGAGGAAATTCTTCTTTTCCCTCTTCCCTTTATCCAACATTCTCTCTTCCATCTTTTTCTTCTATTTCTTCCCATCAAAGCCATAGGACTCGGTAAAATCTTTAGTTATCTTATCCAAACATGATACTATTTCTTCATATGATGATAATATGTGGGAGAATATTTCCATTCTAAATAATGTCTTAATACAATGAAAGATACGATCCTTCTTACTCTTTGGATCATACGTATTATTGGAGTTCACACTCCATCTACTGGGCGCCATTTCTATTCAATAGCATAAACTAGGTCAGTTTATGAATTGCAATAAATAATTCCAAATGCAAATTGAAAAGTTTATGGATATAATCCATAATCATAAAAAAAAATTTCTTTGCGTAAGTATATACTCATAAGCCCTTCATAATGCTTTGTAAATAAAATGAGAATTATCATAAGCATATCCCCCGGGAGTGTCGTAACCAAGAGTGCAGCAAGGCCCATTGTCATGCACCAGTTCCCATTCGATTCTAGCTCAAAGCAGTGTTTTTGGGTTTTACACCTAGGTACATCTGTTCCAGAGCCGCCTCTACCTTCTCGTATCTAGACAGGGATGTATTGCTCGGAAAACTCACAAAATCTCTACAATACCAAAATTCTAGGAAGTTATTCTATACTAATTCTCAAATTTCATCTTAGTTCTACGTGCTCTAATCAGAGTTTATCTAAATCTAGATTCCACGGTTTGTACTAAACTTCCTCTAATACCAACTGTAAGGCCCCTACCCTAGTTACCCAGAGTCAGTGCATTATTAAATAACATTGGCATGATCCCAAGAAAGATCAAATCTCGAAAGACCTATTGGTTTAGTAGCTTTGGAAACACTAGATATATTCATAATGTTTTACATTACATCATTAAAATGAAAACTACAATAATATATTCTCCATATTCCACACTCATATCCCCACATTCTATCCCTGTAGGTCATTCATAAATTACTTTTCACATCCTGGAAAAAATAAAACATAGAAAAGGGGTGAGCTCAAATGCCTAGTATGGATAACAATATAGAAGAAACTTTCATAAATAAGAATAAACATTTAAGGCAGTGTATAACTAAAAAAAAAGCCTTTTAAACTTGAACTTCAACATAGTATGGCAAAAATAAATTGAAATAATTCCATTTACTTATTCACATGGATATTCTACTAATCGAATAATCACATGCAATATCAATAACCACATTCATAGTGATGGAATGCATAATGCCAGACTATCATAACCACATAGCCAAGGCATCTTGCCAAGACTACAAATAAAATTTTTCCAAGGCCTTATGCCAATACACTAGTTTGTCTCATGAGACCTACCGATGCATTGAGGATCTATTGCGGGCTCCACCCATCACATATTAAGTCCAATGCATTCCAATATGAAAAGTTTTAAACATTACATAAACATTCGTATTAAAACTAGGATAAGAAATGTCAATACATTCACCATAACCTATGAATGGTATAAAAATAACACATCCATAGTCAAACATATCACAAAACCTTCAATACAATATAGAAGTTTTGTATCTCAATAAATCAACTTTAAATAAGCGTAAAATCCATCAAAGGATGTTGACATAGATGAAATCAAAACTCTTTTTAGAGAAATATCTATTTCTATTTTGAAATCATTTAAGATTAATATATTTATAAAATAAAAGATTTTATTTGAATTATTATTATAAGTTTGTAAGGTAAGCTTCGATGATTTTATAACGGTGGAAAATAACCGCACCCACTGTATAAGTTAAAAAACATTCTTACCTTAATTCTGTCGAAAAGGTTAAATGCACCTTGTTTGGAAAATGACTGAATGATTCCTTTATAAAACTCTTATAAAAAGTCAAACAAGGGTATAAATGAATTTAACCCATATTCTTTTAAATAGTAAAAATGTTTTGAAAAACATTTTTGAGAAACATGGATGTGGATGATAAAGAGATCCCAATAGATTATTACGTATAAACAACCTTGGATAATGAAGAGATTGTGAAATAACCCATACCTTTTACTTTTCCATGGTTGGGGTAGGTTAACCTCCTGTATAATGGTGAAATAATTGTTATTAAATTATATAATAATCATATACAATAATATGATATCATATATGATCCTTTAACATTGATTTGTTAATAATATCTTAGTATTATTATTGTTTCGGGTGTTAACTTACTCATTTTATTTTATATGTTTTGTTACGTAGGCCATATTTTTCATGAATAGGTTGTATATTATTCATATACAGAATGATATTAATTCCGTATACATTATTTTTTATTCTTCAAATGATAATTATCTTGAATGGATATAATGGAGAATGAATCTCATCGCGTTCGTGGAGATGATATTCCGTACGTACACACGAGCGACAATATCATTCTTTTGATATTAAAATAATATATAAATGGATAGTACATCATATATACATAATCATTAACATGTTTTATTTATTATTTGCATGAGTAACACATCATTATTATACCCATCCAAATAATAATTTATTGAATAACAATTACACCACGACGTGGAGACGGTAAGCCGTACGTACGCACGTATGGTGACATGTTATTCAAAGGGTGGATAGAATACTGAATATGGTTTTACCATATTTATAATAAAATCACAGTATATAAATGATATTGGAGTTATTATTTTAGAATGGTAATAACAAAGGAAGAAGAAGTGGAAGAAGAAAGGAACTTGGAAAAGTGTGGTGAAATCATTACCTCTTCATCAGGTACTTCCTATTGATTTGATCAAAAGGCCTCCTTAGGTTGGTTCTATGATCAAACTAAGGCCTATAGGTTGTATTGAGGGAAGTTTGGAGAGTATTTGGTCAGAGTTTGTCCGATCCAAACAGCTTTGAAGGTGTGAAGAAATGAGAAGTAGGAGTGCCCTTTTATAAGAGGGGTGAGGGGTACCTTTGGAAAAGCTAGAAATATTAATTTATAATAAATTCATATTCAGATTCTAATTTTCTCAAAAGTTATTTATTTAAATTTTAAGGTGGGGATAGGTCTAAAACCATTAAACCAATATAATTTAGACAGGTTTGGGTTACTGTATTAACCTTATCATTAAGTATTAACTCTTAGTTAATTAGTTTGACATTTACCATGTCACTTTTAATTTTTATATTATATAGTTAATAAACATACTATATAAATCTAAGAGACCCAAAATTTGTCCATTAATGATACAAATATCATGATATAATTCTCTTGGCCGAACCTTAGATTTTTAGGAATTTAATATCAATTAATAATATAATATTTGTTTTAAAAACTCTTTTATGTGAATTTTGACACTATTCAATAGTTGATTTTTGTGAAACATATAACAGAATGATTACTTATAAAAAAGTTAATTAAATCAATTCTAATATTTCATATTATCCTAGAAAATTATTTTAATTCATTAAAAGACTCAAATTATATTTATTTGGGTATTTATAATATCAATTATTTTAAATTTTCACTAATATGGTAATCACTGCATCATCATTGTGTCATAAATAAATTAAATTAAGTAATCTATAAAAATTATAAATAAAATCTCATTATGTAGAAAATCGTTTTATCTTTATAATTATTATTTATAGTTGAAAATCCATCATATATAACCCAATGTAAAAGTTTTTTTCTAAAAGATATATGCTTGTGTCATTTTTGTATTCATTTTAACTTAATTAAAATAAAGTGTCCCTATCACCTACAAGTGGCTCCATGGGGTCCCAAAATCGACCCAAAGATTCCTATGGTCGAACATGTATCAACCAATAAGGATAGGACACGTTTTAGGGTAATTTAGAATTATTATAATATTATTTTATTAACCCAAATTTACCGGATTTACCCTTAACCATGGTAAATAAAATATTTACCGATGTAATTATTCAAAATGTATAAAAATAAAAGTTACCTATTTACACAATATGAACATCCTGATTCCAAATATGGAATCCATTTTTCCAAATTCCAAACACAGAAGTGGAAGAAATTAATTTAAAATTAATTCCCGTTGTTAAAACAAAAAGCGTGTTTTTATGAGATAATAACTATCAAAATATTGATACTTGTTTATGTTCGGTTTAATTGTGATATTATGTCCAATGGACAACATTGTATTAAATGGTAAAAATATATTCTAAATATACTTTAAAACCACTAAAATTCATAATTTATCACTAATAATTATTTTTATTAAAAAAGTTGTTTATAATTAAAATTTAGTAATTTTCACTATTCATCAAAATATTAATGTTATCCGAAAAGTACCATAATTTCACCTTAGGCTAAATTCGATACTCCTAATCCAAAAATGAAGTCCATTTTTTGAGATAAAATTTATAAAATTTCAAAAATTATATATTACTATTCATAACGGCTAGTTTGATTTGGTTATGATGTGTGTTAGAACTCGAAATTACGTACAACACACGCTACTGTATTATTCAAAGAGAAGCATACCGTGGATGCTTGGGGTGTTAAATTGTAAATGTTTTATCTCCCAATTATAAAGAATGAATTTATTTTCTCAAATTGAATATATAAAAGTTTAAAATATTAGATTTAAAAAGGGTTCACTATTAAAGTTGGTAAAAGTGAATTTTTGAAAAATACTTCTTTTATCTGAAAAAAAGGACTTTTTTTCATTATGTCTAAGAAACTCATAATATGGATTATATAATTATTAGGATTTTATAATGTTTAGAATTTAATTAATACTATTCATAGCCTCTTTTGAACGATTTGTTTGGTAAGTCATGGTGCGCTTGAACTCAGTGTTGCGTGTAGTGAAAGTTATTGAATTATGTTGAAGAAATAACACATTATGAAATCATGGGGTGTTACATTCTTCCCTCCTTCAATAAATTGTTTCCTCACAATTTGAAATTGTTAATCAAAAATAAAAGGTTGAAAATAGAAAATATCTTTTTGGGAAAACCCTCATCGGAAATTGGGTTACTGAAATTTTGTCTTATTATGAGGAAAACAGAAATTAAAGGGTCACCACCAAATTATGATATCTATTAGGAGAACATTGGTGGAAATTAGAGACATATAATTGGAGGAAAAAGTAAATATTTATAGGTAGTGATTGAGGTCATCAATAACAAACAAGTGTAAAATTGAGGTCCTTAAATTCATCAATCTATGATGATTTGAAATACCATGGGTTCAATAAAACATGGGGTATTAGGATAACACATTTTTGGTTTTAGGATTTCTTAAAAAAGTATAAGAATTAATTTCTTCATAGAATAAGAGAAGAAGAAAAATACATTCTTGACAAGTAGAGTTCCATCCTTTAACTAATTTCTACCACAAACTCATCTTTCACTCTAAAAGATAATAGAATGTAAAAAAATATTCTATTTATCCTATTCGTATAGGGTTTCAAAAAAATGAATTTATAATTCATCTACCAGATCTTTTTTAAAAAACTACATTATTTAATCCTGGACATTATGTGGGCCAGTGGTAGGTGATACACCCTTGTCGCCCTTCGGTTGTGGGATCAAGTCTCGCGGCCTTGCCAGGTGCGACGGGTTTCCGCCCAACCACTGGGTTGTCCTTTTATGGAAATCCAAAAATAATCCAAACTAGAACTATCCAAAATGCTTTAGTCCAAAAATGAAGATCCTTTTTTCTGCGTCATAACATGTCAACACCTTCATCATGTATTCTTTTAAAACACTGCAACATTCTGAATTACCATAAAACCTTATCGATTACATTCATGATCCCTTATTCCTTAAAGAATGATAGATATAATCCTTCAATCCAAAAATGTTTTAAACCCCATCAATGATGGAATATACAAATCATTAATCAGTTTCAAGGTAGTCAAGAATATCCAATATAATTTATCCAAATCAATCACGTACTATTCTAAAATCACTACCTCGGTATCAGAACTGTATTATAGTTTATCATTCTCTCAACCATATATTTTCCAAAAATATAACCTGCTATTGAGTCACGTTTCGTTGTTCCACACAATCTCAAGTCCTTAATGAAATATTACTGCAGTACAATCCTTATATACTCCATAATTATTATAACAAGTACATTGTTAATACAACACTCAAATAACATAATCAACATAAGAACTCTAATCATTCCTCTTCATTTTTGGTAGTATCATAACTTGATTATTATCCAATAGCATCATTTGCAGCATAGTCTAATGACTGGGACGTTGGTTCGCATAGTGTCCAAACTCCTTGCAAATGAAGCATTGTACATTTGAAACTATTTTGTTACGCTTGCAGTCAAGTACTTTTTGCCATTTTTCTCCACAGTTATAACAAACTCACATTCCTTTCAGGCAAGTTCCAGGGTGTTTCTTACCACAGTTATCACATATGGGGAAATTCATATTTTCCCTCTTCCCTTCATCCAACATTCTCTCTTCAATCCTTTTCTTCTATTGCTTCCCTTCAAAGCCATAGGACTTGGTAAAATCTTTAGTTATCTTATCGACACATGATACTATTTCTTCATATTATGATAATACATGGGAGACTATTTCCCTTCTAAATGATGTCTTAGTACCATGAAAGATACGATCCTTCTTACTCTTTGGATCATATGTATTACTGGAATTCACATTCCTTCTACTGGGCGCCATTTCTATACAATAGCATAAACTAGGTCAGTTTATGAATTGCAATAAATAATTTATAATGAAAATTTAAAAGTTTATGGATATAATCCATAATCATAAAAAAAGTTTTCTTTGAGTAAGTATATACACATGAGCCCTTCATAATGGTTTGTAAATAAAATGAGAATTATACTAAGCATATCCCCTGGGAGTGTCGTAACCAAGAGCGCATCAAGGCCCATTGTTGTGCACCAGTTCCCGTTCGAGTCTAGATCAAAGCGGTGTTTTGGGGTTTTACCTCAAGGTACATCTGTGCCAGAGCCGCCTCTACCTGCTCGTATCCAGACAGGGATGTATTTCTCGGAAAACTCACAAAATCACTACGATACCAAAATTCTTGGAAGTTCTTCTATACTAATCCTCAAAGTTCATCGTCGGTCTACGTGCTCTAATCAGAGTTTATCTAAATCTAGCTTCCAAGGTTTGTACTAAACTTCCTCTGATAGCAACTGTAACGCCCCGACCCTAGTTACCCAGAGTCGGTGCATTATTACATAACATTGGCATGATCACAAGAAAGATCAAATCTCTAAAGACCGATTGGTTTAGTAGCCTTGGAAAAACTAGATATATTCATAATATGTTACATTACATCATAAAAATTAAAACTACAACAATATAGTCTCCATATTCCACACTCATATCCCCACAAAATAAACCTACAGGTAATTCATAAATTACTTCTTCACATCCTGGGAAAAATAATTCATAGAAAAGGGGTGATCTCAAATTCCCAGCATGGATAACAATATAGCGGAAACATTCATAAATAAGAATAAACATTTAAGGCAGCGTATAACTAAAACAATAGCCTTTTAAACTTGAACATCAACATAGTATGGCAAAAATAAAATGAAATAATTCCATTTACTTATTCACATGGATATTCTACTAATCGAATAATCCCATGCAATATCATAAACCACTTTCAAAATGATGGAATGCATAATGCCAGACTATCATAACCACATAGCCAAGGCCTCGTGCCAAGACTACAAATAATATTTTTCCAAGGCCTTCTTCCAAGACACTATTTTGTCTCATGAGACCTATCGATGCATCGAGGAGCTATAGCGGGCTCCACCCGTCACATATTAAGTCAAATGCATTCCCATATGAAAAGGTTTAAACATAACATAAACATTCGTATTAAAACTAGCATAAGAAATGTCAATACATTCACCATAACCTATGAATGGTATAAAAATAGCACATCCATAGTCAAACATATCACAAAACCTTAAATACAATATAGATGTTTTGTATCTCAATAAATCAACATCAAATAAGCGTAAAATCCATCAAAGGATGTTGACATAGATGAAATCAAAAATCTTTTTAGAGAAATATCTCTTTCTATTTTGAAATCATTTAAGATTCATATATTTATAAAATAAAACATTTTCATTGAAATATTATTATATTCTTGTAAGGGAAGCTTCGATGATTTTATAACGGTGGAAAATAACCGCACCCATCGTATAAGTTAAAAAAAACATTCATACCTTAATTCTGTCGAAAAGGTTAAAAGCACATTGTTTGGAAAATGACGGAAAGATTCCTATATAAAACTCTTATAAAAAGTCAAACAAGGGTATCAATGAATTTAACCCATATTCTGTTAAATAGAAAAACTGTTTTGAAAAACATTTTTGAGAAACATGGATGTGGATGATAAAGAGATCCCATTAGATTGTTACGTATAAACAACTTCGGATAATGTAGAGATTGTGAAATAACCCTTACCTTGTACTTTTCCTTGGTTGAGGTAGGTTAACCTCCTGTATAATGGTTAAATAATTGTTATTAAATTATCCAATAATCATATAAATTAATATGATATCATATATGACCTTTTAACATTGATTTGTTAATAATATCTTAGTATTATTATTGTTTCGGATGTTAACTTACTCATTTTCTTTTATATGTTTTGTTATGTAAGCCGTGTTTGTCATGGATAGGTTGTATATTATTCATATACAGAATTATATCAATTCATTAAACATTATTTTTTAATCATCAAATGATAATTATACTTGAATGGATACGATGGAGAATGAATCTCATCGCGTTCGTGGAGACGGTAGTCCGTACGTACGCACGAGCGACAATATCATTCTTTTGATATTAAAATAATATATAAATGGATGGTATATCATATATACAGAATAATAAAATGTTATATTTATTATTTACATAAGTTACAAATCATTATTATAACCATCCAAATAATAATTTATTTAATAACAATTACACCACGACGTGGAGACGGTAAGACGTACGTATGCACGTATGGTGACAGTTATTCAAAGGGTGGATAGAATACTGAATATGGTTGTACCATATTTATAATAAAATCACAATATATATATGATACTGGAGTTATTATTTTAGAATGGTAATAACAAAGGAAGAAGAAGTCGAAGAAGAAAGGAACTTGGAAAAGGGTGGTGAAATCATTACCTCGTTTTGGGTACTTCCTTTCGATTTGATCAAAAGGGCTCCTTAGGTTGGCTTTATGATCAAACTAAGGCCTCTAGGTTGTAGTTAGGGAAGTTGGGATAGTATTTGGGCAGAGTTTGGCGGATCCAAAAGGCTTTGAAGGTGTGAATAAATGACAAGGAGGAGTGCCCTTTTATAAGAGGGGTGAGGGGCAGCTTTGGAAAAGCTAGAAATATTAATTTATAATAAATTCAAATTCGGATTCTAATGGATCAAAATTTGTTTATTGAAATGTTAAGATGGGGATAGGTAGAAAACCATTCAACCAATAGAATTTATACTGGTTTGGGTTACTATATTAACCTTATCTTTAAGTATTATCTCTTAGTTAATTATTTTGACCTTTACAATGTCACTTTGTATTTTTATATTATATAGTTAATATTCATACTATATAAATTCAAGAGACCCCAAAGTGGTCCATTAATGATAAAAATATCAGGATATAAGTCTCTTGGACGAACCATAGATTTTTAGGAATTTAATATCAATTAATAATATAGTATTTGTTTTAAAATCTCATTTATGTCAATTTTGACACTATTCAATAGTTGTATTTTTGAGAAACTCATAACAGAATGATTACTTTGAAAAAAGTTAACTAAATCAATTATAATATGTCATATTATCCTAGAAAATTATTTTAATTCATTAAAAGTCTCAAATTATATTTATTTGGGTATTTATAATATCAATTATTTTAAATTTCCACTAATATGGTAATTACTACATCATCATTGTGTCATAAATAAATTAAATTATGTAATCTATAAAAATTATAAATAAAATCTCATTATGTAGGAAATAGTTTTTTATTTCTAATGAATATTTATAGTCAAAAATCCAACATATATAACCCTATGTAAAAATTGTTTTTTGAAAAGATATATGCTTGTTTCATTTTTGTATTCATTTTCACTTAATTAAAATAAAGTGTACCTATCACCTACAAGTGGCTCCATGGGGTCCCAAAATCGACCCAATGATGCCTATGGTCTAATATGTATCAACCAATATGGATAGGACACGTTTTAGGGTAATTTAGTATTATCATAATATTATTGTTTTAACCCATATTTACCGGATTTACCCTTAACCATGGTAAATAAAATATTTACCGATTTAATTATTCAAAATGTCTCAAAATAAAATTTACCTATTTACACAATTTGAACATCCCGATTCCAAATATGGAATCAATTTTTCCAAATTCAAAACACGTAAGTGGCAGAAATTAATTTAAAATTAATTCCTGTTGTTAAAACAAAAAGCGTGTTTTTATGAGATAATAACTATCAAGATATTTATACTTATTTATGTCCGGTTTAATTGTGAAATTATTTCAAATGACCAACATTGTATTAAATGTTAAAAATATATTGTAAATATACATTACAACCACTCAAATGCATAATTTATCACTAATAATTATATTGATTAAAAAAGTTGTTTATAAATAAAATTTAGTAATTTTCACTATTCATAAAAATATTAAAGTTATCTGAAAAGTACAAAAATTTCCCCTTAAGATAAATCTGATACTCCTAATCCAAAAATGAAGTCCAATTTTCGAGATAAAATTTATAAAATTTAAAAAAGTAGATATTACTATTCATAACGGCTAGTTTGATTTGGTTATGATGTGTGTTAGAAGTCGAAGTTGCGTACAACACACGCTACTGTATTATTCAAAATGAAGCGTACCATGGAATCTTGGGGTGTTACATTGGAAATTTTGTATGTCCCCATTACAATGAATGAATTTATTTAGTCAAATTGAATATATAAAAGTTTAAAATATTGGATTTAAAAAATGGTTCACTATTAAAGTTGGTAAAAGTGAATTTTTGAAAAATACTTCTTTTATCTGAAAAAAAGGAATTTGTTTACATTATGTCTAAGAAACTCATAATATGGATTATAAAATTATAAGGATTGTATAATGTTTA
The DNA here is from genome assembly GCA_963277665.1 of Viscum album. Taxonomy (NCBI): domain Eukaryota; kingdom Viridiplantae; phylum Streptophyta; class Magnoliopsida; order Santalales; family Viscaceae; genus Viscum; species Viscum album. The sequence goes on from OY728161.1 coordinate 1,499,991,821, forward strand.
AAATTTAGTTAATACTATTCATAGCCTCTTTTGAATGGCCTGTTTGGTAAGTCATGGTGCGTTTGAACTCAGTGTGGCGTGTAGTGCAAGTTATTGAATTATTTTTAAGAAATAACACATTATGAAATCGTGGAGTGTTACATTCTCCCCTCCTTCAATAAATTGCGTCCTCGCAATTTGAAATTGTTCTTCCAAAATAAAAGGTTGAAAATAGAAAATATCTTTTGGGGAAAACCCACATCGGAAATTGGGTTACTGAAATTTAGTATTAATATGAGGAAAAGAGAAATGAAAGGGTCATCACCAAATTATGATCTCGATTAGGAGAAAATTTGTGGAAATTAGAGACATATAATTGGAGGAAAAACGTAAATATTTATAGATAGTGATTGAGGTCATCAATCACAAACAAGTGTAAAATTGAGGTCCTTAAATCATCAATCTATGATGATTTGAAATACCATGGGTTCAATAGAACATTGGTATTAGGATAACACATTTTTGGTTTTATGATTCCTTAAAAATTATAATAATTAATTTCTTCATAGAATAAGAGAAGAAGAAAAATAAATTTCTGACAAGTAGAGTTCCATCCATTAACTAATTTCTACCACAAACTCCTCTTTCACTCTAAAAGATAATATAACGTAAAAAAATAATATATTTATCCTATTCGTATAGGGTTCTAAAAAAACGAATTTATAATTCATCTACCAGATCTTTTTAGAAAAACTACATTATTTAATCCTGGACATTACGTGGGCTAGTGGTAGGTGATACACCCTTGTCGCCCTTCGGTTGTGGGTTCAAGTATCACGGCCTTTCCGGACGCGACGGGTTTCCGCCCAACCTCCGGGTTGTCCTTTTATGGAAATCCAAAAATAATCCAAACTAGAACTATCCAAGATGCTTTAGTCCAAAAATGAAGATCATTTTTTTCGTAATAACATGTGAACAACTTCATCATGTATTCTTTTAAAACACTGCAACATCATGAATTACCATAAAACCTTATTGATTACATTCATGATCCCTTGTTCCATAAAGAATGATAGATATACTGCTTCAATCCAAAAATGTTTTAAACGCCAATAATGATGGAATATATAAATCATTAATCAGTTTCAAGGTAGTCAAAAATATCCAATATAACTTATCCAAATCAATCACGTGTTATTCTAAAATCACTACCTCGGTATCAGAACCATATTATGGTTTATCATTCTCTCAACCATATATTTTCCAAAAAGTTAACCTACTATTGAGTCACGTTTCATTGTTCCACACAATCTCAAGTCCTTAATGAAATTGTACTGCAGTACAATCCTTATATACTCCATAATTATTATAACAAGTACATTGTTGATACAACACTCAAATAACATAATCAACATAAGAACTCTAATCATTCCTCTTAATCTATGGTATTATCATAACTTGATTATTATCCAATAGCATCATTTGCGGCATATTCTAATGACTGGGACATAGGTTCGCATAGTGTCCAAACTCCTTGCAAATGAAGCATTGTACATTTGAAACCATTTTCTTACCCTTGCAGTCACATACTTTGTGCCCTTTTTCTACACACTTATAACAAACTCCCATTATTTTCAGGCAAGTTCCAGGGTGTTTCTCCCCAGAGTTATCACATATGGGGAAATTCTTCTTTTCCATCTTCCCTTTATCCAAATTTCTCTCTTCCATCCTTTTCTTCTATTACTTCCCTTCAAATCCATAGGACTCGGTAAAGTCTTTAGTTATCTTATCCACACATGATACTATTTCTTCATATGATGATAATACGTGGGAGACTATTTCCCATATAAATGATGTCTTAATACCATGAAAGATACGATCCTTCTTACTCTTTGAATCATACGTATTACTGGAGTTCACATTCCTTCTATCGGGCACCATTTCTATACAATAGCATAAACTAGGTCAGTTTATGAATTGCAATAAATAATTCCTAATGCAAATTGAACAGTATATGGATATAATCCATAATAATAAAAAATGTTTTCTTTGATTAAGTATATACTCAAGAGCCCTTCATAATGGTTTGTAAATAAAATGAGAATTATCCTAAGAAAATCCCCCGGGAGTGTCGTAACCAAGAGTGCAGCAAGGCCCGTTGTGGTGCACCAGTTCCCGTTCGAGTCTATCTCAAAGAAGCGTTTTCGGTTTTTACCCCTAGGTACATCTGTGACAGAGCCGCCTCTACCTGCTCGTATCCAGAAAGGGATGTATTTCTCGGAAAACTCACAAAATCTCTACAATACCAAAATTCTAGGAAGTTCTTCTATACTAATCCTCAATGTTAATATTAGGTCTACGTGCTATAATCAGAGTTTATCTAAATCTAGCTTCCAAGGTTTGTACTAAACTTCCTCTAATACCTACTGTAACACCACAACCCTAGTTACCCAGAGTCGGTGCATAATTACATAACATTGGAATGATTACAAGAAAGATCAAATCTCGAAAGACCGATCGGTTTAGTAGCCTTGGAAACACTATATATATTCATAAAGTTTGACATTACATCATAAAAATTAAAACTACAACAATATAGTATCCATATTCCACACTCATATCCCCACATACTATCCCGGCAGGCCATTCATAAATTATATCTTCCCATCCTGGGAAAAATAAATCATAGAAATGGGGTGAGCTCAAATGCCCAGTATGGATAACAATATAGCAGAAACATTCATAAATAAGAATAAACATATAAGGAAATGTATAACTAAAAAAAAGTCTTTTAAACTTGAACTTCAACATAGTATGGAAAAAATAAAATTAAATAATTCCATTTACTTATTCACATGGATATTCTACTAATCGAATAATCCCATTCAATATCAATAACCACTTTCATAATGATGGAATGCATAATGCAAGACTATCATAACCACATAGCCAAGGCCTAGTGTCAGGACTACAAATAAGATTTTTCCAAGGCCTTGTGCCAAGACACTAGTTTGTCTCATTATACCTACCGATGCATCGAGGAGCTATAACGGGCTCCACTCGTCACATATTATGTCCAATGCATTCCCATATGAAAAGGTTTAAACATAACATAAACATTCGTTTTAAAACTAGAATACGATATGTAAATACTTTCACCATAACCTATGAATGGTATAAAAATAGAACATCCATAGTCATACATATCACAAATCCTTCAATATAATATAGATGTTTTGTATCTCAACAAATCATCTTCAAATAAGCGTAAAATCTATCAAAGCATATTGACATAGATGAAATCAACACACATTTTAGAGAAATATCTCTTTATATTTTGAAATAATTTAAAAGTCATATATTTATAAAATAAAACATTTTCTTTTAAATATTCTTATAATCTTGTAAGGTAATCTTCGACTATTTTATAACGGCAGAAAATAACCACACCCACCGTATAAGTTAAAAAAACATTCTTACCTTAATTCTATCAAAAAGGTTAAAAGAACCTTGTTTTGAAAACGACGGAAAGATTCCTTTATAAAACTCTTATAAAAATTCAAGAAAGGGTATAAATGACATTAACCCATATTATTTTAAATAGTAAATTTGTTTTGAAAAACATTTTTGAGAAACATGGATGTGGATGATAAAGAGATCCCAGTAGATTATTACGTATAAACAAACTCGGATAATGAAGAGATTGTGAAATAAACCTTACCTTGTAATTTTCCTTGGTTGTGGTAGTTTAACCTCTTGTATAATGGTGAAATAATTGTTATTAAATTATACGAGAATCATATACATTAATATGATATCATATATGATCTTTTAACATTGATTTGTTAATAATATCTTAGTATTATTATTGTTTCGGGTGGTAACTTGCTCATTTTCTTTTATATGTTTTGTTACGTAAGCCGTGTTTTTCATGGATAGGTTTTATATTATTCATATTCATAATGATATCAATTCCTTATACATTATTTTGAAATCATCAAATGATAATTATACTTGAATGGATATGATGGAGAATGAATCTCATCGCGTTCGTGGAGACGGTAGTCCGTATATACGCACGAGCGACAATATCATTCTTTTGATAACCAAATAATATATAAATGGATGGTATATCATATATACAGAATCATTAACATGTTATATTTATTATTTACATGAGTTACACATCATTATTATACACATCCAAATAATAATTTATTGAATAACAATTACACCACGACGTGGAGACGGTAAGTCGTACTTACGCACGTATGGTGACATGTTATTCATAGTGTGGATAGAATACTGAATATGGTTGTACCATATTTATAATAAAATCACAGTATATATATGATACTGGAGATATTATTTTAGACTGCTGATAACAAAGGAAGAAGAAGTGAAGAAAGAAAGGAACTTGGAAAAGGGTGGTGAAATCATTACCTCTTCTTCGGGTACTTCATTTTGATTTGATCAAAAGGGCTCCTTAGGTTGGCTTTATGATCAAACTAAGGCCTCTAGGTTGTATTGAGGGAAGTTGGGAGAGTATTTGGGAAGATTTTGGCTGAACCAAAAGTCTTTGAAGGTGTGAAGAAATGAGAAGGAGGAGTGCCCTTTTATAAGATGGGTGAGGGGCATCATTGGAAAAGCTGGAAATATTAATTTATAATAAATTCATATTAGGATTCTAATGGCTCCAAAGTTGTTTATTTAAATTTTAAGGTGGATATAGGTCGAAAAACATTCAACCAATATAATTTAGACAGGTTTGGGTTACTATATTAACCTTATCTTTAAGTATTAACTCTTAGTTAATTAGTTTGACATTTACCATGTCACTTTGTATTTTTATATAATATAGTTAATAAACGTACTATATAAATCCAAGAGACCCCAAAGTGTTCCATTAATGATACAAATATCATGATATAAGTCTCTTGGCCGAACATTAGATTTTTAGGAATTTAATATCAATTAATAATATAATATTTGTTTTAAAACCCCTTTTATATCAATTTTGACACTATTCAATAGTTGATTTTTGAGAAACTCATAACAGAATGATTACTTCGAAAAAAAGTGAATTAAATCAATTATAATATGTCATATTATCCTAGAAAATTACTTTAATTCACTAAAAGTCTCAAATTATATTTATTTGTGTATTTATAATATCAATTATTTTATATTTTTATTAATATGGTATTTACTGCATCATCATTGTGTCATAAATAAATTAACTTATGTAATCTCTAAAAATTATAAATATAATATAATTATGTAGGAAATCGTTTTACCTTTATAATGAATATTTATAGTGTAAAATCCAACATATATAACCCTATGCAAAAATTGTTTTTCTAAAAGATATATGCTTGTGTCATTTTTGTATTCATTTTAATTTAATTAAAATAAAGTGTTCCTATCACCGACAAATGGCTCCATGGGGTCCAACAATCGTCCCAAAGAGGCCTATGGTCGAACATGTATCAACCAATAAGTCTAGGACACGTTTTAGGGTACTTTAGTAATATTATAATATTATTTGTTTAACCCATATTTACAGGATTTACCCTTAACCATGGTAAATAAAATATTTACCGATGTAATTATTCAAAATGTCTAAAAATTAAAGATACCTATTTACACAATTTGACCATCTTGATTCCAAATATGGAATCTATTTTTACAAATTCAATGAACATAAGGGTCAGAAATTAATTTAAAATTAATTCTTGTTGTCAAAACAAAAAGCGTGTTTTTAAGAGATAATAACTATCAACATATTGATAATTGTTTATGTCCGGTTTAATTGTGAAATTATGTCTAATGACCAAAATTGTATTAAATGGTAAAAATATATTCTAAATATACTTTAAAACCACTAAAATTCATAATTTATCACTATTAATTATTTTGATTAAAAAAATTGTTTGTAATTAAAGTTTAGTAATTTTCACTATTCATCAAAATATTAAAGTTATCCGAAAAGTACCAAAATTTCACCTTAGGCTAAATTCGATACTCTGAATACAAAAATGAAGTCCATTTTTCGAGATAAAATTTATAAAATTTCAAAAAGTAGATATTACTATTTATAACGGCTAGTTTGATTTGGTTATGATGTGTGTTAGAACTTGATGTTGCGTACAACACATGCTACTGTATTATTCAAAGAGAAGCGTATCGTGGAAACCTGGGGTGTTACATTGTAAATTTTTTATGTCCCCATTATAAATAATGAATTTATTTAGTCAAATTTAATATATAAAAGTTTAAAATATTGGATTTAAAAAGGGTTCACTATTAAAGTTGGTAAAAGTGAATTTTTGAAAAATAATTCTTTTATCTGAAAAAAAGAAATTTGTTTATATTATGTCTAATAAAATCATAATATGGATTATAAAATTATAAGGATTGTATAATGTTTAAAATTTAGTTAATAATATTCATAACCTCTTTTTAACGGCTTGTTTGGTAAGTCATGGTGCGCTTGAACTCAGTGTTGCGTGTAGTGCAAGTTATTGAATTATTTTGAAAAATAAAACATTATGAAATCTTGGGGTGTTACATTCTCCCATCATTCAATAAATTGCGTCCTCGCAATTTGAAATTGTTCTTCGAAAATAAAAGGTTGAAAATAGAAAATATCTTTTGGGGAAAACCCACATCAGAAATTGGGTTACTGAAATTTAGTCTTAATATGAGGAAAAGAGAAATGAAAGGGTCACCACCAAATTATGATCTCGATTAGGAGAACATTGGTGGAAATTAGAGACATATAATTGGAGGAAACATGTAAATATTTATAGGTAGTTATTGAGGTCATCAATCACAAACAAGTGTAAAATTGAGGTCCTTAAATTCATCAATCTATGATCATTTGAAATACCATGGGTTCAATAAAACATGGGGTATTAGGATAACAGATTTTTGGATTCAGGATTCCTTAAAAAAGTATAAGAATTAATTTCTTCATAGAATAAGAGAAGAAGAAAAATACATTCTTGACATGTAGAGTTCCGTCCATTAACTAATTTCTACCAAAAACTCATCTTTTACTCAAAAAGATAATAGAACGTAAAAAAATATTCTATTTATCCTATTCATATTGGGTTCCAAAAAAACGAATTTTTAATTCATCTACCAGATCTTCTCAAAAAAAACTACATTATTTAATCATGGACATTACGTGGGCCAGTGGTAGGTGATACACCCTTGTCGCCCTTCAGTTGTGGGTTCAAGTCTCGCGGCCTTGCCGGACGCGACGTGTTTCCGCCCAACCTCCGAGTTGTCCTTTTATGGAAATCCAATAATAATCCAAACAACAACTATCCAAAATGCTTTAGTCCAAAAATGAAGATCCTTTTTTCTACGTAATAACATGTGAACACCTTCATCATGTATTCTTTTAAAACACTACAACATCCTGAATTACCATAATACCTTATTGATTACATTCATGATCCCTTATTCCTTAAAGAATGATATATATACTGCTTCAATCAAAAAATGTTTTAAACCAAAACAATGATGGAATATACAAATCATTAATCAGTTTCAAGGTAATCAAGAAAATCCAATATAATTTATCCAAATCAATCACGTATTATTCTAAAATCACTACCTCGGTATAAGAACCATATTATGGTTTATCTTTATCTCATCGATATATTTTCCAAAAATTTAACTTGCTATTGAGTCACGTTTCTTTGTTCCACACAATATCAAGTCCATAATGAAATAGTACTGTAGTACAATCCTTATATACTCCATAATTATTATAACAAGTACATTGTTGATAAAACACTCAAATAAAATAATCAACATAAGAACTCTAAACATTCATATTCATCTGTGGTAGTATCATAACATGATTATTATCCAATATCATCATTTGCGGAATAGTCTAATGACTGGGACATAGGTTCGCATAGTGTCCAAACTCCTTGCAAATGAAGCATTGTAAATTTGAAACCATTTTATTACCCTTGTAGTCACATACTTTGTGCCCTTTTTATCCATACTTATAACAAACTCCCATTCCTTTAAGGAAAGTCTAGGGTGTTTCTTCCCACAGTTATCACATATGGGAAAATTCTTCTTTTCCATCTTCCCTTTATCCATATGTCTCTCTTCTATCCTTTTCTTTATTGCTTCCCTTCAAATCCATATGACTCGGTAAAAACTTTAGTTATCTTATCCACACATGATATTATTTCTTCATATGATGATAATATGTGGGAGACTAATTCCCTTCTAAATGATGTCTTAATACCATGAAAGATATGATCCTTCTTACTCTTTGGATCATACGTATTACTGGAGTTCACATTCCTTCTATTGGGCGCCATTTCTATACAATAGCATAAACTAGGCCAGTTTAAGAATTACAATAAATAATTACTAATGCAAATTGAATAGTTTATGGATATAATCCATAATCATAAAAAATGTTTTCTTTGAGTACGTATATACTCATGAGCCCTTCATAATGGTTTGTAAAAAATGAGAATTATCCTATGCATATCCCCTGGGAGTGTCGTAAGAAAGAGTGTAGCAAGGCTCGTTGTCATGCACCAGTTCTTATTCGAGTCTAGCTCAAAGCGGTGTTTTCGGGTTTTACCGCTAGGTACATCTGTGCCAGAGCCGCCTCTACCTGATCGTATACAGACAGGGATGTATTGCTCGGAAAACTCACAAAATCTCTACAATACCAAAATTATAGGATGTTCTTCTATACTAATCCTCAATGTTCATCTTAGTTCTACGTGCTCTAATCAGAGTTTATCTAAATCTATCTTCCATGGATTGTACTAAACTTCCTCTGATACCAACTGTAACGCCCCGACCCTAGTTACCCAGAGTCAGTGCATTATTACATAACATTGGCATGATCACAAGAGAGATAAAATCTCGAAAGACCGATTGGATTAGTATCCTTGGAAACACTAGATATATTCATAAAGTTGAACATGACATCATAAAAATGAAAACTACAATAATATAGTATCCATATTCCACACTCATATCCCAACATACTATCCCTGCAGGTCATTCATAAATTACATCTTCACATCCTGGGAAAAATAAAAATAGAAAAGGGGTGAGCTCAAATTCCCATTATGAATAACAATATAGAGGAAACTTTAATAAATAAGAATAAACATTTAAGTCTATGTATAACTAAAACAAAAGGCTTTTAAACATGAACATCAACATAGTATGGAAAAAATAAAATGAAATAATGCCATTTAATTATTCACATGGATATTATACTAATCAAATACTCCCATGAAATATCAATAACCACTTTCATAATGATGGAATGCATAATGCCAGACTATCATAACCACATAGCCAAAGCCTCATGCCAACACTACATATAGGATTTTTCCAAGGCCTTGTGCCAAGACACTAGTTTGTCTCGTCAGACTTACCAATGCATCAAGGAGCAATATCGGGCTCCACCCGTCACATATTATGTCCAATTCATTCCCATATGAAAAGGTTTAAACATAACATAAACATTCGTATTTAAACTATCATACGAAATGTCAATACTATCACCATAACATATGAATGGTATAAAAATAGCACATCCACAGTCAAACATATCACAAAACCTTCAATATAATATATAATTTTTGTATCATAATAAATCAACATCAAATAAGTGTAAAAGCCATCAAAGGATGTGGACATAGATGAAATAAGAACTCTTTTTAGAGAAATATCTCTTTCTATTTTGAAATCATTTACGAGTCATATATTTATAAAATAAAACATTTTCTTTGAAAATATTATTATAATCTTGTAAGGGAAGCTTCGAAGATTTTATAACGGCGGAAAATAACCGCACCCGCCATATATGTTAAAAAAACATTCTTACCTTAATTCTGTCGAAAAGGTTAGAAGCACATTGTTTGGAAAACAATGGAAAGATTCCTTTATAAAACTATTATAAAATGTCAAAAAGGGTATAAATGACTTTAAACCATATTCTTTTAAATAGTAAAAAATTTTTTAAATACATTTTTCAGAAACATGAATTTGGATGATAAAGAGATACCAGTAGATTATTACGTATAAACAACCTCGGATAATGAAGAGATTGTGAAATAACCCTTACCATGTAATTTTACATGGTTGGGGAAGGTTAACCTCATGTATAATGGTGAAATTATTGTTATTAAATTATACAAGAATCATATACTTTAATATGATATAATATATGATCTTTTAACATTGATTTGTTAATAATATCTTCGTATTATTATTGTTTCAGGTGTTAACTTACTCATTTTCTTTTATTTGTTTTGTTACGTAAGACATGAATTTCATGGATAGGTTGTATATTATTCATATACATAATGATATCAAGTCCATAAACATTATTTTTAAATCGTCAGATGATAATTATACTTGAATGGATACGAGGGAGAATGAATCTCATCGCGTTCGTGGAGACGGTAGTCCGTATGTACACACGAGCGACAATATAATTATTTTGATATTAAAATAATATATAAATGGATTTTATATCATATATAAAGAATTATTAACATGTTATATTTATTATTTACATGAGTTACACATCATTATTATACCCATACAAGTAATAATTTATTGAATAACAATTACACCACGACGTGGAGACGGTAAGCCGTACGTACGCACGTATGGTGACTTGTTATTCAAAGGGTGGATAGAATACTGAATATGGTTGTACCATATTTATAATAAAATCACAGTATATATATTATACTGAAGTTATTATTTTAGAATGGTAATAACAAAGGAAGAATAAGTGGAAAAGAAAGGAACTTGGAAAAGAGTAGTGTAATCATTACCTCTTCTTCGGGTTATTCCTTTTGATTTGATCAAAAGGGCTCCTTAGGTTGGATTTATGATCAAAATACGGCCTCTAGGTTGTATTGAGGGAAGTTGGGAGAGTATTTGGTTAGAGTTTGGACTAACCAAAAGGCTTTGAAGGTGTGAATAAATGAGAAGGAGGAGTGCCCTTTTATAAGAGTGGTGAGGGGCACCTTTGGAAAAGCTATTAATATTAATTTATAATAAATTAATATTCGGTTTCTAATGGCTCAAAAGTTGATTATTTAAAGGTTATGGTGGGGATATGTCTAAAAACATTCATCCAATAGAATTTAGACAGGTTTGGGTATCTATATTAACCTTATCCTTAAGTATTAACTCTTAGTTAATTAGTTTGACATTTACCATGTCACTTTGTATTTTTATATTATATAGTTAATAAACATACTATATAAATCCAAGCGACCCCAAATTGGTCCATTAATGATATACCTATCATTATATAAGTCTATTTGTCTAACCTTAGATTTTTAGTAATTTAATATCAATTAATAATATAATAATTGTTTTAAAAACTCTTTTTTGTCAATTTTGAAACTATTCAATAGTTGATTTTTGTGAAACTCATAACAGAATGATTAATTAGAAAAAAGTTAATTAAATCAATCATAATATGTCATATTATTCTAGAGAAAAACTTTAATTCGTTAAAAGTCTCAAATTATATTTATTTGGGTATTTATAATATCAATTATTTTAAATTATCACTAATATGGTAATTACTACATCATCATTTTTTCATAAATAAATTAAATTATGTAATCTCTAAAAATTATAAATAAAATATAATTATGTATTAAATATCTTTAGCTTTCTAATGAATATTTATAGTAGAAAATAAAACATATATAAACTTATGTACAAATTGTTTTGCTAAAAGATATATGCTTCTGTCATTTTTGTATTCATTTTAACTTAATTAAAATAATGTGTCCCTATGACCTACAAGTGGCTCCATGGGGTCCCAAAATCGACCCAAAGATGAATATGGTCGAACATGTATCAACCAATAAGTCTAGGACACGTTTTACTGTAATTTAGTTTTATTATAATATTATTTGTTTTACCCATATTTACCGGATTTACCCTTAATCATGGTAAATAAAATATTTACCGAAGTAATTATTCAAAATGTCTAAAAATAAAAGATACCTATTTTACACAATTTGAACATCCTGATTCCAAATATGGAATACATATTTCCAAATTCAAAACACATAAGTGGAAGAAATTAATTTAAAATTAATTCCCGTTGTTAAAACAAAAAGCGTGTTTTTAAGAGATAATAACTATCAAATGTTTGATACTTGTTTATGTACGGTTTAATTGTGAAATTATGTCCAATGACCATAATTTTATTAAATGGTAAAAATATATTCTAAATATAATTTAAAACCACTAAAATTAATTATTTATCAATATTTATTATTTTGATTAAAAAATTTGTTTTTAATTAAAATTTAGTAATTTTCACTATTCATCAAAATATTAAAGTTATCCGAAAAGTACCAAAATTTCACCTTAGGCTAAATTTGATACTTCGAATCCAAAAATGAAGTCCATTTTGAAAGATAAAATTTATAAAATTTGAAAAAGTAGATATTACTATTCATAACCTTTAGTTTCATTTGGTTATGGTCTGTGTTAGAACTTGAAGTTGCGTACAACACACGCTACTGTATTATTCAAAGAGAAGCGTACCATGGAAGCTTGGGGTGTTACATTGTAAATTTTTTATGTCCCTATTCTAAAGTATAAATTTATTTAGTCAAATTAAATATATATACATTTAAAATATTCTATTTAAAAAGGGTTCACTATTAAAGTTGGTAAAAGTGAATTTTTGAATAATACTTCTTTTATCTGAAAAAAGGAATTTGTTTTCATTATGTCTATGAAACTCATAATATGGATTATAAAATTATAAGGATTTTATAATGTTTATAATTTAGTGAATACTATTTATAGCCTCTTTTGGACGGCTTGTTTGGTACATCATGGTGCGCTTGAACTCAGTGTTGCGTGTAGTGCTAGTTATTGTATTATTTTGAAGAAATAACACATTATGAAATCTTGGGGTGTTACAAACAAGATCATCCCTATAAAAGTGGATATATGATCATATCCATCTCCATTTTTCTATTTTTTTCTTTTACTTCATTTTTTACTTATTTTTATATGGTAATAGAAAATCTTAACATTCCACTTATTACCACAATAATGACATTCAAAATCTATCTCCTTTGATATGGATTTTCTACTACCAATACTCTTACCTCGACTGTTCTGTCCCTAGTCCTAGCTTCTCCACCTATTCTCTCTGAATAAATCTTTGATGAAGATTTCTCCTGAGCACATATCCATACCTCTTCATTTAAAATTGTAGACATGACAATGCTAATATTCATATCACCATTCGGAGAAGAACTAGTTAGTGAAACACATAAATTATCCCAAGAATCGGGTAAACTATTAAGAAATTAAAGAGCTAAATCCACATCATCAAAATTGATACCCATACCATACAAATGATCAAAACATCAATGATATTATATAAATAGTCATAAATAGAAGTAACTTCTTTATAACATAAATTCATCATTTGTTTGGGATGAAATAATATTTTTTTTCGGTCATGGAATCATAGGTGGCCTCAATCTTCTACCAAATTTTTTTGGAGTGAGAGATGTTGAAAATTTAGTTCATCACATTATCTTCAAACCATTATAAAATGAAACTATAAATAACCTCATTCTTGAACACGCATTCATTATATATCATCCAGGGTACTAAAAACCATAAGATTCATTTTCATGACAAATAGAAAATCCATTATTTTAAGTTTCCACATATGGTAATTGGTACCTTTAAAAAATCATCTGAATATAATTGTAAATCATAATAAATATGAAATAAAAAACCAAATCCTTATGTACTAGATTTCAAAAATAATGTAAAAGTGAAAAATGTGCAAACAATAGAACGATCGCACTAACGAAACATAATCTTTCACTTAAAAATTGCACATGTGCAGTGAACCAATAGTAAATGTGCAGAATATAAAATGTGAACACTCTAAATTTTTATGTGGAAAATAAAAAAGGGGAAAAACCATGACAACTGTTCTAGAAATATGGATATTCTAAAATACATATTTATATAGGAGATACTCCCAAAAAATCGAAGGGATCTAAAATGTAATACCCAAGAATAATATTTTTCAATGAAATATGGAGGGTAAAAAAATCATCTTTAATGAAAGGTAATCCACAAATGGGATTTTCTATCTATGTTGTAGTTGTGTTGAATATAGGACACTACCTCCCCTTTTAAGAGGAAATTCATCTAGGTCAAAAGTTATCTCAATGTGAAAATTTCTCCACATTTTTCATTCACGTGGTCTAGTTGATGATGCCTCTTCATTTATCTTTTTAAAATAAGAATTTCTATTTTTTTTCTCCAATTTGAGTCCTTGATTTTATGAAGCTCTAAATCCTAAAAAATATAAATTCAAAAAAATATTCATGGGGGTTCTAGCATAGATAGTTTCATTGGGATGATATCATGTGAACTGAAAGATCACAAACCCTTCTAGTAATAATCCTCCAATAAGAAGGGGAATACTCTACATGCATGATAACTAGAACAAACTACACTATGAATGACCTCACTATCACCATAATATCTATCATATAGAAAAGATAATACTAATTGTTGGGCATGTCATGCATGCTCCAATGTCTCCAACATCATGCATCTTGTAACATTTCCATTACCTTTTGATCATTCATGTTTTTGATCGATCCACTTAACCCGGTGTTAAGAAACACATCACCTGATTGACATTGAACATCAATCCATGTAATTATGTTGAGATACCGCAATATTTAAGATTCCCTTTTATATTAGAATATGATATGGAAGGTCTCTCCGTCCTTCATTCCATGATATAATATATATTTGTAGAAAATAGATAACTTTATATTCTGAACCCCCAATTATTTAGGTAGATCATGATTATATGAATGTTAGACTAGGAAGTCATGTTTGGTTGTTATGTTGCTACACCAAAAAATTAATTCACTTTCATCACAACTATTATTTTCATGTAGAACATTATCATATGTATATGATATGAATAAACCATATTGGGAACTCATGATAA
This sequence comes from Viscum album, assembly GCA_963277665.1. Taxonomy (NCBI): domain Eukaryota; kingdom Viridiplantae; phylum Streptophyta; class Magnoliopsida; order Santalales; family Viscaceae; genus Viscum; species Viscum album. The sequence continues at coordinate 1,500,006,861 of OY728161.1, forward strand.
CCAACCTTTCAGTTTCATTGTTGTTCATAATACAATAGAACATTTCCTGTTGCATCCGATGGAGAATATCTTGGGTGATGGCTGGAATCTAGTTCTTCTAGGAAAAATAAATTTGGAATCAGGCGTCCTAATAATATAAGTTTATTCCCAAAACCAATTATCACTCAGTATGTTCATGTGGACATCCCTTACAATCCATCATGATTGTTTTTTCATAGTAAGTTTGTGTTTCCAGGAAGCATACCACATCCAAGAACCCACTCCACCACCAACAACAAACTATGTACCATATTTTAAGGATGATCGTGTCCCATAATATCTTACCTCCCATTAAATGACAATCCATATTCTTCTGTAAGTAATACATTTTGTCTGATACACCCCAAAGATTGATTCCACCCTCCATGGCATTATATGTCATTTGGTTCCATAAGACAAAGTCATATATACCTTTTTCATACACATCCCATATTATGTAGGTCATAATAATTTCAATATTACGAATAACGATTTTGGGTGGAATAAAGGACAATAGTATATTCACAGGGAAGAGGTCATCACACTATTTACCATGTTGCTTTTTACCAAAGAACGAGGAAGTGGCTTATCCAATTATGGATGTTAGAGGATATATTATCCAAAATTATATCAAAATTATGTATGGGTACTTTACCTGTGGAAGTTGGGGATAAAAAAATCCCATTGGAAATTTAATTTTCTAGACACCATATTTTCTTCAATCTTATTAACCCTTGAATTTTAACATTTTATTGAGTTATAGGCCTTATTCTTCTCATTATTAATAATTTGACAACTCCATTTACAATATAAATCATGAATTAGGTTATGCTACTAGACATTACATTTACTGTAATTGATAAAAAGTATAAGGTCATCTATTATTAATAGGTGATTAATTCAAGGGGAAGCACTTCTTTCCCATAAATGGCCTTAAATCGCCATATCAATTATATTTATTAATTAATATAATTAAGGGATATTGTTTCATTATGAAAACCATACAATAAGGGGTCTCATATCTCATCACCTAGACCGATCTAAAAAATAATATATTTTCTTCAGAAAAGTATCATTAAACCAAAAAGAACAAATTTATCCAAGGAAGATATCATCCTACCTCTTAGGGAAACTCATACACCTCTTTACTGTGATGATGAAATTCCACTCAACATGGTTTTAGGACTATAACATATCATGATTTATTATAATGTATGAGTCTAGAACATTATTTTTGATGCCACACACCATTTCATGAGCCATGGATATGTAATTATGAGTGGGTCTACCATTAAAAAAGACATGTTGCTCATTAGAGACCCTTCTAAGAAGGAAATTGACCATTATTCAGTTTATAATAGTATAAGAACATTACATGGTAAATTTTAAATGCTTATTAGACTATATTTCTTTATTGAGGGCGGGCTATTAAATATGTGAACAAGAATTAATCTGGTGAACCATCCCAATTGAGGTAAAATCCCCAATGGAAATAGTAATCGATGTAACAAAAAATCTCATTCATAATTTGGTACAAATATGTAATATATAAAGATCCATTGAATCCATCAAATATTGGGAATCTATAAAATATAAGATTTAGACATAACTTCCAAACCACATGCATGTCTAAAAACATCTCATATCTCTCTCTGATGTTAGGGGATACAACAACAGGGATAGAGTCAAAAAAGTTTAAATTTCAAATGTGGTATACATCCTATATGTGATGGTTATTATATTATAGTAAGTACCAAAAATGGAACCAAACTATTCCTCCCACCACCTGAGAGTCAATAGTGACAAAAAAATCTTTAGTGGTGATATTCTGAGATTTGGAACACATTATTTCATTTATACATTACAAAAATAAATAGATATTTTAATCATCTTATATAATCTAGGTCATCATAGATATATCCGGAAAAATTATTTCATGTTATAGGAGCATGTCGCCAAGCTGATTATTCATGTATAGCTAGATTCTAAAAACATCATCATCCCATTGTGATTCATGATCCTGATAGGCATGTTTGATATTATCCTTAATATTTTCCATGATCAAGAATAATGATGTATTGTAAATAAAAAAATATATATGTCCTCCTTAATCTATACAATCTTCCAATGATATCCAACATAAGAGGTCTCTTTCAAGGGTATTTCCCATGAAGACAACAATAGAGATGTAAAATTAACTTCTCCCTCCCAACATCTATATTAGAAGAAATGATCATGGATTTTAATTTCACATGCTTTGAAAAGAATAATAGTGGTGTGATAGAATAATTCATGACCATATGCTACACAATATAATATGGGATGGTCAGGATGAACATCATATTTTAGAGGCAGTGATCTTGCCAGCTCCAAATAAGATGGATTCCCTTTAAATTATTACACAATGTATACATATATATTGAGTACCCATGGACATGGAGAAAATTTTGAGCCATAAATCTTAAGATAATTTATCTGCCCCAAAATGAATAAGCCCCTCCACCATTCCTTTTTGAATAATCCAAAATGAAATTAAATTCATTACAGACTATCTGGGACACATTCCATTGGTTGAAGCTACAAATATCCTTCCAAATAAGATCATTTTATAAGGTGTTTTTTATTTCATTTAAATGTTTTGATGTTAATTTTTTAACATATGCATGAAATTAAGAATACTCTCTGCCGCATTCACTCCCTCCACCACTTTTGGCATGAATTGATGACATGGAAAATGTTGTAGGGGGGGTTTTGCCTTTTGTCTTTACATTAGAAGAATGTTGGTCACCCCCCCCCCCCTTCTCATTACATCAATATTCCCTCATCTATATTCATTAAACTACTTCTATCCCTAAATAAGATAATATCATGTGTGGTGTTTGTAGTCTAAAATAAGTTCCTATTTTTTTTTGGCAAAGTGTCATTTATATGTATTTTTTGTTTAATTTATAGTTATTATTTTAATTAATTGATTTTTTAGTTTTAAATATATTATTTTTCTAGTAGTTTAGTTACTTGTCAATATTTTTTTTTATGTTAATTATTTAGATATATATAGTTTGAGATAATAGATATTATTAGTAATTATTAACTATTGATTAACTATAAAATTCTATGTGAATAAACAATCTAAAATTTTAGAAAGATACTGATTATGTGGTTCTCTAAGTAACCAGGTTAATGTCTTTATACAAACAAGTGGATGTGGCTTTGGTATAGATGTACCTATGGGTAAAACCTGAAAACACCAATTTGACCAATATTCAAACTAAATATAGTGGACAACAAAAGGCCTTTCTACACTCATAGTTTGACACTTTTAGGGGATGTGCTTTAGTTTGTTCATATTATCTTTATAAACTACTAAAATATCTATTAAAATATAATATTAAATCATTATATTTGTCCGTGGTAAAATGATAATTATGTTAATATAAAATTAAATGGACAAGGAAAAGGACAATAAAGAGTGTAAGTTTTTATTAATAATTTATTTCTTTTTAGTGAGTTTTCATTTTTTAATTTATTATATAGTTTAATTATTTATATATAGTTTATAAATAATAGTTATTATTTGTAATGAATAATTACAGAATAATTAATGAAACCCTTAGGATATAAAATTGATTAAATGCAATAATTAGATAATAATAATTAATTAATTAATATCCCATGATTGATGATTGAATAAGGAAATATTATAGACTGGTTAAATAATGATTAACTAAATAATATTTTGGTAATGATTAACTACTGATTACATAATTATTAACTAGTTAAAGATTTTTACTAAAAAACATGAGTATCATAGTTTAGTATATAATATGTTTTCTAAAATTTTGGTATCATAATGATTATATAGTTTATAAATGATAGTTATTATTTTTAGTGATTGAGTCTTGATTAATTAATCAATTACATAAAATTAAAAAATGAATACATAGAATTATTTTTGAATAATACTGATCACTAATAAAATTATAATTATGATCATACAATGTGAATTGGAGAAAAAAAACATATTAAATAAAACATTAATGCATAATAGAAAACAATACATTTATTGAAATTTTTAAAAAGAACATGGCTTGGATTAGATTAACTTCACTTCAGATGTGATATAAAATCCATCTTATTTTTAATTTTTAGCTTAACAACATATTCTAAAGATATGTACTTACCTTTTGAACTTTTCAATGTTTTTTCCTTCTAAAGAAATATAAGATGACATCTATGATATATCATTAGAAGGATAAAAGATTATAAAATTTCAAAATTTATGTAAATCTCCTCATAATACGTTATTAATATGCTAATTGAAAATAAACTATATAATACCTAAATTCTGAAATGAGACTCTTCTCTTCCAAACCACATTCTATTGAAATATATCAATGAATTTCTTCTATTTTATAAAACATTATTTTTTATTTAATGTGTTTTTTTCACTATTTCACTATATATGATATTAATTATCATTTTATCAATGAAAAATAAAATAATTTTATGTTTTCACTTCTTTTTAACATGGTTTCCAAAACATTTAGTGAGTTATATTCTAATAAACTTGTATATAATTAAACATTACTATCATAGGTTATGGTATAAAATGGTGTCCTAAAATTTGATTCTAATAAATAATATATGGTTCAAAATCATTTTAAATATTAGTTACACTATCATAATCATGATCAAATAACATTTTTCACGTATGGAGTCGAGTTTTCTTATCCGTACGGCTATAGAGAGGTTATTCAAAATGAAAAAGGAGTTTCATATAGTAAAAAACCATCATCAGTGGTTAGTAATCCAAATTTTCTAACCCTAAGTGACCTTCAAGAAAAAATTCACAATTCTATATATTAGATTCACAATCAAGAGATAATGTTGATGAGCTATATAAATTTTAAATTCCCAAAAATGATGAGGCATCTAGCTTTTCAATTGGTTGTTTATGCGTAGTGGGTCCAAGAAATAAATTTATTTTATTAGGGGTCATATGGTACCATGATGGATTTATATGTTAATGATTCTATTTTCCAATAACATCTAGTTTTACAAAGATTTATACGTACAAGAGTGGTTGAAAATGGTCTACCCCATGAAATCGAGCCTATTCCAAATGATGCAGAAGAGGACAACCTAAATGATCTATTGGATATACATGTCAATTCAAATACTAATGAGGAGATTTTTAATGATGGAATAGATAGTGATAACAATGTTTATGAGGACATAGAAACATAATTTGGGGATGTTGTTTCTAGAAATTCATTAGTTATACAACACCCTTGACCCATAATAATTCATCCACCACTCATTGCACCACGGTCAAAAGCAATTACATGTGTAGCTAAATTAAACTAAAATGTTCTAACACCCACAACAGAGTTTCTGAATGATTTACCCAATATATTTTATGATCTAGAATAAATTTTTTATGTTGGAATGAAATTTCAATGTAAAGATGAATTAAAAAGTACCCTAAAAGATTTCAAATTGAGAGGCACAACATATTTATTGTTCAAGAATCAGGATGTAATAAATATATAAAATAGTGTTAGAAGTATAGGGATGATTATAGATTCTTCGTGATGGTGAATCCATACATTTAATTTGGAGGAATGAAAATATCGAGAAATGGGGCAGCTCATACTTGCTTCCAGTCAATCCAAACACAAGTTCATACCTCATTTGATGCATAATTGTTTTCATCCATTGTCATTGAGATGATTAGTAAATGAAAATATGCTCATATGTTCCTTCTGAAATAGAGGATAAATAACCATTCATTTATAATATTTCATATAATAAGACAGGAATGGAGAAGAAGAAGGTAATTACTATGGTTTATGGTAATTAGGATATCTCGTATCAGGAATTTCCAAAATTTATATCCATAAGGTGGAAAAATAAACATCTTTTATTCCATCGTGATACAATGGAAAATGTGTCTCAAGATAACTTACCTGATCCATCTTGTGTTTGATTTCATCAGTTTTTATAGGAATTCCTCCACATGTATCTCTACATTTCATTTTAGAAAACAATTCATTCTGATTATTGGAATGTTTCTATACGAAAAATTAAATTGTTTATTTTTTATTATGGAATGCCAAGATGGAAACCACTCAAATGTTCCTCTTGAAATTTCTATTATGGAGAACTAAAACTATGAATCATGGAGTTGGTTTTTGGCATGTATCAGTAACAATTTCATCCAAATCCATGGTGTCTGATTGATTTTTATCAGCCTTATAAAATCAATGTGGACCCTGATACATGGACACCCATCAATGCACATCATCAGTAATAAATTAGACACATTTCTAGTAATGTAAGGAAAACATTCCAAAATAAACCAGTGATGTAAGAAATCACGAGGATATGTATTTAATGTTGTTGATATTTGTTACTTTTTCCACACAAAGATGAAACTAATTTATGAGAAATATGATAAATTCTGTGTATCATATTTTCTAGAAAAATGGAGATTTTAATAATATTCCAAATGAATCCTCATGTTTAATCAAGAAGTGTATGATTATATGATCTGAATTCAAAAATAAAAATGTACATTTATATATGAAGGGGGAAGAGGTATAGATACATGATGACAAAAATTGTAGAGTTAATCAATAGTGTCTTCAAGTGGATCACAAATTACCTATAACTGCCATAGTTCAAGAGACATTGTATCATTGTGTAATGTAATTCATTGATAGAAAAAAATAACATCAAACAGAATATGGAAGGGGATACGGTATGGATGGAACATTCATTGACATATTGAAATGAACATTGAAGATGATTCTAGTTATCATTTCATCATTTTCTACCATGAAGAAGATTTATTTGATATTCAAGATAGATCAGGTCCAGTCACAACAAACATCAATGAAAATATGATGGTATTACTAGAAGAGAGGAAATTCCATAGTAGAAACATCCAGTTCTTCCATGCATACATCCCATCACAGCATCTGCATCATTGAACATATCATTGGAAGCATATGTTAATCCAGTGTACTAGATGGACACCATTTCTAACTATTATGCTACACCATGGAAGCCTATTCGGGAGATTTGTTATTTCCCAATGCATGAAAGCCTACTGATTGTGATACCTGACATCAATCGGTTATGTAAATATATAATACTGAAGGCTAGCAGGTTGTTGAATGAGATAGAATATCCTAGCGAATATGGGAAAATATTGAGATGCACAATATTTCATCATGAAGGAAATGACTCAAAAAAATTCCATAACATTGTTGGGTCATGTTCACACTCTCAACAACAATGATTTATTCTCTCAACTGTGATATTCTCATATTATAAATTATATGCTGTTATATCTTCTTTTTTACCTTAGATTCCATACATTCTTTGAATAATATTATAATAATCTTATATACAATGAAACAGTATTATCCTATATTAGGGTACAAAAAGAAATTATAATCATTCACTATAATAACTATTATATGATCAACCATATTTTTCAATATTAGTTAGAGTATCATAATCATGATTAAAAAATTCCTTGTAGAGAGTGGTGTTTTCCATATGTGTACTTCTATATTGATATTATTCATACATAGAATGTAGCTTCATATAGAAGCCATTCCAAAAATTAGTTAGTACAACTGATTATATAACACTAAGTGAACTTCATGAATGAATTCATTGAAATTGAACCATTGTTCAGAAGGAATGGTGAAAACAATGATGGTGTTGACATAAACCCATTCCCTAACCGAGAAGAGGACAAATGAAAAAAAAGTAATATTTTAAAAAATGAGGTAAAATGAAAGGAACACTAAATCAATTTAATTATGGGATAAAATGAAAATGGTTTTACATCATCATTGTCTTCATTTTCACAGTTACTCCTGCAACATGTTTCATTTTTGACGAATTCTTTCTTGATGGTCACTTAGTGTTACAGAATCTGATGTACTATCCACTACTATTGGTTTTGTTCTCTAAGAATATTTTTACTAAATTTGAAAACATTCCCTTATTTGTTTTATATATGATCAGAATCTCCACCTGTGCATATATGAATAATATTATTCATTTTGTATAGTTATCATAGTTTGCAAAATACATTTACTATCGAATAACAATAATCCTTTAATACTCTCATTAAAAGGAATATGATAAGTTCATTTGAGGTGACATTAAAACATAATCAATCAATCCCTGGCTAAACCATAAAGAATACATGTGATAAAATATTCATGAAACATACCACCATGTAGAAAATAATACATAAATTACAAAGCACAACATTTTTTATTAAAATTTTACATAACTATGAAAAGATGATTATATATATAAATACGTAAAACCATATCTGAAAAAACACTATTTTCTAGGTACTATAATATCATAAAAACAATATTGTAATATTCATTGAAGAACATGAAAACATGATCTTTTCTTTTGGTAAAAAATATCTTCATAAAACAATGTGAATAAACATGGATTGGCTTATATACTACAATTTATAAAATTTTGTTGACCACAATGTTATATTTAAAATAAAAACGTATGAATCATTTCATTTATATATATATATAGATGTAGGATACCATACTAATCAATGAGTAGTATAGGCATGTTTCCCATGTCGTATTAGATGGTGGTGATGTACAACCCATCAGTCCGTGTCGAGCACATCGTTTTAATCACGTGGAGCTTCGACATGCCATTATTCCATACATGTGTTATACTAGCTTCTATTTCATTAATATATCAAATCTTACATTTTTGGACCATCTATTCTTGCTACCCTCATTGAGATTTGGAGAGTAGAGGCAAACACATTCCACGTTCCTACAGAAGAGATGAACATAACCCATGTGGATGTGGTTGTGCTTGTCGGTCTTCTTATTCATGGGGAAGCTATTATTGGACCCACATGGGTATCTTGGACATACCATACTCAGTGATTTTTAGGTGCTGACATTTTGTATGACCGTAGTTCTATAGATGGCGAGTAGATATATATTCCCTAGATGGCGGAGCAGATTCCACATTTACCTGATGACGATGACAACCAGTCTATCACAACTTATGCTCGTGCATATAATTTATAGATCTTAAGAGGGACCCTATTTGCTGATCACTCAAGGGTGCACATTCACATGATGTATCTTTCCATTTTATAAGACTTTTATTTTGTAAGGTCATAATGTTGGGGATCACCATTCATGACATAAACAATTATATCAATGTGTTGGGTATCTAGGAGAGACAACAGATATCTCGAGGGTTTCGTCATCCTTCTTCAAAAGTTGGAAAATGAGAGTATCCCCTCATTTCGGTATCAGCATGATGTTCAGTCACTCCCCATGGAAGTGATTCATGGAACTCCACCTGGATGCTAGTATGTTCACACATCTCTATAGGATTTTGATGATACTAAGAGTAATTAAATTTTATTTCTAATTATTTTTCACCTTCGATAATTTTTTGGTGGTGTTAGAGTCACACTTTTTTCAGGGTTCCAAAACACCATTAGGGGTCATATCTCCTCACGTTATACTATCTATTACTCGACTAGGAATTTTTATACAATCTATCGCTATCTAAAAAATTAAATAATAGAATATATTTTTTCCAATAATATGACTTTTTTGATAAAGGCCACATGTCATTTCAAATTAGAAGGATTCCATACTGGACTATACTAGACATGTTTCCTACATACTTCAATGCTGGACTTGATGCTTTTATGGTTCTAGTGCCCCTCATTCACTAACATATTGTCATATTGATGCAACCTAATAGAGTCATGCACATGTGTTTTTGTGTTCAGCTGATTCCACTGCCGCCATGACAGATTGATGAGCTTCATGGGGTGAAGCAGATAGAGAGGTAGGATGAGGGCTATTACAAAGTACATTCCCACATTCTCGACTAATGTGGTAGATGCATAGTGTTTTGAATCTAGAGTGTACCCATGATGGGATTCATTTTTCAAAGCTAGTCTAATATGATACATGGTATAGACTGATGTTTATACTGTATCTTATATAACACAGAGGAGATCTTCATAATATTATAAGTTAATAAAATTACATTAGTTTTATTATTGAGTTATTTTATAATTCATTGTGAATCACTTTATAGGGTACTCACATAGAGCATCTTATCCATATGATTTTTGAAGAGGAGGAGGGGGTCTTTAGTTGAGAAGCATTGCATGATGTAGCATTAGGGATGAGGTCATATTATTATTTATATTCTGAAAGCATCTTCGAGATTCCATCCTAGATAGAGGATATTACTTCCCAGAGGAACATCCTCCAATAGCTTCTGGTGCTGAGGAGCCACGATGATGAGGACATAGACTATGTCGTATTGCACGTGAGGCCTCACCTATTCCATAGGTAAGGGTTAACCATTTAACAATATATCTTTACCCAATTGAGGATGTGCTTCAGGTGGCACATGATCCATCAATCATGTTTGGATATTCATAGTTCCCTCAAACATGGGGTTCAAATCTATCATATCCTTTGGGTCTAGATCCATCACAGTCATAGGGTCCATATCCATCACTAACATGATTCACTGATGAAAATGATGGAAGGTCCTTCTACTAATCAAGTGGGAGAAGGATTGGGAGCATAGTATGAAATGATGTTGACCCCATATCCCATTGAAACATAGGTGGAACATAATAAATTTGACATTATAGTTCATGAGGATCATCCCTCTCTAGGTCATCAGACTCCACCCCAGTATGGAGCTTGGCGATCTCGACACGGGCATACCCTTCGCCGAACACCATGTGGTATGAAATCTCCTCCTCATATAAATTTATAGTACTTGTTCATGTATATTTTTTACATCTATTGAAATGTTGATATAGTTATTAATTTTAACCCTTTTTAAATAGATATCTAGTTTTTTAGACTTTATTAATATTTTAGGAATAGTTTATATTTTTAGAATTTAAATGTTGACTACTTGAAAAATAATAATATGTATGAAATCTCAAGTAGATAACTTTAAAATCATATAAATTATAAATTATAACAATAATCTAAATTAAATTTTAAATATAGCTTAATCATCTAAATGGTTTTTGGAATTAAAATGCGTTTCATAAATAAAATAAATAAAAAAATGAACGGAATGAGAAAAATATATTTCAAATACCATTTCAATGGTTTAAAACTATATTTATATTTAATTTTTAATAAAATATTGATGAAGTTTGAACATTCTATATTAAAACTATCCCTAGATATTGAACTATGCTAAAGACCCATTTTATCTTTCAAGACCATTTCTCTCTTAAAGACCCATTTTTACCCAGTGATATTTATATCAACTTGATGATCCTCTAGAATCCAAGTGGTGAGAACGATCTAGGTGGGTGGCTACGATGAAATTTTTTCAATTTATCCCATACCTTATTATTGTTTATACCCTTTAGTTACTAGCCTTTATTTATATCTATTGACTATAACTACCATGAATTATTTTCATTTAAAGACCCATTTTCATCCCATGATATTTATATCAACTTTAAGATCAACCTTAACCAATACGTATGTAACGCCCCGACCCTAATTACCTAGAGTCGGTGCATTATTACATAACATTGGCATGATCACGATAAAGATCAAGTATCGAAAGACCGATTAGTTTAGTAGCCTTGGAATAACTAGATACATCTATAAATTTTACATTACATCATAAAAAAAGACATCTTGTCTTCATATCCCCTCATACTATCCCTGCAGGTCATTCATAAATTACTTCTTCATAATCCTAGGAAAAAAATAAATCATTGAAAGGGGTGAGCTCATATGCTCAGTAAGGATAACATTATAGCAGAAGCTTTCATAAATAAGAATAAACACTTAAGGCAATTTATAACTAAAACAAAAGCCTTTTAAACTTGAACTTCAGTATAAAATGGCAAAGGTAAAATGAAATAATGCCATTTACATACTCACATGGATATTCTACTAGTTGAATGATCACATGAAATATAAATAACCACTTTCATAATGATGGAATGCATAATGCCAGACTATCATAACCACATAGCCAAGGCCTCGTGCCAAGACTACAAATAAGATTTTGCCAAGGCCTTGTGCCAAGACACTAGTTTGTCTCATGAGACCTACCGATGCATCGAGGAGCTATAGTGAGCTCCACCCATCACTTATTAAGTCCAATGCATTCCTCAAATGAATAGGTTTAAGCATAAAATAAACATTCGTATTAAGACTAGCTTACGAAATGTCAATACTTTAACCACAAACCATGAATGGTATAAAAATAGAACATCCACAGTCAAATATAACTCATTTGATAAAATATAGAAGATTGTATTATATCACATTAACCTCAATCATGAATAACAAAGGATGTTGACATAGATGAAAATAATCATCAAAACTATTTGAGAGAAATATCCCCCTTTTCTTGAAAACATTTAAAAGTCACACTATTTGTCAAGAAGCCATTTAAAAATAGATTTTTGAATCAAAGTGTCCCATACCACTTTGAAACTTTTTAAAGGGAGTTTTAATTTCTAAACTTTAATGTCCATATAAATAAATCCTTAAAACCATTTTTAAAACATGGACATTAATGAGAAATATTTAGATGAATAAGTCGTTAAAACATTTAAAAAATGGTATTTTAGTTAGAGATTCTAACCAAAAGAGAGGAACTTGAATACAAATAATTGAGGTAATAAAAACTTTGTAATATCATGAGAATAAAGGGAATTCATGATATACTATGTCAAAGTACATTATATACACCACATAAAAGTGATATGGTGTATATCAACAAAGAAGTCTCAATGGAATGTAAGTTGAGATGAAATCTCTCATAAAGGCCATATCCTTAGGTTAAGGATAAATCAACAACATAATTATGTGTGAAAAATATAAATACACTAAATATGATTGGATATTCAGTGTAAAAAAATCAAAGTATATTCACACATATTCTTGTAAAAACAACACCAACGAATTGGATGTTTAACTCAACAAATGGTGAAAGAGTTAAAATTACTCTTATCAAATTCATATCAATGACTTGAGAATTTTCAATGGAGTGATTATGTGTATCAAATGTACATCCACAGGAAGGGGAGTGGAAATTATGAAATAATCAAATGAATAGTGATTCCAGACAGAATCTTGGGGTAGTATAATCAATGAAATATGCGTAAAGCCAAAAGAGTGGAAATTGAAATCTCAAATTCCCTTATCGATTAGGTAACTTAAGAAACAAAAACCCATGAAAGAAATATCAAACCATGATGATGTAAATATCCATAAAATAATGTATATTACACAATGAATACAATCATGGGCGGTACACATACACCACATGCAATAATTAAGTGGTGAACAATGGAATTCTCACGAAATTAAGAGTGAGTTAAGAAACCCCTTACCACGTTAATCAACTGAGTCGTATGGCCAAAAGTTAATAACCACCAAATTATTTACAGAATAACATGAATATAAAGAGAATCATGATAATATATATCAAATGGCCGTACACAATACACCACTTTCAATAATTTAGTGGCGAACAATGGAAATCTCACGGAATTGAAAGTGAGATAAGAAAATCCCTTACTTGTACTTTTTCCTTGGTCGATGGTAGGTTTACCTCCTGTATAATGGTGAAATAATTGTTATTGAATAATACAAGGATCATTTACTTTAATATGATATCATATATGATCTTTTAACATTGATTTGTTAATAATATCTTAGAATTATCGTTATTTCTGGTGTTAACGGGTTCATTTTACTTTATATTATTTTTTATGTGAGCCATATTCGTTATTAATGGGATGTATATTATTCATATCCAGAATGATACCAAGTCCTTAGATACTATTTTTAAATCATCAAATTATAATTATACTTGAATGGATAAGATGCACAATGAATCTCATCGCGTTCGTGGAGACGGTAGTCCGTACATACGCACGAGCGACAATATCATTCTTTTGATATTAAAATAATATATATATGGATTTTATATAATATATACAGAATCATTATCATGTTATATTTATTATTTACATGAGTTACACATCATTATTATACCCATCCAAATAATAATATATTGAATAACAATTACACCACGACGTGGAGACGGTAAGCCGTACGTACGCACGTATGGTGACATGTTATTCAAAGGATGGATAGAATAGTGAATATGGTTGTACCATATTTATAATAACATCACAGTATATATATGATACTGGAGTTATTATTTTATAATGGTAATAACAAAGAAAGAGGAAGTGTAAGAAGAAAGGAACTTAAAAAGGGGTGGTGAAAACATTACCTCTTCTTCGGGTTCTTCCTTTTGATTTGATCAAACGGGCTCATTAGGTTGGCTTTATGATCAAACTAAGGCCTCTAGGTTGTAGTGAGGGAAGTTGGGAGAGTATTTGGGCAGAGTTTGGCCGAACCAAAAGGCTTTGAAGGTGTGAAGAAATGAGAAGGAGGAGTGCCTTTTTATAAGAGGGGTGAGGGGAACCTTTGGAAAAACTAGAGATATTAGTTTATAATAAATTCATATTCGGTTTCCAATGGCTCCAAAGTTTACTATTCAAAGGTTAAGGTGGGGATGGGTCGAAAAAAACTCAACCAATAGAATTTAGATAGGTGTGGGTACCTATATTAACCTTATCTTTATGTATTAACTCTAAGTTAATTAGTTTCACTTTTACATTGTCTCTTTATATTTTTATATTATATGGTTAATAAACATACCATATACATACAATCGACCACCAAGTGGTCCATTAATGATACACCTATCATGATATAAGTCTCTTGGCCGATCCTTAGATTTTTGGGAATTTAATATTAATTAATAATATAATATTTGTTTTAAAAACTCTTTTATGTCAATTTTGACACTATTCAATAGTTGATTTTTTTGAAACTCATAACAGATTGATTACTTCGAAAAAAGTCAATTAAATCAATACTAATATATCATATTATCCTAGAAAATTAGTTTAATTCATTAAAAGTTTCAGATTATATTTATTTGGGTATTAAAATATCAATTATTTTAATTTTCCACTATTATAGTAATTAGTGCATCATCATTGTGTCATACATAAAATAAATTATTTAATGTCTAAAAATTCTAAATAAAATACCATTATGTAGGAAATATTTTTTTCTTTCTAATGAATATTTATAATAGAAAATAAAACATATATAACCCTATTTAAAAATTGTTTTTCTAAAAGATATATGCTTGTGTCATTTTTGTATTCATTTTAACTTAATTAAAATAAAGTGTCATTATCACTTACAAGTGGATCCATGGGGTCCCAAAATCGACCCAAATATACCCATGGTCGACCATGTATCAACCAATAGGGTTAATACACGTTTTAGGGTAATTTAGTATTATTATAAAATTATTTTTTAACCCATATTGACCAGATTTACCCTTAACCATGGTAAATAAAATATTTACCGCAGTAATTATTCAAAATGTCTAAAAATAAAAGTTACCTATTTACACAATTTGAACATCCTGATTCCAAATATGGAATCCATTTTTCTAAATTCAAAACACAGAAGTGGCAGAAATTAATTTAAAATTAATTCCCGCTGTCAAAACAAAAAGCGTGTTTTTAAGAGATAATAACTATCAAAAGATTGACACTTGTTTATGTTCGGTTTAATTGTAAAACTATGTCCAATGACCAAAATTATATTAAATGGTAAAAATATATTATAAATATACTTTAAAACTACTAAAATTCATAATTTATCACTATTAATTATTTTAATTAAAAAAATTGTTTTTAATTAAAATTTAGTAATTTTCACTATTCATCAAAATATGAAAGTTATCCAAAAAGTACCAAAATTTCACCCTAGGATAATTTCGATATTAAGAATCCAAAAATTAAGTCCATTTGAGCGATAGAATTTATAAAATTTCAAAAAGTAGGTATTACTATTCATAACGGCTAGTTTGATTGGTTATGGTGTGTTAAAATCTCGAAGTTGTGTACAATGCATGCCATTGCATTATTCGAAAGGAAATATACCGAGGAAACTTGGGGTGTTACATTCTCCCCTCCTTCAAAAAATTGAGTCCTCGCAATTTTAAAAATTTTTCTTGGGAATATAATGGAAAGTCCCACATCGGAAAAAGAGCCAATAAAACTATCACTTTGAAAGAAAGAAAGAGAGGTATAAGGGTCATCCAAGATAACCCATACTAGGATTCCATGTAAGAAAACATGGATATGGATGATAAACTAAGTGTGAAGTTCTGATGGAGAGGGATAGAAATCATGATCAGGAGAAAGCTAACAATGAGAAAACCACAAACTTGTGTTGGGACAAACGACCATTAGTCTCTTAGTAGGAAAGTAAACGGACAACATTTTTTTTAAAGTTACATTACATAAGGAAGATGAATTAATTTATGATATTGACTAAGAACATTATGAGATATACTTAAATTTTAAGTAAAGTTTCTTTCTTTAATTAATTTCCACCACTAACTCAATTTTTTTTTAAACGATGAGTATTCAAGAAGACTTGGTCACACTGGAAGAGCTAGAATAAACTTCTATAGAATCACATGATCCGTGCAAGATAAACCATATATTTACATTGTCTTTGAAGATTAATCAAAACCAAAATGGTTAGTGAATGATCTAATGATTCCCCAAAAGGATATTCATTGAGATAAATATGCACTAATCGTAATTTCTAAAATTAAACCAACAATACCCCAAAGTTAAATAGATACCATTCAATACCCAATTGCCCTTAAAATCCTTTAATATAATCCAAACTAATATTGAAACCCAAATCATAGAAGAATTTGATTATGTAGTCTCCAATGTTACATTGTATCTCCAAATGACATCAAATACTCTTAAGGTCACATACATAAAAGTAATTAACATCATCACATATTCTCTGTTATAGGTTAATAATTTCCATAAATAACCCAAATCACTATAAATCAACAATAAAAACGTAGATAAAAATCCACCATTACTCTACAAATGAAACCCCATTGTATTCTATTTTCCTTGGGCATATAGTGTTTCCAACAAAGCGAACATCTTCCAAAATAACATTTATCACTTAATCACCAAATCATTTTCCTATACCAAGGGTATTCATTTGATAAGACATAAGAACCCAAATCATCTTATTATTGATCAATAAAATCATTTAACAAAAAAAAAATAGTCACATTAACCAGGGACTTCACGTAGTCCAGTGGTAGGCGATAAATCCCAATCGCACTTTGGTTGTGGGTTCGATTCCCACAGCTTTGTTCGACGTGACAGGTTGTCAAACGGTCTGCGTGTTGTCTTTTTTCAAAAACTATATTTTATAATATTACCAAAATGAGATAAATTCCTCAAAATAACATAATTTAACCACAAATGTTATATCATACTTTGCATTTTCATCCCAAATTATAATAACTTATCATTTTCTCAAACCCCAATGATCATATAAAACCAAATGGTTATTTATACCTATATCCACAAGAGAAGATACAATTCTTCCTCAAATATCATTCTCACATGGAAAACAGCGGGGTTATAAATACAAGAGAAAATTATTCCAAAGTAAACCCATCAACAAGGAGTGCTAATACTTTTTAAATTTTTCTCCAACCATTTATTTCCACATAGCTTCTTCTTTGACCAAGAAAATATTCTATAGAATAGGACATTCACTCGGGTAATGGACATGTCCCCTACATTTACGGCAAATGACTGTAAATGGACTCTTGGGACCATTTTTATCTTCTTCCATAGTACTCTTCATTTTTCTTCGGCAATTCTTCACTTTATGTCCTTCCTTCCCGCACGTAAAATATTTCGTTGTCCCATTGAGACACTTTCCTGGGTGTCTCTTTCCACATTTCCTGCATGATGAAAATTGAGGTTTCTTTTCTCCATGGTCTCCATTGTTGGAGATCTTATCATTTGTCACCTTTCTCTTCCTTGTTGAGTCTGGGAGTTGGTTAATATATATGTTGTTGATCATATTTTTGGAAAACTGATTTGGCATAAAGACGATATCTTTTACGCCTATCAACATTCCATTTTGTTGCTCATTTCCACCACCGTTCCCACCTTGTACATCATTCTCAAAGTCACTATGACTTCTTTGGAATCCATCCATTGACTAAAACCAGAAAGCATTGTGTGAGTAATAGTAGTCGTAAAATCATTTAGAGATTAAAATGTCACCATATTCTCAATTTGAAACATATTAGGATTAACCAAGGTCATTTACTCTCATCTTATGTATATATTACTTAAATCGGTTTGTAAAGAAAATGTAAATTATCCTAAGCATATCCCCCGGGAGTGTCGTAACCAAGAGTGCAGCAAGGCCCTTTGTCGTGCACCAGTTCCCGTTCGAGTCTAGCTCAAAGCGGTGTTTTCGGGTTACCCCTAGGTACATCTGTGCCAGAGCCGCCTCTACCTGCTCGTATCCAGACAGGGATGTATTTCATGGAAAACTCACAAAATCTCCACAATACCAAAATTCTAGGAAGTTCTTTTATACTAATCCTCAAAGTTCATTTTAGGACTACATACTCTAGTCAGAGTTTATCTAAATCTAGCTACCAAGGTTTGTACTAAACTTCCTCTGATACCAACTGTAACGCCCCGACCCTAATTACCTAGAGTCGGTGCATTATTACATAACATTGGCATGATCACGAAAAAGATCATGTCTCGAAAGACCGATTAGTTTAGTAGCCTTGGAATAACTAGATACATCCATAAATTTTACATTACATCATAAAAAAAGACATCTTGTCTTCATATCCCCTCATACTATCCCTGCAGGTCATTCATAAATTACTTCTTCATAATCCTGGGAAAAAAATAAAACATTGAAATGGGTGAGATCAGATGCTCAGTAAGGATAACATTATAGCAGAAGCTTTCATAAATAAGCATAAACACTTAAGGCAATTTATAACTAAAACAAAATCCTTTTAAACTTGAACTTCAGCATAATATGGAAAAGGTAAAATGAAATAATTCCATTTACTTACTCACATGGATATTCTACTAGTTGAATGATCACATGCAATATCAATAACCACTTTCATAATGATGGAATGCATAATGCCAGACTATCATAACCACATAGCCAAGGCCTCGTGCCAAGACTACAGATAAGATTTTGCCAAGGCCTTGTGCCAAGACACTAGTTTGTCTCATGAGACCTACCGATGCATCGAGGAGCTATAGCGGGCTCCACCCTTCACTTATTAAGTCCAATGCATTCCTCATATGAATAGGTTTAAGCATAAAATAAACATTCGTATTATAACTAGCATACGAAATGTCAATACTTTGACCACAAACCAAGAATGGTATAAAAAAGAACATCCACAGTCAAATATAACTCATTTGATACAATATAGAAGACTGTATTGTATCACATTAACCTCAATCATGAATAATGAAGGATGTTGACATAGATGAAAATAATCATCAAAACTATTTGAGATAAATATCCCCCTTTTCTTGAAAACATTTAAAAGTCACACTATTTGTCAAGAAGCCATTTAAAAATAGATTTTTGAATCAAAGTGTCCCATACCACATTGAAACATTTTAAAAGGAGTTTTAATTTCTAAACTTTAATTTCCATATAAATAAATCCATAAAACCATTTTTAATACATGGACATTATTGAGAAAGATTTAGATGAATAAGTCTTTAAAACGTTTAAAAATGGTATTTTAGTTAGAGATTCTAACCAAAAGAGAGACACTTGAATACAAATAATTGAGGTAATCAAAACTTTGAAATATCATGATAACAAAGGGAATTCATGATATAATAT
Organism: Viscum album; assembly: GCA_963277665.1. NCBI lineage: Eukaryota > Viridiplantae > Streptophyta > Magnoliopsida > Santalales > Viscaceae > Viscum > Viscum album. Next base: position 1,500,026,780 of record OY728161.1, read on the forward strand.
GTCAAAGTACATTATATACACCACATAAAAGTGATTTGGTGTATATCACCAAAGAAGTCTTAATGGAATGTAAGTTGAGATGAAATCTCTCATAAAGGCCATATCCTTAGGTTAAGGATAAATCAACAACATAATTATGTGTGAAAAATATAAATACACTAATAATGATTGGATATTCAGTGTAAAACAATCAAATGATATTCACACATATTCTTGTAAAAACAACACCAACGAATTGGATGTTTAACTCAACAAATGGTGAAAGAGTTAAAATTACTCTTATCAAATTCATATAAATGACTTGAGAATTTTCAATGGAGTGATTATGTGTATCAAAAGTACATCCACATGAAGGGGAGTGGAAATTATGACATAATCAAATTAATAGTGATTCCACACATAATCTTGGGGTAGTATAATCAATGAAATATGCGTAAATCCAAAAGAGTGGAAATTGAAATCTCAAATTCCCTTATTGATTAGGTAACATACGAAACAAAAACCCATGAAAGAAAGATCATATCATGATGATGTAAATACCCATAAAATAAAGTATAATACACAATGAATACAATCATGGGCGGTACACATACACCACATGCAATAATTAAGTGGTGAACAATGGAATTCTCATGAAATTAAGAGTGAGTTAAGAAACCCCTTACCACGTCAATCAACTGAGTCGTATGGACAAAAGTTAATAACCACAAAATGATTTACAGAATAACATGAATATAAAGAGAATCATGATAATATATATCAAATGGCCGTACACAATACACCACTTTCAATAATTTAGTGGCGAACAATGGAAATCCCACGGAATTGAAAGTGAGATAAGAAAATCCCTTACTTGTACTTTTTCCTTGGTCGATGGTAGGTTTACCTCCTGTGTAATGGTGAAATAATTGTTATTGAATAATATAAGAATAATTTACTTTAATATGATATCATATATGATCTTTTATCATTGATTTGTTAATAATATCTTAGAATTATCGTTATTTCGGGTGTTAACGGGTTCATTTTACTTTATATTCATTGTTATGTGAGCCATATTAATTATTAATGGGATGTATATTATACATATCCAGAATGATACCATGTCCTTAGATACTATTTTTAAATCATCAAATTATAATTATACTTGAATGGATATGATGGACAATGAATCTCATCGCGTTCGTGGAGACGGTAGTCCGTACATACGCACGAGCGACAATATCATTCTTTTGATATTAAAATAATATATAAATGGATTTTATATCATATATACAGAATCATTATCATGTTATATTTATTATTTACATGAGTTACACATCATTATTATACCCATCCAAATAATAATATATTGAATAACAATTACACCACGACGTGGAGACGGTAAGCCGTACATACGCACGTATGGTGACATGTTATTCAAAGGATGGATAGAATACTGAATATTGTTGTACCATATTTATAATAACATCACAGTATATATATGATACTGGAGTTATTATTTTATAATGGTAATAAAAAAGAAAGAGGAAGTGGAATAAGAAAGGAACTTAAAAAGGGGTGGTGAAAACATTACCTCTTCTTCGGGTTCTTCCTTTTGATTTGATCAAAAGGGCTCCTTAGGTTGGCTTTATGATCAAACTAAGGCCTCTAGGTTGTAGTTAGGGAAGTTGGGAGAGTATTTGGGCAGAGTTTGGCCGAACCAAAAGGCTTTGAAGGTGTGAAGAAATGAGAAGGAGGAGTGCCCTTTTATAAGAGCGGTGAGGGGCACCTTTGGAAAATCTAGAGATATTAGTTTATAATAAATTCATATTTTGTTTCCAATGGCTCCAAAGTTTACTATTAAAATTTTAAGGTGGGTATGGGTCGAAAAAAACTCAACCAATAGAATTTAGACAGGTTTGGGTACTTATATTAACCTTATCTTTAAGTATTAACTCTAAGTTAATTAGTTTCACTTTTACATTGTCTCTTAGTATTTTTATATTATATGGTTAATAAACTTAACATATACATACAATCGACCACCAAGTGGTCGATTAATGATACACCTATCATGATATAAGTCTCTTGGCCGAACCTTAGATTTTTAGGAATTTAATATCAATTAATAATATATTATTTGTTTTAAAAACTCTTTTATGTCAATTTTGAGACTATTCAATAGTTGATTTTTGTGAAACTCATAACAGATTGATTACTTCGAACAAAGTCGATTAAATCAATAATAATATATCATATTATCCTAGAAAATTATTTTAATTCATTAAAAGTTTCATATTATATTTATTTGGGTATTTATAATATCAATTATTTTAATTTTTCACTATTATAGTAATTACTGCATCATCATTATGTCATAAATAAAATAAATTATATAATGTCTAAAAATTATAAATAAAATATCATTATGTAGGAAATCTTTTTATCTATCTAATGAATATTTATAATAGAAAAGACAACATATATAACCCTATGTAAAAATTGTTTTTCTAAAAGATATATACTTGTGTCAATTTTGTATTCATTTTAACTTAATTAAAATAAAGTGTCATTATCACTTACAAGTGGATCCATGGGGTCCCAAAATAGACCCAAATATGACCATGGTCGACCCTGTATCAACCAATAGAGTTAAGACACGTTTTAGGGTAATTTAGTATTATTATAATATTATTTTTTAACCCTTATTTACCGGATTTACCCTTAACCATGGTAAATAAAATATTTACCGCAGTAATTATTCAAAATGTCTAAAAATAAAAGTTACCTATTTACACAATTTGAACATCCTGATTCCAAATATGGAATCCATTTTTCTAAATTCAAAACACAGATGTGGCAGAAATTAATTTAAAATTAATTCCCGCTGTCAAAACAAAAAGCGTGTTTTTAAGAGATAATAACTATCAAAAGATTGACACTTGTTTATGTTCGGTTTAATTGTAAAATTATGTCCAATGACCAAAATTATATTAAATGGTAAAAAAATATTCTAAATATACTTTAAAACTACTAAAATTCATAATTTATCACTATTAATTATTTTGATTAAAAAATTTGTTTTTAATTAAAATTTAGTAATTTTCACTATTCATCAAAATATGAAAGTTATCCAAAAAGTACCAAAATTTCACCCTAGGCTAATTTCGATATTACGAATCCAAAAATGAAGTCTATTTTGAGAGATAGAATTTATAAAATTTCAAAAAGTAGGTATTACTATTCATAACGGCTAGTTTGATTGGTTATGGTGTGTTAAAATCTCGAAGTTGTGTACAATGCACGCCGTTGCATTATTCGAAAGGAAACATACCGAGGAAACATGGGGTGTTACAACGTAGTTCTTAAAAATGTCTCAAATTTGATCACCAAAAATTTTATTTCTTGAAAACATATCATTTTCACATTCTAGTGTTATTAACATTATTTAAAAGAACATTAAACAAACACATTGTAAATTTATATATATCATAATATACAAATCTATATATTTATAAATATAATGACATATATAATTAAATTATTATTATTATTTAGTATAATGTTACTAGTGTGCCTTCCACCTTTAATACACATTTTATTTAAATTAACCTATATGTTTTAATTCTTTTTATTGAAAACACATTAAAAAAACTCGAAGAAGATCCTTCTATCTTGGGCCGTATCAGGAATAATCAAGGGAAAAAATCTAGAAGAAGCATCAAAGTTGAATATAATTCTAATTTAATGGTAGGAGTTAGTGATATTATATATTGATATGAATATATTTCACAAGATCTTGTTGTATTTATTTTCTAGATCCCCATACATAAAAAAACAAATGAAAATTGTACTAAATAAATGCAAGAATCTATTCTACTGTTGTTTATGTTATATGATTAGAACCAAAGTCACCTTGTTATGATGAAAATATGATTCTAGGATGTCTTCCATTACCCATGACCCTGAGCCACATGAATAAAAATCGTGGATATTTATCATCAAAATTGCTAGTAGCGATCATTGAACTCCAGTAATGACAATCACTTTTGTTGCTTTGATTATGAATATTTCTCCTTATTAATGAGATCCTAAGATTGTACTCTTTTGGGAGAATGAGAAATACCATTTAATTCCATGTTTTTATACATAATATATGATATGATAAACCCATTTGAGATTGATGGGGAACTGGGTGTTGATTTTATGTTTTCAGTTTAGGGGTCATGGACATAGACTCAGGTTCTTTCCCCTTTCAACGAATCAGTTTGAAATCATAAAAACAATGAACTTAAATCCCTAGAGTCATAGTTTAATCCACCATTATTTTCACTACTTCAAATCCATTGTGACAATAAAATAAAGATAATACTGAATAAGTGTTTTCCATGTGTTATTCCCATCATTGTTATCTGTCATAATGACCTTGTTTTGAAGCCCTGACGAAGAACAAAATTTGTGAAGAAGAGGGATTGAGTGATTTATGGAACAGAGGGAATATACAACTTACAGATGAGGGGTATTATGAGATGTAAAAGTTTATATCATAACATGGTTCGGAAGAGTGAATGAATTTTGAGTATGTTAGAGAGGGAAGCTTCTTTATTTGACTTGTACTTGTAACACGCATGTATCAAGTGGCCTTTTAAATGGCATGTCTTTTAGGACCATGGGGGGAGAGGTAAATAAAATGTTTCTACTGTTCCACTTATTAACCTTTCTTAAGAATTATATGAGTTTTAATAGAGTGAGATAAATCCGTATCAACATATATCTCATCCACACCCTCAAACTAGCGTTTTAGAGTATTCCCATTAGTAAAAAAAGAACTCAAGGGTACGACCTACACCTTGATGGAATGTAATGTTATGGAATGGAAGGGGGATACCCATGAGGATCACCTAGACTACATTTTAAGTATAATCCCCGAAAATGTGAGTCCCCATATATTAACAGAACATGTTAAACCACAATTTTCTTAATTAATGTGCGCTTTTGGACAACGATTTCATGAAGTCCCCACATGAAGAACATCCTTTAGTAACAGACCCATAAATACATCCCTTGAGGGAAGGGGATCATATTCAGACACTAGATATAAATTTTTGATGCGGATGTGATAGTCCAGTGTCGACTAGGAGGAACCCGTCCCCATGTGTGGAAGAACAAGAAAATCCTCTACTTATGGTGGGGGTTTTGGCATGGGAAAATGAATTTGACAACATGAATGAGATTTAACACTATAAAAGATGAATTAAAACAAAAACAATTAAATATTATTTTTTGTTTAATTCGATATTTATTGTTCACATGGTTTTCACTGTCTATTTCATTGAGGGACCCAGGATATGGATAGTTATTCACATAATAATCATCTCTATAGAAAATGAATATGATTTTTTTATAGATTATTTCATTCTTCTCCACATATGAGTGTGATGAAACATTTCTCCCACATAATGAATTTAAATGTCCCTTTAGTGTAATTTCCACCATACCTCTTCAAACATTATTTATATTTTAAAAAATGAATCCACAATCAATCATAAACATTTTCACACGAATTTATCTAAAATTTCATCCTTATATTCTTATGAGTTTTTTGGAATTTAGATTTTTTAATATTATAAAGAAAATTTGTTCTATTTTTCAGTATAATAAATGATTTTTCATGTCAACCCTTATCATGTTAGTGTTTTTTTTTGATGTTTATAAAACTATCTATGTAATATGATATTAAAAAGGTTAATTTAGGATTCAACCATTAAAAATTCCAAAAGGGTTCAAATGAGTGAAGATAATTACAAGGGAAGTATTGTATTTCATTGAAATGTGTGTCACAACAGAAATTTTATTTATATTTATTAACAAATTAATCACTATAGAAGCCGTGAGTAGGTTTGATCCCTAGAGGGAATATGTATATACACTAAGAATATATTTTGGGATGAATCATTAAAGAGATTAGATTTTAATGTGCAGGAAAAATTAAAATTTTAAAATTTTAAAAACTATATAAAAATGCGTAATTAAAAATACCTATATGACTTAAATTAATCTATTGAGGGAACTAGAATATATGAAAATCTATGAGTTTTGATTTTAATAAATGTTTACTCACTGCTAATTAATTTATTTTTGACATTTGAATATTTATTTATTCAATTGTAAATTATACAAAATTTAATTAAAATACTATTTAGGTCTCATTCTATGATGTTTGATAATTATCCGATTTTCAAAAAAAATCATCCATCTTTTGATTCTCTAATATGGGGAATATATTGTATTTCATTTTAGCATTGAGAATCCCTATGAAATGCAACATCCCATTCCTCACAAAGACAAATAATGTATCTGAATTGGATTATATCATATGAGATCACTTACTAGGTATAAAAAACACATTATTGAAGTTGATCAAAATTAATTTTTTTCAATTAATAAAATTATTTATTCCAAATTTCGGGGCATGTGATTTTGGATTATCTAACACGTGTGGCCTCCTTTTTAGAAAATAGATACTTTCATGTTACCCCATATAAAATAACATATTTTGTATCTCATTAACATCATTGAATTATGTCTGTATAACCCATATGAAAATTTAATCATGCATAAATATAATTTAATAATTAAAAATCCCAGCAATATGAAATAATTGGTAGTCGTATAGGAAAAAATAGTTGATTGTTATTAACATCGTCTTTATCGACTATAAAAAATCGTGAATAGTAAATAAAAAAGAAGACATCATGACACATTAACGAATAAATATAAGTTATCACCATGACCGTATAATCTATATAGTCACCATATGTTGTCTTCAATGATAACTATGTTTTAGGCATTGACCATCAATCACTGCGGAGTGAAAATCATCACTCCACTAGTCACTACAATATTTAATCAAGCTATTGCACTCATTATTTATGTGCATGAATTTCAACCAACCTCTAGATACACACCAACTCTAAACTATGGGGTGAGACTCGGAAGTTAAGCATAACATATGGGAGCAGGCATGGTGTTTTATTGTTGTTCTATGATGGGAGTTTAATAGAGGTGGCCTGATTAGGGCATTGTAGGATGGAGGAAGTGTAGTGATGGTGGAGGCCATATGTGATGCAATGGAGTGGGAGGTGTCGTGATGGGGTTATGCACATAGATGAGAGAGATGTGGTCATATTCTTTTGATGCGGAGTGTGGTGTGTGTTATGTGTAGGAATGTGGGATGCTCAAGGGGGGGACTACGAGTAAATTTTTTTAATTGGTTTTAAATTATTATTTTTTACAAAATGGATAGGGATGGAAGTTTGTTAAATAATGGGTCCCGTTGACCCATCTGCCATCGACAAAGAGATTGAATGAGGTTGACCCATATTGTGTAAGTTTTATGAAGGAAGAGTGAACCTTGTTCACTCTTTCTATATATTTTTTAAAAATTACATATTACTATACATGAATATAGAATTAAATAATAATAAAAAAATTATTATTAATAAATACCAAATAAATTTAAATAAAAACTAATAAAAAATTAATAAATATTAATAAAATAACAATAACATATTAATTAAATATAAATTAATATTAAAAATAGATTAAAAAACATTATAAATATTAATAAAGATTTAATAAATATTCATCAATGTTTATAATAAAAATAAATATTAATAAATAAAGACTAACTATTAAATAAAAATTTATAAATACAAATGGATATAAACAAATGTATAAAAATAATTGTAAATAAAAATATGTAATAACAAAATATTCAAAAATAATAATTAAATATTATAAAATATATATAAATATTTTCAATTATTAATAAATATTCATAAATACTAAAATAGTTAATAAATACTATTATTTATTAAAAAAAGTTAAAAAAATATTTAAAAAATATTAATAAATATTAAATAATTTCTTATAAATATTAATATTATTAATAATTATTAATCAAATATTCTCAAAAATTAATAAAATATAATTAAATATTCATAAATACTAATAATATTAAATAAATATCAATAAATTCTAATAAAAATCAATAAATATAAAGAAAAATAAATACAAGTTAATTAAATTTTATTATATATAAATAAAATACTAACAAATATTAAAAAATATTATTTTTTTTTTTAATATTTATAACAAATATAAATATTAATTGAATATTAATAAATACTAATAAATATTTACGTATTTTAATAAATAAAAATTCAGTATTAATAATTTTTAATTAAAATTCCTCAATTTTAATAAAATATTTAAATATTCATAATTAAATATATATTAATTTAGTTATAAAATATTAATAAATATTAAAAAATAATAACAAATATTCATATATATTCATATTAAAAATAAATATTAATAAATAAAGATTAAATATTAAATAAATACTAATAAAAACTAAAGGATATAAATAAATCTAAATAAATTTTAAAAAATATAAATAAGTAATAATAAAATACTCGAAAATATTAAATGTCCTTTTATAAATATTTATAAATTTTTACCATTATTAACAATTATTCATAAAAAAAGAAATAATAATAAATATTTGTATTTATTAATAAAATATAATAAATATTAAATAAATATTCATTAATATTTATTATGTTTGAATAACTATTAATAATATTAATAGATAATAATGAAATTAATAATTATTAATTAAATATAAAAAAATATTTTTAAATATTGAAAATTATATATAATTATTCATAAATAATAAAAAAATAAAACATATTTTTATTTATTAAAAAAATAAAAATAAACATTAAATAAATATGCATAAATATTAATTAAATGATGATAAATATTAATAAATATATAAAAATTTTAAAAAATATTAATAATACTAATTAATATTTTCAAAAATTAATAAATATTAATTAAATATTAATTTAATATTCCTAAAAATAAATAAATATTAAAATTTAATAAAATTTATTGATATTTAGTTAGCATTTATTAATATTTACGAAATTTTAATTAATATTTAATAATATTTTTTAGTATTTATTAACTTTTAAATAAAATATATAAAATTTATAATTATAAATATGTATTTTAGAACATTTTATTAATATTTTTTAGTATTTACTTATGTATAATAATACTTAATTAATATGTATTAACAATTATTCTTATTTAATTATCTTTATTGGAATTTATTGATATTTAATTAATATTTATTAGTATTTATAATTATTTAGTTATATTTTATTAATTTTGTGAATATTTGATTAATATTTTTTAATATTTTTTAATATTTATAAAATTTTAATTCATATTATTTAATATTTATTAAATATTTAGCATGATTTTTTATTAAATACAAATATATATTAAAATATTTAGAATTTATGAATAACTATTACTAATTGTCAATATTTATAAATATTTGTGAATATTTAACTAATAATTATTTTTATTTTGTTGTTACTTATTATTCAATATGAATATATATTTACATTTGTTTATATCCATTAATATTTAATAATATTTACCTAATATTTAATCTATATTTATTAATATTTATTTCTTTTATTAATATTTATGAATAATTATTAAATGTTTATATATATTTTTTAATGTTTATCAAATTTTTTTAATATTTTATAAAATTAATTAATATTTAATTAACATTTTAATCATATTTTATTAATATTGTAGAGTTTTTAATTAATATTTATTTATATATAATTTTTATTTATTAGAATTTTTTTTTATTAATATTTATTTTAATATTTATTTATATATACTTATAGAGTAATTTTATTTGATAAAAAATCGGTATGAAGAGTGAACGGTGTTCTGTCTTCCTTCTAAAACCATACATAAGATTCGTCAACCATGTTCACTCCTCTTGATGAGTGAAAATGTGTCAATGAGGTTGATGCATATCCGGACCCATTTAAAAAACCAACCCTATCCCTATTGTTAAAAAAAATTAATAACTCATTTAAAATATTTTTTCGGGAAATGCAGTTGATGGTGAACAATTGTATCATTAATCCTTCACCGAGTGGATAGGGGAATGCGGGAAACCATTGGTGTTATGGTTTTCTCCATTATGATGATTTCCTTGAACCTTATAATGATGGAGAATCCATTTAAATATAATCCTATCCACTCTAATGCTTTAAAATAAAACAATAAAGAATTTAAATTTCAAATATTTAACCCAAATAATCTAAATGTGATAAATAAAAATAAAAATAATGGGATTAGAATTATAGAATCATATATCATACTAATATAGAAGTTACAGTAATATTACCATCGTTTATATATTATACTAAATATTGTAATAAATAGTTATTACAGAATGTCATATTAGTGTAGACACACACACACACACACACACACACACATATATATGTGCACATGTCATTACAAATATGAAAATCGACATAATTAGATTAGAGTATGATTATACAAAAAAAATATTACAAAAAAAATATTAATATTAAACTATTAAAAATATATTATTAATTTTAAAACCACTTCGATTTATAAAACTAGTATTTATAATTATATTTAATAATATCTAATACTAATATTGAAAATTAAAATATTTACTAATTTTTTTTAAAAATTATTTATAAAACTTATATTAGTGAAAGTACTAAAAAATAATACGGTATTATCTGTTTTATATAATATTATTTTAAATAATATAATATTTAAAAAATAAAATATATAAATAATTAATTAAAATATATAAAAATAATACACACACTACACAATAATGGGAATAAAAGTAAAACACTAAAAAAGATAAAGTAATTAAAGGAAACTATTTTAAATTTTATCAAAAAATTCTGATTTAATGTGCATCAAATCCCCCACAACTTTTTTCACATCCTGGGAAAAAAATTTATAATAATACCCATCTACTCCTGAACTAAAATATGTAGATAAAAATTACATGTTCAAAATCATTCAATACATTATACCCATAAAATATCATGTTTCATTTAAAATTCCAATTTTAAAATACATTTTATCTTCCACACACATTATTTCAATGTAATGCCTCAACTCGTGCATAAATGTGTCCTACCATGCTATGAATATCATTAATCAAGATAGTTTATAGGCATTATTATACAAAATTAATGAAAGCATGTTTGCTTACCACGGGCATTCCATCAATGAAATATTACTTCAAGTGGAAATAAAAAAAATCCGTAATGTCAAGGAATTCATAATTGGTTCATATGTCATTGAGGGTGCGGGACAGTGGGTAATAAGAAATGATTTTTTTTGTGAAATATTATATATTAATATTGAAATAAATTAATGGAAAATGGATATAAAAATGTACCACTCAAAATATCACTCTAAAACAAGTAAAATGTTACATTTCCCCAGTCATATGATAATACAATTACTCTCTCAAAAATTGATGTACTCTATTAATTTTCTCTGTAAATATTTGTATTATCCTTTTTAAGGAAATAACTGAATCCAACATAATTGGTAGGTAAAAAATTGAGTATTATCTCCAAAAGAACATGAAATATATATTCAAAAAATACCAATGAAATATACACATGTTACACATCTTCAGTAGAAATGAAATTAATATAGTTTATAAGGAAAACACTCTGGTTCCTGGAGTAATGTATCATGAGAATAATAGGTGACCCAATAGGAGTGGGTGATGACATAATGACATTTTATAAAAAAAATTATATCGTCGTATCAAATTATATATAATTATTGCCATAGAGGATGTAGTCGGAGGGGCGAGGAAAACCCTATATCCTCCCATATGCAACATTCAATCAGGATAGCTGCTGGTGCAGTTAATGCTATATATCAGCCTTTTTTTGCACTGAGGGTGAAATCATTAACATGGGGTTCGGAGCCCGACAATACAACGGAAGTAGTCATTGGGGAAAACACACAAGAGGAGAAGATTTCACCCGAAGGAATTTTATCACCCAAAGGAATTTTATTAACCGAAGGAATTTTAAACATCACCCGAAGGATTCTTAACATAACACCCGAAGGCCTTTTACTACGCAACACCGACACCAATGAATGTACCAATTTTATGTATCGCTGATCATCGCAACCAGGACACACCACTTGATCTCTGCAACCAAGAGGAAATTCGATACATGGCATCTTCATGAATCGCTTTGCATTCCATCTTCAATGATTATCTCTCCATCATCGTATGCCAGCATCATCATGCACACACTTTCATTCTCCGTTTTTGACATGCCATCATCGTCTGCATCAACATTATTATCTCATTGTCTAGCATCATCAGCACTTGGTCAAACACAATGGTGGAATCCCCTTATTCATTCTCTTTTACACCATCAATATCTTTCCGGCCCACTTTCCAAAACATGTTACCACATCCTCTTATATAGACACCCAACCCATATATTTAATTAATTCATTCAACATTCATAATTCAATAATTATATAATCAATTAATATTTGAAATAACTCTTCATTAATGTTGGAATAAAACACGGCATTAATGTTTAGAAAATCCCTCCATTAATAATTTTCAATATATTCATTATTTAGATTTTATATAAAAAAAAACCAATCAATCTCCACCTTGATTTAAAATTAAATTACTCCACATTCATCTCCACCATCGGGGTCAATTAGATCATCCACTCTACAAATCTTCGAATGTCACCCAATGTACAAAACACGCAGCATGACACCTGCGGCCAAGAAGAATTCTGATATTCCAGCAACACTGCTGATACCGCTATCATTTACGATGACATCCAAGTCCCGAGTCCTTGATAAGATGCTCTACCAGATGGATGGATCCATGTTCTACAACCGTGAACTTCTACAAATCCCTCTGATATGACTATTGGGGCATGGAACCCATGTTGTAGCGGAAGTAGTTGTTTTTGTAGAAACAAATAAGTGAAGAAATGATTTCACCTGAATTCATTTATTAACCCGAAGGGATTTTATCAACTGATGGAATTTTATACATCACCCTAAGGATTTTTAACATCACATCTGAAGCCCTTTTACAACGCAAGACCGACACCCATGAATGTTCCATTTTTATTTATCGATGATCATTGCAACTGGGACATGCCGCATGATCTCCACAACCTAGAGGAATTTCGATACGTGGAATCTTTATGAATCACTTTTCATGACATCTTCATCAATAGTCTCTCCATCATCGTATGACATCATCTTCGCGCACAAGCTTTCATTCGTCGTCAATGACATGCCATCATCATCTTATTTCATCTTCTTCATCTCATTGTCCACCATCATCGACACTTGGGAAACCACAATGGAACCACTTCCTTCCTCATTCTCTCTTGCACTAGCTACATCTTGCCATCCCACATTCTAAAACATGCTACCACATCCTCTTATATAGACTCATATACCGTATCTCCAATTAATACTGTCCAAATTCATAATTCCACCATTATTCAATCAATTAATATTGGTAATAACTCTCAATAATGTTGGGATAAAATCCTCCATTAATGTTGAGAAAATCCATCCATTAATAATTTTATAGCTCTTCATTATTTAAATTTTAAATCAAAATACCCAACACGTGGATGGTGAGATGCTAGATAGGGGTCAGTATGATGGTCGTCGGAACAATGATATGGCTTTGGGAATTGATCTAATGCTGGATTGGGGTCCAATTGATGAATAGAGGTACCATGAACTGCCTATAGGAATTGGTCTGTCGGGCAGACAGAGCAACATATGTCTGTTGTTGGGGCAGGGTCCAGGTGGTGGCGGACTAAGGAACCAGATTATGGCATGGGATGGTGGGGTCAGTGATCCTCATAGTGATGCAAATTCAGAACATTCAATGGATTCACCTCCTTATATGTGGGATTTAGATGGTCCAACAAAATATAACCTTGTTAAAATAGGCATATCGTTTGTAGTTTCCTTATCAAAAGTTTCAGAATCTGATTCATTAAATCATGCCTCTCCATGAACCAATGATCTCCCGATGTGATGGGAGGAGATTCACCATTATTTCTGATCCTGTGGCAATTAAAGAGAGACTGGATTTCTGCATGTTCTTGTTTATTTGGAGTTTATTTTTTTCTGATGGTGATAAATCAATGACCATGGTGTATTTGAAATCTAATCTCTCTTAGATAACGGGAATTTCAAATTGGTGGATTTCTTCCATTGGTAGGGTAATTTTTACCATATCTTCTCATATAATGGTGATATAATTAAATCCGAGGTACCAGTTTCATCTCTCTAAATCATTTTGTTTTTAAAATTCCTTTTTGGAGTTCAGTTTACACCCATACTCGACAAAAAATAAAATTCATAGATTTGAGTAAGAATCTATGGACTTAATTGGGTGCATTCACATCCTATAATATTTATTGATTTGGTATCTTTCATTGGTGCACCTGTTAAGATGGATGATCACACTGTGGAAGGAAATTTTTTTCTCTTTCTAGAGGATTATTGGATGTGGACTTGATAAATAATCTTCTTGATTATTCCATTTTGTTGAAAAACTGTGATAGAATAGAGGTTTAATTTGATTATGAATCCATCCAATCATTCTGAAATTTTTCATGTTGCTAGGGCATGATGTATTTTAATGTTATAATTATAGGAAAATCCAATTTAAATTTGTGGGGAACACTTCATTGCCAATTCATGGGAAACAATGTGGTCTGGGAAAGGTGTCACTCATAGAGAATACCTCTATTGTCAATGTCTGCAGGGACACGGGGACATGTCATGGGATGCAGAGGGACCTAAGGAATTTTAGAAGCACACATCTATTGATGACAATAAAGAGAAGATTCATATTGAGAAGGTAACATTGTTGATACATTATGATCAACATAAATTTGAGATGGATCATTTTCCTATGGTAGTTACCACTAAGGTAAGTCACATTCAGGGACTATCATTTACTGATGGTATTATGGGAGGAAATAAAATGAGTGGTTGAATTAATGATATAGAAAAATCGTCTCGGGATATTGAACCTATGTAGAAGAGATTTTTAGGATTTACATCTACTTTTATCCATCCAAAAGTATATGAATTCTTACTTATTTTTGCTAACATAATTAATAGACCTTATAGCATGGATGCCTTCCGTGAGGAATTTGGGAAAATACATGGCACTTTATATGGACAATAATCAGGTGCATTTCCTTCAAAGGAAATTTTCATTGATGATTATATGGATGGGGAAAATAATGATGATTTCTTAATTCAAGATGATACTGGGGGAACTAAATCTCAGGAAGAAGATGTTTCATCAGGTGTTGTTTATCATGATGACACATGGAAGGACCCTAAGCCACAGAAGAGAGATAGGCCCCTGGCTCAGTGTGGCTCTTGAGGGAGTGGTGTCAGGTATAAAATATGATGATTGTGGTTTGATCCTTTTTTTCTTGTGGCATTATTTGTGCCATGTTTTAACTATATTATCCCTATCTCTATTTCATGTGTACATTTCTTTTCAAATAAATTTTCTAGATCATGGGTTTTAACCCATTGTTCATACCATTTCCCATATATATAATTATTTTGGATTTTGTTAAATATAAATAAAATATTAAAGATTATATTGTTTATATCCATTTGAATAAGTTGACACACATCCCCTAAAACAAACCTATCTATCAATAAATATCTTCTACAAACATAGATTGAAAATATTCCTAAAAATATTCATGAATTATGAAGGTAAGGTTATCATTTAAGAGATCATCATAATATATATTCCTTAATTATTATAAGGGAAACAAGAAATATAAAATTTAAAGGTGTCTTAATATGTCAAAAGGGGTTAATAAATTAATCATATTCCTCAGTTATTTTTTTATTCCATAATAATTTCCTTCATATTTATGGAAAAATATAAAAAAATATTGATAACATATCATAATTGAGATTAATTAAAGAAAAATTGAAACAATATATGATGCAATAATGGTACAAATTCATTAAAAATATTTAAATATAATGTTTTATAGAGTAGTTGAGCATAAGTGAAACAAATTTATCTATGTGAAAAAAATTATTGAAAACATTTTCAAAAAACATACTGATATCAATGACAATCTAAATTTGGGTATCATGAATCAATTTTGGTAATATAGGAATCATCTTATCAGACTACTGAAGGATACCATTGGTATTCCCCAAACAGTGTTTCTAGAAAAATGATATAGCTTTCATTTGGGTAAAGATACAAAATTAATATTTGTTTGTATAAATTTTTATAGACCTTGCATCGTTATTTTAAATGTATAAAATATTAATGAAAAAATAGTTCCATTATTATTTTTTCATAGATGGGGAAAGGCTTCATTTATCGATGGAGCTCAAAAAAATATGTACCTATAAAATCTACACATGGACATAAAATATACGAATCTTATAAAAAAATATGTTTTACCATAATCAAAATCATGTGGTTAAAAAAATTGAGTATGATGAATTATTCACAACTATAGTTTCCGGATAAAATAGATTGTGATAATTTAATTTTTATTTATTCAATGAAAAATAAATTAATTGAAACTATATTAGTGAAATGAAATAATCGAATGATGGGTTTCATCCAAATGAGAGATAAATATACTTCATCATTAGCTAGAAGTTGATGAAACTCTACTAGAATTAATTTGAAATTCATAACATGCATCCGCTTCTTCTTCTATAGTTTAGTGGGATAAATTCTTCAACAACAAAATTATCTTGAAAGGTAAAAAATATCTCAATAGAAACATGATTTTCAAATGTATATGTGGAATGAAATTAAAATATATCAACTTATTATGGATTGAGTATACTTCCTCTGACTAAATATACACATGAATAGTTGATGGTCTAGAAAAGCATATCATCATAATGTCAAATAAGACTACAATTTGAAATTTTAACAAGAGATGAAATCACCTTATTAGGATTTTTTATTAGTCGGATAACACACAACATATACTTGAAAGAGACATATCGGTCGATGGAGTATCTATATTTGTTTTCACATCAAACCATTAGAACAATGAAATCATCTAGATTCCATCTCAAATCCTAATACATTGTTTTAGTACTGATTCCAATATTAACTATATTACTAGAATCTATAGGTATTTCATGTGATGTTTTTTATCGTCAATACATGGACTAGGTGGGGAAAGATTTAATGAACTAAAATTTCCATTTAAATTATTATTTTCAAATAAATGGGAAATTTGGGAGTCTGCAAAAATTGACGGCGCGTGATTCCGAGGCCCGTAGAGCCCAGAATTAGTTTCTAAACTTTTTTTCACATATATTCAGAAAACGTTTGAGCATGTTTTTCAAATTTTTTATTCGATGCTCGTCATTGAAATCAAAGGGAACATTTGAACTCATGGTACCAATATTTTATTAAGAATACTTTGACCTCAAAGAATGTTGATCGAGAGTAAAAGATAATTTTTGGGTTTTTGTGGAAATAAAAAAAATAAGCTCATATTTTATTTTATTTTGGTTGTAACCACCCACCACGTAGATATTCATGTGTGGTCCACCAGAACTAATCCTCCTTGTGGAAGTTGGTGGTGGGGACCACCGGAAGTTAACCTCCGATAAGAGGTTAAGGTGGTGGGGACCAACAGGGTTTAAACCACCTTGAAACCCCCTTATTGAATTGGAGAAACCGCCTGTGAAAACCCTTCAACTGCCTAATAAATGCGGGGGGGCACTTCAACACCACTGTAATATATTTGTGCCAACAAACTTATTTTATTATTCCATATCCTCCCCATTAATTAATTAATCCCACACATCAATTAATTAATTAATCCTTTTAGAATATTATGCCATTGAATTAACAGATATTTCAATATATTATTTTGGATATGATTTCACATGGGTGGAATTGAGGAGAGGAGGAACTTGGGAGAATGCTCCCAACATAAAACGCTGATGAGGAACACCTTCGACTACGATTAACGACCTCAACCTCGAATTTGAATTTCCATCTCTGAACATCCACCGACGTAGGAGGTGATCATCTACAACGAATCGACATCCACCTTTTCGCACCAATTTCAACCAACAATGATAAAGGATGGGGGTTTATATGCTTGATAATTCTTCCCTAGTTCTCTTTTGCGGTTTGGAAAAAATTCGTTATGGAGGTTGTAAAATTTGATGTTCATCTTTCTTCTTTTTTGTTGAGCTAAATGCTACCACCCTAAATGCAGAGGGTGTGGGCCAAACGAACATGTCCTGACCCCTCTGTCATTATTCTTTGTTGTACGCTTCAATTTGGAGTAAGAATATAAAGATGATGAATGAGACGGAAACAACCACAATGCCACATGTGGCCCCGACAAACCGTGTCACCCCCATGGTGCTCTGGCCTCTTGGCCTCACTGGATGAGCTCCGTCACCGCATTTTGTATCCTTGAGATGAACCAGATGCACACCACTCACAGGTAGCACCGCCCCGGCCATGCCATCTTTCGGCCAAGTCGCCAGGGATCACTCCACCCGTTAGACTCCCAAACCAGCCCCACACCCCCTCGTAGCACCCCAGCTGAACTGCCTGTGTGGTCTCTGACCTTCTGGGAAAGCCTCCCAGGGCTGGGCCGAGCCGCAGTGGATGTACTATCCTCCGGTTTTTCCAACCCCGTCCACCCCAGCCTTCCGGTAGAACTGGCCCTGTCTGCCTGGCCTCTCGACTGAACAGGCACCGGTCATGCCACCCTCTCGCCAAACTGGCCCCGGTCAGGTGACCCACTGGTTGATCTGTCCCCAGATGCACCATCCCACCGGCCTTCCGAGCGCCAGATGATCCATCCATGCCCTCGCGGTGCCTAGGATAAATCTTCCACGCCCTCACGGTGCCATGGCCGATCCGGCCCCGGGCGGAGCTACCCTTGCGACGCCCTTTGGGCCGAGCCCCCGACACGGTGCCCTCTGGGCGTAACCATCCTCGCGCTGACCTACGGCCGATACACACCCTCCCGGACCACTACGGACCCTCTGCGGCAGGCTGGGCGAGTCCCCACGGGCCGGGCCAGACCCAATTGGTCATGACAGGTCGACCTCAATCAGGTCAGTTCGATTGGGTCGGACTAGACCCAATCCCACTACGACCCTTTCATTCATTTGGCCATATCATTGGTACTGAACGTCCATTTGAGGAACCGTCAGGGCGCTGGTAATATTGGAGCAGGATCGTCAGTTTGAGTATACCCCACTAGAGTTTGGGGTATAATTGACATACGTTCAGGTTGGATCATGCATGAATCCAAGTTAGCCCCATGAACTAAAAGGATAATCAATCATAGACCAATCATCTGATTAACGCATCGTCTATTGCATTGAGACCGCTACTACATGGAGGAACATTAATATTCTTCTTTGTGGAACTTTGTGATAGTTATAATATCAACCAGTAGCTCGTGGATCAGATCCTACCAAATATGAGCAATCATTGACTTGAGGCCTAGTCGCTCGCTGCGACCTGATTACTACTGAGCATTTGTCTCGGAGTAACTCTACTATCCCAGTGGGGAGCGACATGGTGTCATAGTAGACCCACAGTGGAGGAGCATGCTTGATGATGCGGAAGACCCACGATACTCGATAGGAGGAGGACATCAGAAAGCTACGAGGGGGAGCACGCTTGGCGATGTGAGAAATCCATGGTGGGGAGCACCACTGTGTGATGTGGCAGACCAATGGTACTTGATAAGATGAGTACCTCAGCAGTCCAAGGACAGTGGAAAGCGTGTTTGGTGTCGTGAATGGCCTAGTGTACTCTATTGAGCAGGAGTTCTCTAGCAGCCAACGTTTTGATAATGTGAATAAAATCCTGGTTGTGTTGAGTTAGTAATATAGTGTTTTCGACATGATTAAGATGGATTATTTAATAACTTAGTTATATTTATGGGCATATACATATGTTGGGTTATCTGTTGATTTCATACTTTGTGGTTTATCCTTGTTGGATTTTGTGAGACCTTAAGGGAATCAGGGTCTCTAATAAGTATCGTTATACTCACTCATGCATTGGCTATGCCCACACCATGTTGTTTTGGATGTAGATGAAGGAAAACGCTGACTAAGGCCGAGGGTATCAGGGTTGGACGGTACCTGGAGGTGGACTATACGGCTTGTCGGTACATAGAGGAGACAGACGAATGTGGAGGGATGAGGTGATGATCTATACCCACCCATAAGTTAGGAACCTGAGAGGATGATCTAGTAGCTGACTTTTATTTTTCATCTGTTGTATTGAATTTTAGTTGTACTAGTACTTTCTACTTGGGCTTGTATTCTGGCCCCTTTTACATTCAGCATTATTTTGTTATACAGGTTACTTGGTGTTTGGCCTAGTTGTGTGCAACTTTATTGTTTGTTACAGGTTATAAAAGAAATGCCTTACCAGTTTTATGGATTTATGTCTTTGGTGCTCATCGCTAGCCCCTGGCCTATTAAAGGCGGGCTTGAGGTAGACACGGAACATGCCAATGGGGACGGGTCGTGACAAATTGGTATCAGGGTAGTCAGTTCTACCGCAGAACATAAAACTCTGATCATTTTTGTGAAGCAATAGTGTTATCTGCAATGAGTGCGGTTTTATGTTCACAGAGTCCAGTGTTGGTGTGGTTGCTAACATATCCATACACTAGGACCCTTTCTTTTGATTTCCCACTTAGTGCACTAAACACACTGATTGTGTGTGTGTTTTCAAAAAAAAATTAGGTCATCTCACTAGGTCAGCTCACCAGGTATAACCTTTTAACAGTGGAAGACCTATATCTTTTTAGGATGCCTCCACACAGACATCCCTCTAGAGTTCTGAGTGTTGTACGCACAGTTATCCCATCGAGCAACGTGGTTTTGGTGTAGGGCCCTTTTCCAGCAGAGGCACCAGCAGTACCACTCCCTATTGGTCCACCGATGCCACCAGCCCCAGCAGTAGACGGTGCGCGCCGCTTGAGCATGTTTCATGAGATCTAGTGCTAGAGGATACCTAGGTTCAGGGGAGAGATGAACCCACAGGTGGCTAAGGATTGTCTAGAGGCTATGGTGCTAGTTTTCCAACTAGCAGGGAAATCGGCCGATCTCATGGTGATTCTTACTTCCTCCCTTCTATAGGAAGCAGTGGGAAGATGGTGGAGTGTGATGCTCTAGTTTCATGACGAGGTGATGCTTCTCTGGGCAGACTTCGAGAGCCTGTTTCAGGAAGAGTTTGTTCCTATGACAATTCGGGCTGTGTGCATAGAGGATCTACTTAATCTTCTGCAGGGAAGCATGACTATGGCCCAGTACTCAGCGTGGTTCACTGACCATTCATGATACTCCCCAAATATGGTTTGGGTCCCATTTATTAGGGCCCAGACCTTTTTAAAGGGACTAAGGCGGGAGATCAGGCCTTTGGTGATCTCACAAAACATACCAACGCAGGTAGGGCTGTTAGAGAGAGCCTTCTTAGTGGAGAGTTTCCTTGCTGAGTAGTCTCCGGTTGTGAGATCCACCACCATTCCACATTTAGCGGAGTCTTATGCAGCTGATAGAAGATAGACGTCACAGAGGTCCATGAGGACCAGAACTACTGGTGGACGATCATATGACTCAGGATCGATTGTGCGGGGCTCCTGAAGCGGAAACAGTCATTCCAAGAGTGGGAAGTGTTACACATGCGGTGGGCAAGGTCACATGGCTCATGACTACCCAACCTGTAATTTGGATGATCAGTAGATGGTCAATGGACCATCCAGGCTGAGAGAAAGGTTCGATTGAGGAGGTATGCAGGCTGGAGGTGGATATGGAAGAGGAGAAGGTCGTGCAGCTAGCGGTGGGCAAAGATTCGAGATATTACCCCTAGCACCAACAGCAGGTCCTCCCCAACCATAGAGAGCTGGTGGAATGGAGAGAGCTCATCTCTAGGTAGTTGAGGACAATGATCAAGATGCTACAGAGATGATATGAGGTACGATCTTTTTCTACACCACCATAGATTTAGTACTTATAGACACAGGTTTCAATCTTTAATTTATTGAAAATTCCCTCATTCGGATCTCGGAGGTTCCAATGATGTTATTTTCTTGATCCTTACGGCTATAGATTCTTACGGGAGAAGATTCGATGATTACAAAATGGTTCCTATAGTGCGAGTTTACTATAAGAGACGAGACCTTCATATGGTATCTCCTAGTAGGGGCATAGAGGCCTTATGAAGTCATCTTGGGTATGGACCGGTTATCAAAATTCCATGCTCATATTGACTGTATTCGGTGCAAAGTGTAGTGTGTCCTCATAGATGGGACCAGTTTTACCTTCATCAGCGAGAAGGGATCCTTCGCTGTTGTTGACGCCAAAAAAAGTCTGTAACTCCCGGAGGAAGTTTCGAAATGATGAAGCGATTGAATATTCGGAATTAGAGACCTTATCCGGAGGCCTGGGATGTGGTGCGCGAAATAAAGGAGTATCCACGCGAAAAATTGTTCTGCGCGCGTAGAATCATCGGGTTTCGCGGAATTGAGCTGTTGAGGCACGCAATCTTTGCACGCACCGGTTCCGCGCGACGTGCTTTTGCGTGCCAGCTGCGCTCGATGTGATGAATTTCGTGCGCCACCTGGATTCCATGCCGGAGGTCGCCTATAAATAGAAGTTGACCACAAACGGTTTGGGGGTTGAGGAATCCGAAGCGACTCTCATGCGCGCAATTTGGCTCCCCCCTCGCGAAAGATGACTTTCAGGTAAAACCCTCATTTCACGCAACCTTTCCCCGGAGTTCGCCTTTACGCGCAACTCCACCGTCTTCAGTGAATTTTCCCCATCCGCGGTATTCCATCCTTGCGCGCAATCCGTGCCTCATGCATGCAATACCCTACCGTGCGCGCAATACCCTGCGCATAGTTCCCTCTCCGAACGCAGTTCCTTTGCTCCAATTGTGCGTCGTCCTGGTCTTTTGCCCGCAAACCATCCCTTTTGCGTTCAAAACCCAGGACTCCACACCTTGAAGCCCCTTGGCTTCCCCCTGCACCGGTACCTAATGCCTCCCCTGCCGGGCATGCGCGCCATGCGTTGTTTTCCCGCACAACCATCCAGGCTCATGCGAAGTAACCTCAAGGTCGCTTGGGCCGTGTTTCCAATTGCGTTTCTTTTCCTTATGCTTCTCCACATAGGCACGCTAACGACTATTTCTTCTTCGCATAGACACGCTAACGGGGACCCCCCGGTGGTTCGCCCTACAGCCCCCCTTCACCATGGCCTTGTCGATGCCTTCCCTTCCACAAGGGGTAGAGGGCGTAAGGAATGTAAGCCCTAGGGGTGTGGAGCGAACCCACCTCATCCAAGCGGTAGGATATTAAACTGCTAAGAACCTCGTCCTTAACACAAGATTTTAAACTGTGGTCCGACACCGTGCTTCGAACGCAGGTTCCCCCCAGCTCAGACATTTTTTACGGCCACTCGTCTCCACGGGAATGGACTCTTCCTCACATGGAATGAGATCCTCCTTGTCAGAGTGGCGTCTTTCCCTGGGGGAAGGGCTGCCTCAGAGCGTAAGCCCCTAACCTTTCTTTCGGATGATTGCACCCTTGCATCTCAGTACTTCCCCTCTGCCAAGGCCAGTGGAGTCCTTTTCCCACTGCGCTTTGTCGCACCACGAGCCTCCACCCTAGAGTAAGCCCTGACACTAAGGGCCTCTAACCACGCGTAAGCCCCTATTTCCTCTTTGGGCCGCTCAATGCGTAAGCCCCATTCCGCTTCTCACGAACGCACCCTTCTCGACGTGATCGTCTGGTCCCTGCTACCTCTTGTTTCCCACACCGAGCATGACTCACGTGGTCTTAGAGTGTGCGTCGACCATGGCATCCCCTCTTGGGCCGCCCTAGAGCGTAAGCCCCATCCCAGCGAACTACGTGGACTTTGATCCGTGCTAACGCATGGTACGTAGGAAGCCTCCACGAGGTTCAAGCCCACCACACGGTCGTCCCGACCTCTCCATGTCGGTTCCCCGACCACCTTGGGATGACTCAGAGTGTAAGAACCAAATATTTCATCCCGCATGACGTTAAACTGTATCGCCTCCCCCATGATGTTAAACTGTATTCCGTCCCGCAAGACGTTAAACTGTATCACGTCCCGTATGACGTTAAACTGTATTCCGTACCGCATGACGTTAAACTATATTTCGTCCCGCATGACGTTAAACTGTATCCCCCCTGTTGGGCCATCTCATAACGTAATCCCCATGTCTCACTCCACCATCCATCCTGATCCTCACCCGGGCCGCCACATCCCGGTGAGATCATGCCACCCTTTCCCACTCCATGATATATGGGAAGCCTCCCACGTGCTGGCCCCAACATCGGTGATCCCCCCTAAGGATCCTTCAACCTGATCCGTCTTCGCAAGATGGTAAACTTGCGACATACCCCGTGTTAAGAATGGGAAGCTGAGGAAAACCTCAGATGGTACGTGTTCCCCGTGTTCGATGTGGGATTCCTCGGGCTTCCGCGCCCTTGAGAAGCCCTGTGATGAGGGACAAAATATAGACATGCCGACGACGCCCCAACGTGGCCATTCTCCTCACCGCAGGTTGCTGTCCCGACAAGACCCCTTGGAGCGTCTTGACGGAAGCAGCATAATTAACTGGCGTCCATGTAGTTATGTCACTGGGGATGAGCTTCACGAACCCATCATAATTATATGAGGCAGACCCGGACTAGCTAATGAGCTCCGAGGAGGAATCCACTGAGGGAAGAATCGAAATCCCATCATCCCGGTTTCGATCATGAAGCAGATGTCCCTAAACAAGGAACGAATGTCGCCCGCATTTGGAAAGCGGGAATGCGGGGCAACAAGTAGCACGCCCTCCCCAGCGGACAGACGCACGCGCCCATGCGAAAGCGTTGGAAACAAAAAATATTGAACCCGACGTGAAGCTCTTTTCCTCAACACCGGGAATGGTAGCCATTGGAGCATCAGAATAATAGCAGGTCACCAGGTCCGGGTAACCCTCACGGGGACGTGAACCCGCCAGGGGTCGAGGCCGTTAGGACATTGACTACTCCGTTCTGTGACGTCGTCGGCATGGATCCCTCTCACCGACCATGGAAGATGGAATGATGTCGGGCCTTGGTTGTTGATCTCATTTCCTTTTGATACTAATGGGTTCATCTCCCTATTTCCAGGAATCAGATCACTGCATTCGGAGCCTGGTCGCCACCTGCCCACTGGCGTAGGGGCAGGGGCAGTGCCGATGCAGCTACCCCACGTGGTCCCACCTATCCCACGGTCGCTTCGACTTCGACCGACGTAGCAGTCAGGTGCTTGCGCCCCCTCTCCTCGTCAGAAATCATCCAACGGAGGGTGATCAATAACCTGTTTTGTAGGTATGACAAGGAAGGGGTCATCCCCACTAGGGGCATGGCCCGCTTGGATCAAGAGGCGGCCGCGACTCAACACCATTGCCGCCCTCGAGGTCCGCGCAGGGAGCCGCCGCACCCCACGCCGACGTTCAACCGCTTCGGGAGCCTATCCCCAGAGCGTTGTGACACATCCCACCCCTACGCCAATGAGGTGGGGGATGTTCGGGTCCACTCGATCGGTGATCCGTCCCAGGGGTTAACGGACAGAACCCCCGCCAGGCTGTGTCAATGCTGCCGCCCGACTCCCCGAGCCGAGGAGCAGGCAATCTTCATGCCCGCACCGCCGGTTCCAGCCCATCTGACTCGACTCCAGCATCGGGCGCGAGTGGGGGAGAATGCCCATCCTGGGGCACAAGCATCAACAACCATTGTGGGCCAAGCCACTACTGACTCCAGTTCCCAGATCCCTGCACATGTTGAGCAGGGGCAGCTGCGTGCCTGACTGGGATCGAAACCCCGACCACCCTGCAGGCAGGTTGGGTCGAATCTCCCGATCGCGGACACTGGCAATGGCCACTCCAGGCCAATCCACGGTAGTGCCACTCCCCAAGAAGGCTCATTCCGTGCCACCGATCTGGTAAGCCGAAAGCTTCTTCATGATGGCTATGCTCTGGGTATGACTCCTTCTAGAACCCAATGCATGGGGTATGAGGTCACTCCCCCAACCGCCAGTCGCGATAATGGAGCCGTTGTGTATCCAGTCGCTCAATCACATGCAGGTCCTCCCCATGTCCTATTCGACATCTGTCCGGGTGCTTCTCGCACCCCGGCCAATGGTCCCCTCTCTCCCAGCTCTATTGTGGTCGGGGGATCCCATGACGGAAGTCCTCCTTACCCTGAGGATCTACCTAGGGGTAGGAAGGTTGGGCATCGTCACCGTAGGAGGAATGTCAGGGGAGTCCGGACGGGAAACCGACCAGTCCGTTTCTCGGATTCGGAGGTAGAGTACGACTCAACGATGATTCCTCCCCCAACCTTTCGAGTTGAGGGCAGGGATGGGGATGCAGCGCATGAGTCTCGTACTCCCCTAATGAGAGATCCATATGATTACTTCCTCCCTTCGAAGGTATCTACAGGAGGACGAGGACTTGGCGTACCGCCAGGGATCAAGCCTGCAGTTGCCGCTGATCTCCTCGAAAGCACCTCCTACCCATGTTAGGGAGGGTGAGAAACTTATCTGGGGACCGATGGAAGGATCGCGGGGTGACACACCCTTGGCAAGCACCGACGTTGTGACAGGAGGCCCATCCACTGGCCCATACTATCGTGACATGGCGGCTAGGGCACTGCAACCCCAGGAGGATGACCTAGGGATTGGCGGCCAATCCGTCTATTCGCCGTATTCCCAGCCGGCCAGACCACTACCCCAACGGCCTGCCTCAGCGCCATTGCCAATTCCCCGACTTTACTTGGTGGACGAGTAGGGGCGGCATGTTCCGGACCCCGATCCGGAGCCGTGGAGCTTCTAGACTGTTCTTACAGTGGGCCACTTCCCGGAGACGTTTTGGACGATCGCAGAATCGGGTTTTGATGTGCCAGAGTCACTCACCCCAAGAGAGTTTGAATGCTTCTGCCAGATTCTTCGGGTGACTCACTCCTGCCTCCGTCATCAGCTAGCGCCTTATCCCGGGATCCAAGCGCATCTTGAGGAGATTGGTGAGCAGTGCCGCAGGGTTGACCTAGCAGCACTCCCCGTGGTCCAGCAACCTGAGTCGTTGGGCCTCCACAAGGCCCTTCAACAAAAATGTGTCTAGATTTTTCAAGTACTCCGCAGAGTTATTTAGGAGGCCACCCCCACGCGCACATCCATGGTTGGGGGCAGTACGCCGCTCTCCTCTTCTGTGCGATCCGCCGGCAGCCCGATCCACTGGGTGACCCTAATGGAACGTCGCCAAGGGAAGTAGAAGTCAACATGGCTAATCCTTCAGATGAGGGAAACAGTGTGGAACACCTCGACGGGGACTCACCCCCCCGAGGATAGGCCGCTACTAGACCCATATGGGAGGATTACTCGCCAACAGAGGATCCTTCTAGGCCTTCTTGTACCCACAGAGGCATTAGAGCTGGGCCGAAACCTCGGCAAGGGTAAATAGCCCATCGGGTCTGTCAAACTCGCCGACCCATCCACCACAATGTAGAAGGAAGAGGAAGATCCTGAGAAGGCCACGCTGCGCCAACAGCTATCCGAGAAAAAGAGGCTGGTTGATGAGCTCCTGGCCGAACGCATTTCAGAGCGGCGACCTATCTACGGAAACCCTAGACCAGGACAACAGGGGAAGGAGCATCTACCCCTTGCTGAGATCCCCCCGGGAAACCGTGACCGTGTCGTGTTCGCCGAAAGGGGAGACACTGGAGCCCATGGAAAGAGGGTGTGATATGGTTCGCCGAACCCTCCCGAGCAGCGAGGCAACCTGGGAGACCCTTCTCGGTTTCAACTCGTCGCTCTGAGAGTCGCTCCGCCAGCCGCCCCCTGAGCCACTGAGCGCGACTATCATATCGAAGAGCCTGGAAATTTTCTTGTGGTTAGAGATCCCTGTCACGACAGGAATCCGCATCCAGATGATCTGATGGAAGTACTCATCGCTCGCTTGGACGCCCAGGAAACTCGCAAGGTGGCGATCCCACCGGATGGCAAGTCGTACCCCACATGGGTGGATGACATGCCGGCCCCTCCGGGATTTGGTAACCCCACTTATTCCCCCTTTAACGGGACCAGATGCCCTCCATGACACTTGGAACACTTCAACTCTAGGTGTGGGCCTATGTTAGGGACTCCGACACAGCAGGAGGCTGCCAAGCTTCGGTGCTTCGTTCAGAAACTAGAAGCACCAGCATTCGTTTGGTACAGCCAGATCCCTGTTGAATCAGTGACTAGCTGGGAGGACCTTTGCCGACAATTCCTCTACCAGTTCATTTCCACAACCTGGAAGAAGAACATTGCAGTCCCTTTCAGGTGCAAGCAAAGGCCCGACGAGCGAGTCGCGGACTTCATCGCCCGGTGGAAGGGGCTCACGTACTCCCTTGACATGCCACTGACTCAGGAGAAATTACTGACGATGTGTGTGGGGAATGTCAAGGTGGATTTGGTTCCTTCCCTGATCACGCAGAATTACCCTAGAGGGTTCCGGGACTTCTCGGACAAGGCTCAACTCCTCAGAAAAGCCCTACAACAGGCCAGTCAGGGACGCCCGCTACCTCCTGTGATCTCTGCAGGGAGAGCCGCTAGAGCAGAGCCCGCTGCTGTGGTATAGATATAGGCCCCTAGACAGATAGAGTTTCTGTCGGTGAGGCCAGCTCAGTAGGCTCATAGGGGTCCACCCCCACAGCCTCCGGCTCAGCAGTGACCGCCTCAAAATCGGCAGGCGCCTCCACGTAACGCACTGCCACCATCTAGGCGAGGTAATCCAGCTCCGCCTCCTCGGCCTGCTCCACTGGCCCCTGGCCATGGTCAGCCTCCAAGATTCCCCTTTCCAGGTAGAAGAAATTGGGATTACTCGTTTGGCGAGGCACAGGTCCCCAGTTATTTCTGTAGCTCTTTGGAATAGAGGATCGTGCGACTGCCTGAGTGCCAGAAGCCAGAAGAGGCGTGTCTCACGGATCGCCCTAACTACTGCCCTTATCACCGGTTCCTAGGACAAACCATCTATCAATGCTATGTGTTCAAGGATTGGATCCAAGACTAGATTGAAAAAAACATTTTCAGGTTGGGCCCAGCCCCGGCACAGGTGGTAGGTGTCTTCATGGGATCAGATGGCAGTAGTGACGACAAGGATGGGTGGGAACAGGTTTCCGACCGTGGGTCCCAGAAGTATAATGACTGGATGACCTGCAGGATGGTTGCCCGTGTCCATGGCATCATCCGTGCACGCCTGGACCAGCCAGAGCCCTCTAAATCTGCGAGCGCTGCTTCGACATCGTCATCCCAGCCTACTTCTTCCCAGAAGAGCAGGCGGAGGCGCAAGAAGAAAGGACGCGCCCTTCCATTGTCATCGTCTTCTTGCACGCTTGGCGATTTCATGCCCCCAGAAATGGGGATCCCTCAGAGACCTCGTCCGGTAATGGATGACACCTCGAGTGAGAGCCTGGGGTACGCTTCGGTTAACACTGTAGAGTTGGTAAATCCCGTTGTGGCTCCCGACGATGAGGAGCGCCTGGTGAACCTCCCCGAGATCCCGGGGTACGCTTCAGTTAACACCGTAGAGTTGGTAAATCCCTTTGTGGCTCCCAACAACGAGGATCGCCAGGTTAACTTCCCCCAGAGCCTGAGGTTTTCTTCGGTTAACCCCGTAGAGTTGGTAAATCCCTTTGTGGCATCCAACGACAAGGAGCATCAGGTGAACTTCCCCCAGAGCCCGGGGTACGCTTCGGTTAACACCGTAGAGTTGGTAAATCCCTTTGTGGCTCCCGACGACAAGGATTTCCCGGTGAACTTCCCCCAGAGCTCGGGGTATGCTTCGGTTAACACCGTAGAGTTGGTAAATCCCTTTGTGGCTCCCGATGATGAGGAGCACTAGGTGAACCTCCCCGAGAGCCCGGGGTATGCTTCGGTTAACACCGTAGAGTTGGTAAATCCCTTTGTGGCTCCCAACGACGATAAGCACCAGGTGAACTTCCCCCAGAGCCTGGGGTACGCATCGGTTAACACCGTAGAGTTGGTAAATCCCTTTGTGGCTCCCGATGACGAGGAGCACCAAGTTAACCTCCCCGAGCGCCCGGGGTACGCTTCGGTTAACACTGTAGATTTGGTAAATCCCTTTGTGGCTCCCAACGACGAGGAGAGCCAGGTGAACCTCCCCAATGTCCCCAGCTGTTGCCAACGTCGATGGAGCCGTGGCTACGTGAATCGCCGAGGCACGGAGGTCCTCACCTCCAGTCAGGCTGTGCACACCACCGAGACCAGGCAGCAGGCCCGGTATAGAGAGCAGCACTTGCGGCTCCCTCACCCGGTGACAACAAGTTTGCTTCCACCACCGTTTGTGTTGCTGGATCGGGCGGAATCGCCTTTCCCGCGTCACAACCAGCCCAGCCCTGCCACTGGCCGACTACGGCCTTCCAGTCCTAGAAAGGCAGCCACCTCCCGGGCTTCAGCTGGTGAACAGCGGGACGTGCCTAGTACCAGTCAGTCACCGGTCCCACCAGCAAGGCCCGTCATGCCCCCAATCACAGAGCAACCTCCTGTAAGCAGAAGCTCATGTTTGGCGCGAATTTATGATGTCGTGAAGCATTTGGACGGCATTCTGGCGAGTATTTCCATCCTTGAGGCCCTCCGCCTGTCGTCTGAAATGCGCGAGGTGCTCGCCAAGGCTCTAAGGATCCCCCTCCTATTTGAAACGGAGGTAGCGGCCGCAGAAGCCTTCCACACCTAGGTGATTGAGGACGCCGAATTTCAGGCGGTTATCTCATTCTCTGGTGAAGATGAAGACCCTCCTATATAGGGGCACATCCGCCCGTTGTACATCACCGGCCAGTTCAATGGCGTGGAGGTCTGTCACTGTCTTGTCGACATGGGTTCTGGGATTAACTTGATCCCAACTCGGACACTGCAAAAACTAGGGTTGTCCGAGGATGATTTAACTCCCTCCGACCTCAGAATCCAAGGGTATGACAGGACCGAACAAACTCCACAAGACAAGATTCGTCTGAAGACCCAGTTCGGCAGCTTAATTGATAACACTGAATTCATGGTTGTCTCTCAGGACACTACCTACAACACATTGATGGGAAGGTCATGGCTCCATCTTCACGCAACGGTTCTCTAATCATACCATCAGTGCCTCAAATACTCCCTTAAGGGTCGAGTGGGTGTGCTCCACGGAGATGTGTCCCCGTTTTCCTCTTGTAAAGCTTGTTACCTGGACGTTGTCTATTACAAGTGCAAGGACAAGCAGATCCTGGCAGGTGAGGATGAGCCTGCCGCTGTTGCTAGCGATCCCTGGGCAGGTTTGGATGACACATATGTCTTCCCAATCCATCGGTTGGAGGCCATGACTCCCGATATGGGAGAGTTCTTTTTTGTCTCAGGTACCAGAGGAATGCATATTTTCGGGTCTAAGCGACGATGGGAAATCACCTCTTACTCTTACACCAACCAGGCCCGGGTGATCCTCGAGCCTCCTACCCCCGTACGATATCGGGATGTTGGGCTTATGGCAACGGCGGTACGTCATATGTTCCTGTTTCGCCGAGCCGAGATCGACCGGCTCAAGCCAACGCGACATCACTGCTTTGATGTCGTAAAGCGTGGCCCCATGGGCCGCAGGACAGATGGGATTGGATCAACCGCCTTTGCCGCTACGGTCTCTGCGGTGCATGAGTCTCCCGTCGTGACGACCTCTACCGCCCAAGCCGGTGCTAGCTCCCACTCATGGTCGAGCAGCCCCGAAACGGCTCCCCCCTTGGACGATCCTTCCACAAGTGGAGTAGAAGACATGGAAGATGCTGATCCTGCCTTTGAGGAGGGCTTCTCCACCATGGTCGACGAGCTCGTACAGGTGAACCTCAGTAGTGAGGCGGACCTGAGACCCACATTGGTCAGCGCCGCTATGCCTCCCAAGGAATGGAAATAGTACATACACTTCCTCACACAGCACCGTGATGTGTTTGCCTAGAGTTATGATGAGATGCCGGGACTAGATCCCTAGGTAGCCATCCACCGCCTTGGCCTCCCAGCAAACCATCACGGGTTCAAAAAGCCTCCGAGAAAAATACACTCCTTTCACAGTACCATGGTTGAGGCCGAAGTTGATAAGATCATTAAGGCCAACTTCATCAGGGAAGTCCAGTACCCCAGGTGGCTAGCCAACATTTTTCCTGTTAGGATGAAGAACGGGCAGATCAGGGTCTGCATCGACTTCCGCAATCTTAATCGCCACTATCTGAAGGATGACTTTACCCATCCCACGACAGAGCTGTTGATCGACGCAACGTCCGGGTTCCAAGACCTCTCCTTCATGGATGGGTACTCCAGGTATAACCAGATCTGGATGGCCCACAAGGATGAAGATTTCACTGCCTTCAGGGCCCCTCAGGGCACTTTCTGCTATCGGGTTATGCCCTTCGGCCTAAAGAACGCGGGTGCCACCTATCAGCGGGCTATGCACCACATATTCAAGACGATCCTCGGGAAGCTGGTGGAGTGCTATGTAAATGACCTGGTGGTTAAATCTCGTCAGCGCTAGGACCATCTCAAGGACCTTGATAATGTGTTCGGTTTTCTCATTTCTCATCACTTGAAGATGAACCCGTTGAAGTGTGCCTTCGGGGTCACCTCCAAAAAGTTTCTTGGCTTCATCGTCAGGTATCGAGGTATCGAGATCGACCCCGAGAAGATCAGGGCCATCAGTCAGATGCCTCCCACGATTAATATTCGGGAGCTTCGAGGCCTCCAAGGCCACATAGCCTATATACGCCGATTCATTGTGAATCTGGCCGGCAAGTGTAAGCCCTTTTCTCGGCTCATAAAGAAAGGCGCCGCCAATGGGTGGGATTAAGAGTTCCATACCTCTTTTGAGGAAATCATGCAGGATATGCTCCAACCTCCGGTCCTGATGCCACCAACTCCCGGAAAGCCACAGTTCCTTTACATGACCGCCCTGGAGCGATCCCTCGGTGCCCTTCTCGCCCAGAAGAACAACGAGGGAACGGAGAATAGCCTCTACTACCTCAGCCGCATGCTCCTCGACGCAGAAGTTAGATACCCTCCCATCAAGAAGAGCTTCCTGGCGCTTGTATTCGTCGTACCGAAATTGCGGCACTACTTGCAGCACCACAAAGTACAGCTGGTCTCTCGGGTTGACCCGTTGAAATACATCCTGAGTCGGCCTATGTTGACCGGCCAATTGGCACGCTAGGCGGTGATCCTCCAGTAGTTTGACATTAGGTTCGTACCTCAGAAGGCCGTCAAAGGATAGGCGTTGGCAAACTTCTTAGCTGCTCATCCAACCTCTGCGGACCAGCCGCTGGATTTGGGATTTCCTGATAAGGCAATCCTCTCATTTGATCACACAACCCCATGCTGGGATATGCACATTCATTGCGCCTCCCAAATCCCTACCGGTAGAAGGATCAATGATCCTAGGCTTAACAGAGTGGTCCTGGGTATCATATTCATCACCTAGAAGCAAGTGGTTCTATCATATTCGTTCTTGTTGTCAGTGGGCTGCACCAACAATGAGGCAGAATATCACGCCCTCATCACCAGCCTCGAGTTGGCTCTGGAGGATGACGTACCCCACCTGTATGTAAAAGGGGACTCTGAGATAGTCATCAAGTAGGTTAATGGTGACTACGCTGTCAAGAATCCAGAACTCGTGTCGTTGATGGAGTGTACCCTCCATCTAATGGCTAAGATCCCATCCCGACCAGATTTCTTTCATGTTCCCCGGTCACAGAACAGTCGAGCAGATGCTTTGGCCAGCCTGGCTGCATCACTCGGGGAGCCCGAACAAGATGACCTAATCATCCATGTGGCACACCGAAGAGTCATTTCTCATGTTATCCCGGAGGGCGGTCGTGGCCCGCGAGTGAACCATCTCACCACTGGTGCCCCCACGTTAAGACCCCCCAGGGCTTCAGGCGTGGTGATTGAGACAGTTTCATACTGGAGGACACCCTTGGTTTAATATCTCTAGCACGACAATATTCCGATGGACCGAGCAAAGCGGGAACGAATCCTGCGCCGCGCGCTGCAGTTCACCCGTCAAAGTGGTCCCGGTCATGAGCAGCTCCTTTACAGGCACGAGTTTGATGGTGTTCTCCTCTGTTTTCTTCAAGGAGTTGAGATCCCGCAGGTCATGCAGGAAGTGCATGCTGGCTCCTGTGGCACCCACCAGGCCGAGTCGAAGTTGTCCCACCAGATTCGGAGACTGGGATACTTCTATCCCTCCATGATCCAAGACTGCATCGAGTACGCTAAGAGGTGTCATGCGTGCCAAAATCATGTTAACTTTGTGCATCGGCCACCAGAGCCTCTCCATACTACTAAGTATTCTTGGACCTTTGCAGTCTGGGGGTTGGATGTCGTAGGGCCTTACCCACCGGCGATGGCCCGCCAGTGCCGGTTCATCTTAACCGCCACGGATTTCTTATCAATGTGGACAGAGGCAGCCCCACTTAAGGAATTTAAGGCTGGTTCTATCGCCGACTTTGTGAGTTCCAATATCATTCACCGGTTTGGAATACCTCACGCTATCCTCACGGATAATGGAACCAACTTCCGAAGGGCTGAGCTGAATAGATTGTATGCCATGTACAACATTCGCTCTAACCACACCTCCCGCTATCATGCGTAGGTGAATGGACAGATTGAGGCGTTTAACAAAACCCTCTCTAACATTCTGCAAAAAATGGTTGGTCAGAACAAGAAAAGTTGGTCGGACAAGCTCCCCAATGCCATCTGGGCTTATAGGACGATGACACGCAATTCCACCCAGGTGACCCTGTATTCCCTGGTATACGGAGCTGAGGCCGTCCTTCCCATCGAGGTCCAACTTCCCTCATTGCACATGATGGTCTACGACCAGCAAGCGCCGGACAGAGTTGTCAAGATCCGTCTAGCCGAATTGGAAGCACTGGATGAAAGTAGGCTTCGCGCTTTACATAACTTTGAAAGGAATCAGAGCAGGATGGCTCAATGTTTCGATAAGAAGGTTCGCCTCCGCTCCTTCCTTCAAGGTGACCTGGTGTTGGCTCTCAGAGCGCCAATGATTCCTGGCAAGAAACCACCCAAGTTGGAACCCAAGTGTGAGGGACCTTTTATTGTCCATAAGGTCTATCACAATGGTGCGTATTCTCGGGTGACTATGGATGGTGGGCGTATCACTCCTCCCACCAACTCCAAGTTCCTCAAAAAGTACATTGCCTAAACTGTATGGTCCTGCATGACCGTAAACTGTATGGTCCTGCATGACCATAAACTGTATGGTCCTGCATGAACTTAAACTGTATGGTCCTGTATGACCATAAATTGTTTGGTCCTGCATGACCTTAAACAGTTTGGTCCTGAATGGCCTTAATCTGTATGGTCCTACATGACCTTAAACTATATGGTCCTGCATTACCTTAAACTGTATGGTCCAACACGACCATAAACTACACTCTGCCCTACATCTGGGCTCCACGGTCTGAGGTCTAAGACCTAAAACTAAGACCCTCTTTTGGTTCTGCCCTTTTCACGGTCCGAGCTCTATGACCTAAAACTAAGACCTATATTTCGTCCAACATGATGTTAAACTTTATTTCTAGAACTACGTCTAGCTTGATTCCCATCCTAATGGGATACGTAGGAACACCCAGACCTTTCATCTATGGGTCCAGCTTGAGGTCTGCTGTCGCGTCTATTTCTCCTTTGGGGCTTCGACCACAGGGTCGTGTGGTGTGGTGTGAGATTATGTCCCCATTCACGTAGGGTTTGCGATAGCTGCACCACGCGCACCCTGTCCTCATGGTTTAGCCCTCCTCTATCCTATGGAATTTAAAGAAGCATATCAAGAACTTCGTATGGATTGATTCCCATCCTTATGGGATACGTAGGACCACCTGAACACCTAGATGTCTGTTCCAGCCCCATCTCTTAGGAGATCCCATGATCTCCCGGTGCCCAGGGTGTTTGGCATTACGCCCCCTCTTTTGCCCAGGGATCCACCATCTCTTAGCCACTCTCGGACTGAGCCCTATGACCCTTTCTAGTGGTATGCTGATGTGCTCAAGGCACTCTGGTCTAGAACTTGGAGTTCCAGATTCGTCTTAGGAAAGTTCCATCCACTTTCCAAGCTTCATGTTCCCCTTCATTCAGGCCCCCATCATCCTTCATACCCAGAGGGACCCCCAAGAACATCCTGGATACAACGCCCAAGGGATCTCCTACCGTCATGGGCCAACGCCCCCGAGGGTTTCAGACAACAAATTGATACAAATCCCACATTGCGAACATGGTTAGAGGTTGATACTCATTTTTTTGTCCCCATGGCTAACATGATAGGATGTTATGTTGCGAACATGGTCAACAATTATACTCAATCGTCACGCCGGTTCCCCAGGCCTTGAATGTTGGTGGCATGGTTCATGTCATGTTCCGCCCCGCCATGCCAAGGTTGAATCTCGACACTCCTTGTACTAACCCTCATTACACCCCCGCACATCAGAGAGACCGAGCTGCGTAACGATGTCTGTTGGTGCTCCCGCGATCTGAGCGCAAGAGTATGTGCTTGGGTATCTTCTTTACGGGTTTCGTGCAGCTTGACCTTCATCGCCATAGGGGAGTGAGGAGTTGCCCAGACATTGTGTTTTGGGCCCAGCATAGATGGGAGCTAGCATCTGCTGCCCCTCCCTACTTGTTGAAGCCTCGTAGGCCCCTTTTCCCAAGACACTTCTCTCGGTTGGTCCAAACCATATGACCTTAAACTGTGCTGTTGGTCCAAGCCATATGACCTTAAACTGTGCTGTTGGTCCAAACCATATGACCTTAAACTGTGATTTTGGTCCAAACCATATGACCTTAAACTGTGCTGTTGGTCCAAACCATATGAACTTAAACTGTACTGTTGGTCCAATTCATATGACCTTAAACTGTGCTGTTGGTCCAAACCATATGACCTTAAACTGTGCTGTTGGTACAAACCATATGACCTTAAACTGTGACATTATCGTCCTGGAAGCACGACAAAAAACGGAACTGCATTGTGGTGACCTCGTTGTAGAGGAAATCACGTTGGGTATTGGTTTTATTCCATGCCATTTGTCAATGCCTATCACAGATTGATGCTTGTGGCGACACCATGTCCTGCTGCTCTGGGCCTGTCGCTTCACAACAAAAAAACCACCCACCTTAAAGGACAAACAGGATTTATCAAATGCTGCTTCTTTTAGTGCAAGGGCCACGCCCGCACTCCCCTTTTCCCTTGGCACTGGTATCTTACCATGTCACTTTCAGAACTACATATGGCTTGATTCTCATCCTTATGAGATACGTAGGAACGCCTGGGGCACTTCCCCACGGGTCCAGCCTACCTTCGTGTTCGGTCCCTCGACTCGATCATTTCCCCGGAGAGCACATGTTATGTAGGGAATAGGTCCTCCTTCATGTCGGGCTTTGTAACCGCCTGGCCATGTGTCTATTTTTCCCCTTTCCTTACCGTCCAAGCTCTATGACCTAAAACTAAGATCCTTACAGTCCGAGCTCTAAGACCTAAAACTAAGATCCTTATGGTCCGAGCTCTAAGACCTAAAACTAAGATCCTTATGGTCCGAGCTCTAAGACCTAAAACTAATATCCTTACGGTCCGAGCTCTAAGACCTAAAACAAAGATCCTTACGGTCCGATCTCTATGACCTAAAACTAAGGTCCTTATGGTCCGAGCTCTAAGACCTAAAACTATGCTCCTTACGGTCCGAGCTCTAAGACCTAAAACTAAGATCCTTATGGTCCGAGCTCTAAGACCTAAAACTAAGATCCTTACGGTCCGAGATCTATGACCTAAAACTAAGATCCTTATGGTCCGAGCTCTACGACCTAAAACTAAGATCCTTACTGTCCGTGCTCTAAGACCTAAAACTAAGATCCTTACGGTCTGATCTCTTTGACCTAAAACTAAGATCCTTACGGTCTGAGCTCTTTGACCTAAAACTAAGATCCGTATTCCGTCCCGCATGAAGTTATATTGTATTTCGTCCCACATGACGTTAAACTATATTTACAGAACTACCTTTGGATTGATTCTCATCCTTATGACATACGTAGGACCGCCCTGGCGTTTCGTCTTGGGTCCAGCCCCAGGGATTAGTAAACCCCGTCCTTATTGTCGGTCACTCGGCCCGACTTCATGGGAAGTGGTGTAATCGTGATATCTACCCCGAGCATGTTTGGGATGACACATGGTAATAATGGGAAGCGGCAGTTCTCTTGCCAAAGAGGTCCTGCCTGGAAATTGGGACGACCCGTGATCAGGTTGGTACTCCGCCTAATGCGCCTTCACCATGGTGGCACAATTTCAGGAGTGTTGGAATCTGTTCGAACAACCCACCACTCCACCTTCCACGCCTTGCGTCCCCCCTTGTTGGGACCCTCATTTCCTTTCGTGTTTGACCGAACCCCCTAATAGTATGGATGCTCGACCCATGGTCCGCCTACTGTCCTGGGCCAACGTTCCAGAGAACTGGTCATGTTCGAAGGGACCCCCTAACAGTATGGATACTCGACCCATGGTCCACCTACTGTCCTCGGCCAATGTTCCGGAGAACTGGTCTTGTTTTATGGGACCATCTAACAGTATGGATGTTCATCCTATGGTCCACCTACTGTCCTAGGCCAACGCTCCAGAAAACTGACCAATGATATTTGAGTTTGGCCCCAGGTTGCGAAAATGGTCAGCGGTCAACCCTCATTTATTGTCATCCCATTCCAGGCCAACGTGATATGGATTCTGTGTTTCCGCCACGATTGACAGTTATCCTCCATGGTTGTGCCCCATTGGGTTCCGAATTTGGGCAGCATGATTCACCCTTCCCCTCTATTCCCCTTAGTTCGGATGGATTTCAATGCCCCCGGCATTGCCCCACTTGTGTGTAAGGGAACACTGAGAAGTCGACACATCAATTGGCTCAGGGGTCTCCTCAGAAGTCCAGGCCCAATTTTGGACGCCTAAAGCATGGTCAATGCCCCACAGTTGAACGAAATGATGGTACGAGCATCTTCTGCTCCTTGCGTTGGGCATATCCCACAGGATCCTAGGGATGAGTTGTTATTTGTTTCAAAACAATGGTTGAGCGCATTAAACCAAGGGTACAAATGAGTGGATTTTACCACATATTCGATTGAGACGATGAGCAGTACAAGCAGAAAGTTCATGATATGGAAAAAACAAAGCCCTTAGGGGTCAGCGTGCTGAAGCGATATTTCCAGTGCTGCTACCCTCTGGCTGGTAGCCTCCAGGACCACTTCTCTCTCTTTGAATACTCTCTCCTCATCAGCAACCATAGAGCACAGCTCGCTATCCCTAGCATGTACATGCGCCTACTCGGTTTGAAGTACGACCATCTAGTGACTCGCCTCCACTAGTTGTTCCTGCGCATCATCCATCTGGACCGTCAGTTGCTCCACGAGCTCAGAGAATGTTGCGATTAAGGCCTCTTTACCTGCCGCCTTCCCTTCGTGGTGCCCGAAATCCAGCTCCGCCCTCAGTAGCGCTTGAGCGCTGGCCGATCCTTCCTGGCACTGGGAAATGTCGGTGCGCCGTCTGCTCTCATGTATCTTCTTGGCCATGTAATCACGGACAGCTAGATGAAGGCGCTGAGCGTCAGCCCCTCCAGTGCACAAGAAACATAGCCAGGTCTAAAGTGATCCCATCCGCCTCATCCAATCCGACTGGGGCTACCTGAGGAAGTGCTGGATACACTTTCACCCTTTGAGTCGTGTCATCCGGCTCTCCTCGGCGGCCTCTGAGTCTAAGTCATCAATCTCCTCAGGGTCAGCGGGTTGGTATAGGGGGAAGCCCACCAACAGATCGGCAGCAGGATCCAACCTTGGGATGTCTTCGTGAGGAATAGAATCCTCGATGTTCGGGCGACCTTCTCTCTCCCCAGCAGCAATGATGCATCCACCAGTTTCTGACCGCATTTCAGGAACATCATCGCTGATGTCCGCCGCCCCCTGTTCATCTATTGTTGGGGCCGGCTCAGTGCAGAGAGCATGTTCTGAGCGAGGTGGTATGTTCGTCGCTGGTCCACTGGCGGATGGCCTGGGCTCCGCAGCCTGACGTGCCTCTAGTGTTGAGATCACTGCGCAGGGCATACTCTGGTCAGATGGGATCTTTTGACACCAAGCACCAGTAGTGAAGCGTGAGACTTATAGGAATCCAGAGCGTCGGTCCCCAGTGTTCCGGCCGCTACAGGAGCTGCCATAAGGGGAGACCCCTCTACGCTGGTTAATTCAATGATGGGTGTCGGATCCCATCATGTCCCACTGGTACCTCTCTGCCCTCCTCTGGTGGGGACTCCCGTCCACCGCTCAGTTTCTCTTGAGTATGATGGGGAAGTGAGTTAGGAGTTAGAAAGTATAATGGATGAATGAGGGAAATGAATGAAGATAGAGACAAACCTCAAGAATCTCAGTTGTGTCGAGATCAGAGTCAGCAATCTCGCCGCTCTCTCGGAGACTCCCTCGGTAGGTCGCCCCTTGGGAACCCTCACCTTCGGGATACTCTTCATCATCATCTCCCTTGACTTCATCCTCTCTGGTTTCCTCCTACCCCTCCGGCTCCTCATCACTGTCGCCTTCTCCCTGTGGCATCACTTCCGGATCATGCTCCTGGTCAAGCATCAGTTTCACTAGGAAAGTTGGCTCCGCATGCCGCCCACTTTGGCATGTGTATGCGTCCATGGCCGTCAGAAAAGAATGTCGCCGATGGAAGTTCACTCGGTTGGTAATTCGAAAGAGTCCGAACTCCGGCAGTTAGATCTCGTTCTGCATTATCTTCTTCCAGATGGCTTCGACGCTCAGCGATTTCCGTAGGGTCATCCAGGCCGACCATAGTGCCAGGAGAATTTCATCTTGGGAAGGTTCGAGCAGATATCTTATCTGATTCCCATTCAGTTCCCTGGCCGCCTCATGTGACCCCCCTACAGGTAACGAGGACGTGGCAACACCATCTGATGTTCCCGCTGCCGAAGTCCCGTCCTGCGCAGGCCTCACTGCCTAACACACCCTTGGTTCCCCCATTCCGACGGCACTGTACCTTCTTTCCCGTCGACCGGTTTCCGCGCGAGTAACCTCGAGTTGCCGGACGCGCTTGCGTAATAGCCCCTCAGGGTACGCAATGGTACTGTTTTCGGCATATTCGGTTGTTAGGCCGGCATCGACCCCGGTGGGAGGAAGAGTAACGAAGTCGCCAGATCTGAAAGTGGTAAACATCAACCACATCTGGCGTAGGACGCATGGATTCTTCCCCTGCCAGATAGCTGTGAATACTTTCTTCGGCATTCGCTGAAGGCACCCGAACTGACTGGCGAATCAGGACGGCACATAGGGCCCACAGATCACATTCCCGTCAATCCGAGCCACGATCACCCCGCCTCGAATGCTTTGGATGTATTCCTGCTATTCCAGAGAGCCTCGCCCGTTGTCCAACAGCTAGCCAACCGGGGTGTGGAACGCACTGAAGTTGAAGTTGGCATGGTTGCCAATGCGGATCCTCACGCCCTCCTCATTGAGCGTCAATGGCTCCACCGCTGAAATGGTTAGCAAGGACGGTCGCAAGCCACTTCCCGGAGGATGGACGACATTTTGGAATGTATACCCACCGAGATGAGCCGCCACCCAGCCATGAAAGATCTGGAAGGGACCAAAGACTCTCCGAGGCGACCCACCTCGTGAGATGCACCCCAGGATGGTATACAGCTTGGTCAGCATGAGGACGTCCATGTTGAACCGTTTGTTGGCAGCCATGGAGCACGCCATCACCAAAGTCGCTAGACAGATGCCCATCCTCATGTCACGCACCGGCAGGAGCCACCCGCTTAGAAAGGCAACAAGGAACCCGGTATACCGGACATTCGGTTCTCGGGCCTCAATGACGTGGTAGACCCATGATTGGTATTGGCCTGCCTCTAGGGTCTTCCAGTATGACCCATCCTTGCTCCTCTGAGTTGCGGTTGGGCACCGTTTTCCCCGTCCCGACATCTTAACGGTGGGATCCCTCTCAAGGAACAAGTTGAACCAGCCCATGTAGGCGATGTCCTTCAGGAAGCCCTTGACCCCCAGCCTCTCTTTGGCCAGCTGCAGCAGGTGCCACGTCAGCATAGTCATCCGCGACCTATCTCCCCAATTGTTCTTTGGAGGAACGAACTCGTCGTATTGGTAACCCTCCAGCGGGATACCTCTGATGCAGTGAACGTCCCAAAGACTGATGCCGACTTCCCCATGATGAAGGTGGAACATGTTGATGTCAGGAGGCCACCAGGTGAATAGCTCCGGTCCGAGTTTAGGCTGGCGGTGGAAATGGAAATGTGATGTCCATACCGCCTCGAACAGGCCAATATACTGCAGTTCTTCCCCGAACTGGTCACAGTTATGGTGAACCTAGAACGCCCAGGCCCATTTACTGGTGAAGATACCCCCGAACCGCAGGTCCCAATCCTTCAGCCAGCCCTTTGTGTCATCTGTGACGCTTTGACAGAACGTGCTCGCGTAGAGGGCCGGAGAATCCTCTTCCACAGGCTCGTCCCCTGTTATGGTCCTAGTCCTCGGGTTCAGGACATAAACATCCATATGTCTAGTTTCCCTGGCATGATGGTCATTGTTGGTGATGTTGTAGCGAATAATTTCGTCCTCCCGAGTCACCCAAGACCGCGGCGTGTCCACTTTGAAGCCCGGCAGGGGCACCTTCTCCAGGATGCCAAAATTCCAGAGCGGGAGGTTGTCCGACAAGGGATATGTTTTCTGGGTGAAATCGGGATGCAGTGCGCGGAATCGGAGAGTTCGGTGCGAAATCTGGCTGAGTTGCACAAAATCATTGAGATGAGCGTGCAATCGGCACGCGGAGCATGAAAAAGCCCCGACGAGGCGTGAGATAACATCTGAATTTCGGATGGAATTCCATGCTGCCAGAGCGTTATTACACGCAGAAGCGGAAGCGATTTCGCGCATGAGAGCGGTATGCTTATCGCGTGGAAAAAGTGGAAGTATGGATATGGGACCCAACGACCCTTTTTATAGTCGAGGCCAGGGTTCCACGCCGCGCGGAATGATTATTTTGCGCGCATCCGTAGGTTTTGCGTGCCCCATCATAATTTGGTCCGTAACATGACCAGGAGGCTCAGCACTTTGGCATTTTGGCGTTTCCCTTGGAATCTGATCGTTGCGACCTCTCGCCGATCCAATTCCAAGGGGTGACAATTGTTGACGCCGAAAAAAGCCCGTAAC
Source organism: Viscum album (assembly GCA_963277665.1). Classification (NCBI taxonomy): domain Eukaryota; kingdom Viridiplantae; phylum Streptophyta; class Magnoliopsida; order Santalales; family Viscaceae; genus Viscum; species Viscum album. Next base: position 1,500,070,109 of record OY728161.1, read on the forward strand.
TCCTGAAGGATGATTCGAAATGATGAAGCGAAGTCATATTCGGAATCAGAGGCCTGATTTGGAGGCCCGGGATGTGGTGCGCAAAATAAAGGAGGATACGCGCGAAAAATTGTTCTGTGCACATAGAATCACCAGGTTTTGCAGAATGGAGCTGTTGAGGCACGAAATCTTTGCGCACCACGGTTCCGCGCGGCGAGCTTTTGTGCGCCGGCTGCCCTCAACGTGAAGAATTTCTTGCGCCACCTGGATTCCGCTCTGGAGGTCGCCTATAAATAGAAGCCGACCCCGAACGGTTTGGGGGTTGAGGAATCCAAAGCGACTCTCGTGCGAGCAATTCGGCTCCCCCCACACGAATGATGACTTTAAGGTAAAACCCTCATTTCGCGCAACCCTGCCCTAGAGTTCTCCTTGGGGCGTAACTCCACCGGCTTCAGTGAATTTTCCCCCTCCGCGGTATTCCATCCTTGCATGAAATTTGTGCCTCGTGCACACAATAAACTGTCGTCCGCGCAATACCCTACGCGTAGTTCCCTCTACGTGCGCAATTCCATTGCTCCAATTGCGTGATGTCCCTGTCTTTTGCGTGAAAAGCTTCCCTTTCGCGTGCAAAACCCAGGACTCCTCACCTTGATGCCCCTTGGCTACCCCCTGCACCGGTACCTAATGTCTCCCATGCCGGGCATGCGCGACATGCGTTGTTTTCCCGCACGACCTTCCAGGCTCGTGCGAAGTAACCTCAAGGTCCCCTGGGTCGTGTTTCTTGTTGCTTTGCTATGCCTTATGCTTCTCTGCATAGTCACGCTAACGACTATTTCTTCTTCTCATAGCCACGCTAACGTAGACCCCCCTGTGGTTTGCCGTGTGGACCCCCTTCACCATGTCATTGCTGATGCCTTCCCTTCCACAAGGGGTAGAGGGTGTTGGGAATGTAAGCCCTAGGGGTGTGGAGCGAACCCATCTCGTCCAAGCGGCAGAACGTTAAACTGCTAAGCACCTCGTCCTTAACAGAAGACGTTAAACTGTGGTCCGACCCCGTGCTTCGCATGTAGGGTCCCCCCAGCTCGGACATTTTTTACACCCACTCGTCTCCACGGGAATGGACTCTTCCTCACATGGAATGAGATCCTCCTTGTCGGAGCGGCGTTTGTCCATGGGGGAAGGGCTGACTCAGAGTGTAAGCCCCAAACCTTTCATGTGGATGATTGCACCCGTGCATCTCCGTACTTCCCCACTGCCAAGGCCAGTGGAGTTCTTTTCCCACAGCACTTTGTCGCACCACGGGCCTCCACCCTAGAGTAAGCCCCGACACCAAGGGCCGATAACCACGCGTAATCCCATATTTCGTCTTTGGGCCTCTCAACGTGTATGCCCCATTCCGCTTTTCACGGATGCACCCTTCGCGACGTGATCATCTGGTCCCTACTGCCTCTTGTTTCCTACACCGAGCATGACTCACGTGGGCTTAGAGTGCACGTCGACCATGACATCCCCTCTTGGGCCATCCCAGAGCGTAAGCCCCATCCCAGCGAACTACGTGGACTTTGATCTGTGCTAACGCATGGTACGTAGGAAGCCTCCATGAGGTTCAAGCCCACCACCCGGTCGTCCCGACCTCTCCATGTCGGTTCCCCGACCACCTTGGGCTTCCTCAGAGCGTAAGCCCCAAATATTTCGTCCCGCATGACGTTAAACTGTATCGCGTCCCGCATGACGTTAAACTGTATTCCGTCCCGCATGATGTTAAACTATATTGCGTCCCGCATGACGTTAAACTATATTCCGTCCCACATGACGTTAAACTGTATTTCATCCCTCATGACGTTAAACTGTATCTCTCCTCTTGGTCCGTCTCAGAATTTAAGCCCCATGTCTCACTAAACCATCCATCTTGATCCTTACCCATGCCGCCACATCCCGGTGAGATCATGCCACCCTTTTCCACTCCATGATATATGGGAAGCCGCCCACATGTTGGCCCCAACATCGGTGATCCACCCTATAAATCCTTCAACCCGATCCGTCTTCGAAATACGTTAAACTAGCGAAATACCCCGTGTTAAACATGGGAAGCTGTGGAAAACCTCAGATGGTACGCGTTCCCCGTGTTAGATGTGGGATGCCTCGGGCTTCTGCACCCTCGAGAAGCTCTGTGATGAGGGACCAAAGACAGACATGCCGACGATGCCCCAACATGACCATTCTCCTCACCGCAGGTTGCTGTCCCGACAAGACCCCTTGGAGCGTCTTGACGGAAGAAGCGTAATTAACTGGCGTCCATGTAGATATGGGACTGGGTATGAGCTTCACGAACCTGTCTTAAATCTATGAGGGAGACCCGGACTAGGTAATGAGCTCCGAGGAGGAATCCATGGAGGGAAGAACCGACATCCCATTATCCCGGTTTTGATCAAGGAGCAGATGTCCCTGAACAAGGAATGGATGTCGCCCGCCTTTGGAAAGTGGGAATGCGGGGGAATAAGCAGCACGCCCTCCCCAGCGGATAGACGCGCACGCCCCGGCCAAAGCGTCGGAAACAGGTGCGCATGGTGTACTTACATGGAGGAGAGTGCAGCCGATCACTCATCAGTCGGCTAGCCTTACCCTAAAATATATTGATTTGGAGAGCCCGAGAAATCCTGTAGTGGTGGACAAGTACACAGATATTTTCCCTGATGATGTTTCGGGCCTACCTCCTCACTGGGAGGTGTATATTTACATTGACTTGTACCTCGGGATGACACCAATATCTACACCAGTATATCTGATGGATCCCATGGATCTTCATGAGCTACGAGTACAGCTAGAGGACTTTCAGGAAAACATATTCATTCAACCAAGGGTCTCTCCTTGGGCTCCCCTGATTCTGTTCACCAAGAAGGAAGATGGGAGCTTGAGTCTTTATGTTGACTATCGGCACCTAAACTAGGTGACTGTGTTGAACAAGTACCCACTCCCGAGTATTGACGACCTATTTGATCATCTAAAGGGAGAACGATGGTTCTCAAAGATAGACCTCAAATCAGGATATCATCAACATAGAGTTCGAGATGGGGATATGTAGAAGACGAATTCTAGATGTCGGTATGGCCATAATGAGTTCTTGGTTATGCCATTTGCCATAAAAAATGCTCCAGTAGTGTTAATGGAACTCGTCAACCGGATATTTCAGTCATCCCCTAATCGCTTTGTTGTGGTCTTCATCAACGACATTATGATCTACTCAACTAGTGAGGAGGAGAATTCCTATCATTTTCAGGTCATACTGGACACAGTCTGAGAGTACCAGCTTTATGGTAAGCCCTCTATGTGGTATTTCTGGATCCGAGAGCTTCACTTCCAAGGACATGTCTTATCGAAAGCTGAAGTTGTTGTGGATCCAGCGAATATTGGGGTGATACTTTCATAGAAACCACCCAGGAGTGTGACAGAGGTATGGAGTTTCTTTGGTTTGGCTGGATACTACCAGAGATTTGTGCCATATTTCTCCAGATTTATATCACAAATTTCAACAATGAAAAAGTAGGGGAATCCGTTTGTTTGGTCAGGTAAATTCCTGTGGAGTTTTTCGGAGCTGAAGAATATGGCGACTAGTGCCCCCATATTGATTCTTCCAATAGAGGGAGTAGGGTATGTAGTTTACATAGACAAATCAGGGATTGGACATGGATGTGTCCTGATACAGGAGTGATCAGTGATGGTATATGGTTCTCATTAGATGAGATAACATGAGAAAAACTATTCTACCAATGAACTGGAGTTAGAAACAGTGGTCTTTTCCTTGAAGATGTGGGGACACTATCTGATGGGTGAGGGTTTTACCGTGTAATATAATAACTAGAGTCTTAGTTATATCTTCTATCAGAAGTATTTTAACCTAAGACATTGAAATTTTCATGGGGTCCTCCAGGACTATAATGTCGAGATAGTCTATACTTTTGGGAAGGGGAACACTATTGATGATGCACTTAGCAGGAGGTCTGGTATAAAGCTGCTAGATGATGCGATGGAGCACTTGGATGCTTTTCATATATCCATTGTGGATCATGATGGTTCAGCATTTATTCAAACTCATATTTTTACTCCCCCACTTCTTCAACGAGTCAGGGAGGTGCAACATGGGGGCACTGACAATGAGACACGACATGATCAAATATACAAATGATAGGCACCTGAAGGATTTTCTGAAGGTTGGGAGCATGTCATTCTCTTTAATGGACATACCATGGTACCAGTGTCACTTAAAGTGGAAGTGTTGAGGGAGTTCCACACATCCTCTCTAGTGGTACATCCAGGAGTAGCGAATATGTACCAGGACATATGACAACATCACTGGTGGATGAGAATGAATAAAAACATATTAATGTTTGTCTCTCGGGGCATCACTTGTCAACATGTGAATGTAGAGTATCAGGTACCAGAAGGTTTGGTCCGTCCTTTAGAGGTCCCTGAGTGGAAGTGGGATGAGATATCCATGGACATCGTGATGGGACTTCCACGTACGTTTAGGGGACATGACACTATCTGGGTGATCATTGAACGACTCACCATGTTGTCCCACATCCGACCGATTAGAGAGCATGGTTCTATAGATATCATGGGACTCCCCAATGTACAAGAGATTTTGCGGTTACATGGAGTAACCTAGACCATTGTCTCCGATCGTGATACATGTTTTACTTCACGACTATGGAAGGGGTTGTAGGGGGCTTTAGAGACGCATCTTCAAATGAGCACCATCTTCCATCTTCAAACGAATGGTTAGACTGAGCATAGAATTCAGACCCATGAGGACATGCTGTGTGCTTGTATCCCCGACATCGGTTGCAGTTGGGAGGATCAATTGCCTTTGGTGGTTTTTGTGTACAACAACAGATATCACTCCACTATAGGGATGGATCCTTTAGAGACTTTTTATTGGAGATTTTGGAGATCAATTTTGAGTTAGGCTGACCCCGGGGATTCAACACTAGTGGGACCAGAGATGGTTCAAACTACAACAGGGAAGGTGTAGATCATCCAAAAGGAAATTAATACTGCACAGAGCATGAAAAAGTCATATGCTTACATGAGATGGAGACGTCTAGAGTTAGAGGATGGTGACCACATCTTTCTATGGGTCTCACCCCAGCACGGTCTACAGAGATTTTTCTAAGGGGTCAGGTTATCTCCGACATTCATCAGACCTTTTCAGGTCCTCAGTAGAGTTGGTGAGGTAGCATACTACATAGCTCTTTCACATCAATTGCTCCAGGTGCATGAAATCTTCCGCGCATCCCAACTGAGGAGATACGTGCAAGACCGTTCCCACATCATCGACCATGGAGTGATGGACTTCGATAATGAGAATCGTTTTTATGGAGGTTCTAGTAGAGATTGAGGGTCGATAAGAGTGGGTCTTTCAGGGATGATCTATAGCACTGGGGCGCATTCCCTAGTAGCACGAGATCCTCTAGGAGTGAACATGGGAGTGTGAGGCTTAGATACGTGCTCAATACCCCCATATGTTCCCTTAGTTTGAGTTATAGGATACAGGGATGTAAAGCCCTAAGGTGGGGTGAATTTAAGACCCTAAATTTCCATTTATTTTTTTTCAAAGAAATGGGACTTTTAAGATTCCGCGAACATTGACGATGCAAGATTCTAAGGCCTGGAGTGCCCAGAATAAATTTCTGAACTTATTTTGGGTATGTTCATTAAACGTGCGAGCATGTTTTTCTAACGTTTGAACTGGTTCTTGGAATTGAAATCTTGGGCCACTGTTGAACTGACAATGCTGATATTTGCTTAAAATGAATTTCAGCTCGACGACAATTGGTTGAGAGTAAATATTATTTTTTTGGGTTTTTGTGGAAATAATAAAAAAAATAAGCTCATATTTTTTTTATTTTTTTTGCAACAACCGATCATGTTGATATTTAAGGTGGGGTCCACCAGAACTAATTCTCATTGTGGAAGTTGGTTGTGGGGACCACTAGACCATAACCTCCCATGAGAGGTTATAGTGGGGGGACCAACTTGGTTTAAACCACCTTGAAACCCCATTTTGAATGGGAGAAACCCCCCTTGAAACTCCCACATAAATGGGAAACCCATAAAGTCCCTAATAAATGTGGGGGAGCCTCTTCAACACCTCCACAATTTATTTGTGCCAAAACAAATAATTTATTATGCCAAATCCTCCCCATTAATAAATTGAGACAACACATCAATTAATTAATTAAACATTTTTGAATATTATTCCAAAAAATTAATTGACATTTCAATCTATTATTTTGGCTACAATTTCACTTGGGTGGAATTGGGTTGAGGAGGAACATGGGAGAAAGCTCCAAATGAATAACGCCGACGAGGAACACCTTCAACTATGAAGAACGACCTCAACCTTGACTTTGACATTCCTTCTCGGAACATCCTCCTACGTAGGACATGATCTTCCACAACTAATCAGCTTCTATCTTTGCAAGACAACTTCAAAAAAACAATCAATTTATGGGGTTTATTTACGTGATAATTATTTCCTAGTTTTCTTTTACGGTATGGAAAAAATGGCTGCGGAGGTTGTAAAATTTTATGTTCGTCGTTCTTCCTTCTTGTTGAGCCAAATGCCGCCACCATAAATGTAGAGGGAGCGGGCCAAAACAACATGGACCAAAACCTCCACCGTTCTTCTTTGGTGTACTCTTCGAAGTGGAGGATGATGCCAAAGATAATGAATGAGACGGAGGCAACGTCGCCTCCACCTGCAGCCCCGCGACCCGTGCCGCCCCAACGGCACTCTGGACTCTTGGACGATCTAGCTGCGCGCCCTCGCCACATTGTGAGGCCCCATGCCAAACTAGATGTATGCCACCCGCCGGCCGTGTCATCCGCCGGCTGAGCCGCCCCAGCTCACGCAACCCGCCGGCCTCCCGAACCGGCCCCGTTGCTCCTCGTGGAGCCCTAGACAAACCACCCCAGTTGTCCCCTCCCTTTAGGTCAAGCCACCCTATCCATTCCATTTTCTAGTCGAACCAGACTCGACCACCCTGGCCTTCCGACCGAACTGGCCCAAGCCACACCGGCGGCATGGCCTCCCGGACAAACTGGCCCCGGTGGCGCCACCCTTTGTGCGAACTAGCCCTAGTTGCACCACCCGTTGGCCGTGCCGGCCTCAGCAGTGCCATCTCGCGCCAGCCCGCTGACCATCTGAGCCCCGACCCAACCAACCATGCCCTCGTGGTGCCCTACCCGAACGGGCCCCAAGCCTCAGGCTAAGCCTCCCTTGTGGTGCCCTCTTGGTCGAGCCGCCCACATGGTGCACATCGGGCCGAACCACACTCGCACCGACCCATGCCCTGTCAGCGCCCTCTCAGCCTTCTGCAGCCCCTCGTGACTTATTGAGAGGGGACTAGTAGGTCGGGCTAGGCAAGACCCAATGTGTCAGGCCAAGTAGACCCGAACCAGGTCGGGCAGACTGGGTCGGACTGGACCCTGGCCCACTGCGATCCTTTACATTATTTTGGAAATATCATTGGCACCTGACGATTGTTTGTAGAACTATCAGGGACGCTGGTAATCTTGGATAAAGATGGCCCCATTGAGTATACCCCACTAAATTTTGGGGAATAGTTTGGATACAGTCAGGTTGGATCGTGCACGAATACAACTGGTCCCTCGAGATTAAAAGGCTAATAACTCACAGACCTGGCTTCCAATTGACGAACTGTATGTTGCAATGATACACCTATGATGTGGAAGGAATTTGGGATACATCTTCTAGGGATATCGTGACAGTCGATGTATCGACCAGTAGCTCGTGGAGCAGATCCTCCCAGAGACGAGTGAGTGTAGTGCGGAGACCTAGTAGCTGGCTGAGACAAGATGATTGTTGACCGTCTGACTCAGATTTACTCTAATAGCACAGTGGGGAGCGCCTTGGTGTAATGGTAGACCCACGGTGGAGGATCGTGTGTGGTGATGCGGTAATCCCACGTTACTCAATATGAGGAGTACCTCAGTAGGCTACGAGGGGGAGCACGCTTGTTGACGTGGAAGACCCACGGTGGGGAGCACTTCTTTGTGACGTGGCAGACCCACGATACTCGACCAGAGGAGTACCTCAGTAGTAAATGGATATTGGGAAGTGGTCTTGGTTTCACAGTAGTCCCACTGTACTCGATTGAGTAGGAGGTCTCCAGTTGCTGAGGTTTCGATAGTGTAAATAAAATCCTGGTTGAGCTGATTTAGCAATTTTGTGTTTTCATCATGATTATGATAAATTACAAAATAACATAGTTATAAGTATGGTAATATACCTAGGAAGGGTTATATTCTGATTTCATTCATCATGGTTTATCCATGATTGATTTTGTGAGACCTTGAGGGTCTCGGGGTTCGTAATGAGTATCGTTAAACTCACCCCTGCACGGGCTATGCCCGCACCTTATTGTGTTGGATGCAGAAAACATACAACACTGACTGAGGCCGAGGGTATCAAGACTAGACGGTATGTAGAGGTGGACCATATGACTTGTCAGTAAACAGGGGTGACAGACTGATGTGGTGTGCTGAGGTGACGATATGTACCTGCCCTTCAGGTAGGAACCTCGGAGGATGTTCATGTAGTTTTCTCTTCTTTTAATTTTGTTGTATTGCATTTCAGTTGTACTTGTACTTTCCAGTTGGGCTTGTATTCTGGACACTTTTACATTCATCACACTTTTTTATACAGGTTACTTGGTTTTTTCTCTCCGGTGTGCTTTCTTGAGTGTGCGTTATATGTTATAAAGGAAATGCCTTTCTAGTATTGGGGAATTACACCTTTGGTTCTAGTTGCTAGCACCTGGTCTATGGATGGTGGGCCTGGGGTAGTCACGGCATGGGCCCCGAGGGATGGGTCATGACATAAGATCACCATTATTTTTTGACATGGTATTATATAGAATGTATTCCTTTCCAAAATTTATTTATTTTTACTTCCCTTATCACATTTCCTCATTGGTAGATGATTCTCAAAGTACTCATGATACTATATGAAATATCATTGTTTTATTGTCTCTAGAAAATTATAAGTGTTTTCTACCAACATCAAAAATGGATTTTTAGACGCATTATTCTCAATAGAGTGGATGAATGAGCTCTCATATTATAGAAATATGATTATATTAGAATAATCAACATGTGATAAATATGATACTTCAATTGTATTATTATATGATCATTATTATTATATGAAGTGTAAATCAATTATTTATAATCCTCAAAATCAGATATAGAATGATTCCAAATAGATCATCTGATATAATATCTTTAAAAATAATTATTTTGAAATGGAGTATCATGTAGTAGTGCGACTACTATATTGGAAAGATGAGAAATTTTATTTTCAAGAACATTAATCGTGGAAATAAATTATTCTTTATGATTATCTTTAAGTTGAAACATCCTATTTCTCATTGTGATATTATAATTCAAAATGTGATAAATTGTTGAATTATTTATTTCCCATGGTGGTTGGACAAATAGTATGTGTTCCATTATCATTCATAATGCTTTATAAACGAATTTTTAGATTTAGTATTTGTGCATTCAATATTTTCTAAAATATTTTATATCATATATTAGAAGATGAATTTCCACCTTTTATAATTTTATGAATGCATTGGCATTGAGGACACTCAAATGGTGGGTAGTGATTGGAATTATAATATTGCCAAGGATTCCAACAAGGATCATAAAACTGTCATGAAAAATTATCATTATGAAAAATATAATTACCTTGATAGATCATGTGATGTGTAATTTCCCATTCCATAACATTAATGGTGGATGGTCATTTGGTGTAAATGTGTTGTGTGACCCATTTCATTCAAAAAATCTAGGTGTTTTGAGTTTTCCTACAATCATAAATGAAATAGCCAGAGTAGATAAGATCTTTTTTAAAAAATAATATTATTTTATCATCTTTTTATTTTCTAAATAAATCATTATATGGATATTGATATTCTACTATTTAGTGAAAAAATGGTGAAAATAAATTAAATATATGCAGTACAGTTTCTCGAATTTGAAAATTTATGTCCCAACTAAATTCAATAAAAATGGAGGGTATGGTCAAACCATATAGCGAAGGTCTGTACACACTATGAATATCCTCTAGGATGAATTTTTATGAATATGAGATTCTAATTTAAATAAAAACTATGAATTATAAATTATTAAAAAGGGATTTTTGAATAAATATAACTATGAAATTGAAATAAATTAATATATATAGGAAATTGGGGGTAAGGGATATGTCAGAGGAGTTATTTCCATTCATGTTCCTGCATTAACAATTAGTTAATATCCCCATCTAATTATTTATTTATAAAATTATAACCCATTCAATGATTCCTTAAAATACTACAATGTCTCATACACTCTTATTAGATATCATTATAATTTTTCACACAAATCATCCTTCATTTAATTCTATGATTTTAGGAATATGTTTCATATCTGTTTAGAATCAAAACTCCAAGTGAAATGCAATTATATGTTTCTTAAAAATAAAATTAATCTAAATGTTTTAGGTTCCCCCACATGAGATCAATTATTAGGAATCATTAATTCAATTAAATGTGGTAAAATGACCAATTGTTTTCAATTAATATAATTATTTATTATAAATTCAATGTTATGTGATTTGAAATTCCATCATGTGTGTGACTGCATTCCAAAAAAATCGTTGTTGGATTCCACACCATTATTACTTATTAGGTATCACAAAAATATAATTAATGTATGAATTACGATACCATATGTAAATTAAAAAATGATAAAATATAAAATAATAAGTTAAAATCAAGTAAATAAGAATTAATTGGAAATTAATTATGAAAAAAATAAAGGCATGTAATTACAACCATGATAGTCAAAAATTTCAAACAATGAAATTATAAAACCATGAATAGAAAATTACACATAAAATAAAATGTAAAATATATCACCGTTCAGAAATCATTATAATTTTCACTAAAACATACCATTAAAGATCTATTAATAATAACAATAAGTCATTGATCTGTAAAAAGTGAAAACATCACTCTATATATATATGAAACACCCAACCGAATAAACACGCTTTTCACTAATGTGTGTGAATGTCCTAAAACAACTAACTTTTCACTCACACTAAACTATGGGGTGAATCCTCACAGCGAAGCGGAAAGAATGGGATTGGGATTGGTGTGTCATAACAGTTCAATGTATGGAGGATGAAGAATGTGACCTTAGTTGTTTGTTTTATGAAGGGAGAATCATAGAGATGGTGTAGGCCGACAGTGATGCAATAAGGGAGGAAGTATTAGGATGGGGTATTATGCATAATAGATGGAGGTGTGTTCGACAACTGTTTAATCAAAGGGTTGTGAACATTCTATGTAGGCAAGAGGGAATATCTATGTGGTGTTATAGAGGAATGTGAATTATACGTCTGTGTCAAAAACACAATGTGGATAGAAGAAGGTGGGACACCAATTGTGTTAAGTTTTTCACCTTTTTGGTGATGCCCTCTTTCTATGTGAAGATGTAGAATCCTTTAAAATCAACTTCACTCCACGCTAATATTCCCAAAAAAATAAAATTTGAAATTTGAAAACATAATAATCAATAATATAATCATGTCTCGTAATAATAATAATAATATTGGAATTATAATTTTATTACATTTTTTATACTAATATGAAGTTTATTTATATATTATACTAATTATTGAAATAAATATTTATAATATAATTTAATTTTAGAGTTGATATATATTTATTTATATACACATGTTATTAAATATACTAAAATATAATGATAATTAGATAATCATATGATTATTCGTATGAAAATATTACTACAATTAAATATTAATTTAATTTTATAAAAAATAAAATATTAATATTAATACTACTAAAATTTTTACTACTACTATATACAGTGACATAAAATGATATTTAATTATAATGTAGAAAATAAAAATTTATAATAACAAATAATAATAAACTTCTAAAAACATACATAAATGAATCTTAAAAATAACAATGTATTAAATATTATATGTAAAATTAATATATAATATTAAAATAAACAAATTACAAATAATAATATATTATTAAGTAAAACTTGTAAAAAATAAATAAAATAAATCAATATAGAAATAATCATAAAATAATAGAAATGCTTAAGAATTTTAGTAGATAATAATATAGGATAATTATAATGGATGAAAATATCAAGTGCATCCATAACCCCTTAAATCTTTAACCTCATAATGTCTACTTTTATAAGACTATCATTTTATCATCTAGATTTTACAATTCTCCTTTTATCATAATCAGTTTAACATTTCAATAAAATTTATAATATGTCTTATAACCCATCAAGAGAATAAAGGTTGATTACCAAATGATAGATAGTAAACTATCCAATAGAAAACCATATACGAATGACATCATAATGAATGATAATAACATTCAACAAGTCAATATATTGAATAACATGGTCATAATCATCTGGTGAAATTATGTGAATAGTGAAAAGATACATAAGTATGATTCCAATAATCATATATATTGGAATAACAACATGTTAATTTTCCATAGATACCCATTAAATAAATGAAATACCATTCTATGTATGTATCCTTCAATCTAAAACTGTATAGATTAATGATATACTATAAGGTCAATCATGGAACCACACGACTATATCCTTCTATAGGAAGAAGGTGGATCGTTTCAAAAGTACATAAACTAATTTTACAAAGTAAAAAAATTAGGATATATATATATATATATTAAAAACATCATATTAATAAACATAATGAACACTAACAACCAATAAAGGGGTATATAGTATGTTTTTCATAAAAAATGATTTTATTACCCAAAATTATAAAACATATTTCAGTATAAATATTTAAAAATAATTCTGATTAGGTTAAATAGTAATTTAAATGAAAATATTAATGGAAATGAACACTTAAAATATATTTTAAGTAAAATTTTTCTAATTATTTTAAAATACAATGTTATCTATAATTATAAAATTATATTTCTAAAGGCGAAGTGAAAACAAAATGATAACCAATAAATTAAATGTATTTAATTAATAACTGGACTGGAAAGAATAATTTATCTCTTGGATATATTTTGAGAGAAGGAAAAAATGAGATATTGAACGGAAAAACGATTATTAATATCCTGAAAATTACATTTATTAAAAAATGAAATTGTAAGAAGGTTAAAAAATTTGTTTCTAGTAAATATCATTTCTATCATAGTTGAACTTAGATTACCATTCATTAATATATTATTATTGGATAAATCATGCATGGAATGATGTTCATGTAGAAACAATATAAATGAATAAATGTTATTCAAGTAATTAATTTATATTTTAAGAAATATATTCCATGAACTATGAAATTTATAAAAAATGTGCTTAATGTGATTTAAAAAAAACATAATATAGAAAATTAAAATACAAAAAAATATTATCAATTCTTAAAATGAAACCAACCATTAGTTCTAAGAGGATAAAAAAACATAATGAATGAAAATTGAGAAACCAAAATGCATTATAATCGAGGTAATAATTGAGTAAACATCCATTTGATGTAAGGGAATTATTTGGATTATTTTTTATGCTAAAAATAAAAATATTATTTCTTATTACATACATTGATAGAATATAAACTATTTAATGGAATAAATGGTGAATAACTAAAACATGTGTCAAGGAGTTATGTTCTGAGACACATAAATAATTTGACATGAATGACATTGTAATGAAACCCCCTTGAAATATTGGGAATTTAATGATCTTAAAATTTCATTACTAATGTGCACTTAATAATATGTTAAAGTGAATATGTATTATATAAACCACATCAATTAAATTTGTGGCATAATATCAACTATATCTAGAAGATATACATTTTATTAGAAAACCATTTCCTTGTTCCACCTACTTTTGATGCATGTTCTTAATAATGATAATATTTAAAGTAAGTTCAATAGAGACAAATATCAAAACCTTATTTATAAATATTTAATGAAATGCTGAAAATTTATTTTCCTATGTTATTTATTTACTACATATTTGTTTCACACATTGATGTCAATAGTAAATCATTATTAGCTTATTTTTTTTAATTTTAGTGATTTAATATGTTATTTAATAATAATTATATTATATAATATAAAAATTTTGGAAAAAAATTAGTAATTTTTTATTAACATATAATAACATAAATAGTTTTTCTATAATAGTCATCGATAATATAGATTTGAATAATTATTAAAGTATGTGATCAGACCAACCCAAACATGAACATGATGTATCATAATGGTTGAGTATTTTCAATGAATTGTATAGTATAATTATTGTAAAAAAATAAAAATAATATTTAGATATTTCTATACTGATGAATAATAAATTATGTTTGTTAATGGATATAAAATGAATAAGAAGAAATGATACTTAATTAGTGTGGTAGTACACACATTGTATATTTAGCATTTTATTATTTCTCTATGTTGATGGAATATAATAAATACTACTTGTTCAATTGATATAATAAATATTATAAATAATAATAATATTTATATTATTATATTAATATTCTAATTATTGGATTGGATGAGAATTTTTATGGAGTAAATTTTATGAATTATGTAATAATCACCATGTGATTTAATAATTAATACAAAATTCTCCTTAGAAATTAAGATCATAGAATATATATTGGAGTAACTATGTATTTGAAAATGAGATAAGATTCTAAAAGGAAGAAAATTAAAACGATTTATTATGCCATTCTATTTAATGTGTATGGTATAAATTGGGGGAGTTTACCCTATTTTTAGTTGATGAAAAGGGTTATTTTGATATTACACTTTAATTATAATATTTATAATTATTAGAATATAGGGTAAATGATTAAAAAAATAAATATAATGGAGTTTTTGTGAGATTACATGAATAAATAATCTACTAATTACTTCTTTTTGTGTTTAAAACATGTTGGTATTCCTATGTATATAGGTCATTAATTTTAACTAATTTTTAGTTTACATTGGTATATATTTTTTCACAATGTAATCTGTGTTTTACTAAATATATAAAACAAATAATATTAAAATATTTTTTTATAATTTGAATTTTATTTCTATTTATAGTAATTTATTATCTATATTAAATAAATTTTTATTAAAATTAAAATTCTATCTATGTACATAATTTATTATTAATGAAAATTAATTATTAACCATTTTTCATTGTTATTAGTATTTGGAATAAACATACAATTAAATTATTTTTAATGTAATTATATATTCTTTGAAACATATGAATATATACATCATATAAAAGAGGATAATTTAATTTTTTAAATAATCATTACACAACATAAAAAATAATAACTCATAATATTTGATTTAAAATTTTGTAAGTCGTTAACATTAATCACAATATTCATAATTTTATTCCAAAACTATACGAGATCATATTGTAAAAAATTATTATGTTTAATCAAAATAATTAATACATTATGATAGAATTATTTTCCTCTAGTTATGAAATTATGTTCATAATAAAAATTAATAATGAAAGTTTTTTGATTAAAATATTAAATTATATTAATACACAATATAGATTGGATTTGTAAACATAACATATAAATTTAAAATGATTTATTTAAATTAATAATATATATATCATTAATTGAAAAAATTTTCCCAAAGATTTATTTCATTCATTAATTAATCTTATATCATAATACATCCATTTTTCACAAAATCTTTATTCTTTCCATATTAATCTAAGAAAATTATTTCATAGAAATAAAAAAAAAACTACATCATGGAAAAATATTGTTATTTAAAATTGATAATACATGTCATTTTTTACAAAATTGAAATTCTATAAATTATAAATTATATTTATCTATAAAATTATGAATTATTATATAATACCACATTAATTGGATTATCACATGTTCATATATAAACTTTTATTATTAACATTTAATATCATTTAGAATATAAATTCATGTTAATTTTTTTAAAAAAATAACAATAACTTATCTTCGTTAATCTTAGAGATCAAGAAATTGATATTCATGTCATACAAAAATGAATTTATTTTAAAAATTATTTTTTCAAATAATTAATTTTTTTATTCATTATAATTAATATAATTTAATTTTCTTCATGTTCAAAGTATCCTTTATTTTATTTATAAATATTTGTCTTAACGGGTACAATCATTTTATTTCTAGAAAAATAAACAACTATGTTTAAACATGGATTATATAAATAATAAAATAATTTTTTTAAAGAAAATATACCATTGTTTTGATTATGGTTACTGTTTCTTCTATAGAATGATTTAAAACACATATAACAATTTCAAAAGATGAAATATATTAAAAAATCATGTGGTTATAATTATTTTTTGTTATTAAATTTGTAATAATATTTAATCAACCACTTTTATTAATGAGAATAAATTTTTCTATGTTTTAGCAACCATTGAATTATTCTATCTAAATTTCTAAAATATCATGCCATCATATTCTATCTTTTTTTATAACCTTATGAAATAAAACATTATATTCATACATTATAGATGATGATATGTTTTAATGGTTGAAAATTAATTTATAATACATTATCGTATAATTATTTAAATTTAATAATGGCTATATTAACATTATATATAATGGTATTCATTATAGAATAAAAAAATATTTATTTTTTGAAAAATTAATTCTAATATGTTTTTTATTATAAAAGTAATCATTAATCCATCAATTGATGAATAGATTTTATACTGAAGATAACCTGATATAAATTTTCATGTTTACATGTCGTAAAATAATATGTTGGGTTACATTGATTTTTTAACAAATGTACCAGCTTTAACATGACTTATGATGTCAAATATCACCATTTTAATATCATAGTCCCAAAAAATATCCAATCTCCACTTATGAAATAGTTTTCTATTATTCATATACCATTATTTTATTTGTAACCCACGTATTTGTATTTGAGAAATAGAAATTGTTATAATCTCTCATACATTGGAACATATGAGCTTGATTACATTTATATTTGATGAAAAATTCAAAAAAACTTTTTTTATTTTTTATGTTATTCATACGAGTAATGTCATATTTTTGGCCATTCTACTGACTCATTTATTATTTTTCCCAAATGTTAGTTTAATGTTTGTCTTAGTAATCCTATTCATTTTATAATATATATATATATAAGAAAATTCAACGACACCTCCCTCTCTATATTTATAGTGGTTGGATTTGTTTCTGCATATGGTAAAATTATTTATGAGAGTAATACATAGTGAATTTTTTTCTTCAACAATGGATGTGATTGATCATTATTATGAGACTGTGTTCATACACTATAATATTTACTACTATCCTGAAACTACTTTCAAGTTACTCTAAATTAAATTTATATTACCATTATAATATATTCTTAAAATATCATTAAAAAAGTTCATTTCAGATTTTTAGTCAATACTGTAATGGATGATGAATTAAAACATTGGAATCATGAATTTGTTTATCATTTATATTTATAGTAGTTGGAATAAATGAGCATCAAAAATTTATTCCAAATATTTTATGATATAAGAGAATAATAATAAAATTATGTTCACTAAATCCAAAATTCATTTATTAACATATCTACAGAAATAATCTATTTTTTTACAATCAATCAATTAGTGATATAATTAACTTATGTTGCTTTCTGTATAATGAAATTTTTTAATTCCCCTATAATAATTTCTATGATATAAATTTCTCATATATGGGAAAATTTATTACTCATAACTTTATAGAAATATCTTTTCATGAATAAGATTTTCACTAAACGAATGATATATTTTATAGTATTCACATTTAGGAAATTACAAACTTGATTTGGGTGTTAATGTTGATAATGATCATTATATTATGGTTTATCTATATATACTGATAAATAGTAATTAATTCATGTGTATCATTATAATCTCCAAAACATGCATTATAATTTATCATAATTTATTAAAAAATAATATTAAATATTATACCCTTGCAATAAATATAAATATAATTTCAAAATGGCTGTACATAATGTTGGTTTATCTATGTATGTTCCTCTAAATATATATTCTTATTTTTCCTAAATCGTGATCTTTTACCAATGGAATATATCATGATATTATTTATATACAATCAAGATTTAATTATTACATTGGGATATAATATACATACCATAATATAGTAGATTTGAAACATTACCATCTTTGATAGAATTTCTATCGATGCGATCATTAAATTTAACTATAACATACTCTATATTATGAAATAAAATAACTCATTTTTATCCATAATTTCCTATACATAGTATCACGAACCATCCAAGAAGGGCCCATGTCCTTACAATATCAATACCGCCTCCAATAGGCAGGGGGCTGGAGACTAGTTCCGAGTAAGCATATCCCACAAATGGAAGGCATTTTCTTAAGTACCTAGACACACACACACACACACACATCTCCAAGACCAGAATACTAATATGTAAAAAAAATAAGTATACAATGATTTCATACAATAAGATACATACCATAGAGTAGTATTGTAAATTAAAGAGAAGTAAAGTAAAAATGGGCTAGAATATAACCCCACAAAAAAGAAAGAGTCTGCAACATAAGGTCGTAAAGATCATTCGTAGGAGACCCCACCTGAACAATAGGTATAGGAATAACAGCCTGAAGTTTTAATAGAACACCTAAACAATCTAGTCTCTCTCCAAGCACCACCAATGACTTCATCAAAGCATCGATGGTCGTCATGAGACATGAAATTTGTGGGAATGAAATTTTAGGTGTTAGTACAATAGTACTCTAAGGAAATCCCAAAAGAATAAGTAAAAAAACATATAGGAAAAATCACGATGAAGATTCCATTCAAAAATACCATACTGGGAAAACACCTCTAAGAAGATATATTGAGATTGACACATGTATTTTTCCATGCACATATAATAAGAAATTACTAGTATAGTTGTAAATAATTTCAGGATTAAAGGACTTATCCACCATCAAATATGTAGAGACCCGAAGCTTGACTTTCATGAACATTACATTACTTTTGCGAAATACTTAGTACATAACAAAAACACACACACAAGGATCGTAATAGTTTAGTGTCTTTGGAACCTCGTAATATAATCTTCTAATCGTGGTGAAAGGTCTTCAACGTCTCCCATAAAGATCTTCTTTTTTTATACCTAAAACCTTTCTTTATATCCTGGGGAAAAGAAAACATAAAAGGGTGAGCTCAAATGCTCAGTAAGGGTAAACAAAAGAAATACCAATCACATCATATACATAAGAACATAGCTTTTGGAAATCGTAACCTGCAAAAAAAGAGCTCATAATATCATAACATGAGATAAATCATAGAAGTGAAATGTAATCCCAATAATCATAACATAAAACATGAATCTTTTTGTCATACACACATAATCAGAGAGAATCATTTCTTTTTAGTCAAGACTCATTTCCAAGACTATCTTAGTGGACAAAGTCCCTTTCTGAATCGAGTCACCCTCGTTTCAGTCCTGTTTCACTGAACCGGTATAACCTACCATTCCAGCCATGTCTATCTCATGAGATATAAAATCTTTACCCAATTCATTGGAGGGAGATATAGGTCCCACCCATCTCATAATGATACCATTCTTATGTGAGCCACAAAATCATAAACCATACATCATTGCATGACCCATGTAATAAAAATGGGAATCTTAAACATCATGACATCATAAAACAATTCATATATGATAAAGGAATTCATAAAAATAATTCCATCACAACATAATCAAATCAATGTAATAATAGGGATAAAAACAGAAACCTTTATAATCTTAGATGGAAAATAATTTTGATAAAACACTTGAACTCCATTCTTGAGGAAAATATCCTTTCTTTTTCAAAAACATTTTTCCTTTCATAACATGTCATACGACTTTAAAATAAAATAATTTTATTAAAAATAAACATGAAAACTTGTAAAGGAATCTTCTTGGAAATAATGTTTTAAAAATCCAGTCATGCCGTATATGTTAAAAAAACATTCTTCGTACTTTTGTCGGAAAAGACAAAAAGTACCTCGTACGAAAAACGACAAAAGATTCCTTTCATATTCTTTACTAAAAACTCACCGAATGGTAAAATTGGATTTAAAAAATTGTAGGTGGATGGAAATAATATTACATATTGAGGAAACATGGATGTGGATGATAAAATACACCCCAGTAATTACCAAAGTAAAAACAATCTCGGATAAAAGTGAGATTGTGATACTTTCCTTACCTTAGGTCTGACTTGTTTTGTAAGTGTCCCAACCTCCTGTATAATGATTTAAATCATGTTATTGACTTATTAAAGAATAATATTCATTGTTATTATATCATATATGGTCCACTTATGACTTTATATTACCCGTTCTTTTGTAAATTCATGTTAAAGTAGCGTTTTGGGTAAAATCGTCTCATTTGTCGTTCGTGTTTTTAACTTGTAATTATTCATATGATTACATATATCATGATTACTTAATTACAGAATATAAAACATTATTTTTATATATATTCAGAATATACATATATAATAAATCAGTAAATGGAAAGAAATACACCGTTCATGGAGACGGTAGTCCGTACGTACGCATGAACGCTGTTTTCGTTTCCTTATTGAATTGAATGGAATTAAGTAGATAACATACATATAAATATAAATTATTCCAGTATAATTATTATGTCATATATTTCATTATTACTTATTATATATACTTTATAATCATTCATGAATGGTTAATCATTGAGAATGAATCTCATCGCGACGTGGAGACGGTAGTCCGTACGTACGCACGAGCGATGATATCGTTCCCATGGTCATGGAATTGTGTTGAAGTGTATGTATACTATTTCAGTATCAATATCAATTTATGATAATCATATATAGTTACTCATTAAACCATTATACCCATCCAATTATGGTGGTGGTGGAAAATAGATTACACCACGGCGTGGAGACGGTATTCCGTACGTATGCACGCGCGATGATTTCCTTTTTTCGTAGGATGGATAGAAGGTCAATTAGAGTTGTTTCATATTTATAATAACACATCAGTATATAAGAAATACTTATGTTATTACTTTATCATGAAACAACTAAAGAAGAAGAAGTTGAAGAAGAAAGAAATTGAAAAAGATCGGTAATGGATATTACCTCTTTTTGACGCGCCTTTTCTTAACCTCCACTTAAAGAACTAAGGATGGTCTTTGAAGAAGACCAGGACTTCTAGGATGATACTAGGTAAGTGGAGAAGAGATTTTGGCAGGGGTTGGCCGAGCTTGAAGGCTCAAAGTTGTGTGAGGGGGAGGGGGAGGAGGTTCCCTTTTATAAGGGAGGAGAGGGGCACCTTAGGAATATCTCGAAATATTATTTTATATTAAAGTCAAAATCGGTTTATAATGGTTCCAAAGGGTCTTATTTCTAAGATAAAGTGGGTATGGGTCGAAATAATATCAACCAATAGGATTTAGACAAGTTTAGGGTATTATTTTAACCTTATCAATTAGATTTAACTCTAAGTTAAATAATTTAACTTTTACCGTGTCTTTTTGTTTTCTTACACTATGTGGTTAATACACTTACTATAACATGCCAAACGAACCAAAAATTGTTTATTATTATTATATATATCCTTATCTATGTAATTTGGACGAACCTTATATTTTTAAAAATAAAATAACAATTAATAATATAATATTTGATTTAAAAAATATTTTGTGTCAATTTTGACACTATTTGATATATGATTTTTGTGAAAGTCATAACAGAATTATATGTTCAAACCAAGTTGATTAAATTAACACTAACATATAATAGTGACCTATAAAATTAGTTGGATTCATAAAAAGTCTCAAATTACATTTATTTTGGTGTTTATAACATCAATTATGTCAATATTTCATTAATAAGACAATTACTGCATCATCATTGTGTCATAAATAAATTAAATTATTTAATGTCTAAAAATTATAAATAAAATACCATTATGTAGGAAATCTTTTAATATTACTAATTAATATTTATAGTCGAATTTATCTTATGTATAACCCCATATTAAAAATGATTTACTTATTAAACTTTGATTTTAACTATTTTAACCCTTATTTAAATAAATTAATAATAAATGTCCTAATCTAATCCAAGTGGGCCTATATGATAATATTTTACACTTAAGGTTGTTTTTGGTCGAGATAAACTTGTCCAATAGAATTAGGACATGTGTTAGGGTAATATTAATATCATTCTTACCCTTAATTACCCTATTTACTTTTAACCGTGGTAAATAAAAGTAAAAAGTTACTATTCACCAAAAATTATTTTCATCTCATTGAACCAAATTTTACTTACTGACATCAACCGTGTCTCTAGGATTTTTGAAATTCAATTCACATAAGCGGTAAAATTATGTTTTATGAATAGTTCAGTTTTTTTAACTACCACTTAATAGTTTCACTATTCATCAAAAATTGATGTTTCTCATAACAATGCCAAAATTTCATCCTAAGCTATATTTCATATTACAAATTAAAAAATGAAGTCTATTTTACCAAATTCATAACATAGAAGTTTCATTAATTTATTTTATAATTAAATCCCGCTGTTAAATCAAATAGCGTGTTTTTAAGAAACAATATCTATCAAAAGATTGACACTTGTTTATGTCTGGTTTAAATGTGAAATTACATCCAATGACCAACATTGTATTAAATTGTGAAAATATATTCTAAATATACTTTAAAACCACTCAAATTAATAATTTATCACTATTAATTATTTTGATTAATAAAGTTGTTTTTAATTATAATTTAGTAATTTTCACTATTCATCATAATATGAAAGTTATCCGAAATGTACCAAAATTTCACCTTAGGCTAAATTCGATACTCCGAATCCAAAAATGAAGTCCATTTTGAGAGCTAAAATTTCTAAAATTTTAAAAGGTGGTTATTACTATTTATAACGGATAGTTATAATAATATTATAATAGCATATCGTTGTTTAGTGAAACTCGGTATTGCGTACTACACACGCTATCGAGGAAGGTCGCGATTGCGTGTAATGAAATGCAAGTCAAGGATGTGTGTTGTGAAAGCTCATTTTGGTGTATCGTACAACACAAGACATTAATGAAATTAAAAAGAATATTTTTAATAAAATCTCGGAGTGTTACAAACTACATGTTAAAAAGGTAAGTCACAACCATATATCAGCCATAATATTATGCTTGAGGCACGCTTTTTCTGGGAGAAATCTTTCATCAAGCCATGATATCATCAAATAATCTTGTAAAGCGGTCCCTATAATTGGGGCCCCACCCAAATTGAACATACTAATAAAAGATCATGATATACCAAGAGGGGATCCTTTACATAGAATATTAATAACCCTATATATATTACCCGATAAACATTGGGGATCCTCCTCAGAGAAAACATATGTGGCTCATAACATAGAGTATCCTTCATAAAAATTACTAAAAACCCTACCAATAGAGTACATTGTATGGAGGACTAATCCCATGCACTCAGAGGTCATTTCAATAGCCACAGGATTCTATCCGGGGTGATATAGTGGATCTCTATTCCAATGGAGGGATACCATAAATCTATTTGAGACTCGGCCTTTATAGGGGACTACTATCTAGTGATGTGGACGTAATGCCATACTAGCACTCAATGAAATAACCAAGGGAAACTATCTACCTCTACTAGTTCATTATAAAAAACCTAACAAACCATATCAAAAGGATCACCATGTCATTTACAACTTGTCAAACATACCTTCTGTTTGAATGTTACGGTAATTTTAGTGAATTTTTTGATGTTGGTATGGTTCGGGTATGGTCTGGACAGACCCGTCGACCCGTCCTGATATAGTTCGGATGACCTATCAAGGAGTGAAACTCTAGCCTTGATCCGACCCAAACCAATGGGTCTTGTATGACCCATCTCATTGGAGTGTTGGGCCCATCGTGATAGCCTTAGCCTACTTGCCCGCTAGGCCACAGTCCTTTGGACTGCTGGACCCATCTTACTGGGCCATTGAAGCTGCGTGGTCTTACTAGCCTAACCCGTTTCATATAGGCTAATTCTATCACCACGTGGCCAAAACCTGCACTCTCGGTCAATGCGACCACCACATTACACTTAGACGACACCGCGTTCTGGTCCCCTCTATGCAGCTTCCATCATAATGGGTTCCATGTGGGCTGGCCGCCACGTATGCCACCAATGGTGGTCATGTCCCGGATTTCCCCCCATGGCCTCTGCAACAATGGGGTCCCATACGGTCCTGACTGGTCCACAACCTCTCACCTCACCACCGACCCCCCTGCTTCGTGCTCTTCCTGGCCCAACCTCATACCGTGACGCTGCATCCTCTTCTTTCAGCTTCCTTGTCAGTGGATAGCGTTCAAAATCGCACCCCTCCTGGGCCGTTCTCCTTACCTAGACTGACCACCTTACCATGTCGCTAGTACCGGCCTCGCTACGCCTCCTTATCCTAAAATATCCACCACTTTCTTCATCATTTTTCACCATTGTATTCTATTTTCTCAAACAGCTACTCTATTCCTTTTCTATCATACCTCCAAGGTTTCAAATCCCCAATATCATATCATTTCCCTATAGATCGAAGGTACAATGATCCCTCATCCGTAATTCTTGAAGAATTAAAAATGAAAGAAAATTTTGTAAAATTAATTATTATTAAAAAAAACCATAAAATATATCATGGCCTTCTTCCTGTCGGCCTTGATCTTTTCATCAATGAATTGATGAACAAAGAGGAAATGGATCAGATATCTAATTAGAAATCATCCCCGATATTGAACCCGTATAATTACCCATCCCAGATGAATGGTCAAACTACATATCAACTTGTTCATGGGTTGGTCCATGTTCTTCATTGAAAATAAAAAATGAGGATAGAACAACATAGAAACAACACCCTAACTGGTGTTTCTATTGGTCATTGAAAAAGAACGAAGCATCAGTTTCATCATTCATCGGTCTATCTATGAATGATCTGAGTTCTGTCCCCCGATCTGTCATCACCGGTGAGAGAGCCTCCTTATCCATGCCATAGGAAATCGTTATGGTTGTGGAGATAATCCTAGATATTGGAAAAGTACTATAAAAAACTGGAACTTCGGCTGTGTCCTCATGTAACGTTATATAAAATAATATTATTAAATATTTTAATGACGTTCATGTCAAAAACAATCTTTCACAGCTGGCTTGTTCCAGCTAAGCTTTTTAATCTCTTATGGAAAACAGCCCTTTATTATCTCATTGGTGGTTCCAAATTGCCAATTTGAGTTACCATTTATGAGTTATTATGATTTTAAAATAAATAATTTTATTTAATAATTTTATTTACGATTATTCCATTTTTGGTTTTTTCTGTAGAAGACTCGCTTCGACTAAAATTTAGTCACATCTAGTGTAGAGGAATTGTTCTGAGCTCAATGGTTCCCCCATATACATGATTAGGGAAACCATTCAGATGTTCTTTCACTTTTTAGAAAAGTCATGCATGTGTTCTATTAAAAACAAAACATTTTTTAGTGAATCAATCTGGGCACAACAGGACTCAGAATCACATTTCATCTTAGCGACTGCTCTAATAATTTTTCCAATTAATTTATAAAAATAAAACCATGTAAAATATGATTCATTAAATTATAACAAACATAATAATTTACCTTTATGAAATCCAAAAGAATGGATACTCAAAAAGATTAGGGTATTGAGAATCAATCCATTCCTCCCATTCCAAAGTGCTCTCTTAGAGATTCCCATGTTGAAATTGAATGCACACCAGAGGAATCGACCACACATGAAGGATCCAGTCCTGTAACTCCAGAATCTCTAATAAGAACTCCACAAAAGTCTTCCTAGTCAATGAAATTCAATAGATCATGAAAGTAACTCTGATTATCCCATTGGAAGATGTCATGTACTCAGTTTAACTGCGAGGGTCGATCCAGAAGGTATTCCACCTCACCAACTCAACCTAATATCAAGAAAGGTTTAATTAACCTCAGAGATAGTTTTCTATCCTAGACACATCTTTGTATCTAGTTTCAATGAGAGACCTAAGGGAACACATGGTATCCCTCCTTGAATTACAAAGGCCATTTTTCATGTCATCATGTGATTTATGACGGCTCATTACAGTATTCATCCACTCTTGGATGACTAGCACCTTATTTGTATACACATAAACCATATTCGGTCTTGGGAGTGATGGCTCTCCTAGTTCAGACCAAAAAAGTGGTGACCATCATGGTCACCCATACTAAGGCTTTAACAGTGCCATATCGATGGTGGAGGGGTAGCATTTATTGAATACAAACTCCACCAGAAGTTGAAGATCCTCCTAACTCTTGGAAAAACATTAACATGCAAGCTCATATCATACTCACCAGAACCCAGAATGGACCACAATGTTTGGTCATATGTCTGTGGGTAAAACACTATTCTCATGTGACGATAAGTCCCAAACATCTTCTATAATCCATTGAATAATCTTGATGTATGGAGAGTATCACGATCTGAAACTATCGTCGAAGGGACTCCATGGAGTCGAGTTATATTCTACACATATAGATGTCCCAAGATCTCTATTGAACTCCTCTCCGAAAAATCATTGAATTGGTACATAATTGTGATTTATTCAATGATAACCTATATGGAATAGTTTCCCATAGACGTATGTGTTAATCTCTTCATTAATTCTATCAATATGCCATCACACCTACAATATAGTACCTCAATCAGTTGATTTAATCGTGCTAAAACCTATTGATCAACATGCAATTTTTGTCATGTAAGTCATTAAGACACAAACAATGTAGCTTCCTTCTACATACTTTCCCACCAAACTAACTTCAGAGGTCCTAATTCATCATTTCCATAGTTTGGTGTAATATTAAATGGGATTCATGAAATCCCTTAGAAGCTCCTCTCGCAAAACCACTAATATCATTGTGAATCATTTGAATTGAACAATGCCCTCCCTTCCTCTTGAATATCCAATAAGGGAAGGTCATGTGGATAATTGAGAATATAGAGCCACTACATCGACAACCATATGTTGGGACTCCCTACATCATCGTAAGAGTGGATGAGTGAAAACCATCGACTAGAGGTAAGCTGCTCCATCCGCATCATAAAAGGATATTTGTAGTGTGGAAAACTAATTCGACGACTCACTCAAAAACTACAGGCTGGATCTTCTACTAAGAGAATTTTCCACAACATTCACCTTCTTAGAAGTATATAAACTATTAAATTCATCATCGTAGAGGAACTCTAGTCATTTTTATTGTCTCAACATCTAAAGGAACTACTAGAAAATCTTTGTCCATATGAAATGATTCCATTTTGTGTGAAGGATGTCAAGGGTGAAACTTGTCTGGAAAATATGTGTAAAAACATTGGATAGTACCCATCAAAACCCTGGAATCTTTTAACCTCAATAACACTCATAAGTGGATCCCAAGCATGCACCGCCAGAATCTTTGAAAAATCCACTACAACTCCAACCTGTGAAAGGATGTGTCACAAAAAGAGGACCTACTGAATCAAGAAATGACACTTCAAGACCATAATAAAAATATGGTGATCATAGTTTATGTAAAATAACATCCTAAAGTGTATAACATTATCCTCCTCGGATTAGGAGTTCACTAGGATGTCATCGATGAAGACCACCATGAACAGATCTAAGTATATACAGATGATAATGTTCATGAGTCCCATAAACACTGATGGGGAATTTTTAATTACAAAAAACATCACCATGTACTCATAATGATCATAAAAACATACAAATCCGGTCTTCAGTACATCCTAATCTTGTACATGAAGCTGGTGATATCTAGACCTACGTTCTATCATTGAGAACAACCCTGCTCCCTTCAGATGATCGAAAAGGCTATCAATCGATTGTGCTGCTTAATTATTCTTCACTGTCACATAATTCATGTTCTGGAAGTCCACACATAACCTCAAACACCCATCCACCTTCTTGGAAATCAAAACTGGGGCAGCCCAGCGTGGAGCACATGGTCTCACAAAGCCATTCTTATGTAGGTCCTTTAACTGTAGATTTATCTCAGGATGATATGTGAAATCCATCAAATATAAAAGTGTAGATTTAGATGTCATCTTGTTGTAAATATCAATGATGAAATATATATACATTTAGGGAGTTAAACATATAATATCATTTTGGAATTCTTTCTTATACTCTTCCACCATTATAGGAAACTGAGGACTCAAAACATCTACTGCACTAAGGGACAATATAATCAACTGATGAGTAATCAGATACACCCTCATATGCATGAGTCCGTACTGAGCTACCTGGATTTTCTATTGACCGATAAAAAGGTTAATATGATTCTATTAATGCAGAAAAATCAAAAAGGTTTATTAAAACACTCAATTTGAGCATGAACTGTGGATACCAGTCCATACTAAGAATGAAACTGTAAGGCCTTGATGCTACTATAAAGTGACCCCAAATGAAACTATCTCCTCTAAGATTTGGATCACACTTTTAGCACCGTTATTTTATTATCAAGCCTCCTCTTGTAGGTGTCATTAAACATAAGGCTCATGTCCACAGTTGAACTTGAATCAATATATATTTAACAATGAAAGTTGTAGAAAATGAACATTGTAGCACAATTTTCTATTTGCTGCAGATAATGTAGAAAGACATATATTGTAGATTGAACCAATCCTAGAGTTTGGTGGTTATAATAATTGACTACTAGCAATTGTCTCCTACCCTATCCTCTAACTCTATGTGAATGCATCTTGAGAAGTGGGAAAATATCATGTTATATTTCTTGACCCATAACAAGAATACCAGGGTCTCTTCTATGGGGAACAAGGATTCCCTTGAAACTTTTGAAAAATCCACATATTCTTACGTCACTCACATGATATTAGTATGTCATATTGACCCCGAACCCCAAGTAATCACTTTCTTTGAATCCAACGATCAGATTTTGGACCATATGTATCATCACATATCACAAAAAGAGCCATCCAAAACTATGTTGGGAATGCTATATCAAATGAATCCACTGGATGTGGGAATACAAACTTTTCAATAGGATAATGCACTGCCTGCTAACTTCCTAGAAGAAAAACTACTCCGTAACTGGATCTCCTCAGGGAGGAATCATCAAACATCCGGTGGAACTCTCGATCATGATGTAAAAACCACACTAGTTGGTGACGTGACTACATCCAATATGTAAACAAGATGAATAACAGTTAAAATATTATACTTGGTATGATGGAACAAGATGGAATTGGAATGAAAAAACCATTCCTATATAATTCATTTCCATTTATTTTCCCTATAAATTGTGTTTTCATGTAATATGTATTAATGTAAGATTCCATATACCTGGTGTATGGATACATCAGCTATCGTGCCAAATTTTGTTTCATTGGCCTAAAATCTGATCACGAAAACATGAAACTATTTCTTTATACCAATTTCACAGAATCCCACTATTTAATTAGAATTGACCCTCTTTGATACCACTCTATAATGTGCCGTCCTTGATGGGCCGATTTCATGACTACCCCAAGCATGCCTCTAATAGGCTAGGGGATAGAGAATAGCCCTAGGTTGGCATTTATCTAATTTGAGAGTCATTTTATTAAGTACGTGTACACACACATACAAATCAATGACAAAAATACTAAAATGAAAAAACACTATTTAAACCAAACATTCCTATAATAGGATAAAAAACTCAGATTATGAAAGGAATGTAATGTGTAGTAATGTACAACTGGTCTAGAATACAAGCCCTCTTAAAAAAGTGCCTTTATAACAAGGTCCTAAAGATTGTATGTTGGAGACCCTTCTAGAAGTTTATGTATAGGAATAGTTGTCTGAAGCTATATGAGTACACCTCAAATTTTTGGTCAATCTCTAAGAACAAACTGTTCCTAGTCCACCTAGGACCCCATCAATGTGTTGATGGCTGGCCCAAGACACAACATGTGTGGGAAAAGTCCTTGTAGGGGGGTGTAAAAAAATACTATGTAGCACACCCAAAAAAAAAGTAAATGGCCATATATGAAAGATCACGATGAAGATACCATGTAGAAATAAAAAGTGGGAAAAAACTACTACAAATTATAGTCATCTCGACATAGGTAAAGGTATATAGCACACATAACAGTAACGTCAATGTATAGATGTAAATGATTCCTAGACACATGGTCTCATCCAATGATAGCTAAAAGTTAAAATCTTACGTCTCAATAAAATATCACCAACAAGAATCTTCACAAGGCATGCTCACTCTAGGAGATCTCACTCATTGAGCCATGATTTCAGTAGAGAAGCAGTCCCACTAATTTGGATCCCTCCCAAATTGAACATATTGGTAAAATCTCATGATATATATATATGGGATCCATCATAGAGAATATTAAAAACCCAATCTGTATTAGTTCAAAACGTAGCGGATCCTCCAAAGATACTACTAACAACCCTATCGATGTGGATCATAATGTAGGGGATCCTTAATATGAAATTCTGATAACCCTACCAATATGGACCACTCAATTGAGAATAACACCCTGCACTCAGAGGTGACAAACATTTCTACAAAACTTCATTAGGGGTGATAGAGGTCACTCCAGTCCCTTGGAGGGATACCAAAACTATATCTAGGACACAGCTTCCAGAGGGGACTACTATTCACTGATGTTGACGTAATGACATACTAAAACCTCGAGGAAAGAACCAGGGGACACTCTCCACCTATAATTTTCCATTAAAAAACACCAAACCTTCTACAAAAGGACACCTCATTAAATTTGTCCCCATTCCATTGCTGGTTCATCAGACATACCTTTTTTTTGAATGTTACAACCATTTTAGTGAAAATGTATCAGATAGGCTTGTTGTGGGTCTGACATGGCCTGACTCATCA
Source organism: Viscum album (assembly GCA_963277665.1). Classification (NCBI taxonomy): domain Eukaryota; kingdom Viridiplantae; phylum Streptophyta; class Magnoliopsida; order Santalales; family Viscaceae; genus Viscum; species Viscum album. The sequence goes on from OY728161.1 coordinate 1,500,101,256, forward strand.
TCTCAACTTGGTCTGGATGACCTGAAATGCCCCGGTCCATTTGGTCTTGTCTAGACCATCCCATTGGACTTCTAGACTTAGCCCATTGGGCATGGACTATTTAACTGTTGGAACTAGCTCGATCAGGTGCTGGAGCAGCCCAGTCTATCCCGCACATCCAATTACATAAGGTCCAGCTCCTTCAGGGCACGACCCAAATTTGTGCTCATAGTCAACGGATCCACCACATTTAATGTGAGAGTCACTAAATCTCTGATCACCACCTACGGGCTCCACCACATTGGGCTCCCACACTGTACCTCCTAGATTGTGGCCATGCGCCCCGCTGCCAACCATCATGCTAGAGGCCTTCATGTCGGCATTTGTCATGCCGGTGGTTTTCTTTCTCCATGCTCCACCTTTCCCAACCTCCTACCGGGACAGTGTTGCCTCTACCACCAGCCACCCTACCAACATTTCCCTCATTGTGCCACCTAGAACTGCCTCACAGTGCTGCATGATATGTCCAGAGTCGCCGCTCGGAATGATACCTTGCACCATCGAAGGATATTTCCTCAACCAATTATTCTTTGCCTTTGTTTTCACACAACCATAATGTCGAATACCCATTCTAATATCATTAAAACATTGACATAAGGTTCAATAATCCCACTTCCATAATTCCTGAAGAATGAATAACACAATAAAATTGGGGAAAAGATAATCACACAAGAACACCCCATGAACAGATGTTGGCCTTGTTAATGTCAGCTATGATCATTTCATGTTAAAATTTAATGAAATAGAAAAAAAAAATCGATTAATTGAAATCATATTTGTTATTCAAACCACATAATTTCACATCTATTAAGAATGAACGAATTGTATATCAACCTGTTCATGTGTTGGTCTGTGTTTGAAATTGAAAATTATTAGTGGGGAAATATTTACAATGAAACAACAACCTATCTGGGGTTTGGATCAGTTGTTGATAAATGGAGAATCCATGTTATCAACATTCATTAATTAATTGATGATTGATATGAGGTCTAAAAACTAATCCATTATTACTTGTAAGAGATCTTCTACCTCCTTACATTAGAGAAACTCCATGGTCATTGCGATAACATTGGATTTCAAACAAGGATTATTAAAAAGGGTAACCTCCATTGTTTCATTGTGTAATGTTAAAAAAATATATTATTATTATATATTTTAATGACATTCATGTACAGAAACATTCTTCCATAGATGGTATGCACCATCCAAGGTCAGACATCACCTTCAGAAAACACCCCATTATGAACAAAATAATTGTATCAGATTTCCAATCTGAGTTACTGTTAATGAGTTATTTGTATTTTAAAAATAAAATAATTTTGTTTTTTTGTTTTTTTTAAATTTTTTGCCATTTTTTGGTTTTCTCACAGAAGAACCACAATGATTAATGATAATTCATTCATAGGGTAAATCCACTGATCTGATATCTTTGATGTGTTTAGATTTCTGATTCATGAATTGTTTAGAAGTTATTATACTTTTTCTAAAAATTCATGCGTGCATGATATTATAAACATCACAATATTTAGTGAATCATTTCGGGCAGACTAGGCCTTGAAATTGCACGTCATCTTAGCACCTGGTCATATAATTTTCTCAATTAATTTATAAAAATAAAATTGAGGAAAATCATATCCATTAACCATAGTTCAAATGATCCCTTTTACATTTTTTTCCTACATATATAACGATTGAATATGATGGTGTTGGATTAGACGCTCAGTAATGGGTTGTATGCAATGGGATATTATATAATGTAACCATATAATACCAAATATATTATGGATCAAAAATTAATATTGACCTAACTAAATTCAATACAAAACATATAAATGAAAATAAAAGTACATATAACATAGATAATATAATAGATATCTTTATGATATAATGATTATTATCTAAAATCGTATCCATTGTGTGAAGGAATAATTAAAGGAAATAATCCTATAAATTTTTCATATATATTCAAATCATATGCTTTTTTTTCTTATAATAAAATAAAATCCATTTAGGGGATATTTAATTAAATTCGACATCAATCATTCAAAAAGAGAAAATATATTCATTATATAAATGAAATTGAAAAAAATACTACCTATAATGTTTCCTAAAGACATTCATACATTAACATGGATAGTTTATTAATATTTATTCATTTTGAAAAATTGGTTTTACATATTTTTATATAAATAATGTGTTGTAAATGGAATACCATTTAAGGTAAACAACACTCAATCATAAATATAAAATAGATGATGATTACATTATATTAATGAATGGTTAAAAAATTATAAATGTTATAAAAAATGAACTTGTTGACAATTTCTTGAAAAGACACATGAGATAAATAACATGGAAATGAAATAAAATGTTAATGATAGGGGAGAAGGATATATAATAATTGATTTAAGGATATCATAATAATAATTTACAATTTTGGGGGATTTACCCATTTGAATAAAATATTATATTATATATAAATTCATAAGATAACAAACTGGAACAAATAAATAAATATAATACTATAATATGTATTTCATATATACATTATGTTTTTATTAATTTTATAAAAGTAGAGATTGATAATTTATTATGATATATATATAATGTTGTGGGTTTTGGATTAGAAATACATAATTCATATCATAACTCATTTTAGATATCCTATATTAATTGATATATTATCATTTTTTTGTATTTAGGTTCTTATGTAAAATTTTTGATTTATTTTAATTCTATTTTTCATTTCCTTCTATAAATAATTATTTATTTATTAAATATATTTTTTCTTGATAATTTATGATGTTTGGTCAATATTTTGTAAAATAATATATTATAATTGTTATGACCAAGATTATTATCTAAATATATCACGTGATACAAAAATTTCAATTTAAATGGTTTCATAAATGTTTTAAAATGGGTTAAAATTTTCACCATTTTTTTTAAAAAAGTGTCAAATCTAAAATATTCCATTTTAATCATGTTCTAGATGTTTAAAAATGAGTATGATATTTTTATCATTAATACCACTATTAAAATTCAAATTTAATTATACCAATAATTCAAAAATGTTGTTAAATTATATATAATGTTGTATTATTTCATTACATTCATTTTCGAGAACCATAATGAATGGATTAATTGGAAAAAATTAATATTTTCATTCCCATGGATAATAATGAATTACCATGTCTGAATTGTAATCTTTGCAATAAATTAAAAATATATAAATACAAATAAATATTTGTATATTACCATAACAACAAAGTACAATTATTCAATTATTTAATTTTTATAATTTGGAATAATTATGTTATATAATGGATAATAGGGGATGTAAAACAAGAATCTATGGGTTTTGAAACACTGAAATCACTATAGGAGTTGTTTATATAAAATCCGTGATAAGATTGAGGAATAAATCTTTAATCACTAATGGTGGAATGGGATGTTAATGCCATATGAATAAATACACATAAAAAAAATTCTTTATTTATTTATAACAAATAAAGTCTAAAATAAATGAAATAAATTGATTATAGGGAAAACTATCCTTTCGTTTCTAGGAACCTTATTTTGGTAGTGTGAATGAAATTAAAAAATAAGTTTTTTTTTTGTAAAAACATGGGCATATAGATAAGTATAAGATAATATAGGGAGTGATTTTTTAAGTTCTTTTTAAAGGTATAATTATTTGGGATTTAGTATATTTGGTTAGAGATGCAATAACCATATAGGAATGGTGGGAATGAAATTTTAAACAAAATGAGTATAAATTTATTACTTTGAATAAGGGAGAATATTATTTATAATTATTATAAATTTTAAAAATATTTAATTAAATAGTTAATATTTTTCGACTTTTAAAGAAAATTATATTAAGTGGAATGTTGGGTGTATTTTTTTCAACAAACAGATTCAAAAATAATTTTCATTCAGATTAAAATATCACTATCGGATTAGAAATATAATATATAATATCAAATGTATTAGTATTATTTTTATATATGTTAATCGACAAAAAAATTATATTTTATTAATGAAATGTTATTTCTAGATATTTAATTCAGTTTTACATCATTCTGATTTTATAAAACATAAAATTTATAAAAAACATAATTTTTAACAACTCAACTACAAATCAACATTTTTTGGAAAATAAAAATGACTCCACCAATGATAATTTAGACATGTAGATTTATAATGAGTTCTATAATAGGAAATTAAAAATAGAAAAATTATCCTTTAAATAAAATCATACAATACATAGAAAATACATTTTATCAAATATGAAAACTTTTTCATTTTATATGGATAATTATATTTCATTTTCAATTTTTTTTAAATATTATATACTTGAAAATTAATTATTTTATAATTGTAATCATAATATTTCAAATATACAAATTTCCTCTTAAGATTTTTTTTAAAATAAATTAAGATAAATAAATAACAAATAATATATAAATTATTGTGTATCTAATTAATATTAAATGTTATATAATAAAAATGTACACTTATACATATTTTTTATATATTTATTTAGTTAATTATCATATGATGTTCCCTCTGATTTTTTTTTTATTTTTTCATCTTGAGTGATATATATGAACTACTTAAGTACTCCAAATGGATATAATTAAATATCATTTTCTATTATTATAAAAAATAAAATACTATTCAAATGGTCATATAATGAAAATAATTTTTTGGAATTATAGACCCTGATCCAGTAGAGGAAATTTGGAGAAATCATATTTGGGAGAATTACAATGGAGATAATCAACAATAGTAGAGAAAACCCTCAACAATTACTAATGAAACTATAAATGTGTGGAAATCAACATGAATTGACAACATTGAAGAATTTGATGAATCAATTATTTTAGATTTATTGAAATTACTTCCATTATATATATATAATAATAATTAACTAATTTAATGTATCAAACACTATACCACGTCATGAAAATCTATAACTATTTTTATTTTTTATCTCTTTTAAGGACTATGTCCTAAAAATATCCATATGATATAATTAATTTATTTTCTCATTTAATTGAAATATGTATTATTCCCAATACATGTAAATCTCTAGGTTTACATTCTTATTCATTCATTTCTTCATTATATTTCATTAATTTACTATAATTCTAAAACTAATGTTTGATTGTAAGTCCAAATGAATCTATTATATATCTCATCTCAATTGAATTTATTTAAATAATTCATTCTAAAAAGAAATCTCTTAGTTTTTTATTATTTATTTATAATATTCAAATTTCATTTTCATTTTACTATGATACCCTAGAAATTAACTCCAATTTTTTTTATAATACTTAATTGATATAATATTTTGATTCAAGATATAAAATATTGGATTTAATAGTGGCGAATTAAAAAAATTATTTAAACTAATATATTCATAGGACAATTTAAAGTATATATCTAAATAGAAATATGATAAAATATAAACTATGATTCCTATCTTATTTGTTTTTGATTTTCTCCTAATATATATAAAATATATATATTTATACAAAGTCATAGAAATCTCCCATAAATTATTTCCAATGTACTCTCTTACTAAAGATGGATAATGTAATAATTACAGTCATTTTCATGGGAAAGAGAATCATAATAAAGGGTGAGAAAAAATTCTTAGTAAAAGAAAACTACAAAACATACACAATCATGTAATAAATAGGTTAATAATGTTATAATGGGATTACGTAGAAAAATGATTCATTCAAAAAAATAAAACTAAGAGTGCACTATATCCAAAAATATATGAAAACATTGATACTAATAATTATAACCACATATTTATTGAATTCAGAATTTTCTACATCGAAAACATGATTTAAATTCTTTTTATGAAATAGTTATAATATTATTGGTATATGTATCCACAAAAAATAAAATTTTTTCTTCTTATAATAACCACTGATTGATCATGATGGTATATGATTCTATACCCCACCTATTATATGATTAATTAAAATTCATTCAATATAATTTTCACCAATAAATTTCAAACCATTCCCCATGTAAATCATTGATTATTTAATTGTGGTTTTATATATAATGAACGATATATAATTCCATTAATTATTCATCCTATATTATAATTTAATAATAATCAATATTATAAATAAATTTCATAACATCTTTTTACCTTCTTATATGAATTATTTGAACCTGATTTTAATCCCTTTCAAGTTGGGTATCATATTCGGTTGTTTCAGGTGATGTTTAGAAGTGTTTTGAGACTTTTTGGGTTTTGCACAGTTCTCACATAGTTTAACCAAACAATTATTCCCCTTGTGAATCTTTTTCACCACTAATATGTAGGTTATGTACATTTGGAACAAAGTTTCTCAAACAATATAACCTCCTTGGTTATACCTTGTTCAAAAAATATTAGATTCATACAACTAGCCCATTTATTTATCTAAGCATGTACCCCTCTTGTAAATAGTGAAAATTGATTTTCATTCCCTTATAATGTATTTATAATCCCAATACCCAATGATTTAAATTATAATTTCCCCAATTCCACCCAAAAACAAGTTTTTGGCTCTTGAAGGCTTTCAGGATGTGAAAACGACCCCTATAAAACATTTTCTTTGTGGATCAGAAAATAGTTTATCTCATTTGATCTCCACAATGAAAGTGGATATCCTATCATAAGGTTTTATAAAATATATATTACTATAATTTTAAGAGTTTTATAAATAAGTTTATAATTGATGGAATGAACTCCATTTTTTGGATCATAATTATATGATTTTTTCCAAGGTATTTTGTACATTCATTCTTTGTAGTAAATTATAAATTCATGTGTTGTACATTTCCATCCATTGATGTAAATATAAGTGGTTTCATAATGATTTTCCGTACAATTTAGTTGTAATTTTACTTTTTTGAAACTGAAATTTGTTTTTAACTGATTTAAAAAAATGATTTGGGTGGATTTTTTGTGTGAATATAAATGGTATGGAATTTTCAAAAAAACAAGTATTTTAAATGAATTGAATTATGTTGTTATTTTTAGGAAAGTTATATTTTTGTTTTGAAATATATATGATTTTTAAATTTATGAATTATATTTATGTAATAATTATTGGAAATAAAATTAAATGATGAAATCTTATATTTGGGTTTCTAAATTAGAGTGGTATGCTGAAAACTAAAATCATATCTGTTGACCTCACCTGGTTTGATAATCCCAATCGTGTATTTATATGTTTTGATAATCCCAATTATGTGTTCATATTTTATGATATTCTCAATTACTGTTGATCTACACTTTAATTCTTTCAAATCAGTGATCCAGTTAATAATAATGTTTATATAATTTCTTATTTATGTTAATCTCGATTATCCTTGTTTATACAAGCTCTGAAACAATTCTAAGTTTAGATGTGGTTTGCATAAGAGTTTGAAGAGCTACCGATAGCCAGAGCTACCGATAGCCAGAGCTACTGATAGCCAGAGCTACCGATAGCCAGAGCTACCGATAGCCAGAGCTACCGATAGGCAGAGCTACCGATAGCCAGAGCTACCGATAGCCAGAGCTGCCGATAGCGAGAGCTACCGCTAGCCAGAGCTACCGATAGCCAGAGCTACCGCTAGCCAGAGCTACCGATAGCCAGAGCTACCGATAGCCAGAGCTACCGATAGTCAGAGCTACCGATAGCCAGAGCTACCGCTATCCAGAGCTACCGCTAGCCAGAGCTACCGCTAGCCAGAGCTACCGATAGCCAGAGCTACCGATAGCCAGAGCTACCGATAGCCAGAGCTACCGATAGCCAGAGCTACCGATAGCCACAGCTACCGATGCACAGAGCTACCGCTGGATAGAGAGCTACCGATAAGAGCCACCAATAAGAGTTTGAAGAGCTACCGATGGAAGATCCTACACCGAGTCAACAGTACACGTCTACAAACAAACGACTACCTATAATGAACTGCGGAGTCAAATCCAATATCCTCGACACTATTTGTTTATTATACCAACGGTTACATTTGTTACTTTTTATGCATTTAATGTTATTAAATGATTTGTGTTGCCATTTCGGGAAACCGTACCAAGTACGATCAAAAAGCATAATCATTCCTTCTTCTCAGAAAAACAAAAACACAGGGGCATAAAAGAGGACATCGTGTATGTATCAAAAGGAAGTGAGAGAGACACTGACTAATAGAGATTGATCACACAGAACACACTTGCGATCAAGCTCAAAACGTGCCAAGAACAACTGGAGAAATTGCACTCACGATACTACTACTACCAGCCTCCAGAACATAGAGCATGCATCGAGAAATATATGCTAAAGAAGAACTACACAAAACTCTTCATTCTTTGAGCCGATAAGCAAGCTGAACCTGGAAGTCAAGGAAACACATGATACTCTGTTTTCCAGACAAACACAAGAAGAAGACTCAGAACGAATTCTAATCAACAAAAGGAGTCAAGAGCTGCACGAAGATCACTAGAGCAATTTATAAACTCTAAATATTTATCTCTGTGATTCATTTTTACATTACGATCATTGTGTGTTTTCTATTGTATTTTGCACACACACTGTCTCCTGAACCTTAACTGGAGGATTTGTAAACCCTCACTCACTATCTTTTCGTTCATTTTCCTACTGTGGACAGTGGTAGAGGTCGTGTGTGACCTGGATAGCTTGTTGCTGTTGTTTTGTTTCCCACGAATAATAGTGGTAGAGGTCTTGGACCTAGACAGTTGTAAACTGTTGAACCCCGATCCAGGGTGTGGATCATCTTTATATAAACTTTTGAGAGGACTAAGTCTTGGCTTGAGACTGAACCTCTTGGTTAACTCTTCTGTGTTTTTAGTTAAAGTTTATATACATACAGTACATATTTATTTCATATTCCGCTGCTATTACTTTGAAATATAATTTATCTTAAAATCTACTTTGATAGTTAAACTCGCATGTGTTTATATTTATTATAAACCAGTAAGTTAGTTTCAAAAGTTAATTTAATCATAAGATTAAGTCAACTGAGAATTAATCAATCTTTGAGAAACTAATTGAATCTTTATAATCTGTATAAATTCACTACAGTCTAATTTGTTTTTGAAATTGGGGGATTTTAATAGAAATTGTTTTTAGCAGAAATTTTAATTGGAACTCAATTCACCCCCCTCTTGAGTGTCCACTTCGACCAACATTTGGTATCAAAGGTTGGAAAATATTTTCTATATTACTCTGTTTTCAACTGTGATTTTAATTGTATTTTAATGTTCTTAAAATTTCTTTTATTTCTAAATTTTTATCTCTTTAAAATTCTTTTTGTGATATCATGGATAATAGACTAGAGGGGGCTTCTACTAACCGACCACCTTTCTTTAATGGAAATAACTATGCTCAGTGTAAGCTCAAAATGAAAATCCATTTGGAAAGCATGAGTTTTGATATTTGGACTGCCATAGAATCTGAATATAAAGTTTCCACTACTGATAGATCTACTCGGGATGAACCTACAAAGACTGCTTACAATAATAATTGTAAAGCTATGAATGCTATGTACTGTGCTTTAGGAGATGAAGAATTTAATAGATTTTCTGCATGTAAAACTGCTTTTGAAATTTGGGATACCTTGGCTGTTTCTCACGAAGGAACAACTAATGTTAAAGAAATGAGATTAAACACTTATACTATTAAATATGATAATTTCAAAATGAAGCCTGATGAACCTATTTCTGACATGTATCTCAGGTTCAATGAGATAGTAAACACAATGAGCTCACTCGAAACGATTGTTCCTGCAAAAGAACAAATTATGAGAATACTGAGATGTTTGCCAGATAGATGGAGAGGTACATCCGTTTCAATTAGAGAATCCTGTGACATTGGAGAACTGCCTGTCAAGGAGTTAATTGGTAAGCTGATGATGTATGAAGAAGATCTTAAGGTAAATAAAGAAGAAGATGAGGAACCCAAAAGAAAATATGTAGCATTTAAAACTACTACCTTGAAGAGTAAAGACAAGGATAAACTACAAATGGAGACTGAGAGTTCAACGAATGAAAATTTAGAATCTGAAAGTGATGCCGAGATGGCTCAAATAGCCAGGAGATTCAAGAAGTTTTATAGGAAAAAGAAATTCTTTAGGAAAACAAATTACAAAGGAAAGTATGATCAGCAAGGAAAATGGAAAAAGGATTGGAAGAAGGCTGACATGACTGATGAAGTTGTCTGCTACGAATGCAAGGGAAAATGACATATCAAAGCAGACTGTCCAAAGTTAAAATTCAAAAAGAAACATGATTACAAAGAAAATAAGTACAAGAAAGCCATGAAGGCTACCTGGAGTGCTTCAGAAGACAACACTAGTGAAGCCGAATCTTCGGACTCTAAAAGAAATCGAGCCAATATGTGTTTCATGACAAATACTTCTGAGGTAACATCTCACACTCCTGTTTTAAATTCATATTATTCTGGAGATGATTCTAATTCGGAAAAAATGTCAAAATAAGAACTATTTGAGTACTGTGATATGTTGGAAGAAAACTGTAATGAGCTTAAAGACAAATATAAAGGTTTAAAGAAACAGTATGCTTTAAGTGTTAAGCATAAATCTGATCTTGATATAGAAAAGGAAAAGAATTCTCAACTACTAAAGGAAAATACAGAACTGAAACTGTCAAATGAGCAGCTCAGAAATGACTTTGAAAAATTCACAAATGGAAATAATTCTTTAACTCAAATTATAGGAAAGAATGTTTCACCTAGATATGTTACTAGTTTGGGATACCAACCTGGACAAGGACAGTTCACTAGAACCCGATTTATTCCTATGTCTGAAAAAAATTCTGCTAGTTCCAATTTTGGAAATCTGTATGCTTCAACTAGTTATTAACATGGTTATAGACCAAATAAAGTTTATCTTTCAAAATATGTTGTTTCTGTTAATTGTATGGGACCCATAAAACAAATATGCGTACCTAAATCCCTGATTACTAAACTATCTGGACCCAAGAAAATCTGGGTACCAAAGTCATTTCCTGTTTAAATCTATTTTATAGGAGACCTGCTTGAAGATCTTTCACAAGAAGATATGGTATTTAGACAGTGGGTGCTCAAGACAAATGTCTGGAGATTATTCTTGCTTCAAGAGCTTAATAAAGGTTGATGGAGGTCATGTCACCTTTGGTGACAAATCTAAGGGAAAAATCATCGGCCTAGGCCAGATTGGTAACACTAACTCAGTATTAATTTCTAATGTTTTATTCGTTGATGGACTTAAATATAACTTGCTTAGCATATCTCAATGATGTGACAATGGTTTCAATGTCAAGTTTGAAAATGATTCATGTGATGTTTTTAACTCCAAAAATTCTTTAGTATTTTCTACTCTATGGAATGAAAATGTTTATGCTGTTGATTTTAATTCTATAGCCAATCAAAATATTTCTTGATTGAATGCTTTTCATAAAGAATCTTGGCTATGGCACAAAATATTAGGACACTGCAGCATTCACTCACTTAGAAAACTGGCTAGGAAAAACATAGTTAGAGACTTACCTAAGTTAGAATTGCCAAATGAAAAAGTGTGTAATCCCTGTCAAAAGGGAAAACAACACAAAGTTTCTTTTAAATCAAAGAAAGAAGTGTCAACTTCTCAACCACTTGAGTTGGTTCACATGGATTTGTTTGGACCATCAAGAGTTTGTAGTTTAAATGGGAAGAATTATGTCTATGTCCTTATAGATGACTTTTATAGATATACTTGGGTATACTTTCTAGGTCACAAAAGTGAAGCTTGTCCTTACATTATTAAATATTCCAAGTCTGTATAGAACCTTAGTGGACTTATGATTAAAACCCTACGATGTGATCATGGTCGTGAGTTTGAAAATCATGAGTTTGAATCTTACTGCTCACACAATGGCTATAGTCACAATTTCCCTGCCCCTAGGACACCCCAACAAAATGGTGTAGTAGAAAGGAGAAACCGAACCCTTTAATAAATAGTTAGAACCATGCTCAATGAATATGAACTGCCTATTTACTTTTGGGATGAAGCTGTTAATACAGCTTGTTATGTTATCAATAGAGTCTTGATCAGACCTATTCTTAAGAAAACCCCTTATGAGTTGTGGAACAATAGAAAGCCTAAGGTTAATTACTTCATAGTTTTTGGTTGCAAAGTCTTTATAGTTAATACTAAAGATAATCTGGATAAGTTTGCTCCCAAAAGCGATGAAGGAATTTTTCTGGGTTACTCTATTTCAAGTAAAGATTATAGAGTTTTCAATAAGAAAACCAAGTGTGTGGAAGAATTTGTTCATATAAAATTCGATGAAACTGATCCACATGAGCCTAAAACCCCTCTTGAGAATCTTGAAGAAGATTTTTCTGTTCTGGACCTTAATGATAAATCTAAAGAACCTATTATAAAAACATCCAGTTCTGGACTTTTTCCAGAATCTGCTTCTCTTGAACCCGAACCTATAGATGAACCTAAAGTTTCTAGTCCATCCTTTACCAAATGGACTTAGATTCTTAAGAATCATCCTTTCGATGCTGTTGTTGGTAATCATGATAGAGGAACACAAACTAGAGCTTTTCTAAGGAACCAGGTTGAACATCAAGCTTTTTTGTCACAGCTAGAACCCAAAAATATCAATGATGCTATCAATGATGAATTCTGGGTAATAGCCATGCAAGAATAGTTTAATCAATTTGAATGAAACAAAGTCAATGAATTAGTTGACAGACCCAAGGACACCGTGACAATAGGCACAAAATGGGTTTTTAGAAATAAAGTTGATGAATCAGGAAACATAGTTAGAAACAAAGCTAGACTAATTGCACAACAATATAGTCAAGAAGAGGGTATAGACTATGGAGAAACTTTTGCACCTGTAGCTCGACTGGAAGCTATTAGGATCTTACTTGCATATGCATCACATCTGAATTTCATGTTATATCAAATGGATGTCAAAAGTGCATTTCTAAATGGTTTTATAATTGAAGATGTTTTTGCGGAACAACCACCTGGATTTACAAACCCTCATTTCCAAATCAAATTTTTAAACTTTCTAAATCTTTATATGGTTTAAAACAAGCTCCAAGAGCTTGGTATGATAGACTCAGCAATTTTCTTATTTCAAAAGGTTTTACTAAAGGGGTTGCTGATCCAACTCTTTTTATTAAATTAATTTCTAAAGATGTTTTAGTTGTACAAATATATGTTGATGATATTATATTTGGATCTTCTAAACACTCTCTATGTACTGATTTTTCAAAAATTATGCAAAATTAATTTGAAATGAGCTTAATGGGAGAGCTTAAGTATTTTCTTGGTTTTCAAATTTTTCAAACTAGAGATGGAATTATTCTAAATCAAAGTAAATATACAAAATATATTTTAAAACTTTTTGGATTGGATAGTATTAAGGAAAATGATACACCTATGAGTGCTACCTGTAAGTTGGATACAGATGAAGCTGGGAAACCAGTGGATCAAACCAATTACAGAGGTATGTTTGGGAGCTTACTTTATCTTACTTCTAGTCGACCAGACATTATGTTCAGTGTATGTATGTGTGCTATATTTCAAGCTAATCCTAAAGAATCACACTTACTGGATGTTAAAAGGATTTTTAAATATCTTAAGCATACTGTAAATTTAGGTTTGTTTTATCCAAAAGGACAATAATTTGACCTCACTAGCTATTCAGATGCTGACTTTGCAGGATGTAAGTTAGAAAGGAAGAGCACATCTGGAACATTTCATTTACTTGGAAGATCCCTAGTGTCATGGTGTAGTAAGAAACAGAACTCAGTTGCATTTTCTACTACCGAGGAAAAGTATATAGCTACTGGTAGTTGTTGTGCACAAATTCTATGGATGAAACACACTTTATTGGACTATGGATTTGAGTTTAAACATTTTTCAATCAACTACGACAACACTAGTGCAATAAACAGATCTAAGAACCATGTATCTCACTCTAGAACCAAACACATAGATGTAAGACACCATTTTCTAAGAGATCATTATCAAAAAGGTGATATTACTCTTGAATTTATTGGCACTGAACAGCAATTGGCCGATATTTTCACTAAACCTTTATGTTCTGATAGGTTAAGTTACTTTAGGCACAATATGGGGATGTTTAATTCTCACCGATGCTGAAATTCTCACCGATGTTGAAATTCTCACCGATGCTGAAATTCTCACCGATGCTGAAATTCTCACCGATATTGAAATTCTCACCGATGCTGAAATTCTCACCGATGTTGAAATTCTCACCGATGCTGAAATACTCACCGATGTTGAAATTCTCACCGATGATGAAATTCTCACCGATGTTGAAATTCTCACCGATGTTGAAATTCTCACCGATGTTGAAATTCTCACCGATGTTGAAATTCTCACCGATGTTGAAATTCTCACCGATGTTGATATTCTCAACGATGCAGAAATTCTCACCGATGCTGAAATTCTCACCGATGCTGAAATTCTCACCGATGATCAATTCTCACCGATGCAATGTTTTAAAACATCTATCTGCGGCCAAGAATATGAATCATTTTATTTTTATGTTATTTTACTTTATTCATTTATTTATGATTCCTACATGATAAAACTAAGCCTAAACCGCTTCTCACTCCACCGGACCCAAAACCTTTCACCTTCGAATCTTAGCTCCCTATTCGACTGAGAACCCTAAATCCGCGATGGCAAAAACCAAGATTCCTGCCAGCAGAGATGATAGTGTAGAGCCTAAAACAAAGAAGCAGAATGTGCAGCAAGAAGCTAGTGGAAGTAATGTCAGAACTATGTCGGGAATGTGACCAGTAAACCCTCATTTTCATAATAGAGATATTGTGATTGAAAAGGAGCTATGCGTAGATTGGATACTACCAAGAAAGTCGATGGTGCTTGCAATTCTGGAAGATCGGAGATGGGTAGATTGTTTTTCAAATAACAATGGTCCCTACTACCCGAAGTTAGTGAAACAGTTCTACTAATTCGTAAGCATCGAGAAGTCTGAGAATGAGAATCGGGTAAGTTCTTTTTTAAATGGAAAATAAATGTCAATTTCTTCAGTAGGGTGGGATGAATGATTAAAAGTCCCACATGAAGGTGTACCCGGGTATGTCTCACGGGAAATTCCACCTACCAGTAACATCTTTGACTATGAGACCGCATTAAAATAACTAACGGGTAATGGAAGTCAAAGGAAAGTGGTTGGTACTGAATTGGATGGAGAGAAAAAATTGCTTTTCAAATTTGTTCAACATGTTTTGATAACGAGGAGAGGAGATTTTTCTAATCTGAGATATCAATATATTTATCTTATACATCTGTTAAGACATGGTGTGAAAGTTAATCTGTGCAGACTGCTGTTGAGTCAAATAGAAGACATGGTTAGGCCGAAATCAAACACTAATGCTTTATTCTTTTCCAAAATGATCTCTGTAATGATAAAAGTGAAAGGGATAGATGAGTCTCAAGATGAGACAGTTGTAGTTAAGAATAACTTCCGTATCACTACTATAGTTTGTAAGTACATGAAAATCAATTGGAACCCATGGAAAGGAGAATGGGTCAGTGATGACCATAAGGTGTATGATAAATTTAATCATGTGGATTATCCTTCAAGGCCAAAGGATAAAAGAGATACATGTTTAGGACCTGATGAAGAGGAACCCATGTACA
This sequence comes from Viscum album, assembly GCA_963277665.1. Classification (NCBI taxonomy): domain Eukaryota; kingdom Viridiplantae; phylum Streptophyta; class Magnoliopsida; order Santalales; family Viscaceae; genus Viscum; species Viscum album. The sequence continues at coordinate 1,500,117,012 of OY728161.1, forward strand.
GTGATGAGTCAGAAGAAGAAGAAGAAGAAGTAGAAGAAGAGGAAGAAACTCCTATGGATATTGGAGGAGATCCAGACTTTCCCCCAAGTCCTGTTACTGAGTTTGTATACTCAAGAAAAGGAAAAGTAGAGGAAGTGTTATCTATTCATGAGGAAGACCATCCAGTTCCTAAGCAAGAAGGAGAAAAAGAGAATGTATCTGAATCGTCTGATTCTGCTAGGCTGAGTCTGAGTCCATTGATTGGAAACTCAGTTGTTCCTACTGATGAAGTAGAAAAAGAAAGAGAAGAAGCTGTACCTTTTTCAGAAAATATCCTTACTGCTACTGAGATAGAAGTTGTTGTGGAAGATTCTGATGAAGAAAGACTAGCAGAGAATGTAGCTGTTGTACATAAGAATTCACCCATTGAGGGGGAGAATCATTCCAATCTTGGAAATGTTACAGTGACTTTTGAGGTTAAAGACTAGTTAGAAGACCCAGGTTTTATAGTCTGTGGTTTGGATTATCCTGATTCGGATAATGAAGTATCATTGAATAGACCAAAGATCAGCTATGACATCAATTCTGAGTTATTACCTGATGATGTGGTCCGAGTACATGATTTAGATGTTCTGAAAGAAAATCTCAAAGTCAGTTTTGTAGAAGAAGTAAAGAAAATGGAATTTTATTTAGTATCCTCGATTCAATCAGTCATGAATGATTCTGTAGTCAGTTTAGCTTCTTCAAGAGTATCTACTACAGTTTCTCCTACTGATTTTGTTACAGAGTTTGATCTCAAATCCCTAAAGCATGAGCTGAAATAATCTTTCAGTGCCTGAGTTGCTGAGATGAAGCACTGTTTTAGTGAATAAATGAAGTTGTTAGAACAATCTTTTGAGCTTTCTCTTGGTTTCAATGTGTCAACTTTTATGGGTGAGTTGATGGAAGCAGTCAAAGAGTGCCAGACCCAATCTTCTAGAATAGAAGCAGATCTTGAAGCCTTAAAGAAGCCTGTTACTGCCTTAGATTCTTACATGAGCTCAAAGCCTCAAGCTGATAAGGATTTAGCCTATGTGAAAAGTGTTGTAATCCAAATGGTCTCAGTATTTGAAGTTTTAAAATCTTCTATAAAGGATCATGTTAAAAATCAAGACTCTCAACTGGAAACTCTGATTAGTGGTTTGACCAAAAATTTCAAAGAAACTGTATCTTTCTCAGTTGGTCCTCTAGCTTCAAAACCTGCATTTGATTTGAATCAATTACGAGCTATGATGAAGGAGGAGCTTGGTTCTATTTCAACCAGTGGCTCTGTGGACTCATCAGATCTAAGATGAGTAGTGTTCTCTACAATAGATTCAGTCAGGGAAATAGTGAAAATCGTCCACGACCATATGAAAGAGGCTTCTGCCTCTCAGGAGGAAATCAAGAACAAGGTGGATTATTATTTCCAAAGGATTTTTACCAAGAAACAACTCAACCATCATTTAAAGATGATGTTGGAAGACATGAAGTTACCCCCTGTAACTCAAGCCTTCCGAGAACAAGTGAGAAAGATAAGGTAGCTGACTCCTGCGTTAGAAAAATTCATGGAGAATAAAGACGATTTTATATCTGCTATGGAAAGAGGAGGAGGAATCATTATGGATTTCAGAAATCTGTTTCTGCCCTTTTTGCATGTTGATGCCAGACCAGTTATTGTCCCTCCTGCCTTGCCTGCCTCTGCCTCTTCTGAATCTCCAGTCCAGATGACTCTTGCTCAGGCCATCCGAAGCCTCACACCTATTATCACTCAACAAACCTCCCAATACAGACCAGGCACTGTATCAGTGGCTCAGCCTCCTGTGATCATTTCTGGGATTCCAAAGCCCTCACCGACATCCTCACCACCTACATCCTCTTCTGATCCAAAAGGAAAATCTCATGTTGAAGATTAGGATTGCTAAAGAGCCCAGGTTGTTTGATAGGAATTTTTTTTTCTATTCTGTTTATGTAAGTTTTGTCTGGTCTAATACAAATGCTTTTCTGTACACTATCTTTATTTATCAGTTTTCTATGTCTGCTTTCCCACTTTTTTATTATCACAAAGGGGGAGAAAAATATAAAGAAAGTGGAAGAAAGGGGGAGAACATATAAAGAGAGGGGAGAAATATCAAAGGGGAGAAATTTGAGCATTTGATACTATTTCTCACATTTCCTTATTTGGTACCAATTCTTTCAAAGCTTATCTCTGATACTATTGTATTTAATACTAACTATGATAATTTTTTATCTCTCTCATTCTATTACTATTTCCTCTATTTCCTCTGATACTGATTTCATTGAGAACTTAGAATATAAATGTTATATTCTATTATACTATATTCTCACTATTTTTTTGGGTCATATCATAAGTTGTGATTATCAAAAAGGGGGAGATTGTTTACCTCACCTGGTTTGATAATCCCAATAATGTATTTATATGTTTTGATAATCCCAATTATGTGTTCATATTTTATGATATTCTCAATTACTATTGATCTACACTTTAATTCTTTCAAATCAGTGATCAAGTTAATAATAATGTTTAAATAATTTCTGATTTATGTTAATCTCGATTATCCTTGTTTATACAAGCTCTGAAACAATTCTAAGTTTAGATGTGGTTTGCATAAGAGTTTGAAGAGCTACCGATAGCCAGAGCTACCGATAGCCAGAGCTACCGATAGCCAGAGCTTCCCATAGCCAGAGCTACCGATAGCCAGAGCTACCGATAACCAGAGCTCCCGATAGCCAAAGCTCCCGATAGCCAGAGCTACCGATAGCCAGAGCTACCGATAGCCAGAGCTACTGATAGCCAGAGATCCCGATAGCCAGAGCTACCGATAGCCGGAGCTACCGATATCCAGAGCTACCGATAGCCAGGGCTACCGATAGCCTGAGCTACCGATAGCCAGAGCTACCGATAGCCAGCGCTACCGATAGCCAGAGCTACCGATATCCAGAGCTACCGATAGCCAGGGCTACCGATAGCCAGAGCTACCGATAGCCAGAGGTACCTATAGACAGAGCTACCGCTAGCCAGAGCTACTGATAGCCAGAGCTACCGATAGCCAGAGCTACCGATAGCCATAGCTACCGATAGCCAGAGCTACCGATACCCAAAGCTACCGATAGCCAGAGCTACGGATAGCCAGAGCTACAGATAGCCAGAGCTACCGATAGCCAGAGCTACCGATAGCCAGAGCTACCGATAGCCAGAGCTACCAATAGCCAGAGCTACCGCTGCACAGAGCTACCGATGGATAGAGAGCTACCAATAAGAGCCACCGATAAGAGTTTGAAGAGCTATCGATGGAAGATCCTACACCAAGTCAACATTACATGTCTACAACCAAACGGCTACCTATAATGAAATGCGGAGTCAAATCATATACCCTTGACACTATTTTTTTATTATACTAACGGTTACATTTGTTACATTTGATGAATTTAATTTTATTAAATGATTTGTGTTGCCATTTCAGGAAACCGTACCATGTACGATCAAAAAGCATAATCATTCCTTCTTCTTAAAAAAACAAAAACAAAGGGGCATAAAAGAGGACATCATGTATGTATCAAAAGGAAGTGAGAGAGACACTGACTAAAAGAGATCGAGCACACAGAACACAATTGCGATCAAGCTCAAAACGTGCCAAGAACAACTGGAGAACATGCACTCACAATACTACTACTACCAGCCTCCAGAACATAGAGCATGCATCAAGAAATCTATGCTAAAGAAGAACTACACAAAACTCTTCATTCTTTGAGCCGATAAGCAAGCTGAACCTGGAAGTCAAGGAAACACATGATACTCTGTTTTCCAGAAAAAACCAGAAGAAGACTCAGAACGAATTCTAATCAACAAAAGGAGTCAAGAGCTGCATGAAGATCACTAGAGCCATTTCTAAACTCTAAATCTTTATCTCTGTGATTCATTTTTACATTACGAGCAGTGTGTGTTGTCTGTTGTATTTTACACACACATTGTCTCCTGAACCTTAACTGGAGGATTTGTAAACCCTCACTCACTATCTTTTCATTCATTTTCCCACTGTGGACAGTGGTAGAGGTCGTGTGTGACCTGGACAGCTGGTTACTGTTGTTTTGTTTCCCACGAATAACAGTGGTAGAGGTCTTGGACCTGGACAGTTGTAAACTGTTGAACCCCGACCCAGGGTGTGGATCATCATTATATAAACTTTTGAGAGGACTAAGTCTCGGCTTGAGACAGAACCTCTTGGTTAACTCTTCTGTGTTTTTAGTTAAAGTTTATATCCATACAGTACATATTTATTTCATATTCCGCTGCTATTACTTTGAAATATAATTTATCTTGAAAGCTGCTTTGATAGTTAAACTCGCAAGTGTTTATATTTATTATAAACCAGTAAGTTAGTTTCAAAAGTTAATTTAATCATAAGATTAAGTCAACTAAGAATTAATTAATCTTTGAGAAACTAATTGAAGCTTTATAATCTGTATAAATTCACTACAGTTTAATTTGTTTTTGAAATTGGGGGATTTTAATAGAAATTGTTTTTAGCAGAAATTTTAATTGGAACTCAATTCACCCCCTCTTGAGTGTCCACTCCGACCAACAATATCCATTGTGCAAATTGATTTTAAATTTATTATTTTCTCATCATTGATTGATTTATTGAATACAAGACATGGTAGTCCCTATAGTTAGTGAAACTATGATATAAATTTTAGGAAAATGCCTCCATTACAAGGAATTGATGATGCAAATTATTACTAAAAATATACTATAGTACTACCTATTATGAGTTCACCTATTTGGGTGTAGACATTACATGATCGGTTCCCATATTTTGGTGTATTCATGTGTGCATTCCTGACTAGGTCCATGTTCACATTGTAATTACTTATAAAATATTATTATCTAAATAACTGAACTACCATGTAGAATTTTTACATGGTTATTCAGAAAGATTTGTGAATTGATTATACATGTTGTTTATTATTTAAAAATTTTATTCCAAATAAAAAATAAATATAAGTTTTTTATAAAAAATGTTTATTTAATGGAATTTTCTAATATCAATCATCTTGTTCAAATGGAAAATCATGTTTTATTTTAATATATGTGAATGAAATGCCATTTTGTATTTATTTATACTGAAATGATATTTTGTTTATTTTTTTTAATTCAATGGGGAAAACATGGTGAGACCTTATCACATAGTATCTTTTCATTCATGAACATTAAGACATTATTATGGTAGTTTTGTCAAATGTAAAGACAAATGTGGAGGGGGTGGATGTTCTTTATCCTTGGTAACTTGTAGTGATCAAGGATACGGGTAGAAATATTTACAACTTATTGCAATTGGGTTTTTTAGACATTAGTCTAGTTGATTTTTTTGATTCCATTGAGTTTTTTATTTATCTATTTAGGTAATATTTTACATTTTTTGTTACAGTTATTATCATTTTGTAGTGTTGATGAAGATGAATTGTATCTTTTATCATCCACTATTTTTGTAATATTTGTTCCCTCTTTGATCTTGAATGGTGATAGATGATTGTTTCCATCCAATATGGATATATATCATCCTTTGGGATATTTCCAAGATGTCATGGGTATCCGGGTTTCATGATATAAAATAAGGATCATGATAAATCAGTATTAGATTTGTATGTTAAGAAGAATTCTGTGGTGTCATTATGTGGGTTGGAATCTCTTGATGGGTATAATGAGGTATTTGGGAGAAATTTCTTAGCTAGATCTCGCTATAAGTAACATTATGTCACTTTTTGTGTAAGGTAAATGTTTCATTGAATAATTATTTTATCTAATTCATCTCATTTCCATACCATTGATCTATGTTTTTATATATCACAATATAAAATTTGTTATTGATGGATTTGATATTACTTTATAATTATTATATATATAATTTAGGATGTCATTATTGTTTTCTATTGTGGTAGTATAGAATCATGACCTCATTAATACATGTTAATATCCCACAAGAAAATACTATATGAAAACTAGTGTAACCAAAACCTCAATTTGAAAACAATCTTTTCTATATGGTGGTATGGTTTTTTCATGCTATAGGACATATACATGAACTCACTTCTATTTAGGATCTTGTAGTGGATCCTCAAAGTAATAAATCATGTTATCATTTTCATGTTTATTTTTTCCAAAATCACCGTACATTCCAATGATATTATAATTCTCAATATGCCATGAATGTTTTCCAAATGATAGAATTTATTTTTGGTTTTGAATAAATTCCCAATGTTGTTATGTTAAATTATGACACTTTTAATATAAAATGTCTATGTATACTATTTTGTTATTTAATTATGATGCTGAAAAAGTATGAGTATTTGAAATGGAAATAGCATAATGTTTATTGAACTAGTCAGATTGACCCCAAATATATTGTGTTGTAAACATGATTTGAGTTTCTAAAACTCCAACATAATGAACATACAAAGCCCAATATGAAAATTTCATTGAGGTGTTGTTCAATTTACTCATGAGATGTTGACTCGTGAGAATCTTGAGACATGAAGATTTGAGATGGGTTATTAACCTAAAAGTAAATATCAGGATTCATTTTAAATGTTTCCTCTTTGGACGATGTGTTGCATAGGGTATTGATGGTTGATGTTGACCTAGTTGGTAACTTATGGTTGATTGGAGTTACTTTTCTCTGAGAGGAAGATCACCGAGTTCTATTAAAAGAAATAAAATGTTTGATAGGTCCTATGATGGTTCATTATATTAGGAATGTTTGGGGCCTACTATAGTTTATATAAGAGGAAAATAAACATATTTTTAATGAAAACATTTACCCATTAGATATGTATTTATACTGAGGTCAAAAGATATGCATTTCATGTGTTAAGTGAATACACAAATAAAAGATTTTCAATTTTTCTCCACCGAGAAGTGTCTTGGGATCATAAAATCCAATGATTAATGCAATGAAAAAAAGATACAATATCTAAGGGGTTATATCCACATGAATCCAGAACAAAACTACTTCCCATAGTGGAAAAGGTTCTATATGAAGATGATACTGGTCAAACAATTTGGATAGTTACCATAAATATCTCTTCATCTTTGGTGACAACTTTTTTTAATGTTACATCTAACCAATTTATATCATCTCATTTTGAAAACATGATAAATATACTACTGGAATTTTTTTTATGTGTGATGGATATTAACACACCCCTCAAAATGAATAGATATTAGGGTTTTTATTGTCCTATTTGTGATTTATCATTGTATTAAATTGATCATACCTATAATTATATATTTATAATTATGAATTTTTTATCTTAATCCTCATTATATATTGGATTACTTCAAATAAGTTTCTTATATTTCAATGAGAATACGATCTGATTTCATGTAGAAATGGAACATCAATTCTATATATAGGAAGGACAATATCATCATTTCTTTTTTACCTATATCCATAATATTTTAGTGATGACCTTTCTTCATTCATCATTGATTTTCCAAACATTTTTCTTTCTAATTAATCTAGTCTATGACAGTTAAGATATGTAGATTTATCAATTTAATTAGAAAATCATTACATCTAGAAAATATTCCTTCTTACTATATGGAAACTCCACTATTTAACATGATAAAAACATAGATAGATGATATAATATAGAAACAATATTTTCAATTTATTATGTATCTTTTAGTGGATGTTTATCTATTTTTAAAGAAACCTCAAAAAAAATTGTTACCTCTCTATTGGTTATGGAATGCCCAGTCATGTAACCCTAATGAATAAGTATCATATAAAACATATGGAGGATCTATTTTACAATAAGAAATAGAAAAAGTTATTCTCAATGATTTATAATAATTTTTTTATTACCCATTTATAATATATAGTATTTGAAATTAATGAAATATCATTTTGGACTAGCTTTTTTCATTATGTTTATATGTCCATGACATATGGTCTAAAAATACAGCTATAATTATATCAATTTAATGAAAAGTATTTTCTAGAAGTACTTAAACTCATTCACAGTACTATTTTTAAAAAAAAAATATGTTATACTCTAAGAATGAGGTGGTCAATGTGTTTCATTTGAGACCATTCCAATGAATCATGAGATATCATAGAAATTATATAAATCATATAAAATGATATTTTTGGTTTCATGAAGTGATATTATTTGTAAATTTGGTCTCAAAATATAGATTCTCAATCGATCCTGAGAAGGTGAAGTTTATTAGTGATTGGGATCAATCAAATAATGTTTTATAGATTTAGATCATCTCGGTTTTAGAGAAGTATTGTTGATTAATTTTTAGTGATTTATCAATGTGGTTTTCTTCATTTACCACCTTCACTCAGAAAGGTGTGAATTTCATATGTAATAAAACATCATTTAGTATTTTAGTTTACTTGAATCATCTTTTGACATCAATTCCAATGGTGACACTGAAAAATATATGGAAGGTCTATGTGGTCTTCATTGATGAATCAGGTTTTGGCTTTGGGTATCTTATTATTCAGGGTGATCATGTGGTTGCATATGTTTCAAAACATATTAGGAATGATGGGATGAATTATCCTCTAAATGATATCGAACTCATAGTTATGATGTATTCACGTAATATTTTGTGGAATTTCTTTTTCATAGATATGTGTACAATTTCATATGACCAAAAAATATTGATTTATATAATAATAAAATATATTTGAACCTATATCATACGTGCTTGATGGATTACATTAATTCTTTCTACATCAACATAGTATATAGACTAATGAATAGAAATGACACTTCTTATTCTTTGAGAAGGAATCTTCTATTCATGGTTGGAAGATAATTTTTATAAGAGTGTTAATTAATTGATATTTAATGAAATGTTCACTTGGGGTATGTGAATAAGTGGTAAAGGATGTCTTATAATGTTTTAAACTGATTAATTTCCCTGTAGGGATTAATCATTAAGGACAAATACATGATTAAAAATTATAGAACCATATGTAATCTATTTATGATGGGGAGACTGTTAGTGAATGGAAATTATCTTCCAATAGAATCTATTTTTTTAGAATCTACATTTGCATTACCTATAATATATTATGTAAAAGTGTACTTCTATAATTACTGTTACTGGGTGTCCATGGAACCAATTTTTTTATGATTTATGGAGATGATTCTGGTGTCTAGGTTTGAGATGATGAACCAAAGACATTGTTTCTCATTGTAACACATATCTGGAGGTCAAATTTTAGGACTCTAGAACATTAAAAAAATTTCATACACTCCTAGTGATTACTATATAGTTGGATGATATCTCTATATATATTTTTTGATATCATTCATATGTCACAATAAGAATGAAATAAGTTTTTTATTGATCAGGTGAAGAAATTTTCACATTTCATACCCATTCTTGATATGCCCAATGTCGTAGAATTTGGAATTGTTTTTTGTGGGATATTGTTACATTGAATGGATTTTGTTATCCTATAATCTTTGATAGATATCATAATTATACATATTTCTTATAATAAGGCCTATAAGATGTACTAGGGAATCCAGTGCATTTGAGCAAGACATATTATACACCAATGAATAGATAGATATAATTACATCTCTAAATTCGTGAGAAAAAAACATTGTGCATATATTATAGGTTTTAGTGGAGTATGCCATATCCTTTTTTTGTAGTATATGTTTAAAGTAAAAATGGTTTCCATTCATTAATTTAGATGACTCCTTTTGAGGCCTTGTATGGTCATCCCTATAAATTTCAATTGTGTTGGTCAAATAATGGTAATTATTCTTTATTTGGTCCATGTTTGGTCCATGAAATTATGACAAATATTTTTTTACTCATCAATTAATGTCAATACCATAGAAAAAATATAAATATTATGATGACCATTATAGAAGATCATTGACATTTTTAGTTCGTGGAAATAGGTTTCTGAGAGATTCACCTCATTAGGTTCATTGAAATATTGGGAAATAGGATAAGATTGATCCTTGGATTGTGGGAAATTTTGAGGTAGTTTATTAGGTGATTAATGTTTCATATCATTTTTCATAACCATCACATTTTATATCAATAGAAGGACTACTCCCTATATCATAGCCTTATAAGTATTTTTTGAACCCCTATAATGTCCTGAGCTAGGAGGATCATGATGTTTTTCTTGATTTATTGATGATATAGAAAAAAAATTATTAATGATGTTTATTATAATGAGGTACATAATGGGAGGAAATTTACTTTGGTGACTTATCTATTGTAGAATGGTTTTGATTCACATGATACATGGAATCATGAGGAATAAATGAGAGATAAATGTTTTCAAATCTATTCAATGGATCTTTCATGATAGGATATTTGGGGATATAATGTTTTTTTATGTCGAGGTTTTAACAAAATTTTACCTTTTTATTAGTATTCCATCAACCTCATTATGATACATTTTAATGTTGTTTCACATCTCATTTTTTTTAATGTTGTTTTTATAGAAATTTATGATTTCTAGATTCTTCTCAGTAGGTTCATATTTCTCGTAAAATTTTCACCCACAAAGGGGAAACCATGAGTGGAAAAATATATTGGTACAAGTGTAGTTCTTGGTTATACCTGACATTAGCCCCCACCTTTAGTTGACCATCAAAAAAGAATTTTAATTCCATAAAAACAAATATAAAAACCCAAAATACTTGATTAACCACTAAAATCCCTCATTAAACCATAAAATGATTTATTGGATCTTCTAGGCTCCCATTAAGGAAAATTGAGTTAATAAAAAGCTTTTCATAGTGGATTTATGCAACATAATTCTGGATTGATGTCTCTAGGAATGTGGATGATCTCTTATGTTGTTTTTTCTAATACATAATTCTCCCATCCTTAGATATTTATAGATCAAAATGCAATAAATAGATCTTATTTTTTATGTTTTATCTTATTTCTAGGTTGAGTTCCTATATCACCTGCTCATTCTTTCTTCATTGGTGTTCACAGTTTTAGTTGTATTGTGATACCTTGATTAAATGGTACGTTGTTCAATTAATCTTTACCTTGAAATTGATTATTGAATTTTTTTTATTTAAATGTGATTTTAATTTACTTAATTCCCCAATTTGGCTGTATTTTGCATGTGATTTGGATGTTTTTTAATTTTGAAAATACCCCAATAAAAATATAATTGAAATGTTAGGGGATTTTGGAAAAATTATGTTTTTATTTTTAAATTAATTTAACAAATGATTTGTTGTTAAACCTTATAAAAAATGAATAAAAAATTAAAAATTGATTTAAATATAATGAAATGATTGAAAACCAGGACTTTTGTTATTAAATGATAATGGAATGTTTAGATATAAATATTGGACTATTTGAAGAAAATTCTAGTCCTGTTGTTTAAAAGGACATGGTAAAAGAACAATAGGATCATGCCTCCCTTGAAATATATTAAGAAAGAAAAATATTTCAAAAACAACTAAAAAATGTCTTCCATGAATGGTACCCATATTGGGTTGTAAACTACCCATGATGGGTTCCCTTATTATGGTGTATTTTTGAATGCACATCTGATTGGAGTTAAGATAAAATTGAGATGTCTACGGACCCTGGTACCTAAATAATGAACTACTATAGGGGTTGTGTACAAGTGATTTAAATGACTTGTGTCTTGATTATAGTTGAGATTTATTATTGACATATTTGTGTCATTCCAATAATTTTATATAAGTGTTTTATATGAAATAAATTTTTAATACAGTTTTGATATATCTGTCAAATATTTTAAATTTATAATCATGTATTTTTTTAAAATATATTAATGAAATACCATTATTTGTTTATTTAAATTGAAATAATAATTGTTTTAATTATTATGGAATTGATTTGAAAACACAGGGAGATACACTAATAGGCTTTATAGATAACAACCTACCTTTTTTTCCATGGGATGTTTATAGAAATACTTTTTTAAGGTATGAGAAAGAGAAAAAGGTCACTTGTAGGTGGTTGAGTTTTTGATCATATGGATCATCAAGATATTATAGTGACTGATAGAGTTGTTTCCAAATTCTAAATATGAGTTGTAGAGAATTTCTCCTGTTGAAATTATTTATTCATAAGATATTTTTATTTATCTTTCACAGTACTATTTTACCTAGTTTTTTCTACTTATAATTAATTGGGATTGTTTATCATGATGACATGTAAAATTTATCATCCACTATTGTGTGTAAAATTCATTTCTTCTTTGATTGATATTATTATAGGTGATAGTCATAGACCCGTGTGGATTGGCAATTCCATTCGGCCTATGATAGGGTCGGATTGGGTATCTATTGCAAGGGTATTTGAGCTAGTTCATAACACTTTTCCCCATGTATATAAAAAGGTTGATATAGTTATAACCTATCATTGAATTAATGTTTATTTTAAAACAGTAAATATACAGATATCTAGTAGTAATCCATATAATAACAACAATATATAGATGATCCATTAATTTTTCCATGTTAATCGAATACCATTTCATTAATGTGAAAAAATTGAATCTGAATTATTTATAAATTTGATTTTCATGTCAAAAATAAATTTTAGTATAAGGATAAGTGAATACTAGAATGACATTGTAATAATAAATCCATGTATTCATGGAATTTAATTTCAAAATAACATAAACCTAGTGAAACAAATGAATCTTAAAATGATGTTTAAATATATTAAAAACATCAATTTAGAATAATACATCAAATGGTATAAAAAATATTGATCATGAATTCAATTTATTTATACCATTAGTTAAATTCTTTATATGATAAAACTTATAGGTAAGATGATAAATCATGAAACATAAACATAATTAATGTACATACATTTGAATATGAGTATATAAATGAAAACATGAACAAAAATTATAACGTTGAAAACAATTTTTTAATATTTTTCAAACACCATTGTTCAAAAATCATAATGTAAAAAGTGTAAGAGAAAAATATTTATATAAAAATATCATTCTATCAATATATGTCTTTAAATTAACATAGATTATGTTTATATATTTATTGAACCCGATAATTGGATAAATAAGTTCATGATGAAGAAATATAACTTATGAAAAGAATATATGAGCTATCAATATTATATATGATCATCACATTGCCAGATTTGTGAATTATTTTTAAAATATTTTTTATGGGGAATATATTTAATAAAATATAAAATATAAAAAATACAATTATATATATTATATTTGTATAAAATACCATTCATTTATGTCATGTAGGATGTTCATGGCTCAATTAATGAAAATTGACTAACAAAAAACTCCAACAAGTAGTCTTACACGTGAGTAAAATTAAATTTGATGGAAAAATAATTATTCATATCTATTTATCCAAGTAATATAATGGAATTATTTTGTAATTAATTCATTTGAAATTAATTTTATATAACACAATATTAATTAAACATGGTGGATTGCATGAAAAATTCATCAATGTATAAGAATTGGGACAAAAATCCCTTATAGCTTGACTGACACTTCAATAAAACCCACTTGAAATAAGGAGATTGTAATCAGACAAATGATTTATTTTTAAATGTTTAATTTTAGAAATTATTTATAAGATATAAATTATACACATGTCAAAATGAAAATTAGCTTTATAATATCAAACATGTATCAAATTGATGAATTTTAAAAGAACGCCATTACCTCTGTAATCATTTATTATTCACTTACAAAAAACATTTTAATGATTAAAATTTTGTTCATTACATATAAATACAAGAATGATATTTGAAAAAATATTTTTCATACACATCATTAATAATAATTATATATATAAAATTATTATAAAATTTATTTCTCATATTAAAAAATTCAAGTGAAATAAATATTTATCTCCTCAACCCGATTTTTGAATATATGTGTTGGAGTTTTTAATTTTTAATTAAATAATTTCTATATAATATTAAGTACCAGAATAGATGTTCTATTAATGTTAAAAAATATAAAATTTCATTTCACGATTGTTTTATATATGATATGTGTTGGTTAAATATGTAATAAGCATGTTTTGGTGATACACAATGAATGACTGGTGTATTCTTAATTAATGTGTAAAATAATCATATAAAAATAATATAAAATAAATTAATATTTTCATATTTATATCATATTATAATATTAAATATTTTCTCATCCTTAAGTATTATATTAACACATATTAACATTTTAATCTTGGGTTAACCTAACACAAACATGAAACTACCATGATTAATGTGTTATTATATTGTGGTTTAGTTTTAATATCATTATAAAAGAAAAATTTTGGCCATAAAGAATTTTTATTAATATAACATATAGAAATGTTAATGAAATAGTCGGGGGAAGAATGATATATAAGAATACTAAATAGTTTAAATTAAAACATTTTCTTATTAGTATGCATGTTTAAGAAGGGAAATGTTACACGTATATCATATTTATAATAGTAAATACAAAAAGAATAATTTATATTTATATTATATATATCATTTAATAAATAAAATATTTATTTAATAATCCCATTAAAAATAAAAAACATTAATTTTTGTGATGAGAAAACAAAACATGACATTTTGGTGGTGGTTGTCACCACTAGTTCATGAACAATGGTTTTATATATAAAATTGAATTGGATGGGAATATATAACTGGAACACCATTAGTATAATATAATTTTTGTATTTCATTTATACATATTTCATTATATTCATATGATAATAATATTTTAGTAGGATGGTAGATGGTAATGATAAATAATTAATTTAATATGGAATATAATACATACAATTAAAATTAAAATAATCCATTGAAGTATACTTTTGAAATGAAGGACTTGGAGAACATTATTGAGGATAGTTGATAACATATATGTATATGGGAGTAATAATAAATATTTTGGGCAGTATTTCAATGGGATTAAGAATTATTGGTTATTCAAGGAGGATATGATGTAGGTTCCTTTTATTGATGATAAATGATGAGAAAATATATGGAAATTAGTGTTAGGTAATGGATATGAATTGAATTGAATTAGGTTTATCTTATATAGTTGTATAAATGAAATTTGATACAAGTGGGTATTAATTTAATGAAAATATTATTACCTGTATTGTGACAACCCTAACTCTAGAATCTCATATACATAGTACCACATTATAATATATTCATTGATTGAAATGGTAAAATCCCAATGGAACGATCGATATAGAAATTTTGGAGAACGATATACATACATTATAACAATTATAAATGGGGATATAAAAAAATAGTTGAAATGGAAATTTTTTTCTTCATTGAACTGATCTGAATAATTGTTTTTCATATCATGAGGAATGGGAAAAAATATGAATATGTTCAAATGCATAGTAAGGGATATGAATAGATGGTGATATCGTTAATAAATAAGAATAATAGACATGTAATGTAATATAATAAAAAATGGAAAATAATTAACATTGATATCATGAAAAAGTAAATAAAATTATATGTGGAAATGTAAATAAGAGCACCCAAATTCCATTTAATTAATAACTTGTAAAGATATTAAAAAATTGGGTACATTATTATCAAAATATATTTGATAATAATAAATATATTCAAATGGAAGTAAATGATTAATAATTTGAAATTAGGTTATTAGTAATATTGTTAACTAAATTGATGCCTCATGATTGATCATTTTCTATGGTAACCCCTGAATAATAAAAGAATAATTAATGAAAAAATGTGGATAAATCTAAATACACCTTCAGTTTCATGAACTAGCCCAGGTCGACCATGCACATGTCACCCAAGCCAGTCTGTGATAATGATTAAGGGGTGTTTCTGATCCTCAAGGAAGGGCACAATTTCCCGGGTAACAAATCAAATGTGTGGGAATGATTTAAAAAAATTAAAAATATTAAAGTAGATAATAAAAACAAAAAATCATTATCATTGTTTTTATAATATGCCTTTTACAATTTGAAAACCTTAAATTTTCAACTAAAGAAACCCAAAAAGTTCCATGAAACAAAGGGAAACTGAAACGACACCCATGCATTTTGTGAAACAAGAGGAGAGACGTTGTCAAGACTCCACATAAAAGATCCACAACCAAGTCCCTTAGAAACCCATCCTTCCAACACTACACCTATTTCCATGACCTGAAAAATAAAATAAAACAAGTTCTGTAAACACCCAACGATGTATGCAAGGTGTGTTGTATTTTCTTCAATGTTAATACAAGGAATATAGTGTTGGCATGTTAGGTTTCTAGTGGCCTTTATTGTCAATCTTTGTGGGGGTGGCTTGTGGAAGTTGTTACAATCATTTAATGAATGATTGGGGTATTTTCATCGTTCTCGTTTGGGTCTTATCATTTTTTGAGTTATCATTAGTTGAAAATTTAATGTTTTGAAACATTTAAAGGAAATTTTGGTGATTTTTTTTCAGATCATGATTTTTTGTTTTTATTAGCTATTTTAATATGTTTAATTAATTTAAATCTTTCCCTTTAATTTCATTTGATACTAGGGAACATGTGATATCCCATGGGGATCAGGAACACCCTTCGGGATATGTCGTGGACAGACTCAGGTGACCGGTTTGGTGTTATCTTGGGCTAGTTCATGAGAAAATTGTATCAGAGGTGGTTATTCTCTTTTGAGAATTATTCATTAGGGACGAGTCTTGGTATTCATGTTCAAGGGGTTGCAGGATTTGACATTATGGTCCTGAGAAAGGTGCTTTTCTAGCACACCTCATGATGGGACTCACATTTTCATGGTATTTTGGGTTCCATCTCAGTTCATTCACCATTATAGTCGCTTTTTTTGGAAAATTAAATAGGAGATCGCTCAACAGTGTTAGTGAGCACGTTGGACCTGGAAAGCCATGTGGATATCTGGAGGTTGTATTATAATACTCTCAGTGATAGTATATTTATTAGGATATAGAAACCAATCATATTTCCAAGTCACCCACCAGTACAGTTTCTTTTTTTATCATTCTTCATCTCCATGTTTTGTAATCGTGTAAATTTGATCTTTAAGTAAAAATGATTAGGTTCTGTGGAGATGTAATGTGAATATTTAGAATTTACCAAAAGGATGTTTTTGAAACATATTTTAAAAAATCATAATGAAATCTTTATTAAATGGTTGAGAATGAAGGGAGGTTTTTCATGGAGTAGAAAAATGTATTTTTATGCAATGTTTTGAATGTTGATGTGTATGGTTTCAAATGTGTGGGTATCGTGTTTTGGTTTTGAAATATGGAATGGTTTGTTTATGATCCTTGGTGTACTCACAGGTGATCACATGCATGGGTATATATGGGAAGGTTAATGGTCAATGGTATGAGCGGATGAATGATTGTATGGAAATGAGGTGGGTGAATGGTTTGGCATGCGAACATTCATGTGTGAGTCCCATGGGATACCCTTGGTGTTTTTCCAACCCACCAACTTTGTTTATATTCAAAAACTGTTTTCAAAGGAAAAACTAGTGTATTAATATTAGATTGTTTTGTGGTGTGTCTTTTGTATATTGGGAATGTTTTTTGCATGGAGATTCAACACAAGAACCTTTTTTTGTTGACTTGTGTCTTGAATTTGAGTTATTGGTTTTCCTTCTATGCTAGTTCACACCCCCATAATGAATTAATGTATGTCTGCGGTGCGGCCATGGGTGATTCACCATTGGAATATCCTTTAGTTTATCAAAGAAACAATTTCCTTCTCATGATTTAGAATTAAATCCACCTCTCCTTTTATCAATTATGTAAATAATTGTTCAATGGAAGAGTGGTTTCAAATGGTCGGAAAAGACCTTATTTCCATAAGATTACTGAGTCTTCAATGGAACCATTTAATGTTGTTATGTCTGATGATACCGTTTGAGAGCGGTGAATGGAGTTCTAGTGAGGAAAGGTGAAATGATCTGTGTCTTTGGTGTTTTCTATGTTATAAATACATTGGGCCTCTCATTGGGTTCATCTATGTGAAGTTTCATGTTGGGCCACTAATGTGTCCAATCCGGTTTGGAGTCGAATGGGGTGATGAACATGCAGCTTCTAATCCCATGAATTCGTGAAAATTCCATGTGGTATTGTGATTTTTGTTGGATGGGTTGTCTTATATTGACATTGTTGGATCACGGTGTTGTTTTTTGTGATACCATTAGAGAGATGTTTCGATTTGGGGGATGTAGTGCATCACTGTGAGGCAGGAGATGATTCAATCATCAGTGCTCCTGCCATAGGTCTAATATTGAAGTTGTCATGTAGTCATGAAACCCCATGTATTGTAAGATTCCTCAGTCAAGTTCTTGTTCTGATTTTGGTTAATAAATAAATTTTATGTTTCTTGTGAATTCATTTTATTCTAAGGGGTCTCTTTGGATGGAGGAGTTATGAGGACCCTATTTATTTTCCATGAATCGCATGATGTATTCATTGTGGTTTGGAGTTTATGTGGTCAAGGCCTTGTGGTGGGGTTTTAGGTTTTGTGAAAAGTCCCTAGGTTATATCTTGTTTGTCTTTTTGTGTAGGCCTTTTCCATTCATTTTTTTTGATGGAATTTATTTTAGGGATAAACACAATGGGTATTGATGAAATTTCTCCTAAATTGTATAAATATTATCCTGTTTTTTATGGTGGGAGTCGTTCAGGACACCACGTGTTGGTATCTTAGTTTTGCCATGGGTTTTAGTTTCCTCAAAGGGTGGGGAGTCTTCTCTGGTTTCCCCTTGTCAGAAACTCTATCTCTTTCATGGTGTTGGTTTGGGAATTTTTAGACTCGTTTAGAGATATCTAATTTGATTCAGGTGAAATGTGTGAGTCTCTTGGGGAATTATTAATGTTTTTTATATGGTTATTTAATGCTTTGTTTTGAGAGGTTCTTTATTTTGATAATCAAATAGAGGAGTATTTGATTTTTGAGGTTGGAATCATTTGACAATGAGTCCATTTTGGGTTTTCTGAGTTTATTTTGATGGTCTTTTCTCTTTGTTGTCTGTGTTCTTGCTTATCTTTTGTGTCATTTATAGAGAATCTATTTTAACTGAGAGGGTGTATCTGTTCTATTTTCTATATAATATTGGGATGGATTTTGGGTGGTAGAAATCTTATATTTTGGATATAATTTTCACACCAGAGATTTTATTTTAACCATGGACCCATCTCGGGTCTGGTCTCATATGTTTTTCTATGGAACTGGGTGTGATAGTGTTGAGGTCTTTAGATAGTTTTTTCGATGTTCTTGTTTGGTCCTCAGTTCTAAATTCTAATTATTTGAAAAGTATCATGTTTCAGGCCAGTGTGTGGAAATCACATGATTATTGAAGGTCATGTGGTCAGCTGGATGCACATGCGGTCACTTCTTGAATGAGAAAAATCCACCACAAGGTTCACACACAGTCGGTTGAGCAATGCAGGGTAAGTGGATGGTTTCCCATCGTTAAAAACAATTAATGCATTATCAATTTGGGTAAAATAAAATTTTAAATAAATTTAAATGAATGGGTTATTAAATAATTAAATTTAAATGAATAATAATGAAAAAAATTAAAGTGTGATAAAATGAAAATAAATTTAAATACGAAAAAGGTAATAAAATATATTATAATTACAATTATTATTTGTTAATTATTTATTTTTTGGGTGTGTGTTATAGCTTCCAGTTCCCCATGGTGCGTCACACCCCTACCCTAACACCCACTCTCATCACGATGTACCCCCCTAGAAACCCTACATATGCACATAACAATCTTTCAACTGCACCCTTGGCCAGCAAACCCTTCCTACGAAGCCACCTATCGGTGAAACCTCTCTCTACCTCCCTAAAAAAATACACTATCATGAATCCTATTTAACCACCCCTCATTCTCATCCACCCCCATAAGAGAACCCCCATGCTGCATAGCCGGACCCCCTTTATCTCTTCGGCACATGCAAACAGACCAGCCCTCCTTCTAGACCATGACCTTGACTGGTGCAGCTATTACCCTCATGTGATATGCTCTATTAGTTAGTTTCTTCTTTTTAATATAATTATAGGTTCGGGTTTCTTATTGTTCCAAATATTAATTTTATATATTTTATATTTATCATGATTTTAGCGTTTAATCGAGTTTTTTGAGGAATGGATGGAATGCGGTTTAAATTTCACACCAAATTTTGATGGTTTTCTACACCTAAGGTAGGTGATTCCATTATTAACCATTTATTGATGAACTGAATGGATTTTTTATTTAATTAGGTATGTTTTATGAAATATATATGGGGTGCATATTTGGTTTTTCGAGAGTTTCAACATCCATTTGATTTGAAAATATATTATTCTTATGTGAAGTTGGGTAGGTGATAGGTCTAAACTCCTATAATGAATTTTTTAAATGTTTATGGATTATGAAATTGATTTAGTAAAATATATAAGTGGTGAAAATCATGTTCTAATACTTTAATGTTGTGTTTTAGGTTTTGAAGTGGCTTTTAAAATGGATCAGGGTGTATTATGAGCATGAACTATTGTTGTACCATTTGTTAACACTTTATAAACAACTCAAATGGATCATTGATTTATTTTTGTGGTGAAAAAGTAGTAATTAGAATTACTAAGGATGTGTTTAATTATTAAAGTGGTAGTTTGGTATAATATTGAGTATTTCTTGGGTGTAGGCCTTTATGTGCCACTTGGTTTCATTTTATGAATCATTCAATTAATTTATTAATCTATGTGTAAACTGCAAATAATATTTTGGTATAGTATTAGTGTGTCATTAATTTGAATAGGGGGATCTTATGAATGCTTTTGGTGTAATTCAATATGGTGTCTCTTGGGGTTGTTTTATAAGTTGTCAAAATGGTTTATTTAATGATATATGAGGTGAAAATCATGTTGGGAATTGTTTTGGTAGGTTTATGTTTTTAAAATGTTTATTTTTTAAGTGCAAGGGTTGTTTATGTTGTTTACCACTTTGTAAATGACTCATTCAATTATTTAAATGATTTATTGAATTGTGAAATAGGTACGAACCATGTTTGGTTATACATAGGTAATGTTTTATGAATTGTGAATAATGTATATTAAAATTATCACGAAATTTAAAATTTGTTTTAATATGGTTATTGTGTGTATTTTTTCATAAAAGACTCTTTGAAGTGATCTTTTGTTTGTAAAACCATATGTCAATTCAGGGAAATGTTTTAAAAAAGAAATCAGTATTTTTTATGTGATATTATGTGGTGAGAAACATGTTTGAAAACTATTTTGTGTGTGTTCATGATGTTAAAAATAAAATTTTTATATACAAGTAATGTTATGTGATTTGAAAAAGATTTTTTAGAAGATAATGGAAACCTAGGTATCTAGGTGGGTGGACTAGTATACTAGATGATAGAGAAGTTGTTCATCCCAGTTTTGTTTACTAGGATTGAAAATGAAAACACTAACTATATAATGAATATTTTTTGAACACCACTAGGTTATGGGCATGTACCCTACTAGAGGATCATGCATGGAAACATTAATATTTGTTGTTCCTATATTATATTTAATTGAGATACGATGTACCTAGTGTACCATGGTTAGCTAGTTCATATGGCTATTTCAATGAATAGTGTTCAATGATTATTTTGTACTCACTGTTGGAATATAAAGGTTTCGGTTGGTAAATTTTTAAATTAATTGAATTATTTATAATATGGAATTAATTGAATCTATCTTACATAAAATTTCATTATTTTAGAATAATTTACATTTAATGTTTTAGTCTTTCAATGTTTTTCTACTTTAAATTTATTTTCTTTAAGTTTGACCTAGAAATTCTATAATTATAAATGTTGCATGATTATTTGTAATTTATTGTTTAATTCATAGAATCAATTATTTGGGTAGAATCCTTCTAGGAATTATATCACACCCATCATAAACCATTGGGAGTATGTAGACATTTTTTTATTTTATTTCAGGAAATAAAATGTGTGTAGTGTTGGAAGGTTGGGTTTCTAGTGACCTTGGTTGTGGATCTTCTTGTTGGTGGCCTGAAGACATTTCTAAAATTGTTACACAAAATAATGGGGGGTTGTTTTAGGTTTCCATTGTGTATTAACCCATTTTAGGTTTTTATTGGTTTAATATTTAATTTTTCAAAATTTCTAATGGTGTGTTTGGTGAAATTTTTTCAGAACATGATTTCTAGTTTTTATTGGAAATATATATATTTTCAATTCTAGTAAATATTTTCCCTAAAATTCATTTGATATTGATCTCCTATTAGAGCTTGTGGGTATCAGAAATTCACCTCAGGATTTTCAACAGACCGACTCAGATGACTGGTTTTTGGTTGACCTGAGCTCGTTCTTGACATTGAGTCTTTGGTGTGGCTATGTGTTGTGTGTGGTTCAGTTCAGACACGTGTCTTGTTCTAAGCATGTGGTGATGTGTTTGGTGGTGTTGTTTTGTGAATGTGATAGAATGGGTGGTGTAATAGAATCCCAGGCTGAGAGATTTTTTGATTGTTGAATGGATTAACTTGTTATGCAGTAGGGTTGCATCTTCACAGTGTTATGATTATTGGGGGTGTGGTATGATTATGCAGTAGGGCTACCGATTGTTGTGTTTCGGGGAGATGAATTCTTTTTACTATGAAGATTATCGTGTGGATATTAATCGAGGATACCTTGAATGGCTGTTATGAGGTGTTTTGTAGTGTTTTTCTATTAGTTAGTAGTTTTATTATTGAGAGAAAGGGCAAGGCAGAATGAAATTGAGGAAGGAAAATGAATTTGGTCGGCTTGGGTGTAAGTGGAGAGGAAGTGTGAAGTGGGGTGTTTAATCATATTTTTGTCCTCTTTTTTCCTTTTTTATGAGGCTGGATGTGTGTTTCAGTTGTTATTTTCTAGGATAATTGAATAAGTTGTAAATTCTTAACAATGTCATCGTAATTGGGTGTCATGCATCCTTCTTTTATCAACTTATGAATTGACTATCATTCATCCTGATCTGTGAATTTAAATGTTGCAGCAAAGGTGGTATTGTTTTGGGGTGGTTTTTTTACTTGTGAACCCATAGGTTGGGCATGGATTTTTGTATATATATATATATTTTTATCTCATTTTGATTTCTATACACACCTAACTCATATATAGAATTACGAGTTCAAAACCCCCATTTTTATGGGATGGGGGTTCCTTTCCCAAAAATCCCAACAGTAGGATATACGGTTTGCCAAACTCTCTTACATTCTTCCTCTTTCAGGCAGTGATAGATGATGACTCTATAAACAAGTTGTGGTTAGTGAGGCCCATGTGTGTGCGGCAAAGTTGTGGTTTTAATGGGTCTTCAGGATGATATGTTTTGTGGTTGTTAGGTGTATTCATGATGTGGTGTGGTTTGGGGCCTAGGTGTGTGAAGGCATGATGAGATGTGTTATGTGCCCTGGGTGTGTGAAAGTGGGTTGTGATATGGTTCTTTTAAAAGAGGCGGGAGTTTTAGGATTTTTACGATTAGGGTATGGGAGCATCTAATTAGTGGTTAAGTAGTGAGGGGTACACTATCATCGATGTTATTATTATATTATATTAAATTACTTGTATTATTCGGTGAGTGTATCTTGGTGAGATTAGGGATATATAGTATAGCTTTTTAGGTCATTTTTTATTTTTCTGTTTTCTAATGGGGGAATTAGTATGCTTCTCTATTTATTCATTTGGGGATTTGGTTTTCCATACTAAGTATATATTTATTCTCACCCTATGTATGTAAAACTATTTTCATGATTCTAGGGAGATTATTTAGACCATGCTAAACCATATAAGCTCAGGTATAGGGTATAGATTCTAGGTCACTTCTTAGCTTTTATTTTGTTATTTAGATTGGAGCGTTTCATTGTATTTATTGCAGTTTTACATTAAACATGTAAGTGAAATTTATTTTTGATTCTTTTATATATATATATATTTTGACTTTTTTGAGGTTGATACATCATATCTCACGATCTAGTTTACTATAAAAAGTGTAATTTCATCCATTTTTGTGAGATTTATATACGGATTATGCTAGTCGCCACCCCAGGTCCTACAGGAAGAAGGACTTGGTGGTCATTATCTCCCTTTCTCCATTTCCATCTCAATAGGGGAATATTTGGAGGGAGGAAGTCATGATAGAATAGAATTAGAGGTGATGGATAAGAGATAATATAGAGTTTGATGTTTGGATTTGGACATAGTGAAGATTTTAGGGGTTGGTAGGGAAACATTTTCAGGTTATCATGGTGTGTGACATAGTCCAAGGAAGACTAGAAAGGGTATGAAATTTTTTAGAACCCCCCCCCCCCCCAGAGATCTGACGCAAGGACTATGAGCTTATGGAACAACCATGTGAGGCTACAAATTTTGAAGGGTAGACACTCTAATAAAGGTACATCGATCCCGATGACTTTTTTTTATTTTAATTGTGTGATTCTCAGAATTTAATTAAATAATAAGTTAAAATAAATCATAAAAAAACTCCATACAACTCTGGATTTGAAGTCCTTTGTTTTCATTTCAGTTATATAACCCAGTATTAATCCACATGTAGATTATGTTGTGGAAGATCAACAGTCAGAACTGTATGATCGAAAAAGTGTTGATCCAAAAGAGGATGAAAAAATTTGTAGTGAACATAAAATATATTCTAGTGTAAGGGCTGGGAAAAGTATGAGGGTAGAGTATCCGACATAGATATAGAGAGATGGATCACGGAGATTGATATCACCTTCATCCTGATCTGTGATTCGATAGTGTTCTGGCTTCCATTATGGGTTTGTTAGATGAGGGGAGCAGGGCGTTAGTGGTGGATTCTCTACATGGGGGAGAGAACGAAGGTTGATGTAATGTGGGATGATTTTGATAAGGAGTTTCGAGCATAATACCTTTCATCAACCATGAAGGATGAGAAGATACAATAAATAATCTCCCTCCATTAGGTTTGTATTTCGATATAGGAGTTGGTGATCACATTCAATGATAACCTTCACTTCGATTTGAATCTATATTTAGAAGAGGAGTCTTGGGAGAAACACATAGAGGAGGCATTTCTTCCTTCTCTATAGTACATTGTTACTTCCTTCACCTTTTTGATATACAGATAGTTCCAATAGTAGTTGTAGGTAGTTGATATAATGCTCTCGCGAGGAAGTATACTATGATAGGGGAAAATAAGGGTTCTAAAAGGGGAAGTCTACCAGCAGTAGGTCTCGGGAACCTTGGCCATTAAGGTTTTGACCATCAGGGAGTCGAACACTGTAGTTTCCATTTCAACTATATGGTCATCATGCCTATCCTATAAGTCTAGTATAGTGTTTTTTATCTGCGTAGTTCATTGGAACCTTATAATTTAGTACCTGATTGCTATTATATCCCAGTATGGTGGATATGTGTAGGTTTAGCGCTTTCCTAAGTAGCAGTTTCAGGCCAGACTGTTTCAGTTGTAGGGCCAACGGGCTCCTGTTCCACTAATAAGAAAAATATTAGGAAGAGGCCAACCTCAGGTCATTCATACAGGACCTCGACTAAGGTGTGGTAATGGATGTGTCCAACAATAGATGGGTTGAGGACCTGGGCGTGGTTAGTTTCACGTAGTAGAGGCTTCAGTTCCAGTAGGGCTAGAGATTATTCAATGTTCCACCGGTTTGTTCTGTACTCTTTCATGTGATTTTTTTGATTTGGGAGCATTAAAATTCTTCATTACACATGCTTTGTCTCATTCTATGGGACAAGTCATAGATTGTATTTCCATGACCATGGTGTTGAGTACACCAGTTCGAGGTCAGACTAAATTGTTTTTTTTGTTCTTGGGATGCACAATAATGATGGGGATGATTTAATTCAGTGGGGATCATTTACTATTGCATATGAAACTGTAAGATTTCATCCAAGGAAATAAATTTTATAATCTGTACATGCTAGTATCAAATGATTCCAAATAAGATTTTTGATTTCAGATGTGGATGGAAAACACTTGAATTTCATGGGCGAGCATAGTTGTATGATGGGTTGTCTGGCTGTGTAACCTCTTCTTTCCATGTTGTATGAACTGTTAGTGGAATCATTATTTTCTAAGATGTAGGAGGTTCCTATAATTTTTTTTAATTCTTGGATATCTTCCCCATGGAATTTTTGAATCTTCCCCATCAACATGATGTTGAGTTCGGGGTAGACATGCATCCTAGTGTTTCTCCGATTTCAATAGATCCTTCGTAGATGGCCCTTTATGAGTTATGGAAGATAAATAATCATATTTATGACATGATGATGAAGGGATTTTACTGGCCCAATTTGTTTCCATAGGGTGATCCGTTCATGTTCGTAACTGATGTATATAGTGGTCTGAGGCTGTGAATAGACTACTAAAGGTTGAATCTAGTAATGATCAAAATCCATTACCCTATTTCGAGGATGGACTATAATTTCAACCATATGATGTGATCAATTTGTTTTTATAAGATATATCATTAGTTTGGGAATCTTCTGTTGATGGTGAAGGAGTTTCACATCCAGAATAATGCTTTCAGGTGCCTGTAGGGGAACTTCAAGTTCATGGATATGTCATTATGTGTTACAAATGCACCAACTGTGTTCATGGGGCTCGTGAAATATGTCTTTTATTAGTTTGTAGACCAGATTTTATTTGAATTTATCGATGATAGACTGATATTCATGAAGTCATAGGAAGAACATATCGAGCATCTCAAGACTATCTTAGAGGTTCTTCGATGCCACTTTCTCTATGAGATGTTGTCTGAATGCATGTTTTTCTCATGAGAGGTACAATTACATGGGAGTGGGTTGCCTTAGTAGTATGTATCGATTGTCCCATTGATGGTTGAAGTGGTTTTTCCATGGGAATAACCAATGAATATTTTAGAGTTTCATTTTTTTATCGTCATGGAAGGATGTTACAAGAGATTTGTACCCATTTTCTATCATGTTATAGCACCACTGGTGGCTTTGACTAGAATGGAATAAACCTTTGTATGGAGTGATATATATCAAAAAGTCATTAAATATCTAAATAGGAATTTTTTTAGTGCTCCAGTAATCCAGTTGCAAGAGGAAGGGGTGATGATCATGGTTTTCTCGGATTCATCCCATCTGGGATTGGGATACATGATGATTAATCAATGGGGAGTGATGTTTTATTGGAATAAGTAGTTAAATCCCCATGAATTTAACTACTCCATGCATGATCTAGATCTAGTAGAATTCATGTTTGGGTAGAAGTTGTGGTGACATTACCTCATAAGGGAGCATTTTGTAGAATCCATGTATCACAAGAGCTTGAGGTATATCTTCTCCGATTGAGATTCAAACATGCGACAGAATTGGTGGATGTAGATTCTCCAAGACAACGATTTCGAGATCTCTTACACCTTAGAGTAGGGGAAGGATGCGGTTGATGATTTTATTCAGAAGTCGCGGAAGGAGGATGTTCGACAATCTACAGACTCTTGGAAGGTGATAGAGGAGTTGACCTCCTTGAACATAGATGCAGGAATAGATGTCTGTAGAGGGTGTCCATTACAAATGATGGTACATACATCACTAAGGCAGTAGGTGGATGAGTCTCACTTGGGAGACTCAGAGGTGGAGGTGATCCATGATCTCATTGAATGGGGTGATACTCTGTACGGATGGTTGGAGGATATGTAAATTCAGATTCTATTCCATAGGAAGCTATTTGTTATAGTGGTGATAAGTGATAGAGTTCATCATAAGTCTCATATTTTACACCTAGTGGTACACCCGGGAGTTTCTAAAATGTATCGTGGCTTGAGGGAACAATTTTTGTGACTTGTAATGAAGTATGAAGTGGTTGTGTTTGTAGAGAAGTGCTTAGTCTTCCATCAGATAAAGGCTAATCACCTTGTTCCTGGTGATTTATTACAACCCTTATATGTCCATGAGTAGTTGTATGGTGAAATATTAATGAATTTTGTCAAATAGGTACCCATGTATTAGGGATTTCATGATTTTATCATTGTAGTGGTGAACCGACTAAAAAAAATCAACTCAGTTTTTAACAATTAAGGAGTCAAGTGCAGTGCATGCCTTGGAGAGATGGAATTTGGATGAGGTGGTGATGTTGCATTTGGTTCTAAGATCTATCATCTTAGATAAAGAAATTAATTTTTTTCTCATGAGTATGGAGGTTACTAAAACATGGTTTCGTTACAGAGTTGTTCCTTATTATTATCTTCCACCCTTAGACAGTTGGACAGACAAAGAAGACCATCTAGACATTGCAGAAAATGTTGTTGGCATGCATCTTGTATTTTTTGGATCGTGGGTATGACACCTTACCATGGTAGAGTGTTATTAAAATAATATATTTTACTCTTCAATTGGAATGGTTCCGTTCAAATCCTTGTATGGTATACCGTTTCATTCACCTTTGAGCTGGACATAAGTTGTGGAGGTAGTTATTCTTGGTCCAGACGTAGAGTAGATAACTATCGAGAAGGTGCATCTTTTTCATGAGAGGATGAAAGAATAAAAGGACAAGAAAAAATCATATATATTTTATAGTAGGAGACCATGGGAGTTCGTGGTTGAAGACCATGAGTTCTTGAAGGATTCTACTTAATGTGGGCAGTGGAGTGTTGGTATATGACACAAGATTTCTCCTAGGTTCATAGGACCCTTCAAAGTGTTTTGGTGAGTTTCAAAATTTCAGTAGCACATGGAACTACTCCAATAGTCAAAGATGGTCCACAATGTATTTCATGTATCCATGATTGGTTGGTATGTTCATGATGACTCCCTTTTAATTGAGTTGGGAGAGTTATATATTGGGGATGGAAAAACATTCAAGCAATGACCAGTG
The DNA here is from genome assembly GCA_963277665.1 of Viscum album. Lineage (NCBI taxonomy): Eukaryota > Viridiplantae > Streptophyta > Magnoliopsida > Santalales > Viscaceae > Viscum > Viscum album. The sequence continues at coordinate 1,500,145,928 of OY728161.1, forward strand.
GTGATCTAGGATGGTCGAAAGAAATAGCTACATGGGAAAAAAATTCCTTCGGTTTGTGTGTTGGGGGGTCATGGTGGCATGGTGGAGAGTACTTCAGAGAGAGATAAAAAGATGTGAACCTTGTACTTAGACATGTTTTTAGTTTTTACTCATCCTATTATTGTTTATAATGCAAACACCTTGGTTTATATGAGAAGAGATGTTTCATTGTTCATTAATGTGGATTAATTCCTAAAATAAAAATAGGAGAGGACATGGTTCCTAGTCAAGATTCATGAATTTGGATTCAATTGAACCCTTACGGGATTGTCAGTGTTTCTTGAATCACATAGTATATTGAAAATTAGGAAGCAATACACTAATTCATGTGTTCGGACTATGTGAACTTTGGTTATTGTGTGGTATATCTTAAGGTCGGTTAGGATAGAAGATTTTAGGCAAGTTGTTCTTGGATATTGAGGTTTCCCTTCAGTTTACAAGAAACCCATGATGTTTTATCCTTGACAGTTATCTCATGGGGTGTTTATTCATACCCCTTTTTCTTTAAGGTTTGGTTTTAAATTTTATAGGGTGAGAATAGTTCGAGAGGTATCAGAATTTTTGTTCTAAACATCCCTATTCCATTATGTTGTCAAAATCAAATGTTTTGGGGGTTTTATGTGATGAAATTATAGCTCATTTCCACTTTTTTCCAAATAATAAATTTTTTTAAATGTTTGTTCAAGCATCGATTGGTCGGGAGTTTGTAGTTCAGGCATTGGCAGGCCGATGTCGGTAGTTCAGGCATCAGTAAGTCAGGAAATGGTAGGTTGGGAATCAGTATGTCAGACATCAGTGGGTCTGGCATCGGTGGGTCAGGAGTTGGTAGGTCATGTGTCGGTAGGTTAGGCGTTGGTGAGTGGTGTCTGTGAGTGTCGACTGTAGGTGGTAAAGGATGGTGGCATCAGTGAATGGCATTACTGAGTCTGGTCAGTGGCATGAATCGGTGAATCACTTCAATGAATCATCAACCAATGACTCACTTCAGTGAATCATCCATCGGTGAGTCATTTCTAGCTTTTCATTGATTTTCTAATTTCTCCACTCTTACATTTTATTTGATGTAAATCATATTTAAATCATTTTTTAATGTTTCAAAATCAGTTATAATGGATATTAATTATATCATTATATCAAAATTTCCCCAAAGAATTTGAAATAGACAAGTCACCTGATCTTGACCAAGATATGAACTTAATGGATCTTGAAACTCTTTACTTCTATTGAAAATAAGATCTAGAAATTCCATAGCCAATTTTTTCTTATCCCTGTGTGCTTTATCTTTATCTGGGTGCTCTAAAATACTTTCTTCCACATGGAGTCATGTTTTCTCTAATGTAAATTGTATCCAATTTTACTTAGAGTATTTCCTGATGCTCACACACCCTTAGTTTTGGCACAAAGATGTGTTGTTGGTAATTAGTTCTTTGTGATAGGGATTCCTTAGTCATTCATTATTTTTTTATCATGTGGGGTGGATAACTAATGTCACTTTGTGATTGCGGTCGAATCCCCACTTATAATTAAAGCTATTCTTATGATAATCTAACATATTATAAATATAATATGTCCTATTATGATTAATGGTGGTGTTACATTTGTAATATTTTAGGGGATATCAAGTTGGTGAAAATAATTGTTTGTTTTATCTGTTATCATCGATCCATATTGTGATTTGTATATCTTATAAAATTCATGGACATTGGTTGTATTTTCATGTGCACATATGATTCTTTATAGTTGTTAAGGATCCACTATTTAACTATGGAATTAATAAATTGAATAACCACACATATCAGGTTAAAATTAATGGATTTAATTGGGTTGAACTTTTCTATGATTACCCTAGAGTACTGGTATTTTTATTAATGATTGATTGAGGATAAATATATATACACTTTGAGTGTTTGGTGGGGTTTTGAGATGTGTGTGGTTCTGTTCATCCATGTGTGTTGTTCTAATCAGGTGGTGTTGGGCCTCAAGGGCATGGTTGTGTGTACGACGGGGTATTAGTGGTGCAATGGAATCTCAAGTTGAGAGAATGGTTGACTAATGAATGGATGAACATGTTATGTAGTGGGACATCATATGCAATGTGTTATTGTTGTTGGGTTCGTGGTATGTTTATACAGAGGGGCTTTCGATGGTTGTGTTTGGGGGAGATTGATGCTTCTGGATGTGATGAGTGTGGTGTGTATATGTAGCAAGGCTGCTGTGTATGGTTTTGATGTAGTGTGTTGTGGGGTTATGTAGTTTGTTGGTATTTTATTATTGAAATTAATTATAGTGTGGAAAGAATTTGAATAATGTTATTTTAAGTGGTTGGTTTGGTTTCTAATTGGAGAAGAAGTGTGATGTGGGGTGTTTTATCATAGCTTTCATCCTCTGTTTGGCCTGGATGGGAGGATGGTTATGTGATATGGTTGTTATATTCCCTAGTAGGGATGGAAGAACTGGTAAATGATTATAAAAATTTAGATAATGTGATGTTAAGCATCTTTAGTTTAACAAATTTAAAGTTACCCTTATTTATCCTAATATGTTCATTTCGAGGTAGTATCAAAGGGGGGAATTTTATGGGGTGGTTGTTTACATGAGAACCCATATGTTTGAAGGAGTTTTAGGTAACTCTATATATAGTTGTAGTTAATTGTGACTTCTATATTCACCCCAACCATGTTATGCACTACGTGTAGAACACCCCCATTATTATAGGGGGGGTGTCTTTACCAAACATCACAGTGGGAGGATGGATGGTTGGCCACTAGTTATTCTCTGTTCCCCCTTCCAGGAAGTGATAACCAAAGACTCTTCCAGAAGGTTGATATTTGTAAGTCCCAGGTGTGTGCAATAATGTTATTGTCCCTAGGTGTATTCAGGATGAAATGTGTTTTAGTTCCTTTATCTCTTCAATATGTGTTGTGGTTTTTGTCCAGGTGTGTGCGGGTGGGATGTGACGCGGTATTTGGCCCAAGTGTGTGCAGGTGGGTTGTGACATGGTTCATTAAAAAAGGGGTGGGAGCACCAAAATATATTCTATTTGGTTTTAAGAGATTCTAATTAGTGGGAAAGTGTTGTTGGGTACCCTATCATTTATGTTCTTATTATATTAATTTACTTGACTTGTGTTATTTGGTGAGTTTCCCTTTTTGCGATTTGGTATGAATAGTATACCTTGTTAAGTGGTTTGGGGTTTTGATGTTTTCTCATAGGAGAATTAGTATTCTTATCCAATTGTGCATGAGATACATTGTTTTTTCATAATATTTATACATGTATGATCACCTTACATATATAAAAATGTTTTCAGGATTCTAGGTAGATTAAACAGACTGTGCAAGACCATAATTGCTCAAGTTTTGGGGTCATTTACTGTGTTTCTTCATATCATTTATTTTTGTATTTAATTTTGATGTTTTCATTTTATTTATAGATGTATTACATTAAACATTCTCGTGGGATGGATTTTGGATATATATATATATATATGAGTTTTTTTTAGGCAGATGTATCTTATATCACAATCATTATTACAATAAAAGGGTAATGCCTCCCGTTTTGTGAGAATTTTATACCCTTAGTGTTGGTTTCCACATCGATGCCTACTAGAAGCAAGAATCTAGGGTCATTATCCATATTTTTTCATATCCATCATAGTTTGGGCATCTTTGGAGGGAGGGGTCATGTAAGAATTCCATTGTATACATGAGCGACATTTTTGTTTCCCATTTTATGGAATTTAAGAGGAATATAGGTCATTAATTTATCAATTTAACAGATTTGTATTCGGTAGATGCATTTATATTTATATAGTAATAAATAAAAAATATTGTATCTAGTAAGATGAAGAAATAAAATAGAAATAAATAGTTAGTAAGGTTAAGTCTTCTTAGAAAACCACATTATAATTATAACTAACATAATACTAGAAATGATTTAGGTCCAAAACATTATTCTAATATGAGTGCATATAATTTTGGAGGTTATTTGGAAAAATAATATTATATAAAAAGGTTTTTATGGTGTGAGGAATGGAGGAGATTGGTGGCCATTTATAATTGTGGTGAGTGGATTTCTTGAAATTTTATAAATTAAAAGGTTATACCCACAATTTTCATATTTCCAAAGGGTACATAATGGAGTATTATCAATATATTGATAATATAATATCTAAATATGGTCATAAATAACTTTTATAAATGTTTATATATTATTAAAACAGTTATTTTATAGTTTAACCTCATGGTAAACACATTTTTACCTCAACCATGGTAATAATATTTATTGTTTGAACTATACATTATAGAAAAAAAATTAAGAATCAATTATTATATAATATAAATAATTATGAGTCAAAATATGTAATCCATTTTTACAAAATTCAATTCAATGAAGTGGAAAATTTAAAATTTAAACAAAGAACATTGACATGATGAAAATGTGTATTTTGGGAATAAAAATCTCATAAGTACGAATGGTTTTTCTGTCAAAATAAAATTTTAAATTTATTAAAATGGTCTTCATTATATTAAATATATTATAAATGAATTAATTTTACTTTAAAAAGAATCTAAAATTTAATGATACATTTTATATTTCCTAAACCAAAAAAATAATTTTCAATGAAAATAATTATATATCACTATTCATTAGAAAATTAATCATTTTATAAATATTAAAAAATCACCATAACATAATAATTATAGTATGATTTCAAAATATGAACTATTATTAACATGGAATTTGTCTAAAATTTGAAAAAGATAATTTTACATTATGTACACAATGAATGAATAAACTATTTTTTAGAAGTAATATTGTTTTATATAACACATTTTATTTTTTTAAATGATTATTTGTTTATTAGTAAACAATATATATCCATTTTTGTTTTTTATACATGTAAAAAAAATATTATTTTACATTTTAAGTTACTAAAATTCCTACCATACAATTTTACAGTGGTGTTGTGATAGTATATTTTATTATCATACATTTTGACTCAAGGTTGTCTGTTCTGCAACCTAAATAATATAATAAATTTAAAGGGAATTTTCTTGATTGGTTTTAGAATGAATTTTTATGTCTAAAAATATAAAATATACAATGTTATTATTTTATAATATATGGGTGTTACATTTATAATGCGTGACAAGTAAATTAAATGTTTTCCATTTTAGATACTTCATTTACCAAATTCTACAATTATTAATCGTTATCTAAAATAAACCATGGGAATTATATCTTAATTAAAATAAAATCATACCCATATTAAAAAATATAAATATTCTTATTCTGAATATGGACTCCATTTACCAATTATTAATTAATTAATGTAAATGAAATCAATTTTAATAATTAAATTTATAATGTATAAAATAAATTATTTGAGAAAAAATTACTTTTGATATAAAATATAATGGCTAAGATATTAATAACATAAAAATAATATTAAAATATTAATAAAAATATAAAATAAGTATTTGGTTTTAGAAATATTCTTCTTTATTTTATAATTTATATTCATATATTAATAAATTCACACATTTCATGTAATTTATAAAATTGTATTATCAATTATTAATCATTAGTTTTAGAATAATACAAATAAATCATATAAATAAATTATTACAATGATGAATCAAATAAAAAAATGAATTTCGAAAAATTCTAATAATTAACATCCTAAAATATCTATTTAAATAAAAAGTTGGTATATAATGAAAAACAAATTTCAAAGGAATTTTCCCTATAATTTTAACCATTCTCAATCATATTTCTTATTATTTCCTAGTTAAATTATAATCGAAAAAGTATTCATAACTAAATTTCATATTCATTAATAACTTTTTTCTTAAAATATAAATTCATATCTTAGTGAAATAAAATATGTTCAGAAATACGTTTTTGTTAATTAACTAATCAATTTTATTTTTCAATATCCATTTAATTTAATGGATATTAAAAGAATACATTATTAATATTTTAAAATATATCTCAATATGATCATTCATAATCATTCACACTAATTGAACATCTGGACTTTAATACTCAAACATAAATATTTATATTTTATCATATCATAACATGTTTTGGATTAACATAATTCTCACTTGAAGAGAAATCTATCAAAAAATTTTCATCATTAAATTGAATCATATTTTTAAATCAAAGAGTTTTATGTTCTTCTACCATAATAAAATTTCACCCTCACTTCATTATTTATTAATAAATAATTATTTTAGTTGATATCGTTCTTATGATTTTCATTATTTAGGTTATAAGAGAAAATATTTAATCTAATATACACAATTATTGAATATTAGTTTACTTATTATTCCTAAAATTACATTTTCCATTCATAAAATAATTTACCCATATTTTAATATAGAAGGGTCATTTATTTTACATAAAATTTCATTATAAAAAACATTTGAAGCTCAATATTAATAAAACAATTCAGAATTATATATTCCAGAAAAAATTTCACATTTTCATTAACATTCATTTGGTTTTATTATGTAGTTCATATAGTCTCACATTAGTAAAAATATTTAAAAATTAAAAGTTGTCTGGAATAGATAAATAAAATCATGAATCATTTTTTATTCCAATATTACTAATAAAATTTTTATTCCAATAAATATTAATGCCAAATTTGTTATCAAACCATTAAGAATATATTAGTATGAATAATTTTTCATACAATAATATGGAGTTTATAAATAGTTGTCCCCAAAATGTATGATCATTTCTTAAAATCAATTTTTAGCTTTATTAATATAATTTATTATAGTTTCCATACAATTAATGTAAATACTTATAAAAAATCACCAAGGATTCACATAATGTATCTCACATGTAAATATGATAATAATATCAATAATAAATATCATTATACAATAAAAATATATAATATTATAAAAAATAAATTTATATTATGATAACCACCGCACAACTATAGTTTATAGTAGTGTACTCATAATATATTTCAAAATGGAAATATACTTATATAATATACCATTTATGTATTCTTATATTATTTAGTTATAAGACATTGTCATTCATGTATACATACCATTCTCAACTTCAACATCCTGATCAATTTTCAAGTAAATACTAAAATGAATTTTTTAAGATAGTATAAAAAATATGAATTTGGAAACATAAATCTTCATATGTATTCCCTTATCATAACATTGATTTTAACATATGATTCTTTAATATTAACCTTTTAATTATCTTATTCAATACATGGGTTTCTATGGTCATTTTTCAATTAGGTTATCGAAGATAACTAGTTTACATCATTAATAAATCTACCATAATAGTTCATAATGATTTTATTATTTCTCACTAAAAATCCCTATATAGGATCAAGACATTTGTGTATTTATTGGACAAGTCACTATGAATATGAATATTGATTTATTAAATGTTGAACCAATATTTTTATATGGAATACCGCTAGGTTTATATTTACTACAATATAATCCGCTTACTAGTATCAATATATTGATTAATATCTATGTAACACCTCCTAATATATGTTGTAGAAAAATAATATGATTTCATTATATACATTTACTTATTCATTGTGTTCTCAGTATTTTTCTCTCATCCTATTCCACCAATAATATGTGTGTTATTGATTGTGATTAAGTCATATATTATTATAAATTTTAATCTATTACATTGAAATTACAATAATATATAACATATAAATACATAAATAATCATTAAAAACATCTTAATATGTAATGTTATCTATTCATTTTTTTTATAATGTGTATGATTCACTTTACCCACACTACTAAGTCTGGTTCACTAAAAACTTTCTTAACATTTACACCTGATACCAATTTTAAGTGCCTCAAAATATCCATCCTTGGTTTCCAAATCTAAAATTATTATTGAATCTCTTTCATTATAAGGATAATTTCAAGTTCATTGCCTTATATAATTTTCCCAAAACATTATGTAACAAAACCCATGTTCATTATTTGATGAAAACATTTTCACCCTGTATATAAAAAACGAAATAATATATAATTATTCAGTAACAACACCGAATAATTATTTCTTTTGTGTTATCCTTCTAAGAATTTCAAATATATTACTTTTCATTATATCCCAGGGAAATGGGAATGTAACACAAGGTTAGTTCAATAGACTGGTTATAGAATAAATAATACTAAGGAAATTATGATATAAAAATGGAATAAATATTATTTCACGTACATATAAGAAACAACATTGTATCATCTAGTTCCTCAAATATTGGCTTGGGAAGAGAAATTTTGTGATTCTAGGTCACATGTGACATCCCCAATATATAAAAGGTGGGAAATAAATTCTACTGTCCTCAAGAACATTTGGGGAATGATGTTTCTTTTGATTGATAAACGTCCAAAACAAAATTTTAATAACCCAAAAACACTCCATATGATGAATGAGTTAAAAATACAACTTAAAACATAACCATCCTACTAGAATGTCAATGTATAAGTAGATCAATTTGACATAACCCTAGTAAATAAATAATATCATCAAAAAGACACAATAGAATTCAATCTAAAAACTGTCAACATGATCTATGCACCAACTCTAATAGAAACACACAATATATATGTCACAAAATATCCATGATTTGTTTATTATTTAATTATATAATGTTTTGATTCTAATTTAATGTTGAAACATTTTAAATTTTTAAAATTTAGTGGGACTTAATAATAGGTGCATGGATGGCACATAATTATTAGAAAATATACGTAGACGATGATAGAGTATCTATAATTTTAACAGTGATAATTAAAATTACAAGATCATGGTTTTGAAAACTATGCGGAAATCTGTGATGGTTGTTCTACGCCTCTAGTTGATGTGTACAATTGGTGAATAGTTTGGCATTCCAAGTGGCCAAATGTTGTAGAATATACATATTTTTTAAAAATCTATTTTTATTATTTTTTAATTTTTCTTTATTTAACTCTTTAATATTATTATTTCATTACCCTATTATCCTTGTGAGTCACACGGATCCCTTATCCCTTATCAAATGATGGATGAGAGCCCCCTCTTCAAGATCCATTTTAACATGAAATTCAACCCGGATTTCCATCAATTTTGAAGATGGTTCATCAAGGTAAGACCTCATCTTCCATTATCCTTCTTTTATTTCTGATTTATCTACTCAATATATCCTCATATAGTTATTGTGATCCCCATTTTAGGGATTAGACAAATTTTTTTACTTCCTTGGTTTTAGGGCATGCAATGAGCCCCTCATGTCATCTTTTAGTGTGTTTTGGTGTCTTCAACCAATGGTGACGAATTTTGAATCATTTTGATCCACCCTTAATTAATTTTTTGTTTTATTTATTCTATTAATCATTTTTTCTTAATTTATAATTGGGGATTTTTTAGCTTCTATGTTTATTTCAATTTTAATTTTTGTGTATTGATATGTTGATCATGAGGATTACTTACCTGCATGTGCATGGGTAAGACACAAACACATATATATTACCACTGTTCACATATTCCATTATGGAGAGGGGAATATTTTAAATGAATCTATGGGTATTTATATATATTTAAAATTAATTTGCATGTAATGGAAAAAAAATTATTTAGGTTGTCCTCATAAACGACAACGAGTGTCGAGACATTTCATCTTGGTCTTCTTTTTTTGGATGTAGGCCCCCTTTCCATAACCCATTAATTTGAATTCAATAAATTGGATGATTATTCTAGAAATATTTTTTCATTGTTATATTGATATTTTATGATATTAATATAAGTTGTGGCTCTTATAAATTGTAAATAAATTTATTTCACAGTCATTTCTGAAACATGCAATGTGAGCCATTAATTTTAAAATATTCTTTCGATATTCCATTGGAAAAAGTAATGTATCAATATTTGATTGGTTTTCTAAATGAAGTATCATTATAATATGTATTGATTTTTTGGTCCTTTAAGTGTTTATTTGAATTTCTTTTCATATAATATGATATTTATGTCCATTTGAAACCTTCTAACATGTCATATGTTTTCATATTCGTTATGAGTTGTTTAAAAAAAATTGGATTTGAGTTATAATTTTTTTGTTGGTATTTTTATTATTTTAGAAGGTGGGTTGAAACTCAAGTGATGTGAAGTTCCATTTGGAACTTCTGTATGACTTTACATGAGACTAGAAACTCTACGGTGGACCCTCTGAAGAGAGGGTCATCATATTATAATTTAAGTGTGTGGGCTATGAAACCATGATGGCTGTTGGTGATAGTATTGTCCATGCATGTGAGTAAATACCCATTAAAAGCATATATTCATCATGGTATACCCATGTATCAACTATAGGGTAAAGTAAAAGTAACTTATCAACACTAATTAGATGGGATGGTACCCCCTAGATTAGCTGAGAGGCCAGGTGGGGCATGCCACTAGATTGGCTAGTTTAGAGCGACCACTTATTTATCTACTATAGAGTTTAAAAATAATTTATTAGGTCAGTCTGAACTGAGTACATACAATGATTTCATAGAGATATATTTAATAAATTCTGATAATTATTTTTTTATTTATCCTTTTTTAGTAAATTTTTATTACTTGATATCTTGACAGCCTTACTTTTTTCTTTATATTAAAACACATATCCCCGAAAAAAATTTCCATTAAAGTAATTTATTTAAATTATATACATTATTTGTAAATTGTTTTGGAAAATTAAATCAAAAGGATTTTATCTTAAAAAAAGAATTCTATATCTAGTTTTCATGAAAGAGTGGAAACCCATATTTTTATATATCATATTTTTAAACTATAAATAATGGATTCTCTTTAAATGTGGTCCATATGAGTTGTTAATATTTATAATCTAAACAAATAATTTCGATCCTCACTCCTATGATATCTTTTCAATTTCACGTTCCCTTTGTTTTTGAATGATCTTGGAGCCAGTTTGGTCCTACGGTAAGTGGTGAATCATGAGGTAACATAGAGGAATATTTGCCTATATATCCTTATTTAGTATTCTTCTGTTATATTGTTTTATTTTATCCTTCATCACATATAATTATTTTAGGAGATAAATTGTTCCCATTTTATTATATTTTATTCTGACACTAGTTTCCAGCCAGGGAGATTCAGAAATACCTCTATGGCCTTGTTGTTGTTAGACTTGGGGGACCAGTTCAGGTTTGGCCAATATTTTTTATGAAAAAATGGAATCAGTGCAGAGCCTTTGTTATTTAGGGTTTTAGATAGATTTATAATAAGACTATTAGGTCGTTAGAGATAATTAAAATAATAGATTCATGATCTCTTCGTCATTTTGATTTTCATGATTCTAGGGGTAGTCCGTAATTTGATTCTTTGGTTTTGGTTTTTGTTGATTGGGGATGACCAAGGGAGTGATCCACTATTTCATGACATGTAGAAAAGAAGTAGAGACCCATGTGGATCCCAATATTATATTTTGAGACATGCCTAATGGTTAATTATTTATTAGATCATGGTCTATTAAACCATGTAGCCGAGTTAGGAATGGGAACTAGTTCTACATGCATGTGCTTCAGTGTGAGTGGTGTTGCGGTAATGTTTTTGTTTAATGTAATTTTAATTTTTTTGGGGATATTTCATGAGTTATTAAATGAGGCTTGATTTGAAAATTATGGTTCTCAAAAATGAATTTTTTTTGATGTTTTTAAAATGTAAGGAAAACTATTTTGAATTCTTAAAGGATTTATAAAATGTAAAATGGAAATTAAAATTAAAATTATTGGTTTTAATGGTGAAACATTATCTGTGACCCTTATAATAGCTTATGATTACATGTGTGTGTGTATGGAATGTTCTAGTTGGAATATATGCCTGGATGATATAAGAGGAAGTCGGATGCACAAATATCTTAGATTTAATTGTATTTTATAGGAAATATTTAAACATAATTTTTTGACATATTTTTTTTCGAATGTTGCCTTTGAAATTTGAAAACGAGATTCCCATAACTATGGGGAATTTTTACAAAAACAATTTTGGTTTTAATTGGAAAAGTGTGGAAATATTTTAAATTTTTATGTGGATTTGTTGGAAATATTTTTGAAATGGAAGATGATTTTGATTTTAAATGGGGAAATTAAATTTTGAAATGAGTGAATATTTAAAATTATTATTTTTAAAACAGGGATATTTGTTTTTTTTGTGATGTTTTGATATTTGTTGATTTATATATGACATGGAAATGATTATATTTTTTATTTATTTTTATATGATAATTGTGTTTAGTTATTGATGTTCTTTTTGGTGGAGCAATGGTTGGGATTACATTTGTTTTTATATTCTTTGTTTTATTCAGAGTATGATACCCAAAATGATTCCAAGGGTTTCAAACAATTCTTTCCTAGTTTTTTCCCTTCCTGAACTCCCATTGGATTGGAGTAGTTATGTTCTTCAACGTATTTGGTATTTTTTGTTGCGTCTTAGGTCCGTTAGAGGGTATGTATGGGTTTTAGGATGTCTATAGGGGTTTTCAGACATTAGGAACTCTTGATGTTCTAACATTTCGATATGATTTGGGTTTATTTGATGGTATATCTTTTTCATAGTAAAGGGTGGTCAACCCATCATTATTAAAAGTTAGTATGTCATTGGAAGTATTCAATACCCCATTCATAAAAGTATTTTTACCTGAGGAGGAAATGGAGTCGAATGAGGTTGGGTTCATGAGCCGTCACCAAGTTTAGTCAAATATGATGGAATATGTTGACCAGATTATAAAGTTATTTTTTGTTTTTCATTGTATGTAGGATTTGATGATCAATTTGGGAAGTTGGTGGATGAGGTATTTTTGGCTGAGTATGTTTCTGAAATGTTGGTGGTTGGTAGTTCTGTTCCTCTTTGATACCATGAATGTTTCCCATCTGGTGAAAGGTGTATTCCATAGGATCCTATAACTGAGAAGTATCCTTTTTCTATATATACTTTTTATTCATCGGTCAATAACATCTGTTGTTCTAGTGTGTATAGTTTTGTTAATAAATTTCATGTTGTAAAATCCATTAAAATCATGTTAGTCATGATATTGTCTCGGTCGCATAGGGATGTTCTTAATGTGGAGTTGTCAAAAGAGAATGTCTTGGCCATAGGATGTCATATCCTGACTATGGGGAAACAGTTTCATGAATACATTCAGGAACTACCAATTGGTCCTAGAGTAATGCCCTTCACACAATCAAGAATCGTAGAGGTGTTGAGGACCTTAGTCTGGATTTTTTTTCTAATGTTCGAATGGGACATATTAGGTCTCTCTATCATATCTTATTCATTTCTAAAGGTTTCATTTTTGGAAAAATTCCTAGAGGTATCGTTTTCTTATTGTTTTCCTTCATGTTTGAATATTCTACTTTAGTTTGAATAAGGGTTGTTGGTATAATTTTATTTTAGTCTTATTGGTTGTTCTTTATTGAATTTGAACCTTATATAGGTTTTCCTTGTGTTCTTAGCCTTGTGGGTCGGGTTTGGATTCAATTTTTATCGTTATCGATATTCATTAGTCTTGTGCAAGTTATACATCATGGTTTGGTTAATATATCGGTTTCCTGTTTCTATATAATTCCCCCTTATGGTGGGGGTTGGTATCTGTGGGAAACATTGGGTTTGGTTCATGTTGAGTTTCCTATGTCGGTCTATGTCCGCTAGTCCAAGATGGTTAGTACATTAATGGTGGGGTGACCCACCTAATATCTTGTGGGGGATCCAACTATATTTGGTCTCAGGTAGATGGTTTCTAATTTGGTGGACACATTTTTATATTCTCTATGGTTCTCCATACTTTGGGTTACTCTATGGATAGTTGAGTGAGACCGTTGGAAATGAATGCTAACACTGATTTATATGGGTTTTTTGACCTCAATTATATTTATGCACATGTTTTATTCATGAGTTTGTTGAGTTATTTCCTATTGGATTAAATTGGTAATGGTGGGGATAATTTTCATTTCCCAACCATGGTTTATTAATTATTTAAATACCTTGGGTTTTGATATTGAATTTCAGGTTGATGCGGTTTAAAATTTTAGAATTCATGGATCTCTTACATAGGTGCACGGTTGGTTTACAAATAGTATAAACCGTTTACATAACATGTCAGAGAATATATAAATTTAATATATCAGAATATAATGACTAGAAAATGGTTTGAAAAATTGCATGACTTCCTATGCGGGATGTTCTGGGCCTTCGGATGAGGTGCGTAGTTGGTTCCCTGTTTGGCCAATCGTGCGCCCAATCCATTTAGTTCATCCAAAATTTAAAAAATTGTTATTATTTTGTTTTTTATATTTTTTTATTTCAATATTTTCTTTTTTTATTAATCTATTATTCATCCAAGTTTTTTTAAATATCCTCCTCCCTTCACCCTTGGAGAACATGAGACCTAACTTTCATCTCTCTTTTCTCTAGTGATTCCACCAAGATTGATATCATTTTTGCTACAGAATCATCAAGGTAATCCCTCATCTACCACTCTTCTCCCTTTTCAAACATTTACCACTCTATATCACCCATATTTTTAGGAAGAAATATGGGTTATTAATTAACTAGTTTTTGGTTTTCTACCCCGGTGTTATGGCATGTGAGGGGTCTCTCGGGTCATCTTCGAGCATGATTCAGTGTATTCTACATATGGTTAATCATTTCAAACAATTTTAGTATTTACACCACAAATTAATGGTATGATATCCTCCTTTAATCAATTTTTCTCAATTTATAATTAGATATTTTATAAATTCAGAGTTTCGTGAAATTTTAATTTGTGTGTTTTGATCTATCGTTTGTGAGTATGACTTATATACATGTGCAAGGGTATTGGATAAATATATATATTATTTGATGTAGAGGGGAATATGTAATATAATTATAGGTGTACATATATATATATATATATATATATATATTCATAAATGCATCTGCATGTAAGGGTAAAGACTGGATTTTAGTTGTTGTCTTCAGATTCATCGATTGCAATGATGCTTCAACTTATCCTTCTTCTTCTTTTGGTAGGTTCCCTATTCGTAAAACCTTCTTTATAATTCCACAAAATTTATTATTGTTTTAAGAAAAAAATTTCAATGATATATATAAATTATATTCTAAAAAAAATTTCCCTTAGTAAGTCAATTTATATCACGTCCTTTTCCTAAACATGAATTGTGAGTATTTCTTGTCAATATATGATTTATATCTTGTAATGGATAAAGTAACATATAAAAATTTAATTGTTTCTAAAAATGATTTTTTATTAAAATGGGTATGGAATGTTTTCATCTTATAAGTATTTCTTGGAAATGGTTTTTGAGTTGATATGATATTTAGTTTTATTTAGATCCTTTTGATAATGTTGTTTATTCTCAACATGATTTTCCGGATGGTATGTAAATTTATTTGGATGTGAATGTTAATGCATAGTTTTTTTTGAGGTGTTATATAAAGTTCTTTTAAATTCATGTGATGTGAAGGCCCAGTTGTAACTTGTGAATCACATGACATTATATGAGAACCTCTATGGTGGACCCTACGAGGAGAGGGTCATTGCATTGGAGGTGTTGGTGTTTGGGATAGGAAAGAACAGTGTCTATGGGTGAATTATTGAGCCACACATGTTGGGACCTACCTATTCACCATGATCCATTATCCTAATATTCAAGGAAATCATCCATAAGTTTGAGCGATGGTTACATATCATACCTGATAGAAGGGTTGGTACACCTTGGATTAGGATAGAGGTTATGTGGGACATGCCACTAGATTGGTTAGTTTAGAGAAGCCAAATGGTTACAGAATATTATTCTCTTACATAATCCTAAAGATGATTCCAAACCAATTATATCCATATATTTTTTATATATAAGTTTAGGAAACATCCATGATTATATACATGTGTGTTATTTTCCTTTTATCTTTACTTTTGGTTACTTGATATCATGAAATAATTATTTTCCTATAATATTAAAACACATGTTGTAGCCCTAGATGTATTTTAATGTATTTTATTGAAATGACATAATGGGTTTGGAAATTTTTATAGAAAAATGAATGAAATGGGTTTTCATATAAATAGATACCAGGTAATTGTTTAGATGAAATAGAGGAAATCCTTATTTTGATATATCATATTTTCAATAATAAAAATAATGGATTCTTTTTAATGGTGGGTCATAAGGTAGTGTTTATCCATGGAATCCTACTATACATATCTATGCTTAAAACTACTATATCTTTTAATATACAGGTTCTCTATTTTTGGATTTCTCTCAAAGTGATTGTGGTAATACAGCTGGTGGGTACCCACAAGGACACTTGGAAGTATTTTTAGTAGTTTATTTTTATTTAATTTCCTTCATTGATATTTTTTTATTTTATTATTCTTTACATATCTATATTGTATGGGAAAAATTGTTCCTAGTTGATTATATTTGATTATTGACACTAGTTTCTAGCCCATGTGGATCGGAAATGCCTCATTGGCCACATCAAGGGCTAGCACAGGTGACCTATCCTGTGATGAACCATGATAGATTATGGCATTATAAAGAATAACCACAAACTAACTGGGATACTATTCCATTACTTTGGTCTCGATATATGAAATCTATATATGAAAAACATTACCCAATTAGGGAGAGAGACTAAACTTGGTTTTATTTCCCCATCTACTTCCCAACTCACTTCACATGGTTTTTTTATATTTATATAAAAGTATTTCAAACAAATTAAAATATTTAATATCATAAAAAATTTCATTTAATGAAATAAAAATGTCAATTGGATCCTTTCTTAATTCCATTTAGAATACACAATGCATGATTAGACAAATCTAATTGTACACACATCCACACATCCATGAATGAATTCTTAGGTGACAAATTCAAACTCATTGGAGGTATCTCTCCCATTCACCACGTCTTTAAAAGGTGATAATTCACATGTTCCATTACAATTTCGGCACCTATCACCATGTCTAAATTTAAAATGACCTTTAATGATATATCATGAAAACACACAAATATGTACACCAAAATCCAACCCATCTCATTACACATAAAACCATTATTTATTTAAATAATTTAAAAAAAATCACAAGTATCAAATGGAAATATTAATTTATGAATAACTATTTTAAAATTATCAAGAAATATGAATTTCCAAAAACTATCATATTTATACAATTTCTTGAAACCATAACTTATGTTTTTTCTTTAACAATCATATAAACATTTCACAATAGTTTCAGAAAACATATTTAAATTAAGAATCAAAATAAATTTCTATTCATATGGAATAGAAAGTTAATCCACCTAAATAATATGAATTAGAAATAATGACGAATGGCATAATAGTTCTCTATAACTATTCATAAACCACCATTTTATCCAATTATAGATCCATGATTCATCACGATCTCATCAAGAATACAGTAAATAATTTGTATATATCAAAATTATAATGAATCATTGGTTTTAGGAAAAATAAAATGATATATCTAAGAAGAAATGAAAATAGGTGAGACTTAGTAGAAAATTGTGATCATCAATTTGATTTGAAACACCTAAATCATGGTCACCGATAAAGGGTATCACCTCTCAAGCATTGGAAAAAAAAGCAATTAATTATTTTGTAAGATTAGGAAATTAAAATATTTCCAGAAACATTATTTAGATTACATCCAATAATTGGGATATAAAACTCCATAATGCATGGTTAGGGTTCATGTTTATTTAGACGGTGTGCTGATTGTGCGTGAGAAACTATCTCAAGACACAACTCGCATAGTTGGATAAAATGGAAAAATATACCATTTTCAAATCATGTGTTTCACCAATATTTGAAATAGAGAATTTTCTAATAGGTGTCCATTTAATATAGATAAACCATGCACCAACTATTCACCCACCCAATTCCCACTATCATTTTATACATGGTTTCCTTGAGCTGCGACAATGTTTCTACAAACCATTCTAAAACTTTTCACCCCTAGATAAGCCTAACAAATGAAGAAACTTCTCTTAACTTCCAAATACATTCCTATATCATACAATATAATGAATATAAATAATTAATTTTCCATTACCTAAAACCAAGGGGGATACATTCTCCCCAGCATTGGTCTTCCCATCCCTAGAATCTGGAAAACAAATGTTCCATAATAAGTGTTTGGCCCACTACTCCAATATTTCATTTTCACACTAATATTTTTCTTCCTAAATCTAACTATGATAACATAAAACCCACACTATTACAATGTTATTCTGATTAAATAATTTCAAATTCATATCTACAATTCATCAATAACACGAATCAACATAACATCTGGATATTGTTTAATTTTATATCATCAAATAAAATTGCTATGTTCCTGATTGTACTTATTTAATTCAGACACATGAAACACATTGTGAACATAAATAAAATATAGATGAGAATCCATCCAATATTATACATACCCAAGGTATTTATGTATCTGAAAAGGGCCTATGTATTTGAGAGATAACATGACTTTCATACCAAAAAACAGTTTCCCAATCCATGGTGAGATACTTAACGAAACATGATCACTCACCTCAATTGAAAATAGTCATCAAATATGATCTCCATATAATTGTGTCTACAACGTTCCATATTAATCCACTTTATGATCAAATAATTAATATTTTTTATATTTCACATGGTTGGTTATTCCTACTAAAGTGTTACAAGTTTCTTCCCGTCAATGTGAAAAAATACATGTAATCTCAAAAAGGTACTAAAAAAATAAATTATTATTAATGCCAGATAAAATTTCAATTTCCAAAAATTGACTAATGGTATGTGATCCTCAAATTATCAACGAAAATTAATTACTGAATCATAGATAATGTCTTCCAACATTTTAATTTTAATTTTTGATTTCTCATCCATTTTTGGATGATACAATTTGGTCTTATAATATTAATGTAATTTGTTGAAATTATTTCCAAAAATGATATTTAAACATGGGTGATTTTTCGAATAAAATCAAGAGTAGAGATCAATAATACAGTGAAAATTCAAATATATTGATATTAGACAACTACATTAAATTATGTTATTCAAAAATAGGGATAAAATAATAAGAATTATTGGTCTCATTCAAAATTACTCATATGGAATCATATATCATAAAAAAACAAGGAAAAAATTTCAAAAAATCCAATTCTATCTTCTCCTTTTTAGATATAAGAATTTTTAATGACAACAACATAACCATTGGTTGTTGGTGTTCCATATTGGCCAATTGGAATTTGTAGATTCTCAAACAACTCATCCAATTAATTTTTCATTCCATCTAACCAAGAAAATGATTTCATCACTCTATTCATATTATTATTTAATGTTTGAAAATCCCCCTTCTAGTGGTGGAATGAATTACTAATGTTTTAATGGAAAACCAATGAGAAAATAATATGATCTATAAACCACAAAATAATAATCTCATCCACATTCCATCCGTCTATGGTAACCCACTATTGAGTTTGGAAAAAATAAAAAAACATTCTGTATTCGGAATCTGACCCTCTATCACAATTATATTAGAATTATGGAAGAAATAGTTATAAAACTAAAACATCACTATGGCTAGTAAAATGTGGGTGTATGTTTGATATATGTAAAAGAAAATACAACTGATTTATATATTGTTTAGAAAAATTATTATATATCTTACTATATAATTCCTCCACAACTAAATCATTGTTATCAGTTGTATACATCAATTCAAAATTGAACATTTTAATTTATTCCATCCATATACATGGAATTTATTTAAAATAACATTATGATAATTTTTTTCAAACATATAAAATCTGTAAATATTGACATTTTCAACAAAAAATATAATAATATAGACATTATAGCACCTACTAAAAAAATTCAAATCAATTTTTGTGTAGTTATTATTAAGAAATTATAACTACCATAAACTATAATAATCAACATGGTATCCTTTTATGAGAATTCATCCCAACCATGATCCTGATGCATCCGAATATACAACATGTCCCTGTAGAGAATCTGGAAATGTGATGGTATATTCTTATTTAAGAAAAACCTTATTGTCTAGAAATAATTTATAAAATTCATCACTCCATGGTCAAGGAGCACCAATCCATGTCAATTATATCATTGGTGATTTTACGAATTAAAATTCACCTGCAAAACATTTATAGTATCCTACTACGATAAATAATCTATGTATCTCAAAGACATTATTCAGTGTTTTCAAAGAGATAATTGCTATTATCATTTTTATATCTATAGAAACTCTATTTTTATATATTAAATGGATATGGAAATGTACATCTTGTATTGAAAAATGACACTATGACAACTCAGATTATAGATGATGCTCTTGAATGATACCCAATGCAATATCCATGTATTTACCATGATATTCAATTTTCATCATATAAAAAAATATATCCTCTAAAAAATAAAAAATAAATGTATCCACATTCCTTTGAATAAATAGATCCATAAATTTCATAAAAGTTATGGTGTATTTTTATGACCAAATTGAATAAAAATGATTGCATAAATTCCACATATTCTTCAATAAGTTTTCATTTTAATACCCTTCTCATGATCCAACAATTGTTGATATCCCGAATGCATGGCAATTTTGTAGAACTAATGGCCTCCTCTAAATTGGTCGAATAAATCATCAATGATTGAAAATGATATAGATTCATTATCTTTATGTGAATGATAATAAAATAATCAAAAACTAGTTTAATAGTTTCATCTTCATTCATTCAAAAATAATTTTTTTTAACCACAAATATATTTTCATCCAAATGAGCACATTAATTTCCAACTATTCCAAAAGTTCCATTAATTTCCTCAATTAATTTTATATCATATTATAAGAGTGATGAGATATATTACTGGTCCTGATAGGAGATAAATTGTGAACTCTACTTTTACAATGGTTGGAATCCCAGAAAGTTATCAATATAAATATTTAAGAACTAGTATATTATGGTTGGAAAATCTATACTCAATATCTCATCTATGAGTTCCAAAGAAACTGATGTCAATTAATAATATATAGTTCCAACCACTGGTACCATGGGTCCTATATTTCGTGCATCCAACTCCGAATCTCTATTAAAAATATATCTAACATCATCAAAAAATTTGAGACACATCTACAATGCCTTATAATCCATATGGTGAAAGAAAATCCATTGTCAAATCTATTAGTTGAATGAAGATATACAAATATATCCATATCATACATCAATACAATACAAAAATTATCCATAATGATTTTATCAAAAACACTTCACATTTGAAGGTTTGAAACTCCCTTTGATCTAAAGGAATTTTGTGTATAAAGTCTCAAGGAATTATCTCAACATGTAATCCCATCGAATCGATGAAATGGTAAATAATGAAATAATGTGATGATCTCTTATCAAAAAAAATAATTAAAATGGGTATTTTTTAATACAATCATACCTCTCACTATTGAATCTATATATTGATCATCCAGGATAACATTCTATACTCCATAATATTTCTTAATAAGTACCCATTTTTATTTTTGACCAATTTGACAGTGTAATAGTTGTGGAGTCATGGTATTCCTACATTGAACATGGTGACCTCATTTCTTCTAAAGAAATAAATTATGATAAAATCATCCTATCAAAACATAAGATTCCTTAGATGCATGAAATTTTTCTCTAGAACCTGACTATGCAGCACTATAAAAATATTACTGTAAAAGACACATATTGTTGCATTTGTGACATGATGTATCTGGTGTTGTAAAATATTGTTTCATGTGTTTAATAGAACAACATTGAAAACACATTGTCTTAATTTTTAGTTGAGTATTAAGATTTAAAAATCCTATTGGCTGATTTTTATGTATACTACTACCTATTGAGAATATATCCCTCCTCCACTTGTATCAATTAGTGAAGTTCCCACCAATTCGGAATGGAATAATCATGATTCTTCTTTTCCATATTTTCTGAGATGTCTCTTTCTGCTACCTACAAATTATTGACATTCTCTATATAATCCATTATAAAAATAATGACAATATTTTAGAAAATTTATTTTTTAATCTAAGAAAAATGTTTTCCATTATTGATTCATTTTTTAATAAAATATATTGAAAATAAGACCAAACCCATAAATTCAATTAAATAATATGTTATCGATAGATTCTACGACACCAAACTAAAGATAATTATTCTTCAAAAAATTCATAACAAGTGGGTAATTTTTTGGAATTTTTTTAATATCCTCACATTCCATTCCATTCTATAATGTATCTTGAAATTATAAATCCCACCACTAGAATACTAGATCCCCCAACATACTTTTTTCCAACATCATGTTCAAATCAACTTGTGTCCTATAGAAATCAATGATTTGATTCATCCAATTCAACCGGACCTATAAAATTTTAGTCTCTGAAACACACAAAATTATGAGTGGATTATTATCTTGTAAATGAACTATATTATCCACTTTTGTTCGTTCATCATTTTTTCTCTTCTATACATATATATAAATTAATAGATAATACTTTGCACCAACTGTTGGATGACTTATAGATTAGGCGAACCAATATTTTAGGTAGAGTTTTCATGTTGATTCATACAAAGCCTACCATGTTCTATTTTATATAACCAAAATGAACAATAATTACTATTATCATCTAGAAACTAAATGATTAACAATTTAAAATAACCACTTCAATTAGATAAAAAATCATCTTCATCCACAAAAAAAAATTTCATCAACATTAATATTTCCAATACCAGTACAAATCAAAATATAATTATTTTATAACATTAAAATTGTTCCAAATATTGTTACATATTACCATTCCCATAATTCATTAAATAAATAATGAATAATGTCGTAATTTGGGGGACAATATTATATCATTTCATGTTACTTGTCTATAATTGGATAAAACCATGATGTTGAGGTGACAACTCACATTGAAGTGTCTAAAAATAGTCATGTACATGAACAACATATAAAAAAGGGTATCAACATAAATTTGTTTTCTCAACATATTTATTCGATACATTTCATCTTCTGAGAATCCTACATCAATTCTCTCATCCCAATAGATAGTTGAAATTATAAATATAGATAAAATCATAAGATCTTGGACTACCCAAAATTGATATTTTAGGATCGAACAAACTGAAACCACTTGTAAAATGTCACCCATCACCAATTGTAATTTGAGGAGGAATTAGGTTCTGTGTATAATTATGGGACATATACAAGAAAACAAAATCCATAAATAAATTCATGGAGATTAATGATATTTTTTTGAATGTTTTATCCATTAAAAGAAAAATATCCAAAACAATTTCAATACCCAAAACTCTCTATATGATACATGAGTGTAAAAATAAAACAAAAAACATAACCACCCAAAAACCATATTAGTTTACAAGAAGAACCAAGTGACATAACTAAAGGAAACAAAACACAAAAAAACCAACAATATCCCATATATTAAAAACACTACTCTCAACATTTTCTAATATCTTACCCGACAAGAAATACAAACAATATCATGGAGAATCACTAAACAACTATGTAACGCTACCTTTACCTCTGTATGGATAGATGAAATCTTCAAATGCATAGTTATCCCCAGGATAGATTGAGTCTAAACTCAGCAGGATTTACCCAATTATAAGAAAAATCAAGAAACTAGGAATGAACATGTTATCAATATTTTATAAATATGTATAAAATAATTTGAAATAGTTTGATTCAAAGACATAACTATTTCCATGTAATGAAATAAAACATTCATTAACAGATTTGTAAATTATTTTTGGAATTCTAATTCCACTATTCCACACATCCACACATCCACACACCCACACATTCGCACATCTATACATACATTCTAGGATAAAATTTTCAAACTCATGATCGCTCTCTCACCCACAATGTGGCATTGAAAATATTTCACTAAGAACAAATTATTATTTCAATTAGGCCCCATAAAATGAATCCTGAAGACATTCCAATATTTTATTCCAACATAGATGACACAACAGTTCATATGAAAAATTTATTTAGATAAATCAATTCAACAAAAATTACCCATGTATCAAATGAAATTCATAATTTTAAAATCCCAATTAAAAATTAACATCAATGGATATGTACCTCAAACCCATCCAATTTAAAAAATTTCCCCAAACATCCACTTTATTTGTTTCCAATGAGAATCAATAATTTTTTCCCTAATCATTACATGGGAAAAAATTTATTTCATTCTAATCCTAAATTATTTAATAATGTTCATTCAAGAGATGTGGCACTTATAAAACTAATAAATGTGAAATGAAATACAATACAACATTTCCCTAGAATCTATCATGAACTAACATTCCTTACCAAGATCTAATATAGATTAATCATGATCACTTTACTAATCCATCTTATTCTATATTCCAATTCCAAAATGATTAGATCTAATGTGTCTGAAAAGTAAAATATGAGATATGTAATGAAAACAACAAATAACGGATAAATAATATAAAAATTGTATATCCAATGAGATTTAAAATAGCTACATATTTATCTCAGATTTAAGATAATATCATATAAAAACATGGTATTAGAAATAATTAGAGATTATAAAATATTAGGAAATTTAATTAGGTCTCTGTAATTAATATAGTTTAGATCCAAAAATTTATAATTTCAAACCACAGAATGCATGTATAGTGCACATGGTTAGAGAATAAATTCAATCACTATTGACAATATTATAACTCATGTCAACCATAACTTGGTTAGATCACATGCCTAGACAAACCCTTTTTCAATTATAGATTTTCCCATTATTTAAAAAATCATGGTTTCTCCTAGGGATTGGCATAGTATAGAAAAACTATTCACCTTCCAAGTGCCCATTATCTTCTCTTGCATGACTTCCTAGAGGATCTTTATTGTTTATAATGAACATAATCAAATTATAAACCTCAATATAATCCACTAAAGTATTCCAAAACTCGTCCAAACCCTCCAAAACATAAATCTATAATTATATATACTAAAAATACTTAAATAAATGTAATGTTCCCAACACTAGTGGTTATATAATGATGGTATAATCATAATGTAATATATGGAATAATATATCCATTTAAATAAGTTAAATAATATTTATCAGTAATAATGAACACATTATACATTAATGTATAGTTTCATACCTCAGAAAAATGTTGTGAAGGCCTTATTCATTAGAAATATTCCGTTTTTGATATATTTATACACTATAAAACAACCTATATTTTCTTATGAGTCCTTCTGATGCATCATTGGGATATATAAATCCATCACCTACCAATCACATGTTTTAATACATTAAATACCCATGTGAGTTTCAATATGGTTTATACTATTACATAACAAACTAATTACAAACAAAATCATGGATAACTATATAATTAATTTTTAAAAATGAAAATACATAATCGACCAATGAAATCAATCACTAAACATTAAACATATCAATACCAATTCATAATGTAAATAAAATTTATAAGAATTTCATAAGTGTTTTTGACAAAGATGATGGATAAAGAATATATAAATTATTATCATTCCAATACTAATATGTATTTGAATAAAAATTTATAATATTTTAATATATTATCCAATGATAGTAGAATAACATACTTTGAAGTTGAATATCATCCAATCTAATTTATATAAAAAATAAATTTTCACATCATATATGTAACATCCCAGGTATTTATAGAATAAAAAATTTTCATAATACTATTGGATGAGATATGGAAGACCATGAGAATCCATGGGTCAATTTTATGACACAATAGAGACACTGGGGTGTGATAATGCCATGTTATAATAAAAAATTTAATTAAACGACAAATATAACATAAAAGATTATATTTTACTAAAAAATTGATATAGGATTATATTTATGATATTATTGAATATAAATATTAATTAGAAATATAAAAATATTCTTATATCATGGTATTTAATTTATAATTTCTGGATATTAAATAAATAATTTCATTTATTAAATAATGATGATAGAGTGATTATATTATTAATGAAAGAATCAAATAAATGATATTATAAATATTAAAATAAATGTAATTTGATCATTTTTATGCCTTATACTAATTTTATGTAATATTATTACATATTATATTTGGGCTAATATTGTTTTATTGAATTAATAATTTATTTACGACTTTAAAAAAATCATTTACTAAATAGTGTCGAAATTGACATAAATGTATTTTTAATACAAATACTATTTTATTAAATGATATAACAGTACTAAAAATAGAAGTTTCATCAAAATGAATTATATAGTGTTAAATATGTCATTAATTATGCACTTTTGGTTCTATTGTAATTCTATAGTAACTATAGTAACCATATATTATGAAAATACAAGAATTCATGGTAAGAGTTAATGTTTTTATCTAAGGGATAAAGCTAAAAGATATGGATATTTTTGTAACCTAAATATGTAAAAAACCATTTGGTTGAGATTATTTAGAATATCTCTCATACTATCATATAAATATACCACTTTAGAAATATTATGATATGAAAATCAAATTTTAATAAAATAATATTTCAATACACTCCTATAGTGGCCCTCCTCTCTCTTATAAAAGACCACCAACTCTACCAACTTACTCACACCTCTCAAGCCCCTATCATTATACAAATTCTTCATAAATTAGATCCCAAAATTCATCATTTCCTCATAGAAGACATACATCGTGTATAAGAAAAATCATGGAAGCAGTTTGGATCAAATGAAAATGAGTAACCCAATTTAGAGGTAACATATTCTCTCAAGAACCTTTCAATTATTTTCCATCGCCAACCCCATAACCTCTCTTTATTCCATTATTTTATAAAATAAAAAGTATCATTAATATAGTAGGATGTGGTTATGAAATTTTTGGTACCTAAAATTACACAAAACACCATTATATTTACATAGAACGTATTGATTCTGTGTACGATGAACTACTGCCTCACGAAACGATGTTTATTCGATTTCCTCCTACCACCCCTCGTAGTGTCCATTATGATGGAAAAATATTTATGCATGACATATATTATATATATAGTGTCCTGATTCTTCTATAATTTTTATTTACAACATAACTTTATTCATTCCATAACATGTAAATATGATAATTTAATTTAAGAAAATGTGGACAACCGCACCCACAACGCTATATGACTCATTCATTCAATACATGGAACATATAATATATAGAATTAATTAACATATGAAACATATATGACATAGATATTATTATTATTTTATAGTATACATATATGTCATTTGGTTTTCATTTCTTTAATAGGACAAAGAAATGAAAGTAGCATTCATACGTATGTACGACCTACTATCTCCATGAACTGTGCAATTCACTTTTTATCTCCAAATGTTACGGACTATTATAAATATATATATATTCATTATATATTTATATATATATATATATATTAAATTTATTTTTATAAAAATGAAAAAATTCTATGACCAAAAATGGTTTCAACCTAGACACTCACGGAGGTCGAAAGTAATGTATCCCTAAAGCATCCTTCATCACAAAGAACCTACACTCTAGAGGAAGAGAGCCAATGTCTGTATACATAATGACCTCGTCCCAAGGAATCTCAATATTCTCAATAACATCCACAACAAAATTTCTTTCCCTCAAACAATGTTGCATTAGTTTTCCTTGATTGGACTCCAAGGAACACCTCTTGATGATATAAGCGAGTTCCTGAGGCGCGTCTGACCTTCCCCAAACTTAATTAACCAAGACATACGAGTCTGAATCCACCTTTGACACATGAAAACTACTGCTCCTACATTCCCTTAGTCCCATAAGAAGGGTATGAGTATCTTCCCCCAACGAATTACCCATACCAAAGGTAACACTGAAGGCCAAGTAAACTGAGCCACCTGAGTCTCATAAAACCCCACAACCTCACATCATTCAATGCATGCATGAGCCGTCCACGTTTATCCTTTGGCCACTAGAAGGTGCTTCCCCTCTTAACCACAAACCTTCAAAACAGACCAGGCCATGAGGTCTACCCAAGACGTTGGACATCGCAGTCAAGCGCAGATCCAACCCCAACAGTGAGACCAACTAATAGACCAACGATCAAGCTCTCAAATAATGCAAGAAAATTGAGCTATAGGAACCCAAGTGTTCCTTGTTCCTCACCTCCCAAATAACCCAGCAGACTATAGTGAGTGTACAATCTTGTACCTTGATTTTTGTGTCACTGATCACCACTCCGAGAAACCACGAGGAAAGAAGCTCTTGGAAGTAGAAATGCTCAAAACGGATGCAAACTAGTGGCGTGAACATTCTCCAGACAACTACCACATAGTCTCTTTGAAAAAAGAGGTGACTAGTTGATTGTCTATTAGGGTACTTTCAAAAATAGCAGTAGGACGCTAGTAATAATCCCCTGCATTGAACGTTTTCATCCATCAGAAGGGCCTAATTTTTGACATGCCATGCAAGAATGTTCATCTTGATTGGAATCTAATTAAACCAAGTTTTCTCCAACACATTCCCAAAGTTGATCTCCACGCTCTTCCATTCTCTATAGTACCAAATGAAGAACTTGCTCGAGCATGAACCTGTGAAGCAGCATCGATCATCTTCCCCATCAATGCATATAATATCAAAAACCATCTTTTTTTCATGACTAACAACTAAGCTGATGA
Organism: Viscum album; assembly: GCA_963277665.1. Lineage (NCBI taxonomy): Eukaryota > Viridiplantae > Streptophyta > Magnoliopsida > Santalales > Viscaceae > Viscum > Viscum album. The sequence goes on from OY728161.1 coordinate 1,500,174,816, forward strand.
ACTCTAGGTACTGAATATCGGCTAAAAGACTGATATGAACTTAAATAATTTGGAAATTTTTATAACCTGTTAATAAGTATCATAAAATTAATAAAAATCATTTAAAAGTATCTAAATCAAGAATAAATAAAACTACTAATATTATTCCGGAATATAAAGAACAAATGAGACAATTCAGATTCGAGGTAAGGGACTTCATCTCAATATCCTTTAATTGAGGAAAATTTTGATATATACAAGACATTATTTTATACAGAGTGTTATAAAAATCTTGGAATTTTAATTTCATTCAAACAGAATATTTTTTTTCTATGAAACGTTTTAATAAATGACCTAAGGATCGTTTTTTATGTATTTAATGACAACGACTCCTTCACCACCATAACTATTATTTTATTTTGGATTCCTCTATTAGCCTTAATTATTTTAAAAGAAAAATAAATCCATTATTCGATTTTGGGTTTTATAGTATTGAAATTAGTTCTGATAGTGGTGTTACCATTTTCACATCTTGAAATGATTTCTTGTGATTTCAAATTAAATTATATGAGTAAAATTTTGATAATTTCAATCCTTTACATGTTATGATTATATAATGGCACACATAAATTTGACAGGGGGTTATGTGATAAAACAATGATGGGTGGTTATATGATAAACCAATGATGGGTGGTTCTGTGATAAACCAAGGATGTGTGGTTACGTTTTAACATCCAATGCATTGAGTATGGATATCGGCCGTATAACTATTCCATTTAGTGATATTTGTGGATGTAGATTGTATGGTTGCTCCATTTAAGTATTATTATACCCCATGTTACCTTTATATGTTATATTTTTTTTTCTATGGGATTTATGGTAATATTTGTGTTACAAAAAGTGTAACAAATTAGATTTTATTCAGTGAAGCATATTTACTATTTCTTAAAGGAGAAAATAATAACATTATGACAATGTATTCATGGTTTTCATGTTTTCACAAGACTAACTATTTTCATTCATTATATATCCCTTATTGATATTTTTATGCTCATCCCATATTTTGACATGTTTTTCCCTGACATTAAGAAGATTAGAGTTCAGGATAATATCTAGGAAAAGTAATGATGTTTTAACATGAAATGAAGAAAGTTTCTATTTAAAATGATTTGTTTTATGAAAAAAATGGATACTGAGAAGAAGTGTATAATTATAATATTTATGTATTTTATATATGAGTTTAGACCTAATTACATAATGCACTAAACCTGGAAATATACTCAATGTGAATTAATGTCAAATTATTGAATTATCTAAATATTATGTACTGTTTTAGGATGGGGCCTAATAGTTGGTATCAGAGGTATGTTTAGATAACTATATGAGTTATATTATTGTTAAAAAAATATACAATAAATAATTTTTTTTACATTATATTCAAATTGAAATTATATATAATTTGAAGATTACAATGTTTCATTTTCAATGATATGTTTTTATATAATGGTTTTCTGAAGAGGAAATAGGGAATCATTGTTAGGAAATAATACAGATGAAAATAACCTTCCAAATCTGCATCCTGAGATGGTCGGAATCGAAATTGAACAGTTTGTTGGATGGATGGACCAGTTGACTTAGGTGATAAATTCGAGTTGTGTTTATAGATGATATTTTAGAATATCCTTAAATCTTGGAGGAGCATGAATGTCTCTCAAAGATTGTTTTTAAACCATAAATGAAATTAAATGATATGGAATGTTTAGTAAGAGTGCATTTTTGTTGAAAAAAATTTCCTTCATTGGTCATATTGTTTAGAAAGATTGAATAACCATTTACCATTATAAAACAAATGTTTTTGAAGATTGGCCAAGTCCTAAAAATATCACATATATTAGTAGTTTTCTTGTGTTAGTAGGATATTAACAAAGGATTTTTGAAAAATTTTATCAATTATCATTCCTGATAACTAAGCTAACACGTAAGGGGGTTATTTTTATTTAGATAGAAGAATGTTAGGATTGTTTTTAGTCATTGAAAAGATGATTAGTAAATGTTCCAGTTTTGGCCATGCCTTCCAGGAATGGTGAATTTATTATCTACAGTGATGAATCATTGAATTATCTTGGTTGTTTCTTAATGAAGAATGATTAGGTAATTTCTTATGATTCATGTTATTTGAAACCTCATTAGTTAAATTACCCTACACTTGATTTTAAATTATTTGCTATTGTTTTTTGAATTAAAAATTTATAGGCACCATTGCTTTGGAGTAAAGTGTGAAAAATATTCTGATAATAAAATATTGATTTGTATATTCAATTATAAATAATTAAACATGAGACATATTAGATGATTGGAATTAATAAAAAATTAGTATTTCACGATTCATTACCATCCATGAATGAAAAATAATGTGGAAGACACCTTGAGTTAAAAGAGTAAATCTACATTAACCATGATAGATTTTGAATGAGATATTTTGGTTTTTAATTTAATGAATTTTGGATTTTATGTTGTTAGTGTAGGAAATTACTCTACTATTTTCAGGTAGTAGTAATATAATCTTTATAAAATAGAATTAATAAAGTGAATAATGAAGATAGTGAGTTGATGAAAAAGATATTATTGATTCATAATGGTCTGTTACTTGAATATAACATTGATAAATACTGTGTTTTGAGGTTTGGAAAGAGATTATGTGTGCATTATGATTAATTGGTGAATAAATAATTTCTATATGAAGCTAATAGTTATGATTTTTGAATTCATCCCTTCAATGATAAGATGTATAGAGATATTAGAGAGTATTACATGTGGGATGTAATGAAAATAAATGTTTTTAATTTTACTATGTATTCTTTGAATTCTCAACATCTTAATGAAGAATAAATGTCCTTGAAAGGGATGATTCATTCTTTTCTAAATACTGAGTGTAAATGGGTAAACATATCCATGTATTTTTTAGTAGTATTACAAAAGAATTCTCAAGGTAACCATGCAATCTGGTTTATTATTGATCGATTGAAAAAATATTATCAATTTATTTTTATTCGAGATACTTTGTCTCTTGATCAATTTTTTCAGTTGTATATATAATATATAGTCAAGTTACATGGATTTCCTCTCTCTCTATTTTATCTGATCATGATACAAGTGTCAATTTTTACTTGTATAAAGACCTTTTTATGTCATTGGGAATTGAATTATTTTTCTGTAAAACTTTTCATCCACAATCAGATGGGCAGTCATAATGAACAATTCAGACTTTGAAATATATAGTATGTGAATTTTCATCGGATACCATGGATTTTGGGATCAACGTATTTATTTTTATGAGTTTTATTAAAATATTATTTATCATTCAATTATAAATATTGCACTATATGAATAACTATATGGGAAGTATTGTTTAACTCCAACTTTTTGGGATGAAGTACGTGAAATGATATTTTGGGACAACAATTGGTAGACGAGATAGTATAAAATTATTATTGGATTTAGAATCACATGTGTACAGCTCAGAAAAGGCAGAAATGTAATAAAGATTACTAGAGGAAAGAACTTTCTTTTGAGTTATGTGATTCTTTCTTTCTCAATGTTTCTCAATGGAAAAGTGTGACATTTTTTCGTAAGAAGACAAATCTGAGTCCAATGTCCATTGGATCCTTTGAAATTATATATAATGATAGATCAGCTTCCTATGGGGTGTCATTACATCCATTTTATCCCTGGTAAATTGTTTTTTTTTGTTTTAATGTCTAGAAAGTATATTCTAGATCCATCTCATTTTTTTCAAACCAGATGTAGTTCAGTTGGAAGTGATTATTTCATATGAGGAACAACCAGTGTAGATTCATAACCACAAAGATAAAGAGTTGTGGAATAATGGGATTCCTTAGGTAGTGTTTTTGTGAAAAAAACATATTGCTGAAGAGGCAACATGAGAATCATAAAATTTTATATGGGAGAAATACCCCCAATTATTTTATAAGTAAATAATATTTATGGGAATAAATTTCCACAAGGGGGATTGATGTAATATCCCAGGTATTTATAGAATAATATATTTTCACATATATTAATATTTATGGGTATGATATTAAGCTTAAATTATTAGGGACACTTTTCTTGATAGTATGCATGGCACACAATAACGGGTTTCTATGAAATTATACGTTTCACACAATATTGAGTTATACTAAAAAATAATATAATGATAATATTATTACTTTAAATGGTAGTTAACGTATCATAGTTATATTTAAGGGAATGAATAAAACTAACTACAATATTACTATATGTGTTTGATTAATGTTTTCACAATTATCCAAAAATTATAGAGACTCAAAATGAGAATTGATCCAATTTAAAGCATAATATACCCTTATATTTTAAAAAGGCGTTATAGCTCTTTTTGAGTTTTAACCATATTTAAATATAGTTTTTGTACCTTTGATATTTTTTAATATAAAAAATAAACTTAATATCCAGAACAATGACATCAAAATTTACTTTAGTTGAAATTATTGGTATTTTTCTGATAAATTTATATTTTAATGAATAGTGAAAAACACTACATTTTAATTTAAAACAACTTTTTCATATTATTTATTTTAAGAGGTAGATTGAAATATTTATTGGTTTTAAAGTGTAATTGGATTATGATTTATCATTTAATCCAATTTCTATTATTATATTTAATTTGACATTTAAATTAGACATAAACACATGTCAATCTTTTGAATGTTTTTACTTCATAAAAACCATCTTTCTAGTCTTGAGAATGATAATTAATTTTAAATTAATTGGTAATTTTTTAATTTTATTTTTGAAAAATTGATTCTATATTTTTAATTAAAATTTCAAAATTATGTAAATTAGTCCCTTTTATTTTTGTAAATTATGAATAGTAACTTTAGTAATTATTTTTTTTACCATGGTTAAAGGGTAAATCAGGTATATAAGGGTAAAAAAATAATATTATAATAATATAAAACAACTGTAACACATGTCATAATATAAATTTAAAATATATAGGGAACCATGGATTAATGTGTATATTTTTGGACCCCATACAGCTGAATGGTTGTTATAATGAAATGATATAACAATTAATATAATGTTTAGAGAAATATAACATAAACACGTATCATTTAATAAAATAATTTTAATATAAGGTCATATAAATGATATAAATGATTTTAAATATTCATTATAAATTAAAAGATATTTCCTATATAATGGTATTTTATTAATAATTTTAATACAAAAAATAAATAAATTTATTTATGACATAATGATGATGACTTTATTACCTTATTAATGAAAGATTCAAATAAATGATATAATAAATATTAAAATAATCATAATATGACCATTTTGTTTCCATTCATGATTTTTCTGGTTGATTATGAAATTTTATTTGGTATTATGTAGTTTTTTTCTGAATGAATCAAGTTGTTGTCACTTTATCAAAAGCCATTTGCTAAAAAATGTCAAAATTGTCATAAATGAGTTTAAAAAAACATTTGATTAAATGATTTAATAGTTCTAAAAATGAAATATTATTCAAACTAAAATATGTAATGGTATAAATGAAATTAAATATCGACTTTTTTTCTCTAGTTAGTTAATAGTAATAATAGTAACCATATATTATGAAAATATAAAATGTCAAGATAAGAGTTATATTTTTAACTATGGTTTAATGATAAATGATATGGATAATTTTGTGACCTAAACTTCTCTAAAAACTATTACATGATAGTATTTAGACCAATATTCATCTTATCATAGAATTATATAACTTAGTAGCTATTATAATTTGAAAATTAATTTTTAATAATATATTATTTCAAGACTTCACTAAATCTCCCCTCCTCCCTCCAATAAAAGGCCACTACCTATGCTGAAATTCTCACACCTCTCCATCCCCTAGATCATCCAAATTTTTCTAAAATAAGTTTCCAACATCACTAATTTTCTCCTAGAATATTTAAAATGGGAATAAATAAACTCAAGGAATACTTTTGGCTCAAATAATAAAGAGTTACCCAATCTACAGGTTATATATTCTCCCAAGATTCTTTTATTTATTTTCATTTTCTAAACCCCTAAACCCTATTTATTCCATTTTTTATAACAAAAACATTATCGAAAATATTCTAGTATATTTTTATGATATGGATTCTACATAGTCTTACACACACACCTTTATCTAATTGATATTGAATATATTATTTCTATGTAAAGTTAAAGACTACCTCACACAACATTGATTGTCAATTTTATCCAACAACCTCTCATAATGGTCATTATGATGGAAATTTATTTTTATATGATTTATATTATATTAATATTTTCTCTTTTCTTTTTTAATATTTATTTATAACATACCATTTTGCTTTGCCTTATGTGTTAATATTATAATTTTATTTTAGTGAGTGTGGACTACCACCCCCTCAAAGTGATATGACTCATTCATGCCATACATTAAAAGAATACAGGATGGTAGTAATGAACTTATGTAACATATATTACATAGATATTATAATGATATTATATTATACTTATGTATCAATTAGTTTTCAATCCTATAATATGAAAAAGAAATTAATGTAGTATTCATGCGTATGCACAACCCACAGTCTCCATGAATGGTGAATTTCATTTCATAGGATTTATTTTTCAATATTTTCGTTGAGGTATATTTGTATTATTACACAATATTGTTTAATGTAGTGTATAAAACCCACATTGAATATAATTTTATTTAATGTGAATCTTTTTTTTCTACGAATCATTTTACTAAAAGAAAAAAAGGAATTTTTTTAATGTATATAGTGATATTTAATCTTCCTTCCATAGGAACCATTATTTGATATTTGGATACCACAATAAGACTAAATGTATTAAAATGGAAATAAAATCTATTAATCCCTTTTTTGGGTGTCTTGGTATTGAAAATTTCTTTGAAAGATATTTTACTATTACATTGTCAGGAAATTATTTCTTGTTATTTAAATTGAAGTTTTATGAGTGAAATTTTGATAGTTGCAAACATTTGGATGTTATGATTATATAATGGTACTTTGACATATTAAAGGTGGTTATGTGATAATTCAAAGATGTTTGGTTACATGATAAACAAAGATGGGTGGTTCTATGATAATCCATGGATATGAGGTTATGTTATAACTTATAATGCATTGGGTATGAAAGTCATCCGTATGACCATTCCATTTAGTGATATCCATGGAACTAGACAATATAGTTATTTCATTTAAGTATGTTTTCTTATCCAAGTTACCATTATATGTAAAAAAATAATTTATATGAGATTTATGGTATTATTTTTGTTATTAAAATGGTATGAAATGAGCCTATATTTAGTGAAATATATTTACTAGTTCTAAAATTTGAAAAGTATTACTCTATGATAATGTATTCATTTTTTAAATGATTTCACAAGAATGATATTTTTTTATGTATTAGTTATTTCATAATTATCTAAATATCAAGAACTAAAAAGATCTTCAATGTGATTTAAATTCCAATTGTTGTCATATCTCCAGATTATCTATCTTTTATGGCTAGGGTCATATAATATATTGAAATGAGTATATGACCATGTAAATATAAGAAAAAATATATCATATTCCATCCAGATAATAAAGTTGAATCATTTTCAAAGAAAATAACCATAATATAAGAAATTATATATAAAATGATATTTACATGGATGAAAAAACCCAATATAATAATGCTTCAATTATATTTAAAAATGAAGGGATAATGAATATTATTATTTTATAAAATGATATCAATAACAAAAATGAAAATAAATGAACATTTTAGAATAAATCAAGGAACATATACCATATTCAGAGAAATAATTTTGGAAATGATGAAGGAAATGTAAGTGAAATCTTAATAGTTAAATTATTTTTTTAATACTTACCGGAAATAAAAATAATAGGATTTGAAGGATATATTTTGAAATAAATATGTGAAAGACATAAATAATAATAAATTTAGAAATAATATTCAATAATTCTGCTAAAATTTTTGAAAAAATTAAACAAGATATAATAGGTGAGGGAAACATTTATATCAAATTGAAGGGAAAACACATTTTTATTATTATAAAAAATATTATTTCAATAACCACAATTTAAAAAGTTTATAAATATTTTATTTTTTATAAATATATGTTTTTACTAATAAAATTATTGAAATCATTATATAATAAATAAACTGGGTCATAGAACCTAGTAATTGAAGAAATATATTCATAATGAATTAATGTAACTCATTTAATAGAGAATTTAGTTATCAATACTAAATTCAAGAATCATAATCCTTCCTGAAAGAAATATTTTTGAAAAGGGGAATTAAGTATTATAAAATTACCTTCATAGAAAAAATATAATACAACATTATATATTTCTTACAATTTTTGGAACATTTATGTCCTGGATTATACTCCAAATCAATGAATTAATTTGATTTACCAAAATTTCCTATGTGAGTGGTAATAGTTGAGTCATATATATTTGAAGATGAAAACATGTTTTTTTAAATTATATAAATTTGAACGATATAATGTATAGAACAATCATGAGATAATTAATAATTTTAATAACATATAAATGGAAACATAGTGCATAACATGTATCCTATCTCAAGGAGTAAAATTTGTGACAAAATATGATTAAATCATTTGTAATGCATTAATAATACCCCCATAAATAGGAGGGATTTTTACTGAACATTAAATTTAAGAATTAAAATATGTTTCGTTATTTTAAAACTAAATTTGTTATTATATAAACTATATAAATTAATATAGATGTATAATATCAATCATGAAATAAAGAGTGTAATTTTAAATGAACACCATTAACGTAACCCTTGATATTTTTTCACCTTAGAAAGACTTATTATTTAATTATATTCTATTAATTAAATAAATACTTATGATCCGTACTCATAATAAAATCCGTTTATTATATAAATTTATAATCATAATAGACATATAAGAAATGAATATTTTTATATATATATTCAACATCAGTTGAATGTAATATGAATCACATAGAAATAGATTAATAAAATTAGTGTTGGTATATATTTATATTCCACTTTCTATAATATATATATCATATAAGGAAATGAAATATATTCTAGTTGATTTTTAATAATTCTATTATCTCATGAGCTGGTAGTTCTTATTAGGATTAATGAAGATGAAATTTGTGATGTGCATGTTTTCATGATTCCTAAAGAGGGATGGCTGTTTTCATAATTAATGATTAAAATATTTAAATAATAAAACTAGAAAATTAATAATATATATATATATGTATAAAATTTTATAATTAATCATGTTCTCAATGCCATCAATGATTTAATGTCATGATATTATTTTTGGGGGTCACTAAACTGACCTAAACCAGAATCTACCCAGATTAATTAGAGATTATGAATTTTATTATTTCTAGTATAATTATTGAATAAAAAATAATGATCAGATTTAGTTATTATTATTTTCTATAATTCTTAGGTTAAATAATTATAATATTAATAAGTGAAATTTTAAATTATATATTAGTATGATGAAAAATATTTTCCGTTTAAAATGCTAGTTTACGATGGTTAATGATACAAAGATCTATTAATCCGAATATTAACAATAAAATTCATAATTTATATTTATATAATATAAATAATTATCCAAACAAAAATTTTATACCTAAAAAATTCTATAACATTCCATGTAAGATGTGATGAAAAAATAAACATGTTGTTTAGGGAGGTGAGAATTTACTTATGTGCATGAGAATGGATTTTATTTTATCAAAAAAATGGGAGAAAAATATATAATTGATATATACAAAGAATAATATTTTTTATTATAGTATTTATTTTGATTTCAATATATACCTATTGTAAGACATCTTTTCAAGGATGATCACTAATATGGATAATGAATAATAGTAAAATATTATGTAAAAATTTCATTGAGAATTTAGATCTTATCTTGATGTATCCATTTGAAATGAAGTGCTTGATAATATTTTTTTTGTGTAAAGTGTCCCCAAAAAATGATTAGATCCATAATAATTATATTGGTCATAGTTTCATGTGAATATTTAACTATATGTTTGTCTTGGAGTGTGAGTAAATGAGTAGGATATATAGTTAAACCAATTGACCAATCATTGAAAAATAATATGAGGTATGGGACCATAATGGAATTTTAGATGTTTTGGGATATTTTGGGGAATAAATTTTAGGTGAGTATTCTGTGAATTGAATTAATAAATAATATAGTCTTTCTACAATGTGTAAGGGCCTTTTTATTTGAAAATTATTTTATATACATCATTTACACATTTCTATAATTATTAATCGTGATAAGAATTAACCATGATTATTATTTTATTAAAATATTTAAAAAGATACATCATAACATATTTCTATGGTTTAAATCTGCAAATGGTCTCTATTTATATTAATAAAATTTATAAGATTGATAAATATAAATTTTAGAGTAAATGTATATAAGGTATTAAAAATATTTTTCATATAAAATACCACTTATGATGTATATCATAATATATGGGGTTTCTAATTCAATCCAAAGATTTTAAAATAATAAATTCAATTTTAAAATTCATATATGGTTTTATAGAAACATCTCTTAAATTTTCATGTCACGACCCATCCCCCGGGGCTCGTGTCGTGACATCCCAAATCCCACCTTCCATATGTTAGGTATTAGAGTCTATCACAAAAAATGGGTATCCCTAAAATTGGAAGGCATTGCACTTAAACATATGAAAATACACAGTCCATGAACACACCAATATGCAACCACAATGTATAATTGTAGTAGTAAAGGTTTTTACAGAAAGTAAATGGGCTAGAATAAAAGCCCAACTGAATGATATAACCACAACAAAAAATAGAAAATAGCTCCTGAGTTTATACACCAAGGATCTTACAAGAAGGGTAAGTACTTCTTGTCTCCATAGCTCTTCATGTTAACTAGTCACCTCCGTGTACTGCAAGGTCCCGATTCTTATATTCTGAGCTGAGCAGCTCAACGTCAGTACAAGACACAAAATGGTGCAGGATAATCCAGTATATGGGTGAGTATAAAAATACAAAGTAGGGACCCAGAGACATCTAAAGGTCCCCAGAATTTTACAAAGGAGAACCACAAAGTATGATATCAATAAAAAAGAACAATGAAAATGACTCAGCTCAAACCAGTAATACAACTCTGAGTTTAGGAAAATAGATTATTAGTCTTATGTTATATCATGTTATTCATTTAGGATGTTTCCATAGCTGGACCATGAATAATTTGTTCCATTGTCTATCCACACAAGGTTTCATGTCACTAATCCATGACAGGCCACACTAAAGCTGGTCCTTGTCGTGTCGCACACTGCTGATCCACAGAGGGTCGCTAGAATGTGGATCCACACAATGTCTCTATGATGTTGATTAACACAGGGTTTCTATGATACTAATCCACACAAGGTTGCTATTATTCTGGTCCACATATGGTATCTATGAAGATGATCCACATAGGTTCACTATAATGGTGATCCACATAGGGTCACTATAATGATGATCTAAAAAAGTAACTATAATGTTGATCCCACAGAGTTTCAATAATTCTTATCCATATATGGTCGCTCTACAATTGACATCTAGTGACATGATCCCTAAACCCAGAGCTCTTTTGTTCCGTAATATTTGTTCATGAAGATATCTGTCATTCATCAACTACCACAACATTCCTAAAAGGAGAAATCTTAAGGACTTCTTAGTGATAAGGGCTCCAACCGGATAGATGATACGTCAATTGGATGCCTGGTCCATGAGTTATAGGTATTTTAGTGCGGATGGCCTGGTTTGATTTTGGGATCAATACAACCTGGTCGTAATCTATCATACTCCCAAACTCAGGTTTAGTATCTCAAAAGGACCGTCTCGTTCCAAGGATTCTAGAATCATAGACGTTTCATCAAACAAATATCTGGTTTGTGAGATACAGAATTTTATGCATAACTGGCCTGAAAGGGTATATGTCTGGTCCGACCAGGTGAGACAAACCGGACCTGCCCCATCTCGGGCCTCCCCGACCAGGTTTGGTTCATCCTAGGTACAACTCGGCTTGATCGTAACCAGTTGGGCCACACTGAGTGGGCTCAGCCACGGACCAGCCCGCCCCCTCAGCTAGGCACGACCCCCCGAGCGGCCCGACCCGCTAGCTGTTGTGGCACCCAACTTGGTGGCCCAATAGGGAATTTACCCTTCCCAAATAGACCAAGGGACCATTTGGTTTTATGGAATGGTGGTTCCACATTGTGAAGCCTCCTTGTGAAGGGGACCCATGGGTTGCGGGTCCCCTTCGCCTCTATATACGGCTTCGATGTCGCAACATCCTCACCACAGGGCACGATGTTGTTCCGCCTTCTGTCAATGCAGTCAGTTGAGAGTTGGATTCCTTTGCCGCCGCTGCATCTTGATGTCGAGACTCCCCTCTGCAGCACGCGTGTGAATGATACCTACTACCACCATGTTCATCTAATCCCGGCCACTTCTATCACCCACTGGTGCTAGTCGCTGGTGCTAGCAGATCATCTGCAGGCCACCAGGTGAGCTACGGTGGTCCGTTTTCCCTTCTAAACGCGTCAACAGGCCTCCCTAGTTTCTATTATTACTACATGGATTTCTGATTCAAATTGTCATCGAGATCAAAATTCACCCATGAATTATGCAACAAAATGAAGCGGCGGAGGTTCAAGGCCTTGTTTGTTTGTCCCGTGCCCTCCGTATTAACATCATACTAAGAGGGTAGTAATTAATTAGGCATATATGAACTAATACATTAGCAAATCATAATTATATTAAAGAACATATTAAAATAAATTCAATTGAATCTCAATATAAACAACCCCTACCTTGTAATTAAAGGTGACTTCGTGGTTGTGGAAGAAGAATCTATGATAGATGAAGGTGGTGGTGTTCATCGATCTTGAATTGATTCCTCCAACGTTTTCATCCATGCTTCTGTACTTCATCAATGTATGCTGTTGCGACACTTCGTCAAAGGTTCCTCACTTCCATGTCAACCACCAAAGCTCTAGCCTCATTTTAATATAGGGGGAAAGGTGATTAATGAAACTAGAGATTAATTAGGGTCATTAATGAATGATCTTTTTAATCTTTCAACAGTGTGCCTACCAAAACCATGTTTCAAGACATTAAATGGCTTGATAACTCACCGGTCCCACCACTAACACTCAACTGTTGGTAGAATAATAAAATTACAATTTTATTTTATATTATTATTCATTAAAAATATACAAAACCAACTTTTTCAACCAACCTACTATGGTCAAATTTAAGCCTCCCTTAGGAGAATCCCAGCACTACAGATTCAACGGTGCCCTAGGATTTTTATCCGAGCACCGGTTCAAAAGATAGAAAATGCCTCCGATGCATTTATTGATTGTACCTTAAAAAAAGATCAAAAATATATTCTAGGGATAATGGGCCTGAGAATCAAGCGTCTTCAATTTTCACAAACTCGTAATAATTCGAAATAATTAATGAATTTTATATAGAATTTATGATTCTTTACATTCTTCCCACCTTAGGGATTTTCATCCCCAAAAGATACACACATTTTTCTGCAAAAAATCTAGGAATTGAGCATGTATTTGAGCCTCTCACTCCTAGGTGATATCCTTGAGGTTCACATACTGCCATTGAACTCACACCATTGGAAGCGACCACCCAAAAAGGACCTGCTCTTGTCAATCCTCTATCTCCATCGAAAAATCCGAAAACATCACCCCATTGTCGATGTCCATATCGCTCTAGTCGATAACATTAGATGGATCATGCACATACCTTCTAATCTGTGACACATGGAAAACATTATTCACTTGGAGCATCAATAGGGGAAGATCTATACGGTATGCACCTAACATACTCTACTAAAAATCTATAAAGGTCAGTTGAACCTCATAGGTAGTTATTTTTCCTAGCCAAACCTCTATAATCCTCATTGGGGTGAGACCCGTAGGAAGACATGGTCACTATCGTCAAACACAAAGGGTCTCCATCTCCTATAATCATAATACTTCTTTTGGATCTTTGTAGTCTACATCCTCTTCGGGAAGATCTGGACCTTCTCCATGCTAGCCTATACAATCTCAGGACCCGACAATGCTAACTCTCATTAGTCTATCCAGCATAATGGTGACCTTCAAGGTTCCCTGTTTAGGGACTCAAATTGTTCCATACTGATGGTGGAGTGGTAGGTTTTATTTTATATGAACTCTACCAGTGGCATGTGGTCCTCCCAAATACGGCCAAAATCAAGGAAACAAGCACGAAGAATGTCTAAAAGTGTTTGAATGGTCCACTCTATCTGACAATCTCTCTATGTATTGAAGACAATGCTCAAACGCAGCTGAGTCTCGAATGCCTCATGTAACCCCTTCCACAAGTGGGATGTAAAACAAGTGTTGCGATCTGCGACGATCATCGATGACACCCCATGAAGTCATACAGTCTTCTGTATGTTGAGACATCTGAAGCTCTCTACTGATCCCTGCTCTCAGATGGGTAGGAAGTGGGCCAACTTGGTGAGTTAGTCAATGATCTCCCAGATGGAATCATTGCCCCTTGACATACATTATATCTCTATCATGATGTCCATGAAGATACCATCCCACTTACACATCAGTACCTCAAGTGGATGTGCATATCCTATTGGTACCTGATCCTTAGCCTTCACATGCTGACAAGTGAGGCATTTAGAAATGAACTTCGCCACTTAATTCTTAATCACTGGATACCAGTACTGATGTCGGAGGTCCTGGTACATCTTCACCACACTAGGATATAATGCCAATGGGGATATATGGAACTCCCTCAACAACTCCTCTCGAAGATTCACTGGTACAATAGTGCATCCTCTAATAAGGATGAAGTGATCCCAACCATTATAAAATCCATCAAGAGCCTTTCATGAGGATATCTAAGCATGTCGATACTCGTAATATATTTATCCAAGATATGCCTCCATGTCTCGCTGATGATGTGTTGGAGTAACTGTCATAGATTGGAGGTAAGCTGCTCCATCACTATCCACAAAGGGTAACTGGATAACGAATAGCTACTCTATCATCTAACTCAGAAACTGTAAACCAGACATCCCGTTGAGTGTGTTTTCCACCATGTTCCTCTTCTAATGATTATAGACCATCTCAAAGTCAAAATCCTGGAAGAACTCTATCCATCGTCTCTGTCTCAGGTTCAGTTCCTTCTGTGAGAAGATATAGCTGAGAATCTTATGGTCAGAGTATATTGTAAAACATTCCCCCATCAGGTAGTGTCTCCACTTCAGCAGTGAAAAGACAACTACTTCAAACTCAAGATCATGGGTATTGTAGTTTTTCTCATTTTTCCTCAAATTTCATGAGCCTTAGGCAATCACCACTAATTCCATCATCAGGGAACATCTTATTTTTGTCCCTGATGCATCTCAGTTGACTACATACCTAACACACACTTCATGTATCCTAAATATGGGGACACTCATCAGCCTCTGCCTCAGCTCTTGAAAACCTCACCAGAATCTCTCCATCCACATGTAGGGTTGTCCCTTATTTGTCAATTTTGAAAATGGTTTCACAAAATTGGAAATGATAGGTATGAATATTTTGAATTACCTATCCAATCACAATAAATTCTTCATCTCAATCACACTCATGGGTGGATCCCAAGAAAGCATTGCCTCTATCTATGTAGGATCCACTACAACACCATCATCTAAGATAATGTGCCCCAGGAAGTGGAATTCCGATATCTAGAACTAGAACTTCATGTGATTTCCATAATCCTAGTGCTCTCAGAGTATATCCAGAACTATCTATAGGTGCATGGTGTGCTCCTCCTACGATTTCATGTATATCAAGATGACATCCTTAAAGACTACTACAAAGCGATCGAGATATGGCTAGAAGATCATAATCATGAGCCGCAGAAACATTGCTTGAGTGTTTGTTACGCTGAAGGGAATCAACAAAAACACATAATGACCATACCTAAATGTAAAGGTTGTCTTTGGAACATCCTCATCTCATACCTTGAGCTGATGATAGCCTGATCTGATGTCTATCTTAAAAAACCATCGATCTCCCTTCAACTGGTTGAAGAGATCATCAATATTCGGGATTTGATACTTGTTATTCATGGTCAACTAGATCAGGCACTAATAGACCACATAATGCCTCAAAAACCCATCTTCCCTCTTGGAGAACAAAATTGGAGATTCCCATGGAGAAACATTGGGCCTTATGAACCCCTTCCTCTGCAATTCCTCTAATTGTACCCAAAACTCATGAAGCTTTACGGGGGCCATCCGATATTTTTGATAATATATCAGTGTCGTATCGATGTATAAGATGATGTAGAAGTCCTATTGTATGTATGGAGGATGTCCTGAAATTTCATTAGGAAAGATATCCGCATACTGGTCCCCCACTATAGGATAACCCGGACTCCTCATGTTAATTGCTCCAAGGGTAAGGCTAGAGAACTAATGAGTGATCAGCTATACCCTCCTCTAAGTATGTCCATCCTAGACTACTGAGGTTCCCTTATCATTGGTGTAGTAAAACATGGTCCCATACTCATGGAAACACCACACTATACACATAAAATAGAAAATATTAGCATCGACCATGGATAACCGGTCCATACCCAAGATGAAATCATATGACCTCAATGCTACGACTAAAAGTTCACCGCAAAATATCTCGCCTCCTTGAAAAATCTCAAACTATATTCACCTGTGTGTAATTGTCAAATACTCTACTATATGAGTCTCCAATAAAAAGGATCAATTCAATGGTCCTACCAGAATCTCTGAGCTCCTAATAAGAGACATGGAAATTAATGTTTGACAGGATCATGTTTCTATAAGTATGACTACTAGGGTGGAGTAGACCTAGATCATACGTTGAATAATTTCTGGAGCAACATGAAATTAGGCCTCAGCTGGATGAAGCTAAGATCATCCCATTCCGGCTTCTCTATGTGGTAAGGGTTGACCACCTAGAGGTGGTGGCGATAGAACCTCAAATTTCCACCTAACGTCTTCCGCACAGCTTGATCCTCTTCCTCATCTGCTGCTACCTCGTGATCTCCTAACCTCCGACTATACGTCCTGGGGTCACCCTATGTAAGGTATTTCTCATTTAATACTATGAATCATCTAAATAATTCCTACTTCAAATGACTCAGAAACCTTCCACCCATTGGTGGATCTTACTTTCGGTGCCTGCATAGCTAAGAAGTTGTCCACCAATAAAGATTGACTGAGCACTGCAAATTGCGTCAGCATATTGAGAGATATCATTGACACTTTAATCTTTCACCGGACACCCGACTTAGAGATCTATTCCAGAATGAAAGGGTCTCATGCCATCTTAGTGCAGTAGTGGGAGAGGTTAGGGAATCTAGTTGTGTACCAAGTTACCATCAGTATGCCCTACTATAAGTTCATGAGCTCCTGAATATGCATAGATTGTAGTGGTCCTGGAAAAAACTCCTCCCTAAAGAGGATCTTGAACACTATCCAATTGAGGGTTTCCTTGTCATGTAACTGGAGTGTTAGGCTCCACCATATTTTTGTTGTTGCCTAGAAGAGGATAAAAGATAAGATAACCATTTTATCTGCTAGTGTCTAAACTAGGAATATAACATGTGACACACCCACCAGCTAGTCATCAACTTCATGGGGATCTATCTCTCCTCGAAAAATCGAAGGGATCTACCACTAGAACTTGTAAAATGTGCTCAGTTGGCATGCATCGTTCCCTAGTGGGGATGGTGGAAACTGTATCCCATCTGGTGGTGTTGCTGCAGGTACACCACCAGAAGGATCCATCACTATAAGAGGGCCCTAAAACGAAGCCTCATCACTCAGGGGGCCAAAACTGTAAACTCTCTCTGGAATCCTCAATGGTTGTCTATGTGGTTAAACCGTGAAAGGAAATAGGTGCAGAATAGTTAAAAAGTAATAATAGGTGAGCTAACTCAAAAGTGGTAAAAATTAACACATTTACAAAACACACACAATCAGTGTATTCATCAACCATGCCGGAAATCTGGTTCAGGGTCTTGGGGAATGGATACATCGACCACTGAACAAAAAAATGATTCTCTGAACTAAAAACCACACAAAAAACACAAAAAACGATTACTCCATTGGAAATATTAGAGCCCTAGTTCTTCGTTAGAACAAACTCCTCTGATATAACATTGTCATGGCCCAACCCCCGAGGCCCGAGCCATGACTAACCCATTCCCACATTCCATTGGCCAGGGGTTGGCGACTAGCACCGGAAAGGCATATCCCTAAAATAGGAAGGCATTGTCTTTAAACCTGTACAAATACATAGTCCATGAACACATCGAGATGCAACCATGATGTAAAACTATAGTAGTAAAATTGTGTACTAAAAGTAAAGGGGTTAGATTACAAGCCCAACAGAATGATAAAACTACAAAAAAATAATCTCCTAGGATAATCCAAAAAGGATCTTACATGAAGGGTTGGTACAACTCGTCTCCACAACTCTCCACATCAAAAACACACCTCCATGTACCACCTAGTATGGCATCCTATAGTCTCATCCAAGCCACTCATTTTTTGCAGAAGACACAACATGGTGCGGGTGAATCCTGTGATGGGGTGATTCTAGAAATACACTTTATGGACCTGGATACCACCAAAGGTCTCTTAGAATTCCACAAAAGAAGACCAAAAAGAAAGATCTCAATGACAAATAACAATGAAAAATACTCAACTCAAACCAGTTATACAACTCGGTGTTTGGGAATAATGATGATTAGTCCAAAGATATATCATTTCATTCCATTAAGATGTTTCCATAACTAAACCATGAAAAAGTTGTTCCATTTTCAATCCACACATGGTTATAGGTAATTGATCCACGACAGGCCATTCTATGGATGGTCATTGTCTGGTCATGCACTATTGATCCATATAGGGTCCAAAGAATTCTGATCTACACAGGTTCACAATAATGATGATCTATACAGGGTACCTATGATGTTGATCCACATAGGGTCGCTTTGATGTTGATCTACACATGGTCACTATAATGGTGATCTACACAAGGTATCTATTATGATGATCCATAGAGGGTCTCTATAATGCTGATCCACACATGGTCTCTACAAAGATGATCCACACAGGTTCCCTTCAATGCTGATCCACAGAGGGTCTCTCTAAAATTGACAGCTAGTCACAGGATTTCCCGCACCACATGCACATGAGTTCCCTAATATCTACTCCTCATGTTATAAGTCATGCCTCATCTACCACGATGTTACACAATGAAGTAACCAAAATGAATACCATGTCGTAAGGTATCTAATCCGATAGACAACTTATCAATCCGACACCCAGTCTGTGAGTTATTGGCATTTTAGGGTTGATGACCCGGTTGGATTCGGGTTCAATCCAACCCAGTTTTACTCCAACATTCATCAAAACATAGGAGGTGTCTCTCAAAGGACCATCTCATTCAAAATATTCTAGCACTGTTGAAGGTTCTTCAAATAGGAATCTAGTTTTCGAGATATGACTTTTTAATCATATCTGTGCTGAAAGAGTCTGGGTCCGATCTGACCTGTCCAGACAGACTTGACCTCCCCATCATGTGCCCATTTGACCCAGTTTGGGTCGATCTGACTCGGTCTGGGTCCGACCTGGATCATCCCGAGCCGACTGGGCCACAAACTGGCCTGACCTACCAAGCTGGGTGGAGCCCACCCGGCGGCCTGACTCGTTAGATGGTGCAACACCTAGCTGGGTGGCCAAACGGGGACATTACTCCTCCTGCACGAACCAAGGGTCTGTTTAGTTTTTTCCAATTGCGTCACCACATGGCACCATGTCTTTATCAGTAGATACCATTGGGTTTGGGTCCCCTTCTACTCCGTAGCATCATCGATGCCATGACCTTATCACTGAAACATTTAAAAATACATGTCCAGTAACAATTTAAAAAAACAATATTTTTGAAAAATAAATTAAATTCCAAAAATCGAGAAATTCAATGATGTATACAACATAAAACGTCACTAAACTCATGATTGGTGACTCACTCATTCCCTAAGTCATCACATAATGACCTATTTCGATAAGGGAACTTTTTTATCCTTATTCATCTCACAAACAATGGAGGAAACATCAACCCCTTCATTTTCCCAAATGAACATGAACACACACCAACCCTCTATTCCTAAATAATGTCAAAAACAATTTCCATCATTTCAATACAATTGTACATTTATTCAAAACATTTGAAATAATCTAATTATATAAATTTCTCTAAACCAATCCTTTTACTGAAAATAACTCAATTAGACCATTTACCAAAAAATGCAACAAAGCAATATTTTGATATCATGTTTTTTAAATGATGAAAAAAATATTTTCCCAACGACTTCCACAAATTCCACAACATCAAGAAAAATTCACAATACTTATCTATAGAGGGTCTATAGCATTCATTAAACAATAATTTATCTATCTATTTCAACCAAAACAGTCATTTTTAAATAAATAATTCATGTCATAAATAGAAGAGTCAAGAGTTAAGACACATACCTTGTGATTTATGATGAAAATGAAGAACGAAACTTAAACAGCCAAAAACTAGTTTGAAACTCCAAAACCACCTTATATATCTTCCCATATAAAAAATAAAGAAAAAACTATTCATTATTACCAAAGAAAACCTTATATCTGTCTTCATATGAATATATCTATGAAATTGTGTGTAGGAAAGAAGTAGATCTAATAAAAACTACAAAAAACTACCATAAATGAATACATACCCTGATATCGAACTATAAAACTCCTTGAAATGCTTCTACATAACTTCATCTTAGATAGGGAAAGCATACATAGCCTTTGTGAATGGAAATATTGAGTTAGGTTCATTTGGAGATAAATTTTTTTGTTAAAGCATAATCCAAACCAATATCCAAAATTTTAGGATCTAGTTTTTAGTCATTTTATGGTTACTCAAACATTTAGGAAACCCATGCACTAACCATAAAAAAAGATATTCCTTAACAAACTCCATGAATGGTTGGACCACATCATTAAATAAATCATCTACTAATTATAAAAGAGATCATTATTTAAATTTTCAAGGTTTCTACTAGGTGTCTGCATTGTTTGGCCAAACTATGAACCTAACCATGCACAAAACTATTACCCCATGTCTCACTATACAAATTATTCTAATGTATTTTCAATGTTTCCACATACCATGAACCTACCGTAAAAATTTATAAAAGCCCCAAAAAATTCAAAATGACATTGAAACCCCCTAAATGTTAACAAAATCCATTGAATACTTAAAAATCATAATTAATGGTTAATTACATTAAACTAGGGGTGCTATAAATCAATCATTTCAACCCATATACATCTGATATAGAATCAAAAAAGAGAGAGAACAAGACTATACATCATTATACCCTGGATATATAAAACTATTCATGATAATATTAAATTTAATGTCATAAAAATTAGAAACATACTATATAAACTCTAAAAATAATGTATTTTTACTCATATGAGAATCCAACCATAATGTAATTAACCATATATCCTCTTGTAGGATTCTACCCAAGGACCAATGATATCAATCACATGAGAGTATGCACATTATAGTATTTTCAATAAATTATGGAACTCATCTAAGATATTTAATTCATTGGGAATATCTCTTCATAATTGATAGAACTCATCTGTTAGATATCACATCTCTAGTATACCTCAATCATCACTAATGTCAATCGATATACAAATAATGTGATAATGGATCACACCCATATCTCGTAGGGGACTCCATAAACCCACCAAGATCCCAAAAATAACAAAACAATCACATATGAGTCCATACACATGACGTCTAGGGGGAAACATGAATCTAATCTTGAACATGGCACATCATAACACACAAATAGGGGATCCCACATTGGAACCCTGGGGGACAAAGAAAATCATATATAGACCTACTGTCAATGTGAAGGATTATATAGATTATTATATTGAAAACCATACTAGGTCAATCCTCTATAATGGCGATCAATGATTGGGGATAAGGGTAAGGATAATACAAAAAAGACAACATAAAAATATGAATACAAAATAGAAGGTCCCACATTGCCTACGTGAATGGATACCATAAACTATATCTAAAACCATCTACTATAGAGGAACAAAAACATGTTTTATAAAACATTGAAACATCATATCCTCAAGGGTATTGACAAAAGGAATTCATCCATTTAATAATGGAAAATAATTATTGAATGAATCGCCTTGTAGGAATCACGTAGTGACTTATTAAAACACTATAATAATGGAAAATGTTGCATTAAAAATGGAAAAACACTCTGAAATGGATAGTCATTGGCCTCCATATGATTCATGATGATATAGATTCCATGGGAGATATATCTGGGGGGAAGTACATAGCGTGTACCCCGAGTACATGACATGTATCTCCAAAAAAATCCTAGGATCTGTTCCCACAACATAAAATGTGTGAATAAGTAAAATATAATCTTTTTAATAATAGTTTCATGGAATTTAACCTCAGCTAAAAACATGGGTGTGTCCCCTCCAAAACATGTTCATTCTATCCATATAACACTAAAAGATATGTATACTACATACATGGAGGGTTCCACTTAGAAAATATTATTCACATTTCCTTGGTAATTTCCTTGTACAATTGCTTGTACGTAAATACATTTACATAATACTATGTTCTTGTCCATGCCCATAGTCCAATATAAAAAATTTATTTGGTTGTGTACTCATGCATGACCATGCGACCTAACAAGGAATGTATTACCATGTAATCATTCACCTAGAAAAGCCTTACAATAAGACATATACCCCAATTAAAGGGTGAATAGTTCCAAAAATATTATATTCCTTCACCCAAAAGAAAAGACGACATGTACTCCTATATAATACGATATGTGATCGAGATTTATAAATATGTAATCATTATAGTCCTCAAGAAACATGTGATTTTCACCAACAACCATATATTTACAAAAAAGGTATATTTAGTAGTCATATATATACTCCATATACATAAAAAATATTAATATTTTAAAATATGTTTAATAAATTCCTTTATATAATTGAGAAATAACTAATCATTAGGTCCATATATATCCATTGAAGTCGTTACACCACAATCTGAGTGTAATTTCTGTCATGATCATTTTTGGTTCTACATTATCATTACCTCAATTTTTCGTCATTAGTGAGAGGAAAATATTAAATCCTATAGCATACATGGATACCAAATTATAGGTTGTATTTTTATTAACTAAATTTCATTAAATTAATATACTACTCATTATTACTCAAAATGGTCACCTCTAACAAAGGACCCAACACTAACAATAATTATTTCACACCTTTTGTAAAACATATTTCCAAGACACATAGGTGGTATTATATATTTTATTTGAGTGAAAATATTGTAGTTACTTCACATTTCAAGGAAAATTTTGTGCTTTTGATATAATAATTTTAATATCGCTACATTAAATATCATTGAGACATGGAATTTGGTCTCAAATAAACACCATAAATCTAATCTCTATTTTTCTGTATCTTCATAATTATGAACATAATACCTTCATTCATAAATATTTATTGAATTATTCCAAATTCATTCACAAAAAACATGGTTATCAACATTACACATAATTGTATATTTTTATAATTCAATTGGTTTTACCAATATGGAATAACATTAGAAGTTAGAAAACGAATAATGTATGGGGTTGAGTGAACCTATTTATATGTTAATGCTAAAATTATTATGTTTGTTTTCTGTGAGATCATGTTTTAATTATATTAAACAATGAGGTATTTTAGGGACATGTTTCCCCATTTTTCAGGATGGTTGTTTTATTACATCAAGGATGATCTGTTTGTGAGACTATGGGATTTCATGTGAGGCTGGGATGAAAAATGGGATATGGTTAAGGGAGTCTTGGTTTTTTGTAAATACTTGATGCATTAGATAGTGAGATTCATAATAATATGAATGATTTTTTTAGTGATGGGATTAATTTCGATGGAAATGTTTGAAGCTAGGATTATATATTAATGTGCTTAATGATGGGATTAATTCTGGTTAATTTTTTCTAAAGGGTCGGATAGTATTATTTCTTGATTGAATGAATTCCATTCCATATTTCCTCAGATACTATGATATTATTGGTTTTTAGTACTTTTATTGTATCTTTTTATGTTTCATGGTTTATATATAATTATGTAATGCTATGATAATAATTATCATTTTATAAAACTGGTTTGGTATATATTGAAATTAAAATTTGAAAATCTCATAAAACATTATCGTGATATGAATATTAATTGAGGATGAAAATATCAATATAATTTTTAATGAAATGTAAATAGGATAATTTAAATAATTTTGTATGAATTATGTAATTAATATTAAATTTATTAATAGAAATTATAATTATATTATATTATATTAATAAAATATTCATTATTGATAAGATATATTTTCTTGAATAGTGGTATTCAATTGTCTATGTGATGATATCTACATTTTAGACTAGGACACGGTTAGGCCCATATTGTGTTTATGATATAAATTATACATTTTGTGTTTTTTTGATTTCATATGCTACCCTATACTTTTTAGATGGGAAAATGACACCTAGTGGATTGTTGGAGGATGTTTTCCAAAACATCTTAGTCGGAGAAGGATATATGAGGGGAAACCACATCTAGACTGGCATGATTATACTTATAGTGTGATGTTATAGTATACAATTTGGTTATTTATTTCCATCCACGTGTTTAGTTAGATGAAATCGTTTATGGTAATTTAACATAAATAAATCTCTCTATTAGTGTCATGTTCATTATTCTAAGTATAACCTATATGGGATGTGATGGATCGAGGTACATTACTCTATTTATATGTTGTAACAGATGAAGATATAATAAATGTTCTATGATACATGAAATACATGATTTGGTGTCTCCCAAAAACATCACAGTTACTATATGGATATGTGGATTAAATGATGAAATTATGTGTTGCATGCGGTGTATGTTGTGATACATAACTGGATTATCATAATTATAGTTTCTATTGGAGTGGTAATTCTATCAATGTAGGATGTTGTGGAAGAGTGTCATTCCAATGAGGAAGTGTTCCCTAGGGAAAATTTTACTATTACTATCATATATGATCTCGGATATGTCATACATAGTGAGATCTAACCATGGGGAGGATGGGAAAATAGTATTCCCTTTTTTGATGAGTCTGTTTGATTTTTTGTTCACTAGGAATTAATATGATTTATTTACACCATGATAGAATTAATGTAGAATCATACTGAATATGCATTATACTCTCACCCAATATATATATATATAATTTTATTATGATAACAATATTAGGATGAAGATCAGGTATAATATTACTTTATTATGGATTTGTATGAGTCATATGGTCATTATGTCCATTACTGAGTTTATTTTTTTAATCATTGTTTCCTTTTCTATATTTTATAAATGTTATGATATTACATTACTTCGAATAAATTTTAATTACCAATATCTAGGAATAAGTTGATTTATGTATATATCTAATATGTCTCTTTCACATTTTCATTTTGTTGTTATTGACTCTTATTTGTATATATAATACACGATTGTTTATTGTTTTCAACATGTGTCCTGTTGAAGGATATATATGGATAATCACTATCCCTTATCTCTCATTTTCGTCTATAGAGGGGAACTATTATGGTGTGGGTTTCAAGACAACTATAATTATTTTTACAGAACATAATATATATAAATCTATTCCAATCCAATCATTATTTCTTAGGATATTTTCTAAATTCAAAAAGTTTATCACAAGTTATCCAATATGAATACATGACTATTATAGGTAAATATAATC
Organism: Viscum album; assembly: GCA_963277665.1. Classification (NCBI taxonomy): domain Eukaryota; kingdom Viridiplantae; phylum Streptophyta; class Magnoliopsida; order Santalales; family Viscaceae; genus Viscum; species Viscum album. The sequence continues at coordinate 1,500,200,930 of OY728161.1, forward strand.
AATTGAATAAAATACCAAACATTAATATCCTCAACATAATGATTGAGAAAATTCAAAATAATAGAAATAAAATTATTTGAACTATATTTTTTATATATCATTCATAAATTTATCCTCTAAAAATATAAAGTTGTTCACAATGTTACATACCAAAAACAGTAAATTCTTGATCATATATTATCCTAAATAGTTATAATAATACGCTACACCATTAATCCTAATTAAAAACAATTTTTATTCCAAAAAAATAACTCTTTCTAATATATTCCACAACACCATTAATTCAATAATGTTCATTAATTTTTTTTCCAAAATCACAAAATCATCAAGTAACTATACAATATCAATATGTAAAATATTATCCAATTTTATTTAACAGTATTTTTCATATATTTAAATAAAATTATCTTTATCAACTAAAAATATTTATAATATTCATGGTTATTATTCACAATGAATGATTTTCCCCAATATATCATCTCAGAACTACATCAATTTTCGTGGTCAACACTACCATTCATAATATTATTTATATCCTCAACTATATATTAATTTATAAAATACATATATATGTAATCATTATTATTAACATTTTATATTTGATAAAATACATACATAACATAATTATGTAATTTAAATACATTAACACATAAATCAAATAACTATAACTCTTGTTATTGAAGGGGTATTTCATTGGTATTGATTTTAACCCTTATATTATGGTTTGACTCAAATCATTCTAGTGTTCCTAAATCATTACAAATTGAAAAATAAATAGTAACATAGAATTTTCTACATATCCATGCATTTAACTCTTAATTTTTAATATGAAATTACAATATATATTAACATATTCTCTACATTAAAAATATCATTCCATTAATCTAATATATTTTCTAATGTGATATCACCCACATATATGACTCATACGAAACATAATCTCCATCACTCTAGGATGTTTATGGAAATCCATTTTCCTCTTATTGAATGTGTATAAAATCTATCCCATGTTGAGATAATTAATGATATAATGATAAATATGATTATTATTACTCATATGATTTCCATTTAATTACCCAATTAAATTGGAATCTACTGAAGAGAACAATTTCATTGTCTATCAAATTTATTGTTAAAACAATTATTCATAATTCATCACATTTCCAAAATACCTAAATCATACTATGAGATATAATATTCATCAATGGAATGTTTAAAACTAATTTATAATTTATAAAAATAAAAAATTATTATTATTATTCTAGGAAATATAATTATTTAACTAGTTAATCAATGATCATTATGTATTCAAATATTTCATAATATTTATTTATGAAAATTTTAATTAACCTCAGAATAGCACAACAGTTTTTCTATAATGTTGTGTAATATTTGGACAACTCAATGTGAAGCTATTATGATCAAGATAAAACTAATATACCTAATTACTGTTTTTATTCCTACGTGCATTTGAATGAAAAAACTTCAACATTTTAATATCTAGAAAATGATATATATTTTAGTAAAAAAATAGAGACTATAGATTCCAAATATTCTAGATGTTATCCTATAATTAGGAATATTATAATTGTTTTCACAAATGTTATCAATTAATAATAACTATATTTAACAAGACCCTTTTCTAACATTAACTATAGCATCTCGTAAATATCACACATATATATAATATATTATTATATGATTATTCATTTCATGAAATTCTGATCCATTCTAGAAAAATAACGGATTTGTATATTCAGAATCATGGTTACATAAAAAAATTTTCATAAAAGGCATGCTTCATATCACAATTAATTTTACCAAAATACCAACATTTTTAGACACATAATATATAAAATAATTATTCATTTCAACCATAGAAGGAAATATAGTAAATGATGTGACCAAATTCCCATTAAGGGATTACAAGGGAGATATAAATGATTATTCAATTATAAAATGGGAATAATGTTATATTAATATGACGATAATTTTTTTAAACCAATTAAAATTAATAATAGATCATAAACATTAGTCATTGGAAAAATCCTAGTTGTTCCTGAGACAATAATCATAAGGGAAATAACAAACATGATCCATGATGGTATGTAATTGGAATAATGAATAATTTTTTATCATAGAAATAACAATATAAAATATATTATTTATCTAATGTTCATTATAATTATTGTCTTAGTGGATTTTTTCTCTACCCATTTCATCATATCCTTAGCTAACATTAACTGCCAATACTATTATTGTAGAGAAAGACCATTTTTGAAAAGGGACCACTCCCAATTAAAGATTATATTATGTCTAGAGTCATTGTTCATTTTATAATGAAATGGAGGTTAATATATTTCCTTCCCACTAATCACACAATCACTTTTTATTCATCTGGGTCCCACAATACCATAATCCATTCATCATATCATCAAAAAAAACCATTTAGAAGTAAAAGGATTTCATAATAATATCCAAATATTTAAAAAAAACCACATAGATAAATAATAAGTATAATCTCATTGGTTAATATCTCTAGTAAAGCATAATTAACATCAAATAATGTCATCGAAGTTAATGATTCCATAAAAATTTAGATAAAATATTTTTTTTAAGAAAAAACACTTCCCATTTCAAAATAGATTCATTAAAATATAACAAATTAAAAAAATATTATAACATTTTTTTTAATGTATCCATGGAATTTTTAGAAGGATGCATCAATTCAATGTATAGTCATGATTTGAGATAAACTATTCATTGGGCATATGATAAAACAAAGATTCCATTCACATTTTTGGTATATATAAAAATATACATCATTTGGAAAATTAAAAGAATATTACATTTTAATCATTCTTATAGAAAGAAATAAATTAGACTAAATAAATTTATAAATTAATTTTTGAATAGAAAATTAATCATTGGAAAAATATTAGAAATCGTAGTTATGTCAACATGAGTATTTGTGAACGAATATCAATATAAATTTAGGTTTACTTATTATTATTAATTAAGTAATATGAGTACTTTATTATTGTAAAATTAATGTAAAACTTGTATTCTAAAAATATTAATAGTGGAAGAAAAGTTTCAAGGGATTTTTCTGCAAACTATCAAATAATATCTTCATTGAAAATATAATCATAATAAATAATAATAAACAAATAAGATTTAAATGAAACCCCTTACCACATAGGTAAAAATTTTATTTAATAACCTATGAATGAAGAGGGTAAAATAACAACAAATTATCAAATACCTTTGAAAATTCAAAATAAATGAAGTCAAAGTGTAGTATAGACAACATATAAAAATAAATGGTTTCATAACATAAGACATGTCTTAATGAAAAAATACTTTTATTATGAACCCATACAACTTTGGCAATATCCAAACAAAATCATCATGATATAGACAACATTACATGGATATTAAAATTACCACAATTTTCATGGGATTAATAATAATAGTCATCATGTGAATTATAAATTCATAAAAAGTGAAAAAAAATATGAATATGGAAAATGCATCACTTTTATAAAAGTGATATTGAATACCCTTGCCTCATTATTTTAAAAAAAAACAATATCCCTATTTTAAAATAAATAAAAATTTATTAATCATCTCTAAAAAACAAATACACACATATAATAACAAATATGATCCTCAAATAACATTTCAACACCAAATATTTATAATTACATATTAGAAGATTAATTTATTATTGTTAAATATTTCAATTCTAAATAAATATTTAGCATATAAAAATTTAGCCCCATTGAATTGTGTTATCAACTAGTTTTAAAATATTTACAAGGTCCATATGGGATTTACGAGGTTGATATTGATGCATGCACTGAATTTGTGGAAGTGGTGCACCCATGCAGTGATAAGAATGCATTATATGGGTAGGTAACGATTAATTCATAATACATAATACTCAATATTGGGACAATATGATTTGTAATATTTCTCCCTATATCCTAATAAAAATGGTCTCTGATATCATAATAACTAGTGGTATCAGTTGTAATGTCGAAATAAAAATCAAAATTTGATCAATATATACCATTCTTCTACATTAATCACATTTGAATTTATTAAATGTTTATATTAGTTATACTAATAAAATATTTATATTGATAATTTTCATATTTATTTTGATACCTAAAAGAATTATATTGAAAATTGATTTTATGACCTCACAGGGCCTAAGATTCAACTACCGCAAAACTACCCCCAACAGGGAAGGGACTGGTGACTAGCACCAAAAATGAATATCACACGAATGGGAGACAATATATTATATAACCTTACACATGAACACACTTCCAATCACATGGAATTTTGAAATTTAAACCAAATTATATTAACACATGCATACATCAATAATCCCACAACTAGAGTATGATATAATTTACTTGAAATTATAATAAATATCCAAATACAAGCACACTAAAAAAATTATGTTGAGACCTTGTTAGAAGGACAAGACTATATTAAAATAAAAAACAGTATACACCTTGTTATATCTATCCCATCTATGACACTTTATACCATGATACACCAAGTTTTGTGTAAAAAGATTTGTTGACTACATAAAACACAACATGTATAAACATTGACAATGCAAGGGGGAGTAAAAAAATACCCAGTAGGACCCCAAAAAATAACTAAGAATAAATAATCATGATTATTAATATAATCACATTCTATTTCAAAAATAATGTGATACATACAAAAAAAATCCATATATAATCAGAATGGTGCCACATCCCATGTGGTCATAACATCATTAAGCCATAAAACCATTATGAGGTTTCAATGTAATAATTTCCATGAGATCTCACTCCATGATCCTTTCCATACATGATGGAGCTCTACCAATATATATATATATATATATATATAATTATGTGACTCTAATCAAATGGAACATATCTACTATCTATGATATCATACAACTGAGAGAACATGCTCGTTTGGGGGGCCTCACTCCTAGATCTATAAAGCTGCTGAAGATACTCATTTGGATGGGTTACACTAATCATGTATGGATAGAAATAATGTCACACTATATATGTAGGGTTTTCAACTGAGATAAAAACTCTATAGTACAAATACACCATAAGGATGATCTGATATGGATACAATGATATGGGGTTAATTCCTATGGTGCACGAGGGTGACATCAGACCCTACTGAAAACATCCCCCAAGAGATAGGATAGATTCCCTTATAAATATTGGAAGAGTCAATTAAAAAAAATACGACATATGGAATAAATAATTAAATGTGGATCTCTCATGGAATCTTAAAGGGAAAAATTCTCTATGCTATTATGTGAATAGTCAAAGAGGACTAAGAGAACTCCCTCAAGAATAAGGGAACACACTATTATTTTACTGATAGACATGATGTTTCCAAAGGGTAACCATCTATGATGAGATCATAAGGCATTAATGAACCCTTATATGATTAGAAAAACTAAAAATAATAAACTAATACTATTTATGAATTGATGAAAAAAGAATATCACTTACAAGGACACAAGTCATATTTATAATGATAAAACGATTTTCATTGGACAAATACATATATAAAATTACTAAGGGATGGCTACTCAAGTTTCAACATATTATTTGAGAAAAGTCCAGATGGGATGACCATTATTTCCATTACTTTAACTGTTTTAAATAATATCATTTGATATTACCACATGCACAGCCATGAATAGCCAAACTAAACACAAAATAGAGATATTGAAGATAAAATAACTTTCATTGACTATTTACATGACGCAAATAAGCGCCTAATGAAAAATTTACATTTCAACAAAAAATTTGAACAATTCATAATAGGACCCACCCATGAGACTGAATCAATCATTCAATATTGTTCATAATCTACCCACCTCAATAGCAGGGTCATGATGTGACAAATGGTACATTAACCCATCATGGTTTGAAGAAGATATGTAAGATACTATATTATTTAAAAATCAAAATAAAATAAAAATAATAATTTTATTATTATTATTGGGTGCTTCATGGACCTGATTAACAACATAAAATTAAATATCCAACACTTTTCTTTAAAAAAACATATCATCATCATGGTCATGGTGCTACTTTAATTGTGTTAATCAGGTATATTTTTTTAATGACATTACCGAAGCATGTATTGTAAAAACTAAAAATAATTATGATAATAATATATTATTTATACCTATAAAGGGGATCAAGATTTTATAGAGTTTGGTATTGAATACCAAGTGAATTCGTTATTAATATTAAATTATTTTATTATTATTCTTATTGTTATAATATACTAATTAATTGAGATGAATTATCCATTTCCAAAGTTCCCAGAGGAGCTTCCCACCTAGACCAATTTATTTTTTTGTTTTATCAATTTAATTAATTCCTTATTAAAAAATATTATTCCCAAATATACACATATTTCATTGCCTCTGTAAACATAACTTCATGAAATCATGGAAAACTCCTACCAAACACATGCACACATCCATCATCAACTCAATTATTCTATTAAAATTTATTCAACTACTAATTAAATCAAATCCCTCACATCACTTGTAGAGTATCACTAAAAAGTATCCTCAGATCCATAGGAATCGAAATCCAAAATCAAACATATGTTTTTAGGATGCACCACAACCACGTATCTAATCTCAATCCTGAAAATATAATAAAAATCCATTTCACCTATGTTTGGATGCACAATTATTTTTTATTTGGTATTTATCAAATGACTAATCAAAATAAATACTTCTGATATATTATAAAAGAACAGTGGGAGAAAGTCGTGATAAAAAATCTAGGATTAAATATCAACGAATCATTAGTTTTCCCAAGATTCATTGCTGATAGATAAATAAAAAAATGAAAATAAATAAACCAAAAAAATATCAATTCATGTACAAGAAGAATATTTAAAAATTAATTAAATTAAAAAATTGATCAATGAATTAATTTGTAACATAATTATTTTTTGTTCATCATTAGTAATTAAAAACATGATATACTTTCCAAAAAACAATTCCTACCTCAATTTATATCAATTATTGACTATGAAAGATGGTGCATCATTATTTATAAAGAAATTAAAAAAAATCATTTTTATTTCCTAGGTTACTGTTATCATCGATAAATGATCTTATTGCCCAACTATGTTTCATCGTGCTATCCAATATGTTTTCTATGTGTTGAGGCTAAAACCGTGATTTAGATACAAAAACATATTTATAGAAGAAAATATTTGTCTTCATATTAAAAAAAAATAAATTAATTTTTAAATCAATTTATTATTTACTCCCATGATGAATTTTTCTCAAATCCTTATCATAGAAAAATATTATGTGTTGAATAGGTTAAAACCCTAATTATGAACTCAATGGTGATCTCAATTGTTCAATCTGATACACTGTGTGGACATTATTATGCCATTTCAGTAAAAATAGACATGTATACTTTTATTTTATTTACTATTTTAATAATATTAATTCAATACTCATCAGGATTCAGAATTTCATACTGTCTCACCGTCTGGCTCTGAAAATATTCAGATATATATTTTAAGTTTTTTAATGGAAAACAATTTTACGCCTCATTATTCCATTCATTATGAAATTATTCATAGAATATAGTATATTTATAAACAATTTAGGGATATTGAGCTCCCAATTTGATTTCCCAGTCCCAAAAGATCTCCTTATGTTTCCATGGGTTTTCAACAAATAGAAACTACAGAAAAACACTTATCATGAAGATTATTTCTTTATTGGTTCTCAACCCTGCTTGATTCTTGAAAATGAAGCTTCACAATCATGGGCCAGTATACCTGGGTCAATATCATAATACTTGTAATGCACATACCTAATCATCTATGAAATATAGAGAAGACCCAAAATACACAAATATTAAGTCAATTGGGTTATGTTGTACACCACATCACTAACCCGAAATAACAATAGGAAAATGTAAAGGAATTAGAACCCCAAAGATAGTTTACCACCAAAGATAATACATTCTAACTATCATACTATAAAAGAATAAGATATTTTCTCATAAATCACAATTGATGTTTTTGGGATATCTTCCATGCCTCTAGATGAACTAATCCCTTTAAAATCATCAATATCACTAAAACTATGTCCCAATAAATATTAAGACCTTGTTCAAAAATTATAACGATTTTATAGAAATTTTTGTATACATAAACTCAGAAAAGTGATACTATGGTGGTTGTGTTATAATAATGATGACACAAAAACATCACTGGTTGTATATGATCCTCCCAACTATAACTATAAACCTACATGAAGACCTGAATCACATTCACTAGAAACTAAATTGTGCACTTTACATATCTAGGATTCTGTGTTTATTTTTTCCAAAATTGCAAGAGTCATTAAAAGCATCCCACATAATATCGCTAATAATTTTGTGATGTATTTATCACATAATAAAATGATCATCAATGGAATTTCACAAAGGTGGAAATAATTCTCCATGGACTATTGTCTTAGAATATCCACAAATATATATTGATGATCACCCATTAACATACCAATCAACATGTGTTTATCTCTTAAAATTGATGCATCTCCCACGGTTATCCAACTATTGCATTGAAATCATAGTACAACCTCACCATCAAATAATTTACTACTAAGGGAAAATAACTTCCTCAGAACCTCCTTTCACATCATGACTGGAATCATATTCCATCTCTATAAAATGGATTACTTGAATCCCTCCATCATTAAATCCATTGATATAGTATTTAGTTGATATCGGGACATGTAGCATCTCATGATCAATATACAATAATTTTACCTCCTTGTGTATCTGATGAAGTGTAGGTGAACAACTATAATGATTGGGTAAACTGAACCATCCATGGGTTTCTAGAGATATCCAATTCAAACACTGAGCGATCATGGATATAAATGAAGAATACTACAATGACCTGATCTAGGAAAATTTAGGGTTCCAATCCATTTTTATCAAGATTTTTATGTGTCATATATCCATCCCAAGTGTGTCTCCCCAGACTCAAAACAATCACACTGGCTTTGGAATGTCATTTCTATATATCCTCCTCCAAACCAGAGTTTGTGATAACCTATCTGGTGGTCATTTATAATAACCCATTTATCCAAAAAAACATGTTAAAGAACTCAATAATATCATATAGATATTTTCATCAAATCAACTAGTTCACATGAAACCGATACATTCCCATCCCCAATAACACATTCACATCTTGGTTGAAAAACACTAGGCTCTACCTATTCTCCCAAAATCCCTACTAAATAACTCAAAATTAGAAAAATATTGTCTTATACCATGGTATATAATCATTAAAATATGAAAATATCAGACAAAAAATGTATAAGGCCCCATCCTTAAATATTACTTATTCTTGAGTTATTTTAAGAATACACGTTGAGGATCTTTTTAGGTTTAGATTTTTAGAGAATTAGATCATAAATCATGAATTACATTCCACATTTAAAAAAAGAGGTTACATAAAAGATGGTATTCATTTTTCCCATCAACGAAAACATATTTAAAATAATAAATGGATTGTTTCTTGACACTTCCTTGACACTATCATCATATCATGTACCATTCCCTTGACCTGTGAAAAACATTTAAAAAACATTGGATGAGCATAAAAATATTAGTAATGGAAATAAAAATTCGGAAAGGAAACATTAGTACATGTATACATAAGAATCAATTAAATCTAACTTTACTCATAAAAAATAAGCACATTAACATACCTCATGAAATCAAAAAAATTATTAATAACTCATATAAATCATAATACATAATGGTAACATGAGGCATTCATAACATTCATATGTAAAGAGTAACCCTCATGGTTACGTTTGGAATACCCATCACAGTATATTCCCTAATTCTCATCGGAGAAACTTTAACGTTTAACCCCTTCATGTTACCCAATGCATTTGAGAGCTATATCAGGCTCACCCGCCTTTAGTTTATCACGGAACCACCCATCTTCATAAAAAATTACCAAGAACTATAACATAATGGTATCACATAAAACATGCATAAAGGAAACATAACATTTCCACATTTCAATCAAAAGATATCAATAACGAATTGATATACTAAAAACATTATCAAACCCATTTTCAATACCAAAATAAAAGAGAAGTAAAACAAGGTATTTATTTTTCATTAAAAAATGTTATGTCTTGTAGAGGAAGCCGAAAATCAAATAATGGCAACGGCGTAGAGAAGTTGTTGTCGCCGCATACGTATGAAAAAAAATTAACTTTTTCATTTATTAAATGCTTCGTATAAAAAATATTACTTTTTAATAAATGTAAAAGTCAAAGGGTTTCATACACCGTATAAAAGAAAGTTGTTTATAAAACAAAATATGCCTTAATGAATGGATATTGAGACGAAGTCCCTTAGCTTGGGTCCGACATGACTCGATCATTCTTTATCCTCCTGAATAATAAACATGAGATAATTTATAATTTCTTTAGAACATTTTTCAAGTTCACTATTACTTTTTATATCACTTATTACCATGTTATGAAAATTATGTAATTATTTATGTTAATAATGGTCGTTTTGTCGATCCTTGGTACTTGAGTAAAAAATTAACTCTTTATAATTACAAGTTGTTCATGTATCCATTATATCCAGAGTTCTATTCATGGTGTATATATCATATATATCATATATATCCAGTATATACATGCATTTATAATATTACATAACATTTATAGGTAACAAATGAAATGCACCGTTCATGGAGACGGTAAGCCGTACGTACGCATGAACGCTACATAAATTTCAATTTCATATTTTATGGAATTGAATCATAATTATATAAAGGTATATTATAATTCTAGTATAATATCATATATAATATCATCAAATCCATCTTTTATATGTCCCACATATGGCCTTAACGAATCAAATCACTTTGATGGGGTAGTAGTCCGCACTTTCTAAAATGAAGATATCACATTTACCCATAATGGAAACCATAAAAGTATTCCATAAATGAATAATACATAATATTAAGGAAAAAATAAACATATTATATAACATATATAAATATAGTGACATCTTAATGGACACCTTTGATGGTGTTAGAAGAATGTTGAGAAATCATTATTCTGTGAGGCAGAAATTCACCATCCACAAAAACAGTATGCTCTTTAACCATTAGATGTAGGTGTGTGTGAGTGTATCACGAATACATATTATAAAAACATAATATTATATTTAATATCCTAGTGTTTTTTCAAAATAAATGAATAAAAAGAGTTATTGGGATAGAGAAGCAAAATAAAACAAAAGAACATTTGAGAAGACTATACCTTTAAATCAGGTAACTCCTATTGGTTTGAACCAAAAGTGTTTCTTAAATAGCATTCTGCCTAAGGTAGGGCTTCTAGGATGATGAGAGGTATGTGGAGAGAAAAAATGAGCAGATATTGGCTGAGTCAAAGGCTTGTAAAGTGTGGGTAAATAGGTATAGGTGGGGGGATTTTATAAGAGGAGAGAAGGGGTACTCTTGGATTGTTATAAAACGGTACATTATATTAATATGAGTTTCAGATTTTAAAGGTCCCATGTTGATATATTTCCAGGATAAGGTGATAAGTGTTCGAAATATACTCATCAAATAGGTCTCTGACTAGTGTAAGTATTATATTTTACATTATTGTTTCATTTTATTTAAATCGTTCATTAATGATGTAATCATTGCATCATCATGATGTCATAAATAATTAAATTTATTTAATGTCTAAAAATTATAAAAAAAATTATGATGTAGGAAATATTCTTAACTTCCCAATGACTATTTATAGTCCAAATATCATTTATGTAGAAAAAATTAAAAATATTTTACTCAGGTGATACATTCTTTAGTGATATTCTCCTTTCTTTAAAAATAAAAAGATAAAGTGTCACTTTCACCCAAAAGTGATTCCATGGGATACCTAAGATTGGCACAAGGCATCCCATGGTCATCCATGACACAACCAGTAGAATTAGGACACATGTTGGGGACATTTTTTATTATTATGATATTATTTTATTATCCTTAACTACCTGATTACTAATTAATCAAGATAATTAAAGATAATTACTGTCGTTACTATTCATAATGTCCAAAAAACAAAAGAGTCTTAATTAAATAATTTAGACCATATGATTGCAAATCTGGAATCCATTTTAACAAATTCCCAACATAGAATTTTCAATAATGAATTTAAGAATAATTCCCACTATCAAAACAAATAGCGGGATTTTTTTAAACAATATATATGAAAAGTTTGGCACTTGTTTATGCCCAATTCCAAACTGAAATTAATTATAATGAACAAAATTGTATTAAATGTTAAAACTATATTCTAAATACACATTAAAACCAATTAAAAAGTAAATCTAACCATATTATTAAATTTGATTAAAAATCCGTTTTGATGTAAAATGCAGTAATTTTCACTATTCATTAAAAATGAACATGGTCAGAAAAATACCCAAAATTAACCCAAGGTAATTTTCAATGTCACATTCATATAGAATAAGTTTATTTTGAAAAATAGAGCTTATAAAATTTCCACGTGATATATTTAAAAATGGTTACCCATCAAATGGTGGAAAACAATCTTTTAAAAATATTAGTGTATTCCATGATTAAGGTTGGATTTATTCTCATTTTAAGCATCTAAAACACTATATAATTTATAAATAGACATAGATAAGAATATATATTATTCATTACATGCTTGGGATGTTACATCTTTCCCCCTTTAGAAAACTCCGTCCCTGCAATTTATTTACTTATCGAATAAGTGGGGGTATTTATCCCTCATTGCATTTTCATATTCCCATGTTGCCTCTTCAATCATGTGGTTTTCCCACAAAACCATTACATGATAAGTCAACATATTCAGCAACACTTTCTCCCTGTGGTCAAGAATCAAGACTGGTTGTTTCTCATAAGCTAGATTCTCTTTCAGCTGAACTACCTCTGGACTCGAAACATGAGATGGATCTGGCGTGTACTTCCTTAACATTGAAACATGAAAAACATTATGTACCTGAGATAAACTCTTAGGTAAAGCCACTCGGTATGAAACTGATCCAAATTTCTCTATAATTTTGTATGGTCCAATGAACCTTGGACTCAGCTTTCTTTTTTTACCAAATCGCATCACACTTTCCTATGGTGATACTTTGAGAAAAACATGATCGCCTACCTCAAAAAAGAGATCCTTCCTCCTATTGTCTGCATAACTCTTCTTCATTCTCTGAGCAGTTCTCATTTGTCTCTATATTAGCTGAACTTTTTCTTCCAACTCTTCTTTCAATTCGGATCCCATCAGCTTCCTTTCACCCACTTCATCCCATAAAGTTGGAGTTCGACACTGCTTCTCATATAATGCCTCAAATGGTGCCATCTGTATACTGGAATGAAAACTGTTATTATAATAACACTCAACCAAGGAAAGATTTTGGTCCCAAATTCCCTGATAATCAATCAAACAAGAACGTATCATATCCTCCAAATTCTGAATAATTCGTTATGACTTCCCATCTGATTGGGGATGAAAAGATGTACTAAAATTTAATTCAGTACCAAATGACTTCTGAGGGACTTTCCCAAAGTTAAAAGTGAACTTGTTATCACGGTTAGATACAATGGAGAGAGGAACTCCATGTAATCTGACTATCTCTTTAAGATAAAAATGGGAAAGTTGATTTAGGGAAGAAGTACTTGTATAACAAGGAAGTGAGCAGATTTAGTCAAGCGATCAACAATAACCTAGATTGCATTATTACCTCGAGGTGTCGTCAGAAATCCCACAAAAAAGTCCATGGATATATTCTCCCATTTCCACACTAGTACTAGTAAAGTTTGAAGCATCCCTTTCGGTAACTGCCACTCTGCTTTAATCTGTTGAAAAGTGTAACACCCCAAGATTTCAGAAGTGTGTTAGTTCTTCAAAATAATTCAATAACTTTCACTACATGCAACACCAAGTTCAAGCACACCATGACTTACCAAAAAAGCCGTTCAAAAGAGGTTATGAATAGTATTAGATAAATTTTAATGTTTATATAATCCTTATAATTTTAGAATCCATATTATGAGTTTCTTAGATATAATGCAAGAACAAATTCATTTTCAGTATTGCACTTTTATAGACTTTAATAGTGAACCCTTTTTAAATACTATATTTTAAACTTTTTGAATAAATTGGGACATCAAAAATTTAAAATGAAACATCCCAAGCTTCTACGGTACGCTTCTCTTTGAATAATGTGATAGCGTGTGTTGTACGCAACACTGAGTTCTAACAACCAATTAAACTAGCCGTTATGAATAGTAATAACTACTTTTTGAAATTATATATATTTTATATTTCAAAATGGGCTTCATTTTTGGATTCAGAATATCAAAATTATCCTAGGGTGAAATTTTGGTACTTTTCGGATAACTTTTATATTTTGATGAATAGTGAAAATTACTAAATTTTAATTAAAAACAACTTTTTTAATCAAAATAATTAATATTGATAAATTATGAATTTGAGTGGTTTTAAAGTATATTTAGAATATATTTTTACCATTTAATATAATGTTGGTAATTGGACATAATTTTACAATTAATCCAAACATAAACAAGTGTCAATCTTTTGATAGTTATTATCTCTTAAAACACGCTTTTTGTTTTGACAGCGGGAATTAATTTTAAATTAATTTCTGCCACTTCTGTGTTTAGAATTTAGGAAAATGGATTCCATATTTGGAATCAGGATGTTCAAATTGTGTAAATAGGTAACTTTTATTTTTAGACATTTTGAATAATTACTGCGGTAAATATTTTATTTACCGTGGTTAAGGGTAAATCCTGTAAATAAGGGTTAAAAAAATAATATTATAATAATACTAAATTACCCTAAAACGTGTCTTAACCCTATTTGTTGATACATGGTCGACCATGTTCATCTTTGTGTCAATTTTGGGACCCCATGGATCCACTTGTAAGTGATAATGACACTTTATTTTAATTAAGTTAAAATGAATACAAAAATGACACAAGCATATATCTTTTAGCAAAACAATTGTTACATAGGGTTATATAAGTTGGATTTTAGATTATAAATATTCATTAGAAAGATAAAAAGATTTCCTAGATAATGATATTTTATTTTTAATTTTTAGACATTAAATAATGTATTTTATTTATGACACAATGATGATGCAGTAATTACTATAATAGTGAAAAATTAAAATAATTGATATTATAAATACCCAAAAAAATATAATATGAAACTTTTAATGAATTAAACTAATTTTCTAGGATAATATGATATATTAGGATTGATTTAATTTACTTTGTTCGAAGTAATCAATCTGTTATGAGTTTCAAAAAAATCAACTATTGAATAGTGTCAAAATTGACATAAAAGAGTTCTTAAAACAAATATTATACTATTAATTGATATTAAATTCCTAAAAATCTAAGGTTCGGCCAAGAGACTTATATCATGATAGGTTCATCATTAATGGACCACTTGGGGGTCGCTTGGATGTATATAGTAAGTTTATTAACCATATTATATAAAAATACAAAGAGACATTGTAAAAGTGAAACTAATTAACTTAGAGTTAATACTTAAAGATAAGGTTAATATAAGTACCCAAACCTGTCTAAATTCTATTGGTTGAGTGGTTTTCGACCTATCCCCACCTTATCCTTTGAATAGTCAACTTTGGAGCCATTGGAAACCGAATATGAATTTATTATAAATTAATATTTCTAGCTTTTCCAAAGGTGCCCCTCACCCCTCTTATAAAAGGGCACTCCTCCTTCTCATTTCTTCACACCTATAAATCCTTTTGGTTCGGCCAAACTCTGCCCAAATACTCTCCCAACATCCCTCAATACAACCTAGAGGCCTTAGTTTGATCAGAAAGCCAACCTAAGGAGCCCTTTTGATCAAATCAAAAGGAAGAACCCGAAGAAGAGGAGGTTAACCTACCCCAACCAAGGAAAAGTACAAGGTAAGGGTTTTCTTATCTCACTTTTAATTCCGTGAGAATTCCATTGATCACCACTTAATTATTGCATGTGGTGTATGTGTACTGCCCATGATCGTATTCATTGTGTAATATACTTTATTTTATGGGTATTTACATCATCATGGTATGATACTTCTTTCATGGGTGTATGTTTCGTAAGTTACCTAATCGATAAGGGAATTTGAGATTTCAATTTCCACTCATTTGGCTTTACACATATTTCATTGATTATATTACCCCAAGATTATGTGTGGAATCACTATTCATTTGATTATGTCATAATTTCCACTCCCCTTCCTGTGGATAGAAGTTTGATACACATAATCACTCCATTGGTAATTCTCAAGTCATTGATATGAATTTGATAAGAGTAATTTTAACTCATTCTCCATTTGTTGAGTTAAACATCCAATTCGTTGGTATTGTTTTTTTACAAGAATATGTGTGAATGTCCTTTGATTGTTTTACACTGAATATCCAATCATATTTAGTGTATTTATATTCGTCACACATAATTATGTCATTGATTTATCCTTAACCTAAGGATACAACCTTTTTGAGAAATTTCATCTCAATTTACATTCCATTGAGACTTCTTTGATGATATACACCAAATCACTTCTATGTGGTGTATATAATGTACTTTGACATAGTATATCATGAATTCCTTTATTCTCATGATATTACAATGTTTTGATTACCTCAATTATTTGTATTCAAGTGTCTCTCTTTTGGTTAGAAACTCTAACCAAAATACCATTTTAAAATGTTTTAAAGAATTATTCTTCTAAATCATGCTCATTAATGTCCATATTTTAAAAATGTATTTAAGGATTTATTTATATGGACATTAAAGTTTTAAAATTAAAACTCCTTTTAAAAGTTTCAAGGTGGTATGGGACACTTTGATTCAAAAATATACTTTTAAATGGCTTCTTGACAAATAGTGTGACTTTTAAATGTTTTCAAGAAAAGGGGGATATTTCTCTCAAATAGTTTTGATGATTATTTTCATCTATGTCAACATCCTTCATTATTATTGATTGAGGTTAATGTGATACAATACAATCTTCCATATTGTATCGAATGAATTATGTTTGACTGTGGATGTGCTATTTTTATACCATTCATGGTTTGTGGTGAAAGTATTGACATTTCGTATGCTAGTTTAATACGAATGTTTACGTTATGTTTAAACCTTTTCATATGGGAATGCATTGGACTTAATAAGTGATGGGTGGAGCCCGCTATAGCTCCTCGATGCATCGGTAGGTCTCATGAGACAAACTAGTGTCTTGGCACAAGGCCTTGGCAAAATCTTATTTGTAGTCTTGGCACGAGGCCTTGGCTATGTGGTTATGATAGTCTGGAATTATGCATTCCATCATTATGAAAGTGGTTATTGATATTTCATGTGATCATTCGACTAGTAGAATATCCATGTGAGTAAGTAAATGGAATTATTTCATTTTACCTTTGCCATTTTATGCTGAAGTTCAAGTTTAAAAGGCTTTTGTTTTAGTTATAAATTGCCTTAAGTGTTTATGCTCATTTATGAAAGATTCTGCTATAATGTTATCCTTAATGAGCATCCGAGCTCACCCCTTTCAATGTTTTAATTTTTTTTTCCCAGGATTATGAAGAAATAATTTATGAATGACCTGCAGGGATAGTATGAGGGGATATGAAGACAAGATGTTTTTTTATGATGTAATGTAAAAATTTATGGATGTATCTAGTTATTCCAAGGCTACTAAACTAATCGGTCTTTCGAGACTTGATCTTTCTCGTGATCATGCCAATGTTATGTAATTAATGCACCGACTCTGGGTAGCTGGGGTCGGGGCGTTATAGTTGGTATCAGAGGAAGTTTAGTACAAACCTTGGAAGCTAGATTTAGATAAACTCTGATTAGAGCACGTAGACCTAAGATGAACTTTGAGGATTAGTATAGAAGAACTTCCTAGAATTTTGGTATTGTAGAGATTTTGTGAGTTTTCCGAGAAATACATCCCTGTATGGATACGAGCAGGTAGAGGCGGCTCTGGCACAGATGTACCTAGGGGTAAAACCCGAAAACACCGCTTTGAGCTAGACTCGAACGGGAACTGGTGCACGACAACGGGCCTTGCTGCACTCTTGGTTACGACACTCCCGGGGGATATGCTTAGGATAACTCTAATTTTCTTTACAAATCATTATGAAGGGTTTATGAGTATATACATCCTCAAAGAAGACATTTTTATGATTATGGATTATATCCATAAATATTTCAATTTATGTTAAGTGTTTTATAAGTATGGGATTATGTATTTTGATTCATAAACTGATCTAGTGTATGCCATTGTTTAGAAATGGCGCCCAGTAGAAGGAATGAAAACTCCAGAAATGCACATCATCCAAAGAGAATGAAGGATCATATCTTTCATGGTCTTAAGCTAGAATTTATAAGAGAAATAGTCTCCCATGTATTATCATCATATGAAGAAATAATATCATGTGTTGATAAGATAAGTAAAGAGTTTACTAAGTCCTATGGCTTTGAAGGGAAGCAAGAGAAGAAAAGGATAGAAGAGAGAAAGATGGATAAAGGGAAGTGGGAAAAGAAGAATTTTCCCATATGTGGTAACTGTGGAAAGAAACACCCTGGAACTTGCCTGAAAGGAATGGGAGTTTGTTATAAGTGTGGAGGAAAAAGGCACAAAGTACATGACTGCATGGGTAAGAAAATGGTTTCAAATTTACAATGCTTCATTTGCAAGGAGTTTGGACACTACGCGAACCTATGTCCCAGTCATCAGACTATGACGCAAATGATGCTATTGGATAATAATCAAGTTATGATACTACCACAGATGAAGAGGAATGATTAGAGTTCTTATGTTGATTATGTCAATTGAGTGTTGTATCAACAATGTACTTGTTATAATAATTATGGAGTATATAAGGATTGTACTGCAGTACTATTTCATTAAGGACTTGAGATGGTGTGGAACAAAGAAAAGTGACTCAGTAGCAGGTTAAATGTCTGGAAAATATATGGTTGAGAGAAAGATAAACCATAATATGGTTCTGATACCGAGGTAGTGATTTTAGAATAATACATGATTGATTTGGATAAATTATATTGAATATTCTTGACTACCTTGAAGCTGGTTAATGATTTGTCTATTCCATCATTGTTGGGGTTTAAAACAGTTTTGGATTGATCCAGCATTCTATATGGAATAAGGGAGCATGAATATAATCAATAAAGATTATGGTAAATCAGGATGTTTCAGTGTATTAAAAGAATACATGATGATGGTATTCATATGCTATTACGGGGTAAAAAGGATCTACATTATGTTTACCTTCCTTATAAATGTTGGACTGTGAGTTTGGACAGAAGTATTTTGGATAGTTCTAGTTTGGATTATTTTGGATTTCCATAAAAGGACAACCCGGAGGTCGGGCGGCAACCCGTCGCGTCCGACAAGGCTGCGAGACTTGAACCCGCAACCGAAGGGCGACAAGGTTGTATCACCTACCACTGGACCATGAGATGTCCTGGATTAAATAATGTAGTTTTTATTAAAAGATCATGTAGATGAATTATAAATTCGTTTATTTTGGAACCCTATACGAATAGTGTAAATAGAATTTTTTTAACATTCTATTATCTTTTAGAGTGAAAGATGAGTTTGTGGTAGAAATCTATTAATGGATAAAACTCTAATTATAAAGTAAGTATATCTCCTTATGATCTTAGCCAATCTAATAAATAAATTCCTCAATATTAAGAAAAGAAACTTTGAACAAAAATGTTTTCCTAGATGGTACCTTAAATCATCACTAATTTATGGCTTTGGGATTGTTGGCCTTTTTATAGCCATGTTCTCTACCACTCTCCATCAGATAATTGATGGTTAGATTTTTCTTCCATATCCATATTTTCCTACATGGAAGCCTAGTATGTGTTATTTTCGGTAATCTTCATACTTTCGACTCTTTATTTTAAATAGAGGCCTCATTAATTCATTTTTCGATGTGGGATTTCAACTAGGATATTTTGAAACGTCAAAAATGTGTTATCCTAATACCCTATGTTTTGTTGAACCGATGGTATTTCAATTCATCATAGATTGATGAATTTAAGGACCTCATTTTTATACTTGTTTGTGATTGATGACCTCAATCACTACCTATAAATATTTACGTTTTTCCTCCAATTATATGTCTCAAATTGCCACCAATGTTCTCCTAATCGAGATCATAATTTGGTGGTGACCCTTTCATTTCTCTTTTCCTCATATTAAGACTAAATTTTAGTAACCCAATTTCTGATGTGGGGTTTCCCACAAATATATTATCTATTTTCAACCTTTTATTTTCGAAGAACAATTTCAAATTGCGAGGACGCAATTTATTGAAGGAGGGGAGAATGTAACACCCCAAGATTTCATAAGTGTGTTAGTTCTTCAAAATAATTCAATAACTTTCACTACATGCAACACCAAGTTCAAGCACACCATGACTTTCCAAAAAAGCCGTTCAAAAGAGGTTATGAATAGTATTAGATAAATTTTAATGTTTATATAATCCTTATAATTTTAGAATCCATATTATGAGTTTCTTAGATATAATGCAAGAACAAATTCATTTTCAGTATTGCACTTTTATAAACTTTAATAGTGAACCCTTTTTAAATACTATATTTTAAACTTTTTGAATAAATGGGGACATCAAAAATTTAAAATGAAACATCCCAAGCTTCTACGGTACGCTTCTCTTTGAATAATGTGATAGCGTGTGTTGTACGCAACACCGAGTTCTAACAACCAATTAAACTAGCCGTTATGAATAGTAATAACTACTTTTTGAAATTATATATATTTTATATTTCAAAATGGGCTTCATTTTTGGATTCAGAATATCAAAATTAGCCTAGGGTGAAATTTTGGTACTTTTCGGATAACTTTTATATTTTGATGAATAGTGAAAATTACTAAATTTTAATTAAAAACAACTTTTTTAATCAAAATAATTAATATTGATAAATTATGAATTTGAGTGGTTTTAAAGTATATTTAGAATATATTTTTACCATTTAATATAATGTTGGTCATTGGACATAATTTTACAATTAAACCAAACATAAACAAGTGTCAATCTTTTGATAGTTATTATCTCTTAAAACACGCTTTTTGTTTTGACAGCGGGAATTAATTTTAAATTAATTTCTGCCACTTCTGTGTTTAGAATTTAGGAAAATGGATTCCATATTTGGAATCAGGATGTTCAAATTGTGTAAATAGGTAACTTTTATTTTTAGACATTTTGAATAATTACTGCGGTAAATATTTTATTTACCATGGTTAAGGGTAAATCCTGTAAATAAGGGTTAAAAAAATAATTTTATAATAATACTAAATTACCCTAAAACGTGTCTTAACCCTCTATGTTGATACATGGTCGACCATGGGCATCTTTGTGTCAATTTTGGGACCCCATGGATCCACTTGTAAGTGATAATGACACTTTATTTTAATTAAGTTAAAATGAATACAAAAATGACACAAGCATATATCTTTTAGCAAAACAATTGTTACATAGGGTTATATAAGTTGGATTTTAGATTATAAATATTAATTAGAAAGATAAAAAGATTTACTAGATAATGATATTTTATTTATAATTTTTAGACATTAAATAATGTATTTTATTTATGACACAATGATGATGCAGTAATTACTATAATAGTGAAAAATTAAAATAATTGATATTATAAATACCCAAACAAATATAATATGAAACTTTTAATGAATTAAACTAATTTTCTAGGATAATATGATATATTAGGATTGATTTAATTTACTTTTTTCGAAGTAATCAATCTGTTATGAGTTTCAAAAAAATCAACTATTGAATAGTGTCAAAATTGACATAAAAGAGTTCTTAAAACAAATATTATACTATTAATTGATATTAAATTTCTAAAAATCTAAGGTTCGGCCAAGAGACTTATATCATGATAGGTTCATCATTAATGGACCACTTGGGGGTCGCTTGGATGTATATAGTAAGTTTATTAACCATATTATATAAAAATACAAAGAGACATTGTAAAAGTGAAACTAATTAACTTAGAGTTAATACTTAAAGATAAGGTTAATATAAGTACCCAAACCTGTCTAAATTCTATTGGTTGAGTGGTTTTCGACCTATCCCCACCTTATCCTTTGAATAGTCAACTTTGGAGCCATTGGAAACCAAATATGAATTTATTATAAATTAATATTTCTAGCTTTTCCAAAGGTGCCCCTCACCCCTCTTATAAAAGGGCACTCCTCCTTCTCATTTCTTCACACCTATAAATCCTTTTGGTTCGGCCAAACTCTGCCCAAATACTCTCCCAACATCCCTCAATACAACCTAGAGGCCTTAGTTTGATCAGAAAGCCAACCTAAGGAGCCCTTTTGATCAAATCAAAAGGAAGAACCCGAAGAAGAGGAGGTTAACCTACCCCAACCAAGGAAAAGCACAAGGTAAGGGTTTTATTATCTCACATTTAATTCCATGAGAATTCCATTGATCACCACTTAATTATTGCATGTGGTGTATGTGTACTGCCCATGATCGTATTCATTGTGTAATATACTTTAATTTATGGGTATTTACATCATCATGGTATGATACTTCTTTCATGGGTGTATGTTTCGTAAGTTACCTAATCGATAAGGGAATTTGAGATTTCAATTTCCACTCATTTGGCTTTACACATATTTCATTGATTATATTACCCCAAGATTATGTGTGGAATCACTATTCATTTGATTATGTCATAATTTCCACTCCCCTTCCTGTGGATAGAAGTTTGATACACATAATCACTCCATTGGTAATTCTCAAGTCATTGATATGAATTTGATAAGAGTAATTTTAACTCATTCTCCATTTGTTGAGTTAAACATCCAATTCGTTGGTATTGTTTTTTTACAAGAATATGTGTGAATGTCCTTTGATTGTTTTACACTGAATATCCAATCATATTTAGTGTATTTATATTCGTCACACATAATTATGTCATTGATTTATCCTTAACCTAAGGATACAACCTTTTTGAGAAATTTCATCTCAATTTACATTCCATTGAGACTTCTTTGATGATATACACCAAATCACTTCTATGTGGTGTATATAATGTACTTTGACATAGTATATCATGAATTCCTTTATTCTCATGATATTACAATGTTTTGATTACCTCAATTATTTGTATTCAAGTGTCTCTCTTTTGGTTAGAAACTCTAACCAAAATACCATTTTAAAATGTTTTAAAGAATTATTCTTCTAAATCATGCTCATTAATGTCCATATTTTAAAAATTGTTTTAAGGATTTATTTATATGGACATTAATGTTTTAAAATTAAAATTCCTTTTAAAAGTTTCAAAGTGGTATGGGACACTTTGATTCAAAAATATACTTTTAAATGGCTTCTTGACAAATAGTGTGACTTTTAAATATTTTCAAGAAAAGGGGGATATTTCTCTCAAATAGTTTTGATGATTATTTTCATCTATGTCAACATCCTTCATTATTATTGATTGAGGTTAATGTGATACAATACAATCTTCCATATTGTATCGAATTAATTATGTTTGACTGTGGATGTGCTATTTTTATACCATTCATGGTTTGTGGTGAAAGTATTGACATTTCGTATGCTAGTTTAATACGAATGTTTACGTTATGTTTAAACCTTTTCATATGGGAATGCATTGGACATAATAAGTGACGGGTGGAGCCCGCTATAGCTCCTCGATGCATCGGTAGGTCTCATGAGACAAACTAGTGTCTTGGCACAAGGCCTTGGCAAAATCTTATTTGTAGTCTTGGCACGAGGCCTTGGCTATGTGGTTATGATAGTCTGGCATTATGCATTCCATCATTATGAAAGTGGTTATTGATATTGCATGTGATCATTCGACTAGTAGAATATCCATGTGAGTAAGTAAATGGCATTATTTCATTTTACCTTTGCCATTTTATGCTGATGTTCAAGTTTAAAAGGCTTTTGTTTTAGTTATAAATTGCCTTAAGTGTTTATGCTCATTTATGAAAGCTTCTGCTATAATGTTATCCTTACTGAGCATCCGAGCTCACCCCTTTCAATGTTTTATTTTTTTTCCCTGGATTATGAAGAAGTAATTTATGAATGACCTGCAGGGATAGTATGAGGGGATATGAAGACAAGATGTTTTTTTATGATGTAATGTAAAAATTTATGGATGTATCTAGTTATTCCAAGGCTACTAAACTAATCGGTCTTTCGAGACTTGATCTTTCTTGTGATCATGCCAATGTTATGTAATTAATGCACCGACTCTGGGTAGCTGGGGTTGGGGCGTTACAAAAAGTCAAACACTTCAAAGTAAAATCATAAATATCTATTTTCATTATGTCCCACCACTAATACTCCCGAAGATCAATATACAACATAGTACTACCAGGATTAACTGAATATTGTGAACTATGAGCTTCACATAACAACTCTCTCTTAAACTTTGAATCACAAGGCACACACAATCTCTTCCCATGTTTCAAAACTCAATCATTATCAATTTTTAATTCAGGAAACATACCGTTCTGAACCAGCTCTACATTTTTCTACAAGTCACTATCTTGCTTATATGCTTGATTAATTCTGTCTGATATAGAAGCATTTACTGATAACTGAAACAAAACAGAAGGACTTCCTGTACCAACAACTTCTATGCAAAATTTCCTCAAATCCTAAACCAAAGGATCACATTCCAAACGCAACATTGTTAATGAAGCATTACATTTTCGACTAAAAGAATCAGCCACATTATTTTCTTTTCCCGGATGGCAATGAATTATACAATCATTATCCATGATTAATTTTATCCATCTCCTCTGTCACATGTTCAATTATTTCTGAGTGAATATGTACTTTATACTTTTTGGATCAGTATATATTTCACACTTTACACTATACAAATGATGCCTCCAAATTTTTAAAGTGAAAACAACAACAACTAATTCCTAATCATGTGTAGGGTAATTTACCTCATGATTTTTCAATTGAAGTGAAGCAGAAGAAATTACCAGATCATTTCGCATTAGGACGCATCCATTTCCTTTAAATGAGGCATCACTGTAGATAACAAACTCCCCATTCCTGGAAGGTAGTGCCAAAACTGTAGCATTCACCAATCTTCTTTTTCATTTCCTAAAAAAACCATTACATTATTTTGTCGATATAAAATTAACACCCTTCCGAGTTAGATTAGTTATTTGACTAGATAACCGGGAAATATTTCTAACAAACTTTCGGTAATAGGCTGTCGAACCAAGGAAGCTACGAATCTCAGTTTCATTTGTGGGTCTTGTCCATTCTTCAACAACCTTTGTTTTTGCAGGATCAACAGTTCTTCCATATTAAGATACAATATGACCAAAGAAAGAATTTTGTTGCAACCAAAACTCACACTTGATGAATTTCCCATACAATTTTTTTCTTTTATGGTTTTCAAAATAACCCTTAAATGACTTTCATGCTCCTCTTTACCTTTAGAAAAAACCAAAATATCATCAATGAAAATAGCCACAAACATATCCAAGAACTCATGGAAAATTCTATCCATAAGGTCCTTAAATACAGCAGGTGCATTGATTTGGCAAAAAGGCATATCTACAAATTCCTAATGGCCATATCTTGTATGAAACGCAGTATTTGGAATATCTGCTTCCTTTGCCTTCAACTGATGGTACCCCGATCTCAGGTCATTCTTTGAAAAATACTGATCTCTCTTGAGCTGATCAAACAAATCATAAATATGAGGTAGAGAATATTTGTGCTTAATAGTTATGTTATTCAAGGCCCTATAATCAATGAAGAGTCTCATTGAACCATATTTCTTTTTAAAAAATAAAACAGGATCACCCAATGGTGATGTTCTAGGTCAAATGAAACCTTTGTCTAATAATTATTTCAATTATTCCTTCAACTCTAACAGTTCAATTTGAGCAATTCTATAAGGGGGGTTTTGAAATTGGATTAGTATTAGGAACTAAGTCAATAGTAAATTCAACTTCCCGATCTGGTACTATTCCAGGATACTCATTAGGAAAAACATCTGGATACTCATTTACCACTGTCACATCATTAATCTGAACAGTTCCTTTGTTTTCAACAATATATGTAAGGTAACATTCATTACAATCTTTTACAAGTTTCTCATCCTCTTGATATGTTATCAAAAGTAAGGGTTTATTCTTATACACAAAATGAATTTATTTCTAAAAAGAAACTTCTTTAGCTCTACAATAAATCTTAGCATAGTTATCATAGAGCCAATCCATACCCATGATAACATCAAACTCTACTAGAGTTAAACAACAAGGTTTTCAAGTAGGTTTTTTCCACGGATAAGGATAGGAAGATTCTTATAAATTCTTTTTTCCTCAACATTTCCCCCAGGTGTTTTTACCACAAGTTCAGGAGTCATTTATTGAGATGGTATTCCCATTTTACTAGAAAGGTTTTCATAGATGAAATAATTTGTAAACCCTGAATCAAACAACACACTGGAATAATCTGAGAAAACTAACAATGTACCTGATACCACTTCATTTGTTGGCTCGTCATCTGCTGAAGTAGTTACAAAGGATTTCACCACCCCTTTCTACTTGTATTCTAACTTCTTCCCATTACTCGAGCTCTTTTTCGAACACTCATTTTCATATTGACCCATCTCATTGCACTTAAAACATTTCAATAACTGTAAATAAAATATGGTCTTACCGTCACCCTGATCTTTTTCAGTGCAATCATGAGCCTTATGTCCCATCTTACCACATCGCTAGCACTTTTCTAAATTCAAAAGAAATTCCCCAGCATGCCTTTTACAACATTTATCACAAACTGGAAAATTATTTTTCATACCATCAGACCTTTTTGAAGAATTATTCCCTTTCTCCTGCCACCTCAGTCTCTTCTTCTGTTGGTTGTTATATGACACTTGATCATCGGAAAACTCCATTTACACTGTCTCATCACATCGAACATGCTTTTCACAACTTTTGAACTCATAAGAAGCTAATTGTCTTCGATATTTTGTCTTTAATCCTGAGTAAAAATAATTGATTTTTCTATCAAGGTCTCGGATAAAATTTTGAGCATACCTTTCCAATCGATTGATCCTCTCTTTATAAGAATCCACTAAGTCATCCTCTTGCCTCAATTCCAAGAATTTTTTTCCCATCCTATGTTGAACAGCCTTAGGAAAATACTTCTCAAGAAACATAACTTTGAATTAATCACTTTCAAGAGCATCAATCTCATTAGCATCCTTGATATTTTTATCCATCGACCACCACTGATTTGCTTCACCATTCAAATGGTAAGTAGTAGGACTAACCATTTTATTGTCTGAACACCCAATGACATCAAAAATATTCTCCAGTGCTTTAATCCATGCTTCAGCTAGCACAGGGTCAGATGATCCTCTAAATGATGGGGGATGTTGCCTCATGAAATGTTTCACCACTGACATGTTCCTCTTCGGTTGATCTGGCTGATCTCGTGCATGGATACCACCACCATTTGTCACTTGATTCAACTACGCCATTACTGCAACAAACTGTTCATTTCAAACTCCGACCATCTCAGGATGCTGATTCAGAAGGTCATTTCCTTATGTATGCCTTCCAAGAAATGATTCCCTATTTCCTCTACAGAAAACCATTATGAACAAACATGTCTTAGATGAAGAAACATGGTAAACTTCAAATGCTATATCATTTCAATTTTACCATAAACAATATTTTTTGATAGTCATTTAAAATAATTATAACTCCTAAAGTTATCTAAACTGACCTCTGATTCCAACAATAAGGCCCCAGCCTTAAACATTACTTATTCATGAGTTATTTAAAGAATATACGTTGATGATCTTTTCATGTTTAGAGTTTTAGGGAATTAGATCTTAATTCATTTATTACATACCACATTTAAACAAAGCGGTTACATAAAAGATAGTTTTCATTTTTCCCATCAACGGAAACATATTTAAAATAAAAAATGGTTTCTTTCTTGACACTTCATTGACACTATCATCATATCTGTACCTTTCCCTTGACCTGTAAAAAACATTTAAAAAACTTGGGATGAGAATAAAAAGATCAATATGGTATATAAAAATATGAAAAAGAAAACATTTTTACATGTATACATAATAATCAATGAAATCATACATTACTCAAAACACATAAGCACGTTAACATACCTCATTAAATCATAATATTTATGAATAACTCAAAGAAATCATAAGACATAAAGGTAACATGAAGTATTCATAACATTCTTACATAGGGAGTAACCCTCATGATTATGTTAGGAATACCCATCACAGTATATTCCCTAAATCTCTTCAGAGAAACATTAACAATTAATCCCTTTGCATTACCCAATGCATTGGAGAGATATATCGGGCTCACCCACCCAAAATTTATCACGGAACCACCCGTATTCATAAACAATTCCCAAGAACCATATGATAATTGAATCACATAAAACATGCCTAAAGGAAACATAACATTTCCACATTTCAATCACATGATATCAATAACACATTGATATAATAAAAAAATTATCAAAACCATTTTCAATACCAAAATAAATGAATGGTAAAACATGGTATTTATTTTTCATTAAAAATAAGTTATTCCTTATAGAGGAAGCCGAAACTCAAATAATGGTCATGGTGGTGGAGTATTTGTTGTCGCCACATACGTACGAAAAAATACCCTTTTGTCGTTTTCTAAATGCTTTGTATAAAAAAATTCCTTTGGAATAGAAATAAAACTAAAAGTGGTTTATACATGGTATAAACAAATGTTGTCTATAAAAAAAAATATGCCTCAAAGAATGGAGATTGAGATGAAGTCCCTTACCTCAGGTACAACTTGACTCGATCGTTCATTAACCTCCTGAATAATAAACATGAGTTAATTTATACTTGACTAAGAACCTTTTTCAAGTTCATTATTCCTTTTTATATCACTTATTTCCATGTTATGAACACTGTGTAATTATTTAAGTTAATATTGGTCATTTTGTCGATCATTGGTACTTGAATCAAAAATAAACAATTTATAATGACAAGTGTTTCATGTATCCATTATATCCAGAGATATATTCATGATCTAGATATCATATATATCATATATATCCAGTATATACATGAATTTATAATATTAAATAACATTTAGAGGTAAGAAATGAAATGCACCGTTCATGGAGACGGTAAGCCGTACGTACGCATGAATGCTACATTCATTTCTATTTCATAATTTATGGAATGGAATTATAATGATATAAAGGTATATTATAATTCCAGTATAATATCATATATAATATCATTAAATCCTTCCTTTATACTTCCCATTTATGGAATTAACGAATCAAATCACATTGAGGGGGCGGTAGTCCGCATTTCCAAAAATGAAGATATCGCATTTACCCATAATGGAAACCATAAAGGTATGCCATAAATGAAAAATACAGAATCTTAAAGAAAAAAATAACATATTATATATCATATATAAATATAGTGACATTATAATGGCCACCTTTGAAGGTGTTAGAAGAATATTGAGCAATCATCGTTTCGTGAGGCAGAAATTCGCCATCCGCGGAAACAATATGCTCTTTAACAATTTGATATTGGTGTGTGTAAGTGTAGATCAAATAATTTCTAAAACAACAGCCTAGTATATTGAATATAATTGTGTTGTTACAAAATAAATGACTAAAAAGAGTTTTGGGGGTTGGAGAAGCAAAATAAAACAAAAGATCATTAGAGAAGACATTACATTTAAATCGGGTATCTCCTCTTGGTTTGAACCAAAAGTGTTTCTTGAAGAGATTTATGCCTAAGGTAAGGCTTATAGGATGAATATAGGGATTTTGAGAGATAAAATGAGTAGTCTTGGTAGATTCAAAGGCTTGAGAAGTGTGGGTAAGGAGGTAGAGGTGGGGGCCATTTATAAGAGGAGAGCAGGGGCACTCTTGGAAAGTTATAAAATGTTACTTTATATTAAAATGAGTTTTGGATATTAAAGGTCCCAAATTATTATATTTCAAGGATAAGGTGATAAGGGTTATAAATATACTTATCAAATAGGTCTTTGAAAAGTGTATTTATTATATTTTAAATTATATTTTCATTTTATTAAAATTCTTTCATTATTGAGGTAATCGCTGAATCATCATGATATCATAAATAATTTAAATTATTTAATGTCTAAAAATTATAAAAAAATACAATGATTTAGGAAATATCTTTATATTTACAATGAATATTTATAGTCCAAATGTTCATTAATGTAGTCTAAATTAATAATGATTTACTCAGTTGATACATTCATTAGTGATATTCTCCTTTATTTAAAAATAAAAAGATAAAGTGCCACTTTCACCCAAAAGTGATTACATGGGGTCCCTATGTTTGGAAAAAGTCATCCCATGGTCGGACATTACAAAAAAATTTGCATTAGGACACATTTTTGGGTCATTTTGAATTATTATGATATTAGTTTATTATCCATAACTACCCAATTACAAATTAATCAAGA
This sequence comes from Viscum album, assembly GCA_963277665.1. NCBI lineage: Eukaryota > Viridiplantae > Streptophyta > Magnoliopsida > Santalales > Viscaceae > Viscum > Viscum album. Next base: position 1,500,231,705 of record OY728161.1, read on the forward strand.
TAATTAATGATAATTACTGTCGTTACTATTCATAATGACCAAAAACAAAAATAGTATTAATTACATAATTTGGACCATCTGATTCCTAATATGGAATCCCTTTTACCTAATTCCAAAAATATAAATTGTAATTGTGAATTTAAAAATAATTCTCATTGTCAAAATAAATAGTGGGCTTTTTTGAAACAATATCTATGAAACGTTTGGCAATTGTTTATGCCCAATTACAAAGTAAAATAAATTATAATGAACACCATTGGATTAAATGGTAAAGCCATATTCTAATGACACTTTAAAACAAATTAAAAATATAATCTAACCATATAATTAAATTAGATGAAATAACAGTTTTGATGTAAAATGCAGTATTTTTCACTATTCATTAAAAATGAACATGGTCAGAAAAATACAAAAAATTAACCCAAGGTAAATTTCAATGTCTCAATCATTAATAATAAGTTTATTTTGACAAATAGATATTATAAAATATTCAAAATATATATTAAAAAATGGTTCTCCATCAATAGGTGGAAAAACAATCTTTTAAAAATATTTGTGTATTCTATGTTTAAGATTGGATTTATTCTCATTTTAAGCCTCTAAAACACTATATAATTCATAAATATACATAGATAAGAATATATATTATTCATTAATTACTAGGTATGTTACAAAATGTACCTTTGAAGTCTCATAAATCCTCTTGTTAAAGAAACTGTAGTGCCTACAACTATCCACGATCCTGAAAAGAAGCTTTTGATCCTGGATTTGTCCACATAGTTGTTGTAGTGGTAGAAAAAAATAAAATTTACATAAAATTCCTACTTCACCCATTTACTCAATCATTTCAACCCCACTAACCTCCTTTATCCACTCACTACCTCTACCACGATGGTTCATCAACCATCCATATGACTACAGTATAGTTGGTTGGAAAATGTCACATGATAGTTTCTCCCTCATCACTATAAAATAAACATCTCTACAATGTAGAACTGATCTTATCTATATACAAATACAAAAACGTCACATTATTTATATTTTTTACGATCATAAAAATAAATATTTCCTCCTAACCTGACACTCTAGGCGATACCTACCTTGGAATCTCATGAAATGTTCTCGAACCCTTAACATCATCAAGAATCACCAAAAGCTACATCCATGACTCATTCAAGAAAGTTATATCCACATGAACCACTATATATGGGTATAAAAACTTATCAATATGTGAATTTTCCTCTAGTTGACCATCCTTAAGAAATACCACCTCATGATAAATCCACTTCACAGAGACATCATCACTTTTCGAGTCAAACTATCAAATATTCATCAGAAACCACAATGATTATCATGATGAATACAGACTAAAATAATAGAATACATTACAATGTCAATTAACATATCTGTAGAGATAATTCAATAAGGACATGGAAACCAAAAATCATCCTTATATGATTAATGTACCAATGTTTTCCATGGAACTAGTGCCTATATATACTGAGTAAATTAGAATGTTCAAAGGGATAATGTGAATGGATTATTTATCAACCACAATAGTACTAGACTACCCTCCTGAGAATAATCTCAATTTTTTTTACCCAATTTCATTAGATCTCAAACAAAACCTCACATCTATTCAAAAGAAACTATAAACATTGGTCACAAAACAAAGAAGTTTCATAACACTTTAGGATAAGTATCTTATTTGATACCAATATATAATAAAACAAATTGATTAGGCCCAACAATCAACTACCCAAGACCACCTCCAATAGTCCAGGTGATGGAGACTAGAACAAAAATGATATATCAAATACATGGGTTGCATTAGTCCAATATAACTATACACATGAACACATTTCCAAGACTATACAATCCTTAAATGTAAAACACATGAAAAAAATTCATGAATAAAACTATAATAACAAAATCATAGTACTACATAATGTTCTAGAAAGAAACTAAAAGGTCTTAATAATATCCATTCCAAAATAGGAAAGTAAACAATGACCTAGTTAGAAGAAGGTGACTGTCGTAAAATGAACCACAAATATACACCTCAATATCTTAATCCCAATGGAGTTCTACATGTTGGTTGTCATATATGGACTCCGTAAGAAGATCTATTGTTTATATAAGACAAAACATGATTGGGTAAAACTAGTGCAAGGGTGATTATAATAATAACAAATATAGAACCTAGATATCACTATGTATAAATTATCATGAGTTATCATCTCAACAAATGATATTTCAACCATAAAGTATGTTATACAATAAGACATCTAGATATATTTAGAAGGATATAGTTTCCCACATGATTATAGCTGCTTCCATCCATAGAAATATTGTGTGGATTCTTTATAATTCTCATGAGGGATATCTTACTCTATGTGCCATGAAATCCATGATTGCAATTTACCATGAGATAATACAAATTAAATATCTATAAGCCCAAAAAATATCCCTATCATCCTAAATGGAATATATCTAAAAGATCATGATTGTCTAGGGGGTGGTAATATCCATGAACTATAATGAAGATGATGAATCCTTTACAAGGGGTCATGCAAGTTAGGTCTAAAAAAAAGTAACAGTAGATACTGGGGGAAATAATCTAAGATACACACACTATAAAACTAATAAAATATTTAAAAGACCATATCATGAAACATATATAGAGGTCAAATCAAATGGATCAATCAGGGTTCATCATACTCTATTGAAAACATCCTCATATATAAGGGATCATCACCATTGTAAATACTTGTCATGACAATTCCAAAAAACCCTACAAAGGGAAACATAAAATAAAGGATCATAGCTTCCAGACTCTTGAAAGGATTTATTATCAATGATTCTAAGGTGTATATTTTATGTATAATAGGAATACTAACCCCAGAAAATGGTGACTCAACAACACTAGACTAATCAAAATGAGTCTACATAGGGGTAACCCACTAAGATGATAACATATTTCTCAATTTAACCCTCATTTGAATATCCTGAGGGATGAAACTCAACTGATACATGTTAATCTTTACTAAAAAAATAATCTAGATTACATTAACTAGTTTCATATATTCATTTCAAAAATTACCATCATCACTTCCTTCTATATGAAAAATTTATCAATGATTACCACTATAGTTCTTAGGTCTTGGTCGGGAAAACATAAAATGATAACATGTGATTGGTCTTCATTCTGAAAGGATTACACATAAATCTACGTATATTTAAAAAATAATAAACATGAATGGTAAAAATATCATAATATAGTGATCCTCAAAAAAATACACGGGACTAACTATTTGCATTCTCAAAATAGAAACCCAGTGAAGAAGTCATATTTCACCATATAACGCTTTAATTGTGCTTTATGGGACCCACCCACAACTATAAATTAAACCCTTCATATTTGACTTGAAATTTCCAACACAATATTAAGTTCACGATGCCACATTGAGTTTGTTTATATGACGCAGTACGAAAGAAGATATGTCAGATGAAATATTTCATGAAACTAATAACTGCAATAATAAGATTTTTTTGTTATTGGGTGCTTAATGGACATGGGAAAAGATCCGAAATTTAATATCAAACATTGGTCATGAAATGGTATCACCAACAACATGGTCTGATGCGGCTAATAGATCATCAACCTAAATTCTCATTTTTTTGATATAACCAAAGAATGGATTGTAAACATTAATATTAATAATAATAATAATATTATTTTTATTTTTATACATTCAAAGGTTAAGTCGGTTTTATGGAGGTTTGTACATCACTACTATCACATTATTTCTTATTATTATATTATTTTCTAAAAATTATTATTACTATTATATTATGGTAAATGAATGAGATCAACTATCTATTTCAATGGATCTTTCATATGTGTCCCATATAGACAAATTTATATTGTTATTTAACTTAATTATGTGATTCCATATTCCACCATATTCTTTCCAATTTTACAAATATTTCATTGATTCCACTATAAAACCAAATTCATATAATCTAGACTAGCTCTCTCTAGTAACATGCAGGTTTTATTCACCTTCTCACTCATTCTGGTACAAGATCATCTCCCCACCATCGGTACACATCCCTCACCTCACATGTTGAGCATAACTGCCAAACTACCTCTGATTAATGGGTTTCCAAATCCAAAACTGATCCTCAATTGTCCCGACTAAATAAAATAGTTTCATCGATTTTTTTCCCAATGAAATAGTTCTCCAATGATTTGTGGAACAATTATTTAGAATCAAATATTTATTGAACAAGAAGTTAAAATAAATACTGATAATAACTTAGTGAAGAGTTGAAGTATAAAATCACGACAAAAAAATTCAACAAACAAACATTTGGCATTGTCCAGTTGGGCCTAGATTCATTTCTATTAGAATGATCAAAAAATATAAATAAATAAACTCATAAAATATAAATTTATATAACAAAGGATCATAATGAAATTTATAGATTTAAACTATCAATATGAGAATTAAAGTTTTATATTATTAATTCAAACTCTTAAAGGGTGAATCAAAATAATATAAATCCACAAAAAATAAATTCCATACCACAATTTGGATCAATCACTGATGAAGAATGAGCCTATAGAATTTTCATTGATGATATCCAATAATATTATTTTCATTGTAATTTCTTAAGATATATCGATCATCAATCCATGATATCAAATCATACAAACAATCCTCTACACCCTCCACTACATTATCCAGGATAGGAGGATAACACTGTGAATTTGTTATAACAATGTATTTAAAGAGTAAAAACTGGCTCACTACATCAGCATAATAATACAAAATAAAAAAGTACATTATTTATTTATTTACACCTTTGATGAATTATTCACAAACCCCCAATAATGACTACATTTATGTCTTTCCCAATGTAATCCTAACATTTTGAACTCAATAGAGGACTAATATTTTCTATATGAGATATTGATTGGTTATTATTAAAGTTTATTTCTTGAAATATTCACATAGGTAATATTGATATATTTAATATTCTTATTAAATTTAATACAACATCATCAGGTCTCATAATCGCAGATCATGATATTGAATTATTCTGAAAATACTCAATGAAATATTTCAATGACTTACACCGATATAACTGGGACACTATAATTAATTTATACCCTTATTGTTAATGGTAGGACATATATAAGCATTAACATTGTTGGACTTTTATAATTAAAATATTGATGGATAAATATATATTATTTTATCATTAAATAAACATAATTATATAATTAAAAACAAATATATGTTAAATTATTCATTATTTCAATCAATGTAATATCAAAATTAAAATCGAATCTCAAAATTTGTGGAGATGGAAGTTCACATATACCCATGAGAAATATTATATTATTCCAATAATATGAGAAGTTAATAATGAAAATATGATATAATTCTCATAGAAGTAAAATTATTTCATAAATATCATATTTATGCATTTGACCAGTAATAATGACTATGTCACACCCTGACATTAGAAATAGTTTTATTATTTTATTATTTTATCAGGGTTGTGAATTCTTTGTCGAGGTACATGCTGGACCTAGTTGAATGTTTGTGTTTTTGTTGATAAATAAGATTTTTTGTTATCACATGTATAATTCAGGAGCATGTCACAAACTAAGACAAGTTAAATAATTAAATTATCATGCATCCTACTAGGTATGTAGTTAAGTAATAAATGATTGTTATGAATTGTTAAATTAATATAAAGAATAATGGGAAAATAAATTTTTTTGAGCCATTTTAATAATGTTAATAAGAATAATAATGAGATTAATATTATTATTATTATTATTTTATTATTATTATTTCTGTTGTTACTATTTTTATTCTAATTATTATTGTTAGTTATTTTAGGTTTTTAATTAAAATAAAGGAAAACAAATAGAATAAAAAATAATAAAAATGGTGAAAGCCTAAAGTTATAACCCCCACCCCATCTCTTATATTGCATCCCCCACCATTTCCCACTGGTTCACGTTCCTCTCCTACACAGTAAGATGCTCCAGGGAGCTTAACCTTGATGCTCCTTCCCCAGTTCTTCCTCACACTACCACTCTCTCTCTCTGCTTAAATCTTCATGTTGATGCGACTAACCCCCCCCCCCCCCCACCCCCTCAGTGCCCCATTTCTAGCGTGTACCCTTTCTAAACCACAGCCTCTAGTGAGAAGTTTCATTGCCATATACTCCCTACCCCGTAGGCATCACGCCCTTTCCTCAATCCATTGACGACCTTCCCCCATTCAGTATGAGTTTGTGTATTGAGGTTCAATTCATTGAGTTAATACCTAAAATTATGTTTCATTGTGAAGTGTCAGGTTGTATTCATCTTCTACTGTATCATTTTGAGGTGTGATCAAGATCCCAAACATGTTTTGAGATTGATATATTATCACACCATGTATTTGAGGTAAGAATTTCCTTTCACTATTCTCGTAAGTTTAAGATAATCTAATTTCAGTATTTTTCACACGATATATATGTGATAAATGATGTATTACAATATTTGGATTAAATTTATTGTTGTGAAGGTGGTACTTTGAATCTTTTTTAGACTTAATTGAACTTGTTTAAATAATTTTCACACTCCTATTGTACATTTAAATGCATAATTAGCATTTCAGAGTTGAAAATGGTATATAAAATGAGGACGGGAATTAATAATGATTATTAATCATTTTAAATGAGTATTTATGGGTTTTCCAATGGTGTTTTAAATGGTTTTAAATTAAAATAATGAATAATTATGTCTTTTTAAAACGCTTTGATGTAGAATGTTAAAATATGGCTAATTTGAAATGTTTATGAAAATTGGATTTGTTTTTAATGTGAGATGTAATTTTTTTGACAAACGTTTCAAAATGTTTTTGAGTATAAATTTTTTTCTGGACAACACTTTTGAAATGTTTTATCATTTTTAGAAAAGGGTTTATTTGTGAATGTTTAAGTTCACATTTGACAATTTCATGAATTTAGTTGAATGTGTTTTTTATAAAAACACTCATTGGGTGTTTTTAATGTCTCTATTGATTGAAATGTGTGTAAATTCCTTTTGTTGGTATTCTCAAGATCCATTGTTATGGTTTTTCGGTTAGAACCCTTTATAATTTTTGCAATTTAAGGCATGAGAATTGTTCTAGGGAAGACTTTGGGTGAGACCTTTTGTGCATTATTATTCCACACCTTCTGATTGGATACTCAGATGTAATTAGTAGGATCAACCCTTTTTAAAACAAAATTAATAGGAATGTGAAATTTTGAGAGAATAGTATAATGATGACTGATGCACTGGTAGGTAATGGTATTCACTAGTGGTCCAAATATGGTGGATAAATCTAGTTCATTTATATGGTATCTTCCCTTAGTCTATCATGAGAAAAGGGTGGCAAAGAATATATTGCATTAGATTTCTTCATATGTGGCATGCTACAATAGATGGGATCATAGGTATTGGTGTCTTCTACACTATTCTTGATCCCTTGGTTTCACCTATGTCATTTATCTTTCAACATCATTTAGAAATGACTGTGTTTCTTGTTTGTAGTTTTCCATTTACCTTGTTATGTGACCTCTACGGTGCCTTCTTGTATTTTTTTTCATAGAGGTGTTGAGTTTCGTTCTATGTAAATGTACAAAATGTTTTAGAATCAAATTGATTTTATATTTTTCTTTCCACTAATCATGAAAACATCAGTTCCCCAATTTAAAATGTTATTGTCACACAATTTAAAATGAACAAGATTTTTTAAATAATGATGGGAAATGTGTTGTACAATTATTTTGAGTAAACATGTAATAAATAATATTTTCATACATTTTAGTTCAAACATGAAGTATATATTTCATTCCTTTTAGAGGAAGTTCAATGGGAAATAGATTATTAGGCTTTCCTTTTGTGTTTTAATACAAATTACTATTGTTCATTTCTATTTTAATCCTTGTGAAGATTTATTGTAGAGTTATATTTCCTTGGGAGATGGTTCATTTTTGAGTTGGAGAGTGATTATGGGGCCACATAGAGATAGTGGATTCTATTTTTGGTTAGTCTTTTGGTGTAATTTCGTTGTACTTTCTTATTCATATAGAATTGATGTTCTGTTATTTTCATTTATATTGCTGGTTCTTTTGATTCAACCCACTATTTAGTTTATTGTTTATTTATTAGGTGAAATAATTCAATTGTTTACTCTTTCATTCCCTTGGTGCCTGTCGCCAGCTTGGGAGGATCTGGAATTCCTCTCGGACCATTCCTCGAATCAGCTCGGGTGACCGATTTAGGGTTGACCCAGGTGTGTTCATGAGAAACAAAACATATATGATGTTGATGTTTAATGGATTATATTTCTAAGTGTATGTTGTATTTTGCAATTACATATGAGTGATAATTAAAAATAACATTTGATGGAATCAAGGGTAGATAATTGTAGTTAATAATTTAAAATATAATATAGGTGACATTACGATATTAAAGATAGGATTTTATAATGAAAAAAATATTAAGGGGAATAATAAGAATAAATAAAATGAAAGAGGTCATATAGTAAAATTACATTATCTATGATATAACAAATTTAGAATCCCTTTTAATATTCTTAGGTGTTTTTTATTAAGATGACAAGAAACAATACATTATAGATATATAATTTTAGATGGTAAATATGATTTGTTAGAGATACATAGCACAATTCGGTGTAATAATGTGTATAGAGGTATTTCATTTTATAATGTAATGTAGGGTCACTCTTATAGTATTTCTAAAAAATAAGATATTATAAATTTAAATTAATTAGATTGTTGATCTGAATTTGATTAATATAAATATTAATGATGATAAATCATCGAAATAAACTAATATAATATGATTTGTATATTTTTATGACTTTTAAACTGATAACACTTTAGTTTACCGCCAATGTAACCATTTTTATCAGTAACTATGGTAACACACATTTTAAATATTATTTTTTAGGAAATAATTTTTTTTAAATCATAAAAAATTTGAAATGGGATGAAATTGATTCAAATATATCCTTCCCATTAAATATTGAAATATTATAATTTTTTATATCATTTAATAATCAGTTTTGATAAACAGTACCATTAATATAATTTTATGAATTATTCATTTAACATTCCTATAATGTTATGAATAAAATTATAGAATTAGAATATATTAATTATAACCATAAATAATAAATTATTATTACCAATAATATTAATTTCACACAACAATATTACCAAAATAAATAATGTTAATTAAGAAAAAATATATTCAATTTTTTGTACTTATTTTAAATTCACTATTTTACAATTGTATAATAATTTATGATAACTATAAAATAATTTGAAATTATTTTAAAATCCCCATCTTTAGAAATATGCATTATTTTGAAAATAATTTTAATGATTCATTCAGAAATTATTTTCCCCTATGGAAACATATTTGTTAAATTGAAATTTAGATAGATGAATTTAGTTATATATATTACATAAAATAATATAAATTTATCTATCAAGGAAAAATTTCAAAAAATTTACTTTAAATATGTTTTTTGATATATATGACAGAATTTGTCAAATGTAATTTATTTCAAGATATTTTTGTGTTCTTCTTGAGAGCATATATCATTGATATATCCCTACTTTATATATTTGACCCTTTCCAATTTGAAATTTATTTACCATGATATCTATTTGAAATATTTAAAATAAAAAAAAAATATTTTAAAAAAAATTAACATTTTGATTCAAAATATTTAATCTATTTTTCATGGTACATTGTCAAGGAGTGGATGAAAATAGTAATATTAATATAAAAAAATAGTAAAATTTTTTTTTAGATAAATCTATTTTGAAGAATTTTTTTATATCTAAATAATGATTTATTATGATTCAAAAGGAATAAATTATATTAATAAGAAAAATTGGATTATATTTCACACTATGAATAGATATACAAATTTTATGGATGTTTAGATCAATTTAATTTATTATATAAAATGATAGTATTTTAAATTTTTTTATACTTAAGTATTCACTGAAAAATTAATCATTTCAAAAAAATAACAAATGTTCACTAGATATAAATATCAATATGATGATTTCAAAAATTATTTTCGTATTATAAAATAATTTCTTTTAGAAATTTGGGATAATTTTATTATAATTTCCATGCATGGAATGCAATAAACCACATTAATGAAAAAAATTATTTTTTAAGCGTAAAATGAAATCGGTAAAAAATAAATTATTATTTAGTAAGAATTTATGAATAAATTTAAATTTTATAGTTCCATTATATATATATATATCATAATGTAGTTAATGTTTTCATTAATTCAAATTGATTATCTAGCATAAAACGATCACATCTAAATAATAATTTTAATAATATATCTCCATTTGAATAATTATTAGTGTTTCATGTTAAGTAATCCTTAGAAATTATTAATATTATAAACAAATTGTGAACATAATTATAATAACCCCAATATTCTACCATCAGTAATCCCATTGTTGATGATTAACATAGAGTGTATAAAATTGTCACAAATAGAAGAATATGTCCTCTATTGAAAATGATTGATCAAGACATAGAATATAAACAATAAATAATCTCTGTTATATTAATAAAATAGTGAACTAAAAACATCCTATAAGATAAAAAATAAGACACTCCAATGTAAACACCCAAAATCATCCCCGAGGTAGTGACATGGATGAAACTCCAATGTACATGCAGGTAATGTCTGTCAAATTACTCATAGTCCACCTTTGAATCTAAAAACCACATAGTCTATAAATGTTGTGAGATTAACTTGTATGTTAGGTAAGATCATATGCATGGTCTCCCATGCACATGTGAAAATATAATGTTATGTCACTAGTTATTATTCGATAAAAAAACAACATCTAAATAGTCCAACTAACCAATCCCATTATCAGTTTGACAAGGTCACAAAATAAAGAAACCAATAATCATAATATATTATGAAATATATTGATAAAATAATGCCCAAAATAAATTTTCTAATGATCTTCAACAATCATTCCCCCATATTGAACACCCCCACACTCATATCAATTCCAAATAATCAATAATAAAAACACCATGGAAACAACATCATACCAAGATCCCCATATGAAACTAGTCATCACATCCATCCAAAATAAACATGGGAATCCCCATAATTTCATGTATAACATGTGAAATAATTTATCACATTAAAATCTACTCATAAAAACTTCATGATATTTATGATTATAAGGCATCCTGAACATAATGGACATCTTCTTTGTTCCAATCCCAAAAATGTATGTCCCCACAATGAACCACCAGAGAAATATCATTTTCCAAATTATGTTTCCACCAAATATGAAGGCCATCATAGCTAGTGTATTAGATTCAAATTTGGAATGGTGATTTTGGAAAGTGATTTTTCGACCACCTTTCCTCATTATCCTAGATGTAGTAATGAACAACTTGAAATCGTATGGACGTCGATATATATTTTTCAAAACTGGTTGGGATTATATAGATATCCAGATTAATAAATATTAATAATTAAAAAATCCCATGTAATGGAATAAATTAATTCGAACCATCATAACTGAAAATTTCACAATAAGTTTGTAAAATATCTACAACCTGTAGTCTCTTTACATTAAATAAGAAATCCAAAAACACATTCCATTTCAGTATCACAATTTAATTCTTATTCGATCACTTAATATAAATTTATGCAACATACCACATCACATCACCATAAAATATATTATCTCTACATTTCAACCACAAATGACAATATACACAGCTCTCATTTTAGTCCACATTCCCCTTATAAAAAAGATATATAAATTAGATATAATAGATGAAAACAACCAAACATCTCAAAAACTCCACTACAAAAAATACACACATTACAATCAGTATACTTCAAAATATAGTATTATGACATGGAAGTAATTTTTTTCACTATTTTCAAGGGAGTTATCCAATATGAAACATCGCAGACTCAAAATGCCAAAGGATGTAAACTAGAAATGATGGGATGATAGGTGTAGTAGGGAGGTTATACCCACACAGAGTAAAATAATGGTACTGGTATGAGTAATAATATATAACATGCAGTAGAAATTACAAACTCATTAGACTCAAAATAGACCCACATATTGAAAGAATAATCAATAATAGATAAAAAAAGAAAAACAGAAACTATAGTAGTAGAAAGTAGACAAATAGCAGGACACAAATCAATTTCACAACTTCTAAATGACAAGAATTCATCCATAATAGGTCATACTTGGGAATATATATTTATATATATAAATGGATAAAATAGATAACAAAAAATTTCTAAATATTAATGTAAGAATGGTAATGTATATAAACAGATACTAAACAAGTAATATCTATCTTGGCATGACCTCAAGGTCAATACCATCTCCATGAAATAGCTAATATAATTCAGCTCCTAAAGCTGGTCTCTTTACTACATGTAAATCTATAAAGTCTACATGCATACCGAATTGCCTGTGTAGGGTGTGAGATGAATATTAGTAAGATATCACCCAATGGTGTGTACCTAATTTAAGTGATTAAGAATTCATGCATGTATAAGAAGAAAAGTAAATAGTACAATGCTCAAACAAACATAAACTCCACTAGTGCTCAGCATCCACCATGGAGTGTCACTTTCTTTAGCCAATGTTGGAATATCTATCATCTAACCCAGTGCCATGTGCCTCCTGATACCTCGTGTCTCATGTACTGAAATCCAGAAGGCATTCCAATAAAATTGTAACCCTCCCTGAAACCCAACGTCTACAAGTGAAAAAACAACCGATGGAGCACTGCTGCATGTCTTTAAATAATACATGGAAGAACAATTATGTTTGATCTCAAATACTAATCAATGGAACATCAATTTTTGTCCTCAATTAATAATCGGAGGAACAATGATTTCTTCCCTTGATCTCGTAACTCGGTAGCCTCATACCTACCAACTGTAGGCTCCTAACCTTCCACATGGATTCCTATATAAATCACCACCAAACCAATAGTACCTAAACCAAAAATATGAGGGGCCTCTACCCACACGAGTGGTCAAAACCACCTCATCAAGGAGTCAGCCAATGTTCACATGACTCAAATCACTGGTGAGTGGTAATAAACAAATAGAGAACCCAATTCACAACATCTTTGAATCAATGTGTCCCTGCGACCATGTCTCTCATGTTTAATTTCCTAGCCATCTAAGTATCCTGAGTCATTCCCATATTTAAAATTGTACTGCCTCATACTGATGTCCATGATTCCCAATCCTTTTCTTAAACCCCTTAAGTAATCTAGGCCAAGCCCAACATGTTATCAACATCACTCATGAATATCTGGTCCATGCCCCACAAAACCCCAAGGGTTCCATTATTTGAAATATAAATCACTACATATATATATATATATATAAACAATAGAATCATTTAAATAGGAAAACCCATTTAAATTGTTTATTTTCACTGCCCATGTTTTTTCTCATACCTGCTCTGAGGTTTGAAGGCCTATAGTAAACAAAATCATTCTTAAATAGTTTAAACATAGCAGTTCAGTAAAATAAATTCAATTATAACCATTTTCACCCCTAACAGAAATTCCCCAAACGAGAAACTACATCTAACCCAGCCCAATGAACCCCCATAAGGATTAAAGTAAATTAAATATAATTAAAACATGGGTCTCGCACAACACCTGATGTTGTGATAAAAAGAAACATCCCCAAATGCATACAAGAACACAAAAAAAGATATTCAACACCTACATGAGACTTGTAGACGTAGGAACATCTGATATCGGGCTCTAATTTTAAGTAAATCATTTTAGATCTATATTTTTTTTAAATATCAGAAATTATACTTGAATGGAAATTTTGGCGTGTGAGGAAGAGGGTCTAGAATGGAGTAGTTTGTGTGGGTTTCACCTCTATGAGTCGGTCCCACATAAACTGACAGATTGAAGAATGGATATCAGATGAAAAATCTAGGAGAAGAATCATTTTCAGCCTCCTAGAGTGTCATTGCCTGAAAACGAGGAAGAAGAAGGTATTTCTGTAAATGAGACATGACACTATTTCATATAAGAAAAAAAATTAAAGTACACGACATTTATGAAGAACTACACGCTATGTAGTATCCTTTTTCATACTGTGACTTAAGAGGAGGTAGAAAAATGGCATGGATGGGCCAAATGGGTCTGCATATGACTAAGATTCATCGGATACATGGAAGAAAGATTAATGATATGTCATGTAACACTATATGCCATGTAGCAGGAAATTCTTACACTGTCACCACACGACAGGTATTGGGCCAGTATGTGGCCAGTACATACCTAACATACATACGAAATTTACATTGGAGTACACGAAGTGTAATTTAGTAATTTACAGAACATTCTATGTTTTCCCAATTTTCTTAGAAACAAATCAAAAATTAAAACAGGGATATGATTTTGACCCATTCTAAAACCCCAGGTTCTTACAATCTCCCCACCATAATATATGAAACCCCATGAGATTTTATGAGATATATTATTTTTAATTTCTTTTGTGTTATCTATTATACACTACACCAACATTAGCTTGTACTATAGACAACACTGTATTATCTTGTAGTATATGCAACACTGTTCTTGGCTCATGTAACACACAATTTCAAATTCGTTTTGTGGATATTATTCTACGCAACATTAAGTATAGATTTTGTTTAATTTATAAATGAAATATGTTTTGATTATGTTATACGCAACACCAAATGGAGGCTTCAATACACGCAGCCCTGGCATGGCTTGCATTACACACTATCAAGACCTTTGATATCGTGTGTAGTACACAATACCAAGTTTCACTAAACGATATATTATTATAATATTATTATGAACTAGACATTATGAATCGAAATACCAAATTTTTTAAATTTTATAAATTTTATATTCCAAAATGGACTTCATTTTTTGATTCAGAATATCAAAATTATCATAGGGTGAATTTTTGGTATTTTTCTGAAAACATTCAATTTTTAATGAATAGTGAAAACACTTGGTTACTATTTCAAAACCAACATTTTATTTAAATAATTATTAATTTTATTTAAAAACATTTGGTCAAAATTGATTCATATTACATATATAAGTTCAATTTAATTCATTTGAGTCATTTTATAATAATTTTAGATATATAAAATTTTATTGAACTTTTTACCGTCTTTTACCAACCTCTAGGAGAATTTGAAAATTTACATAAAACGTAATTTTACCGCTTCTGTGAGTGGAATTTCGAAAATATGAGATACATGGTTAATATGAAGGAGTAAAATGTGGTTCAATAAGATAAAAATATTTTTTTTGAATAGTAACTTTTTACTTTTATTTACCACGGTTAAAAGTAAATAGGGTAATTATTGGAAAAATGATATTATTATTACCCTAACACATGTCCTAATTCTATTGGATAAGATAAATTCGACCAAAAACAAACTTAGGAATAAAATATTACCCTTTATTTTCACTTGGAATAGATTAGAAGACTTATTTTTATTTTATTTAAAGAAGATTTAAAATAGTTAAAATAAAAGTTTAATAATTAAACATTTTTAATATAGCATTATACATAAGATAAATTTGACAATAAATATTAATTAAAAAGATAAAATTTTTTCTACATAATGGTTTTATATTTATAATTTTTAGACATTAAATAATCTATTATATTTATGACACAATGATGATGACGTAATTACCTTATTAACGAAATATTATCATAATTGATGTCATAAATACCCAAAATAATTGTAATTTGAGACTTTTAATGAATTGAAATAATTTTATAGGTTAAAATGAAATTTTATTATTGATTCAATTAACTTTGTTAGAACTAATCATGTTGTTATAATTTTCACAAAAATCAATTACCAAATAGTGTAAAAATTGACATAAAATAGTTTTTAAAACAAATATTATATTATTAATAGTTATTATATTCCTAAAAATCTAAGGTTCTGCCAAATGACACAGATAAAGTTATATATATTAATAATGAACCACTTTCAGTTTTTTTTTGGCTTGATATAGTATCTTTATTAACAATATAGTGTAAGTAAACAAGATGACATTGTAAAAGTTTAATTGTTTAACTTAGAGATAAATCTAAATGATAAGATTAAAATAGTAACCTAAACTTGTTTAAAACCTATTCGTTGAGAGGATTTTTACCCTCCCTCACTTTAGCTTCTAAATAAATAAATTTCGAGCTATTATAAAACGGAATATGAATTTATTATAAAATAATATATTAAATTTTTCCAAAGGTTCCCCTCTCCTCCCTTATAAAAAGGGCACCCCTTCCCTCTTCTATTCACACCTGTTTGAGCCTTGAAGCTCAGAAAACCCCTAAAGATTCCCCTTCTCAACCACTCTAGTTAAATAATATAGGTTCTATTATTCTCAAAAGACCAACTCTAGTTCCCTAAGAAGAAGTTTAAAGGAGGTACATTGAGGAAGAGATAATCTATTCTACCAACTCTTTCAAGTTTCATTCTTCTTCTACATCCTATTCGTTAGTTGTTTCATTATAAAGTATTAAAATCAGTATTAATTATATACTAATGTGTTATTATAAATATGAATTAACCCTATTTCACCTTCTATCCATCCTATGGAAAACGGAATCACAGCGCGTGCGTACGTACGAAATACCGTCTCCATGCCATGGTGTAAACAGTTTTCTACAACCACCGTACATGGATGGGTATAATGGTGTAAATAATAAATATATATGATTATTATAACATTATACTGATTCGAAGATATTATATCATCCACTCCAATTATATTCAATAAATATGGGAATGATATAATCGCTCATGCATACGTACGGATTGCCATCTCCACGACACGATGAGATTAATTTTCCATGTTAACAAATCAAAAATGATTATAAAGTATATATAATAAGTAATCATAAATATATGATGTAATAATGATACTATATTCATTTATATATATATATGTATTTCATCTACTTAAATCCATTCAATTTAATAAGGAAAAGAAAAAAAGTGTTCCTGCATACGTACAACCTACTGTCTCAATAAACGATGTATTTCATTCTATTTATCTATATATTATATATATGTATATTATGAATATATATTATACATAAATCATGTTTAATATTCTGGAATTATGTAATCATGATCTAAGTAATCATATTCAATACTACAAGTCAAAACATAGCTGATAAATGAAATGATTTTTCACAAAACACTACTTTAACATGGAATTGACAAATGAACAGATAATATAAATACATAAGTGAATAATATATGATATAATAAATATTATTATGGTTATTTTACAATTTAATAATATTTTTAATCCCTCTATACAAGAGTCTCAGACACATAAGAACGAAATTGGACATATGGTAAGGGATAATTATTCCAATCTCGTTCTTATCTGAGATTGTTTATTTGTAAGTATTTACTTGGGTTATTGTTATAATCCATGTCAATGTTTTATAAAAGTGTTTTTATGTATGATTAATGTCCATTTTACCCATTTTTGACTTTTACCACATGTTATGATGGTAATATTTCTTTTTTTTTACCATAAAGGGAACTTTTTTACTTTTCCGAAAAAAGTACGAGGATAATATTTTTTTAACTTATACGACATGAACATATTTTTATTATTTTATAACACCTTATTTTCATGAATCATACTCTACAAGATTTCATGATTATTTTCAACAAAACCCTTTTATTTAAAAATTGCAAGGAATATTTTGAAAATAAAATTATTTTGTGAAAGAAAGGATATTTTCCTCACGAATTCATTTCAAGTGTTTTATCAAAACCATTTTCCATAAAAGATGACATTATTTCATATGTGTATGTTTCAATTATAATTTCTATATGATTTACATGGTTTCATTTTTCTTATGATGAAATGTTATATTTTTTTTGTATGGATTATGTAATGATGGGATGATGTTTATGAAACCCATTTTATACTTTTGGAAATGATGAATGATTTATGTTTATGATGTGGCACAAGCATGAATGATTTTATTATGAGATGGGGGGACCTATATCTCCCTCCATTGAACTGGGTAATGATTTATATCTCATAAGATATACATGTATATAATGGTAAGTTAATCCCGTTCAGTGTTACAAGACTCAAACAAGGAGTGAACTCGATTCAGAAATGAACTTTATCTACTAAGATGGTCTTGGTAGAAATGCCATGGCTAATGTGGAAATTATATCATGTGATTAATGTTTTTTACACAATTAAATGTTTTATTCCCATCCTATTTTATCTTGATTAATGTTCCTTTATGATATATTCCTTACATACTGCAATGATTTATTTCAAAACTCAAGATTTTGATTTGTAAACATTAGGTTCATGTTTTGAAGATCAAATGTGTATGGTTTGTTTTATTTTCTCTATGAATAACCTTACTGAGCACTTGATCTCACTGTTCATATCTTTTATTTTACCCAGGATATAAAGAAACTTTTTTGGTAAAAAAAAAGGGGAAGATCTTTATGGGAGATGTTGAAGATCTTTCACCACGATTAGAAGATTATGTTTCATTGTTTCTAAAGACACTAAACTATTATGGTACTTGTTTGTTTTTTTATGTATTAATTATTCCACAAAAGTAATGTAATGTCCATGTATATCATGTTTTGGGTCTCTATAGTTGGTATTAGAAGAATTGTTTAGTTGTTCTTTGGAAACTAGGATGTGAAAATATTAGTGAGATACCTAGAGATAATTCTATGGTATGCCTAGGGTTGTCCTAAGGATAAGTATAAGAATAGTTTTTAGTCCTAGAATTATGGTAACAATCATAGAATTATCCCTAAGATGTAATATATTGAAGTTACTCCCCATTTATTATATTGTTTTCCCTATAATTATTTGTGCCTCTCCCACTATTATTTTTGGGGTTTAGACTATGGATAGAACCCGAAGGAATCATGTTGATAAATGTAATAGACAATGCAATGATTGTCCTCTCGAGCAACCAAATTCTATGTGATACGGAGTGAAAAATATTATTTCTATACTAACACAAGCTATGAATAATTCTGGATTTCCAAATGATTAAAGAAGAAAACAACATT
The DNA here is from genome assembly GCA_963277665.1 of Viscum album. Classification (NCBI taxonomy): domain Eukaryota; kingdom Viridiplantae; phylum Streptophyta; class Magnoliopsida; order Santalales; family Viscaceae; genus Viscum; species Viscum album. The sequence goes on from OY728161.1 coordinate 1,500,250,962, forward strand.
TTATTGTGTCCTTCATTAGGCAACGTCCACCCTATTTCAATGGATATTCTGATCCACTAGTTGCTGAAAAATGGATTAGTACCATTAAAAAGATATTTTCCATACATCACTGTTCAGAACATGAAAGAGTTATTCTGGATATTTACCGTTTAGAAGGTGAAGCAGATCAATGGTGGACTCAATTTAAGAATATGTGGCCCCGAGATGAAATTGATCCATGGAATGGGATGAGTTCAAGAACATATTTTTCAATAATTACTTCCTTCGTATTCTTCAAAAAAATATGTAAAAGGATTTCCTTGAGCTTAAGAAAAAGGGTGATGAATATGTTGGTATATACGAAGTGAATTTTATAAGGAATTCAAGGTATGCATCAGGCTTTATCATCCAACCTGAATGTAAAGTTGATCGATTATTCAGTGGCTTAAAACAAAGTCTCTGAAGGGAATTAGCTATAAGAGACTTCAGTAGCTATGAATAAATTGTCCATTGTGCTATCAAGGTATAAATAGAAGATGGTGTTACATATCCATCTAATGGTTTTGACAAGAAACAAAATATGGAGTTCAAGGAGGAATCTCAAAATAATGGTGAAAATAAGATGAATGTTTCTTTATGGTCAATGTGTGGAAAGAAGCATGGTGGAAATTATCTTAAGGTGACTAGAAAATGTTTTAAGTGTGTAAAATACGGTCATCAAGAAGCTGAGTGTCGAATTAATGGAAAAACTGTTTCTATTGATTTGAATAAAGAAAATACTGCAGAGAACTCACCAACAACACTTCAATGCTTCAAGTGAAAGGAAACGGGGCATTATGCTAGTCAATTCCCTAATCCAAGGGTTAATGACAATAAGTGTGAGAAACATCATAAGGAAAAGGATAATGGGAAGTAAAATGTGATCACAATTTGTGATGTTGAGTATTACAATGATGTTGTGCAATGATTTAGTGTTTATGTAATTGGATTTCAATATAGTATCTTGTAATCTCATTTATGGCATCGTGGAATTTTGGAATATCTATGTATTGGTTTTCAATAATTATATGTTACCGGTAACCATGAAAAGTGATTGAAATATTTTTGTAAAGAAAATGATATGCAGATAAGGACGTGATAAAGAAAAAAATTGAAATGAGCTCATCCCTAATATAAGGGAAAATTTGTATCATGGTTTCAGTATATATAAATTTGGGGATTTTGGTATGTGGAAAGTGTTAATTTTTTACAGCATTCATGTTTTCACTACGGTTTAATGGGTATTCCTTTTTCAAGAGAATACTCGATTAAGTTATTCACATGTTTTTAATTTGACCAACAATATATATAATATGATATATGTGGGATATATGATGGTATTCATATGCTCGGAAGATGACATTTCTAGTAGTTGTTTTATTTATACTATGAGCTTGAACAGAAGTATTTTGGATAATCCTAATGATTAGAATGGATTATGATGTATATAAGTCAGTATTGTTTAAGGATAGATCATTTTTCAATATTATTTATGGAATGTTATAATAATGTAGTTTAAATAAAGAACAACCTGCAGAACGGGCGACAACACATCGCGTCAGATAGGGCTGTGGGAATCGATCCCACAACCGAAGTGCGACATGCCTTTATCGCATACCATCGGCCTACAATAAGTCCCTGGTTTGTAGAAACTAGTTTTATTATATTAAGCAGTATGATATATCAAGTATTAGTCCATTTTTGTAACCATATCTGATTAATCTCTCCATAGATGGACTTATGTATATAACTTTTTGTACGCTTTTTTTGAGATAGATCGAATGACCTATCATTCCATCGCATGATCTTATAACACTTCACGAATTAAAAATTAAACTTCATTTCTTTAATATATGATGTTTAAATTATTCAAGGAACAACCAACAGTGAGATTGTACCAAAATCAAGAAATTATTTCTTCTAATTCCTAAATTTTCAACTTTAGGGAAATGATTTTTTAAACAAAAAATGGTGTCCTATTTCCATCATATCTGATGAATCATATGGTACCTTATATCACGATAAATTTCTGTATTTGTGATTGTTGTATTTTTCATAGACATTTTCTCAACCACTCTCCATTAGAACATGATGGTTAGATTTCTCTTCCATATCCATATGTGCACCTATGTTATCCTATCTGGAAACCCATTGATGAGTTAATATGGGTAACCGTTACATTTAATAATTTACAAAATGATGACTTAGTATTCCTTTTTACAATTTGAGTTTCTATGAATGAAACTTTAAAGTAGTAAACCATTTATATCCCTGACGAATTTCGAGGGCGAAATTCATTTTCAGGGGGTGGAATGTAACACCCTGAGATTTTATGAGATATATTATTTTTGATTTCTTTGATGTCTTCTTTTATAATATACACAAAGATGCTCTTGTACTATATACAACAGCGTATTAGCTTTCCATATACACAACACTATCCATGGCTCTTGTTACACACTATTTCAAGTTCGTTTTGTGGAAATTATTCTACGTAACCTTAAGTATAGATTTTGATTAATGTATAAATGAAATAAATTTTGATTATGTTATACACAACACCAAATGGATATTTCACTACACGTAACCCTAACATGGCTTGCATTACATTCAATCCTTACATTCTTCGATAGCATGTGTAGTACGCAATACCATTTTCCAGTAACGAGATATTTTTATAATATTATTATCAACTTGCCGTTATGAATAATAATACCCAATTTTTTAAATTTTATAAATTTTATCTTTAAAAATGGACTCCATTTTTGGATTCGGAATATCGAAATTATCCTAGGGTGAATTTTTGTTATTTTTCTGAAAACATTCAATTTTTTATGAATAGTGAAAACATTAGGTTTCTATTTAAAGAATGAATTTTTCTTTAAATAATTAATTTTTCATTTAAAATTTTTTATGTAAATATTGATACATATTACCTATATATGTTCAATTTAATTAATTTGAGTTATTTTAAAATAATTTTAGATATATAAACAAATTATTAATCTTTTCACCGTCTTTTACCCACCTCCTAGGAGAATATGAAAATTTGCATAAAACATAGTTTTACTATTTCTGTGAGTGTAATTTTGAAAATTCAAGAGACACAGTTAATATCAAGGAGTAAAATGTGGTTCTATAAGATAAAAATAATTTTTGGTGAATAGTAAATTTTTACTTTTATTTACCATGGTTAAAAGTAAATAGGGTAATTAAGGGTAAAAATGATATTATTATTACCCTAACACATGTCCTAATTCTATTGGATAAGTTTAACTCTACCAAAAAAACCTTCGGAATAAAATATTACCCTTTAGGTCCACTTGTATTAGATTAGGACAATTGTTATTATATTATTTAAAGAGGAGTTCAAATAGTTAAAATCAAAATTTAATAACTAAAAAATTTTAATATGTGGTTATATATAAGATAAATTAGACTATAAATATTAATTAGAAAGATTAAACATTTTCCTACATTATAGTATTTTATTTATAATTTTTAGACATTAAATATTTTAATTTATTAATGACACAATGATGACGACGTAATTACCTTATAAATGAAATATTAGCATAATTGATGTTATAAATACCCAAATAAATGTAATTTGAGACTTTTTTATTAATTCCAATAATTTTATTAGGTTAATATGACAAATAAGTATTGATTCAATTAACTTTTTTTGAACTAATAATGTTGTTTTAATTTTAAAAAATTCAATTACCAAATAGGGTCAAAATTGAAATAAAATAGTTTTAAAAAAATATTATATTATTCATTTTTATTACATTCATAAAAATATAAGGATCATCCAAATGACTTAGATAAGGTTATATATATTAACAATGAACCACCTGGGGTTCTTCTGTCTTGTTATAGTAAGTTTATTAACCATATAGTGTAAGAAAACAAGAAGACACGGTAAAAGTTAAATTATTAAACTTAGAGTAAAATCTAAATGATAAGGTTGAAATAATAACCTAAACTTGTCTAAAACCTATTGATTGAGAGGATTTAGACCCATCCCAACTTTATCATCAAAATAAATCAATTTTTAGTTATCATAAAACCAATTATGACTTTATTATAAAATAATATTTTATGTTTTTCCAAAGGTGCCCCTCTCCTCCCTTATAAAAAGGGCACCCCTTCCCTTTTCTCTTCACACCCTTTTGAGCCTTGAAGCTCGGAAAAACCCTGCCAATTTCTATTATCAACCTCTCTAGTTATATCATATAGGTTTCTGGTCTTCTCAAAAGACCAACTCTAATGCCCAATGAAGATGTTTAAATGAGGTGTGTCGAGGAAGAGGTAATCTCTTCTACCAACACTTTTGCGTTTCTTTCTTCCTCAACATCCTCTTATTTAGTTGATTCATTATAAATTAATTACATAAGTATTAATTATATACTTATATGTTATTATAAATCTGAAATAAAAATACTATTTCACCTTCTATCCATCCTACGGAAAACGAAATCATCGCATGTTCGTACGTATGGAATACCATCTCCACAACATGGTGAAATCAGTTTTTCTACCACCACCTTACATGGATGGGTATAATGGTGTAAATAATAACTATATATAATTATTATAACATCATACTGATTCTAAGATATTATATCATCCCCTCCAATTCCATTCAATAAATATGGGAATGATATCATCGCTCGTGCGTTCGTACGAATTATCGTCTCCACAATGCGATGAGATTCATTTTCCATGTTAACAACTCAAGAATGATTATACAGTATATATAATAAGTAATCATGAAATATATGACTTAATAAGGCTACTGTATTTATGTATATATATGAATTTTATCTACTTAACTCCATTCAATTCAATAAGGAAACAAAAAACAACGTTCATGCGTACGTACGACCTACCATATCCATGAACAGTGTATTTATTTCCATTTATCAATCTATTATATATATGTATATTATGAATATATATTATATATAATTCTTGATTTATATTTTGGAATTAAGATATCATGATATAAGTAAACATATCAATAATTACAAGTCAAACCACGGACGATAAATGATATGATTTTAACTAAAACGCTACTTTAACATGGTATTGACAGATGAACAAATAATATAAAGTTGTAAGAGAATCATATATGATATAAAAAATATTATTATAGTTATGTTACAAGTTCATAATAGTTTCAAACCCACTATACAAGAGTCTCGGAGACATACCATTGAAATTGGACATAAGGTAATGGATAATTATTCTAATATTGTTCTTATCCGAGATTGTTTATTTGTAAGTATTTACTGGGGTTATAGTTATCATCCATGTCCATGTTTTATAAAAGTGTTTTAATGTATGATTTAAGTCATTTTTACCCATTTATTACTTTTACCGCATGTTAAGAAAATAATAATTTTTTTACCATACGAGGAACATTATGAATTTTTTGACAAAAGTACGTGGAGAATATATTTTTTAACTTATACGACATAAAAAGATTATTATGGTTTTAAAGAGCCTTATTTTCATGAAGCATAATCTACATGATTTCATCATTATTTTCAAAAAATACATTACTTTTAAAATTGCATGGCATTTTGTGAATGGAAAAAAAATGAAGAAAAAAGGATATTTTCTTTAAGAATTCATTTCAAGTGTTTTATTAAAACCATTTTCCATAAGAGATGGAATTATTTCATATGTTTTTGTTTCAAGTATAAATTATCTATGATTTACATGGTTTCAATTTTTTTATTATGAAATGATATATATTTTTGTATGGATTATGTTATGATTGAATGATGTTTTTGTAGCCCATTTTATACTTTGGGTAATGATGAATGATTTATGATCATGTTGTGGCACAATTAAGAATGATTTATTTATACGATGGGTGGGACCTATATCTCTCTCCAATGAATTGGGTAATGATTTATATCTCCTGAGATAGATATTTCTAGAATAGTAAGTTAATCTGGTTTAGTGTTACAGGACTGAAACGTGGAGTGAACTCGATTTAGAACGGGACTTTGTCCACTATAATCGTCTTGGCAGCAATTCCTTGGCTACTATGGAAATAATATCATGTGCTTAATGGTTTTTCACAATTAAATTTTTTATTCCCACTCTATTTTATCATTATTAATGTTCCATTATGACCTATTCCTTACGTACTGCTATGATATATTTCACAACTCATGATTTTGATGTGTAAACATTATGTTAATGGTTTGAAGTTCAAAATTTTATTGTTTGTTTTATTTCCCCATTCATACCCTTAATGAGAATTTGAGCTCACCCTTTATATTTTTTCTTTTCACCAGGATATAAATAAAGGTTTTAGGTAAGAAAAAAACGGGAAGATCTTTATGGGAGATGTGGAAGATCTTTTACCACGATTAGAAGATTATGTTCTATGTTTCCAAAGTCACTAGACTATTACAGTCCTTCTGTGATTGTTTTTGTTATGTATTAAGTATTCCACAAACGTAATGTAATGTTGAATTTATCTTATGTATAACACTATATTAAAAAAAATTAGTTATTAAACTTTAATTTTAACTATTTCAACTCTTCTTTAAATAAAATAATAATAAATGTCCTAATCTAATCCAAGCGGACCTAAATGGCCATATTTTATTCCTAAGGTTGTTTTTGGTCGAATTAAATTATCTAATAGAATTAGGTCATTTTTTTGGGTAATAATATATCATTTTTACCCTTAATTACCCAATTTACTTTTAACGGTGGTAAAAAACATTAAAAGTTATTATTCACAAAAAAATATTTTTATCTTATTGAACCACATTTTACGCCTTCATATTAACTGTGTCTCACAGATTTTCAAAATTCCACTCACAGAAGCAGTAAAATTATGTTTTATGTAAATTTTTAAATTCTCCTAGGAGGTGGGTAAAAGACGGTGAAAAGTTCAATAAAATTTATATATATATAATTATTATAAAATGACTCAATGAATTACATTGAACTTATATAGGTATTATGTATCAATTTTCACATAAAATAAATTGAAATAAAATAAATAATTATTTAAATAAAAAGTTGGTTTTTAAATAGTAATTTAGTGTTTTCACTGTTCATAAAAAATTGAATGTTTTCAGAAAAATACCAAAAATTCACCTGAAGATAATTTCAATATTCTGAATCCAAAAATGAAGTCCATTTTGAAAAATAAAATCTCAAAAAAGTGGTAATTACTATTCATAACGGTTAGTTCATAGTAATATTATAATAATATCTCGTTTAGTGAAACTTGGTATTGCATACTACACACACAATCGAAGAATGTCTTGATTGCGTGTAATAGAAGCCATGTATGGGTTGTGTGTAGTGAAATATTTGTTTGGTGTTGCGTATAACATAATCAAAAGTTATTTCATTTATACACTAAACAAAATATAAACTTAATGTTCTGTACAATAATTTCCACAAAACGAACTTGAATTTGTGCGTAACACGAGCCAAGAATAGTGTTGCATATAGTAGAAACTAATACGGTGTTGCATATAGTAAAATCTAATCTTGGTGTAGTGCATAATAGAAGACATCAGAGAAATTAAAAATAATATATCTCATAAAATCTCGGGGTGTTACATTCTATACCCCTTAAAATGAATTTCACCCTCGAAATATTTCGAGGTTATAAATGGTTTACTACATGAATGTTTCTTTCATAGAAACCCAAATCATAAAATGGAATACTAAAACATCATTTTAAAAAGGGATGTTAGAATCATAACTGTCACCCAAAGTAACTCAGCCCTGGGATTCCATATATGACAACATAAGTAAAAATATGGATATGAAAGAGAAATATAACCATGAACTTTTGATGAAGAGTGGTAGAGGACATGGCTATGAAAAATAAAACAATCACAAAATCCATAAATTTTTTATGATCTAAGGTACCATCTAATTCATAAGATATAAGGGCACTAGGAAAACATTTTTGGCTTTCAAGATCATTTCCCTAAAGTTTAAGAAATTGGAATTAGAAGAAATACTTTCTTGATTTTGTTACAATCTCAACGTTGGTCATTACATGGACAACTTCCACTTCATAACTTAAAAAAATGAAGTTGAATTTGTCATTCGTGAAGTGTTAGCAGATCATGTGATAGTATGATGGGTCATTCCATCTATCTCAAATAAAAGGTTAGAAAAAGTTATCAAAAATACAAGAGTCTATCTATAGTGAGATTAATCATATATGGTTCCTAAAATGGACATATAATTCATATATCATACTGCTTAATATAGTAAAACTAGTTTCTACTAACCAGGGTCTTCCTATAGGCCAGTGGTATGCGATAAATGCCTGTCGCCCTTCAGTTGTGGGTTTGATTCCCACAGCCTTGTCCGATGCGATGGGTTGTCGCCTGTCCTGCAGGTTTTCCTTTTTCTAAAACTACATTATTATAACATTCCATAAATAATATCGAAAAAAGTTCTAGCCTTAAACAGTACTAAGTTATGTCCAACACAATCCATTCCAATATTTAGGATTATCCAAAATACTTCTGTCCAACCTCATAGTACAAAGAAAACATAACTAGAAATATCATCTGCCATGCATGTGAATACCATCATTTATCCCCCATATGTCATACAATATATCATTTTGGTCAAATTACAAACATGTGAATACCTTAATCATGTATTCTCTTGAAAATTGAATAACCATTGACTCTTAGTGATAACATGAATGCTGTAAAAATTTAACACTTTCAATATACCAAAATCCCAAAAAATTTATATACTCAAACCATGATATAACTTTTCCTTATATCAGTCATGATCTAATATCATTTTTTCTTTATCGCTCTATTATGTGCATATCATCTTCTTTACAAAATATTTCAATCACTTTTCATGGTTATCGTTACCATATAATTATTGAAAACCAATACATAGATATTTCAAAATTCCATAATGCCATAAATGAGATTCCATGATACTATTTTGAAATACCATCACATAATCACTTAATCATTACACAACATCATTTTCATACTCAACATCACAAATAGAGATCACATGTGACTTCCCTTTATCCTTTTCCTTAAGAGGCTGCTTACATTGATCATCATTAACACTTGGATTAGGGCACTGATTAGCATAATGCCCCATTTCCATGAAATTCAAGCATTGAAGAGTTGGTGGTGCATTCTCTTCAGTCTTTTATTTATTCACATCCTTAGCAAACCTTTTTCCATTACTTCGAGACTCAGCTACTCGGTGACCTTCTTTTACACACTGAAAACATTTTCTAGTCCCTTTAAGACAATCTCCACCCTAATTCTTTCCACACTATGAGCATAAAGAAACATTCATCTACTTTTCACCATTATTCTGTGATTTCTCCTTGATCTCCATATTTAGTTTCTTGTAAAAACCATGACATGGATATGTAACACCAACTTCCATTTTTTCCATGATAGAAAAAATGCTCAATTTCTTTATAGCTACTGAAGTCTCTTATATCTATTTTACTTTGAAGACTTGGTTTTAAGCCCCTGCAGAATCGATCAAATTTACTATCAGGTTGGATGATAAAGCTTGATGCATACCTTACAAGACTTGTAAAATTTGATTTGAATATACCTAAAGATTCATCATCCTTTTGCATAAGCTAAAGGAAATCCTTTTCCATCTTTGTTTGAAGAATATGAAGAAAGTACTTATTGAAAAATACGTTCATGAACTCATCCCATACCATGGATTCTCTTTCATCTCGGGGTCTCGTATTCTTAATTAGTGTGAACCATTGATATTCTTCACCTTCAAACGATAAATTTTCTGAATGAATTTTTCATGTTCCAAACAACGAAGTATGGAAAATATCTTTTCAATGGTTCTGATCTATTGTTCAGCAACAAGTGGATCAGAATACCCACTAAAAGAAGGTGGTGTTTCCTTGTGAAGCACTCAAAAGAATATTATTTCATTATCTGTTCATTTGGAAGTCCAGAATGATTCATATCTTGTGTATGTATAACAATACGATTTTTCACTCCATCTCCCATAACATTGGTTTGTTCAGGAGGAAAATCACTGCATTGTCCATTACATTGATCAACATGGTTCCTTCGTGTTCCAGCCATCGTCTAAATCCCAGAAAGAATAGTGTGAGTGGAAAAAATCTTGCTAGGGAAAACAACATAATAAAGGCGGAGTACCTTCAATATCTACAATCTTAGGATTAATTCTACGATCTTTACCGTAATTCTAGGACAATAACCTAAACTTATACTTATCCTTAGGGACATCCTAAGACATACCTTAGAAATATCTCTAGGGATATCACTAATGATTTTGCATCCTAGTTCAAAGGATAACTAAACTTTTCCTCTAATACCAACTATTGAGTCCCAAAGCATGACGTACATAGACATTACATTACTTTTTCAGAATACTTAATAAATTATAAAAACTAACACACAAGGACTGTAATAGTTTAGTGTCTTTGGAAACTTGAAAAAATAATATTCTAATATTGGTGAAAGATCTTCAACATCTCCCATAAAGATCTTCCCTTTATTTCATACCTATAACCATTATTTATATCCTAGGGAAAAGAAAACATATAAAGGGTGAGCTCAAATGCTCAATAAGGGTAAGCATAGAGAAAATAAAACAAACCATATACATTTGAACTTCAAAACCTCAATATGATGTTTACATATCAAAACCATGACTTGTGAAATAAATCCTTGCAGTACGAAAGGCATAAGTCATAAAGGAACATTAATCATGATAAAATATCATGGGACTAAAACATTTAATTGTGTAAAACCATTAATCACATGATATGATATCCATAATATCAAGGTATTACTGCCAAGACCATCATTATGGACAAAGTCCCTTTCTAAATCGAGTTCACTCCTCGTTTCAGTCCTATAACACTGAACCCGATTAACTTACCATTATATCATGGTCTATATCATGAGATATAAATCTTTTCCCAATGCATATGAGGGACATATAGGTCCCACACATCTCATAATTAAATCATTCTTACTTGTTCCAAAACATAATCATAAATCATTCATCATAACCCAAATAATAAAAATGGTTTTCATAAACATCAACCCATTATAAAGTAATCTATATAAAAGAAATGGAAAGAATTTCATCCCAATAAAATTGATATCATGTAAATCATAGAGATATTAAACATGAAACACAGAAATATGAAATAATTTAATATTAGATGGAAATTGGTTTTGATAAAACACTTGAAAGGAATTCTGGAGGAAAATATCCTTTCTTCTTAAAAAAATTTTTTTTCACAAAATGCCACACAAATTTAAAAGAAAAATATTTTATTAAAAATAAACATGAAATATTGTAGAGTAAACTTCATGAAAATAAGGTGTTATGAAATAGTAAAAATCTTTTCATGCCATATAAGTAAAAAATATATATTATCCTCATACTTTTTTTTGAAAAGTCAAAACGTACCACATATGGTAAACAAAAACATGATTCCTTCCATAACACAACGTAAAAGTCATGATGGGTAAAAATGACATTAAACATAAATGGAAGAATATTAAACACTTTATGAAAACATTTTTATGGACATGGATGAAAAAACATAACCCCAAGAAAATACTTATTAATACGCAATCTCAGATAAAAATGATATTGTTAAATTATCCCTTCCTTTATGTCTAATTTGTTCTGTATCTGTCCGAGACTCCTCTTCCTCAATGGAACTCCTTTAAACTTCCTCTTAGGGCACTATAGTTGGTCTTTTTAGGAGAACAGAACCTCTATGATATATCTAGAGAGGTTGATAAGATGAATTGGTTGGGGTTGGCCGAGCTTCAAGGCTCAAAACGGTGTGAAGAAAAGAGGGAAGGGTTCCCTTTTTATAAGGGAGGAGAGGGGAACCTATGGAAAAACATAAAATATTATTTTATAATAATGTCATATTCATTTTATAATAGCTCCAATTTGATTTCTTTCTAAGATAATGTGGGGATGGGTCAAAATCCTCTTAACCAATAGAATTTAGACAAGTTTAGGTTACTATTTTAACATTATCATTTAGATTTATCTTTAAGTTAAATAATTTTACTTTTACCATGTATTCTGGTTTATTTACAGTATATGGTTAATAAACATTCTATAACAAGCCAAACAAACCCCAATATGTTAATTATTAATATATATAACCTTATTTAATTAATTTGGCCGAAGCATAGATTTTTAGAAACAAAATAACTATTAATAATATAATATTTATTTTAAAAACTATTTTAGTGTAATTCATATCAAGACTCAAATTACGTTTATTTTGGTATTTATAATATCAATTATGTTAATATTTTATTAATAAGGTAATTACTGCATCCTCATAGTGTCATAAATAAATTAAATTATATAATGTCTAAAAAATATAAATAAAATACAATTCTATATGAAATATTGTTGTCGTTATAATGAATATTTATAGTCAAATTTATCTTATTTATAACCCTATATTAAAAATGTTTTAGTTATTAAACTTTGATTTTTACTATTTTAAATCTTCTTTAAATAAAATAAAACTAAATGTCCTAATCTAATCCAAGTGTACCTAAATGGTGATATTTTATTCATAAGGTTGGTTTTGGTTGAATAAAACTTATCCAATAGAATTAGGACATGTTTTAGGGTAATAATAATACCATTTTTACACTTAATTACCATATTTACTTATAATCGTGGTTAAAAAAAGTTAAAAGTTACTATTCACCAAAAATTATTTTTATCTTATTGAACAACATTTTACTCCTTGATATTAACCGTGTCTCTCGGATTTTCGAAATTCCACTCACAGAAGCGGTAAAATTATGTTATATGTAAATTTTCAAATTCTCCTAAGAGGTGTGTAAAAGACGGTGAAAAGTAAAAAAAAAAATATATCGAAATTTATTATAAAATGACTCCAATGAATTACATTGAACTTATATAGGTATTATGTATTATTTTTGACCTAAAATAAATTTATATAAAATAAATAATTATTTAACTAATAAGTCGGTTTTTAAATAGTAACCGAGTGTTTTCACTAATCATAAAAAATCGAATGTTTTCAGAAAAATACCAAAAATTCACCCTTGGATAATTTCGATATTTTGAATCGAAAAATAAATTCAATTTTGAAAAATAAAATTTCAAAAATTCAGTATTATTATTCATAATTCCTAGTTCATAATAATATTATAATAACGTCTTGTTTAGTAAAACTTGGTATTGCGCACTACACACGCTATCGAAGAAGGTTTTGATTGCGTGTAAGGCAAGCTAGGTCAGGGCTGTGTGTAGTGAAATCTCAGTTTGATCTTGTGTATAACATAGTCAATACTTATTTCATTTATATATTAAATAAAATCTATACATAATTTTGTGTAGAATAATTTCAACAAAACCAACTTGAATTTCTGTGTAACATGAGACAAGAATAGTGTTGCGTATAGTGCAACCTAATACGATGTTGTGTATAGTACAAACCAATTTTGGTGTAGTGTATAATAGAAGACATCAAAGAAATTAAAAATAATATATCTCATAAAATCTCAGGGTGTTATAAACACCAAATCTCTCTCATCTCTTAGTGTCTCTCTGGAAAAGATCTCGACATACTATTATGTCATTCCTTCATATATGCAATCTTAAACCTGTACATCCCTCAAACGCTTCTCCAGTCCTCTCAGTATGAACATATCTAGCTTGACCCTCACCCCAAGAGGTGTCTTGAGATGCTCGATGATCATCTTCATGCTCTCTATCTATTTATCATCCGCCTATAGACCACCCTCACAATGAAAAAGTGGCAGGTTATGTGACTGGAACACCTATGTCAGATATTTCATTGATGGATCTATACCATGTGTGCCTCTATCGATTCCCAGCATGTCTTATATCAGGATAGTTCAGATCTACTCTTTGATCCATAGTCTGAACCCTTCCAAACCTGGAAGCTTCTCTCTCTACAGTAGATGCAGATCCTGATCCTATCCCTGAGTATATACTTGTGCCTCATGCTCTGCCTGCCACTCAGGGTTCTGAACATGATCGTGCTCCTGGGCCACTGTTCCCTTACCCTTCTGACTCTTTATCTAAATAATATAAGAGTAACTCACTAAATACCATAATGGTTATATGACCCACACATATAACAATATATATATATATATAATTCATATAAGAAAAGTAGTAAATATGGAGCGTATAAAACTATTGTTACTCTCCACTATCACAACCCATGCCCAATGTATCCTAGCCTCATTGCCTCCTTACCTACCCTCAATAGAGCCAAGTATCAAATGTAACTTTTTCCATGCCCATCCCGATTGCCAACATGCCTCAAACTGACAACTGAGTCACCTAATCCTAGTGATCAAAATAACCTCAACCATAGTACATGCCTTCTTGTACAAAATCAACACCCAAATTCCCTTCCACATGAAAATGTACAATAAATATAAATCATGAAATACTACATTGATATATGTAAAAAAATTGTATCATTATTTTCACCCTTTACATGCTTCTACAGTGTTCACCCCCGAGTCACCTAATCCATGTGATCAAAATCACCTCAACTATATCACTAAGGTCATGAATGCCTCTAGTAAACTTAACCATGCTTCAATAGTTTAATCATAGTTGTTCAATCAATGCAATTATATTATGACGATTTTCACACCCCCGACTAAATACCCCAAATTAAAAATTACATATAACCAGGCCTCGGTCAAGCATAAAATGGTATGTTAATTCCAAATGGCACCCCATAAGGAAAAAATTCATTTCAATATAAATAAAACATGGGTCTCCCAAAATCCCAAACGTTGCTCTATAAAACCCAAAAAATGTCTACGAAAAACAAAACAATATATGAACCACTTACAAGAGACTTTTAGATACAGTAATGTCCGATATCAAGATCCAATCTGAAGCTGATCTTCGTAGATCTACATTTCCATCAAATCCTAGAAATTCTGTGTGGATTGAAACTTTGGCCTTTGAGTTAAAAAATCAAGAATAGAACATGGTGTTCGAGTTTATCTTCTTTGATGTGGTCCTAGTGCCACTAAATGATTGATGAATGAATGTCAGATGATGAATCTAGAAGATGAAACATTTTCAGCCTCCTGGAGAATCATGGTCTAAAAACGGGGAAGAAGAATGTATTTCTGGAAAATAGATGTGACACTCTATAATATAAGAGAATTAAAATTAATGTACACTGTGTGTGTGAAGAACTACATGTAGTGTAGTAGCCTTGATCATACTCGGACTTATGTGAAGGTAGCCACATGGATTAGACATGCCACAGAGGTTAGCACATGACTAATATTCAGTCGGTATGCAAAATAATGGTAACCGACATTTCAAGTGACACTACACACCATGTAGTAATAAATTCTTACACGATCACCACATGACATGTTCTCAGCCAGAACTCGGCCTGTACACACCTAATATACACATGATGTGCACTTTGGAGTACATGGTGTGTAATATGAAAATTTCTATAACATTACATTTTTTCCAATTTTCTCATAAACTAGTCAAAAATTTAAACACGGTTGGGATTTTGACCCATTCTAAAAAACGAAGGTTCTTACAATATAGATGAATGATTATGTGGAAAATAAATATATTGGTATGTCCAACATTCATTATCATTTTCATATATGGTTACTCTAATCAATAATTTCAATGAGGTTCATTATTTAAACAACAAAAAAACATAAGAATATCATTATATGTAAAAACATAAATGTGTATAAATAATGGTACACTATATTAGAAAATCACATAAACAAGTAAAAATTATAAATTTTTTCCTTTTTCCATTAAAACTAAATTAATCCAAACATGTATCTTAATTGATCTAGTTTATTCCACTTACTAGTTGTAAAAAATATTCGTATACCAATATGTACATCTAAATGTGAAAAGGCATTGGATCTTATGCCTTAAATATTGAATCAAATTTTTTGTGGAAGGCTGGAAAAAGTGTAAGTTAACCATTGACCCGCACTATGAAAATATATATGTTGACTAACCTGGAATATACCATTCAAATAGTTTACAATTTATAACACTAATAAAACCATCCATCATCCAATTAAAAATATTATTAATAAAAATAGACATGGGTAGAAACAAATATAGAAGATTGGGGATGAAACCATAGAATTTCTAATGATTATTCCACATATATGTAGTGTAAAGTCCAACATGGATAGGGTGAATGACCTCTCAAAACCATATTACTATTTCCAATAGATCAAGATGAAAATTTGGAAGATGTTAGGATTTATATGTGGTATTTAATTAATAAGAAAATAGTAGAATAGAAGATCATAGAACAACACCCTTCCTTACTACGAAAAAAGTGAAAACATAGTATTGAATTTTGTCATAAGAGGAGGAGACCACAATGTAACGGGTCTTCTGAAAACAATGTATGAGAAACATAGTGAGGTATATTATTTGGAATTTATAAACCAGCAAATTTTTTATAGTTATAAGAATTACACAAAAACATATAATTTATCATCAAAATGGAAGGTTTTGTTATAGCACAATAGTTCACACCAAATATTTTTAAATCATTTATTTTATTAACATTTCTGGCATTGGGAAGTTTTGGTTGAAACCCAGTTTATATTTTATAGTTTTTATTAAAAAAACACATGTTTTGTGCATGACAGCATCAGGCACATAAGGGGACAATGATCGAGGAAACCACACAACTTCACCGAGTTTACCACATAGCATGCCTGATGTTAAAAATAAATAAATAAATAAAATAAAAATGAGAATAAAATAAAAAATAAAATGATTTAAAAATCATAATAATGATATTATTATTATTATGAGTAATTAAAATAATATTATTAAGTGTTTTATTATAAATTTTATTATTATCTGGTCTGTTATGTTTATTATTTACATTATTATAATTAATATTATTATTATTGAATATATTATTAATATTATAATTAATATTATTACTATTTTTTTTTGTTAATTTTTGATTTTTTTTCTATTTTTATGTGTGTTAGTTATTCCTTACCCCATGGTGCTTCACAACCCTTACCTCACCCCCACTCCCATAGCAACCAGCCCATGTTCTCTCCTTGTTCTGTATGCCACCCCCTGTCTAGACCTTCTTCCCAACAAGCGACTTCATTACTGTCTTAATCATTGGAGAACAACCCCTACTAGTGACTTGACCCCCAGTCTAGGTTTCCACCAAGAGAATGTCCCCATTATTATAGTGAAACCCCATACCAGCAAAGCCTCCATTTTCGATCACAGTCAGCTTCTTCCCTTATGCGACCCCGTCGTCGCACCCTCTCTGCCCAGATAGACCCATCTTCTTAATTTTTTTGGAATTTGGTGCCTTTTTTGGGGATTCCATATTTCTAGCAGCTAGGGTGTAAAATTTGTATCTTAATATTTGATTTCTTGTTCAATATTGTGTATTAGGGTTTAATTTTGGTTCCAAATGGTTCAATTATGGTGTGATTGGAATTTCACACCAAATTTTGGGAATATCTACACTCGAGATATGCAGTACCATGACATAACACTTTTAGATGATTTAATTTGCATATTTAATTAGTTTTAGTATGCTTTATTGTTTGTTTTCATGGTTAGAAACTATTATTATTTATGATTCATTTCATATTTGGTTTTTAAAATAATAAAATAAATAATTTTTTATGTGAAATTAGGTGTTTTCATATGCAAACATTTTTTTTGATGAATTGTTATCCTTTATAAATTTAACATAATCTATTACTATTGAACATTGAAATAATTTAGGTTTTAAATTTATTGGTTGTGTATTTGTCATCAAATTGGTCGTTTGGTGTGAAATTGTGTGTATTTGTGGTGCAAACCTCTTTATGTATTGTGAATGTTTTTTTTAAATTGTGTAAGGGTTTCAATAATTTGTTTACGTGGTGAGGATCATATTTTATTATTTTTTAGTGTTTTTATGGTTTTGAAATATAATTTGGGTGTGTAAATGGGGGATTTGTAATGTGTAGTGTTGTTTTGGATTGCTTCTGTGTTGAATGTTGCTTTATGGTATAATTGTTTGGTGAGAAAATATAATGTGGAAGTGCTTAACAAACATATACTATGAGTTGGATTATATAATGGATAATAGTTATGTTTTTTAGGACATATTATATTGTTTCTCGAAATTATATTATACCATATATAGAATGTGATAAAATTATATTTCAAAGGAATTTGAAAAAGAAAATGAGTCGTGTAAATGACATAAAAATTGATGCATGATGGTTTCCCTATTGATAACATTTAATAAGAAGAAAAAATTCTATAAATGATCGGAAACACATTATAAAAATAAGTTGAGTTTCTGTATGGATTTGAAAAGGGAATTTTCTATGAAAATTATTGGATTTTAGCTGGGTTCTTTTGTTATTTTTTCAAATCGGTTTTCTTAAATTGTGAAAATGGTAGACAAATGTATTTCCAAATGATTTCGGTGAGAATTTCGAAATTGGGAATGGTTTTTGTTATGTGATGTAGTGTTTTTGTTATGGGATTATAATGTGAGACATATGTGGTAAAAGTAATGATATATAGGGTTTGTGAATATGAAACATGAATGAGCACAAAAAAGGGAATTCTGGGTAAATATGTTGATGGACTAGGACTAGCTATCTAGTTATTCTGAAGTGGATACGACATGTTTTCACTTATAAAATCTGACAACTAAAACACTAACTAAATTTTTAGATGATGATTTGTTACCACTATGGTTATGGGAACGTCCCCCATTATTGGCTCTTGAATGAGAATGCAGGTTTTTGTGGTTTGTAAACCACATACTCATTATGATGCGAGGATACTATAATCCAACTTGTTTTAGTTTTACCTTAGGGATTTACCCAATGTGATGTTCCTTATATGATGTCATGACATCCATAAAAATATGATGGAACTCTTTTGTGTTGATGTGTGTGTTTCTGTATAGTTTTAACATCCCCTTTTTTATTTTTTGATAATATTTTTAACGCATTTCTTTGTAATTGTATTATTTTCGATGAAATTATTAATCACAAATGATTTCTTAGAACTATTTTGAATTCATTAATTTTAAATTAGCACTTTATATTTTCTTAAAATTTATTGGAAAAGAATAATTTATTCGAGTGACATAATTATGTGATTTGACTCACAACCTGCAAACACCATTAAGTGATTAGAAACATTATTTTCATTTGAATCAAATTAAATCAAGATGTTAGTGTTGGAAGTTTGATTTTTTTTGTGGCATTCATTGTGGATTTTGGATATGGTGGATTAAGGATGTCGTTTCTCTCATTTCATATATGATAGGAATATAGTTTGTTTCATTTCTATCATAGTTCTTGTGTGGATTGTCTAAATTTATTAATTTTTAAATATGATAGTTGTTAAAGGATTTTTTGGTTGCATATTTTTAGTTTCGGTTTAATTTTATTGTAATTACTTTTTAAATATTCTTTCAGGTAACTCATTGAATTTTTTTTGATACCAATGAACTTCTACAATCCCATGGGGAGTGATAAATCCCTTTGGGCCTTTCTATGGATCACGTTGGGCATCAAGTTGGATGGAGACCTGGCTTGTTTCATGAAAAAATATTATCATAGGGGGTTATCTCTTTTGGGTCATTACCTTAGGAAACATTCCAGGTATAAAAGAGCTAGTATTTTCAGAACTCGATGTTTGGGTTATGATTATGGTGTCTGGAAATCACATCTCATAGAGGGAATTGAGTGAATGTGGTTGACTTTACCATGATTTGTTTTTCATAACATAGACTTTTGGGTTGACTATTATTTTATAAAATGGAAAGGTTTCGTTTTGTACTATGGTTCCCTCATAGGTGACCACATTCATGGGTTATGTGAGTAAAGTGGATGAGTTCCCTTTATTTCACGAGAACATGCTTGTGTGTGGACCATGAGGCCCCTCAGGTAAAAATTTTCACATATAACTTATTCAGATTCTATATGTAATTTTTTAAAAAAGATTGGGTGTTTGGTAACCGATGATTTTTTACAGTCGTTCGAAATTTTTGGGATTGTTTTTTTATGTTTTGTGAGTTTAGAAAACACCTTATATTTGAGTAATGCTTATGGTTTAACTTTTGTCAGTAGGTTGATCTGAGAAATTGGTTACTGGCCTTTTTTAGGAGTATTTTGTGGAACCTTATTGGTTGTTTTCTTCGTGTGTTCCAGTGAGAGTTCATGGAATTTATGGCTAATGGAGAAGTTTCATTGGGTTTTTGAGTCACATCATCATCTATTGTACGCCCCCATAAGTAGTTATTTCATGATTGAAGTGATGCCATTGGTGATTCCCTATAGGAAGATACTCCAGTTAATTTGTGTGAGAACCTCAATCTTCTTAAACTGTGGGATATGAATCCATGTGTCATTTTTCAGTCTAATGGATCCTCTCTCAATAAAAGATAGTTACGAGAGGAGTTGGATGAACATATTGTCTCATGGGAATCCTAGGTTATTGACTATGGAGTTCGATATCATTATGTCAATAAGTCATGTCCAGAAGAAGTGAATGAAATTCATGTGGAGAATATTGGAAGCTGTCTGGAGTTATCGGTATGGTTTTCTCTTTTAAAAAAGGATTTTTGGCCTTTCGTGGTTTCATCTAAATATGATATCACATGAAGCCACACATATGGTGAATCTAGTTATAAAGGTGTTAGTGGATACATGTTGTAATTTTATGGTATTAAGTAAATAGGTTAATGTACCTCTCTTTGAAATGTCTCTATTGGTTTCAAGTGTCATGTTTGGTGACACATTCCAGTGTCATGTTCTCACTCAACTATATAGGTGAAGGTCATGCACCCACCTGAGAAATTTATTTTAGATAAGTGATTGATTCCATCAAGAAATCATGAAAATTTCAGTTTTATAGGAATGTGTCTTCCATGTGTCCTTCATCTCAAAGTTTATTATCCAATGTAATGTTGGGTGATTCCAGTACATATTTAACGCCTTTATTTAAGTGAATTTCTATATTGAAAAAATAGATTCCCAAGTGTGATGCGTATAATCGTGATGTTTAGGTCATGGTAGTATCATTTGTGGCACTAGATGGATAAGTTTCTTTGAAGGGGATTATTAATATTGATTGTGAGGAAGGAGATTCTTCAATCATCAAATCTCCAGCCCTAGGCCTTAACGTTATGATGTCATGTAATAATGAGAACCCCAATGTTGAGAAAAGTTTGGATCCAAGTTCCATTATCCATATGACAGATAGAGATATTTTAATCCTCTAGTGTAGTTATTTTGTTTTAATAGTTCATGTTCGGTGGAGGGAGGTTGGAGGACCTTGATTCCATGTTATGACCAATTTGGGTGTATGATTTTTTCACTAGTTATAAGAAAGAATAATATTATTTTTTCTATAGAATCAAAGTTGTTGGGTTCGACAAAATGTGGGTCGTTATTTGATGGGCCTTGTGTGGACCATTCACACATATCAAGATTATATGTAATTGTGTTCTTTTGGGGGAAATAAAACATTTGTATTTGTCAATGGTGGTCTTTTTGGTTCATTAGATGGGTCCCTTACCTCCCCTCCCATCATGGAGATATTTCTTGGTCCATGAGAAGAAGATCTTAAATTAGAATAATCTGTCCAATTTTTAAGGTGGGGAGACCCATCATGAGTATTGCTAAGATTCATCTAAAGTGAATTGGTGTTATCCTAATTATTATGGATTTGAGTCTATTTGGACCTCCCCATGTTGGTGACCGGGTTCTGTCTTTGGGATTATGTTGTTTCATATGGTGGAGTGTCCACTTGGTCTTCAATGTGTTCATAATTTGGTTTTATTTTTTTGTGTCTGTAGATTAATAGGTTGTCTCATTCAGAGTTATCTAACCCCAATCCCCTCTCTTCAGAAAATTTTTTTGGTCAAATTGCACACAACTGTGTTGTATGGAATGGATGTGGTAGCCTTATTTTAATCCATCACTTGATTCTATTAATGTTTGTGATCCTCTTTAGGAATATTTAAGGTTTTTTTTTCTTTCTAAGTTAAAATGGTGTATTTTTAGAGTTATAATCATTTGATTACCCACAATATGTGTATTAGAATTTGGGGGTGGGTGCCACTTGGCAGGGAGTCCTTTGAGAGTCTCTTGATATTGGTTTGTATGTACCATCCTTTTTTGGTAGTGTTATTACGTCATCATGCTTGTCTTATGATAGGTATCTCCTTGAAAACTGAAGTAACATCAATTATGAATTTTTTATAGATCTTTTAATGGAATATTAGGGGTTAGAAAGCGTTACGTTGGGGAGAAATTTCACATCCTACCTTTTTAAATTATTTATTTTATAAATGTTTCTAGTATCGAGTGGTTCAGTTTGAAGCTCGGAAAAAAAATTTGAGTTTTTTTTTTAAAAATGCACATTTGGGCATCACAACATCAGGCACACAATCTCATCATATTATGGGAAACTACATAGATTTTCCCATGTTACCATGCAACCTACGCGATGTTCAAAATAAATAAATAAATTAATTAAAAATTAATATAAAATAGAATGAAATAGATTTTAAAAATAATGGTAATTATAAGAATAATATTAACAATATTTATAATGATATAATTATGTTTATTATTATAATTATTATTATTATATTGTTTATTAATATTATTATGTTTATTAAGATGATTATTTTTATTATTGAGAATATTATTATTATTATAATTATTACTATTACTATTATTATGAGTTATTGTTTTAAATTAAATTTATATTTTGTTTGTGTGTTACAAAATCCCACCCCCATGGTGTCTCCCACCCCATCCCTCACCCCAATACCATCGCTACCCCCCCCCCTTTCCTCCATATTTTTCACAACTCCCATCACCATGGCCAGCCCTTCCTCCCGACGTGTGAAATCCTATATGGCTTACTGTCCGTAAAATGACCCATGATGGCGCCATGACCCCCTAGAAAATTTTCCTTCAGGTTAACGGACCCTTACTGTTGGTGCGACACCATATTGGAAAGGGCACCTCACATGATCCTAGCAGGCCACCTCCCTCATGTGATCCCGCCTCCAAAACATCTCCTTACAGGTAGACCCTTCTTCTTCTTTGATAGAGTTCTAGTCCTTTTTTGGGATTTCATTATTTCCAGAAGCTATGGTGCCAAATTAAGGACATAATATTTGTTAATTTATCCAATATTGTGGATTAGGGATTAATTTTGATTCCTTATGGTGTGGTTAGGGTGTGATTGGAGTTTCACACATAATTTTGGCATTTTCTACTCCTAAGGTAGCTAGTTTCGTGCAATAACACTTTCAGATGATTAAATTTTCACTTTTAATTAATTTTATCATAATTTTATGATTATATTCATTGTGTAAAAATAGTATTATCAATTTTATATTACATATTTTGTTATTAATATAAATAAAAAAAATTCATGTAAAATTAGGTGTTTTCATATGAAAACATTTGTATTTGTGAAATTGTTTTCTTTAATTAATGTAGCATATTCCATTACTATTTCTCATGGTACAAATGTGGGTATATAATTTATTGGTTGTTTATTTGGCTTCAAATGGTATTTTCAGGTGATATAGGTGGTATTCAGTGTGAAAAACACATTATGCATCATGAAAGTATTTTTATCAAATGTGTAAGGATTTTATGAAATTGTTTAATTAGTAAATATCAAATATTATAAAGGTGTTAGAGTCCGTATAGTATTGAAATGTATTTTGGGTGTGTAAATGGTAATATGGGAGTTTATAGTGTTGGTTTGGATTTCTTGTGTTCTTAAAGAAGGTTTTATTGTTTAATATTTTCAGGAAAAAATATATTTCGGAAGTGTTTTACACACATATATAATGATGTAGATTTTCTAATAGAAAATGGTTATGTTTTGTGTATTCCTTATTTTCTTGTTTCTTGAATGCATTTTATTACATATGTGGGATGTATGAAAATGATATGTCAAATATATTTTAATATTAAAATAATTCTTCTAAACAATATAAGAACTATTACATGTTGAATTATTAATTGTGAATATATAATAGGATTTTAAAATTGTGAAATGATGAGAAACACACTTGAAAAATGATTTGATTTTTTTGAGTATTTGAAAAAGGGATTTTCAATGTAAATTATTGGGTTTATAATTCTCTCTTTTGTTAATATTTAAAATGGATTTCCATAAATTAAGAAAATGTCGTAAAAATGTACTTATAATAGATTTCGATGTGCGTTTGGAAATTGGAAATGGTTTTGGTTATGTGAAGTAGAGTTTTCATTGTGTGCTTGTAATGTGTGGATTATGTGGTAAAAGTATTGATATATGTGATATGTGAATGTGAAAAATTATTGAGTGAAAAAATCTAGGTGGATGGACAGGGACTATCTAGCTAGTGATTCAGAAGTGGAAACAATACGGTATCACATAGATGGACTAATGACTACAAACCCAACTAAATATTTTGATAATGATTGGAGACCACTACGGTTATAGGGATTACCCCTACTAGTTGACGATGCATAACAATGAAGGATGTTTTTGTTTCTATACAACATATTCAATGAGATGTGATGTTCCAGGAATCCAACATGAGGTATTTTATCCCTAGGGATTTATGCATGGTGCTCTACCGTATATAGTGAGGTTTCATCTGACAGCATAATGTGAATCTATTGTTTGTGGATTTTTTTGTGTTTATTCTTTTAAAAGCCATTTTTTCAAGGAAAATAGTTGTATTGGTTTTCTTTGTACGTTTTAGCTTTTATAAAATTTTTTTTCTCACAAATGATTTATAGAACTATTTAAAAAGAATTAATTTTAACTAACCATTTTATATTGTATTAATTTTTTTCATGGAATAATTTATTTTGGGGAAATTCTTCTGCTCTTCGGATCACACCCATAGACAGCTTTATTTGCATGAAAACAATTGTTTCTTCTGTTTCAGGTTGAACCAAGGTGTTAGTTTTTTTAGTTTGAGTTTCTTTCGTGAACAGTGGGGATCTTGGTGGTGGCGTCAGGAGGATGTGGTTCATCTCATTTCACAACGGATTGGTATAGAGATTGTTTCCCATCAATGGTAGTTTTTTTGTTTTTCCATAAGCTTTATATCATTAAATATTGAATTGGTTAAGGGATTGTTTGGTTGTGAATTTTTTTTGTTTCATTTTATTATAATTAGTTATATCATCACTCCTTTTTCTATTAAATTTTTACAAATTTTTTTTAATACCCAAGAACATGTTCCAAGCTCAAGCAATCAAGAATGCCCTTAAAAACATTCTATGGACTGGGTGAGGGACTGCGTTATATGGATACATGGCTTAGTTTGAGACATTACTCTATGGTGAAGCTTCCCTAAAAATATTGATCTATAAGAATCGATCTTATCTAACTATAATACCAACCCATATCTCCTTAAAAAACTGAAAAAATGTATAAACCCCTAAATAATCACCACTATGATAATATTATGTAGCCAGACTATCCAAGCTATAGGCTCTTTTTTGAAACATCAAAAAAATCCAAGACATAAAATCAAAGCAATGAGTATGGATTATTGGGACATTACATGAAAAAATATGGGGTGGGTTAAAATTCCCAATGAGGTAAATTCATTAAACTAAGGTAGCAATGTGATATAATATTACTAATATATATTGTTGGAATAAGTACTTAAACTGAATCGATTATCATCTTGAAAAGAGAGAATTCAATACAAATGTAAATAAATAAAAACATGGATATTATTAATAAGAAT
The DNA here is from genome assembly GCA_963277665.1 of Viscum album. Lineage (NCBI taxonomy): Eukaryota > Viridiplantae > Streptophyta > Magnoliopsida > Santalales > Viscaceae > Viscum > Viscum album. Next base: position 1,500,276,856 of record OY728161.1, read on the forward strand.
ATCATACAATTTTATTGTATAATGTCTAATATAAAAAAATTTATATCATGGTCATGTGGAATGAAAATATACTCTTATTGAAAAATGTATACTAAAAAAATTTAATTTTCATGAGTCATGTTTATGTATTTAGGTTATATAAAATTCTTGGTTGCACCCATTAAATTCTTTTGAGTTCAATAAATTAATCATAAATGTCAGAAGGAATTCTAAAACAATTACTTAAAGAACAACTAAAATAATAAAACATGCTTATATTTATAAATAATTATATCAACTATCAATATATAATAAACCAGTGTTTCAACTAAATAATCATCAAGAATATCAATAATATTACCATTCTCTAAAAACTTTTTAACATGGGGAGAACCCATCTACATAATGAGGGAGAATGATAAAATTTATATGGTAAACATGCCCATAAAATTAATTTTTTATATAAATCAACACATAATTTGAATACATCTCCCCATGTTAAAAGAAAAATATTCATTTTATGTGAACATTTTCTCAGATTAATTTTGTAAAAACGTTGATGTTTATATTTTTAGATAAATTATTATATATTTATAATAACAGTAAAATTAAAACATATTTTGAAATAAAATAATAATGGTAGATGGTTTTAAATATACATAATAATATGGTAATAAAATAACATATAAAAATGTTGACATTTATGAGAGACATCATTGAAGATTTTTCTAAAAAAAGACATCATAGAATATTTAATCAAAAATATTTTTTTATACCATAGGATCTATCCCCCAAATAATAAAATAAATATAATAGATATTAAATCATTGATCAGAAACCCAAATATATTTATTCATTTTTTAAATGATAACTGAAGTGGATGAAAAAAAATTTAATAGATATTTTAGAAAAAAATATTTTCATTGATATCAAATACAGAACTAAATTTACATTTCAAAAAGACTTTTGAAAAAGATATTCTAAAAGTCACTAAAAACATATACGTTTATAAATAATATTAAAAAAAATTCAATATCACATAGATTTAGAAGAATACAAGATTCAATAATGTACAATAAATGAAATAATAATATATAATTATAACAAAAACTTTTTATTTTCATACGACCATTATAAAATATAAATTCAATTAGAGGATATTTATTTAATAAATAAAATTATGATATATATATATATATATATATATTATTTCCCACCACAATACCAATATATATGAATTAATTCTGCAATATTTGACACTTAATTTTTGTAATTTTTTTATTCATCCAATGTACATCATTTAAAAAATTGTTATTATTTATTTTTGTGAGGGAATTTTATGAATACCATATAACACATATATAAATTTTATTTTCCTATAATTATAAATGTTATAAATAAATATTTCAATATTATCTAATGTTTCATTTTCATATTTCTCATAAATGATTTTTTTAGTACTGAAAATATACATTTTTTTAAAAAAAATCACTTTAATGATATTACATTTACATAATAATGAATTATAATTTATCAAACCATTTACATTGTAATAATTTTATTAATGTATTTAAATATGACATTAATAAAAATTATAGCCCTTGATATACATTAATGAATGGTAGTTATCTTTCACACAAAACAAAAATTATTTTGAGCTCTTAATATTTGGTTGTATGGTTTGAAGATGTAAAATATTTTTTCATGATAAAAAATTCATAATTATTTATTTTTTATAATATTAAACAAAATTATTCTTTAAAATTATCTTCATACATGATTTCTAGGTGAATTATTTTATACATAAACATTGTATTATGTTTCAAAAACACTTAATTCATTTTGAATATTTACATATTTTTTGTATATTGATAGATATAAAATTAGATAAAATTGATTCCTTATTTTTAATTATCATATCCAATTTTTATATATTTTCCTTCTTTAATTTTTCATAATCAATAGGAATCATGGTAAATATTTGTCAATTCGATAAGGATAAATAGTAAAATTAAGGTTAAAAAAAATTCGACAAGTCTTATACAATATAAATAATACTTGTCCAAAATCTAATATATAAGTAATATTATACCATCTCCATCATATATTATTTGATATGTCATTTTCCATCCATTTTTATTTGGTAATTCAAATTTTATTTTATTTATGTAAATAAAAATAGAAAAATGTCACTCTCATTCTCTTAACATATTTTATATTCCAACATTGGGATACAAAGATTTTTTAATTAATATTATAGTTTATATTCAGAATTATTTATTTAATTTTATAAAATTAATCTTTTTTATTTTTTAGTAATGGTATAACTACATAAAATAGTTACACAACAGTAACAAAAAAATTGTGAAAATGGTAAAAAAAATACATGTAAATGAATTTAAATGTATAAGAATTATTTTTTATGTATTGTTTATTATTTCATATGAATTTCAGGGTTAATAATATTAGATACCATATGGGGATATAGTTTATACTAATAAAAAATACCTTCCTCAACGACTTTAATGTTAAAATATGTTAATAGTTCTTCCAATAATGATGATATATTTTATATTCAATAATATTTTAGTATAATATTATTTAATTATAAAAATTTATTGGGAATGTGATGGATGATATGTGATCCATAATTTACAATGTATAACATTTTGAATACATTTTTTCAAAATATGTATATTTATAAAGATTTATTATTGATGAATTAATTACCATGGTTAGAGGTAACTTTTTAAAAAGTTATTAATCATAATGATATGGTTTAAAATGCACAAAAGGTTATAAAAATCACAGTGGATAAAACTATTTAAACCAAACCATATGAAATAATTATTTTCCTTGAGACATGGTGATAAATTTACATGAAACATAATTTATTATATTTAAATTATTTAACATTTATAATGTGTATCCTGTCTCTCACATATAAATAGAAGCCCAATATACTATCCACTCTACACTCTATAGATATATTTTTTAAAATTAATTCTAATATAAATTCAAAATATACATAACCGTGTAATAAATGTATTATTTTTTGGAATAATATCATCCTTATATCGATGATGTTGTAATAAATGAAGGTTGATCGAAGAAGTGGTAAATCAATTAATTGAATATATTTATATTATATCCCCTTCTACCTCCATCAAAACTCCTTCAAAAATTGTCATCTAATAACTTATTTATTTACTATATAATTGAATTTTATTTTAGTTATTTCATTACCATAAAACACATCCTTTTAATAATTAGAAATGAAGCCACCATTAATGTGAATATCTGACATCCAACTTAGGACCAAATTGAATTATTTTTCCATAAAAAATGTCTTATTAAATGAAAATGACAAATAACTATCATATAATATGATATATAAGATATGAATAAATTGTGTTTATGAAAAAATATATATCATTCTTATTTATTTACAATCTATATGAAAATAAAAACATCACTCATGTATTTGGAATGCTACATTCTCACGAGACTACATATTTTATTTTCTAGAATATAATCCTGAAGGAAATTAAATAATTATATATAATGAAATAATATATTATATATGATATAATAATTTTTATATAATTATAATATAGATATTAACTTTATTCAATCATGATATTTGAGAAATTTCAAAACTTAATCATACATCTATATGTACTACCACCTCTATTATACAACATATATTATTGTTAATGTATTCATATTATAAATGTTTATAAAGTTAGTATTATTTTTTTATAAATTTAATAATGCACATAATGGTACCTTGTTAGACATCTCGAAACGGGATCCACATAATGGCTCTATGAACTTGTCAGTCACATAGCCTCATCCACAACTCCCTTGACTCCAATGGATACTAACTAATAGATTGGGTATAATAGAGGAATAATATAGAGGCCATTCTATATAAATTAATACCAATTACAGATGAATCAAAATACATAAAAACTAAATGGATAATGATAATAATAACCAATAAAAGAGAAAACACCAAAAATATAAAATAATGAATTTCCAAATGATTCTATAATATAAACAAAGTAAACATAAACCACATAATATTGATAAATTCATACCCATTGAAAATATATTCTCGATTATGTTCTCTTAAGAACCCTTGTCTAAGGATAACTAAAAAATATGAATAACTGCTAAAAAATTTATATTGAGAACCTGATATAACTATCATTATGAAATTCTATGTACCAAATGGTTTCCAAAATATGGTTTGAGATAAAATAATTATGCTACCCTCAATAATCTATAATTCAATTCACTCGGTGAATATAATCTCTGGAAGAGTGTATAAAAAATAATGTAGTAATTATTTGAATGTAAATAAGTCAGGCATGTGTTCCTGGAAAGAACCACGACTTACTATAGCTTATTCAGACTATGTTTTAATATATATAAAATATACAATATATATATATATAATATTTAAACACCAATATATATATATATACATGACATAATGTGGTCCTTATGCATATGGGCATGGAATCTAGAAAATTGTATCAGTAATGTCACTTGTTTAATTACGGCATTATTCCAAGCCTCACATCTAAGGAACACAAACAAGGTCATAAATGTATAATATTCATATTGTAAATTTCTAAAACCAAATGAATTTATGTATAAAAATTATAAATAATGTAATAAGTCTCTTTTTTCTAATGATCCCATGATTTATATACATTATTGGGGATCTATTTATTACTAAGGATATAATGTAAATTATTTTACAAATGAGAAATTCCAAGGATATATCTATATGTACAGTAATTACCTCCCAAGGATTAATCTAATTCATAATACCTATCATCCCAACCTTTGAATTATATGTAAGTAAATTGAGTTTCAATCATGGTACATGTCTCAACAATCCTCTGAGCATATCCATGGACATTCATTAATGGAATCCATATTTCCATCAATCTACAATACGACCCATCTATCATATAATTAAGACCAGTAAATTCATATTTGGGAAACAATGGCTCAGTCATGGTATAATATAATTCATCTTTCCAATAATATTTTCCAATTAATTACTATGAAGGAAATCTTGTTTTTTCAGTGTGTGGTATAAAGTGTGTAATCATTTAAATTTATATACTAATGGAGACCATGTTCATAATAATTCGATATCATAATTAATGTATAATAATAGTTAAATATATATGCATTATGTATCAAAACTCAAGTAACAAATATGTTTTACTCTATTTAGGTAATTGAGAATACCATGTTAACGTACTTTCTATTAATTATTTCATGTGAATCCCTTACTTTTTGCCTTTGAAACCCATTCTATTAATTCTATTTTTGAAATCCTATATGTGTAATGATGTCAAGCATTCGATTTTATAATTTATAAATTTATGTGGTTAAATATTTTCCTAATGTATCTAACTCAATTATATTTTGTAAGGTAATTTAATAATGATAGACCTAGAGTTTTTGAAATAATGATTGTATGTTAAGTGCATCATGTGAATCACTTATAGTTCATTCAATTGTAGTTAACAAATAAATTATAATAATAGAAATTAAACTTACTCTATGGAAGATTTTAATTCCGTAGTTGATGAATTTGGGTTATGGAATTTAATATAAACTCCCCAAGGTGTGGATTTAGTTGAGCTCAACAAACACAAATGGTTCAATTAAATTCCGAATGGAAAAATAATTTTAAGAGCATTTCATTTACCTAGTTAATTTCCAATTTAATGTTTGACACTCAAAATGTATATTATGATGAAATATGAAATATTTTATATACATGATAGACATTAAAGAAAATCCATTGAACAATTACCTCATGATTAGGAGACAACAATGATCCATCATCGAGATTCGATCTGATAGGGTTTAAGAGAAAATTCAAAAAAAGAAAAACACGTAATATGTAGGTAAAATTTGATCAGATTGAAATTACATTCAATATGTAAAGATATACCAATAATGGTGGAATACGAAATAATATAATTATAATTATTTATTATCATACTCAACCATGCATAATTATAAGTCTAAATGCAGAATAACCACACATGTCTTGGAGGATAGTAGGAGACCTCCACTTTTGTAGAGATGTTACGAGTGAATGAGGAGATTAACGAAGAGGGATGTTTAATTTAAATCATGTTCTAAAGAGTAATTTCATCCATTTTATGGAGTCTCATGGTCTGGTAGCATAGTTTTTCAAATCTGTTATCCAACTATGTTTCCCCACAACAAATTTGGAACTAACCTAGTTGTCAAATAAAATGATTTAACAAACATTATAAAACACATTAATTTTCCACTTCAGTTTACTATAGAAACAATTTCATATATTTGTTCCTTATCTTACATAGTATGTATAATCCTTACTCCACAATAAATTTTTCACTTGGTTTGGGTGATCAGTTTTTACTAAACATGTAAAAAATGTTTTCCCTAGTTACACATAGAGAAATATTTTTTACTTCCCAAGTCTCATGAAATTATATTGAACTCCCAAAAAAACTCTCATCCCAAAAACTCTATTTAAATTACACTTTCATGTGTTCAAAAACTAAAAATTCTATTATAAAACACAAATTATGATTCTTATTTTCCACCAAATGGGAAAATTCGAATTACCTTAAGAATTTTAATAGGTCTAAAACATGGAACCAAAAAATATACCAAAATTACAACATATTATCCATGGGAAAAAAAGAAAATAATTATACATAAACTTTCCAAGCCATGCTGTGAATGTTTTTTGGAATGGATGTGTCATATTTAATGTTCCCAAAGAACCTACCAGAATTACTAATTTTACATGGTAAATATGCCATTGAAATTAAAGAAAACAAAAAAAAATTAAATATATATCCACAATGATGATTATTTACTATGAAAATTTTTTCCAATACATTATCATGTGGTGACATATTTATGTTCCATATAGTATATATAAAACCACATAATAGGTTCTAGCTCAAATGGGAAATTATGAGTCTTAGTGCTCCAACCATCAAAATTTTCTATTAATGTATAACCTTGAATTCTAGTGACACTACTATATTATTTCTCAGTTAAAGTAAATATTTTATATTATATCAAATAATAATTTCATGGTTGAGCCAATATATTCATGAATATATTTTTAAGAACATTCAATCTACACACCTCATCCTGAAAATGTGCTAGATGTAGTTCCACATGACCAAATAAAACAAAAATAAGAGATATAATGTTGGGTATCTAATTGATGGCTCTCCATAAAAATTCTTGACATCAATAGTATACCCATCCAAGATCCATATTTTGAATTCATTAACAAATTGAATATCTATTTGATCACATTCACTGAGGCGTATAACCAGATTCCCAAAATGAGTTTTTATAAAATGAGATGTTATGCCGTCATTCCACAACATAACCATATGTGCATTCATGATGCACCACTATGAGATTATCACACTAAATATGCTTCAACATTTCCTAATTAATAATATGGAGTAACTACGGAATCCACTATATGAATACATAGAGATCACTCAATTTATTCCATACAATAATGATTATAAGTGACTCATTAGTACATAATAGAGACTTCAATGTATGAAGAGCACTAATTGATCCAAAAACTATATTTGGAATAGTAATGAATTTAATGAATTAGTTGGTGTTCATGGGTCCGTACAAGGTCTTACAACACATGAATTTCTGTATCAAATTATATATTCCATACCTCTAATATTATCCAAAAACCATGAGTTTAACTCTCATGAGATTATTTTTCCAGCCAACTTCACATAAAATGTCTTTATTTATATCCGTGTATAATGGATTATATCATAGTGTATCAATGATGATTTCAAGATAAGTGAACTCACTTTCACTAACCCATTTTTACACTATAATGATATAAATGAATACCAATAATACCCAATGATCTACCCTTATATACATGATGAATTTCTTGGATTTATTTTGGACCCTTAATATAAATTTCTCGATAAGATGAAAAATTAAACTACTACTGGTAAAATCCCATAAAAAGAGGTCAGTTTCACATACTAACACACAATGAATTATATACCACTATTCTTTATTATGTATGTCTTCAATGATTTTTTTTAAAAACCACCACAATTAATGTTTTCCACATTGTTTTCCTCCACTACCAACTCTTTTATCATCAAGATTCCTTGAATGAACCAAAATCCATCTAAATAATTATTTATTCATTCGATTGTGGACTATTAGTATGAATCTAGAGTCTATAATCAATTCCAACACATAACCGGGCCTTTCCAAAGAGTGTTTTTTATGAATAAAAACATGCATATATCAACCTCAGGATTTTCCAAAAGTTTTTATGACCATTTACAAATAGGTTGTTTAAATTGTGATTCCTCTACATGGATGGATATAAAAATAAAAATTCTATGTAACACCCCCCACCATAGGATGTTCATAATCAAAATTTACATATAATGGAAACGGATCCCACAAAAAATTCTAGATCCACCATAGAGAAAACCTTACATACGATGGAAATATGATTTTACCAACAACAATGTTGAAATGTTATTAAAACCATCCCATATTCTAGTTTAAATTTCCTCATGATATGAACATAATATTTTCCAAGTCTAGGTTAATTAATTCTACTATCATTAGGTATATAACCAAATAAAAAAATGATTGTTAGCATTACAACACCTAGTAACATTTCCATGTCGTCCTTCAACACCAAGATAAATCATAGATAATTTCACATATAGATCATTCTACATTATAAATGAAACATGGTCATTGAGTAACATATTGAATAATATAAAATTACAAAAAATCCAAGTGGTTTTATTCTCCACATTATGCCCCAATAGGTACTTCTGGTATTTCTATGTCCTTCCCAATGATACCATAAACATAACGATTCATAATTTAAAAATATCCAAATCTCCATAGTTCAAATAAATCTATGAATCGAAAGGCCCGTATAAATGAATTCACCTTGGGTAATATTATCCCAAATGAATTTTAATCCAGATAACGACCACCTGATTCATCCCACATAGAGGAAGATGAGTAGTCACATGACATACAATGTGGTCAACTAATTGTAGGTATGTCCATCTCATTAAACTAGAGAATTACATTATGCCAATTCATTAACAATGTTGACTATTTCTAATAAGAACCAACATTGTAGGAAATTAGTTCTAAAATGATGATTCCTTCCTAATTCAAATGGAACAAAAAAAATTCACTTATAATACCCAAAATTTATTTAACAGTGGTATCCTACCTATGAGTGTTCTAACAAAACTAGGCTATCCCCTTAATAATACACAACCATCGGAATTTTAACTAGGAAACACCATAAAAGTTCACTATGATCATCCAACTATTCACTTATATTAGTATAAATGTATGAATAATAAATAACCACACGTAACATCCAAAATCTTATTTAAGATACCTCCCACTTTAAAATTTTGACTACCTTAACCCTGAGGGTGGATTTTATAAATTTTTTAAACATATGTTTACATTAATCTTATAATTTAAATAGAATTTATTTTATACATTTAGGATACTTGATTTAGAGAACATAATGCCCCACTAATAAGTAAAATAATATTGGTATGCTGTTTTTATCAATACCACTTAGAAGAATAGTCATGTTATATCAAACATTATTTAAAAAATTTCTTATTTTTCTGAAATGCTCCCACAAATAGGAAATTTATCTTATAATTTATTACTTTGTTTTATTTTTCCCAAAAAAAATTATTTTTCTAATTGGTCAAATAAAATATAAATTTCCGGTAATAGTGTCTAACACCCTTTCTATTGTAATTGGTATTTTTGGTAACCATAGACTCATAAATATAAGAGATAAAATAGGACCACATGCCCCTTATCCTTTGAAGGGAATTAGATCAGTATGGTTTTCATTATATTTATACATAAAACCAAAAATGTTACTATAGAAACAATAAATATTAATCACTAAATATTATGATTTTACCCTCATGGGGAGAATCACTAAGGTATATCATATTAAATGGATCTGACATGGGTCCCATCATTCTAACCTCGTTTCATTAAACAACAACCCAATAATAGTTTATTTTTTATTGAATACACAAAACCATAGTGTGTTTGTCAAAAAAGAATACATTTATAAAATCCATGGACATGGGATGATCCCATTGGATAAGGATCAAGTATTATGGGACATCATTTCCATTTTTTGATTGTAAACACCCTTTTTATGTTTCACCTAAAATGCATTTCATTGACATCCATAAATAATATTTTATAATTATCCTTCAAAACTGTTTTTCATTAAATTTAATTTCTTTAATTATATTAATATATAGAATTAGTTTGGTGAATTACCATTCACATGTTATAAATGAACTTTCCATTATATGTTACAATTGGAATTCATGTATTAGAAATAAATTCAGTAATTTTTATATCAAAATATAGCCTGTACATGTAGAATGGATTAATTATATGGGCTAACCATCAAAATTTCTAAATGTATATATTCATTATTTTTTATATAATTTTTATTTACAACCAGTAGTGTTTCAATCCATGAAAAATATTTTCCATTTCTCAAAAAGTACTTGATTGATTATTTTGTGTTAATCCATCAAGATATAATTGAAAAAAACCTATTTAGGTATATTAAGAAACATCAATAACCAATTTTTTATTATTATTAGGATAAGTAATGACATATCATTATAGAATAGAGTACATAATTATAAATATAAAATAATTTTTTCTTGGTATAATATAAATTAATGTTAAATAAACCTCAAATGGTACATCGAACATGTATCACATAATCTAGTAATTCAATTTAAATGTCATGGTATTTGAAATGCATGTAAAAATCAATATACCTTTTATGATTCATGTAATAATTAAAAAATTAAAAATAATCCCAAGGTTAAAATTCAATAAATCATTATGTAGTATAACACACATCAATATTTTAAGGATAATTAATAATAAACAAAAATATTGAATATAGTGACCACCATTCCCATCCCTCAATTCATGGAATTTTCTCCATGTTTGGGTTTGTCACACCAATAACTTATAATTTATTTAGTGCTGGAACATTCCTAGTCACATATAAACCATCCTAAAATTATAATTTTAATGAATAAAAAAACTATGATACCAGATTATTTTTTCATAACTATAAAGTCACTTAATGGTGCCCCAAGGATGTTAGTAATTTGACCTTAACTATGCCTTTAATTATTTTAATGGATTCCAACTAGTAGTGAGGGTCTAATAGAGATAAATTAGTGATAATATGCCCTATAAATTAGTAATAATTACACATGAGGAAACTTTTTAATTGAGATTAAAATATTAATTATTTTAATAATAATATCTAATTAAATATTAAATAAAAAATAATTACATACATGAATGTACACATGAATCTAAAATAACCAATAATTAAAAAAAGGAAGCTAATACATAATACTAAATATATAAAAGAAACCCCCCCCCCCCCCCAAAACGATATCTCTATAAATATCCTAAGAACTAGTTGAGTCTTATTTTATTAACCTTTCATGACCAATTACAACCACAAAAAATGAAAAACAGCATGAAGAATATAAAATCTAATCTTCCAACAATGATTTATCTCTAAATAATAAAAAGTGTATTGAATATAATGTGAGTTAAACATATTATGCCACAATATAAAATTTGTATCTAGTCTTGTATGTGAATAGAATTTAAAAGACTGAAAAATTAATTAAAATAAGTCAATAATTTAAAAAATATAAATAATTCCAAATCATGTTACTATATTGATAACTATCTAACCATACCTCTTTTTTCTCTAAGAAAAAATATATCAGATATTTCTTCATTTTTATATATAGATATATATAAACAAATATATATAGATGAATACATGCCTCAAAAAATGAATCAAGAAATATTTAAAGGGTATGAAGATAATGTTATCAAAACAATCTTTTATCTAATTAATGAATTAGCCAGATCCTCCAAAATATGTAACATTAACAAGTTCATAAAATTATTATATTTATATAAGACCCTCGGAAAACCCATTAGAATCGTGTATCATGCAGATCAATATCTAATAAGTCATATTTTTTATACGATCCGATGAATGGTATTCCTACATGAGAATATTTGTATCACTCAAGGATTAATGTGAATCACTTGTTAAATGATCCCATGCAATCAGTTACATATATGAATCCCAAGGCCAACTAATTTTGTAATATAAATCAAATGACTTCGAGTCCCATCCAATCTATTTAATGTTAGGATATCATTTTTTATTTTTAATGTATATGGTCTATATAAAAATATGATCTAGTCCATGTAATTACATAGAAGGAATCCAATTACCTCTAAATTTATAAGATAAAACTTCTGACCAATTATCCCATTAATGTAATTTAGGAAATAATGTATATATAAAAAAATTATAATTATTACAACCAATAAAACAATTTTAATTTCCAACATGGGAATCCATGGTTCACTCAAGGTGTGGTATAATAAATTAATTAATTTAAATTTATGTAAAAATTAATTCCATGTTATAAGAATGTCATATCTCAATTAATGTATAATAATGTGGCTATGTCTATATGAGTTATACATATAAATTCAATAATAATATATAGTTCATTTGATATATAAGTAATTAGTAGGTATCTGATAAAATCTATTCCATTTATTATTCAATAATACTTCATCATTTTTACCCTAGGATAAAATTCAATTAATTATATTTATCAATTCACATAAACATGAAGGCATCTGGTATTCCATATAATAATTTAGACACTGAAAAGGGTAAAAACTAATCATAAGAAACTCATTCTATTCTTAAAAAAATAATTTTACGAGTATATAAGTACCGAATTATAAATAATGATAGTCATATATGAGATTAATCAACACCACATATAGTTTATGTAATTTCATTTTTCCATTTTCTTTTCCAAAAAAAGTGAACATGGTCAATGTTGGATTATAAATCCAATAATAAAGAACCTAAGTTATAGTATATAATTGGAAATCCCCATGGGTTTAGTTATAGGTGAGGTTACCAACTTATAATGGATATATTTAATTCACAATTTCAATATATTTTCAAGGAATTAACAATTAATTAATTAATTTCATGATTAATTGGTGACACTCAAAAAGTATATAGCTCATAAAAAGAAAATATTTTATAAATATACTTTACATTTAATTAAAATATAATGAACACTTACCCCATTGTTAGTAATATTGAATCATCCATCAATAAGCTATAATTTGATCTTCTTCATGAGAAATTGGAGAAACAAGAAAACTTCCTAAAAATAAGGCACATAAACTTGCATGGAAATGGGATTAAAGATGATATGATAAACTAATAAATTAGTAATAGTGAATCATATAGTAACCATTATTCATACCCTAGTACTAAAATCACTTGATTTCATGGCATAATAACGAAAAAACTATCTATGCCCTTGAGGAATAGTGGAGAGCTCCACATAAGGACAACAACTATGCATGAGTGAGAATAATAAATAGTGGATAGATATAAACATATCGAAAAAAAGTTTACATACACCACTTTTATTGAGGAACATTTTTGGATTCATGTTTTAATGGACCCATATGTTTACTATTTGACCCCATTCCCAATGTGGCACTAAATTTATTAGAAATGAACCCAATATTTTAAACCATGTGTAGCCCTTCCATTATCCTCAATAAAGTTTAGTAGACCCCTAACATTGTATTTATCCTCCACTGAAATAATAATTCTATAGTATTATAACCCATATATTATAGGCATTGTTTGGATGAAAGAATTATCAACAACAATTTCAAAATTGTGCATCCCATAAACCTTCTAATATGGGTTTTAGTACTAAGAAACTCTTAAAAAAACATAATAGAGGAGGAATTTTTATAGAATAAATTTTTTTAAAACTATTTTAATGTTTTCCATTGTTTAAAATTTCCTTATAAATCTAAAATTATGATTCAGAGGATCTAATAAATAGTAAAATCAAGATTCCATTGGGAATTTCAACTTTCCCAAAAATGGCACATTACAGCATGAGTCATTTGAACATATTAAACCATTTTATTATTTTTAATTTTTAATTTTGAAGTTCCTTAAATGTCCAACATAAGAAAAACTGATTATGTAATTAAAAGAGATATAGTATAAAATGAAATAAAATAATTAATAAAAATAGAAATAATTATAAACATATCAAATTAATTTATATATTTTTATATATTGGAGGTTAGGAATATATATGAGAAGTTAGACACAATGTATGATATTTCTCATATCAATTACTTTCAATGGTCACTTCTATAATTTCCCAAAAAAAATTCTTCTTACTGATTTATGATCATTGTTATATATATATATATAAATTGTCATTTCATTATTTAATATAATAGTTTTAAAATATATTCCATGATATATTCGTAAACAACCCTTTTTTAGTAGTTATGATATTGATAGTGTTTATTTTAACAAATAAATCCTCATTTTAAATGGATTAATTATATATTTTAAAATATATTAAAATATTGATCTATAGATTTTCATTTAACTAAAAAAATTATATATATTTTAAAAATTACCCCTCTATTGATGCTACTAAAAATACTTTTAAAATTATTATTTTTTTGAGTCTGAAATAAAATGTTTTTCATTGTAAAAAATGAAAAAAATATCCATATGACGTTAATAGATGTTGCATCCAATTTAAATTATATATGATATTTGGATTTAATTACGGTCCTGCATTATTTCCCCAAATAAAAAAGTATTTATTTTTTAGATATTTTGGTCTTTAGAATTTACTTTTAAATAAAACATGTATACTAATATCAAGAAAATGTTCTATTATGGTGTCAAATGTATATATTGTTGTATAATTATAGAAATTATAGCATTCATGTATTATTATTATGTTAGGGTTCATTAGAATATTTTAATAGGATAAGTGATCCATATGTATCTTATTATGTTAAGTGTTTTCAATATGGCTATCCAATGACATGGGTAAAAGGATAATGAAATAGATTAATGTTTTCTTCCAATGAGATTATATCAATTTAAAAGGAATGTTATAAAAAAAATTGAGTGATTTTATCTTTTATATAAATTTGATTCCCCCTGTTAGAAAAATTTATTTCATGTTATTTATAATTAGTTTACATGGAATTATTTTTGAATCTATGTGTTATACTAATGATAAATTGTAATTAATGGATTATTACGCCCATATTTGGTAATGGGAACTGTTTTTAGGTGATTTTATTTACAATGGTTCTCATTTTTTTATGAAAAAACCAGAGGATTGGGATTTTTCAATTATTCATTTTTATAAAATTTATTATTAAAAAAAGGTTTATAAATATTATTTTATGTCTATATAAAAGATTAGTTGAGGTTAATGTTTATTATGTAATTAGAAACCCATAATATATGACCTCATGGTATTATAATAGACTAATGGGTTACATTTATTATTTTATTTGTCACATATAGAAAATTTGTTTGTTGTATATATTTGTGATTTTTTTTCATTCATCATAATGATGTGAAGAAATTACTATATTTAAATATTTTATACTTATTTATTAAAACTAATAAACATAATGGTCTTTTGATATTTAAGTTATACAATAATTTATGTTGATTTTTTATGTTTCATACAAATATAATGGTACTGTGGTAATTTTATGAAATACATAAATGAAAATATTATTTTATTATTATTGGATTTAGGTGTATTAATTCAAGATTTTTTTGTAGGTATCATATTTAAGGTTAGATACTATTGGCCATTAGGAGTTTTTTAATTTTATGTAAATTTTACATTTATCGATATAATAATTTATTTATCTGTTTATGTTCTACCATATGATCAAGGGAATTGAAACCCCTTTCAATGTTATAATTTTTTATTTTTTAAGGTTATTCTGATATTTTTTGTGACGTTTCTTAAGTTTTTAATTATCTAAACATTTATTTAAAAATTATTGATTATTTCAAATGAATGATATTATATTATTGAATATATAGCAAGAAATATAAGATAAAAACATTGAGGAGAAAAATTTTATTAATGTTTTGTTCATTGAGGATAATTGAGATACTGAATTTTTTTTAAAGATATCTATTGAAAAATTGGTGTTATTTTTGAGTTTTGGAGACTCATGGGTTATTTATGTAAATGAAGGATTATTAAATTTTTGTAATATAATATCATGTAAAATAAAATATGGGTTTTTATGAGAGGAATCAAATAATTATATACATAAATAAACATATTATCAATTATAATTTTATTATAATGGTTCGTCAATTATATAATCCTAGTTTATATTTACTGTAAAATATTATATAATTTTGGAATATGATTGAGAAAACAATAAAATGAATATATTTCCTTAAAGTATTTGAATAAAATAATGTATGTATATTTCATTAGCAATTACTCATGTTGGTAACAAAATTCACCAAATCTAGAATAATAAACCTAAAATAAAAAAATGATATCCTATGCCATTTATTTTATGAAATGATGGTATTTTTTCTATCCAATTGGTTTCTAGGTTTTTTTATTTTAATTTCTCAAGATCATTATATTGTTTTGATCAATTTCTTATATCACTATTCATCATTATTTTGACAATAAATTATTTACAATGTGTATATTTTCACTATTTCCTAAATTTAACCTTTTTATAAACATAAAAATGTGTTATTCGAGAAGAAATTAATATTTTCCATTCAATATATTTGAAAGGATGTTATATTAACCCATTTTGTGATTTGGTTTTTCAAAAAAAATATATTCAAATATTCTCCAAATAATATTAAATATCAACAAACAATAGAGATGACATATTTTTTGACTTCATAGAAAATATAATAACAAATTACATAAAATATTAATTTTTGTGATGGAATTCCAATCACATAACATGACACTTTATTGAAAAAATATATTATTAATTAAATATGACTATAATAACATAATATTCAAATTAGATAATATGAATAAATGTTTTTTCATGATAATATATATAATAATATAAAATTTTCAAACCCATTATAAAATTTTTTATTAGTACATTATAAAATATAAAATTAATTCATAATAATGTCATTTTATTCCAAAAAAGTCTTCACAAACAACCTTCAATCATTTTCTAAAAAATAATATGATTAATATCCAAAAAAATAGAAATTTAATTTTATAAAGATTATTTTATTGCTGAAATCATTATATCAATAGTATCTCAATATTAATTTTTTAATTTTTTTGTAAATAATTTATGTTTGGATTAATAGAAAAAATAAGGGACTCACATGTATTGTCACTTTTATGATATTATATTCATGAATGTGTAAATATATTAAATATAAATAAATTTTCATGAAAGAATTGTTAATAGTGGAGATAATAAATATATTTTAAAAAATTATTTTGAATTTATTAACCCGTGATTTTATTTTAAGATTATCAATTTTATATTATTAAAATAATTAACTATATTTTTATAATTTTATTTATTGTAATTTTTTGGTGTTTCCATTCTCAAATGGATTAATCCAAAAAATAAATACAGTCAAATATTTATTATTTAACATAATATTTTTTCTGAATAGCAACATCAGTTATAATATCATTGAGAATATATTTTCAGTCTTAAATTTAGAATTTTACATAAAATAGTTTTTTCATGATTTTTGGGTAATTAGAAGAAATATATTGTTATCCATATATATATTTTTAATTTTAGTTAAATTATTCAATTTTATAAATAATTATTTCAACATTTAGTAAATAATGCAACTAATTTATTTTCATAAGGTATAGTATTCAGGGTAGGTACTTGTCATTGTAGTTAGGGATAATACAATTAGTAGAGATAAATAAAATAATATAATTACAAAACAACTAACACATGATTTATTTTTATCTAGTGATGTTAATACAACCATCCTTTTAAAAATTATATAATATTGATTTTTTTTCCATTTTTCCTTGATAAATACCTTTATATTATTATATGCAATGGAAAATGAAAAATGATATTCTATTTATTTACATTTATCTTATATGATAAAATATAGATAATAATATGTTATAAATTGTTAAAAAATATTATTTTGAATTTAAATAAATTGTATTTTCTATATTTTTTATTTTTAGTTATTATATAATTACCTTGAATGAAAAAACAATTTGGGAATAATTCTAATGAATACTGTAGAAAAATAAGTTAAAATGTTTTTAAAAAATCATAAGTAATTTTATTGATAATGAATTTTGGTTTAAAATTGATTTGAAAGTGGTTAATAATGTATTATTGGTTATGACTATGTTTATATTGAAATTTCATACATGTCTTGATGTATTTCGATTCAAAATAAGTGAACAGTTATTAAGATGACATTAATTTAATTTTATGTTAAATAATGTATTATTAAATGATTACAATGTTAAAAAATATTGAAACATGAATATGGTAATTTCATATAGTAAAATATTTCTTCCTTTTTCTATGTGTATCCAATTTATACCTTATATGTAAATTTATTAAACATTATAAATGAATAAAATTTCCAAAATTATTTTAAATATTTGTTAATGGAAGTGTTTGTCATAATTTTACATTTTATAGTGTTACACAATCTAGCCTAATATTTATGAGTTTAATGGTTTAAAAAAAGTTTATATCATTTCATTGAAATTATTCGATCATTGTTCCACTCCCACCAAAAAATTAATTGATTATATTAAAATATTTCGAAAAAATTTATTTGTGTCTTATTTGCCACTTATAAAAGGACAACACCACTCATATCCTACCAAACATAAAAAATCATTTTATTATAGAATATAAAATTCAAAATAACATCTAAAATACCTCACCACATACTATATCACTTCGATTGATGGATAAACACATTTTAGAATTTATAGTGTAATGATTATGATGTTTTCTAAAGAAGTGTTATAGTTTTTAATGAAATGTTTTTGTTGGATTTATTCATTTACCTCTATAGTAAATATTCCAAATATATTTATATAATTTAATTACTATATTACATATACTAATATTTTACTATGTTTATTAGTTATCCTGAATCCATCTTATTCTTCATTTAACCGGAAATAAATCAACTATTCATTTTTATGCCAGAATATAGCCTCACATACCGATGTAATTATTTTTTCCATCACCACCTTTTAGGGAAAGTATGAATGATGGATAGAAAAGATATAATATTACTTTTGTAAGTTCCATTAATTATTAAAAAGATAATATATAACAATTTTAATAAGAATAAAATAATAAAAACACCACACCTTTGTAGGGCGGACTACCCCCTCAACAAATGATGTATTTTATTTTCAATCCCCACATCAAGTGTATGGTTATATGGGTGGAATTTTAGAAGTAATTTTATATTTAATGTATATATATGATTATTGTTTTATGAAATAAAACATACCTTATTTCTCTCTTAATGATTAAAAATGAAAATATTTCTCATACATATGAGAGAATTCACCCCATATTAAAAAACCAATATCCTTTTGAATTTACACCATTTATTGATGGATACAAAAAGATATTAAAATAATTATTTTTCATAAATAATAATATTGAGATAATATAATCCTGATAATTTAAATCATAGTTATCATATTGAAATATTTTTTGAGGTATAAGATGCAGGTTCCCAAAACATTTAATTTATGCATAATCAAATGATATATTAAATGTCAAATTCTAATATGTAAAATTATAGTAATAATTGTCCAAAAAGTTATATTATTAATAAAAAATAATTGATAAATTATTATTTAACATCATTTAAAGAATATTCATGTCATGTTGGACTCATAGTAGTGGATTTCCCATCTCAATTTCCTTTCATTGAGACATAATCCTTTTTCAAAATCTGTTTTTTGTATGGGGTATCGACAAGATTATAAATATTTTTATCAAATATTTTATTAAACAAAATTTCATGTAATAATCCATTCAATGTTAACTTCTTCTAATGAATTTATTATTAATGATATAATGATATTCAGAGTTATTTTCCATTCATAATCATGTACCAAATGATTTAAATATTCCATGAAGAATATTGTTATATATTTTACAATATGTGAAAATATAATTAAATATGTGATTTATAATGGAAGACATATCTATCCTTTTATATTATTCATTTTGTATTTCCATTGAATCATTTTTTTATATTTCATATGAAGTTTCATTGAATATATAATATTATTGATGGTAATATATAGTGTTTTAATAGATTTTAGAACCTCTATAACTGTTATTTTCTATTTAAATAAAATAAAAAATATTTATGATTAATTTAGATGATGAAATTCAACCATTATTTGTGTATTTTTGTTTCAAAAACGAAATTTTTAAATAAAAGAAATTAAAAAAATCTTATTTTTTTCTAATTTGATTTAAATTATATTTTCAATATTATAATTATAGAAATGAATCCAGTAACTTTTTACAATTTTATTATATTTCTTTTAATTTATTTTCAATAAATAGGATCCCAATATAGACAATGATGACTTGTGTGACACATATAGCTTTCTAATGATTTTTAATGAGGCATAGTTAATGAGATATCAGTTTCTCATAAGGCAATTTTAGAATTTACATGGTTTGTTATTCAATTTATATGTTTTTATTATTTTAGTGATGAGAAAATTATGTACAAAGATACATATAGTATTTTAATATGTATTTTTTGAATGTTTTAATTGAATTATTTCTGATTTCAGTAGGTAATCGAATTTTAATCATCTTTTATGGAATGATATTCCTTTTCTTTATAACAAGTTATATTTTTCATATTTTTGTTCCTAAATGGTTATGTGGTGTTTCATGAAATCTGGATCATTATAATTTTCCATCATGTTTTCCAATAATGTGTTCTATAATAATATGTAAGTAATGTGTATTTAATGAGTAAGTAAATGTTTATTTCTGTCTGATGTTTTTTATTTTAAAAAACACACATAAATTATACATTAGATTTAAAATTGAATATTTTATTTAATTTATATTTCTATATAACCCATACTCATAATTATATTAATCATTTAACAATTGTAAATAATTTTTCACAAGGTTAAAGGATTAGTTGGAAAGTTGATAATGATTTATTTATAAATATTTATGAAAAACTGGAAGAAATCCCATGAAATTTCGAATAACATGTCTCTTAAAAAAATGGATAAAACATATAAATTTTAACTTGGAATGATTTTTTCCTAATTATATTATTCTATAAATAGATAATAACAATTGGTATTTAAGTGATATAAAATTTTATAATTTTTTTTATGCTTTTGATAACTATATTTGTGTTATGATGTCAAGTATCATGATAATAAATATAAAAATTATGTTTTAAAACATGATCTAGGAGTACTATTTTCGGTTGTATAAAAATGGATCCCATAAAATTCATTATTTTTATAATGAAAAAACTAATACAGGAATAAATAAAATGAAAAATTGTAAAAAAACCCATTTATATTATTTTTAAAAAACATTTTTAAAAAATTTAAATGAATTATATAATTAAATATTAATTTTTATGAAATTATCATTTCCCACAATAGGAGATAAATTATAATATAATATAATAATATGTTTGAAGAAAAAAATGTAATTATGAATAAATATCATGAATAATAAATATAACTCAATTAAATGAGAGATGAGTTGTTAATATTTTTATGAGAAATATACTTCTTACATAAGGAATATTTTCAAATGATAAATTTTTTTTTAGAATATTAAATTGATATAATAAATATAATACCACATAATATAATCATATTGTATAATAAAAAAAACATTTAAACATAGTAGGATGATCACAACTCAGTGAATGAAAATTGAGTTACTTAAAACTCTTAGGGTTGTGGAAACGATTGAGTCAAACCACATTTTAAGAAAAGAAAATTTAAATTGAACAGATTATGACATTAATTACAAGGAAATAATATATAAATAATTTTTTGGATTTTAAATCTATAGATTACCATACAAAGACATGATGTTTTAAAACACCTGTTTGGAATCAATGAGTCAAAAATTAAGTCTAATAAAAATTCTAAATCATTAGTTTAACTTTAATAAAAAAACTCGATGAATTAGATTACATGTAATCTATCCCTAAATACCATTAAATTTTTTTTAATCATGATATGAAATATCATATATTATATTTATACCATTTAATTAAATTACTTCGATAATATAAAACATTAATTAAATATAATAATTTGAGAAGAAAACCCATACCTTTATTCTGTTTCATTATGAACATGATGCAATATTCCAAAATATTTTAATTATGTCTATTATATACATTATCCTGAACAATATTAATAATTAAAATATTTTAAAATAATCAATCATATAATTATATAAAAATAAATAGAAGATACTATTTTTTAAAAAAAATCAACACAGACTATTTTTAATCATCAACACTTTAAACTAGTTTCAATCAACTGATGTGGGTATCTATTATATTTTAAAAGTTAAGTAATTAATAAATAATATATTAACACTAATATAACATCCCTTATATTTTATAAATATATAATTTTATTTTCATGGTGTTTTGGTTTTGATATTTATGATGAAATATAGGATGATCTATTTTTTAATTCTGAAATAAACAATGTTTTTTGTTAATTAATTAATTTAATATTATTATAATCATACCGAAACCAAAATAATATATTATATACATATATATATCATATAAATATTTTTATTAATTTCTCATATTAAAATATTATTTAATTTCATAGTGATGTTTATGTTGGTGGTTACACCAACTTAAACATGATCTTACAAGGATTAAATGTTGAATATGAGGTCTCTAAGTTGTAATATTATTATAATATATTCATAATTTTATTTTCAGTTTAATATTATAAAGATATAATTAAATTTTATTGAATTATAATAATAGATATTTTATTAACAAATATTACCTTTTGGGAATAAATTTTTTTTGCATATTTTGATTCTTTAAGAAATATTTTTTACAATTATCAGTTAATTTTAATATTAATTATTGAATGACAAAAATAATATTTTAATATTATAATTAATAACATAAATAAAAAATTTAGTCACTAATCCCAATATCAGATATGTTCTTGTATATTTGTGTTGAAAATAAATATATATTTTTTAGAGTGGTGGTATCTCAAACATGTTCATGAGAAGAATTTTAATTTTTTTTACAATTTAACGTTAGTAGAATATTTAATTGATATAAAAAACATGACATAAAATTTCAGTAAATAAACTATAAAAATTTCATTAAATATATATGGATGGAATTATTTTCAAGGAGGCGGTTGAGAATAATAAATATTAAAATCAATGTGCGGGTATTAATTACCTTGAAAATGTTGATATTCTCTTGAAGTATCAATTATAAATAAAAGAATTGAATAAAAATTACTAGGATATTGGGTTAAAACAATTATATAATATATAATACAGGTAAAATTGTTATTTTTTTCAAGGTAATTTCAATATATACAAGTCTCATGACGTTGGGGATGTGAGATCCATTTATAGGTTAAAAATAGGGCCATAACTTTTTTAATGAATGTTAGGTATGTAAAAATGATTTTAATTTCTTTTGAGTATGGAGAATTAAGAATAGAAATGGTGGGTGATAATGTTTTATATGTCATTAGTACATAATATAACATTTATAAAGGGTGTATTGGACCATATATTAATTTAAAATATTATATACTTCTTTTATACATTTATACCCTTATTAATGTTGAAATAAATATCTATGGTAATTAATTTTTATGGAAAACATAAAATGAACCTTGATACAAAATGTAGATTTTTTGAATAAAATTTTTTTGTCAATTAATCTGTATTATAGATAAAAAATAGAAAAAAATGAAAAAATATATATTTTTTAACAAAAATTTGTATGAAAATGATAACTATGTTATAAAATTCAAAATATTATTTTTTTAACACAATAAAATGATACTAGATGTATAAATTAACATGTAAAATTTAATTTTTTTATCATCTTATTTTATGAATTTAGAAATCATTATTATATGCTAACAATATATCAAACATAATTTTTTTTGTAAAAATTTGAACATCAACAGAAATTATTTTTTAGAAAAATCCAAAAAATTTATATTAATAAAATATTATTATGATTACGTGGATATTAATTTTAATTTTTTTAAATTTAAATTAGAGATTTTATAAATTTAAATTTTATTAAAATATGTGAGATATAATGAAAACATTTTTTTATAAGAAATAATATTATTTATCATTTTTAGAATTCCAATTAATATTCTATATAATTTAATATTTAGAATAGTATTAATGAACTCTTTGTAAATATTAAAAATTATCATCATTAATTAACAATGTCTTAATATATGAATTCTTAAATAATTTATATAAATAATTAATATAAATTCCTTTATATATATGATGATCATATTTTTCATTTTATCTATATCAATTGATTTTCATTAATATTAACTCATTCCTTTATTATTAGAATATTAATTTTTCGAAGATTTTTAATGTTATTTAAACCAATTATTTATACATAGTTTTTTTATAGTCATACATAAATATTTATATTTACGTAATTTTTTTATTATTATTTATGTTTGTGTTGCATAAAGAATAATATATCAAAACATTGATTTATTTAAATGCATTCATATATTAAAAACATGGTTTGAAACAAATACATTTTCAACCTCCAATTTTATATATCTCATAGAAAATTTCACTATTGGATTTCAAATTCTACATAAAATTAATTCTTTATTATGAAAATAAATTATTTTAAATTTAGTTTAGTTTATATATCATTTGAATATAATGACTCTAATGATGAAATAAACTAATTATTATCTTTTTAATTTTTTAACTTTAATATTTTTCCAATAAACATGAATTAATTTATTATAATCATACATGTATTATATAATGGAAAATAATGATTTGATAAGTATGTATTGACATTATCTATTTACATTTTAGGATTTAAATATTTAATAAAATAATAGGATTCAATAAATTATATAAAACATGTTCTTGATAGATCAATACTAAATTGAGAAATAGATATGGTAACAATTGATTATAAACATAAATTATAACACCCCATCCTAAGAGAAACTGAACTAGTCCCCAAGCCAATGCACCACATACCCAAAGGAGAGCATCCCCATATGCCTGAGGTTCATAAAAGTAAATGAGGGTATTATAAGACATGTGGGTAGAATATAACCTCTTTATAATATAAATAGATAAAAAATTAATATAAAACAAAATAAAAATAAAAATAAAAATTTCACATAAATCCTTTTCCCAAAACAATGAACAGAACCACGACCAAATTATTAATATTAAATATTATGCCTTATGTTTCTAATTTAAAAAAGTAAAACCGACATAAAAAACTATTAATCCACATGTCATGACCCCAATTTTAGATTCATCATCCATGCACAACCCTATTACAAATATCATCTCATAATCATAGTGCCTTTTACCTTTTCCTGACCAGCAACCATGATGTCGGCTTGGCTACCCAATGGCGACCTAGTATAGGTGTGAGGACAATGGAGTAGGCCAACACCAATGATATATATAATTAATCTTGTCTAAAAAAGGTTTTATAGTAGTATGTTTAACAATAATATTAAAATCATGATTAAATGATTCCATTAATTCTCAAAATTACATTAGACTACTTAATCATTACTTCTAGGTGTTACAAAAATCATCAAACAAGCGTCAACCAATACCTGTCAACCCAACAACATATTTAATTTAACAACGAATAAGTGGAGTCATATTCCAGTAATCATAATGTTGTTTCTTATTAAAAAACATAAATATATCAACTTCCTCTATAACTTTAGTCCATGATTTCATTTTATATGCATCAGTTAGGGGCATAATGCATTAGTTTGAAACCCTAACACATGAAATACCTCATTGGGAAATAGATCATAATTATACACCATCTTTTGGGAGTTTATCCTTAGTCTAAAACCACACCCTTGGCTTTTTCAAGATAATCATTCTTCCGTAACCATTTAAAATTATATTATTAAATTATCACAATCCATTTTACATAATCATGTGAAGCCAAAACCTTTTTCCCAATGTTTTCATTCTAAAAACAATCACATTTATATTCACTTCATAACCCATGTTTTCAAGATAAACATAAATTTAATAGACCCTATATAATAGAAATAAATTTATTATTCTACATTTTACGCTCATGTTTAAAGGAGTGGTACAACCTATGGGTGTCAATTAGCCCAGTTTAATAAATAAAAAGGGATCCCATGAGGATCTCTAGAGGTCCAATTAATTAATCAATTATACCAATTATAATTTCATACCATGATAAATAAATGGAATGAGAAATGATCCCCCATTACTACCCTTTGAATGTAAATTTGGTCACCACGTCAATGAAACATTACATCTATACCAACTATTCATGATCATATATTAATGAACATATGAATTTATCCTTTTTCCAAACCAAAACACAATTCAAGACTCTATATAGAATATATTGTACAATTAAGGTCTTAGGGATCAAAATTGGAGGAACAATTCAACATGATGTTTTAATTAAAAGTATGAAGAAGTGGTGTTAGACCATCTTGTAGATTCATTCTAAAACCTATATTATTAAAAATTGAAAATATTTAAAGGATAATAGTATCATGGAATCATTGGAAGAAATAATTCATCATCTAGTCATTTGGATGAAGAACGGGGGTTAATTTTTTTTAGAAACCTTATACCATTAGTGATAAAAATAAAAAATTACCCCTTTTAATTAGTTGAAAAATTTTTCAAAATGGGTTCCAACCTCGAGCCACCCTCTTCCAAAGAGGTTACTAGTTGAATGTCTCATAGGATATAATATGGTTTGAAAAACATTATAGTGGCCATGGAGAATGGCTCTGTCTATGCCTACACAGTTCTAGGTTCTACATTTCTTTGTTTATCGACCATAGAACTGTAACCTCCTTACCCACAATGTTATAGAACATGGTTACAAATAATAGTGTTCCAACAATAGAACATGAAATGGATATCATTTTTCATCCATTTAAGGCCAAAATACCCTAGAAAACCCTTGAGACTCATCGTACACCTGATAACCAAGTCCTTAAAATTTATGTATAGATTAATTGAAACATAAGAAAAAATATACCCCAATATATGTTATGATCATACAATCTCACTAAAAAATCATCAACAATTGGTACTCATAAACACTATTGATAATATAATGTAAAAATATCAGGAATGTGGGCCTTTATTTCTTCTTTCCACTCCCATGTTTTACATTAATTTTATTTTTCTCCCATAAAACTAAATGTCATGGAAAAATCATCCCAATATAAAATTGTATCAATTTGATCGACAATATAAAATCAATTCTCAATGAAAGATGCATCAAACTCAATATATACATCATTAACATCAATCACATGATAATGGTTTGGGTGATAATATTAAGGATAGGACATTTAAACGCAATAATTCATTATAAAATTCCACCATAGAATATAAAATCAATATGCCACTGATCTGATCCCTTATAAAATATAAAACAATAACTCATAATTAGGTTCCAACATTACTTATTTCAAAATATTATGGTGACCCAACCTTGGTGAAACCTAAAAAAATACACGTTCTACCATAAAAAACTCATAAGTACAATGATGTTGATTAACATATGAATTATGCATACTCTTATCTATATACATGAACTTTTGAATTAACATAACATTATATAATGTCCTTTATATGAGACAAGACCCCCAATATATTTTTTTCCTTAGACTCTATGAAAACATAATGAAGATATAGACATCCAACAATAGAGAACCTAATATGGATCCGTAGGAATAGTTTCCTGATAACTTTTTTTATATAACTCCATAAGCAGTAATTTTTTCCCACAATATAAAAAAATGTCTAATAAATATTACCACAACATGTAATCATTCACCATTATAGTACATTCAGACATCCCATCTATCTACTGGTGAAATGTTTTACTCAGAGAAACATGGGTACCACATTCCTTCTGTAATCGTTTATAGATGATAAAAGTAAACCATGGATCACCAACTAAAAAATACTATGAGGTACCCTATGAAAACTACCGATTTATAAATAATACATGTCAGACATGTGGAATATTGTATAATAATATCGATTTGATAGGAAATGGGATACCATGGTCAACCAATGAAAACTAATAATATCACATCATTTTTTGAAGGTGTCCTCAGATGTCTTACTATAAAATATATGGTGAAATCATAATACATACATTGAGAAATGATAATTGTATATAGAAAACCACATAGATATTGATTCATGAAATTCACCTACTAACTTCTGGATCATCATGTCAAAAAAACATCAACCTCTTTCTTCATTGTTTTCCACCAATACTGTATATGAAAATCACAATTCATTTTGGTAAAACCATTGTGAACTTACCTCTATGAGTTATTGATATTATGTATATGTTCCACTCACATATATGATAGAATAATAACGTGGCACCAGGAATAAATGAATTCTTTCGCATATATAGACCAATCATAAGGTGACTCCCAAACTTCAGTTAATTACCAAAATATCAAAAACTATGAATAGTCATATTTCCGCTCTTTAATTTGACTTATATGAATGAAAATAAATAATAAGGATATGAGGGTCATTAATCATTGTCCCTCCAAATGATCAATGTGCATCTTATAAAAAAACCATTATCTTCTATTCTGAACTAGACTCCAGGGAAACCTAAGTCCTTTTATTTATATCCAATTCATCGACAATAGCACATCCCTTTCTAATCAAGTAAAATATGTTAGAATCAAAATTTTATATGTACTCATCCAATATTTGATTATAATGATTCAAATCCTAATGGTAAAAGGAGTACATATGGATATTATGATCAGTATACACAAAAATCATTTCACCCAAAATATAATATTTCAATCATTTAAATGATTAAACCATGATTACCAATTCAAGATCATGCATAGGGCCGTTTTTTTCATGTGGCCTCAACTGTGGTGATCCATACTCCATGACTAGCCCCCCCTATAGAATCAATGCACCAATTAAAATACCATTTGCATCTCAAAATAAATTATAATCATTACAGGGATTGTCTAGAATCAAAATTGGTGTTGTTCTAAATAGATACATCAACTCGTGAATGTAATTATCACATGATTAAAACCATTAGAGCATTACCCCCTTATTAGACTACCATGAATGTTGAGATTCTAAATGAGAAATTTATTTTTATAACCTTCCAATAATAATCCATTGAACCCAAAAGGCATTTTATTTCAAAAATATTATTGGGTTGTTACCATAATGAATATTCTTAGACCTTGTCCATTTCCATTGATATATATTCCATTGAGATGTTG
Organism: Viscum album; assembly: GCA_963277665.1. Lineage (NCBI taxonomy): Eukaryota > Viridiplantae > Streptophyta > Magnoliopsida > Santalales > Viscaceae > Viscum > Viscum album. The sequence goes on from OY728161.1 coordinate 1,500,306,531, forward strand.
TGACCCATAAAATATTTTGTGTCCATCCATAATTGATACCAAGATATATATGTGTATAACATATGATCCCTTAGATTAATGAAGATGATGATAGGTTTTTTGGAATGATATTCATGAGTTTTTGGAGGACACTAATATTTCATCTACAAAATAATTATAAACTAATATAGGTTTTAATGGTTGATTCATTTAATTATGATCATAAATTCAGAAATATCACTTTCATCTTAAAATGAATTAGAATGAACTCCTAAAAACCACACATTATCCAAAAATTAGGATACATGATATGATAATTGTTAAAACATATATGATAATAACCTAAAATAAAATAGATCTAGGAGAAAAATTAAGTAGTTTTCATCCAGTCAAATAGATCATAAATTCATGGATATGTATATTAGTTATTAACTATCATATGATTCAACAAATGGTTATCGATACACATCCTCATGGTCTCATCACACTTCTTGGAAAACAATTGTAGATCCCCAAGGTGACATACTAAGATAAATAAACCATTTATTCTTTATATTTTCTAGCCAAGTCATACATTCCCAATGTTATTCTAATTCAATTATATATAGAATTTTTTTGGAACAATGGTCTTCTATGCATGATTTGGATTATGGTTTGTGTTTTTTGCCAATCATCAATGGAAGTTAGGATCGTGTACCAGCAAAGAGATCATACTGTTCAAGAAGACAACAGTATTGAAGGTGGCGCCGTTTCCAAGAGTTTTCCAAATTATTGGGGTCCAAAATCTAGAAGTTTATAAGCATCGTGAAAAGTGGATTTCCATGAAGATAATAATTAAATATGACAAAGGCATGAATTTCACGAAGATAGGAGGCATGGTTTGGAAATTGCGAAGACCAGAAAAATGGAGGCGGTGAGTCTTCCCGATTACGTCAAAGCTTCGCGAACAGCAGAGTTGAAGCGCATAGCGGCGGTGAAGGGATTTGCGAGGGAGCTTTGAGGTGAAGGCGCGAAGGAATGATGACAGTGATACTCTGTGATTACGACGAGCTCCACGATCCGAAAATTGCCGAGGTGCTTCGCGATTTAGATAGAATTCCGGCGGAAACTTCGGAGCATCGCGATTTGAGATGATGTGGTGTTGACTTCACATGGAATGTTCGAGGGTCGTTGGAATCACCTATAAATAGAGGTCGACCCCTCAAGAGAAATAGAGAGATAATTTCATAGAAAATCCATTGCTATCAGTTCGCAAAGGTCACTAACGAAGGCAGTGTGCTTTGCAAAAGAGGAGCTTCGCAGCGGCTATTCTATCTCCACGAATGTCGTGCGCCCCGCGTTAGCTCAGAGAGCTTCGCAAAGAGGTATGATCTCCACGACAGCTAAGCATTGCGAAGGCTGGAGCATCGCGAGAGTGCTTCGCAATTGAGCTTCGCGAAAAGGCAGGGTTCTTTGTGAAGGCCCATTCCAAAGGTTGTTTGCCCAGTGGACAAGGGATAAGGGGGTATTCATCAGTGGATGGAATTTGGACATTAATAGAGCATCAACTCAGGACTCTAAAGCAAGAAAAGTGTCATACTAAACAGGAGACAAAGACCATCATGTTTATCTGTTGAAGAGACCTTCATGTCTATAAACTGAGCGAGACTTCACCAAATGGCAGTAAGCCAGGTGGAGTCAACGGGAGTGACCTAAGGGACGTAGTGAGCTATCCCTGAACTTTTGTAAAGGCAGTGAGCATGGGACAGAGTGACTCTACCTGAACTATTGTAATCTATAACTAGTAAAGCATAGTGTATTTAGGTACGACCGACAACCTGTTGGCGTATGCTCCTAGGATGTAGCCCTTAGTGGTGAAACAAGTAAAAATAGTTGTGTCATCTCATTGAATGTGAATTTTTCATTGCTGATCATCTCCATCATACAGATTTATGTACTTCCTACCAATGTGGGAACAAGATCCACAACTTTAAGAAGAAAAAGTTGACACCATGATTCACACCTCCCCTCTCAAGGTGTCCTGGGGTCCTACAATTGGTATCAGAGTGTAAAGGTTGTTGGCATTGAATCTCTCCTTTTTCGCCATGGAGAATGAAGTCAATGTTAGGGGAGTCCCTCTATTTGATGGAAATAATTTTCAGATCTTGAAGAACAAGATGAGATCTCATCTAAGATCTCTTGGAATAGATGTTTTGTTTTTTACTGTGCAAGGAATACAGGTCACAGATCCAACAGGCCAGGCTATGACTGACACAGACAGGAAAGTTTTTGATGCAGATGCTAAATCACAAAATGCACTCATCATAGCTCTTTATGATCAGATCTAACTAAAGGTGATGTATTTCACTTCGTCAAAGTCTATGTGGGATAAAATTGAAAACATTGATGAAGGAGATAGCAAGGTAAAGGAGGCAAAACATTAGGTTTTACAAAACAGGTTTGATGATCTAAAGATGCATCCTATTGAGAATGGAGATTCATTATTAATTCGAATTACTGAAGTAGTGGGAGAAATTCGAGGTCATGGATAAGAAATCAAATACATTGATATCATAATGAAAATCTTGAGAAGACTTCCTCCCATGTACAATGAAAAGGTGTCACCCCTTGAAGAAATAGATCTATCTAAACTATCTCTGGATGATTTGTTATGCAGTTAAGTGGCATATGAGATGGGATTCAAACCCAAAGATGACACGACTCGTGTGAGCAAGGAAATGGAATTCAAATCCATGGTCAAACTGAAAATTTCAGAAGACAGTGGTGGTGAAGATGATGACGAAAAAGAAATGCTTTTCCTCATTGACAGGAAGTTGAAAAAGGGAAAGGGTAAATTTATAGGCAAGCTACCTCTTGCATGTTTCTTTTGTGGAAGAGTTGGGCACATTGCCTCTCAGTGCCAAAGAATGTTAGATTCTGATGATACCGAAGCTGAAGACATTGAGAAGCTTCGGAAAAAGATTTTCAATAAGGGTGACTTCAAATATGGAATGGAAATGCATAGGAAGAGTTTTTCATGTGAAGAAGAAGATGATTATATTGAACTTTGTGAGGAAGAAGAACCATAATTTAAAATCGGAAACCATGCTTCCATGATGGCTACCACTGAAATATCGGAATCCTCAATCAATAAAGGCAGAGATAATCAGACTACTGCTATTGGTAATCCAAATATTCAAATTAAGGATGCTTTCTCCAAGAATGAGAGTAAATGTAAGAGATGTAATATGTGGAAGGAAATGGTGGAAGAATCATCAGAATATGTTGATGAACTTGAAGCTGAAATTGAACGTCTGGAAGAATTTGTGAATGTTTAGTCTAAAATACTTGAAAGCAATGATGATGTAGTGGATCTAAAGCTGAGAATTGAAGAGCAGGGAAAGGTCATCAATGACCTCATGTCAATACTAGAAAAAAAGTCTAGGACAGCTGTGGGTCTTGAAGAGGATGTTGTTACTCTTAGGAGTAAAATTGACACTGAATCTTTTTCAAATGAATCAAGGAAGAAAATACAGCTTAGAAGAATCTCAGATGCAGAATTACTGGCATGAGCCAAGTATGGATTAGATGGGGTTGAAAAAATCTTGGGCATTCAAAGACCCGCCTTCATGGGAAAGAGTGGAATTGGCTATGAAGATGAGACATCAACTGCTGGAAATAAAGAGATCCAAAAGAAAGAAAAACCAAAGGTTGAACATGTTGAAACATTGCCTGAAGTGCTGAAAAAGAAACCCTCAATCCAAACTAGAAGGAGAACTGACAATTATCCTCAAACATTTAGAAATAATAGGCAGTTCAACTATTCTCCCAAGGATGAAGGTATGAGGAGAAATTCAGGGGAGAAGACTTTCCCTCTCATGAAGTGTCAGTTCTGTGGCTATTTGGGCCATACCATGTCATATTGCGAAGAGGCAAGGAGAAACTTGAATGGAGAAGATCTGGGAAGTCAACAAAGGAGACCAATTTCATATCCTCCATCTTATTGAAGAAATACCTTCTATGGTTACTGTTTTAATTGTTCTAACATTGGCCAAAAGGTATGTATTGCTAGCAGCGGTACGATAGGATAAATTCATACAACACTCGATGACGGGACAGTGTTCATCCACCTGATGATGTTGTTATCACAAATAGTTTTTCCCCTCTGGAAGAAGATTATGGGTATGAAAAAATAGATTATGTGGAAGAAAGTATTAAAAGGCCACCAGTATCCTATGCTCAATCCAATATCTCATGGAAATAGTAGAAGAAGATCGAGAAATCCAATCTTGCAGAAGTAACACTCAATGATACAAAGAGAAGAAGCACCTGGATCCCTGATAGTGGATACTCATCCCATATGATGGGAAAATATGACATTTTGATGAACATTGAAATGAAGGTTGATGGAACAGTACGGTTTGGTAATGATGGTGCTTTGAAGATTGAAGGAAGTGGGAATACTGCTCTCACCAATGGGTAGCTGAAGAAGACTGAGGTTCTTTATGTGGAAGGTGTACGCCACAATCTCTTGAGTGTAAGTCAACTCTATGACTCAGGGCTCATAGTAACCTTTAATCAATAATGCTGCACTATAAAATAAAAAGCAAGAAATTCTCTTATGAAAGGCTGTAGAAACGATGGAAACTTATATCAGGTTGATAGGAAAGTGAACTCTTGCTATTTGTCTATTGAAGAAGAAAACAATTTATGACATCGAAGGATAGGGAACATTAACCAACAAGACATGTAAAAGATATCTAAGCTGAAGATAGTCATGGATATTCCCATTCTAAAACGTGAATGGGAAAAGTCTTGTGATGCTTGTATTCGTGGGAAACTGGTTTGTAGTTTATATAGGCCAAAGAAGAAAAGGGCAGCGCATCTTCTTGTTCTCATTCATACAAATGTATGTGGCCCAATATATATTGCTGGAACTTATGTAGAAAGGTACTTCGTCCTTTTCATTGATGATTATAGCAGAATGGATTGTGTAATGGTGATCCACAAGAAAAGGACATGTACTCGATTGTATGAAAACTTATCGAACGATTTCTGATAATGATACTGGACAGACAATAAAAGTCATGTGATCTTACAATGGAGGGGAATACACGTCCATCGAGTTTGAAAATTACTTAGAAAAACATGGAATACAGCATGAGGTAGCTGCTGTGAGAACTCCAAAACAAAATGGAGTTGTTGAGTGCCGGAATCGACAGGTCAACAATATGGCTAGGACTATGCTGATAGAGAGTGGTATCTCTTTCCATTACTGGAAGGAAGCTGTTGAGGTTGTAGTGCACATTCAGAATCGAACAGGGCTTTATATGGGATAAATGAAGACACCATACAAATTTTGGCATGGAAGGAAGCCTTCATTGAAATTCTTTTGTGTTTTCAGAAGCAAATGTTTCATCCGGAATAAACAAGGAAACCAAGGAAATTATTGTGACAATGCTGATGAATGAATTATTCTTGGGTATCCAATGAACAACAAATCCTACAAGTGTTTCAACAAGCATTTAGGAAGGATTGTGGAAAGAAGTGATGTAAAGATAATTGAAGAGAAAAGTACAAATGCTTCAAGGACATCATATGCTGATGTGATAGAAAGTCGGGAAGAATGTGAACAGAAAGAAAATAAAAATGCAGAAATAGATGAAGTTGTTCAAAACACTCAGTAGTAACATCATGATGTTGACTCAGATAAAGAATCTGAAGTGGAAATCTTGGATGGCGAGAATGCCACTGAACCTCACATGAGAAATCGAAGAGCAGAGATTGATCCATCTAACATAATTGGAGACAGGAATGCACCCACTCAGACAAGGATGATGAGGAATAACACACCTTCTGCAATTCTGTCAGTTGTGGAGCCATCCTCATTTGAATAAGCTACAAAGGATGAATCGTGGGTGAAAGCCATGAATGAAGAGTTAGATCAGATTGACAAGAATCAGACATGTGATCTTGTCCATAGACTCAAGGTTCCCAATGTGATTGGAACAAAATGGATAATCAAGAACTAGTTTGATGAGCATGGAAGTGTTATCAGAAACAAGGCTCGACTGGTATTTAAATGGTATTCTCAGATTAAAGGTGTTGATGTTGAAGAAACCTTTTCTCCAGTGGCTAGACTGGAGTTAATCTGGCTATTCCATTCCATGGCTCTCCAGAGAAGATATAAAGTATATCAAATTGATGTCAAGAAAACATTTTTAAATGGTGTACTCGAAGAAGAAGTCTACATTGAACAACCAGTTGGTTTTCTTCTTGGTGCTGATGAATCAAAGGCCTGCAAGCTAAAGAAAGCACGTTATGGCTTGAAACAGGCACCACATGCGTGGTACTCCAGAATAGATTCTTATCTCAAGAAGCTGGAATTCAAAAGAGGAGGAGTAGATCACAATATCAATGTGATTAATTCTCCGAAAGATCAGTTCATGGTTCTTGATTACATCGATGACATTATATTTGGTGGTAGAAGGCAGAAATCAGTGGATGAATTTCCCAGTCATTTGAAATCGGAATTTGGAATGACAATGATTGGGGAGCTCACATATTTCATGGGACTACATGTGACTCAAAGGAAAGACTACACTTTTATCTCTCAGGAAATGTATGCAAGAGAGCTGTTGAAGATGTTTAATATGCAAGACTCCAAACCAATGTCAACTCCGATTGCAGTTGGATCCAAACTTGGAAAGCATGAGAATGAGAAATCTGTAGATCCCACCATGTACAGGAAGATCATTGGGAGCCTATTGTACATAATAGCGACACAGACATGTATTGTCTTTGACACATGTCTTGTAATCCGCTTTCAGAGTAATCCAATGGAGGAACATTTGGCAGTAGTAAAAAGAATCATGAGGTATATTCAAGGTTCTCACAATTATGGCTTATACATTGTTTCATGAAGGGACAGTGAATTTTCAGCATTTTCAGATGCTAACTAGGCTGGCGATGTTGTGGACACAAAGTCCACCAGTGGTGGAGCATTCTTTATTAGGAATAACTACGTTGGATGGTTGAGCAAGAAACAAGAAAGTACTTCTATTGGTACTAGTGAAGCAAAGTATATATCCGCCACAAAGTCATTCACTCAACTGCTATGGATGTTGCAAAAATTAACAGATATTGGTGATGAGGTAAAGAAACCAATGGTGATTTACTATGATAACAAGAGTGAAATTGATCATACAAAAAATCATGTTCATTACTCTCGTACAAATCATATTGAAATCTGTTATCACTTTATCAAATAAAAAGTTGAGCAAGTGGTGATCAGAATGGATCACATGGGAACTGATAAGCAAGTAGCTGATATCCGGACAAATCTACTGTCATCGGCTGTGTTTGTGAAGCATCGGTTGAACCTCGGTATTCAGCCACCTCCCAGTGCATAAGGAGGTTACAGAAATCCCCTCTCCCCATTTGTTATAACTGCTTTAATCTTTTTATGGTTGTGATGCAGGTTTATGGGGGAGATACTATCCAGGGGGAGTATGGTTTGATCTAGACGTGAATAAAATTTCTGGTCTTTGGATTTATTGTCAATGGGGGAGAAAGGAGAAAGGAATAAATTCAGGAAACTTCTGTGATGAGAATAATGAAAAGGAAAATAGTGGATCCCAATTCAAGCGTCCTCTCTTGTTTTCTACATCGAACACTTCTCACGTAGACTTAGATTGTTGGCTGATTTGAATCCTATGTTTTTGGTTTTCACATAGATGGAGATCTATTGAATTTATTTTCTGATTTCCAAAAAACCCAAAGGAGGAGATTGTTGGAAACATGGTATTCTATGCATGATTTGTAGTATGGTTTTTGTTTGTTGTTAATCATCAATGGATGTTCGGATCATTTACTAGTAAAGAGATCATGTCGTTCACGCAAACAACCGTATTTAAGGTGGCACCATTTCCAAGTATTTGTAAATTTTTGGGGTCCAAAATATGGAAGTTGTTGTGCATCGCAAAAAGTGGATTTTCATGAAGATAATAATTAAATATGAAAAAGGCATGAATTTCTCGAATAGAGGATGCATGGCTCATAAATCGCGAAGACCAGAGGAATGGAGGTGGCGAGTCTTCGCGATTACGTCAAAGCTTCACGAACGTCAGAGTTGAAGCGCATCGCGGCAGTGAAGGGATTTGCGAGGGAGTTTCACGGAGATGGCATGGAGGAATGATGACGGTAATACTCCATGATTACGACGAGCTCCGTGAACCGATAATTGCCGAGGTGCTTCGCAATTTGGACAGAATTCTGGCAGAAACTTCAGAGCTTTGCGATTTGAGATGACATGGCGTTGACTTCGCGTGGAATGTTCGAGGGTCGGTGGAATCGCCTATAAATAGGGGCCGACCCCCTCAATAGAAATAGAGAGAAAATTTCTGAAAAAATCTTTTTCTCTTGGTTCGCAAAGGTCAATCACGAAGGCAGTGTGCTTTGCGAAAGAGGAGATTCGCGGCGGGTATTCTAGCTCCGCTAAAGTTGTGCACCCTGCGTTGGCTCAGTGAGCTTCGCGAAGAGGTAGGAGCTCCACGACAGCAGATCATTACAAAGGATGGAGGATCACGAGAGTGCTTCACGATTGAGCATCGCGAAAAGCTAGGGTACTTTATGAAGGCCCTATCCAAAGGTTGTTTGCCCAGTGGACAAGGGAAAATGGGGTATTCATCAGTGGATGGAATTTGGACTTTAAAAAAGCATCAACTCAGGACTCTGATGCAAGAAAAGTCTCATGATGAACAGGAGACAAATACCTTCATGTCTATCTATTGAAGAGACCTTCACGTCTATAAACTGAGTGAGACTTCACCAACGGTAGTAAGCCAGGGGGTGTTAATGGGAGTGACCCAAGGGACACAGTGAGCTATCCCTGAACTTTTTTAAAGGCAGTGAGCCTGGGAGAGAGTGACTCTACCCGAACCATTGTAATCTACAGCTAGTGGATCATAGTGGATTTAGGTACGACCGACAACCTGTTGGCGTATGTTCCTTGGACGTAACCCTTAGTGGTGAACCAAGTAAAAATAGGTGTGTCATATCTTTGCATGTGAATGATTCATTGCTGATCATTTCCATCATAAAGATTTAAGTAGTTCCTACCAACATGGGAACATGATCCACAACTTTAAGAAGAAAAAGTTGACACCCGGATTCACCCCTCCCCTCTCAGGGTGTCCTGGGGTCCATCAAAATTGATGTAGGCTCCGCTCAAGATATCAACACAACCATGACCATAAACTCTCTATCAGCTCGACTCTCTATGATTTTATTGGGAAAAAAATAATTGAAATGATATTATAATGGAAGTAATACATCATTCATTAATCCCCTGTCATAAAGTACAAGATATGTCCCTTCGGATATAAAATCCCTTATCTATTGTCTAACTAGTCCATCATGGCCTACTTGAATATCCTATTCACCATGGTGAACATAACTGTCACCATATGGGGACATGAAACTCACCCTTTGATTGTAAAATTAAATATGAGCATTGAATTAAAAAAAAGTCTATCCCCATTTTCAGGTCAACTACCTGAATTTTCAAGCACATAAAAATCTCCAAGGAGGCGTTACATACCAACCATAAGAGCTTAGTCCTTATATTGTTTCATATTTCATACCGGATGTCCTAATGGTGTGTAATTTTTCACAACACCATAAAATTATTCCACCATTTTTCCTGACTTCTTACAAAACTAAACATATATAAAAGAATGTGAGGACCATGTATCAAATAAGGCACTATCATGCATGGATGAAAAAATAATCAGTCCTCGAATAGTTTTTTTTACATCACCACTACATTGTGAAAAAATTAATACATAAAGTTATCCCCCACTCTATCTTAGGCACTATTCCAAGATCCATAGGCTTCATTTCCTTGTTGATATGGACATTCATGTCTTGGAGAACCAGATACACCACACAATATGATACAACTAGTAGAACATGAACTTTCTTCCTTTTATAGGGTAGTAAACCCCCTTTATGCACTTATTATCGGCCAAAACCCTCCGTAACAACATAACTATATAGGTTTAACATATTACCTCTATACATGTCCCATCACACCACACAAAAGATACTAAATTAGTGGATGGGGATAGTGAGAGTCCATGTGTCATGGTCTAATTTATAGATAGAAAAATATAGATCAATAAGCAGAAAGACCAAAACTCTCACTGGACTACTCCTTCTACCACCAACCTAGTGATAAATCTCAAATAAACACTTCCTACTATGATAACATTCAACAAAAGGCTTCCAAAACTGATTTTTTATGTACACCACCAAATTACACTTTTTTATTCCCATATTAAATAAGATCTGAATATAAAACAAGAGAGAACATCTTTTAAAAAAATGTATTTACTTGGTACATGATCTCATATCAAATAATATACCGAAAAAACCCATTTATAACTAATATATCTCTTTATAACTTTGGTAAAAAATCGTTCATATATGGTTTTGTAGAAATTATAAAAAATCATGCAAAACATACCCTAATTAAACATTTTAAATATAGTTTCATTATCTATCCTTTGATTCATAGGATAGAAGTATCACTGAACATTTACGTTGAAATATTTTCAAAGTATACCATTTTATGCTCAGTATGATCCATAATATCCCACTAGCACATCACTAGGCCTCATGACATATAAGCATCCAACATGTCTCTCTTATCAGTTGGAGTCCCAAGGTGACTCAATATCACCATGATATAATCTATCCAGAACTTGAAAACATCATGTCTTCGTGCTCTTGAAAGCAATAAAGGGTGATTAAAATTAAAATATTTGGATATTTGAAACATTCCCAACCCAACCTTCCCATGATATAACTCCAAAAATTATATATAAAAAGATTTTATCTGAATGAAATTCTCTTCACCGCTATAACATTGAACCAAGGAGGTATTATATTCCACTAATGGAGGATCATTTTAAGACATATCCTCTTATCTTCATGTTGGTAATATTTATCATGGATTAATCTCCCAACAAATCCAAACATAAGTCTCAAAACACAAATATCAATGCTAACAATGTTTAAAAAAAAGTGGTATTACTACATTACATAAACAAACCGTTCCTCATACACTATAAAAATGAAAATGAACATATCTCTTTCACTCCCCTCAACCTCCCCTATAATGGGTAATGGAAAAAATAGGGTGAAAAATATTTTATGTTTAATTCAAATTAGAAATAATACCAATCACTTCCATGTATCAACCATTAATTCAAAAAACATTTAAAAATTTCTCATTATGAATAATTAAAAACCAATCAATAATGTTTTTAAAAAATTATACAATTATAACATATTTATTATCAAAAATACTATTAAAATCACTATAGAATAAGAATAAATTTCTATTCCCATTCCTAAAAACTATATGTTCCACATTTTGTTCCTACCATGATTCCAATCACATATATCCCAATATGACTAAAATTATGCATGTAAACTAGACCACATACCATTTATGACAATGATAAAATGACCATAAAAATTAATATCACACATCATGTAAATCACCTATGGTGAAATAATATTCAATTGTAACAAAGTATATCATTAAAAACAATCACAAACTGGTACATGGGGTCTCCCAATAACATTGGTTTGTTACTCCCATGAATGATATATTTTCTAATTCCATACAAATCATGATATCTTGTCTACATTCCAAAATAAAATTAATAATAAAAAGGAAACTGATTTGATTCCACTTGGTAACACCCTAGAATAGGATTCACTAACCTCTTCACTGAGGTGATGCACAACATGACCTCATGAAAGCCACCCCATCCACTGGAAGATTCTAACTGGTAACAAGGGTATAATGAAACATATGTGGAGACTGTACCCCCTTATTAGAGTAATCCAATGTAGATAAATAATAGATATTGAAATAATATTAACAAAAATGAGGAATCATAAAGTATAAGGACCCAACATTATAACATTACATAATTATGAGTTTTATACAATAACATACATTTATATACATTGAGTATATTTTTAGGATTATATTTTTAGATAATTAGGACATAAAACATACATAAAATCCCATAACCATACATGTGGATACTATTAAATCAATTCCTATATATTAAAAAATATAAATATTTTCACATAAAACATAATTCATTTGAAAACACTTCATGACATTTAAATTATCTTCATTCATTCTCATACACATCCTTATAACAAGTGAAAAACATTTTAAAACATGGGATGTGCAAAAAAAGAGCACTAAGAGATATAAGGACGGAAATTGATAGTCAACTGATAATATAAAAAAAAATAAAACCTATTTTATAAAAACTCATAAACATGCATGGAAACATCATGTTGTATTATTAGGAAATATTTACCACATCACTCTTACAATAACCCTTACAAATTGAATAACCATTTGGTAAAATTCCACCTCTAGAGAACACAATTCATTGGAGTGCTATAATGGGGATCAACTGTCATATCGTGAGCTATAATGGGCTCAGCCCACACATATCTCCATCTATAATGGGATGAACATAACATCTCTTGAGCTATAATTGGATCAACCCAACATTACTATATCCAAGGAAGATATCATGAAAATAAAGTATCATGTAATAAAGGGAAAACAGTCATTCCATACATAGATATATATATAAATTCATTTTAAAATTTATTAAAGAGACTTTTGAAAGGATTTTATATGGAATGTCTCTTAAAATTATAATTGGAGTGAGAATTAATAGAATGAAATAGATATGATTTTACACTATAAATACATATAATACACCATTTTGTAAAGAAAAAAGTTCATCACACAAATAATCATAATACCACATAATGGAAAAAGTATAAGTTTACCCCCAAGATTGGAAATTAGGTTATGAATTCCCTTATATTGGGTTCTTCTTACTTAAAATGTTTTTAAAACTCCTCTTGATCTATTCTCCTTGAGATCCTCTTAAGGCCTTTGATTTGGGACATTTCGTGATACCAGAAGGTCTTCGATGTGGGGAAGGGAATTGGGAGGAGTATATTGTATAACATAGGGAAGGATCAAGGATTTTGTGGGTTGGGAAGAATAGGGGGAGTGGGCAGTATTCAAAGTGGAGGAGAGGATATATTTTAAAATATTTTAATCATTATTTCAATATTTTTTTACAAGACTATGAATAATCATATTTAATGTGATTAAAATAGTAAATAAAGTATGTGATTTTGAAACAAGCTGGATTACATCAATTATGTTGACATAAATAGAGTATGTAACTGATAATTTTTATATATGGTATTTTTCTGAATTTCACTACTCATCCAAAATTTTAAAATTTTATAATATTCCAAAAAATTCACCCTAACCATTTTTTGATATGTATCATCAAAAATTGACATCCATTTTTTGAAAATAATTTTCTAAATATTATTAATTTAATTTTGTATGAAAATAATAATTTATTCAAAAATAACTATTTTAAAACTATAAATCATATATTTATACCATGAAACATTATTCATGATTTCATTATCTTAAATCCCGAGGAAAATAAAATAATAATAAAATTGACTCTTAATTGGGGTCATATTTCTATTAATAAGTGTATGTTAATATTCACCAAAGAAATCATGTTTTTTTATCAGACTCCGATTAACTTACTGATCACAAGTGTAGAGTAATTTATTTTGAAATTAAAAACATATTTGTGATAAAATTATGTTAATGGATATATATATATATATATATATTCCTCATTCATTTCAATTTATTTTTAAAACCATGGGGTTTTACATTATCTCCTCCTTCAATAAATTGAATCCTTGAAATTTTATTAACATATTAAAAAAATGAATGAAATTTTCCCTCATAGAATTTTCAGATTCCCATATTGTTTATTATACCATATGGAATCTCCCCAAATCCATTATAGTGTAGATTACGTTATTTCACCGTACTTTCACTCTACGATCAAGAATCTGAACAAGTTTCTCTTCATTAGAAATGTTCTCTTCAAACTGAATTGCTTCTTGTCTCAAGATATGAGATGAATATGGAAATTACATTCTCGGCATCAAAACATGAAAAACATTAAGTCTCCGAGATAAAATATTTGGAAAAGCTACTCGATAGGTGACTGTTCAAACTTTCTCCAAAATTCAAAAGATATACGTAAATGTGGACATAGCTTTCCTTTCTTACCAAAATTCATATCACATTTCCATGGTGAGATTCTAATAAAAACATGATAATCTACCTCTAAATATAATTCATTACTACTATTATATACATAGCATTATTTTCCTGCTATGTGTTATCCTCATGTGTTTCTAGATCATTTTCACTTTCTCAGCAACTTCCAATACAAATTCTAGTCCCATAAACTTCATTTCATTAACATCATCCAAAATATATGATGTTCGCCACAACATCCAATATAGTCCCTAAAAAGGTGGTATCTTTGTACTATAATACAATTGTTACTATAAAAAATCTCCCCTAATGAAATATATTCATCCCAACTTCCCTGGTATTCCCTTGAACAAGCTTGAAGCATATCCTTCAAATTATGAATCATTCATTCTGACTTCCCAACTGATTGAGGATGAAATGATGTTCAAAAATTTAATATGGTTCCCAATGAATTATGAATGATCTTCCAAAAATTATATGTGAACTTCATATCCCAATTGGATACAATTTAAAGAGGAACTCCTTGTATCCTAACAATATCGTTGTGGTATAATCATGAATGATGATCCAAGTAAATTGTATCTCTAATAGAAATATAATGTTCAAATTTAATCTATCCATCAACAATAACCAATATTTCATAATTACCTTGTGATATATTCGGTAGTCCGAATACAATTTCCATGGATATATTATCCCATTAACACTATAACAATATGAAAAGATGAATCATCTCCTTCGGTAATTGCAACTTAAATTTTACATGTTGACATGTCAAACATTTAATGGTAAAATCATCAATATCCCTTTTCAATCCATCCCACCAGTAATACTTTTGAATGTCTCTATACATCTTAGTACTTACAGGATGAACTGAAAATGGATAAATATTATATCAAAAAAAATTCCTTCTTCAAATGAGAATCACTTGGCTGAAACAACTTTTTCTAACTCTTAATACACAATATTTATCAAGGTACAATTATGGAAACATACCCACTTTAACAATTTATACATTTTTATGTAGCTCACAGTCTTCCTTCTGGAATTTCATAATTCAGTTTGATAACGATGACTGCACTTAAACCTGAAAAAAATAGTGCAATTTCCTTCATCAAAAAATTCCATGACAATGTTTATCAAATCAGTTACAAAAGGAACACGTTCCAATTGTATCATGGTTAATGTTTCAGGATGTTTTCAACTCAAGGAATCCACCACTATGTTGGATTTTCTCAGATGTTAAGTGATTGTTCAATTATAATAATTTATTAGATCAAACCATCTTTTCTTCCAAATGTTTAATTCCTTATAATTGAATATAAAATTTAACCTTCTTTGGTCATTATATAATGTATATTTGGCTCCGTATAAATGGGGCCTTCAAATTTTAATTGAAAAACCCATAGCTGCTAATTCCAAATCATCTGTGTGATAATTTAACTCATGATATTTCATTTGTCTTGAAGCATTAGCAATTACCTAATCATTCTACATCAAAACACAACCAATCCCCTTCAATAAATCATTATTGAACATGAAAAACACTTCATTTTTGGAAGGCAAGGACAATAATGGAGAAATCACCATCCTCTTCTTAAGTTACTAAAATAAAAAAGAACATATTCATTGGTCCAAACAAATTTAACCCCATTTAGTGTTAACTTCTTGAGATAAATAGATAACTGTATAATGTTCTCAAAATATATTCGATAACAACCTTATAATCTAGGAAAACTATGAATATATTTAACATTTTTAGGTCTTGGCCATCCATTAACCACATTTTTGGTGGGATCAACTGTTATTCCATCCTTATTTACATTTATCCCAAGAAAAGAAATCTGTTGTAACTAGAAATCAAACATGCTGAATTTTCCATACAGTTTATTTTCATTTAAGGTTTGAAAAAAAACCCATTGATATTTTTCATGATCCTCTTAAATTAACAAATATACCCAAATTTAATCTATAAAGGCAACCACAAACATATCCAAGAACTCAGGAAAGATTAATTTCATAAGATCCATTAATATAGTAGGTTCATTAGTTAACCCAAATGTCATAAATACTAATTCACAATGACCATACCTTTTATGGAACATGGCCTTCAAGATGTCTTCATCCTTTATTTTCAACATTGGGTACCCTTACCATAGGTCAACCATTAAAATATTTTGTGCTTCCTAGAGCTGTTCAAAAAAAGCATTAATATAAGGAATCAGATTGTTGTTTTCAATATTATTTTTATTGAAGTCTCTATACTGAATGTAAATTCTCATTTATCCATATTTATTTTAAAAAAATATAAGGTCACCCTATGGTTATTTTCTAGTTTTGAGAAAGCCTTTACATAATAATCCATGTAATAGCTATTTTAATCACTGATGTTTCATTTTGGACATTTGATAAGGGGTGTAAAAATTGACATTGCATCCAAAACTAACTATATAGTAAAATCAAAATCTCAATCAGGAATAACCCCTAGAAAATTATCCAAAAAAACATCCATATATTCATTTACCATTGATACATCATTAATTTGGATAGATCTATTATCTTCAAAATTGTTAGCCAGATAACTTTTATTTTGTTATTTTATTAGTTTATTATATTTTTGATATTATATAAATGGTGTTGGTTCATTCTATTACACAAAACTAAACTCTTTTTGAAATAACTTTTCTTCTCTACAATCTATCTTAACATAATAAAAAAATACTAGTCCATATCGAGAATAACCTCATACTACACTAGAGGCAATAAAATGGGGTTTGCAGGTACAATCCTTCCACATAATAGAAAAGTGTGATTCTTATAATTTCTTCTTGAGACAATATTTCTTATTGATTTTTTAAGAATGAGTTCTGGTTTTGTTACAAGAGGTGGAATTCCAATTTTTTTTGAAAATTTATCAGAAATGATGGTCTGTGAATACCCTAAGTCAAACAAATCATTTGAAATATTTATAAAAATAATCAACGTGCCATATACAAACTAATTTGACCTCTCATCATCTTCTTATGTTGTTATAACGGATTTTACAAGACCATTATTTTTTCAATATTGATGAATCCCAAATTGAATTATTAGTTTCAAACCAACATTAGAAAAATGAACTACTTCCTTACAGTTAAAGTATCTCACCATCAGCTTCCCATTAATTTTCATATCATTTTACATGAAGTCACGAGACATGTTTCCAAACAATCAACATCATTATCATTTCCCAGATTTTACAAGGCATTCATTAGGATTCATTTTACCACATTTTTACAAGAAGGGAAAGAGACTTTATTACCTCTATATTTCATTGAGGAATTTTTCCCAAAAGCTTACAAACATTACTACTTCTAATTCATGTCATCATGATGCACCCTCTTTTTAGAAAACTCCATATCAACTTTTTCAAGACAATGAACATGATTCTCATGGATTTTAACCTCTTGTAAAGCCAAATATCGTTGAAAAAATTGCCTCCAACCATAGTAGAATCTATTAATCTAACAATCAAAATCCATAGTTAAATCCGGTATGTACCTAGGAAGTATTATAAAATTAAGATCATATGCTGCCAAAAAATCATCATCTTTTTGCTTTAGTTTCAACAATTACATCTCTATTCTGATTCCAAAAGTTTTGGAAAAATATTTTTCATTAAGTAGACTCTTAAATCATCCAATTCCATAATGCCAAGATCAACTCTTTATCTCTTAATCATAACCAAATACCACCATTGATCAGATTCACCTTCTAAATGATAAATGTCTTTAATTATGTTTTAATGTTCTTGAACATCCCATGACATAAAATATCTTTTCTGGATAATTGATCCACCATTCGGCTATCAGCGGATTTGTGGTTCCACTGAATGCTAGAGGATGTTGCCTCCTAAAATTCTCTACAAAAGACACATTTTTCGTGGTAGATAATTTCCTTCCTAATATTGATACCACCGACATTTATTGGGTGATTGAATAGTGATATTTCTATTAAAAACTAATTGGTTCCGATTCCCACCATTCTAGTTAGAAGATTCAGACAGACATCAGTCTCTTGGTGCCTTCTCACTTCTGCATCCCTATTTTTTTTCAACAGAAAACCATTATGAACATACATAACATAGATAAAGTGACAGGGTAATCATTAAATTCTATAAAATTTAAAATTACCATAGAGTAAAATCATTTATGGTATTCTTTTAGAATCATCATAACTTCCAATGTTATCTAAACCATCTTCTGATACCAACTATTAGGACCCATCCTTAAAACATTACATAATCCTGAGTTTTAGACAAGAACATACATTCTTACACATTGAGGATATATTATGTTTTATAGATTTAATAAATTATTACATAAGACATATATAACATATCATAAACATAAATGTGGATACTATTAAAATAATATCCATTTTTCAAAATATAAAACTTTTCAAATATAACATAATTCCTTTGAAAAAACATCATGATATTTAAATTTTCATCCTTCTTATCTTACACATCTTTATAGCCCATGAAAAAAATTTAAAAACATGGGATGATCACAAACATATTAGTAAGGGATATAAGGAGGGAAATAATTAGTCAAGTGATAACATAAAAAATATACCATTCCATAAAAACACATTAACATGCCTGAAAACATCATGTAGTTTTCTCGGGACATAATTACAATATCACTATTAAAATAATTCTTACACGTGGAATAACCATTTTGTAAAATTCAACCCCTAGAGTACCCAATGTAATGGAGTTCTATAATGGGGATCTCCCATCATATCTTGATCTATAATGAGAACAACCCAATATATATTGAGCTATAATGGGCTCAACATAACTTATCTTGAGCTACAATGGGCTCAACACAACATAACTATGTCCAATGACCATATCATTGTAAAAACGTATCATTAAATCAATAGAAAACACTCATTACATATATATATATATATATTAAAAAATCCTTTTGAAATTAATTAATGATACATTTAAAAAAAATTAAAAGTAAAGTCCCTTTAAAATAAAATTGGAGTGAGAAATAATAGAATAGAATTGATTTGTGTGCCCACTATAAATAGACATAATAAAACAAAATATAAACAAAACCATTCATCCCAAAAATACTCATAATACCATATAATGGATAAAGTCTAAGGTTTACAGAAAGATTGGGAATTGGGTTAAGAGTTATGTTTCCTCAAGTTCTTCTTATATCAAATGTGTTTAAACCTCATATTGATTTATTCTCCATAAGATCAACTATAAGGCCTTTTGTTTTGGATTTTTGGAGAGACTAGTAGGTCTAGGATTCGGTAAGGGTCTTTGGAAGAGTATTGGGATAATTGTTGGCAAGGCACAAGGATTGAGAGGTTAGTGAGGTAGAGGGGGATTGGGTGGTATTTATGCTGGAGGAGAGGTGGAGTTTTCCATTATTTTAACCATTTTTTTAATATTTTTTCCAAGACTATAAATAATCTTCAATCTTCAGATAAAAATGGAAGAGATCATGTGAGTTCGAAATATGTGGGATTACATCTGTAATGATGTCAAAAATAGTGTATTGAATTGATAATTTTTATATACTGTATTTTATCATATTTCACTATTCATCTAAAATTCATAAATTTTAGAAATATCTGAAAAATTCATCCTAATTTTTTTTCTTCTTATAGAATTAAAAAATGTACTATATTTTTTTATTATTAATTTTTAAACATTATTAATTTTAATTTTTAAAAATATTCAATAATTATTCAAAAATAACCTTTTTAAAAGTATAAATCATTTTTACACCTTAAAAAATTATTCAAGATGTCATTATCTATAATCCTAAAGAAAATAAAATAATTATACAATTTACTAATCCATAGGGTCATATTACTATTATAAGGGTATCTTAATATTAACCAAAAAATCCTTGTTAGTTTTACCAGACTCTAAATAATATACTGATGACAACTGAAGAATATCTTTTTTAGAATTCAAAACATTGAAGTGGAAACAATATGTTTTATGATAAGTTATAAATATCTACTTAAATCAACGTTTGATATATTTTAATTTTTTTTAAAACCTTGGGGTGTTATAGAATCCCATTTCAAATAACTTTCTACATTCCCAGAACAAAATAATAAATATTCCTTATCATGTTATATAGTTCAA
This sequence comes from Viscum album, assembly GCA_963277665.1. Taxonomy (NCBI): domain Eukaryota; kingdom Viridiplantae; phylum Streptophyta; class Magnoliopsida; order Santalales; family Viscaceae; genus Viscum; species Viscum album. Next base: position 1,500,326,882 of record OY728161.1, read on the forward strand.
AGTGTAATGGAAACCAAAAAATTAAATCATAAAGATGAATCAACATAGAAGGCCCAAAATCGAGCCATGTTCCATCAACAACACACATCAATGATCCCAAAATCAACACTCTAACATTGCACCTCTTCCATTTTCGTTGCCTAAAACCATGAAGTCTTTTTGATTACCCAATGGTTGTCAAATAAGAGTGTGAGAAAAACAATGTAATCCACCAAAATAATTTTATAGAAAATATAATATCAACCAAAAATGGAGTTCAACAGAGTATGGTAAACAAAAAAGAAAAAATAAAGATAAATTCATTTCATTAATTCATATTATTTACAATATCTACCTTAATCTTTTCTTCCAGGTTTTTACCTATTCATCATAAATGATTCATCCCATTCTGAAAAAACAAATATTTCATTAATATATGCATAATGGATTTTGAATTCCATTCAGAAAAAAGAAATTTGTTTATTGAAAACTAACATATCAACTGTCCTCAGAGCCTTAATCCATTAATTCTAATAAAGTGAATTTTTTAGGATCACAGAGACATATTCTGACAAACTCTCACATGAAATACCTTGGTGGGACAAAGAACATCTAACAATCCTAACCCATAGTAGTAGAATATCAGTTGAACGCCCCACCAATACCATTCATTACATAAGAATACATTATTGACCATTAAAATTTTTTATCATTTGAATATCATAAATCATTTAACATAATCAATTAAATCCAAACTATCCCTTATTCCATGATTTAAAACTAAAAAAATTCAACATTGGTTTCACATGATAACCTGTGTCAACATACTGTACATAATTATCATATGTTTCATGTTATAGACAACAATTTATCATTTTACAACCCACTATCATGTTCAATGGATTTTCACACTAAATGGGTCTTGTTTAACTTGGTCTAATCAATATAAAAATGTCAAATAGTTATCACAACGGGTCTAATTCAACATTAAATTTACCTAATTATCATGTCATCCCAAGAGAACCAAACATTAAATAAAATGTTATCAACACAAAACCACATACACATAACGTTGGGAATCAAGACGTTAGGATATAACTTGTGTACCACCAACCACAACATAATATATGAAAGCACACATAGAAAGATAATTTAACCTAGAACGAATCAGACATCAAATCTACATCGAATAATATTCTATAAAAATTAGATTTGATGACATTAGAGGGAGATGAAAAATTGAAAAAGTAATTTTATTGAAAATATAGTAAATTAGTGTTCTAGAATAACCTGAAGCTTAAAAACTCACCCTATGTTTCTCCATGTGGAAATGAATTGACGAATAATATTCTCTTGGAATCATAAATGGAAACGGTCCATCACCTTGGCACATGGAAGAGGAATGGGGAATAAATTCTATATAGAACCCTTATGGAATGAGATGATAAAAATAATATCCATATATGTTAATGAGGGGAAAGAATTGTTCACATGGGTTTCAAAACCATTCACCAAATATGATCTATCCTCTGTCCAATAGGTGTATGTGTAACATAGTTTTCTAGGAGCCCACATGTGTTGAAAAACTATATTTTGGTCATATAGAATGGATCTATCCAAGCCCACATGATTTATGGGAACTACATTGTGTGGTGTATCAACCATGAACTTTCATATTCTAGTCTAACATGGTTATGGTTCACATTTAATATTAATCATTCCCCAACCATACAATAGTAACTATATGGGTTTTTATGCCATAATTCATGTCTTAAATCTTCAGAACAACTGCAAAATTCCTCATAAACCTTATAACCAAACCATTATCGAAATAAAAGAGAGTTAAATTGAAACATAAATATAAATGTTCCACATTTTCTGTCCATGATATTATAGATGTCCTAATATTTTTTTCATTTTATTATCAATAGGACAAACCATCCATCCTCTATAATAGTGGATGGAAGGTGGACTGTTATTGAAGAATCATTCTTATTTCATAATACTTACTAATTTATATTTTTTGATTTTGGTCTATGAAATTTTTCATATCTTTTCTAATATTTTATAAAATTAATTTATTTTTTTGATCTCAAGTATCTATATCTAGATATGTGTTCTTTGCAATTTGTATATTTTTATTTTTATCAATATTAATTTCATTGAATTTTTTGTTCATCCTTATTATGTTGACCATACAACAGTTGTGATTATTAAAACTCAACGTGCATTGATAAATTAAATTTTTTGGTTTCACAACACATATTTATAACTATATGTAAATGTATTCATCATTCTTTTGTTTCCAGTCAAAATTGCTTATCAATTTACTCCTCATTACACTATTTTTCTTTATTGTATGATAAAATGTATTATTATTGAGTCTTAAAATTTATTTCATGATAAATTATCTGTTAAGAACTATAATAATTGAGATGCATAACCATAAAAATTATTAGTTCACTTTCATGTTCTCCACTCTTATTATAATTAAAAATAATATAAAAATTTTGTTTAAAAAAATATTTTTTTCTCATTTGTTCAATTTACAGTTACTTATTGTTTTGAAAATTATTCTAATGTGAATATTGAAATAGATATTTTACAATTTATTCTTCACTATTCAATATTTTAATTTATAATTTATATGACATAAAATAAAAATCTTATCAACGAATATATTGTTGATATTTTTTTATTCAATATATCTGACACACTAATATGAAATAGAGAAACTAAAAATTAAAAATGGTGGAACATTACCTATTCACTTTTTGGGGTAAAATTTTGAATCATATTAATCAATGTGTTTTTATATGGAGGATATTTATTTATTCTACTTTTATAAAGGTGATCCTTAAATGTTGTTGATAAAAAGGGTTAACCCCATAACATACGAAATGTGAAAACTCACCCATTTATGAATACTACAATGAATGAAATTTTACTGTCAATAGACGAGAGTATTTTTGATAAGGATAACAATATAAACCATCCACATCTAGTGTAGTATATATTTTGTTTTATATTTAGGTGTGTAATCCTATAAATGATCATCAAATTTTATTGTTAAATGGAACGTAATTAGAGTGAGAATTGATAGAAAATGGTCTCTAAATCATATAATTATCCCATTATGAAAACCATTAAGGTAATGTGTATTTAAAAAATATGATTTTTGTTATAGTACATTTTATTGTATTTGTGTCTATAAGGTTTCATGTTACGGTACCACTTATTCTAAAAGTTGAGATTGTTGGACCTAGATTGATTCATGATTTCATGATTAGATCATGGATGTTAAGATTACCTTTTAAAAAAATGATCTATATATTGAGAATTATTTTATATCCATGTAAATGGAATAAGAAAATCCATTAATTGACTGTAATTTATGAAATTCACCCCCATGAAAATAACATAAATAATCACACATTTTTTATAGAAATCATTCACAACACAAATTACAAAGCCTCACTATCAGAGGTGTCTACCAAAATGAGAGTTCTAAACCACCTAATCATGAAGACTCCCTTTTATGGAAATGAATCTTGTAGGAGATTTAGCCATATTGGGTGAGTGGAATTAAACAAATATTACATTAGACAGAACGAAATTGTACATAATTCCCATGTGACTATCTCCCTCAGGTATGCGGGTCATGTCCTCCAATATTATAGGCCACACCCTCAACCCAACAACCTTTCATCCTCATCCTCACATACTTGATGCACTGCCTGTGATGAAATCACCCAAGTAATCATGGATACGACAAACAATATGACCTTGTTTCCTAAATCTCAGTTATTATTTCATCAAATTTTACTCAGTTAGAACCCTCCATGACCCAATGTGACTTTACAATATATCCCAAGAAATCACATATAATAATTAAATTCAAGCATTTAATATGAATGAACAACACAATTTAAATAGTCATAGAAATACAATATAATTTAATTAACTAATTCAATTTCAAATAATAATTCAACACAATTTAGTAACTCAATATAATTTATTTTTACAACATTAATTAAAAAACAAAATCAATTTTAAATTCAAAACATACTCTGACCAACCTGCCCATGGTGGTCGAAAACATCTTAATCAACCTCACACATTTTAAAAGGGATAAAGAATTTCATAAGGCATCCCAAATGGTCACATGATAAATTTAATTCCATGAATCAAGGTCTCAGTCGATTAACCAATATATTGATAAAATATTATGACCCTCAAATAACTTTTACAGCATAATAAAAGAATATACCACCCACCTTGGACTCCTAGATGTTTCCACATCCTATATTTGAATCTAAATATAACAGTTTGGGAATAAATCTATCATTATATCAAAATTTACAAATGTAGGGTAAATTTGATCAAAGAGATTTGGTGGTCCATGGGGCGATGTAAAAGAGAGAGAGATAATGTAGTGTGATTAGCCTTACTGATAAGATTCTGAGAGCATTCACAATAGAAAAATTGGAGATCAAATGGGGTAGAGGTGTCACATCCTAGATAGAAATAAGAAAGGGAGGAGGTATCTATGTAGTGTGTGACCAAGAGGGTACAGAAGGTGGAAGAAATAAAATTATGGGTAGTTTCTCAATTTCAACCCTTATAAGAGGTCGCACGGTTAGGTCACATAGTATTCCAAACTGTGAACAAACTGTATGAGCTATAATACATTGGTACTGTGTATGTGGCACTGCCCAGGAAAAAAAACACAATACTTTCCCTATTTATTTACAACCCATGTGTTGGCCTCTTCGGAAACCACAGTATAGGATTCATGGTTGTGTACCTCACTAGAACATTTTATCTATTCCTTAAAGCAGTTAATAAATAGAGCACATGTTAATATAAAAGGATCCATAAGGTTTAACCTAAACTATGATCCTTAACATGTAACTCCATAATGAACCATTAGGCCTCCTGCACCACAGAATCAATTAAAAACACATGAGGCACTATCAAAGACTCTATAACTAACCCAAAATGTGATCTATGTCTGATGGAACTATTAGAATTTGGTTCCGATAAAGGACAAAAGAACGAGCACCTCTACTAATTAAAAAAATTCTAAATCGGTGAGTTTTTTAACCTGATTAAATAAAATGGATGTTTTAATATATCAAACATGTAATAGATCCTCCTCAATATATCAGAGATAAAGCATACATGTTACCAAATATACAAATCCTATTTTAAATAACATGAACTACACTAAGCCAATGTGTATAGGCCCACTACAACATAGGGGATCCCCAACATTTCAGTGAACTACCGTAGTCCCATCCAACCCAAAATTCAAAATCAATAATTGTTCATTAAACCCAATACAAAAATAAACTATCCTTCCATGATGCATAGTCACTATTTCACCTTGTATGGAGATACTATGCCAAATTAGAATCCCATATAAAACCCACATCTCTTTAGTTCCTACCTCATTCCCATGAATCACTTGGAACCAATGAGGCCCTACAACTCAACAGTTTGTCAAAAAATCACATATTTTCTCACCGCAATCATGTATTGAATCTCACGATGCCCACATGCCAACACAGTTCAAGTAACAACATCTCCTCATCACCCCGATGCCAACGTACCTTCAATGCATGAATCCATCGATTCTCAAATACAAATCCTTGAGCAACTTACCTCATATATATATATATATATCTCATATGAACCCAATATGGTTATAACCTACAAACCAACATCTTGTTAGTCCATTTACATATCCCATGCACATCATGATCCCAAACAAAACATGCCACAATAGTCCATCCCAATCAAAATAAATGGTAACACATGTCACACCCACTACATACCTACAAATGTCTTCATCTCACTACCCTTATCAACCTATGGATGCTCTATGGTATTCTCATACCATGAATATAGAGTCCCTAATTTCAAAACTCCATCCGGAACATAGGTATACACATACCATTCCCCATTGTTGGCCCCACTATCTCTTCCACAACCTCTATGTGTAGATGATGCCAGACTACCCTTACCTAGCACCGATCTCAAACTAACCTTAGAATCTAGGGTCATCCCATGTCCCTTACATATTACTATCTACGAAAGAGTATTGGAGAACCTCTCCACATACCCAACCTATACACATTCTAGATCTCTTTGAAGGACATTCACACTGATTCTAGACATGTCACAACTTCCCACACTCGATGAAACAGTAGATGTTCCACAACGAGATTGTCAAGATGAGTCCTTAGCAAGACATCCCAACTAGATCAATATCTTCATTACATCCTTCCATAGGGTGTGTCACAAATAAAATCACTTGAATCCACTTCCCAACTCGAGTATGAATAATCATTGTGGTTTCCCTCAGCTATGTTTGTTTGGTTCACCACCTTTTAGCATGAGGAAAACCTATATAAGTTTATATACTCCTTAATGGAATTTCATTAATAATTATTGATGCTCCCATCTTGGTTTCATCACTGACCATTATATGTGAAAAGCATGACAATTCATTGAACATATCTATATAGTACATGAAGGACATGTCTCCCCACTAATGTTTAATGAAATTTCATTCCTTTTCATTCCACTCTTTCTCTAGAATGAAATGATAAAAGATTATATCCTCAAATATCCTCCATTATAGTCATTAATTTCTTCCTTCATACACTTATACATCCCGCTAGTTCATTTATATCATATGAGCATGTAAGAATCTTGCTTCACCCAACACTCTATAAGAATCTCAAGATTCTCTATGATCATATGCCTGAAATTTATCTAATTCTAAACTTCTTGTTCACCCCCATAACCCTTAAATAGTAGTGGGTGATGTGACTAAAACTATTAATTCAGATATTCCATATATGGAACTACTCTCTTTGCACTGTAGTTGATCCACTTGATTACCTATTCGAGGATCGGTCAGAACTTATCATTGAGAAATGACCCAAATGTTGTACGATATGGTGGATGACCCACCTACATGGGAACCTATTCTTGTGACTATCTATATGTATGGATATAACCCTATAACTTCTCTATTTGTCCCTCAGGGATATGATCCTTATTGTGATCCTACGTCACTAATCCATCAACCATCCTACGTTCCATTCGATCCATCTAGGAGGACCCCGCTGAATACCATCATCATGGTTAGAAAAAACAAAACACGAATATATTTGTATATATATATAACCTAGATATTGAAAAGGATAACTAGAATCATGTACTCACTACCCTTACACATTCTTATGTCAACCATGACACATGACATCATGTTCTCATAACCGCCTTACTTATTCTCAAAAGACCTTGCATCCAAATTTCTCCATGCCTCACACATCCTGAAAAACAATGTTTCCCCAATCCAATGACCATTTCACTTAACATGGTGATAATGATCACCCAAACCCATAGTTCACACCCTCTCTTATAGTATCTAGTTCCATTCCAATTATCAAATGATATTTCGTTATACATTGCAATAAATTTCATATTCTATTAAATCAACAATAGATTTAACATAAGGACATGATTTTATATAAATTAATAGTAAAAAACCATAATATGTGCCCATTCAATATACAAAAAATAATAGAAGACACACACCATGACTCACCAGGACAAGGTTCCAAATCTAATTCCTTAATATAAAAAGAAATGGTTCACAAATAAATAAAAACTATTAATTAAAATTTAAAATAATACACTCTATGTGGATATCAAAATAGCAGTGGAATGAGAAAAATAGAATGTCAATTCCCACCCATGGAAACATGGTCCATCCCTCAAACATGGGGCATCAGGAACCCATGAATGAGTTATAATCCTATTTTTAACTACACAAAATCTCCAATATACCTTAACATAAATAGTAATCTCTATTGAAGATTACATAATTTTAATCTTGATCTATTTATTATATTTCCTTACACTTATACTATAACTTTTTTTGAAATTTTATGATATGACTTGTAGCATCACCGAACAGAATATCCACCCGAACAGTGCTATTGGGCTATATACCACTGGCCTTAGTTGTGGCTCTCTATATAACCTTGGCTTCAAACTATCATCAATGGTGTAAATGAGTAGGAGTGGGGATGATGGAACTTTAAGGGAAAGATATAATAATAGTCAGATTATAAAGATATTACATACAATAAGATAAAACAAAGACTCATCAGAAATGTCCGAAAACCACTAATGGTGGTAGTACATGAAACAATATAAAATAGAAAAAGCATAACTGAACAAAAAATGGAAATAAAAAACGTTCTAGTATATTACCATTTGCATTAAGAAAAACTATAAATTAAATTGGGTCTTACATAAAATATCCAAGAAGGATCTATAAAGGTTAACCACAATACAATACAAATATATAACATTAATATACAAAATATAAAAAAAGGAAAAGCCAAAAATATCTCTTTATGTGGCATACATCACGGTCCGATTCCAACATCCAATGTAAATCAACTACTAATGTCGCACTCATAATGTTGATCCCCTTCCTTAAAATTGAGAAATAAAATATACACATGTATCTAAAATCCCATTTAGGGTATCAATACATATATCAGTTGGATACCAACCTAGTGCTTGTACTAAACATAATTTTTTTATCAAGTGTGTAATATAAAATTAAATAATCATGATGTGTGTTAAATGAACTCAGACATTCCTAGTGCTGAACAGCCATAGGAAATACATCACCTACATTGGTAAATTATGGAATAACTTAATAAGAGAGGAATCCTGGCCATTGTCCCAATATATCCCCTGATTCCAAATTCCATGTATATACTCAAGTTCATCCTCTAATCATGTAAGCTAACACCACATACCTCTTGACCCCTCATGTTTCAATAATGTATAGAAGTAATGAAGGAACTTCCAAACCATGGTAATAGGTCCCTCATATCCCAAAAAATATCACTCATAATCTCAAATACCGAATTCCAAAGGCACAAAAATATATTTCCAGAAATTAAATCTCTTTTCTGCTCATAACATGAGGGCCTGGGGAATGATGTTCTCTATCCTTCAATATAGTGTAGTATAAACAATGTGAAATGTGTTGACCCTCATCACAAAATCGATATATTTAATTATATCACACAAAGGAACCTCAACTTCCATGTGGATTTCTATGGTATGGACCCACAACATAAATTCCAATTCTGCTCTATTGTACGCTTATACCCACACGAGTGATAAAAACCCCCTTTTCCCCATATTTATATATGCTCACATGACTCATATCGACAATTTTCCATCAACAGTGAGGGAAAATCATAAAATAGTACTTATGACATATCCAATAAAAACCATGTTCCCTTTAAAAATTTCACCAAATTTTAATGGTCATTCTATTCAATATCATGGGACATACCCTTAACATGACTACCATGTCATCTTAATCTGACTTCTTGGTCACCCAACCAGTGATCACATCACCCATGTAATCCAGGTGATGACTAATTAGATGACCATGTCACCTCAATCTCTATTTCCATGAAACAAAAATTTCTTCTAGTTATGCCTCCCATAACCATTGGGTCTCCAAAATATATCATAATAAATCACAAATAATTATTCATTTCAAAAAGTGAATCAATTTAAAAATATTGAATTGAAAATTTTAAATAAACATAATAATTATATTTAATTGAATTAACTAAATAAATTTTAAATAATCAATTAAATTATAGAAAATTTAATATAAATTAATCTTTTCAAATCAATTAAATAAGAAAATAATTTTTAAAATCAAAACAAACACTAGACAATCTACCCTAAGTAGTGGGCAACCTCTAACTCAGCCTCAAACATTTGGAATGGGACTGGGCACCCATAGAGGAATCTATAATGGTTATACATTCAATTTAATACCATGTAATATGGCCCCAATTAGTTGCCCAATAGATCTATAAAAATATGCACCAAAAACGTATGTGAAAACTCAATGAAATTTATGCACCAACTACCTTCGACTAGTAAATGAATCAAAATCACGTGTTAGCCCCAAACTCCCTGAGGTTTAGAATATGTTGATGATTTGATCGAATAAACTGAATATAGGGTTAATGGATCATATGTATCTATTAGTCCCTAAGGATAAGGGAAAATTTAATATATGAATGTTTGTGATATTCCTTTCTAATATGATTCGAAAGAACCTGATGGTGGGAATATCAAAGCTCAAATGAGGGAGATGGATCAAAACCTAGTCAGAAGGAAGAAGGAGGTGAGTTCCCTATAAATAAAATGAACAATAGAAGAAAAAGGACCATGAAAGAAATATATGTAGGTAATGTATTGTTATTTTACCCCATAAAAGTTTCCACAAGTTTAGAACACTCATTATTCAAAATTGTGCACAAACTATGGTCTATAGTGCCTGGCTACAGCATAATTGGAACTATACATGCGGCTTACCGCACGATGTTTATTAAATTTGGATAACCCATGTAGTAGACTTTGAAAAAAAAACATCCAATAATGCAAGAATGTGGGCGTTACCATCATTGTTAACCAGTGCCATGCGATAGTTAAAATATAGGGAACATAGTAAGATTGAAGAGGCTAAATGGTTTACCCTTAACAGTTCCCTATAAATTTAAACTGTAAAACATGCATTTAAACCTCTAAAACTCATAAATCCCTTCTACACTCATGAGGAACTCTCCACACCTCTGAAACCATAAAATAATATGATATATTTATAACAATACTCTCAAAAGATAATTTTGATCAATGTAAAATAAAAATAAACCCCCACTAATTCAAAAATTCAAAAAGGGAGAAATTTTTTATCTAATTCAAAAACCACGAATGTTACATGAGAAGTCATTTAACATTAAACTAAAATATAATATATCATATGACTAATTGTATAACATATAACCTTATCTAAATATAATTTTTTTAATATATCAGTCATTTTCTATTTTTACTATGGAATTTTAAATGTTGTTTATATATTTTGGATATAAATTATTTTTAATAATTATTCTTTAACAGTTTGTTTTTGGAATTATAATTTGTCTTGAATCAATTATAATGAGGTTTTATTGACATATATATTTTTTAAAGAATTCAGATTTATGTAAAATATTTTATATACCAGTTACATAAATCATGGTGGAAAAATACAAATCAAATCATGGATAATTAAATATGAAAAAAGTTGGATGTATATAATAATTCATGAAAATGGACCTATTATATGGTCACTATACTGGGAGAAGAAAAAATTCTACTTATCAGGGTGACATAAATCTATTAAACATAATCAAAAATTGATTTATATTCAATGATATAATTAATAAATATTTATATAAATCACCTTATATAAATTTTAATTAAAATAAAACAAATGTTATATTTTGGATTTTTATGTAGCTAAAAATGTTTTATAAAATTAATATTAGACCCACATCAAGGTATTTTCTAAAAAAAATTAGGTATGAAAAAATTTATTTGATAAATATATTAATGAGATCGAACATGTCTCATAAACAAGGTAATGATAATGGAAAACCATTATATATTAATATAATTCATAACATATAATATATCATCTATTAAAAAAATTATCTGTGAGGTGAATTTGAAAATATTATAGTATCTCAGGAAGAGGTTTTTTTATTTTTAAGGATAATATCCATATATTGTAATAGGAATTATTTTTATTCTAATAAATTCCGAATATTTAGTAGCTCACTATAGTTTTTCTTGATTATTATTTATATAAACCAAAAAAAATCAATGGGGTTGAGATATAATTTCAAATGACACCAGAAATTCCTCCCCATATTCCTAAAGATATAGATAAGTTGTGAGTGAGTAAGGGTAACCCTGGGGAGAAAATATCATCAATTATAGTAAAAACAATAAAAAAATATAAATGTAAATATTATATAATTAGAATATGTAGATGACAAATAATATAAAAGTTGTATTAATGAGACACAAATAAGATTTCTTTCCCTGAGGTGTCTATTGGAAATGAATCTAACTGAATATTGACTATTTATATAGTTGTGGTACATAATGAATCCACCAATGATATCAATAACCATTATGGATGGTTATGGGATATTGATACTTAAGTCATCCCCTCCACATATGATTTCACTAAAAATGCTAATAAGAGTGATGTATGGTAGGTTAAAAAAATGAATAAAAATATTAAAAATGGATTGGAAGCCAAGTCATATTGGAATTATAATGGTTGGAAGTACCTCTAACTTAGAAAAAAATAACCTATGTAAATCAATAACCACTATATTAATTCTCACGACCATTGGAATTATCACATTATCATATCCCTTAGACTCCCCATTATGATCAAAATATCTATACTGATTAGTTTTTTCAAATAGATAATTAATCATGATAATTGGAAATCCATCATATGGATATCCCTTGGATACTATTTTATTTCCAAATACTACAATGAATGTGATATAGATAATATTTAGAGTTTAAATAATTATGGTATTTTTCATCATGCATCACATAAAAACCTACTAGTTATCTTTATTTCTATAATCATCAGTCGTACAATCATCTCATTATAATTTTCTTATTACACCAAAATTTGTATAAAATTAATAGATATTTTTGGGGTATATAAATGATATCATACCATATGTATCATATTTAGGTGTTCATATATGACATTAACATTACACTAGGGACTTTTAAAAAAACTATAAATCAAATAATTAGGTTAAAAACACCTTAATTATATACCTATATTAATTAGTTAATCCATATTTAATACTTTATTTTATTGAGATGACTTCAGATAGATAATATAAAAACCTAAATATCGATAATCCATTAAATTATATAGATGTATTGTTCCATATTATGATATGACTAATACTATTTATGCCTCTAGTCTCACCCTCTCGAATATCGATTACAACCTCAATCCTCTTGTGTTTGAAATTTTCACATGAAAAATTAGTTTCCTATAACAATTTTTTGTTTTACCAATGCATGGATTGTTAAAAATAGAAAATGGTATTTCATTCTGAATTCCTAGAATGCACAATATCCTTGTATCCTTTTTAAATCCACTCTAACTTGTGGAAAAAAATAATTTTGTAATATAGAAAATCCTTCTCAACAATTTTATGTGAAATGAAGCATTTTGAAACATACCTATTACACCAATAAATAAAAATATAGAATCAAATGTTCCCTCTTGGGATGATATTCAATACCTCATTAAAGATGATGACTTGTTTAACCTCAATTATAATTTCACTTTGAGTCAGCACAATATTCGTTGGATATAGGATGTAGATAGAAACTCCAAACTCATTCGCTACATTAAAAAGTATATTATTATTCCAGACTAGTTATTATACATATTATAATTGGGTTATTGTTCATCTATGAAAACTATATATCCAATGTTCTGACCACATTCACTGAAGTCATGTACTCAAATAAAGTGTATTAAAACACATAAGAAATGACTAAAAACATTTTATATAGTATTTATGGACATTAAAACATTTAGGTAACTAATGATCCATATGAGAATAACATTGAAACACACCTTCTTTAATTTAAAAAGGATAGTTTGATTGGTCTTGATTTGTTTTCAACAAATTATATATTCTTAATTAGGACATTTCCTATGATGAGTTTATTAATTATGAGAGGGTGTTCATAAACCATTCCACCATGAATTATTGGGTTTATTCCTAATTAATTTCCATACTACTAAATAGAAATATGATATTGATATAATGGACATTTGGAATTATTATTTTGAGCATAATGTTCCAAAATTCAATACAAAAATCAATAAATTAGTGTTGGGAGATATTTACTAGGTCATCATAACTTCAAATCAGTCTACGGTTACCCCTGTAAAAATTATCTAAACCTTCATTTTCAGTTCCATGGAATGATTCAATATCAATAAGATGAAAACAGAGGGGCACCTCTCCCATAAAATTAAAATATCCATGTTCTTTGATAGAATTAAATGGTTCCTCGTATTTTAATTTATGAAAATAAAGGATCCTTGATTATCTCCATCAATTTTTCAACAAATTTTTCAAAATTTCAGGTGTCACTATCATAATATATCTATCCCCTAGGGAATTATCATAGATCACATTGGTAGCTAGGAATAGGGACAACCCTTTATGGCCTCTCTGTACATATGAGTATTTATTCAGGAATTTAACTAATAATGATCCAATACCTACCTACGTCAAAAAGAATCTCATGCTTTTATGTGATATATTCACTCCTTCACCCATCCATTGAATTGATGAAATACTACTCATTTGAAAAGAATAAATAAGAAAAATGTCATAAATAATTATATTGTTGGACACAATGAATTAGTTGTGATCTTGTTATTTTTTGGCAAAATATTTCGTGTTATATGGGGATGGGGTGACTATCTCCCTAAAAAATAATGTTTAAACAAACCTTGTTGTGAAGAGAAGATCCATTACATTTGATGGTGGAAAAAAATATTATATTATAAAAATAATCCCCTTGAATTCTAGTAAGTTAGAAAATTTGATGGTGGAAAAAATGTCCAAATAGTTGAGAAATTGTATAGTCATGTTTGTATTAATTTCTCAATTTATTTTGACTTATTTGTGAATAGATAGCCAAAAACTTTTATTTATGATCATTAATAGTTGACCTGGTACTATTTATGCAGTTGTACCAACCACACATGGGATCTTATTTCTTTTTCATGGATGGAATGCTTCATGAAAAATGACATTGGTGGAATCATCATCGATGATTTGAGCGTCTTAAATGAATATATCAACTATTATTTCACATGTATCATTCTTATATCCAATGATTGATCTTTTATGTTTCTTCATATCTGATTCACCATGAAAATGTTTAGTGGAAACTCTTCTTAAAAATACTCCAAAAAATTTTCTAACCATACAACATTTTTTCCATTATCTAATGAAATGATCAACTAACTAGTATATAACCACTTCCCTTATAAATATTTGAACACAACATGGATTTATAGGCTAATTCATGAAAATATTTTAGTACAATAATAAATGAATCAAATCCCCATTTATGAATTGATATGAAATTCTACCTTACATGGCTTTCTTCCACCTCATGACATAGTGGAGAATAGTAGGAATGAGTACGATGATAAGGATACTCTTATATTGGTAACATATTCCCTTACATTTCACATTTTCATGAAGTATTATAAGATCAATTATGATGAAACCTCCACGGTACCATCATGTATCTTCAAATTTTGGAATCCATTCATTCCCCTATCATCCACTCTTCTTGTAAAGAATGAGAAATTTTGTATAATGTTTTTATTTATATTGAATTATTACAATACATTGAAAATTGATGAAACGTGATTTCTAAGATCGAAGTGGCTGGAATAGAATTTTGAACTTTTTTATGTGACGTTTTGTAAAAGTGTGGGTTGGAATTTCTATCTTTTGAACTGGTGCTCATATTGAAAATCTGAGGGCACTGTTGAATTTAAACAAAGATTTTTGCAGAGGAATATAATATGTTTGAGCCACAAGGGTCGAGCGAGAAATATAATTTTTCAACCTATCGAAAAAATAATAATATAACTCTTGAGTTATTTTATTTTATTTACAACAGTTGAGAGAAAGTTGGTGAGACCGTAGAGTAACGAAAGTCATTGAATGGAAATAATTTAATGACTTGTCTATTTGTTGTGTAACCCTAATTCCAGTGTGTCTAATAGGTTAATTAATTAAGATTAATTAATGAACCATAATTATAAAAATAATGTGGGGATTATTTATTTTACTAAAAAATCCTTGCCATCCGAATTCATAAACCATTGGAAGAAGCTGTGACGAAATTCCACTGATGTCACCATCCAAGGAAGAACAGTGATCAACCAATGACTATTGGAGAATTCCACCCAGGCATCAAAAAAATATGAAATAAATATTCAAATATGGGTTCCTTTCTTCATCAGCCACAAATTCGACCTAATCTAGGTAGGGGAATGAATTTTTTTTCTATGTGTTTTATGATTCCTTTCATCCAGTTCATAGAAAATACAAATATTATGGATTAACTGACTAATGATTTTATTATCGTCTCATTTGTTCTTGCAAGTGGTTGTGGTGGGGTTACATTTTCTGGTATAATAATAAACATTGATAATTATTATTCCACCCCTAGAATAAAATGCTAATTCATAGGGAGTTGGACAATCCGAACAAGTCTCGAACCCTCCGCCGCACTTGCGTTTTGATCATTATTTGTGGGAGACGAAGAAACATAGAGTCAAGGCTTTCCTATGGATTTATACTGAAGGAGGTGACCTGAGAGTCCCATAGGAATAGACTTGAAGGATAATGGACCATCAAATCATTTCTGGTGTTTTGTGGAAGTAGCCGTCAGCGTGGCACCACCGGTGTAGTGGCAGCTAGTCCATGCCGGCCACATGGAGATGACGGAGCATGCATAAGTCGTGGTGGATGGAATAGCGTAGTGCTGTCACACTGCATAAGGGACAGGAGTGGCACACATGTGAGCCAGGCTCGTAGGCCCAATGTGCTAGTTGGGCCAGACCACTACCGGACCCAGACCTGATCGGTCTCGTTTCACCAAAATATGAGTATCTTGAAAACCGAGCATTCAATTGAGGCACAATTTTCATTGTTTGGACCCGTGGGATGAGCTTCTCTTCTTTGAGATAATACACATTATTTCTGAATTATTTTGGATTATGTTTGGGTTGGATTGTATTCGAATCCAATCGGGACCTATTTACCTTTTTTCATTATAACTTACACACTGAGTATCAGATTGACGCACCATCTATCGCGTTAGATCCTTTATTACATGACTATCATTTGTGTTAAATCTTCATGGGACTTCATTAAAGTTTAGGTATGACCGATATATCGAGGAGTAGAAACTATGGTACCCAAGTGTACCATGTGTGGGAATCATTTGCATGGATGTCAAGTAAATAGAGACCCTCTGTGGTTCGGATTGAGAGTGACCCTCAGTGGATCGGCTACAGTGAGAACCTCCTTCAATTAATAGTATAGATTCCCTCTATGGATCGATATGAGAGAAAACATCCATGGATCGGTAGCATTGTGACCCTCTGTAGATCGACATTATAGAAACCCTTTTTTGATCAGTAGTATAGTGACCCTTCGTGGATCAGCAAAAGAACCTCTCAACAAGAATAAAATGACGTAGCTCAAGACTAATTATCATTATTCCTATTATATATGTTTTATTCCTGGTGTGAGATATAGATTTCTTTGTATTTTTTTATTTAGATAATGTTTTGTTGTTTTTACATTGTAGAAATCTAAGAGACATTATAGGGTCTTGGGATCCCTACTGAGTATTGTTATACTCCCCCCTGCATGGGCTTCACATTCACCTTATTGTGTCTTTTACAGATGATGGAAAACTCGACTGAGACATGGGGATCTAGGAAAATACAAGGATCATAGGTTAGTGATAGAGGTAGATTCATGTAGTAATGAAAAATTATGAGTTGTACCTGCACTTTAGGTAGGATTCGTGGTGATAAAACTCTAGAGCACAGTTTGTTTTGTACTTTCGTTCAGTTGGGATTGTATACTGACCCAATTTACTTTTAGTTAAAAAAATTTACTATCAGTATTTCTACTTTGTAGTTTTATCTGTTGTGTACATAGTCTTTTTGTGTATAGGTTTAATGTCAATGCATTTTCTTTTTTGGATTATGCATTTCCAATACATGTATCCAACCCATGTCCTACAGAAGGCGGGATTGGGGTAGTCACAAAAGAGGCTACGAGTTACAGGTTGTGACAAAGTGGTATCAAAGGAGGTCAGTTCTACCGAAAGAAATAAGAGTATGTGATTTCAATGGAACAATACTGCTATGTGTCTTGAGTTCGGATTAAAGTTCGGGTAGTCTAGTTTTGGTTCATTGGTTAATGTATCCATACACTAGGACCGTGAGTTATGATATTAGACATGATACACAAAAAAATTGATTGTGTGTGTTCAGAAAATGTTTTTTTCTTTTAATATTTTTTGAGTCAGCTCACTATGTATACTATATTGATCCTTGGAAATCTATTTCTTTATAGGATGACACTGTATAGAATGATTTCTATGATTCTAGTGAAAGACCATGATGACGGCCCACCAGCAGATGAGGCATCGGTGCAGGGCCCTCTTATAGCGATGAAACCTTCGGGTGGTGTACCAGTAGCACCACCACCCATAGGGAAACAGATTCCACTAGTCCCACCAGCGGAATGTGCATGCGGATTGAGCACAATGAACGAGTTCTAGAGATAGAGTCCTCTGATATATTGAGGTGAGACAGTTCCATAGGTACCTGGGGACTAGTTGGAGGTTGTTGAATGGGTATTTCGCTTGGTTCATACACTAGTAGTCCAGATGGTGATCCTATTTTTTATTATCCTTCAGAGAACATCAGGGAGATGGTGGAGCTTGAAAATCTAGACACATGAGGAGACAAATATTCCTTTGTTGTACTTTGAGAGCCTCTTCATGGCAGAGTACGTTCCTGTTAATTTTTTCACAATGCATTTTCAGGTGATACTACACTTATAGAAGGGCATCGTGACAGTGTCGCAGTACTCAGCGAGATTCACTAACCTCTCTAACTTCTCCCCCATCATTGTATGATACCATTTATTTCGGGCCTAGTCCATTGATAAGGAAAACGATGTGATATCAAAGAAAGTATGGTATCTCCCAACATCCCAATGTAGGATGGAGTGCTAGAGTGAGAACAATTGGTTGAAAGCTTCCTCGATGGGCTGGAACTGATGGTGAGAGCCACCACCAGACAACAGGTAGCTGATTCATCTACCGCAGGAAATATGCAGATGAAATAGAGGCCCAATTTGGCCAAACCATTCAAAGAATGACCCAAGGATATAGGGTCAGAGGTGAAAAGATCATAGGGATGAGATGGTAAGAAGATGATGATATTGTACTACTAATGTGGCATACATGGTCGCATGGCTTGCTATTGACCGACACATTGTACTGATGATCTGTAGATGGTCAATGGACCGCTAAGGCAGAGGTTTGAGTGAGAAGGTCTTCAGGGTAGCAGATGTGGTATAGAAACAAGCCATGCATTTGGTAGTGGGTGACAGTTTGAGGTACTACTACCACCACCCCCAGGTGATCCCCCCCATCCTTAGGGAGCTAGTTGACAGGGAAGAGCTCAACATCAGGTGGTAGAGGATTATGATCACAATTCACAAGAGATGATTCGAGGTATGATCTGTTTCTAATCCACCCATGCCACATTTTCTATAGACAGATGTTCTAGTCACTCTTTTATTTCCACAGTTCTCATTCGACGCTTGCAGATTCTGGAGGATCCGTTGGCTCGATCCATACTATTAGAGACTCATATGGGAGATAATTTTTTCATTACACAGTAGTTCTGGAACTGTGAGATTACTCTAGGAGGTGAGGTATTTATCAGGGATCTCTTACTAGCATCTTATATTCCATATGATCTTATCTTGGGTATGGTCCGGTTATCCAGGGTCGATGCTCAGATCGACTATTTTAGGTGCAAAGTGTGGTGTGTTAGGGAGGATGGGACTAGTTTTTCCTTCTTATGTGAGAATGGATCCTTTGAAGAACATGGTGTACTTTCTCATTGGAGGGTGAAACCGATCACTAATCAGTTGTCTAGCCATACCCTTGGTGTAGTAGAAGATGGGATTCCAATCAATCTGGTAGTGGTGGACCAATATACAAATGTCTTTCCTAAGGATGTTCTGGGACTAACTCCTCACAGATAGGTAGACTTATACACCGACCTGTACACCAGGAAGACACAAATATCTACTCCAGCATACCAGATGGCATCTGTGGATATTCATGAGATGACGGTACAATTGGGGGACATTAAGAGGAAGGGATAATAAGACCCAGTGTCACTCTGTAAGCATCCCTAATTTTCTTTTCCAATAATGGAGATAGTAGTATCAGGATTTGAGTGGACTATCGGTTCCTTGAAAAAGTGACCATGAATAAAAATTACCTTTATTGAGGATTGATGATCTCTTTCATCAGCTGAAGGTAGCTTGATTGTTTTCAAATATAGACCTCATATCAGGTTATCATCAGCTTCAGGTGCGAGATATTAACGTACTAAAGACAACATTCAAATGTCGGTATGGCCACTATGAGTTCATAGTGATGCCTTTAAGTTTTACCAACTCCCTAGTAGTGTTCATGGGAATCATGAACTGGATCCTTCAACCATACATCGATCACCTCATGGTGGTATTCATTAATTACATATTGGTGTACTCAGTGCTAAAGGATAAGTGTGCCACACATTAAAGAATAGTACTTGATACACTCCAAGAGAACCAGCTATACATAATGCTCTCAAAGTGCCAATTATGGATATGGGAATTAAACTTTCTAGGACACATTATCTCAGAGGCTGGAGTTGTAGTGGATCAGGAAAAGATAGAGGCAGTTCTTGATTGGGAGGAACCCACATGTGTGACCAAGGTGCAGAGTTTCATGGGGTTAGTTTTTTTGTATAGAAGATTTTTAACTAAAATATCAAGATTTGCATTACCCTTATCATCATTGACAAAGAAGAGACAACCCTTCATATAGACAGAGAGGTTATTATAGATTTTCCAAGAGATGAGGAAAAGATAGACAAGTGGCCCCATCATGAGGCTACCAAAATAGGGTGTTGGTTATATAGTCAACTATGATGCATTATGGAATGGACTGGGATGTGTCCTGATGCAGGAGTGAGCGGTGATCACCTATAGCTCATGGTAGTTAAGGAAACATGAGCAGAACTATGTGACCCATGAATGAGAGTTAGCCATTGTGGTCTTTTCCATGAATATGTAGCATCACTAATAGATGGGTGACCAATTTATTATCTACTCTGAAGAAAACGGTCTTAGGTACATATTCTCACTGAAGGACTAGAACATGAAATAATAGAAGTGGTTGTAGTTCCTCCAAGACCATGATTTTGAGATAGTCAACAATCCAAATAAGGGAAGTGTTGTGGACGATGCATTCAGTATGAGGTCGGGTCTACAGTTGCTGAGTGAGGTGAGAGATTTCTAAATTAATTTTTTTTCTAGTAATAATTTCTTCATTTATTATTTTCTACATTGTGTGGGATGTGTTACAGTTATTACCTCTTGGTAGGATAGTCGATATGGATCCAAAAATATAATTAATTGGTTTAATTGAAATGTAATGGGTCATACAAATGAATCAATTAGTTTTATATCTTTTGGTTGTGATATTGAGATCATATATGTTTTTTATCACTAAATATCATATATTTTTCTATCCCCTATTTTATCGGTTTTCATATATGTTCTGATTCCCATGATGTGGGATATTTTGTGAAACCAATATAAATAAATAGTTAACTAGGGATATTTAGTCAATTAAATTCATACCCATTGATCTAATTGATTTGTTGAGAATGAAATAAAATAAATACATTGAATTGAATGAAATCCCCTAAGCCTATTCAAAAAAATTCATTGTATTTGATGTTATATGTTTTTGGATATTTATTTGTATTGTATCATGGTTGAGATGTTGTTATTAATGGGTGGTGGATTTATTATGATGTGTTTGGGGGTAGTGGATGTGATACTTATTAGGGATCTTATGTTGGTGGTGGTGGGGTTTTGCAGCAGGGCTACGATGATTGTGGTGTGGTGAATGTGATACGAGGACATAGTGGTTGTTAGTATTTCCAGATTCATTATTAGTAATGGATGCCACAACCCATCCTTGGGGCATGTGCCGTGACTACCCCAAGCCCTCCTTCCATAGTCTAGGGTAGGTGACTAGAACCAAAGGTGTAAATCCAAATAAAAAGGGAACTTATTGCCTTTATAAAAGTAAACAAACACAATAGAGTACACAACAGAAGATATTAATTAGTAATACTGAAAACAAAAGTTAGTTCTGAAAGGAAAGGGGCCGAAAATACAAGCCCAATAGTAGGTACAATACAACTGAAAGGCATGTACAACTATAGTAAAGTATAACCATAACTATTGAGTCGTCCTCCAGGAATCCCACCTGAAGGGTGGTTACATATGGACTCCTTAGCACCTCGGGTGTGGTCATCCACTCTGTGTATGTCTCGCCAAATGGTCCACCTCCGGGTACCGTCTACCTTTATAGGACACCACCTCGATCAGTGATGTTCTTCTTCTGTATCCAACACATCGTATTGCGGGTTTTTCCCTTGCAGGGGTGAGTATAGGATACTCAGTAGGGACCCGGAGACCCCTAAAAGTCTCCCAAAATCCACAAAGGATAAACCATATAAGAAAGATAAAATCATGAATTATCAACCAACTCTACTTAGCTATATTCCCATACATATATCTAAGTTATCAATAACCATTCGGCTCCAACTCTCAAGCCCAAGCACAACCCAATCCACATAGGAAAGAAAGTCAATCACATTGATGATAATGATTGAAATTCAAGGCTCAGCTCACACAGGTATACATCTTTCATATTGTGATAGAGATGATTAGATGTAGTCACCGATTCATATATGATATTGTACCAATGTAGGATACTAGACCAGCTATGATGTCAGACCCACGTAGGACACTAGACCAACTAATTTTTCAGATCCACAAAGTATACTAATACAGAAGTCAAACTGTCGGACCCTCTTATGATACAAGTACAGTAGTCATCGCTGTAAAACCCACGAAATATTCCAGTAATTTCGTCATCATCATCGAACCCATGGGGGATTCTAGTACAGTAGTTGTCATCATCGTACCCACGTAGGATTCCAGTATGGTAGTTGTCACAGTCGCAACTAGCTCTAGGGTACCCGCACAAAGTATGCTCGATTTCAGGAGGGTATTCTCCTCAAGCCAAGGAGGGTCGATACATAAACTATCATGAAGTATAGATTTAATGTATTTTGAAGTTCTGTCTCATCAAAAGAAACCCAAAATGACATATGGCGCGTCAATCAGACGCCCAGTCTGAGTGATATTGGCTTTTCCGTTCTAGGGGCCCTATTTTAATTACGCTCATTCCAAACCCAGCCATTTTCCATATTCGACCAAAAATCCCTTATATTATCACAAAAGGATCGTCTTTTCATGTGGATCCCCATTCCGCAGACAGCGCATCGATCAGACATGTGGTCTTTATGTTATTCTGGTTTAAGTGAATAGGGCCCGACCCGTCAAGCCTAGTGGGTTGGTTGGTCGGCCCGACCCGATGTTGCTGGTCTGACTAGGCAGGGGGGTCGGCTGGAACTAGTTGATCGCATCCCGGCTCAGCTGGCCGAGCGATGCGGGGGGGGGGGGGGGGGCTGCTTTCCTGAACCGGCGGCGTCGAGCGGTGCCGCCCTCCTATCTGTCCAGCCGAAGTCGTCCAGCCTTCCGGGTGTGAGCGGCCTGCGCCACATGTGGGTGCCGTAACCTCCTCCAACCTAGTCGGCTGATGATCCAGGCGGTTCGTCTGGCGAAGCGGCCCATGGAGCATGGGCTGCGGTCCTCCACAATGTGACAATAGTGGGTGCCATAGTTACTACAGCTCATCCGACTACGACCGCCGGTTCTTCTTCACCTGAGTGGCCCGCGGTTGTGGGTCGTGGTTCTTCCCCACGCGGTCGGGGCACGACCATAAGTATCTCCGGTCATCATCACTTCCAGTCGCCGTCACCTCTCCTGACACCGCTTCTGTCACCAATATAAACCAGGATGAACGGAGGGTCTTTGGACCGTGTTTGTTCGACCCGCTCCCACCACATTAGGTGGTATGAAGAGGCCAATACGATCACTTTCATTTAAAAACGATTAGAGTATAATTATATTAACCTAAAATTATACAAACCCCCTACATCGATTTCAAGATCGGAGCACGTCAACAAGACACAGAAGACAAGTGTCACGGAGGTCGGGTGTCGCAGAATATGGACTTGGATTCTGTGGACGTCGGGGTGCATCTGAAGGGAAGCATCGATGGAGAATTGCATTTCGTTCTTCGTCGGAGTTGTTCTTCGTTGAAGAAGAACCCTTTCTTCTAATCATCTAGAGGATTCTCCACTTAAATAATTGACAAGAAAATATTATAAAAGCTACCTAATTTTAATATAGTAGCCATGAAATTCAAAAATATTGAAATGAGAGGTACCAATTAATTAATTAGGTAATTAATTAAATAGGTTGGAACATTCAATGTAGGGGAGTTGGAGAGGCTCCACATAAAAAATGAGATATGTTGTCAAATTTAAAGAAGGGGAGTTAAATGGGATTTTAAGGGAAGTGAAAGGGTTTGGGGATCGTGTGGGGCCACCACACTAAATCTTCTCATTGGAGGTTATGTGGGTGTGGGACCCACCTCCAACTCCCCTTTCTAGGAAATAACAAATTACTTTAACAATAAAATTTTGTACAACAATTTTATTTAATTTAATATAAATCCCTAAAATTAACTTCTCCTACCGAGAAAACACAACTGCGGTAAAGGTCCCCTTAAGAAAATACGGGTGCTACGAGTTCATCGGTGACATTGGATTTCAATTCCAAGAACTGGTTCAAAAGATAGAAAAGCACACACGTACATTTAGTGAACATACCTGAACAGAACGTTAGAAATTGATTTCGGGCACACTAGACCTCAAAATCAGGTGTCGTCAGAAACTGCAGACTCTTAAAATTTCAAAGATTTAAAAAAAAATTGCTTGAAATTTCGGTGTCATTACATTATTACCACTTCAGGTATTTACGTCCTTGTAAATCTACAACATACAGTAGGTAAACAAATGGGGGTACTAAACAAGCATCTGAGCCTCCCTCTCCCATGTGCTCTCTTGAAAGTTTCCGTGCTACCGGCGATTGTGCAGAAGAGGAATTGACCATCCAAGTAGGAACATCTTATGTTGATCCTCAATCTCCACCAGAACCTCCATGGATGTCACCACGTCATCAATGTCTAGCTCCCTATGGAAGATGATGTGGGACAGGTCATGCACGTATCTCCTCCGCTGAGATATGTGGAAGATGTCATGCACCTGATGTAACTGAGGTGGAATGGCCATGCGGTAAGCCACATCGCCTACTCTGCTGAGGACCTAGAATGGTCCGATTAGTGCGGAGATAGCTTTCCACCCTAGCCAAATATCTGTAGACCTCATGGAGGTGAGACCCGTAGGAGGACGTGGTCACCATCCTTGAACGCAAGTTGGCTCTGTCTCCTATTAGCATAGGACTTTTTTCTGCTCTGCACACTCTTAATCCAATCCTGAATGATCTGCACCTTCTCCGGTATAGCCTGAACCATCTCTGGTCCTACAAGTGCTGACTCCCCTGGGTTAGTCCAACATACAGGTGACCTGGAAGGTCTTCCATACAGTGCCTCATAAGGGGCCATCCAGATGGTGAAGTGGTAGCTGTTATTGTACACAAACTCAACCAAGGGTAGGTGATCCTCCCAACTATGACCAAAGTCGAGGGCACATGCATAGAGCATGCCCTAGAGAGTCTGAATGGTCCACTCTATCTGGACGTCCATCTGAGGATGAAAGGCGGTGGTCAAGCAATGTTGCGTCCCAAAAGCCTTATGTAACCTCTTCGAAAGCCAGGAAGTAAAACAAGCATCTCGATCAGAGACGATAGTCGATGGCACACCATTAGGCCGTATGATCTCGCAAATTTAGAGGCATCCCAAGCTCTCTACTGAGCCCCACTATCTAATCGGCAGGAAGTGGGCCGACATGGTGAGTCGGTCTATGATCACCCAGATAGAGTCATGTAATCTAGATGTAAGTGGATGCCCCATCACAAAATCTATGGATACGCCATCCAACTTCCACTCTGGGACCTCTAAGGGCTGCACCAAGCCTACTGGTACCTAGTGCTCCTCCTTCACTTGATGAAAATCTAGCCATCGTGAAACAAACTCTGCTACTTCCTTTTTTATACCAATACACCAGTGATGTCGTCTAAGGTCCTGATACATATTCTCCACTCCTGGATATACCCCTAGAGGGGAAGTGTGGAACTCCCTCAACACCTCCACCTATAGTGAAACGGGTACCATGGTACGTCCCTTGAAGAGTATGACATGCTCCCCTCCTTCATAAAATCCATCAGGTGCTTGTCCTAAAGATATATGAGCACGTCGTGTCTCAAATTCATCATCCCCATGTTGGGCCTCCATGACTCACTGATGATTTGGAGGAGTGACTGTGAGAGATTGAAGAATGGATTCTCCATCTTTATCCACAAAAGATATCTGCAACGCGACTAGCTGCTCTATCACCTCTCCTTGTTGCTGAATGCATGATCTTCTGCTTAGAGAATCAGGTACAACGTTCCCCTTCCGAAGAGTATCGACTATCTCATTGTCATAGTCCTAGATGAACATGAGCCATCGCCGCTGTCTCATGTTCATGTCCATTTACGTGAATATGTATCTGAGACTCTGGTGGTCAGAGTAGACTGTAAAGTACTTGCTCATAAGATAGTGTCGCCACATATTCAAGGTGAAGACCACTGCTGCTAACTCCCAGTCATAGGTTTCATAGTTATGCTCATGTTGTCTCAAATTCTGCGAACCATATGTGATCACCACTTGTTCCTACATCAAGAAACACCAGAGTCCAGTCCTTGATTCATCGTAGTAAACAACATACCCAACACCCTCCTCTGTTAGTTTCATGATGGGTGCACTAGTCAATCTCTACCTCACCTCCTGAAAGCTCTGATGGAATCTCTCTGACCACATGAAGGGTTTCCCCATCTTCATCAAAGCATAAAGTGGTGCTGCAACTCTGGAGAAGCCAAGAACAAATCTCTAATAGTACCCCGCTAAACCAAGGAATCTCCGCACCTCTTCCATGCTCCTGGGTGGCTCCCAGGAAAGTACTGCATTGATCATCGTTGGATCCACTACAACTCCAGCCTTCGAGAATGCATTTCCCAAGAATTGATCTTCTCTAATCCAAAACTGACACTTTGAGAGCTTACCATAAAGATGGTGCTCTCAGAGTGCATCCAGTACAACCATCAAGTGGTATGAGTGTTCCTCCTCAGTAGTCGAGTAAATAAGTATGTTTTCGATGAAAACTATGACAAATAGATCAAGGTAAGGCAAGAAGATAATGTTAATTAGACTCATGAACACCGCTAGAGCATTGGTTATGCTGAAGGGCATAACCAATATTTCGTAGTGGCCATACCGACACCTGAAGGTCGTCCTCTGAACATCCTCGTCTCGAACACTAAGTTGGTGATAGCCTGAACTGAGCTCTAACTTCGAGAAACATCGTGATCCCTTGAGCTGGTCAAATAGTTCATCAGTCCTTGGAAGTGGGTACTTGTTCTTCACGGTCACCTGATTCAGGCGATGATAGTCGACACACAGTCGCATGATCCCATCATCCTTTTTGGCAAACAAAATTGGAGATGCCCAAGGTGAAAAACCAGGTCGGATAAATCCCTTCCCATGCAATTCCTCCAGTTGTACCAGCAACTCACGAAGATCGACAGGAGCCATATGATATGCTGGAGTAGATATCGGTGTTTTCTCAGGTTACAGGTCTATGTAGAAGTCTACCTCTCTGTGATGAGGTAGTCTTGGTAGCTCGTTACGAAAAATGTCCTCATACTAATCCACAAAAAAAAGAAAAATCGAACTCCGCACATCAATCACTCTGAGGATTAGACTATCCAACTGATGTGTGATCGGTTTCCCTCTCCTCTTCAGAAGTCCATCCTGTGCTACAAGGATCCATTCTCACTAGTAAAGGTGAACCTGGTCCCATCTGTGCGGGCACACCGCACATTGCACCAAATGTAGTCAATCTGAGCATTGATTATAGACAACGAGTCTATACCCAAGATGATGTGGTAAGGCCTCGATGCCACTACATGAAGATCCCTGCCGAAGCTATTGCCTCCTAGAGTAAGCTCACACTGCTGTCACCAGTGCATAATCGTCAATTCTTCTCCCGTAAAAGTCTCTAGCTGTAAGGATTGATCCGATGGATCTGTTGGAATCTCCGAGCACCAAACAAGGGAAGCAGTAATAAAATAATTACTCACAACTATGTAAATAATTATGCAGCAAGGGTGGAGTAGACACATATATTACCTAATATAATTTCAGGTGCGCCGTGGTTGTCGGCCTTGACTGCCTAGAGCTGAGCCTGCCTCTTTCTGCCAGATCCCTGTTGTCGGGGTGGACCTCCTAGTGGTGGTGGTGGTAGAGCCTCGAAACATCGTCCACCACCTGTTGCTCAAAAAGATCCTCTGCCTTGTCCTCTCGCTCCCAGGCGACCACCATGGTCGAACCTTTGCCTCTACTTGGGATGTCCCTCTACTGTCTAATGCTCGTCTACATGGCGGGTCGGGCAGTCCCGATGCATGTGACCCTACCCGTCGCATGCATAGCACTACCTACTCCCCATATAGCTGGCTCTGTTTCAGGTGCCCCGCACATACAAAACTGTATCCTATGTTCGCCCACCATATTTTCTGGTCCTCTTGGAACTCTACATCAACTATCTACTACTAGCTGTAGAAGACTCCACTATGTTTCATCATGTGGTGGGTCTCCTAGCTGGTGGCAGCTCAGCAAGAAAGCTCTCCATAAGAAGGGATTTCTCCAGTACTCCCCCCTGAGTTGGAATACTGAGGGAGATCATTGAAGCCCTAATATCATGTCTAGTCCGTGCTCAAAGGACCATGCTATGAAAAATGGGTCTCGTACCATGTCTGTGGAGTAGTGTGAGAGGTCAGTGAACCTCGTTGAGCACTGAACTACTTTCATGCTACCTATCTGTAGATGAAGTATCTCATTAATCTGCACCGCACGAAGGATGGGTGAAACAAACTCTGAGCGTAAGAGACTATCAATGTCTGTCAAATGTAAAAATTCCTTGTCTTGCACCTAGAGCATTAGGATCGACCATCTACCTACTGCTGTGTGATGGAGTCTCGCGACAAGGATCACCATATGGTTTTCTGGGTTTCCAACCAATCTGATTTATTCTGACGATAGCCTCCAGCAAATCATCAGCTTCCTGTGGGTACGTCTCTCCATGGAACCTAGGCGACCTCTTTCACTGGAACTCGGGAAACACACTCAGGTGGCGTGCACTCTCTATTTCTGGGTTTGGTGGTATCGGTGGCCCATCGAGTAGTGGTATCGTCGGTGCCTCCACTATGATGGGGCCCTAAACCAAGGCCTCGTCGCTCGGTGGGCTTCCATCTCGTACTTAACTCGGAACCCTTGCTGGATGCCTTCGTGGGGCAATCTTAAAAGGAAAAAGGTGTTCCACGGTCAAAACATTATACCTTTTGAGCTGATAGAATGTAATCACAATGAAATCTTTTGAAACACATATAAAATCAGTGTTTTCGTGCACCGAGTGGGAAATCAGAGGTCAGGGTCCTGGTGTATGGATACATCAGCTGCCACACCAACACTGGACTCCCGTGACTAAAAAACACACTCAATACTCTTAACACTATTTCTTCAAAGAAAGGTATAATTAGAGTCCTGAGTTCTGCGGTAGAACTGACTCATATGATACCTCGGTGCCCGTGTTGTGACTACCCCAAGCCTACCTTCCATAGGACAGGGGCTGGCAACTATCATTAAAGGCATAAATCCCAATGAAAAGAGAATACATTGCTTTTATAAATGTAAATAAACACAACAGAGTACTCAAATGAAGATATCACTAAGTAATACTCATTACAAAAGTAAGTGTTAAGAGGAAAGGGGCTGGAAATACATGCCCAATAGTTGGTACAACACAGTTGAATACCAGTACAACTTCTGTAATGTAAAACAAAAAACACTAGGCCATCATCCGAGAATCCCACCTAAAGGGTGGGTATAGATTGCCTCCTCAGCACCTCGGGTTTGGTCGTCCGCTCCATGTACGTATCTCCAAATGGGCTACCTCCGGGTACCGTCCAGCTCCACAAGCCTCCTCCTGGATCAGTGTTGTCCGTAGTCTGCGTCTAACACAATGTAATGTGGGAGTAGCCAGTGTAGAGGTGAGTATACGATACTTAGTAGGGACCCAGAGACCTCCAATGATCTCCCAGAATCCAAGAAGGATAAACCACAAAAGAAAGATACAATCACGAAGTATCAAGCAACTATACTTAGGTATATCCCCAAACATATACCTATGTTATCAATCATAGTTCGGATCCATCTCTCGATCGCAAGAACAACTCAGTCCACAGTGGAATGAAAGTCAATCACATCGATGATAATGATTGAGAGTTAAGACACAGCTCACACAAGTATAAATCTTTTGTATAGCAGTAGAAATGATCATAAGTAGTCACTGATTCATCTAAGCAGTCATTCCCACATAGGATATGAGACCAGCTATGTTGTCGGACCAACGTAGGATACTAGACCATCTACTTTATCATACATACTAAGGATACTAGTACATAAGTCAAAATGTCATACCCACTTAGGTTACTAGTACATTAGTCATCACTGTCAAACCCACGGAGGATTACAGTAAAGTCATCATTATCATCAAACCCACGGAGGATTCTAGTATGGTAGTCATCATCGTCGAACACAAGGAGGATTCCAGTATGGTATTCGTTGCAGTCGCAACCTTCTCTAGGGTTCACACACACAATACGCTCAATTCAGGGAGGGTCCGCTCCTTGAGCCTAGGGGGGTCGACACATCAACTATCACAATGTCTATAGTTGATTTATCATGAAGTTTTGTCTCGACAAAAGGAACCCAACACGACACACAATGCGTCAATCGGACACCCGATCAGAGATATATTTTTTTTTCCATTCCAGGGGTCCGTTGGGAATTACACTCGTTCCAAAACCATCTATTTTCCAAAGATGTCCAAAACACACTTAGAGTATCAAAAAGGTACCATATTGTCATGAGGATCCCAGTTCCGCAGATGGCGTGTCAATCAGACGCGTTGTCTTAAAGTTATTCTCATTTATGTGAATCGAGCCCGACCCGTCCAGTCTAGTGGGTTGGCGGGTTAGTCCGACCCGATTTGTGGTTCTGAACCGATTGGGGGGGGGTCTGTCCGGCCCGGCCCGGACCTGTGTGGCGCGGACCGACCCGGCACGCGACTGGACATGCATGGCCCAGCTGGCCGAATGATTACGTGGGTGGGGGGGGGTGGGGGTGGCCCCCTTCTTTCCCAGAGAGGTGGCGCCGAGTGGCACCACCCTCCTATCTGGAGGGACGATCTTTCCCGGTGGGACTGGCCCGCATAACAGACCGCTGTTCTCCAATGCGAAACCTGTGGGTACTGCGGCCTCCTCCAACCTGACTGGCTGACGAGCCGACTAGATATTCAGCCGAAGCGGTCCACGGACCTCCGCAGCGCGGTGCCATAGGGCACCACCGTTCCTCCAAACTGACCGGCTATGTCTGGATGGTGCTTATTCAATCGAGAGGCCCATGGTTGCGGGCCGAGGTTCTTCCAAACGCGATCAGCCCACGTCCGCCATTATCTCCGGTCACCGTCACTTCCAGTCTTTGTTGCCTCTTCGAACACCGCTTCCATCGCCAATATAAATTTGGATCTACAGAGGGTCGTCAGGCCGTGATTTTTTGGCCCACTCCCTCCATGTTAGGTGGAATGAAGAGTCCAAGAGGATATCTTGCATTCAACAAAGAACACAATATAATTCTATTTAACTAAAATTATACAAACCCCCTACCTCGATTTCATTAGCAGAACACATCAATGAGTCACGGAAGACAAGCGTCACGGTGTTTAGGGGTCATGGAATTCAGACATCAATTCTGTTGACATCGGGGTGCGTCCGAAGGGAATCATCGATGGAGAAGTCCTTCTCATTCTTCGTCAGAGTTTTTCATCGTTTAAGAGGAACCCTTTCTTCTAAATCTCAAAATGTTTCTCCACTAAAATATTTGTCAAACAAATATTATTAAAGCTACCTAGTTTTTAATAGATTTTCCATGAAATTCAAAAGCATTCAAATGAGATGTGCTAATTAATTAATTAATTGATTAGATAGGTTGGCATATGCAATGGATGAGAGGTGGAGAGGCTCCATATAATAAATGAGAGATGTCGTCAAATTTAATTAAGAGGATTTCAATGGGAGTTTATGGGAAGTTAAAGGGTTAGGGGATCGTGTGGGCCCCACCACACTAAATCCTCTCATGGGAGGTCATGTGGGTGTGGTCCCCACCTCTAACACCCCCTTTTTGGAAATAACCGACTCCTTTAACAATAAAATTGAGTACAACAATTTAATTTAATTTAATATAAATCCCCAAAATTAACATCCCCTCCTATGAAAACACAACAGCAGTAAAGGTCCCATTAATCGAATACGGTGCTGTGAGTTCATTGGGGCCCTCACATTTCAATTCCGAGAACCAGTTCAAACGATAGAAAAACTTGCATGTATGTTTACTGAACGTACCCAAAAAAACTTCACAAATTGATTCTGGGCACAGCGGGCCTCAGAATCAGGTATCGTCAGAAACCGCAGACTCGTAAAATACCAAATAAGTAAAAAAAATCCTTTTAATTTTCAGGACTTTACAATGGAATTAAATGCATGATAGTTAAATTCAGATGGATTATAATTATTATAGTATACATAAACTAATGAGGACATTAAAAGTTGAATTTTTTGATAATATGAAATCGTGAAATTGGAAAAATGTAATTTTTTTTGAAGGTGATGTGTGGGACTTTTTTGCATCATTTTAGTTGAGAATTTAGCATTGGATGAAAATTTTGATTATCATGTGTTGTTTTATTCCATTTTTATGATCTCTTAGTATGGGGATTATGTGTTGAATTTCTATATTATTATACATTGTATATTATTCGGTATTTAAATATGTTCCCCAAACATGCCAAGAACCATGTGATGAAGCCAAATGTTTTGGGAATTTTTTCCAACTTCCTGGTGTGAGGATGGATGGATAGATACACAATATCTCCCTCTCCCCCTTGTAGGCATTATTGATATAAAGAACACAAGTTTTCCAAATGTCGTAATTATTTCTATCTACAAGTTTTCTGATGAGTTGTTTTGGATTACATGTATTAACGAGAGATGTGATGTGATGGATTACGATGATGGCCATAAATTGTAAATGACAGAATTATGTCGATTTACTTCATGTTCAAGATACCCAACGATACAATGAGATAGTTCATGTGTCTATGGGGGGGATGTGTTGTCATGTGATGTTATTTAGAAGAGGTTGGATCCCATGATATATGATATTAGTGTGTGAGAGTGTAAAACATGGAGAAATAGGTTCAGGGTAACCAATAATCAATGTAAATCATATTATATGTTTATAAATATATTATTTCTTTTGTTAGAATTCCTTTTTGAGGTTGGTTTCTTGGTTAGTATGTAGGTATAGGTGCAATTTGGTTCTATAATTTCTCACTGGTGGAATATTTTTTCTTTTCAAATTTGCATGAGTTAATTGTTTTTTCTTACTGAATATACCTATATGCACAACCTACATATATAAAAATGGATATAGGTTTCCAATAAGATATTTTTGACTATTCTAGTCCATACATACTTGGATCAGTAGTGGGTTGTTGTGTCACTGCATTAGTTCTTTTTTGGGTATTTGTAGTGGTGACTTTTATATATATCAGTTTTATTTATACTCTCATTTTGGGATGTTTTGTATTTACCTTGTATTATTTCATTGAGTTTATTGTGTATTATACAACTAATCTCATGATCCTATATTATTGTAGAGGTAAGTTCCCCCATAACAGAGATTTATATACCCTCAGTGTTAGTTTTCTACCTGGGGCCTACATGAGTCCGAAAAGAAGGGTCATTATCTCTGTCCCCTCATTGAGAAAACATTGGAGGAATGGGGCAATTAAAAAGTGGTATCAATTTTGATTTTTGAGAGATATGATGGATTTCAATCATAGAAATAGAAAACATTTTATGGATTGGTATGAAATGAATGCCAATTGAACTTGGTGAATTACATTGGACAAAGAAACCCCCTACCATATGGTATTTTCGGCCCCCCATGATTTAATTATGGTACTCTGAGGGTATTGAATCACCAAGTGTTGTTGAACTATTTTAATGATAGAGAACTTGGAGTGGTATGTACATCATGACGAACAGTGTTCTTGTTTGAAATGGGTTTTTATGGAAACTTATTTTTAGTAATGATAATTAAAATGAATGTTAAGGAAAATTTCATTCTAAAGTGATTAAAGAGTCATGGTTTATCGTTTAGATTTGTATCATGGTTTTCATTCTTCTTTGACTCATCCAGTGGAGGATTAACATGCCAACCTAATCAATCATAATAGTTTTGATCTATTTCACCAGGATGATAAATTAATTAGGACATAATGTTCCATTAAATAGTAGGATCTGAGGATGAATGGGGGAAACACTTCCTATGAATATAGAGAGATATAACTAGAGGAACCAAATATCACATTTCTTCAAGTCCCAATTGGGTATTGGGTATCATTGCAAGTTATTTAGATGATATGAGATGCATGTATGTAGTGGATTCTTTACCATGGTGGGGTGAAATAGGTAGAACTTTCTTATGTCAACTTATAGAAGGAGTTTCGGGCAGAGTTGCTTATGACAACCACGAAGGATGTGAAGTTGAAATTGATTGACATTCATTATAAGGGGATTATATCTATATGAGATAATGTGACCATGTTCATGGACATTTTACAAATTTTATTAGATATTTTCTGAGATGTGGACTACCGTGAAACTTGTCTTCACGAGGCACTTCATCCTTGGACCTAGTATAATGTTAAAAAATTTACTTTGCCGACATATCTGGTGGTTTAAATGAATAAACATATGAATTAGAGAATTCCATTTTTAGGAGGATTACAATGAGTGGGGAACCATCATGGCTGTATGTGGATCAATGTTTTCAGTGGTAGGTATTTGGATCATATTGGTTTGAGGTTTCAAACATCATAGATTTTTTCCTCAGTATCATTTTTACATCCATATAGGGAAATTAGTTTCCTTACTCTTCGTTTGGACTTCATACTATTGGGTTTAATATGTGGGTATTGAGGCCATTATCTTGATCAAATATTTGTTGATACATGAGATTTGTTTGGTAGAGTTAGAACGATTTGAATCAATCCTAAATATTAGTTACTATTTACACAATTCCATCATATGGAAATGTTTTCTTATGCACCATATTTAGAAAAAGTGTAATTTTTAGCTATACCTCATGATGTATCATTACATTTGTGACCTAAATCTAATAATTGACATCATGGTGTCTGTTAGAAGAGAAGTGAAGGAGGTAATAATTTTTATTTGTATCTTGTAGAGGAAACATCACCAGATGAGATAGAGAAAATTATATGCATATATAATTTATCATGGACCCTTATTTAAGAATTTCATTATTCGGTAGATTGCATTACTTTTTTTCACCATCTTTAGTATGATCTAAGAGACTAGATGTTTATAGGCTTCGAAATCCCCCAATGATGATTGTACCAGTCAGAGGCTAGACTAGCTTATCT
The DNA here is from genome assembly GCA_963277665.1 of Viscum album. Lineage (NCBI taxonomy): Eukaryota > Viridiplantae > Streptophyta > Magnoliopsida > Santalales > Viscaceae > Viscum > Viscum album. Next base: position 1,500,362,508 of record OY728161.1, read on the forward strand.
AATATATGTCCAAGATACATGTAATGATGTGGTATAATAAATTATGTTTTGTTCATTTATTACTTACAATGACTCTATATGATTTCATCCTTGACATACACTTTTTTTATTATGTGCATGTTGTTCTGTATTTATTTTCTAGGATATTTCTATCCTTATATGTAGATGTTCATTTTGTGGTTTTTTAGAGATGGGGGTCACTAGTTGTAATACATAATTTGGAACCCCTTCTATCCATGGTGGTTGATTTTTCTATAGAATTATATTACATAGTGACATAGTATGCAGCCAAGGATATTAGGGAGTTCTTGGATGTTATCCATGAGGCGGTTTTGGCACTCCCACCTGATGCAATGTTGATTACAGGATATACATGATGACTTTTAAACCTAAAACAGTGAAGGATATCTATTATATGTTTATGTATGAGTTATGAGAGTTGTGGTTTTAGATAAATTATCTGATACAGATGGGGTTTTTCAAACATAGTGATTCACCTTGAGATTCTCTAGTGTTATTCTCTAATAACGAGGATGGCAGTATAAGGCTGTTTGTTTACTACCAGAGGTTGAAACACATGATGATCAGTAATCATTTTATTTTTCTAATTAAAGATGGTAATTTCTTCTAGACAATGGGAGTTTGTTGTTTATCAATGATAAATAAATGGTTTGGATATCACATGTTGAGGGTGAAGGTTGGATACATCATGAAAACTTCTTTTTTATGTTGTTAATGGAACTTTCAGTTTGTAGTCATTCATTTCTTTTTCCCCAATTCACCTACTAAGATCATTGTTCATATAACATCTTTTCATTATGAGTTCATGGATCTATTCATCAACATATTTATTAATTATATCATGATATAATCAATGTTATAGGATGATCATACTAATCATCATATAGATGCTTAAAATGATCTCCATCACCACTAGATCTATCAAAATTTTTAAAATTGAATGTTTTGGATAATAGAGAATCATTTACTCAGCATGTGTTCTATTATTATGGTGTGTTAGTGGTCCCTTCAATGGTTAAGGATGTTTTTTCTTAAGAAACACAGAATAACATGGAACTAGATTTTAGTTTCCTTCATCTTGTAGGCTATGATGGAACAATTATACTTGATTTCATTAGATATGGAAAATTATTGATTTCCCTGAAAGGGTAGGAGAAATAATCAACCTGAAATAATATTTTTCAAGATCCTTTAATATATATGAATAAAAATCTATTGTGCCATCCATTTCTTTAGCTAAAGGAGAAGGGTGTGTTCTTATAGGTTTTTTTGACATGTGCTTTCTTGGCATGGGTTGTATTTTATTTCAGAAGAAAGAATAAATATATTATGGGTATATTCTATTATTCCTTCACGAGAATATTTATTCCACTAGTAATATAGATAAATCAGTAGTTTATTTTTCACTAAATATTTGTTAATATTACCATGATTTGAATCTCCTTGTAATCTTAAAAAATCTTAATATTTCAAGGTATTTATTTTCTCAGTGTGAGTTGAATCTACTAAAATAGAGGTAAATATAATTTCTTCAATTCTATTATTTTGATATGTCCCCAATAATATAAAATCGGAATGTTATGGTTAATTCATTGAGGATAATTTTTTCAAAGTATGTTGTACATGTGTTTGTAGATTCATGGACAACAATGTAATAGTTGGTGTACATACACATAGAAGAACAATTATATGAGGGGTATATTTTGATAATATAATTTGAAAATATAAATTTATATGATTTGGAAGTTTGTGGCATCTTGGTGGTGGGACTCAGTGGTAGAGGTGATTCACAGGCTTGCTGACAATAATGATTCTATGCAGGCATGGGAAGAGGATAGTCAGAACATGATTGTGTTTCCGGGGAGGATATTTATTCTGGTAGAAGTTAGTGAGGGAATCATCATGTGTTTGATAAATAACATATATATATATATAATAATTATTAATGATATTCCATGTCTATATGATAGAGTTTTCCTACCCCTAGATGAAATGGCCTGTGGTAGAGTTTGTGTACCAATGTCTTGATTTGCAGTAGGTTAAGGACTATCCGTGTGTTCATGGATGTTTATTATAGATCATATATATTCCCAACTTAAAATGGTATTAAATATATATTTATTTATTATTATTTTTCTATGATATAAGGTGTTTTGGGATTATATCAATGTAATTTTAGCTAAGTTGATGAAATTCTGTCACTTCCTAGCAATCCAAAAGTACTCAGGAATGGTAGATTGTTTTAAAAAAATGTATGTATAATATATTTTATGAATTAAAATAGTCCTATGGTCCATTGTCTCAAATAGATATTCATTTATTACCTCATAATTCTTATAGGTATTGTAACATTATTTTGGAACTCTTTTTTTTCACAACACCACTTTAAAACCTCAGAAAGAAGGTAAAGCTGTGAGGTCAATCCAGATGATGGAGGGTTTATTAGGGGTGTGAATCTTTCACATTAGATAATTATTGGAATGAAACCTTCCATTGGTTACATTTTCATAAAATAATAGATGTTACCCATCCATTGCAATGTCACAATATGTTCCTTTTTCTGATAATCCATATATTTCTACATTATGTTGGGAATAGGTTGGGAGCAGGAAATATCTTAGAACAGATGTGTTATAGACCATTACATGGGGGTTTTGGATGGTTTATTATAGGGAAAATGTTTCACAGGAACTTGTAACATCTTATTCCAATCAAAAGAGGGTGAAAATTGAGTTAAAGGATGGGGACCATGTGTTCTTTAACGTTCCCCCATAATGTGGGTAGTTGAGGTTTTACAAATAGAGTAAGGTATCACTCCAATTTTTTGGGCCCCTCGAGGTACTAGGGTGAAATTTTGAGTTGTACTATTGGTAGGATCAATTTCCATGATTGGACTAGCACCATTATGTTATCTACATCTCTCATTTCAATAAATATTTTCACAAGAACCCTCATGCAACTAGCATACTATATTTGGATATCAATTATGATGTTATATTTATGGTGAATCTAGTGGAGATTCAAGACCACTGAGAATAGGTGTTGTGGGAATGTAAAATTCCCTTGGATAATTTGATATGTAGTCTTAGTGTCTTGGAGGATAGTAAATGGGATTATGATATCTAGATTCATTCACAATAATTATAGAAGTTTTGTGTTTTTCCCTGAAATGTTTGTATTTGTGATGTGAACATTTGACCTTGGTGTTTCATTAGATATGTTTGTACCTTAATAATGTTTTGTGTGTGGTGTGGTGTGAAATAAAGTCACAACATTTTAAAAATGGTAGAACTAATTTCTAATCAAGATTAATTATAATTATATTTTATTAAACATCTTCATACAAGTCCATATCACCCATAGTTGATATTATAATGACATTGTGGATGAAATTCCATAATTTCTATTTTGGGGTGGCACATTTTTTAGTTTATCAATTGGGGGAGTATGGGTATGTAGGTTCTGTTAGGGGACATATTTTATATTTAATGAAATTGGTATCTTCATGATTGGTTGATCAGACCATTTCTTTCCTTCCTTCCTGGTTGGTATTGAATTCTCGATGGATAAAATAATATGACAGTTATATGATGTAACAAAACAGACCATCCAATATATTACATTTCCAAAAATCTAATGAATGGGGTGTATAGGGGATGTTATGAATGTTATTTAAGATACTGAATCCATTTTTAGTTGATTTTCTTTTAATGAAGTGACATATATTTTGTGCATTGAAATTTAGGGTGGCAAGAAATTTCTAGAGGTAATAGATTTATGATAGAACAAAATTTTTGGTAAAAAACAAATTCTGGTGGAATGGAATTTTTTGTGGTGACTCATAGTTGTTGAGTGAATAGAGTAAAATAACTGGTGGGTACTCGTAGGTAGGGAAATGTGAATAGTGGTTTTAGTTTTTCCCAAAATTTTCATATTTTTTATTAATGCATTTTTTTAATTAAAAATGGTTTTAATTACTATATTAATAAATTTCAAATATTTTCTTAGAAGATTAATCATACCAGTGATTTCTAGAATATTCTAATACATTTAAAATTATTAATACATGAATATTTAGATAAATATTAATTGAGTGGACAATATAAAGTATATCATATCTACAAGTTCTAGTTATGATATTTAAAAATAGAAGATATTTTTTTCTTTATTTTTGTCACGATTTTTATTGAGAGAGGGGGTCCCATATACGTCTTCTATTTGATTCAAAAAATCTTTTTGTTGAAGATGATTAAGGTTCCCCCAATGTAGTTCCCTATTATGAATTCTCTTTTGTTTTTTTTCATCTAGTTTTGATGATGTTGTGTTCTTCTAGGTAGTAATTTCTTCAATTATTATTTCTACATATAATGTGGAATGAATTAATATTTTTATCTCTTTTCATTACAATTCATATGTATTGACAAAGACAAAAATAGTGTTTATATAAATTGGAATGGGGTAGGGGAATTCATAACATAATTTTATATCTATCTATTATGATATTGAGATTATATATGTTTGTTGTATCACTAAATATCATGGCTTTCATTATACACTAGTTTTTTTTTAATTTTTTGGTTCCCTTTTTGTGTGATTTTGTTAACACCACATTATATATATGATTGAAAATATATATTAATTCACAGAAATTTATTCCCAAGGATCTTATGGAATTTTTTATAATGCAATCAAATAATTAAGTTGAATTGAATGAATCCCCCTATGCCACATCAAGAAAATGTGTTTGGAATCAGTTGTGATAAATTTGTGTATACAATTTTGTACTGCAACTTGGATTTGAGGTTGTGAAGTATGTTTAGTTTCTTTATTGTGTCAGGTGTTGGGTTAGTGTTTGTGATATGCAATAGGGATGCGATAGTGGTGGTGGTGTGGTTTTACAGCGGGGTTGTGATGGTAGTGGTGTTGATGTTGTGTAGTGGGGTTGTGATGGTGGATGGTTATGCTAGTTTCCCAATTACTAATATAATTAAATGCATGATAATTATTTGAAATTGGAAGATAATTAATGATTAATAAATAAATTAAAGGGAGATGTTAAATTTTAATTTATTGATAATATGAAATCTGGAAGTGGGAAAAAATTTATTTTGAAAGTTGAAACTGATATGTGGAATTTTTTTTCAAACCTGGTGTTATGCATTATGATTTGACATAATAATTGTAATATTGTTTGAATTTTTATTCTTTTTTTGTGGACCATTGTAATTTGATTTCATTTTTCATTTACATGTATCTAAATTCTATATTCATTGAAATTTCTATATGCACCCCACCCACATTAAGAACCATATCCCAAAATCCATAATTTTGGTGGTGTTTTTCTACACATCTTGGTGGATGGATGGACAGTCGGCTGACCACCATTCTCTAATACATCATCTATTTGTTGGTGATATACATTATGGGTGGTGGAAAAATGTCAGAAGTCCCAATATCTGCATATGATATGATGATATTTTATGGCCCATTTGTTTTCAAGTGACATGTGATGTGAAGGTTTTTGGTGGGGGTCATTTATGGTTAAATGAGGGTACATCATTGATGTCCTTTATTTTCATCATAACCTACTATATTAGTTATGATATGTGATGTTATTATATATAATCTATTTATGCATGTGGGATGTGATGTGACATGATGTTATTAGGAAGAGGTGGGAGAGACAAGATGTATATCATTAGGGTGAGAGAGAGGAAATTATGTGTGAAAGAGGTTCAGGGTACCCTATGCTCGATGTGGTTCATATTATATTATAATACATGGATGTAATATTTTGAATTTAATTTATTACAGAATTCTGATTAATATTATTTCAATTTATGATTTGAAGAACATCTATATTCAAACAAACAATTTATTGATTTTCTTTTATTACAATGACTATGTATATCATTAAGTTCTCATTATCATATTTAACATCAATTAATAAATATATGAGTACTCTATCATTTAATATATAATGAAACATCATTTTACTATGTTAAATTAGAAATTATTACTTTATATAATTAATATATATATATATATATATATATTTATACAGGTAAAATTATTTGAAGAACATTTTTTATCAGTATAAGTAATATAATTATTAAGTATTATTTTCATATCAAATTGAATAAAAATTGTTACCTATTTAAAAAATAGGGATTATAAATATTCATATAGTTTCATAAAAAAATATTTATAATAATTTAAATAACCAATTTTTAATGTAATGAAATATAAATATAAATTTATGAAACTAGTATCTTCAAACAATAAAATAATTTTTTTAATAATAAATATTCATATTTTTTAGTAGTACAATAACTTATATTTTTAACTATTAATTTAATAGTTATAATATAATGGTAATGATTAATAATATTAATTTGAAAACATGGTTTTCATTATAGTTTAGTGTTTTTTCAAAGACACAGTATTCATGCAATATTTAATGATGGAGAAATATTTACAACAAATCCATGGATTTTTACAATAATGAACTCTTAAATTAAAAATAAATATGAATTTTTTTTATTATGATGAAATAAAGATGGGATAATTTTGCCTAAATAAAGCCTCAGGTTCCCATATTGCTTTCTAAAACATATTAGTACGCTATATAACATTAAATATATGAGTTTCCCTCTTCCAAAACACTATATCTTGCTGATTCATAATTTCCATTTTTGTTCCAAACATTTTAATTAAAAAGTATCTTTATATATTTGATGTTATTTTTTTTTGTATGTAATTCATCAATGTGTTTCATTGATCTCATTATGGATTGGGATAAATTTATTTTGAATAATAATTTATATTAAACGTCCCAACAGTGATTAATGAGATGGATGAGACTAATGTACGAAGTGTTCAGATTAAACATATAACCAAATAACATGGTTGAAATCCAAAAAATATATATATAAAAATATCATGTAATAAACAACCAACAATATATATAATCAATGATTATCTAAATATTTCATATATCTATAATTTTATTAATTAATAAAATTATTTATTATTTGCAATGACTATTTATTTTTTTGGATAAGGTCTAGAAAATTGATTTTTTTTACCCAACATTATTGCAACATACATAATTCTTACATCTCTTCACATATAGTTCCAATATGGTTTTATATAATTTCTATAATGGTAATTGTTGTTAATTTTTTATATCCCAATATCCTTATAAATCCATCTTAAATGATCTAATAAAATCATATAGGTTATCAATAGTCCTTTAAGGATAAGAATCAACGATTATGTAAAAAGTCGTTATAACAATAAACCAATTCGAAATTTCATTCAAACTTATTCACGAGAATAATGAGTTAATCTTCATATCTTAATTTTATATAATGGATTTCAGTAATTCAAGAAGCCTCACAACTTCTAAAATGTATAACATTTTTAGAAATTTTATGGAAAATCATTATTTTATATAATTAAATGTATTCAATCTATAAGGTGGTCTCCTACTAAATAACTAGAATTATGAAATATATAAATTTTGGGATATCCAATTATAAAATACATTCTTTTATTTTACGTCATACATATTTTTGGATTGGAATTCTACTTAAGGACATTGATCAACTGATTTAAAAATCCTAAAAGCATATTTAGATTCAAAGGATAGTCTTGATAACCCCAAGGGATTTGCATGCAAGATTTGAGTTCGGTGCAACAGAATAACTTGCACGCAAAATGATTTTGTGATCTTAATATGACATCAGTAGTGCGCTTTCATTCTATGTTCATGAAAATGTCATAGTGAGATGCACTAAAGAAGTCGATTCAGTGCACAAGAATAAAGTATGTGCCAAATCCTATTGCACAACCAATATAGTGTCAAATGATCGATTTTATGCAGTACACCATGCATGCTACTACTTTGAGTTTCTCCTATAAAAAGGGAAGTTCCCGCATCCCTTAGAAATAGCTATATAATTTGAATTTCCACTCCTATGTCTGTACGATGAGCACTTATGAAACCGTGCGAATGTGATCCTGTCAAGGTACTGGATCAATCATGATAGGTCACCCTGGGGTCCCCATTTTAGTTATCCGACTAGGGATTAAATGTCTCACATATTATTTTTTACTAATCCAAGTGTGTGTGAAATATTCTTCTTGTATGAAATACTTATCCTTGGGAAATAATATTTCACTCAAAGCCATATACTTTGTTCACATGGGTCCAAACATTCTTTCCCTGATTTGATTTTTACACAAGACTCTCGTACTATGTGAACCAATTATTTTATCATTCATGTGTTGTCTTTATTCTGAAGCACCATGTTAAATCCAAATTTCTATGTAATATCCGTATCTGGTGCATAAATCTTCCATGTGGCTCTCTAGTCTTGTAAACTGATATTTATCGGTACCTCGAGTGGTGCTCTATGTTGCATATCCACAACTCATTATTCTTTTCATAGGTATGCTATCAAATATTGATTCCTCACCCTACTACACTAGCATGGACCTCTTTATCAACTACCCATCCACCTCATTATGATATGTAATTACTTCCCCCCCGAAGTGAACATCGATACAAGTCATGTAATTCCATGTGGTGTGGAGGTATTTATTATTGTTTGATTATCAAGATGTTAAACTTCCATGAACCCCACATACCCAATGCATGACATCAAATATTGAGTTACCAGATGTTTGGAAGGGCTGAGTGGACCAAAGAAGGGATGAGATAGGCATCCTTTCGCTCCCAGCCTTTTAGACTTGCATACACTTTCCCTATTCTGTTTTTCACCATGTGTGTTTTGGGAAGGCTCTATGTAATCCCAAACACACCTTGATAGGGGTATCGTTGTATGTTGTTCATATCGTCCTCGTATATCCATACACCCTCCATGTGATTTCCTATAGGAGTAAGCCCCAATTTCCTCTACCTAGGATGACAGCCATGTACAGTCCCTACACTGTCCCTTGTGGCTGTATCCCTCACAACAAGATCATTAGGTACCTTGTATTATATTATTTCTCATACCAAGCATTTCTCACATGGTTTTAGAGTGAGAATTGACCCTAACATAACCATATTCCATCATAGTGAATAATCCCCACACTCTGTTCCAAACAACATGGTATTTTTCTCCTACCATAGGGATACATGGGTAGCGATTCTGCAGTTCAATCCCATCATCCGTTGGTCATAACCTATTCGCATCTGTTCTCCATTATCCAGGATGATTCTAAATTGTATTCTCTAAATATGTGGATTTTTGTCACACTATAATTTATATGGAATGTAGAATTAATCCTTGCGGTTTATCCCCAACCAATGATAAACATTGTTGTACCCTAATTGGTATGTACCCTCCACATGTGAAATAAAAAAAATTTTATGACACATCTCATAGGAAATCCACCTTGAGGTGTTCTAATCCATCATGTTGTATTACCATTCATAATCCCATCACTTGACCCATATTCATCCAACGAAGAGTACCCATCATGCGATGAGATTCTAACCATGCATAATCCCTAGCATGTCTTCGAGCCACTATCCTTTGAGTACACCTCGATTCTATGAACATCTTGAACTACGTAGATTTTGATAAAATGCCACGAGGATATGTACTACTCATTATGGAAGTTCAATAATATCATCCTTGTCACATCCAGGTCTCTCCCTTGATCCCTAATGTTTTGGGAATATCATGCCTCAAATCGGAGGATCCACTACCTTTGCCTCACAACCATGCATCCATTCTCAAAAGATTCCTACTTTGGTGACTAATTTTCCCCACTTATGGAACTACGTGGAATTTGATCCCTACCTCCATGAAAGGGTAGATAGGAAACCACACCGAGGTTCAAGACCAACACATTCATCTTCATATTGGTTTAACCCCATTAATCTCATAAACAACATCAAATCATCCATTTCAAATACACGGGTTTTGATTCCTTACCACGAGGTTACCTTGGAATCCTCCAAGAGGTTCAATCAAATCCAATGGTAAACAATGGTGTTCCCCTAACCATGGTCAGCTCCCTAGTCCACCCTCAGTCATGTCCCAATCATCTTTTTTAGTGTGAAAACTCCCCTATTTGGGAAAATCCTCCCAGGGTTTTTCCTAATTCGGTGTATTGATCCAATCATATAGAAAACATACATAGTGATCCCTAATTGGGACATACACATATGGTCGAGTTTCATTAGTGTTTTTATTAGTATGATCTATTTCTGCAATAATTTAATCTCTTTGAATACCCTATGAAAAACATGGGAAGCTGAGGAAAACCTTGTAGACATGACTTTTGAAGAATATACCCCATAATCGTTTTGGGAAACCTTGTGTTTCTACACCATTTCGAATACCTCTAATGAAGAAGAATAAATGTGTTATATTGTTTCAATATATAGGAATGCCATAGTTTCCATAGCATGACTACTCTCTTGACCAAAGATTGCATCCCTGACATGACCAGTTTGAATGTCCTAAAAGATGAATTGTAATTAATCTTCATCCACAAAGAGGTGGTACGAGAAATGGGTTTAAAAAATAATTTCTTAATATATAAGGGAGACCCAAACTAGGAAATGCGTTCCATGGGGGAAAACCATGAGGGAGGAACCAACATCCCATCATTAAATTTTGACCAAGGAGATAATTTTCCTAGAATGGCGGTGACATTTGCCTACATTTGAAAAGAGGGAATTATGGGCAATAATCAGTGTGTCTCCATCGATGATAAGTTTCCCTATGAAAATTATAAGAAATAGAAATGGTGAACCTGATATGAACTAGTTCCCCCCTTATGTGAATTAGTAATGATCAATTCATCGAAAATTGGTCATGTCATAGGATCTAGATATCTGATTCCAGGACCCTCCTCGCAAATATTGAGCCTAGCATGAAACTCACTAGAAATCGGGATAGTTCATCAATGGGAATTCAAGTATATGGAATTGTAAGTTTGGATATTTCTCTCCAACCACGTATGAGATAATGGAGTCGGGGAATTTGGAATTATTTTCCTAACATATGTTCTAAGGGATGAATCTTTCTTCTTTGTAGGACCCATTCACGAGCCATAGGAATGAAATCACCTCTCACCTGTAAGGGTAGGTGAAGTGGAAAATGGCATGGTGGAAACTCCACCAGGCTCTACCTCTATCATGATGTCCTACACTACTACAGCTAATCGGAACCGACACCCATCCTCAACCTCTGAGATCATCTAGAGTAGGGTGATTGACACTCTTGTTCAATGATATGAATTGTATAGGGTTATCCCATCAAGTGATATGGACCACCAAGATTTGGAAGCTTATTTTTCCCATCGTCACCATATCCCCAAAGGGCCATTTTGGGATCTTCTCTTCTGCACTCTGACATCCAACCATTTATTAAGCCTCTCCCTAGAACTCTCATATGATTCACTCCCCTACGCTAATGAGCTCAGCGATGTATGATCTATTATGGATTCGATCTTAGTCAGTGAGCCTTCAAAGAGGGATACCACTAGGGCATGTCAACAATACAATCGAGTTCACCAAGTCACTGAGTAGTTGGTTTACAAACCTACTCTGTCTGCACAAATCTGGATAACCTAACCATAATATCAAGTGCGAAATCATAAAGATGGATATTAGTGGAAATTTCCTTCTACATCTTCAGTGGCCCATACCACCACCGATTCATTCCATCAATACCTCCTTATTACCAAAATGGGTAATTTGTACACCTGCTCAGGATTGATACCATCCACCTCAGGGCCAGGTTGGGTTAACCCTTCTGGTCTCTTTCATAAGATGAAAATTTCATGGGATGACCAAGGGTGTTGTAATTCAGTATTGAGGTGCTCCTAGTTCCCATTATCCCATGTATGGGTAAATTTACCATATATTTAGTTTCTTAGTGCGAATGTCCTCCTCACCCCATGAACCATCATTTTAGAGGACCTCCCCATGTCTATATTGATTATTAAAAAGTCCCTCTTCATACTACCGCTTCTAACTAGTCTAGGGATTCTCCTTGTGTTGTAAATTTCTAGAATAGGGGCCCTCTCCATGACCTTTCATGCTTTGACAGATGAAATCCCCTCCCCAACATTGCTAATAATGGAGGCCCTTCCCACACATCTTTCAACCTATATTGGTGATCTACCCTTGTCCCATTTGACATCACCCTAGGTTCCTCTCATACCCCAGTGCACTCTCACCGCTCTCTCATCTAACATGGAGGCTCTACCCATGTCCTTATTATCACTCAGTGTGGAGATCCTTCTCGCTCAAATGACATCAGAATTTACGGTCTTCCCAATGTTCATAGCCTCTCATATGAAGGCCCTCCCCGCTCCAGAACCATCATGGACGAAGGTAAACCCCATTTTAAATAATTAACCTTTCTTAAGGAACCATCTTGGGGAAGAAGGGTGCACCATCTCTTCTAATGAAATATTAATGTGCATTGCCATATCACTTTCAATCTAGTCATCTTTTCAAAAAATGTAGAAGTTTGTGATTCGATGGTGGATCCATCACCCCATTCGTATGTGTGACAGTTTTTGGATTGAATCCGGAATGTCGTATTCATTCTTGCGGAATGTGAGATGAAATAGATCCCCGAATACCTTCGCAGATATGTGAAAGTGGAGGAATATTTGGCTCCATCTCATGGTATGACAATGTAGTCCTCTATGTAATCACCAGGATCATTAACTATATCAATTTGAGATCATTTAGAATTCTTTTGGGGGTTGGGGGATGAGAAGAACCACCCATATTTTACACCCATGATTACCACCCTGACATAGGAAGCTATGGCTGATACCCCATCCTAAAAGTATGTGGTGATGTGGTCAATACCATCTTAAATTGACGACCCTATATGAAGCAGCATGTCAAATCATAAACTATTCCCTCTGCCAGCCAGTCTTCCCCCGTAGTTGTCCACATCAACAGTGAAATCAGTTCCTCAACCACCCCCACTGAATAATAACACATAAAGATTCCATATCCCTTTTTTTAATGAGGAATTTAATGGGACATCCTTGCAACAGACCCTTTATCTGAGATTTTCTGTCCTATTACAACACCAGAATGAAATGCTTTAGTGTCCCATGACTAGGACGATGTAATGTGATTCCACCAAACTCTCCAAAGAATGAATTTACATTTATGTCATCATCAGCAAGTTTATTTGATGATCCAAGATAATTATGATGATATCAACTAGTTGTGTGTCATGGTTTACCTGGCCGCAGTATCTGTTTCTCAGCAACCTAAATTGCCTGATCATCATGTGGATCTTCAATAACGATGCATTCAAATATTTAGTATGCTCTTTTGTGTTATTGAGGAGGCATTCCCACACATACAGATACATGGATGGGGATGGTATTATACATTCCACTTTAGCAGGATCCCATGACAATTGGATCTTCTCAGTGATATCAATGATATGCCACCAAGAGTTAAAATTGTAAACACGCATGATATCACAATGAAAGAAACTAAGGCATGAATAATTGAGGAAAACCTACCTCTGGGGATAGTACCACATTAAAATGACCCCATGTGTTTTCACTCTCCATCAAATACATCATTTTGGATTTAAATACCTCATTGATTCGTTGTTATATGACCGAGTCCCCAAAAAGTGAAATAGAACACTAGGACTTCTAATCACTCTGCATCGTACGATTTAGTGCAGAATATTGAGGATGATATTGAGAATTTCATGATGTTCCAAAAACTCAAGAAACATTAGAATGTTAAAGAACAAATCTATTGCATCCATGATACAGAGTGATGACCATAATGTGGTGATCCCTAGTATGATCACAATCGTCCTCACCTAGTGTAGCAGGGACTGGTACATGCAACCCCAGGTGAATCAACTCCCATTAATATCTAGAACCCTTTATATCATAACAGGATAGAGTATAGAGTATATATAAATCATCGATGGTATGCATCGCCAAATCCGACCAGGCATCGTGAGGAACATCTACTGAACACAGCTCCGTAAGTCACTCCTCCCACTAGCCCCTCAAGTTTTTATTTTGGTGGTTCCCTTGGATGCACCATAGTTAATTCTTCTAGTAACTCATCTATTCATCCCATAATCCACTTCATGAGCTGATGGTCTTGTTTAAAAAGTGGAAGACCTCGCCAATGCATTAGTTGTTAAGGATCCCTGATAGGACAAGAACCCTTTACAAGATTATTTGATGGCCCATCTCATCACTCTAATCAAGGCCCTTGAAACTTGATAGGTGCAAATACCACTAGATAGAAATCCATATCTGACATGGTTAGATAACATGCTACCACCCCTCATCCTTGGTAACCCTTCTTTTTACCCATCAATAGGTTGGGATACCCACGATAGCATCTATAACTCATCATATCATGGTGTTCACTCGTGTTGGGAATTCATGCTATCTAGTGATCGCCAAGATCTTGGGTATCATATAAACACTTGAAGGGTCCACGATCGTATTGTAAAACAAAATAACTATTAGCTATGTATCTTGTTGGGAGGATCTTTGATGATAGTTTCTATAAAAGTTTAGCTCCACCACTCACAAGACTAGTATTTTTGAGCTCTTCATGTTATAAAAATCTAGACAGGTGAATCATAGAAGTTGTATCTAGGTGTAAGTGCATAATATATTCACTCAATATGCCTCTTACACAAGAAATGAAATTGATAATGTTCATGGGAAATTTAAGAGTGAACTAGTTCCTTATCTTATCACTCATAATATTCTAGATGGGTTATAGGGTTTCACTAATAAGGCTCAATGGATATATGAAAATCTGTAGTAGGAATAATAGGCATGATCGTTGACTCCCATATCCCAACATGAATGGAAACCAAAGATGAGAAAACTGCTATTAAACATGTTGAGGCCACCATGGCACATGATTTTCTTCCAACTGAGCCTCCCCTATAACCACGCTAATGATAGTATCCCCCCACATTGACTCTGGGTTAGCCTCACCGGCATCACTATTGGTCGACACCACCCCGCAAACAATCGCCACCTAGGTGAGACAATCAGGTTCCACCACCATAACAGAATCTAGCCACATGATAGGGTCAGCTACTAGAGTCCCTTTCATGGATAGATTAAACTAGACATACTACATTGAAACTGTTCAGGTCCGTAAATATTTCTAAAGTGTTGTGGATCATGGAATCTTGAGGCTGTCAGTATGTTGGAAGCCCAATGAGGCTGATCTCATTGATCTCCCCAATTATTTCCCATATTACTAGTTACATGGACACCCAACCAAGTCATGTTAAGTGTTAAAAGAGTGGATTTCAAATAAAGTTGATAAAAAATAGTCATATTATTCCTGGCCCCAACATAGGTGTCATGTGTGTATAAAACACATTATGGTGATAGTGATGATGAATGGTCAAATGTCTCTAACCACAGGTCTCAGATATATGCTGACTTGATAGCTTGTATGTCCATCACTCATATTCATGGTATCATATGTGCCCATATGAATCTGCTAGAACCATCTGTATCCATCACACCTCCGACCAATGCAGCTTCTACATTTGTTTCACAGTCTTCCACATCCCATGGGACCAGGAGCCGAGAGTTCTAGGGAAAGCAAAATCATCCACCGGGGCTGGTTCTGTCCCACACAGTCAACAACTACATGCACCAGAGATGTGTGATACCATATAACACATCCAGTAATGGATTTCTATTCAACTAATGACCTGGATTGGGTCTCTGTGACTATTATTGAGATAGTGGAACCTTATATGGTTCTCGACAATGTAGAACACCAGGAAGACCAAAATAATGTCCCTAGTTATTGCAATCGTCGATGAAATTGAATGTATGTGAACCGCTAGAGTTAACTAGGCAGTGATTTCAACCAATCCATGCACCCTAGTGAGACCAGATAGTAGACTCAGTGCATAGTTCATCACACACAATCCTCTCATCTTATGTCATCTGATTCACCAATGTCGTTGTTTATGCTGCTCCATCAGGCCAAGCCTCTGTCACTACACTATGTCCAGCCTATTTCAACTATGGATAGATCACATTCTACAAGCCATTATCCAATTCTCATTTTTCAGGGTTTGACTAGTGAGAAATGGGATATCCCAATCTCTAACCAGAATCCCCCAATTTTACAGAAAGTACCCATCATACCTCCTACCATAGAGAAGCCTCCTCTTGGATGAGATATGTATCTAGCATATAAGTATGACATCCTTAATAACATAACTATTATTTTTGAAAATATCTTGATTGCTGAGGCTCTTCACCAATTTAAAGATACTTGTGAAGACCTTTTATAATCATTGAGAATCCCCTACAGTTTTAAATAGAGGTAGCATCCACAAATGATTTATGTGACTAATAAATTGAACACGCAAAATGATAAAAAATTATCTCATTCTTAGGAAAAGAAAAAATTTTCTCCCATAAAAGGGAACATCCATCCAATGTATATTACTGGCCAATAAAATGGAATAGAGGTCAGTGTTTGTCTCATTGACACAGATTCTTGGATAAATATCTTCCTGATCAGGATGCTCTATAGTATAGGATTGGCTGAAATAGATCAGAATCCCTCGGACCTGATGATTCAAGGTTATGAAAGGATGTAGCATCCAATGGTCGACAAGATCAGTCTAGATACCCAATTTGGTGGCCTGATTTCTACCAATGAGTTCATGATTGTCTCATAAGACAATGTCTAAAATGAATTAATGGGTAGACCATTGAACCATATTTAATCATTGGTCCCCTCCTCATATCACCAGTGTCTCAAATACTCCCTTAATGGTCATGTGGATGTACTCCAATGTGATGCATCTTTATTTTCCTTCAATTAATCTCTCTAATAGGAAGATGACTATTACCAAAGAAAGAAAAATAATGTTCATGATTTTGTGGTCAACCCTACCACCAATATGGATTTTCAATGTATATACTTGGATGATGATTATATCCTCTCGATTCACTATTTGGACAACATAACTCCAAACATTGGGCAATATTTTGTAGTCATAGGAAGTTATGAGGTGCGCGTTCCTATGCAAAAATAGAAATAGAATATCACTTTGTATTATTACCTAAATCAGGATTGAGTGATACCGAATCCTCTTACCCATGTATGGTACTGATATGTTCTCCCCCTAGAAACAGCAACATGCCACACTAACCTGTTTCTCTAGGATTTTCTAAAATAGATCAAGCCAAAATTCCACCCCTACATTGATATTACCAAGCATGAACTATTAGGTATAAGTACTAACGTGATTGAATCGCAATACCTCATTTCCATGGTTTCTATAGTACATTATTGTCCTATTGTTGATTCCACCACTGTTCCAGCCAACAACAATAATCTATCAGAGTCATCTTATTTAGAACAATTACCTCTTGATGATGATCATATAATCATGGATAATTAAATGTTTTTTGAGGATTATCCTACCAAATTTGTGTAAGGTGTATACTACATGGTTGATGAGTTGATGAAGGTGAATATCAGAACCAATGTGAACCAGAGTCTGATGTTGACCTGTGAAACTATGCCTATTGAATAGTAGACGAATTATTTGATCTTCTTGTAGAAACATCATGATGAATATTATTGAAGAAATGATGAGATTACATGACTAGACCCTCAGTTTCTATCCTCCACCTTAGAAATTTGGTAAACCAACACATGTTTAGGAATCCATCAAGAATAATGCACCATTCTCATTGTTTCATGGATGAGGCTGATGATGATATGGTCATCATGGCCAACTACTTCATGAAATATCAATGCTCCATGTGGTTGCCGAAAAAAATCCCTAATAATAAGTAGAACATATTGGTCAGTATATCCAGGGATTTCCAATATATCAACTACAAAATTCCATGTTTTGTCCCTTTCCCATGATAGATTTATTTATTGAAACCACTGCCAAGTTCCATTCTCTCTATATCATGGATGAGTATTCCAGATACAATTAGACCTGAATGGACCCCAAGGATGAAGAATACACCACCATTATAACACCACACAGTACCTTTTGGTATTGGTTATTACCTTTCAGTATGCAGAATGCAGGAGAAACCTTTAATCATGTTATTCACTGCATATTCAAGCCGATTCTAAAGCTATGAGGATGATTTGGTGTTCAAATACAATTAGCTTCAAGACCATCTTAGTTATCATGAGAATGTGTTTGGATTATTCCATTACCTCAATTTGTAAAAGAACCCCTTGAAGTGTGCTTTAATTGTTTTCTCTATATTTTTTATTGTCTTCGTTGTTAGGTATAGGGGAATCTATATCGATCCAATTAAGATTAACGATATCAGTCAGATTCCTTCTCTGAGAAAACAACAAGTGATGTAAGATATTTAAGGAAAATTATCCTACAATCATCGATTCATTGTGAGTTTGTATGGAATGTGTAAGACCATATTTAGACTCATTTATATAGTCGTTTCCTACCAATGGGTTGAAGAATTCCATGCCACATTTGGGAGATTAAGAAAAATATTCTACAAACCTCAATTCTAATGAAACCTATTTCTAGAAAGTCACGGGTCCATTATGTGAAATCCTTATAATAATCCATTGGTTCCCTTATCTCCCATAAAAAGAAAAATGGGTTAGATAATAGTCTATATTATATTAGTTTCATGCTACTAAACACTGAAGAATGGGATTCATAAATCGATATGAGCTACCTCGTGTAGGTGTTCGTAGTACAGAAACCATGGAATTATCTACTGCACCACAATATTTAGTTATTGTCCCATGTTGATCCAATGATGTATATTTTGAATCAACTTTTATTGATAGGCCATCTTGCATAGTGGGAAGTGTTCCATTAGTATTTTTCCTCTTGTTCATTCCCCATAATGCTATCAATGTTCAGGAATTAATATTTTTTTTTCACTCATCATACCCATGACGACTAGACTCTAGAGATTTTTTTACTGAATGTAGAAATCCTCTTAGTGGATCATAAAATTCCTTTTTGGAAGATGCAATTTGTTGGTGCTTCTTGGATTATGACTGGTATAATTCATAATGACCGTAGACTCAATAGAGTTGTCTTATGTATCATCTTCATCAGACCTACGTAGGCTGTCATTCCCAAACCATTATTTTTGTGAGAAAGCTCCACAAATAATGAGGAAGGGTATCAGGCTCTTATAACTACTCTCGATCTGGATGTTGATATTTTTGTTCCCCATTTTTACATAAAAGTGGCCTCTAAGATAGTTATCATGTATATCAATGAAATCTATGTCATCAGGAAGCAAGAGCTCAGAGCCCTTTTAGAGAATTCTAACTACCTGATGGCCTGTTTTATTCCTCCACTGAAGGTCACTTGAGTCCCATGGTCACAAAATGGTTGATACAACTCTTTGTCTATACTTTCTGCTTCTCTCACTAAGCCTGATTAGAATGAATTTATCATCCATGAGGTGTGTCAATGATTCATCACTCTTATCTCATCATATGATGATGATAGGCAGCAGGTCAAACCTCTTACCATTAGTGAATCCATAGCGGGACCTTTGGGTGTCCTGAACGTAGTAGAGGGGGACCCTTTTTGGAAAAATCCTTCGTTCAAGTACCTTTATCATGGAGTGCTCCCAACAAAAATCTTCGAATGTTAGTAAATATGATAGCATGTAGTGTAGTTTACACTCCAGAGTGGTCCTGGCCTAGAACAGATCCTCTAAAAATGTTTTTTTATAGAGTATTACCCCATGTATTCAACTAGATTAGATACCCCAGGTTTTGTAGGAAGATCATGTTGATTATAGTTGAGCTCATCAATTAGGACCAAAACACTCTCTTCAGATCCACATTTTGGCATACTTTTTGACCACAATGGTCCATGACTGTATTGAGTTTGCCAAGATGTTACACACATGATAAATCCATTTCAACTTTTTTCATTGGCCACTAGAACCCCTCTATACTACCATGTACTCCTATAATTTTTTAGTCTAGGGAATCAATGTCGTAGGACCATACCAACAACAAACAGCTAACTAGTGCTGGTTTATCTTGATAGCAAAGATTAAATTTCCATGTGGTTTGAAGAATTAAATCTCATGTAAGTCAAGGCCCACTATACCATCATGATCGTGAGATCCAAAATCATTTATTGATTCAGAGTTCCTCACATTATTCACACAAAAAATGGCACCAATATCCAGGTACCTGAACTAATGAATCTATACACCATGTATAGTATCTGGTCCAACCATAGTTACTAATATAATGTGGTATAAAACTGATTGATTATGGAATTAAACAAGATCCAATATAATATATTTCATAAAATTGGTGGATAAAATATGAAATGTTCATTGGACAAGCTCCCCAAAACTCTCTGGTATTACCAGATTCCAACTCAATGTTCCACACAGTTTACCCCATATTCTATAGTCTAAGGGAGAGGTGTAGCTCATTCCATATAGAATTAGTTATCATCACTTTTTATTGTTGTTTATGATTAGTAAAGTATGAAAAAGTAGCATAAATTTGGTTGGATGAGATGAAATCTCTAGTTAATAATAATCTTCAAGCCTTTCAAAACCTAGAGAGAAACCATAACAAGATAACAGGTGCATTTAAAAATAGTGTGTTTCTTCACTTCTTCATCTAAGATGATGTGGTACTTTCCCAATGGATAATGATGATACCCATTAAGAGGGCACAAAAGTTGTAGCCGAAATGGTAGGGGCCCTACATTATTGATAATGATTACCCAAATGGTGCATACTATCTGATCTCCCTAGATGGTGAGCATATAAATCTACCCACTAAGGACAAATTCCTTAATAATTACAACATATTAATATTTATCATCATAAAACATGTCATTAAATAGCTCAGTCTAGTTTGTAAGAAGTAAAACTGCCCAACATTATCATCTTGCAAGATATTAATCTACTATGCCCAGGATATAATATGTAAAACATCCCAACAAAATTGTCTCATATGAAATTAAACTACATTGTCCCGGTTGCAAGACAGAAAAAATCCCATCATCTTCATCACACATGAGAATTATTTCATGAAATTAACCTATAAGCCCAATTTTCTATTAGCCTATCTTAATGACATTATATTTTTTCATATGTCTTTAACACATCATGTTAAATTAAATGGAAGTTTTAGACCTACCTATGGATTGATTTCTTACCTTGCAGGATACATAGGAATTCCCGATAAATCATCATTGAGTCCATCCCCACGTTCAAAATTTTCTATCTTACAACCCAATGATCCAATTGTTGGGCATGTGGTGCGATGGTAATTCTTGTTCCTTAATAACGTGGGTTCGTAACAAATGCAATATGTGTCTCACTTAGTGATACCTACCTTGAAAATGACATTACATCATGATGTTAAACTACACAACAATTTCCGAACTACGTATGGTTTGATTTATTCTCTCAATGGATATGTAAGAATGTCGAGATGTGTTGTCTCCAAGTCCCTCCTCAGGTCCCCCAACCTTTCTGTCCCTCTATACTTACATTTGGGTCTGATTTCTAAGACATTAAACTATATATTATCCATACAACTTGACTATAAACAATAATATCTTTCTTAAAAGACATTAATATCCATGTAATTTTGTTGAAATCCCCTTATTTTGACCTTTGGACATATTCCTCACATATGTACTCATGTAATGTTGTGGACATCTTTTGTCCTCATTCACATTTGGAATATTTTACCATTCCAAACAAAACCTCATTGAGACATCATTTTTAACTACCATCCATACCACATGACGTTTAACTACACGCAATTTCCATAACTACATGTGGCATGATTCATTATCATTCAAGATACATTGGAATGACCATACATATGTTTTGGGGTCTAGCCATTTGTATATTTACAAATTTTAAATCATTCCCATACTTTTCCTCTAGAGTCACCTAACCCTAATCAGATCCATTCATTTGGATTTCCTCTTTAGTGTGCTCAAATGTACCGTGGTATGAGACTTAGATTACTTAATTATATATGAACATCATATCATTACACCACCACTCTTTGTTTTTATCATATCTGGGTCACCATCATCTTTCATATTTAAAAGACACACCAAATGGTATGGATGCTTTTCCTTAAGGGCCACCAACCATTCTGGACTAACATTATAGAGGATCTTGAATGGAATCTTGATACATTGTATATTTTCATTTATAATATGGCTAGCCACTGACCCTTTGTTGTTTTTCCCATGACATGCTACACTATATATATGTTGTGCTTCAGATATGGTTAGAAGTGATCCTCTATTACTGTGTCATTCCCTATTGTGTCAAAAATATTAGTCGCATACACAGCATTTTTTCTCACGTCCTTATGTCCAGATGAAACATCAATACACACCGTGTCATCCCTCCATGCACCCTTACATGTTGAGAAAGTAAACCATTTCCATAGGATTACCTTTGAATCCACACCATTGTTCCCCTATTAGGTTCTCCTGTATAATGTAATGGTCTTTTCCACCCCATGTTACCCATAACAAGTATGAATTACATGGGTTCGAGGTCCTCGATAAGGTTTATACTTGTATGTAAGAGTCTCGCATATTATGTTCCAAAATATATGATTGTAAACTTGGATTTCATGTCATACAGTTAATGCATCATGACATTATATTGTTCCCATATTCTCATAAGGATTTATGATGTGGTACAAACTTATTTATCCATTATTCACATCATGTTTCTTCCTGTAACAACATTATAGGTTTTTTCATTAGATAGATCCCTTTTAAGGTCTTAACTCAGTGACATTAAGCTAAAATTACCAGTGTCCCAGTTCTTATGTAAGGATACTAGGTTGAAGCATTTTTTCATGTTTTGGAAGATATCACCCCCCTTTTGTTGTGGGACATTTCCCACATATCCCTTAAAAATCTACACATGGCTTGATTATTTCCCTTCCAAGATACATTATGACACTTAGACACCTTATTTCTTTGCCCAGCAGAAGATTCACCCATTTTCACTTTCTGGAACCTCTCGGTTGGGGTTTCATGTTGAAGATGAGTGGGGCATGGTGTGGAATTCTATTGTCTTCATTATCATAAGGTTTATTTATGTCACCTCACATTTCTATCATGTATAGACTGCATGATAATAAACTGTACGACATCATCATTTTCACAACATGTTGATAAACAACATGGGTTTTCCCACACACATGACATTAAATAGTGAACCCATGTTCCAAACTCTATGACCATAAACTGAGAGCTATAGGTATGAGGTTCCTGGCCATTAAACTGCTCGAACCACCCCATAGGATCATAATCCTTGAGTGAGGGTCTAATTATTCATAAGGATGTTCCAAACAAACGTATTTGAATGTGATGTGATGTTGGACTCAGAGCATTGGATTCCACATGGGTTATTTTCCCACCATAACCTCTTTGTTTTATATTTCAGTTTATTTTTTCCACTATCATCCATCATATTCGACGAGGCCCATGAATGGAATGGATGTTTGGCCTTATGCCTCACCTACCACTCTAATCCAACATCCTAGAGGATCCTTACCTACATATTGATACTGGTTCTAAGTACTATGACTTAAATTCACCATTACACCACAAATATCTATCACTGTGATCAACATTATTCTTTTACTTTCATGTTCTTGTGGATTTCCAATGCCCATAGTGGTGTCCCTTCATGCATTTACATGAATCGAGTCAGATTGCTGGCATGGTTGATGTATCCCATACAACACTTCTTTTTCTATGTTTTTCACTTTTGTGAAATGGGTAAAGCATGATACTACTCCTTGGTTCCCACTCCCATCATAACCCATGTAGGCATAGTAGTCTTTGTAGGGTTATACCCGTACATGAATGTTGTCCGACCTTATTTTCCAAGTAATATGACTTAAAACTAAATATCTTTCAATCCAATTGATACAAAATTAACGTAAGATTCCTCATTCCTCATGACATTAAAACTCTTGTATCCTTACCATACAACATTAAAATTCATGAATAGGTCTTTTCATATTAACAGAAACATTGATATCATAATCCATGCTACATGATGAAAAATGACACCGAATTATGTTGTTCTCAATTGAGAGGACACCAAACTTAGCACTGGTCACAAACATGCCACATTTCAAGACATACACTAGGATTCAATCCTATAGTTACAAAAAATCATTCCATCCTTGGATAGTAGATCTAAAAAAAGTCACACAAAATAATCACTTATAAAAAATATCTAATACCTATTTTCTTTGTGCATTGGTCATACCTGCATGAAAACATTTCCCCTGGAATTGGTACCTTCCAATTACCTCTCTATGAACTACATGTGTCTTGATTCCTTCTCTTGAACGATACATAGTGACACATGAATCATTAATCCTGGGTCTGACCTCAGTAGTGTTTACCATTTATCTTCACCATCAACATGTAGTTAAACTGTAACCATGTAAAGACCCAAGAAATTCTTTGGAAATTTTTTTCTTAATTTCTTTTGAATTTTACAAGTCCGCAGTTTCTGACGGAACCTAATTCTGAAGCTCGGTGTTCCCAGAATCAATTTCTGAAGTTTGGCTCGGATACGTTCAGTGAAAGAACTAGCGGGATTTACTATCTTTTGAATCGGTGCTAGGAATTGAAATCCAAGGTCTCCGTTGAACTCGCCGCATTGGTAATTTCTTAAGTGGATCTTAATCGCAGTTGTGTTATGTTGCATGAGGTGGTTGATTTTTGGGGATTTGATAAGTCTTAAATAAATTGTAGTGTTACAATTTATTTCATGAGGAAGTGAAATTCTACATGGGGAAGTTGGAGGTGGGGCCACACCCCACCTAACTTCCCATGAGAGGGTATGACCAAGGGTGGTGGGGTCCACATGAAACCCCAACCCTTCACATCCCCTTTAACTCCCACGATCTTTCCCCCATTTAAACCCCTTTTTATTTATGTATAACCCCTTCGCCTCCCAAGCATTAATGAGGTCATCTATACTCTTATAATGTTTTCCAACCCATTAATTAATGGCTTGAATTAATTTTGGGTGTTTATATTTCTTTTTGAATTTTAAACATTAAACACCCTCTCCCTCTTTAATACATGTCAACCCCTCAAGTGTATGAGGAGCCTTCCCTCAATCTCTTTAATTAAAATTCCAGCATGCTTAATTAATGGGGATCCTTCCTCCATTTTTAATGTTCCACCACAACGGTTTGTTTTAGTGGGGCCATATGTCATAAATCCCACATTTATGATTTGCGTGCCAATGTCGAACCCACCACTCCTATTTAATGGAGGTCGGGGGGATGAGTTCTGGACGACTTCTACAAGCAGAGGAACGCTAGCAGCGAAAAACAGTTCCCAACACTTGGAGAGTTTTCATCTTCCTCCAATGAAGAACGAAGAACGTCGACGCTGCCCTCCGCTTCACCCTTCCCGACATTAACGGAATGACACCCATCTTCCGCGACGCCGTCTACCATGACACCGAAGAATTCCTACTTTGAGGTAGGGGTTTGATTTTATGTTCGTGAATATTTGGGCTTTCATCATTAATATTTTAGCCACATGCTATCGATTAATGTGAGGGGGTTGGACCACACAAACACGGATGACCCTCCTCCCTTGTTACAGTTGTCCTTCGTTGTGGTTTGGAACGGAGATAGCGTGGTGCTGTCGCACCACGCGGAATCGAAGGAACTGTGGCGAAGGAGCGCGGCTCCATTAAGGCCGAAAGAGTCCGCGACCGGAGTAGGGGCCGCGACGGAGGGTCATGGCACCGTCCCGCCGTGCTAGAGCATTTTGAAACACCGCGGTCGGGGCTGTCACCGATATGGGGCGGCCGAACTCCCCGGCAGCCAGAGCATCAAGAGCCGCGGCCCTTTGGCCGAGGCCTAAGACCTCGTTGCGGCCGGATAAACTGGCCGCCGACACATGGAGGGTGGGACAGCGGGGTCCCGCAGCGGCGGCAACGACCGTACAACCGGTCCGGCCAAACTTTTGGGGGTCATAACCCCCGGTGGTGGATAGGTAGTCTCCCACGTGGGGCCGCCGTTACAAGGCTAGGGGGGCAGCGCCCCCCCTTTATGCCGCTCGGTCACAGACCGAGCGCCCAGCCGAGACGGGTCGGTCGTGCTGGTCCCAGGCACCCGGCCGCTATGCCAAGCCGCGTCCATGTGGGCCGAGCCCGGACCTGGGTCGGGTCGACCCAGTTCGGGCCGACCTAGGGGGTATCGGGCCAGGTCGGACCGGGCCCGAACCCCCTATTTTTGGTCAGTTTCGTTCAAATAACCATAACATGGGATACGGACATCCGATCGACGCACCGTCAGTTTCTATGGGATCCTCGGATCAAGAAGGTCATCTCTGTATATTACACTCAAGGTTTCAGATAACATTGGGTACAGACAGGTTGGTTCGAACACAAAACCAACCGGGCCCTCGGAGCAGAAACACCAATATCTTGAGATCCGAAAGTCCGATTGATGTGCCATTGACTTTGTTGGATTAATCATAATGAGACAGACCTTTTGGATTACTCTGCTCAATGATTGGATGCAGTTGGAGTATGGCTAGGTTTTATAGTACCCGAAATCCAATCGGGCACCTGGAACGGAAAAGCCGATAACTTTTAGACCGGACATCCGTTTGACGAACCGTCAGCGGCGTTGGTGATCACGTTGAGAAATAATATCTATGAGTATACCCTACGTGAGTTCAGGGGTTTAGTTTAGATATGGTCGTGTTGGTTTGTACACGTAACCAATCGGGCCGCTGGGACAAAAAAGCTAATAACTCATAGACCGAGAGTCTGATTGACGCGTTGTCCATTGCATTGAGACCCCTATGACGAGGCTGTCCTTTGAGATACTTCTTTATCGGACATTGTGATACTTCGAGTATCGACCTGTAGCTCGTGGAGAGGACCCTCCTGGAGACGAGCGTATGGAGTACGGAGTTCGTGTAGCTGGCTGAGACCGGATGACTTCTTGTCCGATTTGATTCAGAGTGACTTGCATAGCTCAGTGGGGAGAACTACATAGTGAGGTGGTAGACCCATAATGGAGAATCACTACTTTGTGAGGTGGTGGACCCGTGGTTCTCTACAGGATAAGTATCTCTATAGGCTATGTGGGGGAGCACTACTGTGTGAGGTGGCATACCCATGGCAGAGAAGCACAACGTTGTGAGGTGGCTAACCCACGATACTCAACAGGAGGAGTACCTCAGCTGTATTAGGTTAGTGAGCAGTACCTCGGAGTCATGACAGGATCACTGTACTCATCAGAGACGGAGCTCTTCAACAGTTACGGTTTCGATAATGAAAATCATGGTTTGAGATGAGTCAATGACCTTTGTGTTTTTCCTCATGATTGAGATGGGTTACTAGATTACTTACGTATATGTATGGGCATATACAGAAGAAGTGGTTATCCTTCGACTTCATATCTGTGTGATACCTCTTTTCTGAGATGGGTTACATGGTTACTTAGGTATAAGTACTGGATTATACCTATTTCAGGGTTATCAGTTGAGAACTTACTTTATGATTATACTTGTTGGTTTTAGTGAGACCTTGAGGGTCTTGGGGTCCCTACTGAGTATCGTATACTCACCCCCGCACGGGCTTTGCCTGCACCTCACTATGTTGGTTGGAGACGACGGTCATCACTGATCATGGTTGAGGATTATAGAGCTGGACGGTATCCGAATGTGGATCTCACGACGAGTCGGTACCCAGAGGTGGATCTCACGACGAGTCGGTACCCATAGGAGACGGACGAACGTGGAGTACTGAGGAGTACATATGTACCTACCCTTTAGGTAGAAAGCCGTATGATGAACCAGGAGATTCTTGTCACCTTCCATCTATTGTCCTTTATGATTAACTTTACCTTTAGTTGTAGCTTTACCTTTCTTTTGGGCTTGTATTTCCGGCCCCTTGTACTTTCAGCACGTTTGTTTTACTGCTTACTTAGTGTATATTCTTCATGTAATCTTTTTGTGTGTGTTTTCAATTCATAAAGGAAATTCCTTCCCTTTTAGTTGGAATATATGCCTTTGGTTCTAGTCACGACATGGGCCCCGAGGACGGTTCGTGACAAATTGGTATCAGAGGAGTCGGTCCTACCGCAGAACATAAAACATTGATTTTTCCTCTTTGTGAAGCAATAGTGTTAAGGGTAGCGAGTGTGGTTTTCAGTTCAGGGAGTCCAATATTGGTGCGGGCGGCCGACGTATCCATACAACAGGACCCATACTTCTGATTTCCAACTCAGTGCATGAAAACACTAATTTTGTGTGTGTCTTCAAATGTTTCCCCCTTAAAACAGCTCAAACCAGGTCAGCTCACTAGGTATAATCGTTTGACTGTGTCACATATGTTTTTTTAAGGATGCATTTCATCAGAAGACCAGCTAGATACCAAAGGGATGTACGTACTGATAGCCTTCCGAGTGATGAGTCCTCGGTACAGGGCCCTCTTACAGTTGAGGCACCAGCGGTGGCACCATCGATACTACCATACGTTGGGCCGCCGATGCCACCAGCCCCAGTAGCAGGCGATGCACACCGCATGAGCACGCTGCACGATTTGTAGCGCCGGTGGCCACCCAGGTTTCTGGGATATATGGACCAATAGGCAGCTGAGGATTGGCTGGAGGCTGTGGTGGGATTTTTCAGAACAGTAGGTACACCAACGGACTTCATGGTGATCCATGCTGCCAGCCTCCTTCAGGAAGCAGCAGGAAGATGGTGGAGCCAAATGCTCTAGTTTTGTGATGATATGACCATCAAATGGGGAGACATAGAGACCTTCTTTAGGGTGGAGTTCATACAAGTGACTCGACACTCTGAGAATGCTCAGGAGTTGAAGACTTTGCCGCAATATTTTCTATCAATAGCCGAGTCCTCTGTAGGCAGTAGACAGATAATGCAGGTGGCCAAGAGGACCAGACCAACATGTGGGTGACCTCGGGATACAGTTTGGGTTGTGAGCGGCAGACGAAATAGATCCAGCCATACGACGATCAGGAAGTGTTATGAATGTGGGATGAAGGGTCACCTGGCACGTGATGGTCCGACTCCTCGCACAGTTGATCCGCTGGCATTAGAGGAGCCACCAAGACAGAAGCAGGGGTGGGTGCATGAGCAACATCCGAGAAGTGTACAAGGTAGTAGAGCTCCAGAAGTAGGTGGTTAGGAGCGGAACTAGTGGATTCCTTTTTGTCCCATGTACTTATAGTTCCATTTTGTTGTTGTATTTGTGTCTTTGTACATCGAGCTGCATTAACAAAAGACACTAATCTTTTTTATGTTTTCTTTCATGTCCATCTGTTTGGTTGATACTGAGAGGTCCCGGTTAAAAACTGTTCTCTTGACCCTCACTTTCGATGTTTCTACTGGTGGAGTCCTAGTGACCTCACACTGATGCCGACAGTGTGACTCGACCCTGGGGGTTGAGAGTGACAGTCGAATCTCTTTGTAGTAAAGTCAAGGCCTTAAGACGTTGTCCATGGCATGAATGAATAATTAATGTTAGGATTGACTTTATTAGGCAATGTTTGTGGTTCATCTAGGGGAAGAGACCATGTTTCTCTTTTCATCAAAGGATAAATATTAACAGCTCTTGCAGATCGTAGGCAGAGAAGGTGAAGATCATCCAGGAGTGGTTGAAGACTGCACAGTGCAGTAAAAAAAAGGAAACTGGCACCAGTCTCAGAGACTCAAGCATGTAAAATGATTCAAGAGGAAGAATTGATAAAGACAGATGAGTCTGCGGAGCACCATACATGGAGGCAGAGCTAAGAGTAGCTGCATGCGTTCAAGGAGTGTTACCTAATGGCTCTATGAATGATTCGAGGGATAGTTTATGTTCACTACTAGCGTGCATAGTAACAGACGTTGATATGAACCATCATTTCCTTCCATAAATATTTTCCTACTCCTAGAGTTTCTAATATGTCGTAGACTTGACCATCACGTCTGGAGATACCTTTGGGAGGAGACTCGATAATCACATTTACACCGACAGTGTGATCTGACCCTCGAGGTGAGAGTTTCAGTTGTAATCTCTTGGCGGCAGCGTCGAGGCCTTACGACGTTGGTCTAAAAATGGATTAGATTTACAGTTCATACACAGATTGATTGTATTAGGCAAAAAGGTTGTGGTTTATCTACAATGTTGGGAGATTTTTTTCGTGTTCGGCAAAAAGGAAACCCTAGGCAGCATAGGATAAACTCATGGATCAGAGGGTGTGGCCGATCACCCTTGAGTCGGCCAGCCTTACGCTAATGGAAGAATGAGTTTTGAGTTTAGTTCTAATCAGGAAATGGAGGCCAGTTGAGTTCGGGGATGGCAATCACGTTCTTATACAGGTCTCACCTCGATGATGTTTACAGAGATGTGGCAGAGGCATCAAGTTATCTTTGTGGTTCAACGGACCTTTAAAGGTCCTCAGTAAGGTAGGTAAGGTGGTTTACCGCTTGACCATTCCACCTCAGCTGCACCAGGTTCCTGATATCATCCACGTACCTCATCAGAGGAGATATGTGCATGATCTTTCACACATCATCGACCCTAGGGAGTTGAACATTCATGACAGGGCGTCATGCACGGAGGTTCTAGTGGTGATCAAGGATCGACAGGAGAGAGTCCGACGTGGATGGTCGATTCCTATGGTGCACATTCATTGGTATCTCGAAAACCTCTAGGAGAGCACATGGGAGCAAAGGGCTCAAATACATTCTCAGAACCACATTATTTTTTCTTGGTGTATGTTATAGCTTTACGGGGACGTAAATATCTAAGGTGGGAGTAATGTAAAGACCCAGAAATTTCAAGGAATTTTTTTTTCAAATTATTTTTTGGAATTTTACGAGTCCGCAGTTTCTGACGGCACCTAATTATGAGGCCCGGTGTGCTCGCAATCAATTTACGAAGTCTGGCTCGGGTAAGTTCACTGAACGAATGAGTGGGTTTTTCTATCTTTCGAACCGGTGCTCGGAATTGAAATCAAAGGGCACCGATGAACTCGCAGTGCCGGTAATTGCTTTAGTGGATCTTAAGCTCAGTTGCATTTTGTCTCATAAGGTGGTTAATTTTTGGGGATTCGATAAGACTTAAATAAATTTTACTGTTACAATTTATTTCATGAGGAAGTTATATTTTCCATAGAGAAGTTGGAGGTGGGGCCGCACTCCACCTAACTTCCCATGAGAGGGTATGACCAAGTGTAGTGGGGTCCACACAAAACCCCAACCCTTCACCAACCCTTTAACACCCATGCATTTTCCCCCATTTAAACCCCTTGTTATTAATGTATAATCGCTTCACCTCCCATGAATTAATGAGGTCATCTATCCTCTCATAATGTGTGCCAACCTATTTAGTTAATGTCTTGAATTAATTTTGGGTGATTATAAATCTTTTTGAATTTTAAACATTAAACACCGTCTCCCTCTTTAATACATGTCAACCCCTCATGTGTATGAGGAACCTTCCCTCCCTCTCTTTAATTAAAATTCCAATTGGTTTAATTAATGGGGATCCTTCCTCCATTTTTAATGTTTCACTACAGCGGTTTGTTTGAGTGGGGCCCTATGTCATAAATCCCCACTTTATGACTTGCGTGCCAATGATGAAACCACCACTCTTATTTAAAGGAGGAAAGGGGGAGGAGCTCTGGATGACTTCTAAAAGTGGTGAATGCTAGAAGAGATTCATGAAACCCAGCACTTTGACTGTTTTCCTCTTCCTCCAACGAAGAACGAAGAAAGCTGAAACCACCCTCGACTTCATCCTTCCCAACGTTGACGGAACGACGCCCATCTACTGCGACGCCGTTTACCGTGACACCGACGAACACCTTATTCGAGGTAGGGGTTTGAATTTATGTTCATGAATATTTGGAAATTCATCATTAATCTTTTAGCCGCTTGCTATTGATTAACAGGAGGGGGCCATACCACACAAACACGACCGACCCTCCTCCCTTTTTAATGTTGTCCTTCGTTGTGGTTTGGAACGGAGACGGTGATGTGTCGTCGCACCATGTGGAATCGAGGGAACCATGGTGAAGGAGCACGGCGCCGGAACACTGTGCTGTTAAGGCTGAAAGAGGTCGCGGCCGGGGAGGGCCGCTGAAGAGGGGCGCTGTGCCGATGCGCTGCGCCAGTTGAAGGAGGGTCGTGACCTAAGGCCGCGGTGGTGACCGACAGGGGGCGACAGGAATCCCTGGCTGTCGGAGCTTCAAGAGCCTCAGCCCTTTGGCCGCGGTGGAAGACATGGTGGCGGCCAGATAAACCGGCCACCGACGCTTAGAAGACGACACCTCGGGGTCCCGCGGCGGCGGCACCGGCCGACCAACTGGGCCTGCAAAAATTTCGGGTGTCGTAACTCCCAGTGGTGGACAGGAGTTCCCCCATGTGGGGCCGCCATTACAAGGCGAGGGGGGCAATGCCCCCCCCCCCTCACACTGTTCGACCACAGACCGAGCACCCAGAAGAGTCGGGCTGCTCATGCTGGGCCAGGCCGCCCGCTGGGCCGGGCCGCGCCCGCTGGGCCGGGCCGCCAGCTGGACCAGGCCGCCCGCTGGGCTGGGCCACTCCTGCTAGACCGGGCCGCGCCGCTGGGTCGGACTGTACCCATGTGGGCTGGACCCGGACCCGGGTTGGGTCGACCTGGTTCGGGACGACCCAGCGGGTATCGGGTCGGGTCGGACTGGGCCCGAACGCCCTATTTTCGGGCAGTTTTGTTCAAACACCCATAACATGGGCTGCAGATCTTCGATCGATGAACATTAAGTTGAGATACAATCCTTTTATTGAGATGGTTGTTTCGGTATATTACACTCAAGGTTTCAGTGATCTTTTGGTATGACCGGGTTGGTTCGAACACGAAACCAACCGGGCCCTCAGAGCGGAAACGCCTATAACTTGAGCTCCGGACGTCCGATTGACATTCCATCAACATTGTTGGATTATTCATATTGAGATAGACCTTTTTTCTTACTCTGCTTGAGGATTGGATGTAGTTGGAGTATGGCCGGGTTGGATTGTACCTTAAATCCAACTGGGCCCCTAGAACAGAAAAGCCGATAACTTTCAGACAGGACGTCTGTTTGACGAACCGTCAGCCTCATTAGTGATCACATTGGGAAACTGTCCCTATGAGTATACCCTATGTGAGTTCGGGGTACCTTTGAGATATGGTCAGGTTGGATCGTACATGAATCCAATCGGGCCCCTGGGACTAAAAGTATAATAACTCATAGACCAGGCGTCTGATTGACGCGCCGTCTGTTGCGTTGAGACCCCTATGACGAGGCGGTCCTTTGAGATACTTTTTTGTGGGACATTGAGATACCTTGAGTAGCTACCTAGAGCTCGTGGAGCGAACCCTCCTAGAGACGAGCGCACGGAGTACAAAGACCGTGTAGCTGGATGAGACCTGATGACTGCTTGTCTGATTTGATTTAGAGTACCTTGCATAGAATATTGGGGAGCACTACTTTGTGAGGTGGTAGACCCATGGAGGAGGAGCACTACTTTGTGAGGTGGCAGACTCATGAGACTCGACAGGAGGAGTCCCTCTGTAGGCTGTGAGGGGGAGAACTACTGTGTAAGGTGGCAGACCCATGGCAGAGGAGATCTACTTTTCCAGGTGGCTGACCCGCAGTACTCGACAAGAAGAGTACTTGAGCAGTCTGAGGTTAGTGATCAGTACCTCGGAGTCGTGACAGGATCACTATACTCATCAGAGATGGATCTCTTTAGCAGTTACGGTATTGATAATGAAAATCCTGGTCTGAGCTGAGTCAATGTCCTTTGTGTTTTTCCTCATGATTGAGATGGGATACTATATAACTTATGTATATGTATGGGAATATACCTTAGTAGTGGTTATATGTTGACTTCTTATCTGTGTGATACCTCATGGATGAGATGGGTTACATGGTAACTTAGTTATAAGTATAGGCTTATACTTATGTAAGGTTTATCTGTTGAGAACATACTTTATAATTATGCTTGTTGGATTTAGTGAGACCTTGAGGGTCTCGGGGTCCCTACTGAGTATCATATACTCACCCATGCACAGGATTTTCCCACACCTCGTTGTGTTGGTTGAAGATGACGGACATCCCTGATTGTGGTTGAGGCATGTAGAGCTGGACGGTACCCGGAGGTGGATCTCATGATGAGTCGGTGCCCGAAGGTGGATCTCACAATGAGTCAGTAACCGGAGGAGACAGACAGAAGTGGAGTACTGAGGAGGAAATTTGTACCTACCGTTCATGTAGGAAGCCGAAGGACGATCTAGGAGATGCTTGTCACCTTTCAACTGTTATCCATTGAGTTGTACATTACTTTCAGTTGTAGCAGTACCTTTCTTTTGGGCATGTATTTCCGGCCCCTTGTACTTTCAATGCGTTTTTTTACTACTTACAAAGTGTAGATTCTTCTTGTACTCTGTTTGTGTGTGTTTTCGTTTCATTATGGCAATGTCTTCCCTTTTAGTTGGGATTTACGACTTTGGTTCTAGTCATGGCATGGGCCCCGAGGACGGGTCGTGGAAAACCGTACCCTTAAAAAATTTAAGATTTCATATGATAACTATGGGATGCTTCATATTATTCACTATTAAGGTTTACTTTACACACCATTGTTGGTATCTAATCATACTACCCTTCAAGAACTAAAAACAGATTAATTCTTATCCTTGTGAGATACGTAACAATGCCCAAAATTTTTTTACTCCAGCCCAGCCCCAGGTTCAATAACCCTTCAATCCATTTGAACCCAAATATTTTCCAAACTCTATGAACATATAAAATGATTATATAGTCCATGTACCATTACTTTAAACTAATATACCTAGTTTAGGAACTATGACCTAAATATTAGGTCCAACGTTCGGGTCATATGATGTTAAACTATTTCGTCGCATTCCTAAATGTATAACCTTAAACTATGCATCTATCCTCTTAATCTACGATGAATTATAGGTCCACACTAGAGAAGATTTATTTGGATATGGGTTTAATCAATATTCAGTCATATTCCCTCTTACAAAGTTCTGTCGACATTGTGTCATGATTTCATGAGTGTTGGACTCTACTCGAACATCATGTAGACCCATATCAACAATTTTCATAGCCTATATTTTGATCTTAATCCTCCTCCATGACTTAAGGATCCCCCATATAGTATAGATGCTCAGACGTAAGGCTCACCTACTATTTTGGTCCAATGTTCTAAAAGGTATTGGGAAATATTTTGATTTTAGCCCCATATTTAGAATATGGTCGATGGATGTCCCTCACTTGTTTGTCCACATTTCAGGATAACATGACATGGATGTTGTGCTTAAAATATGGTTAAATGTTATCCTCTATAATCATGACTTCTACCATTGTGTTCTGAATTTTGGTTACCTTTATTCACGCTTCTCATTAGCCTTTGATTGGATTGGTTCCAATGCCCCTAGCATTACCTCACTCATGTTCTAGAGAATGTTGGGAATGGAATGTTGGTTGTACGTAGATCCTTTACACTATTCACAACCCTACTCAAAGCTCTGATATTCATGGTGGTTAATTTAGAAATGTGACCCTAAGCATTAGATGTCTGGATGAACCTCTCATTCATAAAGAGGATGATCATGTGTTCATACCTTTTTTCTCAAACCATTCAGGAACCATGAGTTATTATTAATTGATTGATGGTTGATTCATTGTTATGATTGAGATTAATCAATCAAATAAAACAAGAAAACAATAATTCAATTCATGTAGTTAAAAATAAATAAAAAAGTAATAAAATATGTTACATGAGTTCAGCCAAAATACCACCCATACAGATCATCCCATTTAATGGATTGCATCAATTCTTCCAATTTTTTACATGTGGAGTCTCACTTTTTTTCTTGCTACCAAATATCTATTTTTTCATCAGCATCTACAAAGTATAACTCATTATAAAGGTTTTTTTATTTGTTCCTACCTGACTTGATGCTCTTCCATCTGAAAACACTCTAGCTTTGTCTACTCCCAGGCTTTCTCCATCTGGGATTTAAATCATTAGAAGATCATGTATTGGTTTTTGAGGAATGAAGAATGCTCATTGACATACTCTTTGAGATATCAAATTGTCTGATCATCCAGATGATGTTTCTAAATATAAAAATATTCCTTTCACCAGTAGGAGGCTTCTTTGTGTATTCATCATTCACACATCTTACCAGCACAGTAATCATGGATCATCCTGTGGAGATGGAACACATCCAACCATTTGTTATAGAGGAAGCATAGCCAGGTGAATGGGGATCCCATCCAGCATAGCAATCCCGCCTCTAGTTTCCCATGTAGGCCTTTGATAGAATTCCATGGATTTTATATTTTCATGTGACTCTCCTCAAAAACGTCATGGTCAGAATCATCCTGTTATTTAGGATCCATAGGTATGTAATTGAGAAAGATAGCTACATGTTTAGTGGTAGGTTACTCCTATAGAATAATTTTTTATGGTCTGGGCTCTATGACATGAGGGTGACTCTCCTAGATTATTTATTCATATTCTTCTGTGTCCCTTACAGTTTTCTTCTGTTCCATGATGTTGGAATCACCTGTAACCACAACATCATGCCCACTGGATCCCAAGACAGGGTCAATTTGAATGCATGGTTTAATGTGGATATGCACAATCACCATCAAACCACCTTCATATGTCCAAGACATGAGGGTTTGTCCACCCTCTAGTCTTGTGATCACTTCAAAGTGAATGAATACCCCTATCACACAAGTTCTCTAAAAACAGATATGGGTCTACAAAGAGTAATATGTACATGATCAAATCGCGGTAGGGTCAATCACCTGAGTCAACATATTAACTACCACCATCGGAGATCCCTCTATTTTGTCAACATAATAATTTGAACGAGATATTTAGAGACAGTGGGAATTTACCATGTTTCAGAGGTCATCGCTTTGGCCCCATTTATTGGTTCACTACTAACCGATTCATCCATGATTTTTCCTTCGCCTTTCCTAACACCAAATGTGGGTTCAGGTGGATTCCCTTCCACGTTAATCGATACAATTTCAAACCCTATATTGGAGCCTCTATATCACCACTATCACTATGTTCTTAAATAGGGAAGAGTATGGTTTCTGGATCTCGGTTCATGAATGTTAAGGAATTAATAGAGATGGGAGTAAGGCCTTACTTCGAGATGTTTGACCAAATATTCATTAGAGCCTGCAATTTCACCATTGATATATGGTCTTCTATGATTATATGTTATTCCTTGAGGCCCTGTTTCTTCTAGGATCATCTTTTTTGACCTCCTCTTCTTCTTATTACTCATACTACTCCTCCTCCTCATCATCATCATCATCATCATCATTCATGAGTTCTTTCTCCACCAATTCATGCTCATGGCGAATCATCAATTTCACCAAGAGAACTGTTTATTCATACTAAAAAAATTATAATGATTAAACTACCATAGATATGAATTACATGTGTCGGTGATGAAGTTACACCTTTCCCACCATTGTAATACACATAATTTCGGAACTGTGGAGTCAAATGATCGACCATTTTTTTGGTAGGGCTACATGGATTATCATTTTCTATAGTGTCCTATAGGCCAAATATTTGGATGGTAAAATGGTGTATGAGGTTGGTTACTTGATTTGACTTAGTTCCTTCAAAAGGAGTTCCCTAAAGGGTCTTAGAGGCCACCTACGGGGCCACCCCTCTTCAAAGGGAGAATGTGCAGCCACACCTTACGATGCTCCTGGAACTAAGGTTGCAGCCTGTTTCATCCTAGTCGCCTAGATTGTGTCTCATCTTGCCACACTAGAAGCAACATTCTTTCACTTTCTCCCACCAGACTCCATGCACACTGCCTCGATTTGTGAAATTCCATTTTGTAAAATTTCATCAATATAATCCACCACCCAGTGGTTAGAATATTCTGTCGAAAGGATGACATTGACATTAGTGGGGGAAAGGTAATTACATCACCAAATCCAGAAGATATGTACATTATCCGGAGATGGTGAAGGATTCATTGATTACTCTCCACCATTAATGTTTTATACACTTCTTTTGGCATCAGCTACACACACCCAACTTCCTTTCAAATCGTGATAGAACATAGGGTTCCTATAAAATCATTCCATCCATCCAGGCTACCATCACATGACCCATGTTCCCTGAAAATATTCCCACTAGTTGTGCTGACCTCACGCATCATCCACCATCTGGATAAATTGGGTTCCAAATTGGTTGAAGATGAATTTTTAATGATTGATGATCATGAGCTTTATCCCCTCCTTATTAAACATCAGTAGCTGAACACTAGAAATATTCAATAAATATGGTCATAGGCCATCCCTTGGATGATGTATGGAATTCAATATATCATAACCACCATAATGAGATTCAAACAAGAAATGAATAATCTTAAAAGGGAAACTTATCCTCCTGGGTATAGTCCCTCTTGCAACATGCCCTAGAATGTTGTACATC
Organism: Viscum album; assembly: GCA_963277665.1. NCBI lineage: Eukaryota > Viridiplantae > Streptophyta > Magnoliopsida > Santalales > Viscaceae > Viscum > Viscum album. The sequence continues at coordinate 1,500,401,117 of OY728161.1, forward strand.
ATTAAAAACACAATCACCCCAAAATTGACCTAGTGATTGGATGAAATGATCCCAATCATCACCAATGTCCCTGGGCAGACCCCATCATTATATCCCTTACTGGTAGAATCCCTCATCTCTAAAAGGCAATGAGGAACCCATCCTATCATATATTTGGATATGTTATTTCCTTCATGTTGATTCCCCTTCTTCCATGATCACCAAGTATGATCTAACCTCTATCCTATATGACGATTTTGGTAATTTTTTCCCTCTCCAAGGTATCCTCGCCATCTTATCATGTCATTGAAATAGAATAAACCATGATGGATCGTATATATTCTCATAGATGTTCTTCATCCCCGGCCTCTCCTTTACCAATTCTAACAAATTCCATGTTAATATGGGGTTTCACATTCTGACCCCCCCAAGATATTATCTATCGGTAATAACACATAATACTAGTATCCTTATAGTGGAATTCCTATGATGAATTTTATGTACCTATGTCTGAGGCTGAATTCATCTTAGTGGAGGTGGAAAGCGATTGAATCAGGGTACCAATGACTAAATAGATATGGCACAAGGTCTTGATAACAGTAGAAATAGAATTGCGATGTCCACATGGACACAAATAGATTGATGTGTAAATGATCCTCCCTGAACTCCTCACATGTCTGGAATACCCAGTACCCCCATTCCCACTAACTAGTAAAGCCCCCCTAGACTTCAAGTCTTACTCTTAATGCAAGCCCTTGGTCTCATCAGGGATATTGCTACTGATATTGCATTCATAGTTGGAGATATAGTCATTATCAATTGGTTTAACACCCATAAATATTTTGGTTTTTGGATTCAAGATGTAAATATTAACATTCATAGCTCCCATGGTGGGATGACTATTGTTTATAATTTTTATCCACGTAAGGTCATCCTCATGCGTCTCCCATGACTATGGCGAGTTAGTATCGAACCCTAAAATCAATACCTCCTCTAAGATGATGATCTTCCCCAGAGGAATAATATCACATAGGACATAATCCTTTTGAGGCTACATCATATTGAGTCAATATAGTTTTCTTTATGACTTTTTCATTCCTTCATACATGGGGGAGGTTGCTGAGTTAATAAGGTTTCCTTATGACTTTACCATTCCATCGTGTTTTGAAAATCACAAACACCTTATCTCAAGGAAAATTTCATTTTACCCTGTGTTTTACTTCTATAAGAAAAATTTTCGTTCCCCATGGAAATTTATCCTTACCATGTTTTTCATTGTGAATTATCTTGTCTCTGTGTAACATTCGGTTTCATATCTAAATCCTCAGTATCATATAATACTTAGATAAAGGGAAATCTATTTTCAATCTCTAAATTCAGACTCCGTGTTCTATGAATTCAGACTCTGAACTCTTCTGATTTCTGACTCCAAGTTATCTATTTTCAAACACCGAACACTTATGAGTTCAAACGTCAAATTATAATGAAGTTATACTCTGAAAATTTTGGGTTCAGACTCAAAATTATAATGAATTATTATTCTGAACATTGTGAGTTCTGAATCTGAATTCCAATTAATTTAGACATAGAACATTGTAGGTTCTGACTCCGAATTCTCATGAACTTTGAATCCAAACATTGTATGTTTAGGTTCCAAATTCTTATGAATCATGATTCCTAATTTCCTTTAAATTCAGACTTCCGAATTCTATAGAGTTCAGGTTCTGAATACCCTAGTAAAAAAAATCTGAATATCCCTGTATTATAAACACAGAATGTGTTTTTTATTAGATTCTGAACTTTTATTTTCGTACACAACGAATAATTTATTTTGGTAATGTAATAATTTTTTTTCATACACTTGTATTTGTTATAAAACAATGTCGTGAATTCAGTTACTAACTAACCATTTTTTGAGTGACACATGTACATGTCCCTCCAAAATTCAAGGAAATATATGACCATTTGAGGAGAGAGCCGACTGTTGGTGTTGTACTAATAAATAATAGCTCATATGAAAGATCTCCTTACAATTTGATTAATATAGAGATTACATTGTACTGAAGTGATTTCTAGAGAGAGAGGATTTATTTCATTGTTCATACTGAACTTCTTATTTAGATTTTCTTTTTTTGACTGTGATTGTTGTTGTGTACAATCAAGGGATTCCCAAGAAAGCAAGACAAATGTGTCGACTACTTTGAAGTTGAGGGTTTCCTGGCTGAGCAAGATAGAGGTTTCGACTACCTTGAAGTTGAGGTCTTGCGGGGATAGCAAGACAGAATCCGATCTTCATATTGAGGGCTTACCCAGGTGTCGGTAAGACATACATTCCTGAAAGTATAAATCAAGGGTCCTTCATCCAAAATTGTTGGATACCATTCTCTTTGGGATTAAAGATTTACTACTTGTTACTCGTTCGGTTACATGTTTTCCACAGCATTTTATTTTTTGATGAAAGTGTAACTATATTATACATCCATATACTTCTATACACTGATTTATTAGGATTTTATACGCATTAAGGTAGAATCCTTATATTTGTAAACTTTCATTATGTTTTATTTTCCAGAACCATATTTTCAGAATCAGTTTCTCAGAATCACATTTTCGGAATCTAGCAAATGTGTTGATCTAGAAAATTTTGGAATTAACTTGTTTATCCTTGTTAAAAATAACCATATTTAAAATCTCCAAAGGAATTTTTTAATGTGTACAATTCCCCCCCCCCCCCCCTCTTGTATATTGAGTATCATTGGTACTTTATTTAGTATCTATATCATTTCGATCCTACATATAATATTATCGAGTATATCATACACACATACCATCTAAATAATTTCTATTATAGGAGGTATCTGAAATACTTATATTCGCATATAGGTTTTCCTTGCTCAGTTTTCATTATTCTATCTTTTTCATTGATTAGGAATATTTTCCTTAATATGATCTTTTTCTATTGACATGTTTTTAAGGAATGATTCTTCTTAAAGATGTCATGAATAAATGTTGGTTCCATAAACAATATCAATCAAACATGACCACCTACTTTTGAAGGGAATGATTATGAATATTGGAGAGATCACATGAAAACATTTATTATCAATACTGAAGGTGATAAATTTGTTATACTTAATGGAGGATTTAAAATCCCTGACAAGGAAGTTTGTAAATTATTCAATCAAGAAAAACATGAATATCAATTGACTTATAAGGTAAAAAATACATTGCTTTGTTCTATGACTAGAAATATATATTGCCAACATTCATCTTATGAAGAAGAAATTTTATTTGGATGAAACATGAAGTTACTCACTTTGGAACTTCCAATGTAAATGAAAATAGAAGACCCATGCACAGATCTGAATATCATGGTTCCTTCTTTCCTTATAGAGAACCCATATGTATGGTACAACAAAGATTCATGACTATTGTGAATATATTATCATCTATGGGTGAGAAAGGATTATATGATGACACTCTTGTTGATAAGATCATAGATATTACACCAAATGAATGGGAATTCAAGAGGACTACTATTGATGAAAAAAAAGGTTTCTCATATTTCTCATGATGGACTTTTTGAACTCTTCTTCAATATGAGACCAGAATGAAGAGAGAGACTGATAATGTAAAGAATAAAATGGGAATGGAGTTTTTTGTTTTACTACAACATAAAATAATATAAAATCCATGACTCTTGAGATAGTTAAAAGTTACAAATCTATGAATATTGTTACTCAATCCGAATATAGTGGAAGTGAATCATCAGAGCATGAACTATAAAATCAAGCTCACAGGATGAACATGATTTTTGGACATAAGAACATTAAATCCAAATATAAGAAGAAGGAATTTAAATACGAGAAATATTCATATGTTAGAAGTTATGAATGGAACAGAGCTGGACATATAATCCCTAATTGTCCAATGCTTATGTGAAAATAAATAAAAAAAATAATTCTAAATGAAAGAAGAAGAAATAATAAAAAGATAAAACTAAGAACGAATTGAAGGCTAATGAATATTGGAGTCACAGTAGTGGTGACTCATCTGATGAATTATCTGATTATGAATCATTTGGACAGAAGAATCTTGGTCTAATAGCCACAATACCTATTGACACTCATAGTTTGATGGATAAAGTACACAATGTTGAATCAATGACCAATGTTTCTTTAAATATAAATTATACTAATGAAAAATATTTTTAATCTTTAGAAGAATAATATTCTTCTGATGAAGATTATACTTTACCTACCTATTAAAAAGGTTCTAGGTTTTCTAAGCTCTTTCAGATTGAGAATTCAAACCTCATGAAAAAACGTGATAAAGAAAATTCTAAGAATACTATTCTTACTAAGGAAATATCAGATCTTTCTATAGATCAAGATATGAAAATTTTTGATATTAAATGTATTTCATAAAAATCACGAGGAAGAAAATTATGAGAAGAATAAACATTCTAATGATCTAGAAAATTTAATTTCTATGAAAAATGTTTTCGAGCTTAACTATAGTTCAAAATAAAATGTTTTAGAAGATAAGAAATTGGTTATCTAACTAAAATCCAAAATTATTTCCATGAGAAAGTGTTTGTCAAACATTACCTTAGGTATGGAAAAGATTGATAAAATGTATTCTCAAATATGACCTCTAAAAGATAATTTTGGTTTTAGTTATACTAGTTCTAAACCAATTTTTAGTAACAATTATTTTGGTCCTCAAAGTGATCTATTCTGTACTAAGTGTCAGTGCGGTGGGAATTGGGAATAAATTGTTCCTTAAAAAAACTCAGTCTTTAGGATTTCATAAGGACTATTTTTCTAAGAAAATGTGGGTGCCTATGATTTTTATTTCTGAAATTTTCAGATCCAAGAAAGTCTCGCTTATAAAAGTCTAACTCTTTTTTTAGGAAAATATTGAAAGCACAACAAAAAATAAAAGGTACATGGATAGTGGAAGTTCTTGACATATGAATGGAAACACAAACTACATTGAAAATATTATCAAGACGAAATGAGGAAAAGTAATTTTTGGAGATAATGCTCATAGAGAAATTATTGGTATAGGTAACATTTGTCTTCTTGAATAACATTTATTTCAAATGTTTTATATGTAAAGAAACTTAAGAACAGTCTCATTAGCATAAGACAATTATGTGATGATGGTTACCTTGTGAATTTTAGGAATGACAAGTGCTTTGTACACAATTCCTTGGAAGATTTTATTCTTTCTACCCACATGTAAGATAATGTGTACACACTAAACGTTGAAGACATTATGTGCCAAGATCTACCTTGCCCTAGTATAATGGAAGATTATTTTTGGTGGTGTCATAGAAGTATAGGTCGCTGTAACCTTAATAACCTATGCTAACATTCTAAGAAAAAAATTAGATAAGGATCTACTGGAGCATAGATTTGATTCTTCAAAAGTTTGTGATCCTTGTCAATATATCAAGGAACATAAATCAAATTTTAAATTAGTTTGTGAAGTCTCATCTAATGATTCATTATAGTCAGTGCTTATGGATCTTGTTGGTTCTACACAAATTGGAAGCATTATAGGCATGTTTTATGTATTTGTGTTAGTTGATGATTACACTAGATTTACGTGGGTTTATTTTCTTGAAAATAAATATGAATCATTTTATTATTTAAAATGGTTTAGATCCCAGATTAAAAATGAGAAAAAACATCCATTGAAATCTATTCATAGTTATCATGGTGGAGAATTTAAAAATTCTAATTTGGAAACTTTTTGTAGCAGAAAAGGCATTACTCAACATTTTTCAGCACCATGAACTCCTCAACAGAATGGTGTTTTTGAAAGAAGTAATATAATACGTCAATAGATATAAGAACCATGTTGAGTGAGAATTATATAGAAAGACACATTTGGGCTGAAGTTGTAAGTACTACTTGTGATACTATAAATCGAGTTTTAATTAGTCATTTTCTTGTTAAAACACATTATGAGTTATGGAATGGTAGAAATCCTACACATTCCAACTTCAAGGTTCTTGGTTGCAAAGTGTTCATTATGAATTATAATGATAATCTACACAAATTCACCTTATAATCTAATGGAGGAATTTTCTTAGGCTACTCCACAACTTCTAAGGATTACAGAGTTTTCCATAAAAAAACTTGTACTGTTGAAGAGACAGTACATGTGAAATTTGATGAATATGATCGTTCTGTTTTTAAACAAACCCAACCTACATCTTTGAATGTCTTTTCAAAAATTGATAATCGACCTATGATTGAAGATCTTTCTTATAAGGAAAATTCCCAAGAAAAAGTTTCTGAAGAATTTAACTCAAATGATTTCCTACCCTATGTTGATAAATAGGTTTTAAAAAACAAACATCAAGTGTTTTTATGAATCATCCCATTGATAGTCTCATTGGTGATGTGAATCAACATGTAAGGACTAGAACTTCTTTATGAAATTAAGATGAACATCAAGCATTCCTTTCCCAATTATAACAAAAAAACGAAATGATAAAGCTTTACGTGATGATGATTGGATAAAATCAATGCAAGATGAACTAAATGAATTCGAAAGGAATAAATTCTAGATCTTGGTTGATTGACCTAAGGAAACTTCTGTTATTCGAGTTAAAAGGGTCTTTAGAAATAAGTGTGATGAAAATGGAATCATAGTAACAAATAAATCCAGGTCAGATGCTACATTCTATAATCAACAAGAACAAATAGACTATAATGAAATATATTCTCCAGTAACTAGACTTCAATCTTTTTGAATCCTAATTGGCTTTGTAGAATTCTTCAATTTTAAAATTTTTCAAATGGTTGTGAAATGTTCTTTTCTTAATGGTAATGTTCAAGAGGATGTTTTTGTTGAAAATACTCATGGTTTTGAATATACAAATCATAATTATCACGTTTTTAGACTTACCAAAGCATTTTATGGAATTATGCAATACCATCTAGACTGGTATGATAGTCTTACATGATTTTTTCTTCTAAATAATTATGTTAAAGGAATGGAAGATCTAACCCTTTTAATTAAGAACGATTAAAAATGTTTTGATTGTTAAAATTTATGTTGATGATATTATATTTGGTTCAACTAAGAAATATTTAACTTATTCCATTGCAGATCTAATGACATCTGAGTTTGAAATGAGTATGATGGGTGAGTTAACATTTTTATCAGTTTTCAAATTTCTCAAAAACCAGATGGTATCTAGATATCCTAATATTATTATATAAATGATCTTATTAAAAATTATGGAAATGAAAACACAAAGAGTAAATGTACTCTTATCAGTACCTCAAATACAGTTTATCTGGATAAAGCAGGGAAACCAGTTGACCAAGCATCTTTTAGATGTATGTTAGATAGTTTACATTACATGACAGCTAGTTTTCCAGAAATAATATTTTCAATATTCTTATGAAAACGATATCAATCAAATCCTAAGGTATAACATTTTGAAGAAGTGAAAATCAATTTTTTCTACTTATATGGAACCATGGATTTAGGACTCTTTTATAGTTCTGGAAATGATTTTGTTTTAAAATGTTTTTTAGATGCTGACATGGGTGGATGTTGAATGGATAGAAACAGTACATCCAAAACATGTCATTTCTTAGGAGATTCAATAGTTTATTTGTCATTCAATATGCAACACTCAGTATCAGATTCCTTTACTGATGTTGAATATGTAGTAGCTGGAAGTTGTTGTACTCAAGTGTTGTGGATGCAATACACACTCAATGAATATGGTATGAGTTTTACCAAAACAAAAATTTTGTGTGATAATACAAGTTTTATTTCCCTTAGTAAATACCCTGCACATCACTGTCATGCAAAAAACATAGATAATAGGCATAAATTTCTTTGGGATAACACATAAAAAGAAGATATCATTCTTTAATATATCGGAACGTAAGAAAAACATGCTGATATTTTTACAAAAATCATACCCTCTGATATATTTGAATACATTAACAAGAAGTTAGGAATGATAACTGTAAGGTAATATTCCTTGTTAACATATTTTTGAGCCAATCTCCTTACAGTGATAAACTCATTTTCATAGTCGGTGTACATTTGTTTATTATTTTTTCAAAATTATTCATAGTTAGTTTTTCAAAACTTTTCATAGTTAGTTTTTTATTTTTTTTTCATAGTTGGCTTTTCAAATTTTTGTAATAAATATTTAGTTCTTAAATTTATCGTATTGGAATTTTTTTAATGAATATTTTTGTAATTATATTTTTGTAATGAATATTTTCATACATAAAATTTTCATAATGAATATTTTCGTATTTAATTTTTCGTAATGAATATTTTTCTACATGAAATTATCATAATGAATTTTTTTGTACTTGAAATTTTCATAATGAAGATTTTCATACATGAAATTTTCGAAATGTAGATTCTTGTACCTAAAATTATCCTAATAAAGATTATCATAATAGAGGTTTTTGTATTCATATTTTTTTAATCTAAAGTTATTCCAGAACAATAATCCCTATTACAAATAACCCTCCTGGTAATCTGAATGGTATGTTTTATTTCATAAGTTTTTGTCATCATCATTTACATGCTGCTATTTTCTATTGTCTTTAAATTTTTTTTGATTCTAGTTTCCTTATATCCAAATGTAATTCTTAAAAAACATCAAAATATTGGATTCTATCAAGATTTCTATATAGTTATCATATCAACCGTCAGATCTGATCAGAAATATTTTCAGCCGTTGCATCGAGTGTGGAAGATGAATCGTTACTTCCAACACCTATATAAAGGACCCTCGAAGGGTATTCCCTCAATGGAATTCAAGCCTTTGCATTCTGGATCTCTTCCCCCTTTCAAAAGCCTGTTTAGAACCCCTCAAATATTGCTCAAATTTGAATGTCTGTTGAAATTCCTTCTCAAGAGATGTCAACTATCAAGTCAATTTTGGAGTGGAAGATTTACAGAGAGAGGTTGGTGCATCTAGATTTATTTTCCAATTAATATTCCATTATATACAAGAATATCATGTTGAATGGATGGGAAATCATTTTAATATCAAATCTAGGAGCTCAAGTTGTAGTATATCTAGATCTTCTTTAGGAATATTCTGAATCTGTGAGCTTTTTCAATGAATAAGGGAGGTGTAAATTTTCTTTCAAAATCTATGTAAATATTATTCCCTTTCATACACCAAGGCTACTATATTGGTGGGGTTGTCTTATGAAGGGGAAGATAAATTCTGTACCAATAAATTGATGGATGAACAATGATGTTTTGTCAAGGTGAAGTCTATGGAGTGTCTTGTACATTTAGATTACAAGACTTTGAAAATTGCTCATTTTTCTACAAATAATCAGTTCCTTGAATTGTGGGTTCACGGTTTTATCATTCCGAGAAAAGGTGATAAGGAAACCATGAAGAAGAGAGACAGAACATCCTAGATTTTCTCGTGAATCTGAAGAAGATAAACTTGAGGAATCCTATTCCTATTATGATAGAGAATATAAATAATGGAAACTTGAAGGAAAAAATTATAATGTATCCGACTATTCTTTTCATGCTGATCGTTCGGTGTCTGGAGTATTTCAAAACCCCTTACTGTTACAAGTTGCAGAATTTCCAAGTAATGATAGAATGTGATGACATATTGAATAGAATGAATATTGGTTTCACTAATGATTCGGGAGAATTTTATGACTTACCAGAGGAAGAGGCTGAAGCTGTTCCAAAGGAACAAGAAGTTCCTGAACCATTGAAAAAAGGAGGAAAGAAGAGAATGTTGAATGAAGTAGAAGATGAAGAGAAAACCCCAAAATCTACAATAGCCCAATCCGAACCTCCAAAAACTATGAAAAACAAGACTATCCAGATGAGGGAGTAGCCATGTGGAGGGAAGGAAAGAAAAATCAGATGGATGGAAAGAAATAGTTTGGTTTGGATCCTGCCAAGGCCATGTCGTTGAAAGAGAAGACAACAGATGAGCTTGAGAAGAATGAAAAGCAAATTAAGCAATAGTAAAAGATGTCTGAGACTATGATTTTTCAATCCCTTATGAGGGATACTAAAAAAGCTTCCAAACAAATTCCAGTACCATAATCCATCCTACTATAACCCTTACCTGAGACTCTGGGGAAGAATTTTATGACTCCGGAAAAAACTCAATGTAAGGTTGTTGAAGTGAAAGAAACCGTCAACGGAGCCCAAGATGAAGATAAAAGAAATGATGATATTTTTTATTTTATTAAGAAAGTGCAGGAATTTCATGAGAATGAATGTGCATCCAAGAAATATCCAATCCATACCACTCAAACCAGATATTCAAATCTTTCTACTTTTGTGTTAGATGAAAAAGCTAAAGATGATGTGAACACGTTATCTGAGGAAGAAATTTATAATTTTAATTTTATTCACCCTAAAGATGCAGAGGCAGGATCTGAGAATGAGAAGATAGATATAGATAGAATTGTTTAGTTGTCTGACAGTAAACATGAGTCTCTGGATGATGAAGCTATTCTAAGAACAGATAAGGGGAAACATGTGATTTTGAATACACATACTAATGTTTTGTTTAAAGCAAATGTATGTTGGTGGATCTTCGAAGAAGAAGATTGATGAACTAGAGTAGAGCCCTCACCATGAAAATTCTCAGATTCGGAATCATCATCCCTAGGACATGATTTCATCCTTCAATCAATGAGTAATCTTGTTGACACAATTCTGATCATTCAAAGCATTGAATCGAGATGTCAGATGCTCTGAAACATCTTTAATAAAAAATTGGATTCAATATCATTGGTTATGGATATGTGTATAAAAATTGAGGCTGATTTAAAGAACTTATTCATTAACTATGATTCCCACAAGAAATATTGTAAGAAAGTGATTAGCTGGTCAATGAAAATAGTTGAATATTTGAGAGAGCTTTATGAGTTTCAACATCAAGTTAAGGACACTTTTGGTATTGAAGATAGTAAAATCAAGGATCTCATGACTAGCATTGAGTAAATGATAACTCTTGAGACGAATACATAGATTCAAGAGGTAAACGATCTAAATGGGAAGCTATATTCTATATCCCAATTTTGAAAGAGGGAAAGGGATATTCAGATCGAGATCAATGATAATCTAGTTAAGCAAGATGAGTTGATGAAGTCGTAGGAAGAGGCTGTGAAGGCTCAGAAAGAAAAGATCAAATAATTAAAGAAGAAATCAAGGGATCAGGATCAGATCCTAAAGCATGTAGAGGAAGACCACAAGGAACTCAAAAAGATAAAAACCATAGTGAAGAAATTGATACCTAATGAGAAGGAAGGAAAATAGATCGAATCCGATCTTTTGCTGTATTCTTTCCATATATAAATTATTCCAATCTTAATGAATTTTTTTGCTCATTTTGTGTTTTCATGGTTTGTACTAATATTTGAGTTACTATAATTTATTTTCCATTCCCTTATATTCTTTTTGAAAATCACAAAGGGGGAGAAATGAAAATGAATTCAATGAAAAGAAGATATATCCTTATTTAAGCAGGATTTCATCTAAGGGGGGGTTTTCATTACAACGATTTCCATACTGAAGATAGTGAAAAATATCATTATATAAATCTAGAATAGGATACTTAGAGTTCCAAAGCCTAAGGGGGAGTTAGTCATATTCATCATTGATCATGTGTAAGGGGAGATAAGTTTTATTTCAAAGTCTAGAAAAATATTCTCTAAGTCCTTTTATTATTTTTCGCATGGATGTTTGTGATTTCTAAAAAGGGGGAGATTGTTGATTAAATAAGTCTTTCCTTATGAAGTTTCCATTCCTTCATACTTGGGGGAGGCTGTTGAGTCAATAAGGTTTCCTTATGACTTTACCATTCCTTCTTGTTTTGAAAATCACAATCACCTTATCTCAAGGAAAATTTCATTTTACACTGTGTTTTTTTCTATAAGGAAAATTTTTCTTTCCCCATGTAAATTTATCCTTACCATGTTTTTCATTGTTCATTATCTTGTATAAGTGTGAAATTTGGTTTCATATCTAAAACCTCAAAATCATATAATACATAGATAAATAGATTTCTGATTTCAGACACTGAATTCAGACTCTGAGTTCTCTAAATTCAAACTCCACAGTCATCTGAGTTCTGACTCCGAGTTCTTTGTTTTTAGACTCATAACTCCTATGAGTTCAGACTCAAAATTATAATGAATTTAGACATCAAACATTGTTATTTCAGACTCCAAATTCTAATGAATTCTTTCACCAAACATGGTGAGCTCTGACTCCAAATTCCAATGAATTTAGACTCTGAAATTTGTACGTTCTAACTCGGAATTCTCATGAACTCTGATTCCGAACATTGTATGTTCAGGTTCCGAATTCTTGTGAATCCATAATCCGAAATTAATTAAAATTCATATTTCATTATTCTATAGAGTCCAGGTTCCGAATTCATTAGTAAACAGAAATCAAATATCATAGTATTATTGACACCAAATGTGTTTTTTATTAGGCTCCTAACATTTATTTGCTTACATTCAGAATACTAGATTTTGGTTATGTAACAATTTTTTTATTACACTTATTATTTTTTATAAAATCATGTTGTGCATTCAATAACTAACTAACTGTTGTTTGTGTGAAACGTGTACAAGTCCCTTTGTAATTCAAGGAAAAATATGACCGTTGGAGGAGGGAGTCGAATATTGGAGTTGTTCGTATAAATATGATCTCAATTGAATGATCTCACAACAAGTTGATCAATCTAGAGATTACATGATGTTAAAGTGATTTCTAGAGATAGAGGTTTTAGTTCTCTGTGTGTACTGAAATTCTTGTTCAGATTTTTTTGTGCGACTCTGATTGTTGCTTTGTACAATCAAGGGAATCTGGGGATATGAAGACAAGGGTGCCGACTCCATGAAGTTGAGGGCTTCCTTGCTGAGGAATACAGAGGTGCCGACTACCTTGAATTTCATGGCTTGTAGGGATAGCAAGAGAGACTTTGATCTTCGTATCGAGGGCATACCCTAGTGTGGGTATGAGATACTTTCGTGAAAGTATAAATAAAGAGACCTTTATCCATGGTTGATGGATACCCTTCTCTTTAGGATAAAATATTTACTATATTTTACTTGTTTTGTTACATGTTTTCCACTGCATATTATTTTTTGGGAAATGTATAACTATTATATACTTTCATATACTTGTATACTCTGGTTCAGTAAGATTCTATGCACTTTAAGGTAGAATCTTAATCTTTGAAAACATAAATTATGTTTCATTTTCCAGAACCATATTTGTTGAATCAAACTCTCGGAATCACATTTCCAGAATCTATCTAGTGTGTAGAACTAGAGTTTTTGGGCATTACCTTATTTAACCTTTTTAAACATAACCATCTGTAAATGTTCAAAAGGAATTTTTTTAAAGTGTACAATTCACCCCCCCTCTTGTATATTGAGAATCATTAGATACTTTATTCGGTATCTATATCATTTTAATCCTACATTTGGTATTATATATTATATCATACTCACATAACATCGTGACACATCATTATACCTAGAATCTTTTTATTGTCTTATAAAACCCTTCATGCATGAAGGATTTTATTGTTTGCTGCCATCTTAGTCTTCCCTATAGCATATGCTACCTCATCAGCCTTCATCTCTGCAGAGATTTGTTTTCCACCTTGGGTCATGAAAAAAGAAAGGGGTTTTCTCAAAGAATGGTGGTTTGGAATGAAAAATATAAATCTGCACACAATATATGTGAAATCCATGTTAAAATTCAGCTAATTCAAGATTAATTAGGATCCAGTGGTTTTGCATAAGGAATCGACTACATCTGGGATATTTTGTGTAGTTTGAAGAAACATTCCCACAAGGGAGAGTATTCCAAACATTCAAAGTGTTAATGTATAGTGCATGGGTTCCCCTCTATGAATTCAGAGGTGAATGAATGGGTTTTCGCATGTGCGCAAGGTGTATTCTGTGCTAGGATGTCTATTTTTCAAACACCGCCAGAATATATTAAATGATCATTAGAATTACCCTCAGAACATGACCTTAGACTTCCATTTCATCTCAAATTCTAATGGGTGGGGGATTTGTTGTTTGGAATTCTATTTTAGGCCATGGATTAGCCAATTTAAGAAAAGTAAAGTAAAACCTTGATTATGTGGACAATCACAAGGACCAGATGGGAGTGTGCACAATATTTGGGGGGCGGAACACTAGAATGATATTTGTGAATAAAGATCATGTGTACCCAATATGAAATCAATTTTCATAATTCAGTCCAATATCCTGAAAACGGCCATTTTAGAAGTTCTAAATAATCCAAGTCAGTGTGCAAGAATGAAGTATGCACAGATACATCTTGGATGCCCGATATGATGTCAAATGAGCACTTGTATGAAGTCCCCCTTGTCTTATGACACCATGATTATCACTTATAAATAAGAAAGTAACCACCTCTATTAGAAAAGGGATTTGGAAGTCGAACAACCTCTTTTCTGTTTAAAAGATGACCCCTTCTATGACAGTGTGAAATTAATCATATACAGGTACTAGATCTTTCACAACATGCATCCCTTGGGTCCCCATTCGAGTTTCCCCACTAGGTCTTGATCCTAACCCGTTTTTATTTTTCCCAAGTAAATTGCACACAAAAGATCCTTCTTACATACAACACCAACACTTCTTCAACCATATTTCACTCAGACCCCTTTTGCACGATTGTGTCCAAACATTCACATATTCATTGGATTTACGTTCAAGCTCCAATCATGAATTCACCCCTTCCTATACCCTCCATGAGTTGTCTTCATTCGTAAGCACCAAGTTTGAGCCCTCATTGTACCCAACATCCTAATATTATGAAAACTTCTTCTATGTGTCCCTCCATGCATGTGCACAATGATTTCTATTAGAACCAAGGCTGTTTGTTGCTAATAATAGATGTTGGTTTGTGTTTTTTTTCAATATGAACATGGATGAATAGGGAGTTTTCAAAGAATATGGTCATATGTTTCAAGATTAAAATAGGATTGAAGGTGGCATAGTTTCCCAGCGCTTTCCAAATTTTTGGGCCTCAAAATCGGGAGTTTGGAAATAGTTTGCAGCAATGGTACACCGTGAAGGTGGGTGTTATGCGGTGAAGGTGCATGATACACGGGGAAGGTACGCGGCACACAGTGAATTCTTGGGGATTGATAAATACTACCAAAAATGGTTCTCAATGATAGTACACAGTGAAGAGATGCATCACACATACCGACAGGCATATGTTACGCTAAGGATAACAGTACCCAATGAAGGCTCATAGTTCAGAAGATTCTAGTAGTCAATGGAGTCTACCATTAGGAATATGTATTAAAGTTTACTATAATGATTCTACCATGTTGAAAATTTTGGTAAATTATATTACAGAAAATTTTGGAGTTATGTGCCTATTTTAAGAAAAGTAACCCCCTCTGTTAAGATACTAGATTGGTGATTAAAATATCAGGATGAAATTCAGTGATATATAAACTGGTACACATAGGAGAAGATGATATGAGGATAGAATCATCAATGGATGGAAAATAATTCTACGAAGCGATCACAATTTTCATAGGAAGCACTCGCATTATGCAGTCGAGAAAGGCAGT
Source organism: Viscum album (assembly GCA_963277665.1). NCBI lineage: Eukaryota > Viridiplantae > Streptophyta > Magnoliopsida > Santalales > Viscaceae > Viscum > Viscum album. Next base: position 1,500,416,742 of record OY728161.1, read on the forward strand.
ACGAAGAGCAGGATGACACGCAGAGGAGTGGAGTAGTACGCGGAGACCGAAAATACTTGAAGGAGTTGGATGATACATATAAATATCTTGATGGTACACAGTAATTACAGTTTTAGATGAAAACATCTGCACTATGTGAAAATAACATCAGTATGCAGAACACCAAAGAAAGTATAAAAATTGACAAAATCATTTTGAGAAATTAATTTCCATAACATATCAGTGTTCGAGAAAATAATTCACATTACTAGGTGATTAAAAGACTTCAACAGAGCATCCATTTACATTTGAGGATGAATTATCTAATTCTAAACCACTGATGCGGCCTTTATGTACTTAAATTGTGTTAAGATTCTTACAACAGAGTGAGAAAAGGGGAGTCTGTAGAAGTTATATGAGTGAAAAGTGTGATATCCCTAAAAACCTGTAATGAAGGTGCACCTGAAATTGAGATACTATGATAAACTATTGTAATCCACAATATTCCATGATTAGTGGTTTTTGGTATGACCAACACACTATCTACATATCCTCCATGGATGTAGCACTTATTGGTGAACCCAATAATATTGTTGTTTCATGGATTTTGATGTGATGCTTTATTTTCTAAATATTCCCTTGAGACATGTTTAACATGTCTTGATCAAAGTGGGAAAAAATACATATCCATTTAAACGAAAAATTTGACACCTTGATTCACCCCTCCCCTCTCATGGTGTTCTAGGGCCCTTCAAGTGGTATGAGAGTGTAAAGGATGCTGTTGTGGAATATTCCTGTCATAGAGATTTTATTCTACGTTAGGGGAGTTCCCCTATTCGATGAAAGTAATGTTCAAATATGAAAAAAGATGATTATATCTCACTTAATATATCATGGTATACTTAAATGAGAATAAAAATCAATAATCATACAAGATAGTTCATGACAAATACAAATAAATAATTTCTCGATGCTGATGCAAAAGCACATAATGCTCTCACTGTAGCCCTTTCTGAATAGATTAATGTAAATTAAATGAGTTGAAAATATTCCAAGTCAATGTTGGATAATCTATTGAAATTTATGAAGGAAATAAAGAAGTGATGTAGGAAAAACATCATGTACTAGACAACATGATTTATGATCTAAAAATTCACCTGGATTAGAATGATTATTACTTTTCCAATCAAGTTACTGAAGTTATTGGTGAAACATGCAGTCTAGGTGAAGAAATAAAAGAAATTGAAATATTGAAGAAAATATTGAGAAGACTTCCACCACTTTTCAATGAAAAAGTGTCTTCCTTTGAGGAAAGAGATCTCTCCAAACTATCAGAGGATGATCTACTGAGAAATCTATCAACTTATGAAATGAGAATCAAACCATAATATGATTTGACACATGTGAACAAGGAAATGGAATTCAAAGACGTGGAAAAAATAAATGTTTAGGAGATAGTGGTGATGAAAATGATGAGGAATGCAAAACCATTTCTGTAATTATGAAGAAGCTCAAGAAGGGAACATGAAAATTAAGAGGCAAGATACCTCTGGATAGTTTTCACTATGGATGTGTTGGGATCATTTACTCTCAATACTCATGAAAATTTGAGATTGAAGAGAGAAAATAAGAAAATATGGATAAGAATTTGAAAAGATTCTTCAAAAATGGAAACATCAAATTAAAAAAAAATTATAGATGAAGAGTTTTGTCTATGATGAGGAATATGATAATAATGAATGCTATGAGGAAGAAGAAGTAGAATTGAAACTAGAAACCATGACTCCATGATGGAGACTATTAAAAATTCAGAACTATTGATAGCTAATGCTATAGATAATTAGTAGACTATTAATTCCAATCCATAGTTGAAACATAATGATTATTTTCTTATGCATGATATTAAATGTAAGAGATGCAATAAGTGGAAAATAATGGTGGGGGAATCATAAGAATATTTTGATCAGCTAAGAGCAAAAATTGAACAACTAGAAGAAGTAGTGAAGGTAAAATCATTAATAACTGAAGGTACTGATGATGTTGTGGAACCAAAACATAGAATTTAAAACAAGAAAAGCTCATCAATGACCTTACCTTGAGATTGGAGGAGATGTTTGTTACTATTGATATACAAGAAGAACATTTTGTTACTCTGAGAAGTAAACTTAAAAGTGAATCAATTTCAAGATAATTAATTAAGATAATTCAATTTCGAAGGTTCTCTAACGATGATATGATATAGAGAGAAAAACATGGTTCTGATGGATTTTAAAATATCTAGAGTGACCAATGACCCACATGCACTTGAAATGGTGGAATTTTTTGTGATGCCAAAACCTCAAATGCTATAAATAATGTGATCCATAATAAAGGCAAGATGAAAGTTGATCATGTAAAAAAACTACCAAAAGTGCTAAAAAAGAAACCCTTAAATAAAATTGAAAGGATAAATGAATATTATCCTTGAGTTTCCAGAATTGATAGGGAGTAAAAATATTTTCTTGATGAAGAAGGCATGAGGTAGAATAGATGTGAGAATACATTTTATTTCATGAAGGGTCAATTTTTTTGACTCTCTAGTCCATACGATATAAAATTGTGAAGAGGATATGTGCTATATAAAAGGGGATGATTTTGGAGTTCAAAAAATGAGTACATATTTATATCCTTCTTCGTATAGAGGAAGTAATTTCAGTGGATATTGTTTCCACTACTTTAACTTTGGCTATAAAGTTGTGTATTGCAAGCAGATGTATGACAAGGTAAATTCCTTCAATGCTCATACACAAGTCAATTCTCGTTAGCCTGAAAGTGTTGATATTTCAAATATTTTTTCTCCTTTAGAAGAATATTTTGAATATTAAGAACCCATGTGAATGAATGAGAGAATTGATATAAAATTACTGTCTTACGCTCATTCCAATATCTTATGGAATGAAAAGAAGAAAAATGAAAAGTACACTTTTGTAGAAGTATCCCTTAATGTTTCAAAGAACAAAAACACATGGATTCTTGATAGAGTATGTTCATCCCAGATGACAGGTAATGTAGTACTATTAACGAATTTCATGAAATGGTCGATGGAACAGTGAGGATTGACAATGACGGTTCTTTAAAGATAAAAGTTAGTGGAAGTACTAAGTTAGATAATGGAGAGTTATTGAAAACTAAAGTAAGGTTTGTGGACCGTCTGCATAACATTATTAATATTTTGAGACAACTATGTGACTTGAGAAATATTGTGACATTAAATTAGAATGGTTTTACTATAAGAGTAATGTTTGGGAATTCTCTCATGAAAGGCTGTTGAACAAAAAGAATATTTTTTCAGGTTGAAATCGAAGAGAATATTTTCTAGAAAACTGTTTGAGAGGAAAACAACTTGTGGCATCATATATTAGGGAACATAAATCAGCATAAAATGTAAAAGATATATAATCTGAAGATATTCATGAATATCCCAAATCAGAATCATGTACAAGAAAATACCTATGATTCTTGCATGAGATCAAAACCGGACAGCATTTCTTACCAGCTAATGATGAAAGAGAATAAAATCTCCATGACCTCATCCATATAGATGTATGTGTCCCGATACATGTTACTAGAACACATGGAGAGAGAAACATTGTTCTTCTCATTTATGATTATAGTAGAATGGCATGTGTGATCGTTATACACAAGTAGCGACAGGTGCTTGATTTCATGAAAACATGTTAGTGAATCATTGAGAATGATACTGGAAGGATGATCAGAGTCCTACAGTACAAAAATGGAGGGGAATACGCATCCATTTAATTCAAAAAATACCAAGATATGCACAGGATACAACATGAAGTGGAAGCTATGAGAAATCCACACCTAAATAGAGGTGTTGAGCTCAGGAATCGACATGTAATAAACATGGCCAGAACTATAGTGATTGATACCTATATTCCTCAACATTACTATAAAGAGGAAATACAAGATTTACTCTATATTCAAAATTGAACAGGGCATTATATGGATGAAACAAATACACCATAGGAATTGTGGAATAAAATTTTTCCCTCTTTGAAATATTTTTTTTAGAAGAATTATTTTAATCCAAAACAAATAATATAATCCAGGGAAGTATGGAGACAATGAAGACGAAGGAAATTTTCTTGGAAAGTAAATGAAAAAAAAATCTAACAAGTTTTTAAATAAGTTCTTGCGATGAATTGTGGAAATTAGTGATGTAAAGATCATTGAAAAGAAAAACCCAAATTGTTCAAATAATCCTTATGTTGATGTGATAGAAGTTTAGTAATATTGTGAAAGTGGAACAAATTATAATATCGATATAGAGGACGGTGTGAAACACTATAAGTAATAATATCATGATTTTTAATTTGTAAAAGAATCATAAGAGGAATCCATAGCTGGAGAGAATTAAGTTGAATCCCAAAGGAGAAATTGAATTGTAACAATTGATCAGTACAACATTATTGGGGATCAGAATTCACATAAATTGACAATGAGAATGAGGAATATTGCACAGTCTACATTCCTATCAGTTTGGGAACTATCTTAATTTGAAGAGGCTGCAAATGATGAGTCATGGGTGAATGGAAATACTAAAGATTTATATAAAATTGAATATAATCAGACATATGATCTTTTTAAATGATCTGAAGATCATAATGTGATTTCTATAAAGTGTATTTTGAAGAAAAAAAATTATGAACATGGAAATGTGATCATAAATAATGCACGCTTGGTCTGTAAATGGTATTCAAAAATCGAAGGCATTGATGTTGAGGATACATTTTCTCCCATAGTTAGACAGAAGTCAATTAGAAAATTTCATTCCACGAAAATCCAATGATGCTATAAATTGTATGAAATGGATGTTAAGACATCATTCTTAAATAAAGTATTCGAAGAATAATTCTACATTGAACGAATCATAGGGGTCTTTAATCGCAATGATGAATTGATGGTTTGAAAATTAATAAATACTCATTATGGCATGAAGCATACTCCATAGCTGTGGTACACTCGGTTGGACTCTTATTTGAGAATGCATGAGTGTAAAAGAGGATGAGTGGATCAAAATATCTATGTGAATAACTCTCAATAGGATAAATTAATTTTATAGGTATATGTGGATGACATTATTTTTGGTGAAATTCGACATGGATTAGTAGATGAATGTCACAATCACATGAAATCAGAATTTGAAATGTCCATGAATAGTGAAGTCACATACTTTTTATAATTGGAGGTTCTTCAAAAGAAGGATTACACATTATGTTCTCATGAAATGTATTCCATAGAGCTATTGAAGATATTCAATATTCATGATTCCAAACCAATTACAGCTCCGATTATAGTTGGATCAATGATGGGAAAGAATAAGGAATTGACTTATATGGATCCCACAATGTATAGAAGAATAATCGGAATCCTAATATACCTGATGGAGACATAGACAAATATTTTCTTTTCAACTTTCCTTATGTCCCACATTCAAAGTAACCTGAAGGAAGAATACATGGCGTTAGTGAAAATATTCCTATGATACATTCAAGGTACAAATAATTATGGGGTATTCTTTTCTTATAGAAGAGATAGTGAACTATCAGGATTTTATGATGCTAACTAGGATGAAGATGTAGTGGAATGAAATTATACATGTGGTGGAGCATTCTATATTGGGAAGAAATGTGTGGGATAGTTACGAAAGAAACTGTAACGTACTTCACTTAGTACTAATGAATCTAAATATATATTTGCTACTAATGAATGGTCTAAATTTCATTGGAAGAAACATCAAATGAGTGACTTAGGTGATGAGGTGAAACAAAAAATGGTTAATTATTGTGATAATAAGAGAGAACATGATCTTATAAATAATCTAGATCAACATTCTCATATGAAACATATTCAGATCAGATATCACTTCATCAAGGAAAATGTTGAAAAAGGCATGATCAAAATGGAACATGTGGGAACTTATTTGCATGTGGATGAAATTATGACTATGCCATTGTTAGAAGATATGTTTCAGAAACATCAGTTGAACCTCGTTGTTCAGAAACCTCCCATTACATAAGAAGGATACGAGATTCCCCTCTCCCCATTTGTTTTATCTTTTTTTCTATCTGTTTATAGAAATGATGTAGGTTAATGGGGAAGATTTGATATAGGTGGAGCATTTTTTTTACTCTACAAGTCATGATTCTGTTAATTGGGATTATTTACAATGGGGGATATTGGATAAATTCAATGGAGAGTTTTTTATTTATTTCTGGTTACGGGAATCATGGAGAATAGAAAGAGACATAAGTGAATCTATAGGGGAGAAAACAAAATGACGAGAAATCAATTCATTTAGTCTCTCTTGTTTTCTATACAGACCATCACTCACGTAGAATGAGAATTATTGATATGTAGTTTCATGAAGGTTTATGTTTTGATTGTGGCTAGCGCATCGGGTAATTAATCTGGAGATTTCCAAAAAACCAAAGGGGGGGATTGTTGGAACCAATGATGCATGTTTATAATATTGGAGGTTGGAATGTGTTTTTTATTCAATATGAACATGGTTGAATAGGTATTTTACAATGAATTTGATGATACGTTTAAGGATGAAAGCAGTATTGATGGTTGCATAGTTTCACAGTGTTTTCCAATTTTTTGGGGTAATTGTTCCCAACAACGATATGCGGTGAAGGTGTGTGATACGCAATTAAGGTGCGCAACACATGGTGAATTCATGAAATACACAATGTGATTCAAAAAAATGGTTCAATGTGATGGTACAGAGTGAAGATATATAGTACATAGACCGATATGCACATGGTATAAAAAAGTATAATTGCACATGATAATGGATCACATTTCAGAAGATTTTAATATGCTTCGGAGGCTAACAACACACATATAGAGTTTAGTTTATAGGGATGATTGTCCCACATAGAATTCTTTTTAAATATGAATAACAAAATTTGTGGAGTTATATTCCTATTTAAGGAGAAGTAATACCATTTTTTAAGATATTATATTGGAGATTAAAATTTCAGGAAGAAAATCCGTGAATTCTGATGTAGTATGTCGAGGAGAAGAACGTATACAGATAGAATCATCCACATAAAGAATAATGTTCGCAGAAAATAACACTGTTCGCACTGGAAGCTCTAGCAGTATGTAGTAGATAAATTTAGTATATGACGTAGGATAGTACGTGGAAGAGTGGAGCAGTACATACAGTAGAGAAGTATTCAGATAATAAATGATTGTGGAGGAGTTGGATAGTACATAGAAATAGATGGATGGTATACAGAATCACCAGCTGTATGCGAAAATAATAGTGATACATAGAAAAAGTATCATTACATAGAACACCCAAGGATTCCTGAAAATTGACCAAATCATTTCACGAAATTTATTTCGAACAAATATCATGGTACGAGAAATATTTTATAACAGTAAGTGATTACGAGACATTAATATACTATGCATTTATAGTTGATAATTCATGATCTAATACTAAACCATTGAAGAGTCCAATATGTTGTTAAACAGAGTGAAGAATCATCCAACACAGTGAGCAAGGGCGAGTCAGTTGATGTGATCTGATGGATGCAATGTTATATGCCTAAAAAAATCTAAATGAAGTGTGCATGGCATAGAGTGACTATGCTAATATATTATAATTCAAAACATGTGAAAATTAGTGGTTTTTATTATGAAAAACACACTATCGAAATATTCTCCATGGAACTATCCCTCAGTGGTGAACCATGTAAAATTGTATTGCAATTTCTTTTCATGTGATTGTTTCATTTCTATACTTCCTATTCATTCATGTTTAACTAGTTCCTATCAATGTGGGAACATGATCTATCAATTTAAAAGAAAAATTTGACACACTGATTCACCCCTCCCCTCTCAGGGTGTTCTAGGGTCCTTCAAATTCTGGGTTCCCTGTGTGGTGCTCTATGATTCATTTCCATAAATCATGATTCTTCACATTGGTACACTAAAATATATTTATTATACACATATATATGAATACATGTACCCATTTATCTACAACTCCTCCACCTCATTATGATCTGGATTTTCTTGTACCTTCCCCTCCCAAAGTTCAGGTAGATACAAGTCATGTAAGTCCATGATGTGTGGAGTTACACCCCATCATCAATGGTTCTTGATGTTAAAATTACAAGGACCACACATCCCCAACACATGATGGAAAGCTGTGAGATGATACATGTGAGTCATCCCTATGTGGACTAGAGAGGGGATGAGACAAGGAGCATTTCTCTATCCTCCTTTTTGATCTTCCGCCTCATACCATCTATGATTTTTCACTATGCGTGCTTCATATAAACTCAACATAAGACCATACACACATTGATAGGGTTCTCTCTGTCTAATTTACACATCCTTATCATATATATAGAAACCCTTATCGGGATTCCCTCCTATAGTGTTCCCTAATTTCAATATCCTTTGTCTAATATCCATTTGTATCCCTCCCACTATCCCTAGTGGCCTCAACTCTAATGAAATGACATCAAGATCTTTTCTGCCTCATGTTTCTCATCCCAATAATTTCTCACATGTGATTTGATTGAGAATCAACCATGACACCCTCATGGTCTGTCTTAGTGCATAATCCCAATGTCCAACTCTGAACTATGTAGACTCTGATTCCCTAACATTGGGTTACATATGAAGCTTTCTCAAGGTACAGGACTGTCATCCATTGGTCCTGAACACATCACATTAGTTCAATATCTTCCCACATGATGTTAAATTCTATTCTTGGTTAACATTCGTTTTGATCCCTGTATTCTATAAATGGTATGTAGGATCTGTCATTGGTGTTCAAACCCAAGTAATGCTAATTTTTTGTTGTACCTCAAAGGGATGTACCCTCTGGTTTTGAAATTTTCCCTTCTAGGGAAACGTCTCTTGGATCTGCATCTATGAGGTGTTACGATCCATCCACGGGATAACCATGCATACGCCCCGCACTCGACCCATACTCCCCCAACCATGAGTATCCCTCTTGTGATGGGTTGAAAATAATGTGTATGCCCCATCATGTCTCAGAGTCAGTGTTTTTTCATTACATCCTAATTCTATGCCCCATCTTGAACTATGTAGACATTGACTCCATTCAATGAGGATACATAGGAAGCCTTTATAATGTTAAAACCCATCATCCATGTCTCATCATGGTATCTACATCTAGCCCTAATGTTTTTGAAATATAATTTCACATCCTGGATGGTCCACTGTGTTCTGGTCCCATCAATACATTCATTCTTACTAGAAAATTCCTCTGGTGACAAAAAATCATAATTTTAGAACTACATAAAATTTAATCCCTACCTGTCATGCAAAGTATGTAGGAATCATCCCTACGGTTCAAGCCTAACTCTATCATCTTCACATCAGTTTTACCCTGTTCATCTAATCCACCTCATCAAATGATCCATTCAAACTATGGGTCTTTTTATTTCCTACCATAGGGAAATGAAAAAGCCTCTATGTGGGTAAATCCTCACTAATTAGAAACCATGTGGTCACCCTCATTGGTGTCCTCCACCTTGGTCTGCTGTTATTGGTGTCCCAATTAGCTTTTATGGTGAGAAATCATTCCTCATTGGGAAACACCACCAAATTTGATCCTCATTGTTCATTCAGATATATCCATCTAGAAGACATTTTGTGTTATCTCTCCTCTGGATTTACCCATCTACTATACTATCATTAGTGTTCTGATTACTCTGATCCATCTATGATTGACATTAATCTTGTGAAATACCCCATGTTAAAAAAGTGAAGATGGGGGAAACGTTGGAGAAATTCCTAAGGCATAAGATAACCCATAATTTATGTTGTAATACATGGGTTTGTGTGCACTAGAGAAGACCTATGACGAGGAAGAATACAACTGTTCAAGTTTTTCAGCATCTAGACATACTAAAAATGGATCAACATGAATACTCTCATTACAGAAGGGTGCTACCATAAAATGATGCTTTGTAATGTCTAGTCAGAAGTAGTGTAATTAGTCAGCATCCAAAAATACATAGAACCAATAAATAATTTCATGAGCAACATATTAATCTATGAGGGTGACACATAATAAGAAATGAGTTCTGAGGAGGAATTATCAGAAGGGGGAACCAACATCCAATCATCTTGTTTGCATCAAGGAGGAAATATCCCTTGAATGGATGAAAATGTTGCTCGCCTTTGAAAAGTGGGAATGTGGGGAAATAATCAATGCATCTCTATTGATGATGCACACCATGATAGAAAGAATTAGAAAAATATAATATTATTGTTAATGGTTACAAATTACCCATAGGCCATTACCTGTCACCAATATCATTATGACATACCCAATAATAATGATATGTATTGTATAGTTTAATTATTCATTATATCCGACCAAATTTTATTGTGAGGTCCTAATACATCATTTTATTTCTTGGATGAATAGATTAGTTTGTGATATGTGAATCATCAAAAATTTAATTCATCAATTATATAATTTTTATGTCAAATTTGATGTTTCAACAACTACTAAATGTAAATTAATTAATTTTATACATTATAATATTGACCCATTTTATTCTTGTTTGATTTTATGTCATCTAATGTCTTCATATATTCTCTATTACCTTATATATATTCTTACATCCTCCCTTATCTTTTCTTATTACATTTTTATTCATGATTGGGTGGAACCTAGGGTTTTGGTTTGTCCTTTTTTTATTGTTTTTTTATTGTGTTTCTTTCCCAAATAATTTTACTTCCTCTGAAAAACTTACACTTAATGGTTTGGATGGGTTTTTTAGCATATGTTTTTTTGTTCCATATTGGTTTTCCGCTTGAGTGGAAAATTCATTTTTAAACCATGTATTTCTAGAATCATATGATTTATTTTTTATAGTTAAATTATTGTATTCATTATATTAATTCTATTTTTTTGAAATAATTTTAATTTCATGAGGAATTTAAATGATTCCCCCTCGATCAATTTTTCACATATAAAATTTATTTTTAATTTCTTAAAAATCATCTTATTATTTTAAAAGGGAAACTGTAGTTTTTTCTCTCTCTTATTTTTTTGGTTTTTATGAGAATTATTAATTTGTATAAAAAAGATCACATAATTTATTCATATTCAATTCATTTTAATAAAATATTGAATCAACTTTATTTGTTTTATATTAATTCTTATACACATAAATATACATAAAAATTCATATCAAATAGTTCACATTATTTCTGATGGAATTGTGACTTCATTGGGGAAGTAATTATTTCTGAATGACATCCAATTGGTTTTTTCGTGGAACTAGAGACACCTTTATGTTCTTTATTTATTAAGACCTTATTTCCATAGGAAGGCGCTCATTATGGATATAGACCCAGGATTCTTAAGAACTCACATTGGTCAAGATGATGGGAGCTTAGTCTCATCACACCATAGGGGGAGATTATTGCCTACATTTGGACTCTATTATAGATTTAAGATATGTTCATGTATCCTTCATTAACACCCAAGTATTTTGTGGGTTATCCCAATATTGGAAATCATTTATTAACATTTATGGAAATTATAATCATATATATGTACTAAAGGGTTATCATCAATGGATATATATTTATGTATACGAGGTTCTCCATTAACGGTACCCTCTTATATAATACATATATATTATTTGGTCTTTATTATGATGATGCTAATTTTATTTCCACATACTGGGAACTATAGAGTTTATGGTCATCCTGTTAGATGAATGAAACTATAGAATTTATCATCATCTAGGGAGATAGAATTTTTTATAATGTTGGCGTCGAACCCATAAATAGGCCCCCTACATATCCTTTTAAAAGAAATCATAACACATATAGTTCATTACCACTTAATGGGACACATCATACCTTTTATGATCATGTGATGTGGATCCAACTGTATAGTTTATCTTCATGTGTAAATTAAGTCTCTATGGATAATGTCTAGTCAAATATTAGTGTGGGGATTATTCCGAAATACCCAAAGGAAACTGGAAGCGATACAAGTTTCCAAGTTGAATTAGAACAATGCTGCGAATATGGACCCAAAAAAATAAGTTTGATTTAGGATATTGGGTTTGAACCTCATGTAGTATTTCTAAATATCTCGTTTGGATGGTAATCAAAGCCCACATAGTTTGTTAGTGAGGAAACACATCTATGAAGATCCCCAAGGGTTTTCCTCGCAGAGGAGTACGATCCTTTGAGATAATAGGATGTGACATACTCCTGAAAAGGATGTTTCATGTGAAGGGGCCATGAGGGTGGTTTTAACTCATGGAGTTTTTAATCATAAATTGGGAAATACTCCTCAAGAGGATACCTATATTAAGATGATCATGATTAATGATTATTCCCAATGAGGATTTCCGTTTAGGTTGAACAGTAAGTGGTTTTCCTATGTAACCTAGTTAACATGAATCAATGTTCTTATTTTTCTATCTGATTTGGGGGTTACACCAAGTAAGAGACCCATTTTAGGGGGAGGCATGATATCTCATATCATGTATGATATGATATAGGTATCATCCCTTGATAAGGATTCATACATATCCAATTTATTATAGAAATTAGAGATCTCATGGTTTATTAGATCCGGTGGATTAACTATATTTCTTGATCATCATTATCTTATAAACCAACAAGATTTATGCTTGTTGTGAGAAACAATAGGAAGAAGATAATTTTTCAAACCACAAGCTATTCCTCCTTCACGGGTTGAAGGGGATGGGGATATGATGGAAGAGGCCAAAGATCCAACGGAATAGGAGAATGATGGTGGAGGTGGAGAGGATAAGGACCAAATAATATAATAGGAAGGGATATGGGAATACTCCAAATGAAATTTTCATAAATTAGTTCTACAGCCAGAGGAATATATCATTACATATTGAATGGGAAATAACATGTGATCCTTACCCTCCCAGATAGGAATAAGTGGATCTGGATATCAGAGAAGTGAAGGTATTGATAATGTCATATCCCCAAAATTTGTGATTAGGAAATCCTCAATACTATCCTTAGGTTGGGGTTCCACATGACCGTAGATATCAGTATCTAAAAATACCTTAATAATAATTACCCTACTATACGACGTGTTCATGAAACCAATAACTCTGTAAATCCTAATCTAAATGGGAGATACACTAATGTTCCATTCCCTAAGGTTTTGTAAACCATGAGGGCTTGGTGTATGAATCAAAAAGGTCACATTCAATCAAGGGATAAAAATAAGAAAAGTCACATCCATTAGTGTCTTTGAAAATGGCCTAATGTATGGCTCAATCAGGATGGAAGGGGAGGAAACCAAGAAGGATCATACATTGGGTAGACCCTCCAAGTTGTCTTGTGAGAAGTAGTGGAACATTAGGTTACAAACAACTTGGTATACTATATTTGGATAATGCATATCCAAATCCTTCAAGAGTCTCCATAGGTATTCCAATAAGAGAGTAGCATTGGTTCTTGTTTGAGGAACAAATATTGTGTTAGTCCTCTTTAGTCAAGGGGTTAGGAAAAATAACCACGAAAGTGTTATTTACATTAAAATTATTGGGAATTATGATTCTATATCCACCTATTATTCTCTTTCTTTAGGTGTTTGGAAACGTCCTTAGTGATTTTGGAGGACTTGGTCGAAGTACTAGGGTGATCATAGAAGCTATTGGACATTATGAAAATTCACACATACAAATAATGACCACAATGGTCTATTTATAGGAAAATATGTGACTTTTGGTGAAGGGTTATATTCATTCTAGTTAGTGGCATGGAGGACTTACGCATAAGGTCTTGGGAAGTAATAGTGATTTTAGGGACTTTGATGAATTTGCTATTTTTTACTATGGGGAATGCGCCCCCGCACACCTACTAGGGATCACTATTGGGCTAAGGTCCCTACCCTTCGGGCCGGTCCCTTAACTAATGTCAGTGAACCCCATGAAAAATTTAGAGTCTCACCGTGGAAGTTTCAATACTCATTGAAAATGTTAAGGGTTGGACCAAATGTGTTCCCAACATGGTCCTTCTTCCTGCATGGAAGATGTATTTCTTATTAAACTCATAATTTGGTGACTAAGAGATTTTAACATATTCAAATCTAAAGAATAGTGCATGGAATACATTTCATGGTGTCAACACACATACTCAAATAATTATGTCTAAATATTTATATATACATGATGGAACTTATAGGTAGCCATGTAATTTACTAATATTCTATGAATCATTCCATTAAAATAATATCCTTGATATGAAAATTCATTTTAATATATCTTATGATAAGGATTACATATAAGGGTAATAATATATATGTTTATATGATTAAAAATAAATAGGAAATAATTAAATGCTTTCAATATTAGTATGTTATATATATCAAAAATTATATATTTTCATAACACGATAGAACCTCAAGGATTTCAAAATTTGTACTCAAAATCAGTGTTTTTATAAATATAATAATTGAATTTGAAAACAAATTATATAGGAATTGAGGGATTTATTTGTATTCTAATTGTTCCTAATACAAGGTGTTTTAATATATTAATGTTCATCTATTATTTTTACAATGAAAAATGGATAGGTATCATGGTTATTCTCAATTGATCTCCTTTGTATTTTGTGTGAGAATGCAGAAATGTGGCATATGTGATTTTATATCATCTTTGTGATGAAACTATACTAGACATGGTAACATGAGTATATTTTTAGGATTACTATCGAATGTATGATAGGGATTCAAATGACCTACATGGCTAAGTAAAACTATACAAATCTAACAAAAATATCCTATAATGTGATATTATGGGTTACTATTTTGAATTTGGATTTGACATCCCCAATAACTCATGAAAGGGAACCATATTATATTATTTGACTAGCATGAGTATTATGATATTGGGATTATATTAAATAAAATTGTATTTGATTTGGTTCCCCATGATTCTTGTCATGACTTATTTAGCATTGACTATTTCATATTATATATTGATTTATTATATTCATGTATACATTAAAATATTTCTTTTGTAGAATAAAAATAATTATTTCAATTTATTTATTTCATTAAAATAATAAAATATATTCAAATAGATATATTAAATTTAAATAATTTTTTTGTTATATTTACTTAAACGGAAAAATCTATTTGGAAATATATATTCAGAATAGAGTGATATTATATCATTAATTATGGTGTAATACATTTAAATGTGGGTTTATTGAATACAATAATTATTTTACGTGATTATATACCATTTCAATTTACGGATTTGGATTTTTTTGACCTATCCTAGAGTTATTGATTTTATATTTTTCATGGAGTGTTTTAATAGATCAAAAGTTTTAGTATCCCCATCTATGGGACTTGTTTAATATCATTTCATTTTTTTTACTAAATTGAAAATGAATGGTTTTTACTAATTTAAAGGACCGATGTCTAAATATATTATGGAGGACCTGAAAATTAATATTTGAATGTAATTTTATAATAGATAGTGTGTTCGACATTTGATTTTAGAGTTAATTTTTTCATTTTATACAACTATTGTTTACTTTATTTAATTATTATATGTTTTCCCATGGATGTACAAAAAACTAATGATTAGTTTATAAATATTATTTAATTTATATAAAATTCATACAATATTTTCAATGTGAAAATTATCCATAATGTTAATTACATATAGGGGCAGTAACTTGTTATATCCCATAGGGATAAGAATAACCACAGTTGAATTTTCATTCGAACTCAGGTGTTATATTAATGGAATACACTTGTTATACATTAAAAATTAAAAGTAGTTCCCTAGGAATATATGTTTATCTAGATACATGATCCTCTATTGGAATTTAGTACATCTTGTATATGCGATATATGATCCTCATATATCATGAGGCAGGTCATCTGTGTATGTATAATCACCAAAAATGATGACAATATCATAGTGACAAATGAATTTGATGATATAAATTTCTCATTTTATCTTATAATTGATTTGTATGATGTATTTATAATCGTAAATAATTTAATAAGTATTTATTTGTATGTTTTATCAGTTTCATTGTTTTTTTTATTTGAATGAATATAGTGTGGAATGAATGGAAGAAGTGACATGTATATCCTAAGAAATAAAGTCAATACCATGTTGATCATTCCATGAAAATAAATATTGTGGTATCATTATCTTAATATAGTTCATATAATCGTTTTTTTCATCCATTTATAACCAATATCCAGTCAATAAATTTATTTTGGTGTCAATTAAATATGTTTTTTTCTATGTAGCTTGCTAAATTGTTTTTCACAGGATTTAAAATATGTTTTTAAATATATTTTAGCTTTATATATTAATATTTATTTTCCAAAATATAAAAATTGATTTTCATTTTTATTAAATAAATTTGATTTTATTTTAAATGACTCATTATTTTTTCAAAAAGGAAAGATGAAATGTTTTGAAATTTTGTTAAATTTGTCTTTGATGACTTAGTAAAGGAATTATGGAATATAAATGAATTTTTAATGTCCCCTAATATTTGTAAAATGATACATAATTATAAAAAAAATTAGAAAGGAATGAAAATATTGATACTCAAATTTGGTGTTTTAAATTTGGGTTATAATGGAAAAAATCATAAAATATTTTGGATTTCATTCATATTATGATTTTATTAGTATTTGATCTTATGGTTTATTATTATGAAATTTTGAAAATTTTTATTATGATGCTCTAAATTAGTAGTCTATATTTTAGAGGTATAAAAATGTAAATTTTTTTTTTAAATTTTTTTTTTCAGAATGACTAAAGATTTTAATTTTGGAATTATGATACATTTTAATGGTTATGATATATTATTTTAAATATGATTTAATTATTATTTTCGTTGGATTCATGAATCATGTAATATTAAAATTATTGTAAAAAACAATGATCTATTTTTTGGAATTGAAAAAATACATATTATAAATTCTTGATTGATCATGTTATTACTATAGTCATTGATTGATGTTTACATGTTTGGTCCTACTGTCATTGTCAATACAGATTCTGATAAAATAATGTTATGTAATGGATTGAGTAGTTACGATTTTTTGAGTATCTTATTAGATGTCAGTCTACATTTATCCTATATTTAAATTACTAAACATAAGAAGCACATTGTGTGTGTTTTAGGTTACTTAGATGAATGATTCTAAATTTCAGCTTCTACCTTTTTATTGTTGATATTATAATTTTTGGGATATCCAAATGTAGTGATCCAATATTGAGATCCTATGTCAACAGATAATTATTATAAACTAAGGTATGGATACCATGTTATATTTTAATGGGTGTGATAGTGAATTATGTATCATTCCATATATATCTTGGAAAATTTCATTTCAATGTGAGAGTATTAGGTCAATCTTTGAGAAAATAATAATAAATTGATGTAAATCAAGATATTTCATTGAGTGGGGTGGTAGAACATTTGAATTATTCTTTTTTATTAACCCTTCCTTTATTAAATGATTTTTTTTCTTTATAAATCCATTAATGATGATTTTTATATTTTATGGAAAATAATTTCTCCAACATAAGGTTGTTTGATCTGTAAATATATGTTTGTTTTAATAGGGGGTTTTCATAGTAACTAGATCATATTTTATGATTCATTCTTTTTAGGACAAAAATTTTAGGCTGGGGTATTCAATAATTATCATAGACTATAAATTCATTATTGATATACCATTATAGTAGACCCTATAAATTATAGTGAGATTTCTTGTTCATCTGCACTCTTTTCTATTTTATTATTTTTTATTTCATTTGAAATGTATATTTTAGAAATGATGTAGGTGATTTAATATACATCAAAGTTTTAGTTGTTTAGAGTTAGTTGTTTCCAATGATTCATTTTCAATTTTTTTTCCAAATGCATGTCTTCTTTATTAGATTGGTATAATTCTTAGGAAAAAATAGATCATGGTGGGGATAATTATCACACAATTAGACTGATATTGTTATTTATTTTATATATTTATGTTAACAAGGTTTTGATGTTTTAGGACTTTAAATTAATATTTTTTTAAAATATTAATTATTATTGAATTTACCATTGTTTTTCAAATGGATTTTACCAAAAATAATATAGCCATAAAGATTAGTCTTCCTTTTTAATAGAACATTATAACATTGTTTTAGAATGAATTATAAAATTTTTTGGGCCATACATTTAGTTATCGTAGTTATCGTGTGATCTGTGCACAATCAACACAAATTTTTTTCCAAATGTGTAACAAAACAATTATATAATCCCATGTCATTAAAAATGTAACTTTCCAAAAACAATCCACAAAAAAATTTACCAGAATTTTTAGATTCCTCATACCCAAATCATAGATAATGTACCCCTATTAGTTAATCTCTAATTAGATTACCCCTTTCTTCAATCACCCTCTTTTCATTGAAGTGTATTCTAATTTAGTGTTTCACCATTTTTGGTAAATATTTTTTCTCCCCAGGTCCTACTTCTTGTAGTTTCCCAATTTTATTTAATTCTTAATTTTTTTTATGAGTGGGGTGAACCCAATTGAGTACTATTGAAAATTTTTTGTTTCATTGGTTTCATAGTTAAAGAATAAAATTTTAAAAAACTTTTTATATACATTTATAAATATTCCACACATTCAAGGATTGTTGATGGTATTATTTCCGTAATATTGGAAATAATATTATTTAAACATTGATTTATTGCATATAACAATGAACTTTTAAAAGTTTTAAAATAAAATTAGTTATATTAATTTAATTTATTCGGATGAAGTTGTATTTAAATATTTATTTACATGGATTTTTCCGATTATTTTATTCAACATGAAAAATATATAATATATATTCTTAAAGAAAATCATGTAGTATTTTTGAATGGTTAGTTATATATTTTAATAACACAATATTTTTTATATTTAATTTGTTAATTATCAATGGGTTTATTAATTTTTACAAGATTTAGTCAAATTTAGTTTGTTTGTAACTCATATTAATGAATTATTATTCTATTTCATTTTATTTCCAATATATTTATATATATATTATTTAACAAATAAATATTTGTGATTATGTGTATTTATAAAATAGTATATATTTGTATTCATGTATTATAAACATATTTCATGAATTGTTCTCATAAATATAAATTTGATTTAATAGAAAAAAATTTAGATAAAAATCGGATTTACATATATTCATTGGTAATATATATATATATATATATTTGTGTGTTGAAATTTAAATGTCGGTATTTAATTTTTCAAATAAAATAAATTGAGATATGCATAATTGTAAAATGAAATAATAAGTGGAAAAATTATGTATTTAGAAATTGGTTCTCTAACAGAAATTTTAGAAAAAGTTAATAATTTGTTTTTATAATAAATTATATCAATATTTTGGGCTTGGTTTAAATTCTAATTTCACATTATAAATGGTTTTTTGATTTCTTAAAATGATGAAATATTTTTTGAAAAGAAATGTGTACTTGTGTATTGGTTATTCTGCAATGGTTCGTTAGGTTTTTTTTATAACCCATATCATTATTAAACCTTATTTAATTGGTTATTATGTAACAATGAAATTAATTAAATCCCCCAATCATTAAAGACCTTGTTTATTTGAGTAACAATATACACATGACAATAACATGAAATAGGGGTCCAATTTCATTATTTTATGACATCAAAACATGCCATTGTATTCCATTGATATTTTAATACCTAAAAGGATAACCTAGTGACATATATAAGAAATGTTTTAACTATTAATCATGTTAATAAAATAATAATTTAATTATATGACGAATTTAAAACATGTTTGTCACTGGGAATATCCTGGTTTCATAATAGTGTTGAGAATCATGGTCATAATCATCGAATCACGATATAAGATAATAACATAAATGAAACAAATGAATAAGTAATAAAAATAAAACTTCAGATAAAAATAATATTTCAAGGATAGCCATAATGGTAACTTAATTTACTATACATAGGATCACCTCCAATTAAACGTACATTGTTTTATGATATATCATTTATAATATAATGTTTTTGAGGGATCTATAATATTGGTCAGCCCATCACATTAAAAATAAATACATTCATTTATATTACACATTTAATATAATAAATTGGGCTAACAATCAATAATTATTATCCCATAATTAGTGATATTATGTTTCAAAAATCAATATACAAAAACATTAATTATAGTAACATCTTTGGTAAAATTTCCTTAGTGAAATGGGGAAGATTGTACCCAAATAATTGTTTTCATATAAAATATCATGATAATTTCAATAGATTAATGGGTGTGTTAATATTTTTAAATTTTGGGATAATGAAATTAAAATGGTGCTAATCATTAAAAGTAATCATAAGTATTGTGATGTAATTTATAAAAATACTTCAATACACGAAACATTAGAAATCAAACATCCTTTTACAAATTATGTATTTGAACATATATGTGGTGGAATAGAATCAGTTTCAAATAGTGGAATCATCTAAAATCAATTAAAGAGAAATATAAGAGAATAAAAACACTTTATGATGGATTTATATAGGGAGAGAGAGCATAAAAAGATCCACTATTGGTATTGAGGGAAGATGAGTTTCTGTTTTGGTGGGTATTTATTGAAAAAAGTCTAATTCTATGTTAATTTTAAAACATAGGATTTGTACTATAAATGATAAAATAATAAAATCCACTATTCTAGATATTGTTTTATCCATGAATTACAACTTATAAGATTGGTTATCTATATGTTATGTTTAAGAGTTCTAGAAATATTATAAAAAACAATTTTTAAGGTGGTTGCGATTTATGTTCATGAAGAATTGATTTTAAACCAACAAAATATCATATTTTTTATGAGGAAACATTATTGATTTATTAATTTATTATAATAACATCACAAATTATTATTTTATTTATTATATTTATATTTCATCATTGAATAATTTTATAACATTTATTACATCACTTCTAGGACATTCAGATAACATAATATAGATCTTATATTTATACCTTATTTAATTATTCCAAAAAATTCAAATGTATTTGAAAATAATGGAAACATAAACATTTCCACATTATGAAATGATGAATGAAGAATATTTTTTTTATCAAAATAATTTTATAAATATTTTAAATCTTAATTTAAAATTTCATTCATTATTTAAATAAAATAAATATTTTTACGATAATAACAATATCATAACGCATATATAGTTTTCATTTATATTTATTAAATTAAAATTTCATTTATATTTATGTATGAATTAATTAATAATATTATTATATTCATATAATAATAATTTAGAAATTCATGAATTTTTTAAAAAACATATTAAAAAAATTATTGATTTTTCTAATGAAAAATATATTTTTATCATTTAAGATAAAAATAGTTAATATAATGTATTAATGAAAATGGATAAATATAATCATATTTTTATTACAATGAATGAATAAAAATTCACACTATAAGGTTCTAATTAGATAATCCAATTTTACAACATTGTATGCTATAATGGTAAGGTGAACAATGGTGTCTCATTAATGAGGTGGTTAAGTCAAAACAGTTTGGGTCATGATATCAAAATGATTGAACATATACAGAAAACAATTTCCATCAAATTTAAAATATCTATTTTCTTATAGTCATTAGTATCGGGAAAAGTAATATTTATTCCATCTCTCATGAAAGCATTAAATATTGGTCACCATGGTGTATGATCCTACTATATGAGTCCATGGATTGTTTTTATGTGTTAATAAAACATTATCACATCCCATAATATATAATAATATTTTAAATCACTATATAATCGGTATATTATTGGCAATTAAAATACTATCAAATCATTCATATTTGATAATATAATATTTTTAATGGTCTAAAATAAACAAAATAGTAAATGTGTTTTATAATATAATATTTAATAATTATTATTTTCTTTAGTCAAAAAGGAAATTTCATATATAAATGCTTGGAATATAACCCAGTTACCCCTATACAATCAATATCCTCAATATTTAATTTTATATAGTCAAATAGATGAGGGTAACTATTTTTATTTTCCTCAAATGGCACCCTTATTAGTTCCTCAAACTTTTTGTTCCACCAAATCACATTGAACAAGTGAGTTTTCTTGTTTCTCACAACATTTAATTTATGATAAAAAATATTAACAAGATTATTTATATGTAGAAGATCATTTTCCAATGAAACTACAAAATGATTTATTATATTTTTGGTGTCAGATATATAACCCCTCAAGTGGGCTACATGTATCACATAAAATACAATGGAAAAGTTAGGTGGGTGTGTTAGTCAATATGAAACAACTATGATACGATGATAAATATCAAAGGGGTTGATGTATATTAGACTATGAGTTCCCTTCTTCCTAAACCTCATGAATTTCGTGCATGATGATATTAGAAGGAACATCTTATCTTATAAATTAATGTCTTATTATCCTCATTTGTTATTTCCATACAATTTATATAGGTTATTTATAGATTTGAGATAATGTTGGATGATTTTATGCGTCCCCATCATATCATATATAAGATAATTACCCTATGTTATCCACTCCCCATCTCCATCCCAACATGTTAGGATGTAACATCACATCCCATAAAGATCCTCATAAGGTGGAATTTCAATGAAAAATTGAAACTCCAATAATATGTGAACTCCAATAGTGGAAGATATTGATACCAACATTCATAGAAATAAACTATACATGTTCTCAATATATCTCTAGAGTTTTAACAGGCCACCAATCATACCATGCATATAAGGGTGGTAAGAAGTAATAAATCATAGAACCATGTCATGGGAATATTATATAGTTCTCTAGTAGTATTATGTAATAATTCAATATTTATTAGATATAATAGAGAGTGCTAATATATGTATACATGAAAATCCTTATATATCATATATTTTTTATCTAGGGAGAAATGTATCTTCATTGGAACACAATGAGTTACATTTTTAATATTACCAAATACGTACCAGATGATGTTAATGTATTAATATCTCAAAGGGAATCATATGAAAAAATATATGGTTTGTACCATTTCTAAATTGGAACTGGAAATATTTTCATCAATCCATTTGAAATGAATATTTCATATATAACATTTTAGAATTATAAGAATTAAGATATATATTGGATATTATCTAACGTCATGTTATCCAATAAAAATTTTGTATTCAGATATCTATATATCTTAGTGATTACTAGTTGAATAATGAAGGATGAACTACACATATGAAATAGAATAATATACTTCACTTATGATTTTTATGGGAAACATATTTTGGTATAAAACCATATAAATCATATTTTAGAAATTTTCAACTCCAGAATATTGATAATCAGTATTTATATCACCTTATCAATTTTTTATCATTAAACATCTCAATATTGGATATATTATATTCAACTGGTAAAAGTATGATTAATATTATTTTTCTTATCTATAAATACATCAATAACCTGTTCAAGAATAATAGATATCTATTAATTATATTCTTGTATATAGTTATATGATCCATTATAATTAGAGAATTAACATATTTTTCCACCTTATAAGGATGAAAAGGAATTGAAATATCAAAATTCTATATCATCTATTACAATATTTATTTGAAATCGTTCCCAAACTAAAATAAGTACTCTATTCAATTCTTATTTAATGGCCTCCAAAAATTAATCCATCTGGAGGACCTTCACTAATTTTTGAGGTATCTTGGGATTCGAGATTCAATGACATGTTATGTTTTTCACATATCAATAACAGTACCCTGACATTCCATTGGAAATATAGATATTCATAGTATATATTTTTCTAGACCATCCATTGATTTCATATTTTAATGAATGTTCCACAATTACCAATTTTTTTATACTAGGTCACAATATTGTAACTTATTCTATAAAAATCTCACATTTTGAATACATTTCATATATAATTTCATTTATAAGGGTATTTAGTTAAATATTCAAATTATCATCATGAAAATTCATTATTTTAGAGTTGATAAAATTATTTTCTATAAAGAAAACAAATAATTTATTATGGTAATCCAAAATAATCAGTTCATTATTTATATAAACATTTATGGTGAAATACTGAGTCCAAATAGAATAACAATGAACTCATAGTTCTCATACCTTGTTAAAAAATTAGTCATGTGGATATCCTTCTACTTCAAATTTACATTATAATATCATGATAGTGATCAACCATGCAAAATTAATATAATACATATATCTGAGCATTTAATACATTATTACAGAGTATATGGTATGTTTCCTTTGTCATGCGAATGTTGATAACATAATAATATATTTTTGGGGATTGGATTATACTTATTAATGAAAAATGTACAGGTGCATCCAATGAATAAGAAAATTTTCTTTTAAATAGTTTGACAATATTTTCTTATATTTTATTATTGAGATCCTAAAATTTATTGGTGGTAATTATTCATGTCATCCCATATATTAGTAGTTTTCCCAAAATGTGTTTTATTGAGAACTCAATGGATCAATTTTTAGGAAGTGAATGAAATATATTGCAACAAAATTATTATATTTAGAAAAAAAAATATGAATGTAATAGTGGATTATAATATTGTTAGTTTTTCAATTTTTTGAATGATTTAAATTATTTTATTTTAATAATACATATTCTTGAGATGATGATTCCAATAGTTATTCATATAATACAATGTATTTTTATATAAGTTAAGAGAGTTTTGAGAAATATAGGGAGATTTTACTCTCATGGTAATTTAGGTTGTATTTATACAAATAAAACTCATCCATATATAAAATATAATCAACTTATATTAATGGGATTATCACACGATTAAATCAGAAATTCAACCTCTGAATTTTTAAATGGGATGAGTAATATACTAGGGATGAAATACCATCATCAATTTCTGTTATCATTGATAGCACAATTTCAATAATTTGATATTGTGTTTGAAACATTCTACAAGACATGTAGGGTATGAATTAATAAATAAATCCAAACTCATGTAAGACATTTGATGTTTATGGATAGATGATAAGACATCCCAAAAGTGTATTATTTTTCTTCTAACCATTTACTTAATCCAAAATAATAGATGGGGTGATAATATTAAAACAATTAAACATATTAAAATGATACTATGATCATTTAATAGATAACATAGAAATGAAATAAATTCCATATGTTATTAATTTACATGTCTCAATCTATGTTATTAGTGGTCTATTTTCAAACATAAAATTAAATTGGAATTTTATGTTCCCACTATAATGATTCATAATGTGCTTATGAATCCATCAATGCATATACCCCAAAAGTGACATACCAAGTGTGAAGTATATAATAATTATCTTCTAGTAAATTATGATAGATTTAATATCTAATAAACAATTTTTAGGTAATTACCAATATGAATAATTATTCAAAATCCACAACCAATTGTAGTATTAAAGAATTGGAATTTTTTAAACACCAATAAATCTATACATTAAAAAATTTATGGATATTTTATTACATTTATTCATATTCCTATGTATAGTAGTAAGGTTTTTGAAACCAAATCCCCAAAAAAATTAGTCACTTCTTGGATAAGATAGATGATAAAAAATATCAATATTATATCATATTATAGGATTCATTACATAATGATAAACATAATACATTACCAATAGAGACTGACAAATTATGAATTGAGTAATTAGATACCTATCACAATTAAATGAATCATGGGTAGAACTAAATTATTTAAAATATTCATAAACTATCGTTATATTCAACTTATAATATAATAGTGTCTAGGATAATATGTGGACATAATAAGAATATGTTGAGTATTATATAACACTAATGGTATAATTCATGAAAAATCCTTAAACATAATAAATTCTCTATAAGAGGCATGACAAGGTTTCATAAATGGAAAGTGTTTCAAAAACATGATATTTGAGGCATGATGTAAGAAGACATCATCAAAACAAAAAAAAATTTGTAATAAAAAAACATTACATCATAAGAAAAAGTCAAGGTTACCCTCTGAGATAGTATAAAATAGATTTCTTAGGATAACAAACATTACACCATACATGGTAACTAAATATATAAAA
This sequence comes from Viscum album, assembly GCA_963277665.1. Taxonomy (NCBI): domain Eukaryota; kingdom Viridiplantae; phylum Streptophyta; class Magnoliopsida; order Santalales; family Viscaceae; genus Viscum; species Viscum album. Next base: position 1,500,443,008 of record OY728161.1, read on the forward strand.
AAATAAAAATTTAATTATACAAAAATTATAATATTTGGACAACATGTCACATTAAATTGAGGTACATGAATGTTTTTTACACACACACCATTCAACACAAGAATGTGTTTTTTCATTTTTAATATAATGATTATAGGGTGTGGGTTTCATACATGATATTCCTTGATTAATATTTTATTTTTACATGTATTTCATTACCCTTGATCATAAACGGGTATGGTTAAACACAAAAAACAATAATTCTTAAAGATAAAGGGATAATTATGGGCTTATTACAGATATAGATATATTTTCATGGTAGGTTTTAATAATATTTAATGGTGACCTCTCAATACATATACACCATAATGGTAATTATTACATGTGTGGAAACATATAAAAACATGAATAATTGTAAAAAAATTAATAATATGAATAATATACTCAAATAATGATGAATAGGAATATAATCATTTACTTTGAGTGGGTACTTAAAAAATCAAAAGAGAAGCTTATTATGATACTAGGAACAACATTAGAGTAGTAAATTTATGTAGAGGGTGAATAAATTATGTCTCAATATATATTCAGTGACAAAGGGGTAGAGTTTGGGTGTTTATTTATTTCAAAATTTTTTAGAATTCATTATTACGTTATAAACATGGATTTTAGATTCTTATAGATAATATAATCTGAATGTCAAACCTTACCATGGTTTTTTTCAACTATTTACCACAAGGTTGAGTGGAATTATATATTTCAAAAGGAAATAAACCAGAAATATTATAATAATTTCATTGCTGATGTGTAAATCATTGATGTTCATAAATATTTCATTTTACAACCATAAAATATAACATAGTTTTTGGGTGATACATCAATACATTATAATATTTATTACCAATATAGAAAACAATATTTTAAAAGGAAAATATTTATTTGGGTATCACATATTTTTAAAAAAATTATTAATAAGTTTTGGGCCATAATAATCATAAAATATTAAACATATATTTATATAAAATTTATTGTATTCAAAAAATTATCTATTTTAGAAAATTTGAAAAAACATTATAAAATATCACTGTAAGGATATCAAAAATAATATTTATTTTATCAAAATATGTATACATGAATGTGAATTTTAAATATTAAATGAAAATAAATTTTTACTAAAAGATTCTTTTTTAACAAAATAATAATATTTTAACCCAAATAACAATTATAGGGAACCACATTAAATTATATTATCATCTGTGTAGAAATAAATAATATAAAAAAAGTTATATTGAATTAATGAAATATTTATTTTTAATTTCATGAAATTATAAAAATTATGATAATATACTTTAGGTTACATCATATCATAATATAATTTTCATCAACTTTTATATAACTGTATACATAAGTTAATAATGAAAATATGTAATCATAATAATTAGTTATTTAAAAATAAATAATTGAAATTTATACTATTTGAGTAGATATACATAACCCCATATTTCAAAATAGTTTTCCTTAGAGGTATGGTCTGTTGCAGTTACAGTTTGATAGGGGTGTTCAGTTAATATGGTTTTCCCAAATATATTGACCATCTAAAATTTCATAATTAATAGGGTATTTCATGATTCAATGGTTGATTTTCAACTTTTTCTTTGTTTGTGGAATATCCTCGTGATTAAACTCTATCATATGCTCTAATATTTGTGCAATATAGAGTATAGTCCTTCTTGTCAAGGTCATTACTTCATATGACATTTCCATTTTACATTATCATATACAATGATATATATCAATCAAAATTGATAGTGTACAATGACTAAGGTAGTTCAAGTGTTATTATATAACTATATTAATTTATAATGACTATCTTTATTAATAAAATTGAATTTCAATTATAATTTTTCATTTTAATACAGTATTTGATGTTGAAATTATTATTAGGTTCATTTGTGATGATAAAAAAAGGATTTCATGAAATGGAAATGGATTGGGGTGCATGAGTACATTGGTGGGGTGTCTGTGACAATTATTCTAGACTTCTTTAAGGAATATATATCTAAAAGATCATCATCCAACACACAACGAACTATACAATGATATTGTACAATCAATTATTGTGGGTAAACAAGCTACTACCTCCATAAGGGATCATTCATGAGAGAAATATCATATATATTGAAACTAATTGTATAGGGATATGTGGATGAAAAACCCTAATCATTTTTTCATAAGGTCTTCTGATAGATAATTTTATTTCTTATTTTATTTTCACAAATTTTTTCCATTAAAAATATTAAAAGCAATATTTATGATAAATCTATCTTAACATTCCTAATAATTATTATTATTGTTCACCGTATATCATTAATGAATTAAAAGAATTTTTAAGATATTTAATAATGATAAAATCAGTGTTTTTTTAAAATGAAATTTAAATTTAAATATATATATATATATATATATATTTATAAACAAGATTGATAATGATTTATTGATTATATGGTATGCATTTTTTATTGTATGTAGTTTTCTACTGGCCAGTTTTATACTTGTCAATATATATAACATTGTATAAGATTATGGATTAGTTCATGATACCTCACAAATTTATTGAAATTTTAAATTGGATGCAATGTGACTATGTAGTTTTCAACTTCACACTCTAGGGTCTATCTATGTAATTCCTCAAGAAATACATCAATGTATTTCTCGATAATAAATACATACTAAATTTTAAGAATTTGGTCTTCATCATTATATGTTTTTTTCACTTATTATTGATGAATATCATTAAGAAAATTCACTAGGGTTAGATATAGATGATAATGCAATGATTATGTTTCTCCTCTTATGATAAATAATTTTATATCATCCTCCAAAATATTTATTTCTTTCTTTTTGAAATAAAGTTTTTTGTATCAACTTATCAAACCCATACCATACTGAGGATTATGTTTATGTCAAACATATGTATGAAAATGTTCTTGACACTTGTATATTTTAATGAGACACCCATTAAGGGTTTTTACTAACAACACCATTATTATGTTAATAGGGAAATGTGTAATTTATTAGATGACTATGTAGATATAAAAGAGTGTGATGATTTATAATAAAATAATGAATTGAATACATTTTAAGATATTATTATTTTTCTCTATACCACTTAATCTGGCTCTTATATATCAGTTGTAATGGTTTTATAAAAATGTCTATCTCCTCTTTGGCCTCATCAGTAGTTGATTCCCTTGATCCTTGGTGAACACATTTTTCATAGTCCCCAATCTACATGAAATTTTCACACTAAATATAATTGTTTTCCTTCTTCTATTTATATTCACTTGTGTTATGATCCATTTCTCTGCACTTATATAAATTTCTAATTCATTTTTGGTATTTCCCTGGGTAGCACTTTCCATAATTCTCACCTTGTTGAAATGTAATCATATTCTTATCTATATTGATCCCTTTATCTAGTTCTCCAAATGAACTCATATTTTATTGAATCCACTTTAATATGCTGACTCTAGAAAATTTATTATCCATTATTATGAAACACAAAACTATTTGATAATAAGATTAACAAATTGGGAGGTCAGAGCCCTTTTGATTGTAAGACCAAGCCCTTAGATTCAATGGACAGTTGTTTATTCCATCATTTGTTTTCAATCCAGAATATACCTTGATAACCTTGTAAAGGTATATCTATACAATGCAACACATTATTGCTTATTTTTATTTTAAATAAGGAACATTCTATTAATAACAGTTTGTTGCTCATATGGAAAACATTTTTACAAGAATGTTTCATTAAAAGAATCAAATTGCATGAGAACTGTTTCCTCTTACATTATATTATACTAGATCAAAAACCATAATTGAACTACATATCAATTGATACATTAAAATTCATGGGTCAAATTATTATTTCAATACATTATATTTCCTTAAATATCTTCTCCAACGAATCAATTCTTTACTCACCTATAATTGTAACAGTAGTCCCACTAGATTATGGGTGATTTTGTTGCATCAAGAGATCTAACATAGGGGATTCTTGTATTGGAACTAGTTTCTCTATCCATGAAAGTTTATGTTTCGTAACATGATTAGGTTTCCCTAGTTTATCCCTAACCATCTTATTTCTAATACCCTCAATATCTTGTTTCATAGTAGGGAAACACTACTTTTTCCCTGATTATTGATACGGTACATATTTAAATGTTCAATTTATAGACATTGTAATCAAATAAAATTGATCATATAACTGAGAAAAATAATTTTTAATCAAAAATATATATATATAATTAAAATAAATAGAAAAATTAATTAATATCAAATAATATAATCATATATTTGGTTTCTTTGGGATGCTCTTATATACATATCCAAATATTACATATTAGTGTTATGTTACCAAATCTATGTATTCTAATTATAGTTTCCATGGTTTCTACTAAAGATGATTTTGATACCAATTGTAACACAACAACCCCAGAATCCTAGAGATGGTGTCTTAATTTATTACATTTTAATTGATAAATGATTAAAATTCCAATGGACCGAACATTATCACAGTTTTTTAAATCCATATTACAAACATGATACCCATATTATACTGGGAAAATAAAATAGATCATAAAGAAAATAACATCTCATCATCCTTGAAACTCATTTATAGGATTCATATTCTTATCTTGAGTAAAGTAAAATAAAAGAGGTGAGCTAAAATTCTCAGCAATAGTAAGTAGAGTAGAATAAATAATCGATCAATGAAAATAATAATCATATAATTTGAAATAAATTTTCACACATTCTATATAAATATATGGATATGAAAAATCAATATGAAATGGTAAAAAACTGCATCACATAACATTCAATCAATAAACTGAGAATTAAATTCATACATATATAATATCAAAGAAAAAATAACATGAAAAAAATAATAACAACTAGATTATAAATAATTTAGATTCTACATTATAGGAATCCATGTTTCTTATGAACATTTATCTTTTCATTTAATAGCTTTTATAAGACTAATTAATATATCCAATAAAAACCAATCTGATTTAGTCAACTAATTCATCTCAAGAGAATAATATACAATGAAAGGATTACATTAAACAATACACAACCCATGTATTACTATTTCTCTTTAGTCCTTCTATATCTAATGTAAAACTTTGTTAATAAACAATTTTCCTTATCCTCAACTATCCAAATTGAATAAATTATACATATTTATAAAAATAACACTTTTTAATAAAATTACATTCAATGTAAACACAGTACGTAAAAATAAAATATGGTTTAGGAAATAATAATATCCATCAAAAAAGAATATTTATATTTCATATAAAATAACGTTAAAATAAAAAAAATGTACATAATGAAGTGATAGTTACAAGATAAGGTTAAAAATCACAAAATAATGTGATATTTCTATGATAACATTTTCCCCATGGTAATTTACAAATAAAAAACCCTTGGATGGGTTATTTTAAATTGAATCATAAAATAATGTGATTTAAGAGTAAATAATTTATTAATTTACAATGTTTAAATATATAGAACACATAAAATAAGTATGTTTTGAATATGACTTTTATCACACAGATGTCAAAAGTGATATGAAAATCATTTACCACCACATCATTTTATTGTTGAAATATAATTATCCTATTTTATAATCACTTTATTCATGTTATTAACTTATACTTGAACAACAAAAATATATATGATATCATGTATAGTCCAATTATAAAATAATATGAAATGATCTCTAGTAATATCATATAATTTTCATCATTCCGTGAGTTAGTTTCCCTCTTTTTCAAGTATATTGTGACTTGTTATTTTTGTTCCCATTAATTATATCATGATTTCATCATATATAAAATATAAGTAATGATTTAAATTTCATATATGTTCATTATATATTTATTTATAACAATCCATTAATTTTGGAGATATAAAATGAAATTTATTGTTCATGGAGATAGTACACCGTACGTATGCATGAAATCTACATGAATTTCATTATTGTATTAAAAGTATGAAATATAAAATATTTTTTTATATATTATAATTCCATTTTCATACTTTTTTCTTATATATACCATGTTTTTATTAAAAATATATGTAATACATTCCAATTATATCTTGAACTAGTCACATTGCTTCGATGTGGAGGAAGTACAAACATCGACAAACGAACATTTCATATTCATGAAAATTAGAAAGCATAATTTTATGTGTTATATAAAAATTAATGATGCATAAATTTACTTAAAATATGATTTAAATAATATATAAACTATAAATCCATCATTATTCAAACAATGTATTTAGTTTATGGAAATATATATGACATCAGTTCACAAGGCGGCAATCCACCATACACACGAATGATGATTTTGTATACCATTTGATTTATGTGTGTGAATTTATAGATCAAATTATTAGAATAATATCATATAATAATATTAAATATATAGAGTTTATTATTTATCAATGATATAAATTTAATTTAATGTGGGAGAAGTAAATGTAACAAAAGTGATCGTTGACTTACATTACTTTATATTTGGGTAACTCCATTTAGTTTATACCAAAATAAATCCTTGGATATCTTCCATCCTAATGTGATAATTATGAGATTATTAGTGGGATGAATATATCTTTTTTGGGAAGATTATGTACCACAAAAACTTCTTGAGTTATGATAATATGTGGGAGGGGTGAGTGCCTTATTATAGATGCAGAGGTGTGACATTCCTGTAAATTTTTAATGGAATTCCTAGAACATTTTTTCCACATCATGTAGATCCAATAGTTAATTAAATTCAATCCATGGGATGATATGATCAAAATATATCCATCATTTGGATTTTATTAAATTTTCTAGGTGATTTGGGCCCTTTTGTTTGTGTTTTAGTCCCATGATAGGATGTTTTTCTCAAAAATAGTGTAATTAATATTTATTACATTCACTAATAATTATTTTCAATAACTAGGTTGACCATATTGTATATTATAATTCTTTTTAATTACAAATATTTTAATCTGTTTTCCCATATTCTAATCATATAATTTAATTAAAATAATTAAAATCTAATCCCATAGATGGGATGAAAATTTGTGTTTTTAAAATAAAATGATCAAAAGATCGCAATGTTTTTATGTATAAATTTAGTGAACAAACAATTAAAATGGATAAAATTGTAATAATATAATTAATATTTAAATAATTAAAAAATAAAACTGATAAATAATATATTATATCATTGTCAATTATATTGACAAATAAGTTATTTTCAAATAATATTCATTATATTATACTATTCATTTAAAAATGACTCATTTAAGTGAAATAATAAAAATTAAAATGAACCAAATCATGAAAATAAACATTTAAATAACAATTTTAGTTTATTATATTAAAATTATAGTAGTTTTAAAATTTATATTTAAAATAGGTGGGGAATTAAAATAAGGTAAAAAATTATTTATAAAAATATAAATTTTTCTATGTACATTTAGGTTTGTTAATATCATATACATATAAAGTATATTGAAAATATTCTGTTATATTTTTTGGAAATATAACTTAGAAATGATCCATATAAATCCTCTAGATAATTTTATGTTTAAATACATAAGAAAAACATGACAAAATACATTTTTTTAAAAACATTGTGTAGTGTGCATTGAATGCAATCAAAATAATTTATTTTTTAATAAAAGGAATATATTAAATTTTTTGGGGTGATGCATTAATATATATATTGTTTTCCATGAATCTATTATGTAGTATAGGTGTATTGGGACCATAGAATTAATATATATTAGAAATATTACTATATATTTATTCACATGTGATCATCATTTAGATTTAAATGGTTGTTTCCACTTAAAGGGACATGATATTGAAAATAAAATTAAACGTTTTGTTCCAAAAAAATGGAGTATACCCTAGGAAGGATATAATGTTAATCGGTGTCATATTTTTTATTGATTTGGGCATTTGAAGGTGCGTTGAGTAGATTAATTAATTCATTTAATTAATATATTTTAATTACTATAATCGTAAGACTATATATATAAAAATAATGATATTGATAATAATGATAAATTGAAACATAATGTTGGTAGTATTTTAGTGGTGTATGGGAATTCGATATTGGAATTGAAAACTAGAGGGTTCTAATAGAATACCAGATCACAATGAATAGGGTGGAAGAAAATAAATGCAATAGATATGGTTCATCCAAATTAATGAACTATATCATCAGCAACGACTGATCCATAATTGGGGAATGAATTTTTTTGAAAAATAATTTATTTGATATGATTGATTTCTTATCATGTCAATTGTTAAATCCATGATTACATTCCTTTTTCATGAGAATTATTATAAATATAATTTTTTAACCAATTAATATTTTAGTTATAATTATTTATCCAATAATGTATAGGTTGAATATTTTTATATTGACCATCATGGATTTGAATTTTGGGTTGATGGATATTTTGATTTTTTTTATTTGGCTATTTAGAATATTCTTGATGAATTCCCCCATTGACAATCAAACTTCTAATTTTTATCTATTAGAGTCTGGGAATCGATGGCATCGATGGTTACTTTGATTTCTACATATTCGTATTATGAAATTTGTTAAAACGAGAAAAACATAGTGTATATTATATCTACATTATGAAACATGATTTTTAGAAAAAACCCATACACAAAAGCAAGTATGTCAGAGGAACACATACCATATAGTCCCTATTCTGCATTGTCTAGGATTTCAAGTATAAAAAATATCACTCTTCGAGTATTGGGAAATAACGAATATGTAAACTAGCACTAGAAATTTACGTGTTCTCTTGGATCACATTCAAATATTTATAGACATGAATAAGGGGCTCAATATAGTAAACATGTATGGTTAATTACTCAATCATGGATTGGGAATATGGTCCTGACTAGTGTACACCACCATGGTTCTGGAGGGTGTGATTAGGATTATGAAAGCCAATAAATGACATATACCACTAATACATGCCATTGAGTCTATCTTGTATTCCCTATCTGTGTCCTAAGGAGAACAATCCTAGGTAATGGGGTGAGTTCCAATGTTGTATGTCCCCACATACATGTCATGTTACCCAACATACATGCCATGTACTTATCTAATTAATTTCTATAATCCCCATCAATTCATTCATCTCAATAATGTTTTCCCATAATATTAATATCCTTTGTACCATTTTATTTTATAAGTAGTATTTTATTGTAGATCTTGTAGTGGATTTTGAGATATGATCTTCTGTATTAAGATTATGGTGGTTCTTTTAGATAAGAGTGACCGATATTAGTTATCAAACATGATCTTTATATTGATGTTGTGGTCTACAATTTATCCTTAACAGAAGTGTGAATAAACCCCATTCTATGTATATAGGTTTAGTTCCACCCCTAATATCACCATGTCATAGTTTTTTTACATATTATGTGACACTAAACTATTCAACAATGGTTAGTTTCATCTACCTATCTTAAGGAACTACATTTCATTCTAGGGAAATCTTCCCCTACATATTTACTGGAAATCCCTATAAAATTAACACATGTGTATTTTAACTACAATGTTTCCTAACCCACCCCATACAACTTCAAGGAAAGGGTCATGAAACATTTTATTTTCACCGACTAACGTATTTGGGATTATACCCTCTATCAACCTAGTGGAACCCCACTATTGACGTACCAGGTTTTGTGCCCACAATTAGATATTGTTACCATTAACTTCACAACCTAGTGGCTAGGTGTCAGTCCCCAAACAACTTCATTTATGGACACTCATGAATCTAGGAATAAATTATGGACCTTTATAGATATCATATACTAATCATCCATTATTGGTTTATGAATATGGGAATCCCCTTTCTCTCCCCCTTGGGTTTCTTTGTGATTCTTTGTGCGTGTTAGGTTTAGATGACTTCATTTTTATCAAAATCTAGATAATTTAATGGGATTTATTGTACCCTAATATGTTTGAATATAATTGAAACTACATGGGATCTCTTCTTTTAATGTAAAATTATATTTATATGAAAGAATATCACAATTTAGTAGGTTGTTCATACGAATACATTGATGTAATGCACTACTGGAAATCGAGCCTATACCTAAACATTTTTTCCCAAAGGTTTAGCAAACCAATTGGGTAAAAGAATCTACACCAACGGTTCTAGTAAACCATTGGCCTAGGATATTTTATGTTGGGTTTTCCCGACGGTTTACGAAACCCATTGGGAAAGAGAACTATTACCCACATTTTTTATTAGCCTTTGTTAAAAATTATACCCAATTTAGGGTTCCCTCCCCCGTGAAATTTCTTCCCCACACACTCCTCCCCTCCCCAGCCTCAACCTCCTCCCGACCCCTGCCTCTGCCTCCACCTCTACCTCCGGGCCCCCTTCCATGTCCTCCGGTGATGTTCTTCATCCCCTCTCGGCTCCTTCTCTGATGATGACATCCCCCTCCCTTATCATCTCCCAGCGACATTCCCCCCTCTCCTCTCATCTCCCTCTCTTGGCGACATCAACCTCCCCTCTTGGCTCAATATCACCCTTCGGCGTCCCCCAACCCCCTCTCCAGTCACTCGCATGACCCCCCCCCCCCATGGAAGAAAACCCTACGGGATGGCCCCCTCTCTCGTCTCCCTCACCTTCCAACTGGACAATAATATTATCGGGGTCAACCCCTACCCCCAAGAGCTAGAGGTAAATCTTTTAAAAATCAATGTGTTTGACTGGCCATATGAGGTTGATATGACCTTTCCGGACATCTAATATATTGGATTCTGTTTTTGTGTATATTTATTTGATTAATTTTTTACGTTTTAGGTTTAATCCTAATTTTCCATTTTTGAATTTGTTTTTATAGTCTGGATGGCAAAAATTTTCCATATTTTAATTATTCACGGGTCTAGCTCAACCATGTTATTTTTTTGCTCGTTTAAATGTGAAATAATGGTTTAGTTGTTCCCTTAATTCTTGTAATTTAAATAGATGTATCATGGATACTACATGTGATGATATTTATTTCATTATGCGAATCTATTGGACTGTAAATAGAGAAAAATGTTATTATAAGTTTAGTAGGCATTTGAAAATGTGCAAAAATTTTGTTCAAAAATCAACATAATGAGTTCTGGGAGGCATGTTTTCAAGAGACTATTGGTTAAAAGATGAAAATTTTATTAGTTTGGTTATATTTTATATATATTAAATCCAACGGTGGTGAAAATGAATCATTGTAACTCATTAAACGGCATAATTATGAAATTAGACATTTTGGTGTGGTAGGAGAGGGAGGGGGGATGAAATGCCACTGACTTCAACCGAATTATAGACATAAATGGAAATGGGTAGGTTGTTATGTCTGGTGTTTTACAAATTTCTGAATAGGTATGTAATGGGGCTTGGTACATATCAATAGTTTGGGCTGGGTCCCGGTCCAAGCCTATTAAAAAAATTTAAATGTAATAAATAAAATAATTTAACAATAATAAATATAGTAAAATTACAATTCATAAAAAAATAAGATTGAAAATGATTACCAATTGGGATAGGCCAAGCTTGGACTGGGTATGGGTTTTGTCTAGCTTTATTGGGCCTTCACTAGTTTGAGTCTGGCCCAAAACACTACATGGGTTGGGCCCACTGTATGAAATATGTCTCAGAGACTGTCCAGGTCCACGCCAGGCATCAGACCATTTTAACACCTCTATTGATTTTGACAACTACGTTTTTATATTATTTTTTTACATTCAAGAGTATTTTTTGTCTCTAAACATTGTGTTATTACATTAATGTTACTTTAAATATGACATTTAAATACACATTGCGATGATACATTTTTTCCAATCCCCAACACAGAAACCACTTTCTATGCAATTATTTTACATTATAACAACATCAAAAATTAGTATGATGGGGTGTTGAGACTGATAATTATTTTATTGATATATCTATTAATTTTTTTGGAATGAATTATAGAACGAGTTCAAAATTGAACGGGGAATGGTGGATACTAGCAGTATTACTATTTAAGACACAAGGGCAATCTATGCCGAATTCCATTTTATGATGCATCAGTTATTATTCACCAAAGTAGTCAATCTCGGATCGTGGTGCAATGGAGAGGGGTTCTAGCAGGGTTATGTGCACAATATTAAACTCAATAATGTCTCATAGGTTCATATTCAATGTATGAGTTTACTAGTATGGTGTTTCAAAAAACATTCTATATAAAGAAAATAATGAAAATTGAAGAGAATATTAAATGGAACTATTTCCACCTTGATTGAAGGAACATGATTAAACCCATGGGGTAGTGTGGTTGTTATATATTGGGTGGTGACATGTATTGTCAAAGGATATATGATTATTTTTGTTTAGTTTTTATTTTATTTTCTTTATCGCATTGGCCACATAGATACTTTACTTCTTTCTACAGATAGAGGGTAGTGATGTTATCCTGACTAGTTGTTATAGATCACTTGTATAATGTAATACCATGAGTTTTGACTGTGAGGAAACATTGTAAGGTAGAGGAGCCTTGGGTTATTCCATGAGATAGATTTGTTTTCTATAACAATGTGTGGGATCATTTCTAGAGTATGTTGGAGGAATGAAATAAACCCAAGTGTCTCCATGAGATAGAATAATAACCCCAAGTGTCTCCAAGTGTCTCCATACATCATATAATCCTCATATGGGATGACCACTCACCCAATCCTATCAAACCTATCCTAGTCTATCATCTCAGTCAAATAGTCTAGACTCATCTATCAATGTTTATCACATGCCTTGATGCACATCTCATCACCCAACTAGACAAAGAGGATTATTCAACTTATGATTGACCTAGTCACAAAAGAACACCATGTCGAACCCATCTACATTATATTCTCAATAATCCGGCCAAGAAACTCATCAAAATCATTTATTACAACCCAACCCCACTAACTAGGTTCTATCCTAAGTTATATCACATCAAGCCTCTTGGAATTATAATGTCAGTATGTCTGACAATACCCAATACCCACACTAGCATCTCATCCTTCATCACCTTAGTTGAACTCTTGAATAATAAACTAGAGTAAAAAAATCCATAATGCATTTTATATACTTAGAGGGACAATCCAACTCTAAGAACCTACCATGATTCCAATCCATCCTCATTAGTATTTCCTCATCAAATGCTAGATGTTCAATTGCTACACCTATCATTCTAAGCCCCATTCCTCTTAGTAATATTTTACTTGATCTAAATCCCCATCATTAGTGACATAAATCACATTAATGAACATAAATGTAATCTAAACCCTACATTCCATGAATTATTCATGTGGATAGGCACCATTGCAACAGGTTCATAACTAAAAACATAAATAGCAATGCCAAATACATGCATCATTTCTAAATAAATATCTCAAGTGTAAAAAAAAGAATAATAAGACCTCATCCGTTGTATCAAACTAAACCAAAATAAGTTGAAACTCATGCAAAATTGATTATATACCATTAATAGGAAGAGTAATTGTTAATTAATAGAAAGTACTATTTGATAGTATTATTTTGAAACATTGATATATTTCCCATTTGCTTGTACGAACATGATTTAACGCATGGGGTGTTGTGGTACTAATATGTTGGGAAGTGGCAGGTATAGTCACAGGGGACATGCATGTTTTAGTGCAATTTTCATTTTATGTTATTTATCACATAGGTCACATATATCATTGACGACATTCTATAGAAAGAGGATAGTTATATTCTCTGAAGGGTGCCATAAGGAGTTTAGATTGATTTAATCCACCGGCAATGTTACAAGTAAATATTTTATGTTTAATACTTGTATCATACATCATATATTTGGAGATTTAGTGTTCATTACTCCATATCAAGTTTTTGGTAGGGTGTTGGATCATTTCATGTGGATTCAGGTGCATTTGGTTCTCCACTACCAATCTATCTAATGCTTAAATTCCATTGGTTGGATTCACACTGGTTATGTAGCTTCCTTCTTGTATTTTAAGGTTCATAAAATCATTTATGTACTGCATTGATCCCTAATCGTTGGTTTCATGTTGCCAAATCAAGGGCGAATCTCTGGTGTGTGCATATATAAGTAAGTATAAGTATGTGGGATCCCCCGTTATGTGTATATTCACCATGGGCAGTGATTATGCACGTATGGGGATAGGTATGCCAATGAATATAAATATAAATGCAAACACAGGTGAGTGGAGACTGATATATGAATACAAGCATATGTGCAAGGATCCCCTTGACCATGCTCATGGCCATGCGATTTGTGCATAGGGGCTAGGTGTCTTTGTATGTGTGTGAAGGTGCGTATTCCAAGTAGAGGGGCAACAAATTTTAGTTAGAAATATCCAAGAGCCGATGTGGACGGCTTGGTTACACCTTGAGGTATAGTCCCTCTCATATCCTCATTAATTTAAGAATTCTTTAAATTAAATTAAGACTCTATCTTAAGTATTCTTAATTATATTGAATTAAATATATTGAATAAGTGTTTTTTAATATAATTGTTTCATTTGATAAATAAAGTCTTGTTTTTATATTAAAACCCCTCCAACGGAGGTGTGATGTCTTCTAAAACTCACCGTGATAGGTTGGGGTGTATGATTCTTTTTCATCATTTTATTTCCCTTTAGACATTGAGTCATTATGCCGCTCACTACAACCTTCCAATGGTCCCTTGATATAACATATTAAATAGTTTATTTGTTCTATCATGTCAATTGTGAACTTATCATATGGAGAAACCCATTCTGGTTGTTTTCCTAGCCTCTTGGCCACCCCTTTGGGTGTTTACCCAATCCTATATATCTAAAACCACTTCTAGTGTCATTGTTTAACACCTATCAGGCATATAGTGCTCCCCACCATATGATTCATCTTAATAATGTTTGGGGTTTTTCCCTGGCCTCGATGAAAATATAATTTTTTAAATATATGAATTATCTCATAAGATTTAAGTTGCATCCTGAGATGTTAAAATGTACTTAAATTCAATTTTTCTAAAGGTGATTAAGTTTTATTAATAGAGTTCCAAGGAATACATACACCATTGATAAGTAATGCACCAGCATAATTTGACTCTCAATCAGTAGTTTCAACTACCTAGCAAAACTTTTAAAAACAACGAATATAAAATATATATCTTTATCATACCACAATCCACAATAAGGAGTCTGTTTGTTATAACATTAGATCATTTTATATAATGTGAAGGACAACTACATAGGATTTATTTGGAATCCTAGCTGGATGATGCTACCCCGCGGATGTCACTGGACCGGACCAACACACCGTGGCCACACCGTGGTCACGCCGCGGTCATGCCACTATAATGTCGTGATTTGGCCATGCTCCAGGATGACACCCTGTGGCGGTTCACAGTCCTATCAGAATTTGATGTATGATACCTTGATAGAGTTTTATATATTGACAACCCATAATTAATGGGGAGGGAGGTGATATCTAGAATGTTTCCCCACTTCCACCAGATCTGTTCGCTCCAGGATGAAAGAGGAAACCCCATAGATGTCACTGGACTAGGCCAACACACCGCGTTCAAGCCGCAGTCATGCCACCGTCCCGCCGCAGTCACTCTGCGGTCACGCCACTGTCACGCTGTAGTCATTCCACGGTCACGATGCAGTAATGTTGTGATTTGGCCCTCCTCCAGGACGACACCCTGCGGTGTTTTGCAGTCCTATTGGAATTCTATGTATGATACCTAGATATAGTTTTAGTTACATTACCCACCCAAAGTTAATGGGGTAGGAGGAGACAACTGGAATGTTTCCCCACCTCTTATTGCTTCCTTAGATACTGGATGGAATATGATACCCCGTGGATGTCGCTAGACCGGGACAACATGCCGCTGTCTCTCGGCGGTCACGATGCGGTAATGTCGTGATTTGGCCATGCTCCAGGACGACACCCTACGGAGGTTCACAGTCCTTTCAGAATTTTGTGTATGATGCCTGGATAGAGTATTAGATACATTACCCAACCATAGTTAATGGGTAGGGAGGTGACGACATGATTGTTTCCCCACCTCCTCCCGCTCCCTTCGCTCCTGGCCAGAAGCTGTTGCCCCATGAATGTCGCTGCACCTGGCAAACAAACCGTGGTCACGCCGCGGTCACACCGTGGTAGTGCTGTGATTTGGATTTCACCAGGAAGACAACTCACAATAGTTCATAGTGCTATCAGAATTCTATGTATGATGCCAAGATGGAGTTTTATATACATTACCCACCCTCCTTCTAGGACCTCGGATAGCCCCCCACCCCCCTACCTGGACCCCGGACCACCCCCCAGACAACCCCCCATTGATCCACCCCACGATCCTATATAGAGCCTAGACATCACCTCAGACAGCCCCCTAACCATCCTCCCTGGAAACTGGATCCCAATCTAATATCTCTTCAATATTCACCCTAAATCCCAACGGAAAGCACAATTTTAGACCTTTGAAGTAAGATGAGAGAAGAGTGAAAACACTTTTTGAAAAAAGGAAGCAAGGAGATGATTAGAATCACCTGGATATTCAATCCGAACTTGAAAGCAATCAAAATGCCCAAGTGTTGTGTATGAGTCAACCCCATCTCAAACTGAGGCACAGTTTTGTAAGCACCACTAAATGTGTCTCACTTTTATTTGAAATGTACAACATTTTAAATGAAAACATAAATTGACATACAAAAAACCATTCAAATGTATTAATATTGTGTTGATACTTTATCAAAAAGATCCATGAGTCATTTATGATGTGTACAAGTCAACTCCGCATCAATCTGGGGCATGGTGTGGCTGATAAAACCCAATGTGTTTCACTTT
The DNA here is from genome assembly GCA_963277665.1 of Viscum album. Lineage (NCBI taxonomy): Eukaryota > Viridiplantae > Streptophyta > Magnoliopsida > Santalales > Viscaceae > Viscum > Viscum album. The sequence continues at coordinate 1,500,459,952 of OY728161.1, forward strand.
TATATGAAATGGACAACAATTTAAGTGAAAAAAAATTGGCATATGAAAAACTGACCCAAAAATTAGGATTCTATTGATACATTAGGAAAACTATTAATGGGTCATTTTTTAATTTTAATAGTCAACCCCTCCTCAATTAGAGGCACGATGTGGCTGGTAACACTCTATGTGTCCAACTTTTATAATAAATGGACAAAATTTTAAGTGAAAATAATAATTGCGATACGGAAAACCAAAAAAAATGCATTTGGATTGTGTTGATACTTCAAAAAAACAATACATGGATCATTTTTAATGTGTACGAGTCAACCCCGCCCCAATCCAGGGCACGGTATAACTGGTATCACTCCAAGTGAATGACTTTTGTTTAAAATGAAAATCATTTTAAGTGAAAACAACAACTAACATACAAAAAACTGACCAAACACATTCAGATTCTATTGAAACATTAGGAAAATAATACATGGGTAATATGTGACATGTACAAGTCATCCCCACCTCAATTCAAAGTATGGTGTGTCTGGAACCACTCAAAGTGTCTCTCTTTTGTTTAAAATGAACATCATTTAATGTGAAAACAAAAACTACCTTATGTAAAACAAACTAAATGCTTTCAGATTCAATTGATAAATTATGAAAATGATCCATTGGTCTTTTGTGTCATGTATGTGTCAAAACCGCCTCAATAAAAGGAACGGTGTGTCTGGTACCACGCAAAGTGTATTTTTTTGTTTAAAATGGATACGTTTTTAAGTAAAAACAAATGGCATACGGAAAACCATCGTAACAGATTAGTATTGTGTTGGTACATTAAGAAAATAGTCCATTGGTCATTTGTGACATGTATGAGTCAACCTCAATTCCATCTAAGGTGTGGTGTGGTTGTATGAGTGGAGTTTTATTGTGGTGGTACATTGTGTTTTGTGGTTATTTCGGTGGGAATGTTTGGATGGTTGTAGAAATTTTGCAATAATAATATCCATGAAAGGTATATCGTGGTATGGTTGTTCGGTCAACATTTTTTTATCATGTTTTGTGTTTTGATTCTCTATAGATGTTATAATATGATAGTTATCTGATGTAATGGTTTGTAACTTCTATGTTTATAACTCTATGGGTATTTTTTGTTGTAATTTATTGACGGAGAGTCTCAGAGAGTTTGGAGATGTTTGGTTTCTAAGGGCTATAAAATTGGGGATTAATCATTGTGTAAGAAAATTTCAAGGTATGAAATTTAGTTTCACGACTTGTTTAAGAAGATTCATGATGTGTAAGTATTTTACAGAGCATGAAAGAGGGTTTTAGGACCAATAATTTTTTATTGTTAAAAATAAATAACAAAGTGAATAGGTGATGTGTTTTTTGGTGGATACTAAACCCCCAGAATTACATGATATGAAAGGGTATTACACATCTTGTATTTCCCCAATAATGTCTAATATTAATAACTATTCTTAGATGAACATTTATTTCTTTGTTTGTTTTTCATTTTTCCTCTCTTTTTGAGATAACCCTAGGCTCCCTTAGGCATCCTTCAATCCCTTCATTATTCCTACTTGATCTGTTGACCCAGGTGGTTGCTCATCAGTGATATGTGGTTGGTAAGTGGTTTGTTTCCCCCTTATTGGTTGTTTTTTTCTATTCTTATATTTGGGATCTATTGAGTTTGTGTTTATTTTGTTTTTTTGGGGGCTTTGTATTTATTTTAAATATATCCATGATATGATATAGGTTGATTTATAGTTTTCATATTGTGGATGTGGTTTTCAGACATTATTCTTCAGCCTTTGGTGCTTAATAATTGGAAGTCACCTTTGAGGTAGGATTCCCATCATTTCTCTCTACTCTTCATTTTGTGGGAGGGGGTTTCATTTTATTATATGTGAATCCTGGTTTTTCGATCCTAAATAAAGAAAAAGAATCAGTTATTAATGATTTATTTATTAATGGGGTTTGAATATATTTCTTTTGAAAGATTTGATATTAATTTTTATATTTTTATTATTCAATATTGTTTCCATGATGAAAATTATGTCCTTTAGTCGATTTTTTTACACTAGATACATATAATTTGGTTGTTTCGTTGTTCGTATGTGTTTTTATCACCCTAAAATGAAATATTGGATAACCATATAAACATGGATGTTGAATTAGTTTCACCAAGATTTTCCTTTTTGTGATATCACCCCGAAGATAAATAGTGGATTGTTGAAAATTTTCTTATAAACATGTAAAATATTTTTATTTGTGGATATTATGTGTGGGGAATGTGGATGGAATATGGTTGTATAGTGGGTATGTAATGGTCATGGTGTCATTATACATAAAGGATGAAGAATTTGTTGTGCTATGTTATATGGTTGTATTTGGTAATGTGTTGGGGGTTAGTTTTGGTTAGTATGGTGGTTGGGGCAGTATGAAATTGTAGAAGAAAAATGGAGATTAGTATGGGTGATTCACCATTAATAACATGTGAAAAGTATCACCCCAAATTTTGAGATCGATATATGATATATCATGATGGGGTTTTAAAAGGATATGGCATGGATCGATGTGAATTTAATGTAGAGATTCCATAATTTAACAGGCTCTTCACCATTAGAAGTGATTTTTTTGTATTTGTAGTTGTTCTATAACTATTTAGATTTACATTTAATATATACATTGGAGGATTTTTTTTGGATGTTTTCTATTTTACACATTCATGTGGGATTTTTTGTATTTATTTTTATTATGTCTTGGAGTTTCATCTGGATGATCCATCATATCTCATGATATTTTTCCCTTTTAAATTGAAATGCCTTCCATATGTGGAGATATGTACACCCTTGATGTTAGTCCCTAACTTGGGGACTAATAGAGGTGATACATATGGGTCATTATCTATGTCACCCGCATTATAGTAATTTTGATGGGATGGGGTCATGATTGGTGAGGTGGTGGTTTTTTTCCTATTCTTTTGTGAAGGTGATGAGATATATTTTCAAACCATGTTATTTGGGTGATGTGGTGGGGGTTGGTTTGGAAATTTTTTTGGGTAGAGAGATTGATTTCTATTTTGGTCATTCTTTTGAGGAGACAAGGTGATGATATGATTGGGACTATATGTTACATGTGATCTATTGTTGAATTTTTCTATATTCCTAGGAGGTGGTTGGATAACAGATTAATATTGTTTTAAATTGATTTAGTTGTATTAGTTAATTGGATTGAAATGACAAATGAATAAAAATAATGGTTTGTTATATCAAATTTGCAAAAAATTTAATACTGAGATGAACGAGATGGATAATTGTATTGGGAGGAACTGTGAAATAGGGATTGAGATTTCTGTGGTGTAATTCATTTAGATTTTATAGCTATGAAGGGGTTATTGTGAATTTTTCAGTGTCATTTTGTAAAAAAATGTTTCCCTTGTGTGTAGCTATATTTATATACATTTATATTTATTGATATTTCATTATTCACCACACCCACATTAGTAACTATATAATGACACACAAAAATTAACAACGTGGGGTTTTTCCTAACATATCAATAATGATGATTGATGGATGGATACACTATAACTTTTATTCTCCCTTACATATGAGAATATATGCATAGGTTTTGATGGTATGAGGTATAATAGAGAACTAGTGATGAACAAGATTCCTTTTAGTGATATGTGACGTGAGGGTGTTGTGGGGTGGCGACACAAGTCTATTCTGGATAGAGGTGGTATGACCTCATTGGGGGTGGTATGTAGTGGTGGTCCTGGAATAGAAGGGTTGGGGAATGAGGTTTATGTCCACCATTTTCAGGACACCATAAAACCTCAGAAGTGGTTTTGTGGTGATAACAATTATTTTCAACCGATATGTGGTGTTAATATGTTGTGGGGTTGTATCCTATGTGTTTGTAGGAATAATGTGATGTGATCATGTTGTAGGTCAGTGGTATATTCTAATAGGATGATATATGAGTGCTAGAATATATAAATTTTGGTTACGATGTAATAAAATAAGTGGGAATTTGGTTAAGGGTAAACATAAATGATATGAGTATAATTTTTTTAAATATTTCACATTAGTTATTATTTCAGTGTGAATTGTTGAGGATCAGATGTGTAATTGACCTATATTGATGCCATTTGGTTTTTCCAGTTACTCATGGGAGCATTAGTGTCCTTCATTCATATAATCATGAGAGACATTGGGTACCTTATTGAGTATTCCAATATTCTCCCCCTATGTATAGAATATAATTTTTAGGTTTCTTATGGGATTATATGTATCATGATAGATAGAAATAGGTCAGCCAATTTTTGATTGTTGTTGTCTCAATTCTTTACCTTTTCCTATTGGTATTAACATTTAGATATTGTATTTTTTATTTTTATTTACACATTATTGAATTTATGATTTTGTATCATTATATATAATGTTATATATTTACATGTGGATGATTCATTATATCTCACAATTCTATATTATTATAGAGTGTATGGCCTCCCATTTAATGATATTTTTATACAAAACATCCTAGAGGCTATTAAAGGGACTACTATAGTGAGGAATTGGGGGTCATCATCTCACTCCCTAAATTGTGTTATTAATTTTGGGATGGTGTATTAAATGTTAGTATCATTCTATAGTTCATAAAATTTTAATTGAAAGAATAATTAGTCGATTTACGCTTTTTGTGGTAATAAAAATAACTATGGTTTCTAATCATATTGAATGAAAATAAAAGATAAGTATCTATCATATTTGGAAAAAGTGATTTCAAATATGGAAATCATTAATTAAAATGAAAAACATACAAATAGAAGAATATAATTTAATATATAAATAGAAAAACATAATGAAATAAATTATTTCCAAAAAATACAATTTTATATAAAATATTATTAAACTAAAGTAATGATTAAAATTTATTAAAAATATAATAGGATTCTTTTAAAAAAAGAATCTAATTAAACATTAAATGTTAACTATAAAAGAAATTATTTGTCACATAATCAAAAATGAATATAATTTTTTAAAAAGAAACAATTTTTACTATTTTAAAAAAAGTAGAATGTTCTCAAAAATATATCTTATGAAAATTAAAACAGAATGAATTCAAAAAATGAATTAATTTTTTTTGAAATTATATTTCTAAAATTTTAAAATTAATATTTTATATAAAATACTATAATTAATTAAATCCCATTTGGGTTATAAGTAACTCTTTTTTAACATGGATGAACAAATAATAAAATATTTTTTTAATTAATATATCTCTAATATAATTCAACAACGAATACTTATATTGATTGAAAATGGTTTATTGTAACACTAATAAGTTTCCATAAAACACATAGAGATTCATTATCAATAACACATACATGCATCTGATCTCTTCCTCTATCATTATGAAAATAATAAAAATAAAATGAGATTATCTAACATGTTTATCAGTATTCCCCCAAATAAAATCGTTTTCACTAGAAGGGAATGGTAAAACCAAATTGATTTATATAGATAATTTGTCTCATTTTCCCATAAAACTTAGAAAATTTGGAAACAAAAAAAACTGGAATATTGTTCCTTGCTTTAATATTCTACCATGTAAGTAATAATGTCATGAATTTTTCAATTGAATACCTCATCTTAATCCCTTGAATCTCTTATATTGGATCATGATACATCATGGAATTCTAATTCCATATGATCAAAATATAATATGGTAAACTATGTACTAGATCCTCAATCATAGGTATCAGAATGACCATCATTCCTTAGAAAACCAAGCACCATTATGATACAACAAAGAAACACCGAAAAACTCTCCACCATTAAGTATTTTAATGAAAAACAAAATATTGCCCCTACAAATTATTAATATTAATCCAATAATTATATTATGGTATATATTCTATATAATATATGAAAATAATCTGATTAACATATTAAAATTCCAGAAAATTTAAATAAATAATCTCATCAGAAACTAGTCTTTAACTTATTCCATTAAGGAGTGAATCTAAAATATGTTTCTCAACAAATCGACAACCACAATAATGTTTATAATTGTATATAAAATATAAAAAAAAATCATACGATTTTCACAATAGTATAAATATGACATGTTCATATACCTATGAGTAAAAATTTTGTTTATGATTATATGAACTAAATATATATTATATCACCCCCAACTAGATATTAACAACAAGTGTTCAGGGGTTGTATAATAATAGCGAACCAATGGTCATGGGTAGGATATTTCATCACATATTGGAGTAACTGGAATTATCATTAAAAAATCACGTACTTATATTATATTAATAGTTATATCAATCTCATATATGAGGAACCATAGAAGACATCATAGAATAAATATGGTTTATGATGATGAAAAAATGTTTCAAAATCAAACTCAACAAAAATTCATAAATACATTTAATAATTATGCTCTTTAGTTTATGAAAATACATAAATAACCCTAGTGACATTTCATCAGAGATGTAAGTGACGTTTCCTTTCACAATTATATACATACACCCAAAATAAATATAATACAACTCATATTTAATAATATTCAATGATTACTGACACGTGAAATTTTATCACCCTAATAGTTTGGAATAACTTTGGAAAAATTTCTTAAGGGACACATCTGTTTCAATAAAACATATGTAAATATAAATCTCATCAAAAGGTTTTAAAAAACATAGAAGTAAAAACATGTATCATTTTTACCTAAATATTTATAATCATCTAGATTACAATGTATAATACATGCACGAATTCAATTATATACATAGAATTTATAAAATGATAAACATGAAAAAAACTATTCAAGAATAAAACCATGTTTCACTTCTACCATCAGTCACCACTATCCCAACTAACCATTAAGATGACATCATCCTAGAAAAAGTAGTGATACACCTGATGATTATTCCTTTACATATACATTTTCAAACCATATCAGCATTCATACAAATAAATAATAGTATCTATAAAAAATATAATAAGAGTCCATGTTGGTTCTATAAAATGAATCTCCCCACAAAAAAAATTAATTTTAATGTTATATCAAACCCATTATCATAAATCAATTTCATTAATAAAATTTTCATAAAAATACCATTTTTTTTCATTAAATATTTTTTATATTAATATAAAATTATAATTATTAAAATTATTATAGATAAAAATAAAGGGAAGTTATAAAAACTATTCATGGAAATCACATATGCTAAACATGTTGGTATTTGAACATTAAAAACACAATAAAGTATTAGACCATGAAAATGATGGGTACTAGATTATTATAGTATGTACTAGAAAATGTTATGGGACACTAATATAGGGATTCAGTGAATCATACTAATGACCAGTCATTACACATGCTATTGATATCGAAAACATACCCAAAGTGGTTCCACACATACAATGGATACCAAATTTTCACATCCCAATGAACATATTGATTCAAATATGATATTTTATGCCAATAAATTATTGATACAAAAGTTGTCAATTTAATTTAAAATTTTCAAATGAATTGTGTGGATAATTCAATGATTAATCATTCATTTAAGAGAAAAAATAAACATTGATGAATTTCATCTATGATATAAAGTGTATAAAACTGATATTAATATAACCAAATTTATAAACCTCTATAAGACACAAAAGTTAAAATAAAATAAAAACAACCTTTTTCATTTCAAATAAATATATTTCATAAAATGACATGTTGTATTTTTAAAAAACAGAAATAGTGTCATGAGATATTAGCATTTTATAGAGTCACTTTACTTACCAATGGAGGAAATCATGTCACCTATAGAAATGGAGAATGGAATCATGTAGATACTATGATAACAATATTTGATCTATTTGAAACATTGTTTATCATAAATAAAATATTTTATGCCTAATAATTACAACCCAATCATGATATAATTGATAAAGTTGTAAAAAAATAAATAATATATCTAGTGATAATAGAATAAAGCACAAGGAAATCCATAAATAACAAGATGTGATGCATCTAAATCATGAATGAATAACAAAATAATCAACTTTAGAGTCCAATATTATGGATACGAGGTTTTTCGGTTAATGTAGTACATGGAGGTGATTAGGAATGAATATGAAAAATAGAAATTGTTGAATATTCAATATTAATATGTCCACATTTGGTCTCACTGTTAGTCCATATGGTTCTATGAAAATATATGAATACCATGTGAAAGATACTATATATTTTAATCAATGTCAAATATTTTTAATGTAATACATAGTCATCAATAGAAAACACATGACCATGTAATTTTATAACGTCTTGAATGAAACTATATATCCAAAATGTTAGAATAATGACTCAAATGGTTAGAAAAACCCAGAAAAAACAATGAAAATTTCCTTTGCAACCAACATAGTCATTCTACATGGTCACTACATGTCTTTCATTAACCATTCCCCCAATAATTTGAAATTTTTGTTTTCTAAAGTTCTAAATATATTAAAACTAAGATATTTTAATTTCTTTATAAATAATAATAAAATAGTAAGAATATAAATAAATATACTAGTGAGCCAATGTTCATTACACTTTGGATATAAATACTATCATTATACACATAATTTTATTCAAGTTGAAAGAAATAATAATATGTTGAATTTTATAAGATTAAATATTGAATTTCTACATTTAAACACACATTTAATTCCTAAATCATTATACTCATTAGGGATTATATTAAAATTTTTTATGATTATCAATACATTATATATTTCAGTTATAAAATTCATAATAAACAAGAATATATCCTGATTTTTTTATATAAAGATGTTGTTAAATAAAAAATAAAAATAATTTTTGAACAAAATATAATCTAATGGAAATGCCTTTATCATTTTAACCAGGATAGGTTATATATAGATCACTAAAAACTAATAGGATTTATCAAGAATGAGATTTCATGATTAATAGAGTAATAACATAAAATTATAAGAGGAAATCATGATGTGTGAGGACAGAATAATTCCTCATCGAAAAACATGAAACAATATTAATTAATATATTACATAGTCTATTGGATAATTATGTGATATCATAAAATACAAACAATTAAACAATTTTAGATAAATTTAAAATTTATAATATACATAACCATAGAATATTATAACATATGTCAATTTTAAATCTCTATGACAAACATATTATGATAAATTCTATTCCTTCCCCACTTTAGTACAAATGGTGGATTTGATTTACTCTATAATATAGTGAATTGTGTTTACACTTATAAGTATTATGGATTTGGTTCACACTATAATCTTGTAATCATTGATAGTTGGATGAATATATCTATCCATTAACCGATAGGATTAGGACTACTCCTCATATTCAAAAACCATGTGAATTACGTTATGTACAATGAATGATAATCATAATGGATTAGGATTACTCCTAAATCGTATTTAACAAAAAATATCATAAGTTTTGATTCATTACATTTCGTATTTTAGGGCTATAAAACTCATAACTAGGACATCATATAATGCGATATAAATATAGATTTCCTCAAATTTGTCATAGAATTAATCATATAACCATTAATATGAAAAGAATAATAATATAATAAAAATTTAATATGGTGGAAAAAATTATTGATGGAGTATAATAATTTAGTGAATAATTACTAATATCTTATTAAATGACATTCAAATTAAATTAATAAAAATTTATTTTATTCACCTTATTGAATTATAAGTATATTATAAATTCAATTAAAATACTCAATGAATTAATATTTATGAATATATATCTGTGAATAATATTTAATCATATCATGTATGTATAAGGCAGGAAAGTGTATACCCTCATAAAGGGGGATTTTCATTATAATGGTCACTATGTGTTGAAGATGGACCTGGAACGGGTTGTAAAATTACAATTTTACAATGTATTTAAGCCATACCCATATTTGTGTTCTATATACACATGCCAATGATATAGTACGGTCGAGATACTTGTATAGGTGTTATGGATGAGTTGTTTTATATTATTCATGTTAGTGGAATATGTAAAAATACTTCCATATGGGAATTCTATTCATACGTAATTCTCTTGTGGGACATGTATGTGTTCTATCTCAATATTATTTAAATCATGGTTATATATAAAAGAAAATATTAACAAAATTATTTCCACATATCCTAATTAATATGTTTTGGAATAATAGTAATTTCTAGGATTAATGTAGATTTTTTAATAATATGTTTAGTTATTTATTAATTCTAATATATAACAATATGCATGTTTTTGTCTTCAATAGAACTAGTATTATATTATTAAATTCAAATTTCAATTATTGATCATAAAAATAAAATATTTTAACCCCCATAGAATTATAAAACATGGGTTGGAAGATATATAGAGGTAAAAAATAAAATGAAAAAAATCAACAGGATAATTTTATAACTATTAAATAAAAAATTATAAATGTTTCCCTTAAAAATACTCATATATAAAGTTATATTAATAGAACATAGAGATATTTTAACTTTTATATAATACATCAATGTGATAAACACAATAACAAAAAAGGGTAGAATATGATGAAACTAAATGATGTGAAACAAAATCCATTCTATGAATTTTTCTTTGAAATGTATAAATCAATCAAAAGGGAAAATATTTTTTTTGTTTCTAAAAATTGAGTAAAATTTTATTTATGGTAATGTTTTGGAAAATATTATTAAAATTATTTAATATTACATTAGAACAGTGTATTATCTATTTAAATTCCTTTTCTGAAGGACAAATTGAATTATTCCTAGAACTATTTTTATATTTAATAACATTATTAAAAAATGGGTTTCATCCTTTGGAATATGGAAAAGACATCATTACATGGATTTTTAGTTGAATGAGTCCATGAGAGCCTGTAATTATGGGTTTGGGGTGTTTTTTTAATTATAATTAGTAAAGGGAGATGTTTTTGAGGATTAATGACATCAGTGAATATAAAGGTGTTGGAGACATGTATTATTTAATTTATAAAATTATATCGTTAATTTTTTTCAAGATTATACAATGTTTCAAATTATTTCATAAATCATATTGTTTCATTAATATAATATATATTTTCATATCATTCAGTCACATAATAAATAAAATTATAACATTAAAATATTAATTTCAATGTAATGAAACGTAAATATATTGTTATTTTAATAAATTCTAATTTAGTATTTGAAAAACTATTTATCCATTTAAAAATTATATTATGTTGTTAAAATTCAGAAATTTGTTCAATAAATTTATTATGAATTCATGTAAATTATTTTAATTTTAATTTTATAATTTTTTGAATTTTATATAATTATATATTATGTTTATATAAAAAATATATAACATTATCGAATGACATTAAATTTTTATTTTGTGGAAAAATAACAAACATTGACCTTTTCATAATTTTTAAATACTGATTCCAAATATGAGATCACTATTATCAGAATATATTATTTCCATAATAAGTTTATATATTTGAATTCTCACAAACAAATTACTATGTTAATAAATAAGTTTAAATATTCTTTATTAAAATCTAAAAATGTACATAAAATATGTTACAATTTTTTGTGAGAAATATAATTGTATTCATATAATTATTTTTATTTATTTTATCCAATATAAATATAAATTAGAATTTATTTAATTAATTTACTAGTGTTGTGGATGATTTTATTTCTATTCCATTAGTCATTAAAGTATTATTCATCAAAAAGTAACAAATATTTTCATCAATTTTTAATATCCAAAAGTATTTTTTTAATAATGTTTTACTTTTTTACACCGAAATTAAGGCATATTTAATATCAGTTAAGAATTTCATGGATTTGGATATGTCATTATTGACATTATATTATGGTTATTTTTTGATTTAATAACTTTAATTACTAATGTCTTGATTTTTTGGAACTTAATGAAGTATTATTGTTTTTTTCATAAACCATTGATATTTTAAATAAATGTTTTATATCTTCATAAATTCTTGTGGATATTAATTAATAATATTGTACTTTAGTAATAATTTGTTAAATATGTCATAATTATATGATAATTTCATGTAACTCTTTATTATATAATAATATATTAATATCAAATAAATAATATACATGGATTTTGTATTATTTTTATATCATCAATGTGTATGATTGATATAAAAAATTATATTTCTTAATTAACAAGTGTTAATTAGAGTTTCACACGACATTTTATATAATATAAAATAATTATAGGTACCAAATTAAAGTGGAAGAAAAAATTGGGGACTGACTATATTACATATGTATTGATTTTATATCAAGTATATAATAGTAAATTAGAGTATAGGAAATATAAATTAGATAGTAAAATATCAATGTTTTTTGGTCAAAACCTATTGTATTGAAACTAATATTTTGTAATTATGTGAGAATAACATTGCTCAATGTTGAACTAATTTAAAATTTATATATTAAAATATGAATTCCATGGTAAAATAATATTTTTCATGGAGGTTTTTATTCTAATATAAACAATATAATCATGAATAGATGATTAATTTCATTAATAATTATAAATATATTTTTCCATTATACTATTATTCCATTAATATAATATAATAAAATGAAGAATATAAAATGTGATTAGAAATCATTAAGTGAGGATTTGATATAGTTTAAAGATTTAAGAAATAGTATATTGAACATAGTTGAAGAAATTAATAAGGGAAAAAGTAATGAATTGAATTATTGATATTTGGTGTTGATAAAATATATTTTTGTTGACGATCATATAATGGATTATTTCCAATAAGGATGAAGAAAATTATGTGTGTGAATTCTCTAATGCATATTAATATCATTGAGAAGTATTGAGATGGTAGTTTAAAAATAATGAATCATTGTAGATGTTTTTGAAACTATAGAAGTCCATATTATAAAATTGATTAAATTAATCATATATTCTTGTGTATCCGGAAATAAATTTATTATCTAATTTATACTAGGAACTAATGAAAATTTTCATTGATTGGGGTTCATTATAAACAATGCATCATTTCATTCATGAGATTAATGACACATGACCTATGATGTTGATGATACCATTCTAACAATTATCCATGATTGTTAGGAAAATTTAATCACTATAAAATTTAAATTGTGATAAATTTTTTTTCATACAATGAAACCAAAAACAATAATAACTCTGGTTCCTCTATTTAGAAATAAAAATAAAAATAAAAATATACAATCTATAAATATATATATGAGTCACATATTAGTGACTAATATAATTAAGAGAAGTGTATCTAAACCATAAAATATTCACAAGTATGGTATCTAAAATAAATTTTAAAAAATTATAACACTAATGTTCGAGTTAGTGGTATATATATTTACCATATATTATCTTGTGGAAGTAGATCAAATGAGGTTCCCTCTTAGTTCCATTTCTAGTAAATTGTGAATATAATTTATGCTAAAAAGGGGTTTTCCTCCCAATGATTAGATAAAAATTCGTGGATTGAATGGAAAATAATTTCATTATCATTAGTCATGAATTCATATATGTTGTAATGTTTTAGTAGTTGGTTTCAATTACCTTCATAGATATTCTAAAATTAAATTTGTAGAAAAGATAAGTTATCAAATATAATGAGTGAAAAAAATATAATTATATCAATTTTTTATAATAAGGTTTTTCATAATTGTAATGGGACATAAATAACCTGATGAAATATTTGGTAATCATGAGATAGAGAAATATCAATCAATTTATTGATACATGTGATTTATTGACCATTATAAATAATATAATGTTATATTTCATTTATTGTTTGGATAAAAATATTAATTCCATTAAAGAAAGTAAAAATTTTTCCTTGGTAAGATAAATAAAACCCTCTTTAAATATTTGATAAGGAATCCCAATGTTTTATTGAATAAATATTGGGAGGAAATTTAATAAAATAATATCTAAAAACAAAATATAATGAAGTGTTATGGTAATTCATTTAGTAAATCATAAAATTATAACCCCCGCCCCCAATCTATAGATCTATGATATGTTGACACATGGCATAATTCATTCCTCCCAATATAAATGAGGTAACTTAATAGGAGAAATAATTAAAATATTATGGCATAAAATCTTTATAAATTAATCTTATGTATTTTTAGATGAATATTTCATTTATAATATCATGCTAATTGATAATACAACAATGAATTAATGTATCTAGAGACTATAGAAATTAAATAAATATTTAGATACATTCTTGATCATTTTATTTTATACTCAGGACACTTTCGATATTTCCTTACATACTATACTTATATATTTATTTGCAATTTGTGGGAAATAATGATATCAATGGTTGATTTCAGATACACAGTAAAAAGAAAAATGAGATATACAAATTGATGACCACATGAATGTTTGTGATAAGGATTAGCATATAAGTGAACATTCATAATAGATAATTTTTATACTCAATCATTAAAATATAAGAACTAATATTCATGAAATAAATCATAATAAATTCAAATAACATGATTTATATGAGATATATATCTTCATAAATCAATTGTAAACTATAATTTCATGTCCTAAAAGATTTAATCTATCATATGTTTGGAAATTATTCTTTATATAAAAAATAATAACTAAGACAATAAAATCATAATAGATCTTGAATAAATACCTATTTCCTCTAGTGGATCAAGAACATCAATGTCATTCCATATCATATCTTTAAGATCAACTTCTATTCCCTATTAAATCATGTTAACTAGATTAATTCCCATAATTGATCAGGTCCATTGATTATATCCCACCATAATCGCTGGGATATAATAATTAACCAATTAGTTGGATGGATATATATTTTTTGGTCCACCCACCACATAAATAAAACATTATTTTTTCTATGGAATTTTATTATATTCATAAAATCCTCATAACCTGACATGTGGAATGAAAACAAGTTTCATTATCATCTCATGATCAGATCATTTCTCAAACCATATATAATAAGCGGGGTTTGTTACGAAAACATTATTTTAATTTTTAACAATACTGTGAAATAAAAATTAGAGATAAATTTGATTATATGGATAGTATGGTATAATTAACATCCAATTATGTTATCATTGAAGAATATAACTTAAAATGAATCACTGTAATATTTTATGAAGAAAATTTAGATTTAATTTTTATATAACATTTTAAAAATTCAATAATATTCAAAATAAATTTATAAAAATTTTAATTTAATAGTACCATGTAAATATTTAAATGAAACTATTATAATTTTAGTTACCATGGCGGAGAAAAATTCTGGTCAATCCATATATGTTATTAGTAAATACTTCTTTTACACTTTGTGAATATTTTGTTTGTAAAATATTTAGAAAATTATATAAAATTAATTTTTTAAAAAATTAATCTTTTTTCATGGGTCAAAATAATATAAAAAATAATTTAATTATATTATAAAAACTTTTCAAAAAAATTATTTAATCATCAATATGGATAAAAATTGATTTTTGATCGAAAAGTGGCATAATGTTAGTATTACAAAAAAATCATTAATTCTATATAATTACTTATTACAGTGAAAATTATTAATTTAAAAAATTTATTCATCATAAATTACTAGAAGAGATAAAAATTATAATGTATTTATATAATAACTATCATATAATTTTTTCAAAGAAAATTGAAGTATAAACAGTCCCAATTTAAAGTCAGCTTCAAACATAGACCACATTCATTATAGTTAACATTTGAATTGTAAGACAAATGAATGATTGAAACTAAATGAAACAATAAATATTATGAAAATAAATTAATTAATTACAAATATCATAATATACCTTTTCATTTTTACATTATACTAGAAGATATGTGCAAGAACTAGCTTATTTCTTAAAATGTTATTTTTAGATGAAATAAATTACGTCTGGTTACACATCCTTAAATAAATCTATTTTTAATGATTATAATTATAAATTTATTGTAATTATAAAAAATATCAATTTTTATATTTATTATTGTAACGCCCTGACCCTAGTTACCCAGAGTAAGTGCATTATTTTGATACATTGGCATGATTACAAGGAATCAAGTCTCAAAGGACCGATCAGTTTAGTAGTCTTAGAAAATAGATTACATACATGAATGTTACATTACACTTCATAACATACAAAACAACATAAATATTCCATTATGAATTCCATTATTCCCTTGTCTTAACCCTTCATATCAATCACAATACACATCTTGGAATCTTGGAAAAAATAAAACATAGAAAGGGGTGAGCTCAAATGCTCAGTAAGGGTAAGCAATACAGTGGAAACATTTATAAATAAGAATAAACATTTAAGGAAATGTATAACTAAAACAAAATCCTTTTAAACATGAACTTCAGCATAATATGGTAATGTTAAAATGAAATAATTCCTTTTACTTATTCACATGAATATTCTAGTAGTCGAATAATCACATGAAATATCAATAACCACTTTTATAATGATGGAATGCATATTTCCAGACTATCATAACAATGTAGCCAAGGCCTCGTGCCAAGAATATAAATATGATTTTGTCAAGGCCTCGTGCCAAGAAACTACTTTGTCTCATGAGACCTACCGATACATTGAGGAGCTATAGCGAGCTCCACCTGTCACTTACTAAGTCCAATGCATTCCTCATATGAATAGGTTTAAACATAACATAAACAATCGTATTAAAACTAGAATACGAAATGGAAATACTTTCCCCATAAACCATTAATGGTATAAAAATATCACATACTCATTCAAACATATCACAAAACCTTCAATGGATGTTTGTATAATAAATCAACTTCAACTAAGCTTAAAATCCATCAAAAGATGTTGACATAGATGACAATGACGAGTAAAACTTTTTGAGAGAAATATTCTTTTTGTAAAATAATTTAAAATTCAATCATTTATAATGTAAGTAATTTAAAAGATATTTTTTAATCAAAGTTTCCCATACCACATTAAAACTTTTCAAAAGAATTATCATTTTACAACAGTCATGTCCATATAAATAAATCCTTAAAATCTTTTTGAAAACATGGACATTAATAAAAAGATTTAGAAAGATAAATCATTAAAACATTTGAAATTCTGATCATGATAAGGGGTACCTTTCAAAATCCTTAAAATATTCATTATGAAATCATTTTTATGAAAAATGGACATGGATGATAAAAATGTCCCAGTAGATACTTACACATAAACAATCTCGGATAATAATGAGATTGAGGAACTAACCCTTACCAATTTGGTAATTAATGAAACATACAACCCATGAAAGACGTATCATACAATGAATATGTAAATACACATAAATTAAACTGTATTACACAAATAATACAATTATGGTTATTACATACACCACAAAAAAGTTAATGGTCGCAATATGGCAGGAATCTCACGGGAATAAAGAGTGAGAAGAAAACCCCTTACCTTGCACTTTCCTTTAGTCGAGGGTACGTTTAACCTTCTATATGAGGATCATAGTATGTTATTAAATTATAAAATAACCATATTAATATTTATGATATCATACATTATTCATTTATTACTTTATTCTACCCATTTAATAATAATTTCCCTATTAAATTAACATTTCGGGTGATAATCATTTTCTTTATCGTACGTGTTTTAACTTGTTACTCTTGATTATATAACTCTGATAATGATTTTAATACTTTCAGAATATAAAACATGATAAATATATTATATATATTTAGAATAAAAATATGTATAATATACATATATATGAAATGGAAAACACCATTTATGGAGACGGTAGTCCGTACGTACGCATAAACACTGTTTCTGTTTTCATATAGTATTGAATGGAAGTAAGTGAATGTAAGTACAAAAATACTTATATTTATATATAAATATATATATCTCCAGTATCATTTTTATGTCATATATTACATACTTATTTGTAATATATATCTATATAATTTCTGATGAATGGTTAACTTGGAAATGAATCTCATCGTGTCGTGGAGACGGTAATCCGTACGTACGCACGAGAAAAAATATCATTCATTTGATATTAAAATAATATATAATTGGATGTTATATCATATATAAATAATAATTTTCATGTTATATTTATTATTTACATCAATTATACATCATTATTATAACCAACTAAATAATTATATATTGAATAACAGTTACACCACAACGTGGAGACGGTAGGCCGTACGTACGCACATATGGTGACATGTCATTCAAGGGATGGTTAGAATAATGAATTTGTTTTTTCCATAATTATAATAACATCACAGTATATAGAAGATACTGGAGTTATTATTTTATAATAGAAATAACAAGGAAAAAAGAAGTTAAAGTGGAAAGGTACTTTAAAGAGTGTGGTGAAGACATTACCTCTTTTTCGGGTTCTTCCTTTTAATTTGATGAAAACGGCTCCGTAGGTTGGATTTCTGATCACATAAGGCCTATAGGATGAAGTGATGGAATATCGGAGAGTATATGGGTAGGGTTAGGCCGAACCAAAAGGCTTTTAATGTGTGAATTAATGAGATAGAGGAGTGCCCTTTTATAAGAGGGTGAGGGGCACCTTTGGAAAATCTAAAATATTATTATATAATAAATTAATATTCGGTTTCTAATGGCTCCAAAGTGGATTATTTAAAGTATATGGTGGGTAGAGGTCTAAAACCTCTCAAAATATATGATTTAGATAGGTTTGGGTTACTATATTAACCTTATCTTTATGTATTAACTCTTAGTTAATTAGTTTTACTTTTACAATGTATCTTTCTATTTTTATATTATATGGTTAATAAACATACTATATACATCCAAGCGACACCGAAGTGGTCAATTAATAATAAACCTATCATGATATAAGTCTCTTGGCCTAACCTTAGATTTTTAGGAATTTAATATCAATTAATAATATAATATTTGTTTTAAAAACTCTTTTATGTCAATTTTGACACTATTCAACAAATTAATTTTTTAAAAAATCATAACAGAATTATTAATTCAAAAAATGTTACATAACTCACTCCTAACATGTCATATTAACCTATAAAATTATTTTTATTTATAAAAAGTCTCAAATTATATTTATTTGGGTATTTCTAATATCAATTATTCTAATTTTTTATTAATTAAGTAATTACTACATCACCATTGTTTCATAAATAAATTAAAATATTTAATGTCTAAAATTTATAAATAAAATACCATTATGTAGAAAAATGTTTTATACTTATAATGAATATTTATAGTCTAAATTAAAAAATATATAACCCTACATAAATTTTTTTTTCTAAAAGATATATGCTTATGTCATTTTTGTATTTTTTTTACATAATTAAAATATTCTCCCTATCACCTACAAGTGGATCCATGGGGTCCCAAAATCAACCCAAATATTCCCAAGGTCGGAAATGTATCCATAAATATAATTGGGACACGTTTTAGGGTAATTTAGTATTATTATTATATTATTTTTTAACCCTTATTTACCGGATTTACCCTTTAATCAAGGTAAATAAAATTTATATCAAAGTAATTATTCAAAATGTCTAAAAATAAAATATTCCTATTTAAAAAATTTAGACATCCTTATAACAAATATGGAATCCATTTTTCCAAATTCAAAAAACAAAAGTGGCAGATATTAATTTAAAATTAATTCCTGCTGTCAAAACAAAAAGCGTGCTTTTAAGATATAATAACTATCAAAAGATTGACACTTGTTTATGTCTGGTTAAATTGTTAAATTATGTCCAATAATAAACATTGTATTAAATGGTAAAAATATATTCTAAATATACTTTAAAACCACTCAAATTCATAATTTATCACTACTAATTATTTGGATTAAAAAAGTTGTTTTTAATTAAAATTAATAATTTTCACTATTCATCAAAATATAAAAGTTATCTGAAAATCACCAAAATTTCACCCTAGGCTAAATTCGATATTCCAAATAAATAAATTAATTACATTTCGAGTGATAAAATTTATAAAATTTTAAAAATTGGGTATTACTATTCATAACGTCTACTTTGATTGGTTGTGGTGTGTGTTAGAACACGAAGTTGCGTACAACACAAGCTAATATATTATTCAATGACAAGTGTACCTTGGAAGAATGGGGTGTTAAATTGTATATTTTGGATGTCCCCATTCAAAAAATAAATTTATTTATTCAAATTGAATATATAAATGTTTAAAATATTGGATTTAAAAAGGGTTCACTATTAAAAGTTGGTTAAACTGCATTTTTTAAAAATACCTCTTTTATCTGAAAAAAAGTAATTTGATCATAAATTATGTCTAAGAAACATGTAATATGGATTCTAAAATTATAAGGATTATATAAAGTTCAAAATATAGTTAATACTTTTTATAACCTCTTTTGAACGGCTTGTTTGGTAAGTCATGGTGTGCTTGGACGCGGTGTTGCATTTAGAACAAGTTATTGGCTTGTTTTGAAGAACTACATACTATGAAATCTTGTGGTGTTACATTTTTCCATCCTTCAATAAATTGTGTCCTCGCAATTTGATATTGTTCTTCCAAAATAATGGTTCAAAATATCTTTGTGGGAAACCCAACATCGGAAATTTGGTTTATAAAATCTAGTCTTAATAAGAGGAAAAGAGAAATTAATGAGTCGCCACCAAATTTTAATCTAGATTAGGAGAACATTGGTAGAAATTAGAGACATATAGTTGGAGGAAAACCTAAATATTTATAGCTAGTGATTGAGGTCTTCAATCATAAAAACATTTAAAATTAAGGTCCTTAAATTCATAAATCTATGATTATTTAAAATTCCATCGGTTCAACAAAACATAAGGTATTAGGATAACACATTTTTGGTTTTATGATCCCTTCAATAAAGTATAATAATTAATTTCTTCAGAGAATAAGAGGAGAAGAAAAATATATACTCGAAAAGTAGATTTCCATATTTTAACTAATTTCTACCACAAACTCATATTTCACTCTAAAATATAATAGAACTTTAAAAAATTATTCTATTTATCCTATTAGTTTGGCATTAAAAAATGAATTTATAATTCATCCACTATACCATCTTAAAATAAACTACATTATTTAATCAAGGACATCTTGTGGGCCAGTGTTATGTAATACACCCTTGTCCCCCTTCGGTTTCGGGTTCAAGTCTCGCGACCTTGCCTGTCGCGACGGGTTGTCACCAGACCTCTGGGTTGTCCTTTTATAGCAATAAAAAATTAATCTCTAACTAGAATTATCCAAAATCCTTCTTTCCAAACATACAGTCCAACATTTATAAGGAAGGTAAACATAATGTAGATCGTTTTTAACCAATAATTTCATGTGAATACCTTCATCATGTATTCTTTTAAAACACTGAAACATGCTGAATTACCATAATCCTTATTGATTACATTCATGCCCCCTTATACCATATAGAATAATAGATATACTACATCCATAAAAAAATGTTTTAAACTCCATCAATGATATAATATACAAATCTTTAATCGGTTTCAAGGCAGTCAGGAATATCCACTATAATTTACCCAAATCAACCATATCTTATTCCGAAATTAGTACCTCAATATTAGTACCATATTAAGGTTTATCATTCCTTCAACCATGTAATGACCCAAAAGTTTAACTCACTATAGAGTCACATTTCCTAGTACCATAAAATCTCACATACTCAATGAAATAATATTGTAATATAATCCTTATGTACTCCATAATTATAATAAGAAGTAAATTGTTGATACAACACTCAAATGACATAATCAACATAAGAACTCTAATCATTCCTCTTCTACTGTGGTAGTATCATAACATGATTATTATCCAATAGAATAATTTGTGGAATTGTCGGTTGACCGGGACATAGGTTCTCGTAGTGTCCAAACTCTTTGCAAATGAAGCATTGTACATTTGAAACCATTTTCTTACCCTTGCAGTCATGTATTTGGTGCCCTTTTCCTCCACACATATAACAACCTCCCATTCCTTCCAGGAAAGTTCCAGGGTGTTTCTTCCCACAGTTATCACATATGGGGAAATTATTATTTTCCATCTTCCCTTTATTCATTTTTATCTCTTCCATCCTTTTCTTCTACTACTTCCCTTCAAAGCCAAAGAACTCAGTAAACTCTTTACTTATCATATCAACACATGATACTATTTCTTCATATAATGATAATATGTGGGAGAGTATTTCCCTTCTAAATGATGGCTTGATTCTATGAAAGATATTATCCTTCTCACCCTTTGGATCATACGTATTACTGGAGTCCACATTCCTTCTACTGGGTGCCATTTCTATAAAATTGTATAAACTAGGTCAGTTTATGAGTTGCAATGAATAATTCTAAACATGTAAAATATGTAATATAAATTGAATAGTTTATAGATATAATCCATAATGATAAATATGTTTTATTTGAGGAATTATATACACATAAAACCTTCATAATGATTTTTAATGAAAATAGGAGTTATCTTAAGCATATCCCCCGGGAGTGTCGTAACCAAGTGTGCAGCAAGCCCCGTTGTCGTGCACCAGTTCCCATTCGTGCCTACCTAAAAGTGGTGTTTTTGGGTTTTACCACTAGGTACATATGTACCAAATCTACATCTACCTACTCGTATCCAGACAAGGATGTATTTTCAAGAAACCCACAAAATCTCGACAATACCAAAATTCTAGGTAGTTCTTCTATACTAATCCTAAAAGTCAATCTTAGCTCTATGTTATCTAATATGAGTTCATCTAAATCTAGTTTCCATGGTAATTGCTAAACTTCCTTTGACACCAACTGTAACGCCCTGACCTTAGTTTCCCAAATTCGGTGCATTATTTTAATACATTGGCATGATTACAAGGAATCATGACCCAAAGGACCGATCAGTTTAGTAGTCTTGGAAAATAGATTACATTCATGAATGTTACATTACACTTCATAACAAACAAAACAACATAAATAATCCTTAATGAATGACATTATTCCCTTATCTTAACCCAACATATCAATCACAATACATATCATGGAATCCTAGAAAATATAAAACATAGAAAGGGGTGAGCTCAAATGCTCTGTAAGGTTAAGCAATACAACATAAACTTTCACAAATAAGCATAAACATTTAAGGAAATGTATAACTAAAACAAAATCCTTTTAAACTTGAACATCAGAATAATATGGAAAAGTTAAAATGAAATAATTCCTTTTACTTATTCAAATGGATATTCTACTAGTCTAATAATCACATGTAATATCAATAACCACTTTCATAATGATGGAATGCATTATGATAGACTATCATAACCACGTAGCCAAGGCCTCGTGCCAAGACTAAAAATAATATTTTGTCATGGCCTCGTTCCAAGACACTAGTTTGTCTCATGAGACCTACCGATGCATTGAGAAGCTGTAGCGAGCTCCACATGTCACTTAGTAAGTCCAACACATTCTTCGTATGAATAGGTTTAAACTTAAAATAAACATTCGTATTAAAACTAGCATACGAAATTTCAATACTTTCTCCATAAACCATGAATGGTATAAAAATAACACATCCACATTCAAACATATCAAAAAAACTTCAATGGAAGTTTTGTATAATAAATCAACATCAAATAAGCTTAAAATCCATCAATGGAGGTTGACATTGATGAAAATGATGAGTAAAACTTTTTGAGAGAAATATCCTTTTTGTAAAATCATTTAAAAGTCACACATTTATAAAGGAAGTAATTTAAAAGTGATTTTTGAATCAATGTGTCCCATACCACTTTGAAACTTTTGAAACGAACTATCATTTTAAGAAAGTCATGTCCATATAAATAAATCATTAAAATAATTTTGAAAACATGGAAATTAATTAGAAACATTTAGAAAGATTAATCATTAAATAATTTTAAATTATTATCTTAATAAAGAGTTCCTTTAAAAATCCTTAAAATCTTCATTTTGAAATATTTTTTATGAAAAATGTACATGGATGATAAAAATGTCCCAGTAAATACTTACACATAAAAAATCTCGTATAATAATGAGATTGAGGAATTAACCCTTACCAATTTGGTAAGTAACGAAACAGACAAACCATGAAAGAGGTATCATACAATGAATATGTAAATACACATAAATTAAAGTGTATTACACAAATAATACAATTATGGATATTACATACACACACAAAAGTTAATAGTGGATATATGTCATGAATCTCACGGGAATAAGGAGTGAGATGAAAACCCTTTACCCTACACTTTCCATTATTCGAGGGTACGTTTATCCACATGTACGATGATCGTAGTGTGTTATTAAATTATACCATAACCATATTAATATTTATGATATCATAAGTGATTCATTTATTACTTTATACTAACCAATTAATAATAATTTCTAGGTTAAATTAACATTTTGGGTGATAAACGTTTTCTTCATCGTACGTGTTTTAACTTGTTACTCTTGATTGTATAACTTAGATCATGATTTAAATACATCCATAATATAAACCATGATAAATATATAATATATATTTTGAAAATAAATATGTATAATAGACATATATATGAAATGGAAAACACCGTTTATGGAGACGGTAGTCCGTACGTACGCATAAACACTGTTTCTTTTATCATATAATATTGAACGGAAGTAAATAAATGTAAGTACACAAAAAATTATATATATATATATATATATATATATATATAGTAGCATTATTATGTCATATATTACATAATTATTAGTAATATATATTATTATAATCGTCGATGAATGGTGGACTTGGAAATTAACCTCATCGCATTGTGGAGACGGTAATCCGTACATACGCATGAGTGAAAATATCATTCTTTTGATATTAAAATAAAATATAATTGGATGGTATATCATATATAAAGAATAATTATAATGTTATATTTATTATTTACATGAATTAAACATCATTATTATAACCATCTAAATAATAATATATTTAATAACAATTACACCACAACGTGGAGATGGTAGACTGTACGTACGCACGTATGGTGACATGTCAGTCAAGGGTTGGGTAAAATAATGAATTTGTTTGATCCATAATTATAATAACATCATAGTATATATAATATACTGGAGTTATTATTTTAGAATGTAAATAACATCGAAATAATAAGTTAAAGAGGAAAGGAACTTTAAAGAGGGTGGTGAAGACGTTACCTCTTCTTCGGGTTCTTCCTTTTGATTTGATAAAAAGGACTCATTGGGATGGATTTATGATCAAAATAAGGCCTCTAGGATGAAGTGGGGGAAGTTGAGAGAGTATTTGGTCCAATTTTTGCCGATGAAAAAGGCTTTGAAGGTGTGAATTAATGAGAAGGGGGAGTGCCCTTTTATAAGAGGGGTGACAGACACCATTGGAAAAGCTAGAAATATTATTTTATAATAAATTCATATTGGGTTTATAATGGTTTCAAAGTGGATTATTAAAAGGTTACGGTGGGTATAGGTCTAAAACCACCCAACCAATTATATTTTGACAGGTTTGGGTTACTATATTAACCTTATCTTTAAGTATTAACTCATTGTTAATTAGTTTCACTTTTACAATGTATCTTTGTAGTTTTATATTATATGGTTAATAAACTTACTGTATACATCCAAGTATCCCCAAAGCAGTCTATTATTGATAAACCTATAATTATATGAGTCTCATGGCCGATCTTTAGTTTTTAAGGAATTTAATATAAATTAATAATATAATATTGGTTTTAAAAACTCTTTTATGCCAATTTTGACACAATTCAATAATTGATTTTTTATAACTCATAACATAATTATTACTTTAAAAAAAGTTATTTAAATCAATCATAACATTTCATATTAACCTACAAAATTGTGTATATTTATAAAATGTCCCAAAATACATTTATTTGGGTATTAATAATATCAATTATTCTAATTCTTCATTAATTAGTTAATTACTCCATCACCATTGTGTCATAAATACATTAAATTATTTAATGTCTAAAAATTATAAATAAATTAAAATTATTTAAGAAATATTTTTAGCTTTATAATTAATATTTATAGTTGAAAATGAAACATATATAACCCTATGTAAAAATTGTTTTTCTAAAAGATATATTCTTATGTCATGTTTGTATTTATTTTACCTTAATTAAAATAAAGTGTCCCTATCACCTACAAGTGGTTCCCTGGGGTCCCAAAATCCACCCAAAGATTCCCATGGTCGGAAATGTATCGACCAATAATATTAGGACATGTTTTAGGGTAATTTAGTATTATTATAATATAATTTGTTAACCATTATTTAATAGATTTACCCTTTATCCAAGGTAATTTTTTTTACCAAAGTAATTATTCAAAATATCAAAAAATTAAAGTTACCTATTTACACAATTTGGAAATGATGATTCCAAATATGGAATCCATTTTTCCAAATTTAAAACACAGAAGTGGCAGGAATTAATTTAAAATTAATTCTCTCTATCAAAACAAAAAACGAGTTTTTAAGATATAATAACTATAAAAAGATTGACACTTGTTTTTGTCCGGTTTAATTGTGAAATTATTTAGAATTACTAACATTGTATTAAATGCTAAAAATTTATTTTAATATACTTTATAACCACTCAAATTCATAATTTATCACTACTAATTATTTTGAATAAAAAGTTCTTTTTAATTAAAATTTAGTAATTTTAACTATTTATCAAAATATAAAATTTATCCGAATTGTACCAAAATTTCACCCTAGGCTAAATAGATATTCAGAATCCAAAAATGAAGTGAATTTTGGGAGATAAATTTATAAAATTTTAAAAAGTGGGTATTACTATTCATAACAGCTACGTTGATTGGTTGTGATGGGTGTTAGAACACGAAGTTGCGTACAACACACACTACTATATTATTCAAAGAGAAGCATACCGTGGAAGACTGGGATGTTACATTGTAAATTTTCGATGTCCCCATTGTAAATAATAAATTTATTTAGTCAAATTTAATATATAAACATTTAAAATATTGGAATTAAAAAGGGGTCACTATTAAAAGTTTGTAAAAGTGCAATTTTGAAAATGACTTCTTTTATCTGATAAAAAAAATCTGTTTTTCAATTATGTCTAAGAAACTCATAATATGGATTATAAAATTATAATGATTATATAAAGTTCATAATTTAGTTAATACTATTCATAACCTATTTTGAACGGCTTGTTTGGTAAGTCATGGTGCGCTTGAACTCGGTGTTGCGTATAGTGCATGTTATTGACTTGTTTTGAAGTAGTACATACTATGAAATCTTGGGGTGTTAAAATAATATAATAAATTATCATTTCATAATATTTTTATAGACATTTATAAATTATTACATATTAGAATCATTTTCCCTGGGTGTTAACTGTTTTTTATTCCTGAAAACTTGTTTTGTTAATTTTGGTCATTGTTCTTTGATAGTCATTCCATAATCATTATAATTTTAATCATGATATAAATATAATATATAATAATTATATCTAATTACAATAATTAATAAATGTATGATATAGGAAATTAATTACACCATTATTTGAGATGGTAGTCTATACATACGCAGAAATACTCTTTCCACTTTTTTGACGGATGTAATGAAAGAATTATAAATAATAATTTATTTTTATAATATAATTATAATATTATATATATAATATATATTATTTAAGTGAAATTTTAATCCCATCCATCTGAACTGGATGTTTAAAAATAATCATATTGATTTATGGAGGTTTTAGTACATCTGTATGCATGAGAAATTTTATCATTTTTTTCAAAACACTAGATGAGAAGAATATTTAAACTATATTAAAATTCAAGGAAAATACTATTTCCATTAATATTATATATAAATAATGAACTAATTATAATCCACATAAAAATATAGTGATGAAAAAATAATTTTATCAGTACATGGAGGTGGTAAGTCATACATATTCACAACCACCACATTCCCATACCATTTGATGAGATGAAGATGGATAATTTAGCTTCAAATCGTTTTTTGACACATTAGTCTTTATTTAAGAATAAATATAAGAAATTTTGATGAGTTAATAGAAAAATCTAATAAATAATGTGATCAGCCAAGGTGATTAACTCTTCATTGAAAATTCTAATTTTGAAATTTTATTAAGGATAATATGGTTGGAAATTGGGGATTAGAAACACATATAAAATGTGGGTATGGATTTCTATGGGGATTTTGGTAGGTTTTGGTTGAAATAGATTTCTTACAATGTGTGATTATGGGAGGGTAGGAGTTTCCCTTTTAAAATTGAGTATAGGGGCGTATTTAACATTTATTATAATATTATATTAAACTAAAGCCATTATCATGAATAATTCTTCCAAAAGTCCATAAATTTTATGATACTTTATAATGAGGTTGTAATACTATCATCCATTATAATTTTGAATGATTTAGGTGGAGTATTAATCCTCAACATTTTTCTGAACCCCATTGTTGAAAAAAATATAAACTTAACCACAATAAAAAACACACATTAAGGGTTATAATTTTACTAACATGTTAACTATTGAATAACAAATGGAAAAATGGTTAAATTGTTTCACATATATTACCCATAATTTTTTTTGAATGACTTTTAAATTATATAAATATTTAAAAAAAATATTCATTGGATATAATTAATATCAATTTTTTGATATTTTGTTAATTTGAATATTAATGAGAAGGCGTCAATTTTAGAATTAAAATATTATATTTTAAATCATTGATAATATGAAATTATATACAAAAAGATTACATGATAATGTAATTTTCAAAAATAGATTAGTTTTATAATTTTTAAAATAATATATATTTTTCGTCCATTGATAAAATATTATAAAAGCATTATGTAATAATTTTAGGTTATTAAGTAATTCATAAAAAATATAAATAAATATATTTTATAAAAACAAAATTTATATTTATAATATTATTTGGAAATGATGTCAAATTTTTTCAGTCATTTAATAATGTATGATATATTCAAATAAATAGATCTATAGTTATTATTTTCTCTTTTAGATACATAAAATTAATATATTTATCAATAAAAATTGGAAAAGATGATATATTCTAAAAAAATGACAAATATTTCCTAAATAAATCGTTTAATAGGATAATATAGTTTTTCTGGTTTATTTTTTGACCTTATTATATTATATTAAACAGAAACTAACTCATATTTCATTATTCTCATAATAAAAAATCACTAAAATTTCTATTTATTCCAAAAATAGAGAAAATAATTGTTATAAAAATATCATCATTTATATCAGAAAAGTGGAATTTATATCACGTAATTCAATATATATAGGTGCTATAAAATAATTTAACACAAGAGAATAGAATGAAACAAATATATATTTAAAAAAAATCTTCCTTTGATGTGTACAAATATTTTATATCAATTTAATAATTATAATACATTAAATATACCATAATTGGACCCATTATAATCAAAAGAAAATATTTTTTAAAAAAACAATTCAAAATATAATTTTTCATTGAAAATACTTAATAATATAATTTATTATTCAAAAAGAATTTTATTTATCACAGTTACTAAAAAATATGATCATTAAAAAAATTAAATGAAATAAATCATATGATTATTTTAATACAATGAAGTAATATTTTTTATCAAATACAATATCTTAATTCCACCCAAATTATGTTTTTTATATTTTTAACAAATAAACCAAAACAAATATCAGGAAAACATAATTTTTTAAGAATCAATTGACTTTACTAAACATTAAATTCTAAAATATTAATAATTATTCAATAAATAATTATTTATGTGGTAAATTATAAATATGTTTAATAATTAATTTAATTTTATTCATTCACAGAAAATTATTTGATGGGTTATAATAAAAAAAATCATGTTTCATTTATTCATTGTGTATTGTATATTGTGTACTATTAAATATATTCATTAATTAAAATTTCCTATAGTTACATTATCCCCCATAAAAAATTTCATCCATTAAATATGAAAATGTGTTAAATAATAAATGGTTTTATTTTTTGATATATACTTTCATGGAAACCCCACCTAATAAAATCACTTCATACAACATTCTCATGGGAATTGTGTATTAGAAATATGATGTTTATCCAGAATAACCAATATCAAGATTTCCAATTATTTCGTCAATTTTAAGAAGTGAAAATTTTAATTGGAAGAAAATATTAATTTTACAATAATATTTGATTGTTATAATCAACATTGATCAAATTATTATGAATTATAAAGAAAATTTTCATGAACAAAAAATAATAAAAAATTTAATTGTGAAAAATCCATCAATTCATTTTAATTGAAGGTAAGATGGGTTTTTAATGATCATTTTAATAGATTTTTGTGATTCCTTTAAAATCAAGATTAAAAAATAATGAAATATTCTTATATGGAAATTATAATTTTATTTTTTAAGAACATTTAAACACAATCTAATTGCTACCATAAAATAATGAGTATTCGAGATGATTTTTTAATTTTTAATTCATTATAAGTAGGTTATAATGCATTGAATATATATATTAAGATAACACTACTTTATTTAGGAATTAATAAAAATAAAAAATGGTTTGAAAATTTATTATCTAATTTATACTAGGAACTAATGAAAATTTTCATTGATTGGGGTTCATTATAAACAATGCATCATTTCATTCATGAGATTAATGACACATGACCAATGATGTGGATGATACCATTCTAACAATTATCCATGATTGTTAGGAAAATTTAATCACTATAAAATTTAAATTGTGATAAATTTTTTTTCATACAATGAAACCAAAAACAATAATAACTCTGGTTTCTCTATTTAGAAAAAAAATAAAAATAAAAATATAAAATCTATAAATATATATATGAGTCACATATTAGTGACTAATATAATGAAGAGGAGTGTATCTAAACCATAAAATATTCACAAGTATGGTATCTAAAATAAATTTTAAAAAATTATAACACTAATGTACGAGTTAGTGGTATATATATTTACCATAGATTATCTTGTGGAAGTAGATCAAATGAGGTTCCCTTTTAGTTCCATTTCTAGTAAATTGTGAATATAATTTATGCTAAAAAGGGGTTTTCCTCCCAATGATTAGATAAAAAGTCGTGGATTGAATGGAAAATAATTTCTTTATCATTAGTCATGAATTCATATATGTTGTAATGTTTTAGTAGTTGGTTTCAATTACCTTCATAGATATTCTAAAATTAAATTTGTAGAAAAGATAAGTTATCAAATATAATGAGTGAAAAAAATATAATTATATCAATTTTTTATAATAAGGTTTTTCATAAATGAAATGGGACATAAATAACCTGATGAAATAATTGGTAATCATGAGATAGAGAAATGTCAATCAATTTATTGATACATGTGATTTATTGACCATTATAAATAATATAATGTTATATTTCATTTATTGTTTGGATAAAAATATTAATTCCATTAAAGAAAGTAATAATTTTTCCTTGGTAAGATAAATAAAACCCTATTTAAATATTTGATAAGGGATCCCAATGTTTTATTTGTTGAGAAATGTATTGTTTTCAAACAATTCAAAATAATGTTTTTTAAAGGGGGAGATTATTTCAAATAATACTCTGTCTCTTTATGATGATTTTGATGCTCACAAATACCCTTAATTATTTACTAATTATTTCGTTGAGTATTTTGCAGGAATTTATTTTATTTATTTATTTCATACAACGAGATTTCATACTTCATTTATTCCGAGATCAATTTTAGCGTGTTCTGGAATCACTGTAGCGCGAGATCAATTTTAGCGCGTACTGGAATCACTGTTCATACCCTACGTTGATGAACGTAACGTATGGATGAAAAGTTTACCTTTAATGTTATTTTGAAACGTATGGTTAATGAACCTTACGTTGTTGAAAAGTATTGAAGAAGAACATTACGTTTGGAAGGAACCTTACGTTTTCGTTGTTGGACAAGTATGGAAGAGAAACCGTACGTTAGTTTTCAGTGTTGAGTTTGTTTTTCAAAAGTATGGATCATCAACCTTACTTTTATAATCAACCGTACGTTCTTTGGAGAGTTGAAGCAAGACAAAGTATGGATGATCAACCCTACGTTTGAATGCTGAAGAGAAAGTATGTATGTTCAACCTTACGTTTGTGAACCTTACGTTTGTGAACCTTACGTTTGTGAACCCTACGTTTGGAGCCACGTCATCAACCCTACGTTTGGCGTCGGGATATTTTTGACAGA
This sequence comes from Viscum album, assembly GCA_963277665.1. Taxonomy (NCBI): domain Eukaryota; kingdom Viridiplantae; phylum Streptophyta; class Magnoliopsida; order Santalales; family Viscaceae; genus Viscum; species Viscum album. The sequence continues at coordinate 1,500,492,383 of OY728161.1, forward strand.
CGATGTTTCCTTTTGCATTGGTCAAACAAGCGGTTTATTAAGCAGATTTCGAGCCGATTCTTAAGTACGACTTTGACTGAATCAAAGATGATTTACAACGGATTAATGATTGATTTAAACGGAGCTTTTTGTGCCGATTCTTCAGGGGAGTTACAACGGCTCTGTTATTTCATTTAATATCGCGAATCTAAAGGAGATTTTCATGGATCTATTTATGCGGGAGATTTTCTCAGATTTGAACATTTATGTTCTATCTTGGAAACTTCGGATTTTATATATATATACACAGAAAAGTGTGTGAAAGATATAGATTGATCTTTTAACGAGCAAGAAACAGAGACTGAGAAAAGGCGTTCATTTCTGGTGATCGAGAAGAAGTGTAAAACCTTTATTGCCGAAGGAAGATCTTGATAACAGATTCACGTGTTCTACATCGACTATCTGTTGTAAATCTACTGCTGCTGAAGTTGTGAAGTTTCTGGTAATATCTATTGCAACTGGATCGACTCAGAACTGTTTTGATTACAGATCTTTATTTTCTGAAGACAACGATCTATCTACTGTCAATTGCTTTCTGTTGCAATTGTGAAGAACAACTGGAGAAGTGTTTTCTTTATCGAAACCCTTTTTATTTTTGAGTGATCAGCTTCTCGTTCTAAGCTGTGTTGGTTCTTGTTTGAACCAGGAAGGCTGTGTTTGCCTGAAACTTGTAAATGTGTCAACTGCCTGTACTCAGTTGTGAACAGGTCTGTGGAAACGAGGACCAGATAGTGAAAATCTCCAAGCTCGTGGATTTGAGCGTTGGTAGAGTGGACTAGGGGCCTTCTGTTCCCCGAACCACTATACATCCGTGTGTTCATGCTTTTACTTTTTCCGCTGCATATTTAATCGAGCAAAAGCATAGTGGACAGAATTTGTCTAAATTGAAGAGATTATAATAATTTTGAAAAGGCACAATTCACCCCCCCCCCTCTTGTGTGTAATCCGTAGATTCAGATCCAACAATTGGTATCAAAGGAGGAGCTTCTTATTTTTAAAGTCTTATCAAGATAGAAGTATTTAAAGATTATACATAGTGTATCATGGCTGATATGAGAGAGGGAATGTCAATGGTCAGAGCACCTTACTTTAATGGAGATAATTATGGCTTCTGGAAATCACGTATGATTATTTATCTGAAAAATCTTGGTTACAAAGTCTATTCAAAGATTCTGACTCCCTATGAAATTCCTGAAAATCCCGATACATGGCGTGCTGCTACAGAGGCTGAGTATGACATAAATTCAAAAGCTATGAATGCAATCATCTGTGGTCTAGGACCAGATGAATTTAACCGAGTATCTCAATGCCCGACTGCATATGAAATGTGGCAAACAATAGCTGTTGCTTATGAAGGAATAGATAATGTAAGACAGATGAGATATGCAACTGCTAAGTTAAAATTCGATACTTTCAGAATGATTGAAGGAGAGAGAATCACTCAGATGAATGGAAGATTGACAGAAATTGTCAATAATATAACAGCTCTAGGAGAACCAATCAAGCAGGCTGATCAAACGTTGAAGGTACTGAGAGTACTTCCTACTCGATGGAATGGAATCTCTGCAGCAATCAGACAATCAACTTCTGTTAAAGATCTAACTATGAGAGAACTGATTGGTACATTGATGATGTACGAAGCTGAAATGCAAGATTAGGTAAATGAGCATAAAGTCTACATAAAAAGTGAAAATACTGCTTTGAAAGTGACTTCTCAACAAAAGGATAGAAAGATGAAGAACAGATAAGTAAGTGCTAAATCAGAAAGCTCTGATTCTTCAAATTCGGATGAAGAACTGGCTCAGCTAGCCAGAAAATTCAGAAAGTTCTATAGTAAGAAGAAAGACTTCAAGAAATCCTTCAAAAAGGATAGCAAGGAAGTGAGATGTTATAAATGCAAAAATATGGGACATATCAGACCAGATTGCCCAAAATTGAAAGATGCAAAGAAGAAGAAATTATTCAAAAGAGATGATTATGAGCAGAAAGACAAGAAAGCTATGAAAGCTACTTGGAGTGTTTCTGAAGACTCAAGTAATTCTTCTGAATCAAGCTCAGAGAAGGAGGAAGCCAATTTAAAAGCAAATATGTGTTTCATGGATGAAACTGATGAGGTACACTCATACTACGCCTCTGACTCAAATAATGAATCAAACTCTGAAACAAGCTTCTCAAATAAAAAACTTGCAGCTTACTGCAATATGGTTGAAGAAAGGTATGACTCATTATTTAAAAAATATAAATCTATAAAGAACTTGCATAAAGCTATTTCAGATGAGAGAAATACTTTGCTAAAACAACATAAGGAATTAATTGACAAATACAACTCTGCTGACTCAAATAAAATTAATTTTGAATCAAAAATAAAAACTCTACAGGATGAAGTAGAATCTTATAAAAAGGCTGCTTTAGTTTTTACGAAAGGAGAAAACGTCTTAAATGAGATACTTGAAAAAACTGTAATTAAAAAGGAAAGGTTTGGAATTGGAAGTAAAGGAGAAAAACCTAAGTTATACAAAAATTATTTTGTTCCTAGCACTAAACAGGTTATTTGTAACTACTGTGGAACAAAAGGTCATATAGCTAAAAACTGTTTTCTAAGAAAACCTCAAATATGTGGAATTAAGAAAGCTTATATTTCCAATGATCTATATGATTCAATCAATTTAAAGAAAACAAAGCAAATCCGGATACCCAGATCACTGCTTGCTAACACTCCTGGACCCAACAAAATATGGGTACCAAAGCAATTTGTTTAAATGTCTTTGCAGGTTGCAGGTCACCAAAGAAAGAAATAAATATGGTATATGGACAGTGGCTGCTCAAGACACATGAGTGGAACTTCAGCTAATTTCTCTTCTCTTACTCGAAATGAAGGAGGACTTGTCACCTTTGGTGACAATGCCAAAGGAAAGATTATTGGTATTGGAACAGTTGGAGATCCAGAGACAGTCTCAATCAACAAAGTACATTATGTACAAGGGTTAAAACAAAATCTGATAAGTATCTCTCAACTCTGTGATGATGGATACACTGTTGATTTTACTAACAATAGTTGTACTGTTTCTAAAGATAAACTGTTTATGTTTAGAGCACCCAGAACTGATAATGTTTATACTTTGGATTTGTATTCCTTGTGTAAACAACAAGTAAACTGCTTAACTGCTAATATAAGTGAATCCTGGATCTGGCATAGAAGACTTGGTCATTGCAATATATATTCTTTACATAAATTATCTAAGAAACATCTAGTTTCTGATTTTCCTAGTCTCAAATTTGAAAATGACAGATTCTGTGATGCATGTCAGCTTGGCAAGCAACACAAATCATCATTCAAATCTGTTAATAAAGTTGCTACAACTAAGCCTCTAGAACTTATCCATATGGATTTGTTTCGACCTTCAAGAGTATCAATTTTAGCTGGTAAATTGTATGTTTATGTATTAGTTGATGATTATTCTAGATTGACTTGGATTTTCTTTTTGAAATATAAAAGTGAAGCTTTTAGTTTATTTGAAGGTTTTTGTAAATTTAATCAAAATGAAAAAGGTTTTAATATAATCTCATTGAGAAGTGATCATGGTGGAGAATTTGAGAACCAGGAATTTAATTCCTTTTGCTCAAACATGGGTATTAAACACACCTTCTCTGCTCCAAGAACACCTCAACAAAATGGGATTGTAGAAAGAAGAAATAGAACTATTCAATAAATGGCTAGAACTATGTTAAATGAATATAGCCTACCTATATATTTCTGGGCAGAAGCTGTTAATACAGCTTGTTATATAATGAATAGAATTTTAATAAGACCTATTTTGAAAAAGACACCCTATGAACTATGGAATAACAGAAAACCTAAAGTAAATTACTTTAAAGTTTTTGGATGCAAGGTTTACATCTTGAATACCAAAGATAATCTTGGTAAATTTGATCCAAAATCTGATAAAGGTATTTTCTTAGGATATTCTGCAACCTCCAAAGCTTATAGAGTCTATAATAAAAAGTCAAGGATTGTTGAAGAATCAGTTCATGTGAAATTTGATGAATCTGATCCTTTTGAGAAAAGGATAGAACAAATAGATGAACCTGATTCTAATGAAACCATGAGACCTGAGAATTTAAAGAATGATTTTGAAAATGATATAAAAGAAATTCAGTCCAGTTAAGAAGAACATGATACTGAAGAACCTTTGAATGTAATGCCTAGACAGTCTAGAACCTTAAAGAATCACCGTTTAGAATCTGTGATAGGTGACTTAGAGACTGGTATTCAAACAATAAGAAACTTTGGAAACATAGTTGAATTCTCTGCTTTCCTATCCCAACAAGAATCTAAGACCATAGAAGAAGCCTTAGATGATGAGAGCTGGGTAATAGCAATGCAGGATGAATTGAACCAGTTCAAGAGAAATAAGGTTTGGGAATTAGTTGAAAGACCACATGATTATCCAGTAATAGGAACTAAATGGGTCTTTAGGAATAAACAGGATGATCAAGGGATAATAACAAGAAATAAAGCATGATTAGTAGCTAAAGGATATAATCAAGAAGAAGGAATAGATTATGATGAGACCTTTGCACCTGTAGCCAGGTTCGAAGCCATTAGAATTCTTTTAGCCTATGCATCTTATATGAATTTTAAATTATTTCAGATGGATGTTAAATCTTCCTTTTTAAATGGTTATTTAATGGAGGAAGTTTATGTTGAGCAACCTCCTGGTTTTGAAAATTCTCAAAAACCAGATTCTGTTTTCAAACTTACTAAAGATCTTTATGGCCTTAAACAAGCACCTAGAGCTTGGTATGAAAGACTAAGTTCTTTTCTTTTGAAAAATGATTTTACTGTTGGACTAGCAGATCCAACACTCTTTAAGAAAACTGTGAAAAATAATGTTTTGTTGGTTCAAATTTATGTTGATGATGTAATTTTTGGATCAACCAATAAAATTCTTTGTCATGAATTTTCAGAATTAATGCAAAAAGAATTTGAAATGAGTATGATGGGAGAATTAAATTTCTTTTTGGGTCTTCAAATATTTCAAAAAGATTTTGGAAATGTTTTAAATCAATGCAAATACATTACTGATTTACTTAAGAAATTTGGACTTGAAAACAGCAAGACATTTACAACTCCTATGTGTACTAATATAAAACTTGATTTGGATGAAACTGGAAAATCAGTGGACAACAAGTTATATAGAGGTATGATTGGTAGTTTGTTATATCTTACTGCTAGTAGACCAGATATAATGTATTCAGTATGTCTTTGTGCTCGATTTCAATCAAATCCCAAAGAATCCCATTTAACTGCTGTTAAAAAAAATTAAGATATTTAAAAGGTACTATTTATCAATCTCTGGTTTATCCAAAAACCTCTGATTTTAATTTAATTTCATATTCAGATGCTGACTTTGGAAGCTGTAGATTAGATAGGAAGAGTACTTCAGGAACATGTCACTTTTTAGGAAAGTCTTTAGTATCATGGTCTACTAAGAAACAACACTCAGTTGCCCTGTCAACAGCCGAGGCAGAATATGTGTCTGCAGGTAGTTGATGTGCACATGTGTTGTGGATGAAAAACACTCTTATGGACTTTGGATTAAATTTCAATAATACACCTATTTTATGTGATAATACTAGTGCAATTAATATTTCAAAAAATCCTATTAGTCATTCTAGAACTAAGCACATTGATATAAGACATCACTTTTTAAGAGATCATGTGTTTAAAAAGGATATATTTTTAGAATTTGTAAATACATAAAATCAATTAGCAGATATTTTTTCAAAACCACTTCCCACGGCAAGGTTTGAATTTATTAAGGGGGAGTTAGGTTTATTTAATTTTAAATAGTTTTTTTTTTAATCTTATTCTGTTTTCGAATTCTGCTTAATTTTTGTTTCCCGCTATAAAGTAATTTTATTTTGTTTTAAATAAAAGTAATGATTAGTGATTACACGGGAATCAAGGCTGTCAGAACCGTTTCACCTTCTAAACTGTTTCACCTTTTTCGGAAACCCTTTCGAAAACCTAGAACCGCACATCTGCTCCAAAACCCTTTTCTGAATCTTCAAACCCTTAACTTACGAACCTTCAGAAATCGTTGTTGAAATGGAAATGACTAAGCGTCCAGATGAAGCTGAGAGCAGTGCTGCAAAGAAACCTAAAGTATTTGGTCGGAAAATAATGCAAGGTAAAGTCATAGATTTAGAATGGGTGTTTGAAACTAATTTACTGTTGAAGCAAGCGTTGTCATTTCAAAGCCTTGAGCAAGCTTTTAATAGTGCAAATTCTGAGTTTCTATATGAGGCAGAAATGAGACATTTCTTTATAACTGTTCAGTTTAGCCTTGGAGATACGGAGGATAGTTTATTGGCTCAAATAGAGGATAAGGACTTTTCCATATCATCTGTAGAGATAAGTCAAATTCTTAACTGCCTTCATGAAGGAGTTTTTCATTTCGATTTACGGAATATTGGAGATTCTGTACATAAGTATGAAGACATTATGTCTTTTCTGTTTGGAAACAGAGTGATAAAGAAAATGTTTATTAATGATTTGGAGCTCGATCAGAAAATCTTGGTAAAATTTGTTCAGACTGGTTTAGCACCAAGGATGGCTGAGATGGAGAAAATCCTATACCCTGACATGTACATAATGTATCTTCTGATGTGTGATATTATGTTTAATTTTCCTCGGTTTATGATAAGATATTTTAATTACTGCTGTCAGAGTGAAGCAAGAATGACCTTTTTCCCTTATGGAAGGTTCATTTCTTTGTTTTTGTTTAAAAGAGGAATGATCAGATTGGTAGATGCTGGGGTGAAATGTCACCACAGTAATGTTTTTAATGCTGGAACATTGAGGAAAGTAGGATACTTCTGGAGCACAATTACATGAAAACTTATACCTGTTGGAGCTGAGGAAGACTCGGAGAGTGCTCAGGCTCAACCGGCTAAGTCCAAGGAGGGACAAGCAGAATCAAGGGTTAGTATAGTGGCAAGGAGAATTCGTTTTGAGATGGAGGAAGTTGAGGAAGAGAGAAGTAAAGAAGGACTTCAATCTAAAAGGAAGAGGTCAATTGATGAAGAAATTATCTCTCCGGCCTTGAAATCCTCTGAACCAGTAATTTCTTATTCATTTGTGAGAGAAGCTGTTGTGGAGCAGACTGCACCGATAGAGGAACCAGCAGCTCAACCAAAAATCCAAAAAGAACCTCAATCTGCTGCTGTGGCTGTTGAAAATGTAATACAACAAGAACAACCTATGGAGGCAGTGCCTGGTGAAGAAGTGGCCCGACCTCAAGATTTACAAGAAAGTATTGTTCTTGACCATTCAGTAGAAGTCAGAGAGACTACTGTTCGTGATGAACATACTTCTGAAGCTAATACAGAAGTACTTCAAGAAGATTTTTCAGTGGAAGAGTTTCAGGCTTCAAAAGCTAGTTCAGTGGATCAACCTTGTAAGGACAAGGACAAAGAACAGTCAGATGCAGATTCTTTACCACTTGCCCTGCCTCATCAACCTATTTCTGGACATGAGAATAGAGCACAGGGTGCCCCTGATTCGAGAAAAGAAGAAGTTGTTGAGCTGTACAAGCGTATCTCTCAGTTAGAATCTGAGAATGTTAGTCTCAGAAATTCTCTGAACTTAGAGCAGTTGAAGTTTCAGAAGCTGAAAGAATGTACTGTTTCAAGACAGGAAGTAGATTTGTTTAAGACTGATATGTTGCATGCTGTTGATCAGTTAAAATCAGAGATGGTAAAGAAAGATGATTTGTCTGAGATGAAGATTTACATGGAGAATAAATTTGAGTCTGTTGCAAAAAGTGCTGTGAGTGGATCAGGCTCTTCACCTGATTTGATTCGGAGATTTCAAGCAATTACAGGAGCACTAAGCAATATGAGTGACAGATTACACGATCTTCAGTGTAATAGTGCCCCTTTGTCAGTTTTTCTAGATAATCAGAAATTTTTAGTGGATCAGTTGACGTCTGGAGAGCAACCGATTAGGATTCTTTTGAATCAGTTATCAGAAAAGCTGGCTCTTTTTGTTGAAAAAGAAGAAAGAATGCATGAGTTTTTCAGAGTTAATTTGATTGAAGATATTCATATGACTCAAGAGAACAGAGATCTTATCATCAAGTTAGGAGATGGGATGATGAAGAGGCTCAGAGAACAGTTTACAGAGATCAAGACCGTGATTCAAAGGAGATAGACACCTTTTTTTTTCCCTGTCTTATCCATGAACCTTGATTCCTCTGTATATCACAATCGTTTATATATATAACAGCTTGTGCATGATTTTTTTTTGTTTTGTTGTTTATTGATTTATGATTAAGTTAGCCATTATAACAAATTCACTTATTCATACACAGTTAATTATAGCATTTACTTATAGTTCAGTGCAATATTGAATGTGTTCAAATCTGTAATTTTTCATTCTTTTTGATATCACAAAAAGGGGGAGAATTTGGATAAACACAACATTTAAATTCATTTGTTTCCTATGAAGAAATTTGGATAGCTGAAAATTTATTTTTATGGGGGAGAAATTTTATTATAGTTAAATATTGTTTTAATCCTTTCAGAATTCTAAAATTTTAAAGATTTCAATTAAATTAGTTCTATTATTTTATGGGTTTTGTGATCATCAAAAAGGGGGATATTGTTGAGCAATGTATTGTTTTCAAACAATTCAAAATAATGTTTTTTAATGGGGGAGATTATTTCAAATAATACTCTGCCTCTTTATGATGATTTTGATGCTCACAAATACCCTTAATTATTTACTAATTATTTCTTTGAGTATTTTGCAGGAATTTATTTTATTTATTTATTTCATACAACGAGATTTCATACTTCATTTATTCCGAGATCAATTTTAGCGTGTTATGGAATCACTGTAGCGCGAGATCAATTTTAGCGCATACTGGAATCACTGTTCATACCCTACGTTGATGAACGTAACGTATGGATGAAAAGTTTACCTTTTATGTTATTTTGAAACGTATGGTTAATGAACCTTACGTTGTTGAAAAGTATTGAAGAAGAAAATTATGTTTGGAAGGAACCTTACGTTTTCGTTGTTGGACAAGTATGGAAGAGAAACCGTACGTTAGTTTTCAGTGTTGAGTTTGTTTTTCAAAAGTATGGATCATCAACCTTACTTTTATAATCAACCGTACGTTCTTTGGAGAGTTGAAGCAAGACAAAGTATGGATGATCAACCCTACGTTTCAATGCTGAAGAGAAAGTATGTATGTGCAACCTTACGTTTGTGAACCTTACGTTTGTGAACCTTACGTTTGTGAACCCTACGTTTGGAGCCACGTCTTCAACCCTACGTTTGGCGTCGGGATATTTTTGACAGACGATGTTTCCTTTTGCATTGGTCAAACACGCGGTTTATTAAGCGGATTTCGAGCCGATTCTTAAGTACGACTTTGACTGAATCAAAGACGATTTACAACAGATTAATGATTGATTTAAACGGAGCTTTTTGTGCCGATTCTTCAGGGGAGTTACAACGGCTCTGTTATTTCATTTAATATCGCGAATCTAAAGGATATTTTCATGGATCTATTTATGCGGGAGATTTTCTCAGATTTGAACATATATGTTCTATCTTGGAAACTTCGGTTTTATATATATATACACAGAAAAGTGTGTGAAAGATATAGATTGATCTTTTAACGAGCAAGAAACAGAGACTGAGAAAAGGAGTTCTTTTCTAGTGATCGAGAAGAAGTGTAAAACCTTTATTGCCGAAGGAAGATCTTGATAACAGATTCACGTGTTCTACATCGACTATCTGTTGTGAATCTACTGCTGCTGAAGTTGTGAAGTTTCTGGTAATATCTATTGCAACTGGATCGACTCAGAACTGTTTTGATTACAGATCTTTATTTTCTGAAGACAACGATCTATCTACTATCAATTGCTTTCTGTTGCAATTGTGAAGAACAACTGGAGAAGTGTTTTCTTTATCGAAACCCTTTTTATTTTTGAGTGATCATCTTCTCGTTCAAAGCTGTTGGTTCGTGTTTGAACCAGGAAGGCTGTGTTTGCCTGAAACTTCTAAAGGTGTCAACTGCCTGTACTCAGTTGTGAACAGGTCTGTGGAAACTAGGACCAGATAGTGAAAATCGCCAAGCTCATGGATTTGAGCGTTGGTAGAGTGGACTAGGGGCCTTCTGTTCCCCGAACCACTATACATCCGTGTGTTCATGCTTTTACTTTTTCCGCTGCATATTTAATCGAGCAAAAGCATAGTGGACAGAGTTTTTCTAAATTGAAGAGATTATAATAATTTTGAAAAGACACAATTCACCCCCCCTCTTGTGTGTAATCCGTAGATTCAGATCCAACATTATTGAATAAATATTGGGAGGAAATTTAATAAAATAATATCGAAAAACAAAATATAATGAAGTGTTATGGTAATTCATTTAATAAATCATAAAATTATAACCCCCACCCCCAATCTATAGATCTATGATATGTTGACACATGGAATAATTCATTCCTCCCAATATAAATGAGGTAACTTAATAGGAGAAATAATTAAAATATTATGGCATAAAATATTTATAAATTAATCTTATGTATTTTTAGATGAATATTTCATTTATAATATCATGATAATTGATAATACAACGATGAATTAATGTATCTAGAGACTATAGACATTAAATAAATATTTAGATACATTCTTGATCATTTTATTTTATACTCAGGACACTTTAGATATTTCCTTACATACTATACTTATATATTTATTTGCAATTTGTGGGAAATAATGATATCAATGGTTGATTTTAGATACTCAGTAAAAAGAAAAATGATATATAAAAATTGATGACCACATGAATGTATGTGATAAGGATTATCATATAAGTGAACATTCATAATAGATAATTTTTATACTCAATCATTAAAATATAAGAACTAATATTCATGAAATAAATCATAATAAATTCAAATAACATGATTTATATGAGAAATAGATCTTCATAAATCAATTGTAAACTATAATTTCATGTTCTAAAAGATTTAATCTATCATATGTTTGGAAATTATTCTTTATATAAAGGATAATAACTAAGACAATAAAATCATAATAGATCCTAAATAAATACCTATTTCCTCTAGTGGATCAAGAACATCAATGTCATTCCATATCATATCTTTAAGATCAACTTGTATTCCCTATTAAATCATGTTAAATAGATTAATTCCCATAATTGATCAGGTACATTGATTATATCCCACCATAATCGCTGGGATATAATAATTAACCAATTAGTTGGATGGATATATATTTTTTGGTCCACCCACCACATAAATAAAATTTTATTTTTTCTATGGAATTTTATTATATTCATAAAATCCTCATAACCTGACATGTGGAATGAAAACAAGTTTCATTATCATCTCATGATCAGATCATTTCTCGAACCATATATAATAAGTGGGGTTTGTTACGAAAACATTATTTTAATTTTTAACAATACTGTGAAATAATAATTAGAGATAAATTTGATTATATGGATAGTATGGTATAATTAACATCCAATTATGTTATCATTGAAGAATATAACTTAAAATGAATCACTGTAATATTTTATGAAGAAAATTTAGATTTAATTTTTATATAACATTTTAAAAATTCAATAATATTCAAAATAAATTTATAAAAATTTTAATTTAATAGTACCATGTAAATATTTAAATGAAACTATTATAATTTTTGTTACCATGGCGGAGAAAAATTCTTGTCAATCCATATATGTTATTAGTAAGTACTTCTTTTACACTTTGTGAATATTTTGTTTGTAAAATATTTACTAAATTCTATAAAATTAATTTTTTAAAAAATTAATCTTTTTTCATGGGTCAAAATAATATAAAAAATAATTTAATTCTATTATAAAAACTTTTCAAAAAAATTGTTTAATCATCAATATGGATAAAAATTGATTTTTGATCGAAAAGTGGCATAATGTTAGTATTACAAAAAAATCATTAATTCAATATAATTACTTATTACAGTGAAAATTATTAATTTAAAAAATTTATTCATAATAAATTACTAGAAGAGATAAAAATTATAATTTATTTATATAATAACTATCATATAATTTTTTCAAAGAAAATTGAAGTATAAACAGTCCCAATTTAAAGTCAGCTTCAAACATAGACCACATTCATTATTGTTAACATTTGAATTGTAAGACAAATGAATGATTGAAACTAAATGAAACAATAAATATTATGAAAATAAATTAATTAATTACAAATATCATAATATGCCTTTTCATTTTTACATTATACTAGAAGATATGTGCAAGAACTAGCTTATTTCTTAAAATGTTATTTTTAGATGAAAATAAATTACGTCTCGTTACACATCCTTAAATAAATCTATTTATAATGATTATAATTATAAATTTATTATAATTCTAAAAAATATCAATTTTTATATTTATTATTGTAACTCCCTGACCCTAGTTACCCAGAGTAAGTGCATTATTTTAATACATTGGCATGATTACAAGGAATCAAGTCTCAGAGGACCGATCGGTTTAGTAGTCTTAGAAAATAGATTACATACATGAATGTTACATTACACTTCATAACATACAAAACAACATAAATATTCCTTTATGAATGCCATTATTCCCTTGTCTTAACCCTTCATATCAATCACAATACACATCTTGGAATCTTGGAAAAAATAAAACATAGAAAGGGGTGAGCTCAAATGCTCAGTAAGGGTAAGAAATACAGCGGAAACATTCATAAATAAGAATAAACATTTAAGGAAATGTATAACTAAAACAAAATCCTTTTAGACATGATCTTCAGCATAATATGGTTATGTTAAAATGAAATAATTCCTTTTACTTATTCACATGAATATTCTACTAGTCTAACAATCACATGAAATATCAAGAACCACTTTTATAATGATGGAATGCATATTTCCAGACTATCATAACAATGTAGCCAAGGCCTCGTGCCAAGAATATAAATAAGATTTTGTCAAGGACTCGTGCCAAGAAACTACTTTGTCTCATGAGACCTACCGATACATTGAGAAGCTATAGCGAGCTCCACCTGTCACTTACTAAGTCCAATGCATTCCTCATATGAATAGGTTTAAACATAACATAAACATTCATATTAAAACTAGCATACGAAATGGAAATACTTTCCCCATAAACCATTAATGGTATAAAAATATCACATACTCATTCAAACATATCACAAAACCTTCAATGGGTGTTGGTATAATAAATCAACTTCAAATAAACTTAAAATCCATCAAAGGATGTTGACATAGATGACAATGATGAGTAAAACTTTTTGAGAGAAATATTCTTTTTGTAAAATAATTTAAAAGTCAATCATTTATAATGTAAGTAATTTAAAAGAGATTTTTTAATAAAAGTGTCCCATACCACATTAAAACTTTTCAAAAGAATTATCATTTTACAACAGTCATGTCCATATAAATAAATCCTTAAAATCTTTTTGAAAACATGGACATTAATAAAAAGATTTAGAAAGATAAATCATTAAAACATTTGAAATTCTGATCATGATAAGGGGTACCATTCAAAATCCTTAAAATATTCCTTATGAAATCATTTTTATGAAAAATGGACATGGATGATAAAAATGTCCCAGTAGATACTTACACATAAACAATCTCGGATAATAATGAGATTGAGGAATTAACCCTTACCAATTTGGTAATTAATGAAACATACAACCCATGAAAGATGTATCATACAATGAATATGTAAATACACATAAATTAAATTGTATTACACAAATAATACAATTATGGTGATTACATACACCACAAAAAAGGTAATGGTCGCAATATGGCAGGAATCTCACGGGAATAAAGAGTTAGAAGAAAACCCCTTACCTTGCACTTTCCTTTAGTCGAGGGTACGTTTAACCTTCTATATGAGGATCATAGTATGTTATTAAATTATAACATAACCATATTAATATTTATGATATCATACATTATTCATTTATTACTTTATTCTACCCATTTAATAATAATTTCCCTATTAAATTAACATTTCGGGTGATAATCATTTTCTTTATCGTACGTGTTTTAACTTGTTAATCTTGATTATATAACTTTGATAATGATTTAAATACTTTCAGAATATAAAACATGATAAATATATTATATATATTTAGAATATAAATATGTATAATATACATATATATGAAATGGAAAACACCATTTATAGAGACGGTAGTCCGTACGTACGCATAAACACTGTTTCTGTTTTCATATAGTATTGAATGGAAGTAAGTGAATCTATGTACAGAAATAATTATATTTATATATAAATATATATATCTCCAGTATCATTTTTATGTCATATATTACATACTTATTTGTAATATATATCTATATAATTTCCGATGAATGGTGAACTTGGAAATGAATCTCATCGTGTCGTGGAGACGGTAATCCGTACGTACGCACGAGAAAAAATATCATTCATTTGATATTAAAATAATATATAATTGGATGTTATATCATATATAAATAATAATTGTCATGTTATATTTATTATTTACATAAATTATACATCATTATTATAACCAACTAAATAATTATATATTGAATAACAGTTACACCACAACGTGGAGACGGTAGGCCGTACGTACGCACATATGGTGACATGTCATTCAAGGGATGGTTAGAATAATGAATTTGTTTTTCCATAATTATAATAACATCACAGTATATAGAAGATACTAGATTTATTATTTTATAATAGAAATAACAAGGAAAAATGAAGTTAAAGAGGAAAGGTACTTTAAAGAGTGTGGTGAAGACATTACCTCTTTTTCGGGTTCTTCCTTTTGATTTGATGAAAACGGCTCCGTAGGTTGGCTTTCTGATCACATAAGGCCTATAGGATGAAGTGATGGAATATCGGAGAGTATATGGGCAGGGTTAGGACGAACCAAAAGGCTTTTAATGTGTGAATTAATGAGATGGGGGAGTGCCCTTTTATAAGAGGGTGAGGGGCACCTTTGGAAAATCTAGAAATATTATTATATAATAAATTAATATTCGGTTTCTAATGGCTCCAAGTGGATTATTTAGAGGATATTATGGGTAGAGGTCTAAAACCTCTCAAAAAATATGATTTAGATAGGTTGGGTTACTATATTAACCTTATCTTTATGTATTAACTCTTAGTTAATTAGTTTTACTTTTACAATGTATCTTTCTATTTTTATATTATATGGTAAATAAACATACTATATACATCCAAGCGACACCGAAGTTTTCCATTAATAATAAACCTATCATGATATAAGTCTCTTGGCCTAACCTTAGATTTTTAGGAATTTAATATCAATTAATAATATAATATTTGTTTTAAAAACTCTTTTATGTTAAATTTGACACTATTCAACAAATTAATTTTTTAAAAAATCATAACAGAATTATTAATTCAAAAAATGTTACATAACTCACTCCTAACATGTCATATTAACCTATAAAATTATTTTTATTTATAAAAAGTCTCAAATTATATTTATTTGGGTATTTCTAATATCAATTATTCTAATTTTTTATTAATTAAGTAATTACTACATCACCATTGTTTCATAAATAAATTAAAATATTTAATGTCTAAAAATTATAAATAAAATACCATTATGTAGAAAAATGTTTTATACTTATAATGAATATTTATAGTCTAAAATAAAAAATATATAACCCTACGTAAAAATTGTTTTTCTAAAAGATATATGCTTATGTCATTTTTGTATTTTTTTTACATAATTAAAATAGTCTCCCTATCACCTACAAGTGGATCCATGGGGTCCCAAAATCGACCCAAATATTCCCAAGGTCGGAAATGTATCCATAAATATAATTGGGACACGTTTTAGGGTAATTTAGTATTATTATTATATTATTTTTTAACCCTTATTTAACGGATTTACCCTTTAATCAAGGTAAATAAAATTTATACCAAAGTAATTATTCAAAATGTCTAAAAATAAAATATTCCTATTTAAAAAATTTAGACATCCTTATTACAAATATGGAATCCATTTTTCCAAATTCAAAAAACAAAAGTGGCAGATATTAATTTAAAATTATTTCCTGCTGTCAAAACAAAAAGCGTGCTTTTAAGATATAATAACTATCAAAAGATTGACACTTGTTTATGTCTGGTTAAATTGTTAAATTATGTCCAATAATAAACATTGTATTAAATGGTAAAAATATATTCTAAATATACTTTAAAACCACTCAAATTCATAATTTATCACTACTAATTATTTGGATTAAAAAAGTTGTTTTTAATTAAAATTTAGTAATTTTCACTATTCATCAAAATATAAAAGTTATCTGAAAAGCACCAAAATTTCACCCTAGGCTAAATTCGATATTCCAAATAAAAAAATTAATTACATTTCAAGTGATAAAATTTATAAAATTTTAAAAATTGGGTATTACTATTCATAACGTCTACTTTGATTGGTTGTGGTGTGTGTTAGAACTCGAAGTTGCGTACAACACATGCTAATATATTATTCAATGACAAGTGTACCTTGGAAGAATGGGGTGTTAAATTGTATATTTTGGATGTCCCCATTCAAAAAATAAATTTATTTATTCAAATTGAATATATAAAAGTTTAAAATATTGGATTTAAAAAGGGTTCACTATTAAAAGTTGGTTAAACTGCATTTTTTAAAAATACCTCTTTTATCTGAAAAAAAGGAATTTGATCATAAATTATTTCTAAGAAACATGTAATATGGATTCTAAAATTATAAGGATTATATAAAGTTCAAAAATATAGTTAATACTTTTTATAACCTCTTTTGAACGGCTTGTGCGGTAAGTCATGGTGTGCTTGGACGTGGTGTTGCATTTAGGGCAAGTTATTGGCTTGTTTTGAAGAATTACATACTATGAAATTTTGTGGTGTTACATTTTTCCATCCTTCAATAAATAGTGTCCTTGCAATTTGATATTGTTCTTCAAAAATAATGGTTCGAAATATCTTTGTGGGAAACCCAACATCGGAAATTTGGTTTATAAAATCTAGTCTTAATAAGAGGAAAAGAGAAATTAAAGAGTCGCCACCAAATTTTAATCTAGATTAGGAGAACATTGGTAGAAATTAGAGACATATAGTTGGATGAAAACCTAAATATTTATAGCTAGTGATTTAGGTCTTCAATCATAAAAACATTTAAAATTGAGGTCCTTAAATTCATAAATCTATGATTATTTAAAATGCCATTGGTTCAACAAAACATAAGGTATTAGGATAACAAATTTTTGGTTTTAAGATCCCTTCAATAAAGTATAATAATTAATTTCTTCAGAGAATAAGAGGAGAAGAAAAATATATACTCGAAACGTAGATTTCCATATTTTAACTAATTTCTACCAAAAACTCATATTTCACTCTAAAATATAATAGAACTTTAAAAAATTATTCTATTTATCCTATTCGTTTGGAATTAAAAAATGAATTTATAATTCATCCACTAGACCATCTTAAAAGAAACTACATTATTTAATCAAGGACATCTTGTGGGCCAGTGTTATGTAATACACCGTTGTCCCCCTTCGATTGCGGGTTCAAGTCTCGCGGCCTTGCCTGTCGCGACAGGTTGTCACCCGACCTCTGGGTTGTCCTTTTATGGAAATAAAAAATTAATCTCAAACTAGAATTATCCAAAATCCTTCTTTCCAAACATACAGTCCAACATTTATAAGGAAGGTAAACATAATGTAGATCGTTTTTAACCCATAATTTCATGTGAATACCTTCATCATGTATTCATTTAAAACACTGAAACATGCTGAATTACCATAATCCTTATTGATTACATTCATGCCCCCTTATACCATATAGATTAATAGATATACTACATCCATAAAAAAATGTTTTAAACTCCAACAATGATATAATATACAAATCTTTAATCGGTTTCAAGGCAGTCAGGAATATCCAATATAATTTACCCAAATCAACCATATCTTATTCCGAAATTAGTACCTAAATATTAGGACCATATTAAGGTTTATCATTCCTTCAACCATGTAATGACCCAAAAGATTAACTCACTATAGAGTCACATTTCCTAGTACCATAAAATCTCACATACTCAATGAAATAATATTGTAGTATAATCCTTATGTAATCCATAATTATAATAAGAAGTAAATTGTTGATACAACACTCAAATGAAATAATCAACACAAGAACTCTAATCATTCCTCTTCTACTGTGGTAGTATCATAACATGATTATTATCCAATAGAATCATTTGTGGAATTGTCTATTGACCGGGACATAGGTTCTCGTAGTGTCCAAACTCTTTGCAAATGAAGCATTGTACATTTGAAACCATTTTCATACCCTTGCAGTCGTGTATTTGGTGCCCTTTTCCTCCACACATATAACAACCTCCCATTCCTTCCAGGAAAGTTCCAGGGTGTTTCTTCCCATAGTTATCACATATGGGGAAATTATTATTTTCCATCTTCCCTTTATTCATCTTTATCTCTTCCATCCTTTTCTTCTACTACTTCCCTTCAAAGCCATAGAACTCAGTAAACTCTTTACTTATCATATCAACACATGATACTATTTCTTTATATAATGATAATATGTGGGAGATTATTTCCCTTCTAAATGATGGCTTGATTCTATGAAAGATATTATCCTTCTCACCCTTTGGATCATACGTATTACTGGAGTTCACATTCCTTCTACTGGGTGCCATTTCTATAAAATAGTATAAACTAGGTCAGTTTATGAGTTGCAATGAATAATTCTAAACATGTAAAATATGTAATATAAATTGAATAGTTTATAGATATAATCCATAATGATAAATATGTTTTCTTTGAGGAATTATATACACATAAAACCTTCATAATTATTTTTAATGAAAATAGGAGTTATCTTAATCATATCCCCCGGGAGTGTGGTAACCAAGTGTGCAACAAGGCCCGTTGTCGTGCACCAGTTCCCATTCGAGCCTACCTAAAAGTTGTATTTTTGGGTTTTACCACTAGGTACATATGTACCAAAGCTACCTCTACCTACTCGTATCCAGACAAGGATGTATTTTCAAGAAACCCACAAAATATCGACAATACCAAAATTCTAGGTAGTTCTTCTATACTAATCCTAAAAGTCAATCTTAGCTCTATGTGCTCTAATCAGAGTTCATCTAAATCTAGTTTCCATGGTTATTGCTAAACTTCCTTTGACACCAACTGTAACGCCCTGACCTTAGTTTCCAAGAGTCGGTGCATTATTTTAATACATTGGCATGATTACAAGGAATCATGACCCAAAGGACCGATCAGTTTAGTAGTCTTGGTAAATAGATTACATTCATGAATATTACATTACACTTCATAACAAACAAAAAAACATAAATAATCCTTAATGAATGACATTATTCCCTTATCTTAACCCAACATATCAATCCCAATACATATCTTGGAATCCTAGAAAAAATAAAACATAGAAAGGGGTGAGCTCAAATGCTCAGTAAGGTTAAGAAATACAACATAAACTTTCACAAATAAGCATAAACATTTAAGGAAATGTATAACTAAAACAAAATCCTTTTAAACATGAACATCAGAATAATATGGAAAAGATAAAATGAAATAATTCCTTTTACTTATTCAAATGGATATTCTACTAGTCTAATAATCACATTTAATATCAATAACCACTTTCATAATGATGGAATGCATTATGATAGACTATCATAACCACGTAGCCAAGGCCTCGTGCCAAGACTAAAAATAATATTTTGTCATGGCCTCATGCCAAGACACTAGTTTGTCTCATGATACCTACCGATGCATTGAGAAGCTGTAGCGAGCTCCACATGTCACTTAGTAAGTCCAACACATTCTTCGTATGAATAGGTTTAAACATAACATAAACATTCCTATTAAAACTAGCATACGAAATTTCAATACTTTCTCCATAAACCATGAATGGTATAAAAATAACACATCCACAGTCAAAAATATCAAAAAAACTTCAATGGATGTTTTTTATAATTAATCAACATCAAATAAGCTTAAAATCCATCAAAGGAGGTTGACATTGATGAAAATGATGAGTAAAACATTTTGAGAGAAATATCCTTTTTGTAAAATCATTTAAAAGTCACACATTTATAAAGGAAGTAATTTAAAAGTGATTTTTGAATAAATGTGTCCCATACCACATTGAAACTTTTGAAACGAACTATCATTTTAAGAAAGTCATGTCCATATAAATAAATCATTAAAATAATTTTGAAAACATGGACAATAATTAGAAACATTTAGAAACATTAATCATTAAATAATTTGAAATTATTATCTTAATAAAGAGTTCCTTTAAAAACCTTAAAATCTTCATTTTGAAATAATTTTTATGAAAAATGTACATGGATGATAAAAATGTCCCAGTAAATACTTACACATAAAAAATCTCGTATAATAATGAGATTGAGGAATTAACCCTTACCAATTTGGTAAGTAACGAAACAGACAAACCATGAAAGAGGTATCATACAATGAATATGTAAATACACATAAATTAAAGTGTATTACACAAATAATACAATTATGGATAGTACATACACCACACAAAAGTTAATAGTGGATATATGTCATGAATCTCACGGGAATAAGGAGTGAGATGAAAACCCTTTACCCTACACTTTCCTTTATTCAAGGGTACGTTTATCCTCATGTATGATGATCGTAGTGTGTTATTAAATTATAACATAACCATATTAATATTTATGATATCATAAGTGATTCATTTATTACTTTATACTAACCAATTAATAATAATTTCTAGGTTAAATTAACATTTTGGGTGATAAACGTTTTCTTTATCGTACGTGTTTTAACTTGTTACTCTTGATTGTATAACTTAGATCATGATTTAAATACATCCATAATAAAAAACATGATAAATATATAATATATATTTTGAAAATAAATATGTATAATAAACATATATATGAAATTGAAAACACCGTTTATGGAGACGGTAGTCCGTACGTACGCATAAACACTGTTTCTTTTATCATATAGTATTGAACGGAAGTAAATAAATGTATGTACAAAAAAAATTATATATATATATATATATATAAATATATAAATCTATAGTATCATTATTATGTCATATATTACATACTTATTAGTAATATATATTTTTATAATCGTCGATGAATGGTGGACTTGGAAATTAATCTCATCGCATTGTGGAGACGGTAATCCGTACATACGCACGAGTGAAAATATCATTCTTTTGATATTAAAATAAAATATAATTGGATGGTATATCATATATAAAGAATCATTATCATGTTATATTTATTATTTACATGAATTAAACATCATTATTATAACCATCTAAATAATAATATATTTAATAACAATTACACCACAACGTGGAGATGGTAGACTGTACGTACGCACGTATGGTGACATGTCAGTCAAGGGTTGGGTAAAATAATGAATTTGATTGATCCATAATTATAATAACAACACAGTATATATAATATATTGGAGTTATTATTTTAGAATGTAAATAACATTGAAATAATAAGTTAAAGATGAAAGGAACTTTAAAGAGGGTGGTGAAGACGTTACCTCTTCTTCGGGTTCTTCCTTTTGATTTGATCAAAAGGTCTCATTGGGATGGATTTATGATCAAAATAAGGCCTCTAGGATGAAGTGGGGGAAGTTGAGAGTGTATTTGGTCCAGTTTTTGCCGAAGAAAAAGGCTTTGAAGGTGTGAATTAATGAGAAGGGGGAGTACCCTTTTATAAGAGGGGTGACAGGCACCTTTGGAAAAGCTAGAAATATTATTTTATAATAAATTCATATTGGGTTTATAATGGTTTCAAAGTGGATTATTAAAAGGTTACGGTGGGTATAGGTCTAAAACCACCCAACCAATTAGATTTCGACAGGTTTGGGTTACTATATTAACCTTATCTTTAAGTATTAACTCTTTGTTAATTAGTTTCACTTTTACAATTTATCTTTGTAGTTTTATATTATATGGTTAATAAACTTACTGTATACATCCAAGCATCCCCAAAGCGGTCTATTATTGATAAACCTATAATTATATTAGTCTCATGGCCGATATATAAATTAATAATATAATATTGGTTTTAAAAACTCTTTTATGCCAATTTTGACACAATTAAATAATTGATTTTTTTATAACTCATAACATAATGATTACTTTGAAAAAAGTTATTTAAATCAATCATAACATTTCATATTAACCTATAAAATTGTGTATATTTATAAAATGTCCCAAAATACATTTATTTGGGTATTTATAATATCAATTATTCTGGTTCTTCATTAATTAGTTAATTACTCCATCACCATTGTGTCATAAATACATTAAATTATTTAATGTCTAAAATTTATAAATAAATTAAAATTATATAAGAAATATTTTTAGCTTTATAATTAATATTTATAGTTGAAAATGAAACATATATAACCCTATGTAAAAATTGTTTTTCTAAAAGATATATTCTAATGTCATGTTTGTATTTATTTTAACTTAATTAAAATAAAGTGTCCCTATCACCTACAAGTGGTTCCATGGGGTCCCAAAATCTACCCAAAGATTCCCATGGTCGGAAATGTATCGACCAATAATATTAGGACATGTTTTAGGGTAATTTAGTATTATTATACTATAATTTGTTAACCATTATTTAATAGATTTACCCTTTATCCAAGGTAATTTTTTTAACCAAAGTAATTATTCAAAATCTCAAAAAATTAAAGTTACCTATTTACACAATTTGGAAATCATGATTCCAAATATGGAATCCATTTTTCCAAATTTAAAACACAGAAGTGGCAGGAATTAATTTAAAATTAATTCTCTCTATCAAAACAAAAAACGTGTTTTAAGATATAATAACTATAAAAAGATTGACACTTGTTTATGTCCGGTTTAATTGTGAAATTATGTAGAATTACTAACATTGTATTAAATGCTAAAAATTTATTCTAAATATACTTTATAACCACTCAAATTCATAATTTATCACTACTAATTATTTTGAATAAAAAGTTGTTTTTAATTAAAATTTAGTAATTTTAACTATTTATCAAAATATAAAATTTATCCGAATTGTACCAAAATTTCACCCTAGGCTATATTAGATATTCAGAATCCAAAAATGAAGTGAATTTTGGGAGATAAATTTATAAAATTTTAAAAAGTGGGTATTACTATTCATAACAGCTACGTTGATTGGTTGTGATGGGTGTTAGAACATGAAGTTGCGTACAACACACACTACTATATTATTCAAAGAGAAGCGTACCGTGGAAGACTGGGATGTTACATTGTAAATTTTCGATGTCCCCATTGTAAAGAATAAATTTATTTAGTCAAATTTAATATATAAACATTTAAAATATTCGAATTAAAAAGGGGTCACTATTAAAAGTTTGTAAAAGTGCATTTTTGAAAAATACTTCTTTTATGTTATAAAAAAAATCTGTTTTTCAATTATGTCTAAGAAACTCATAATATGGATTCTAAAATTATAAGGATTATATAAAGTTCATAATTTAGTTAATACTATTCATAACCTATTTTGAACGGCTTGTTTGGTAAGTCATGGTGCGCTTGAACTCGGTGTTGCGTATAGTGCATGTTATTGACTTGTTTTGAAGTAGTACATACTATGAAATCTTGGGGTGTTAAAATAATATAATAAATTATCATTTCATAATATTTTTATAGACATTTATAAATTATTACATATTAGAATCATTTTCCCTGGGTGTTAACTATTTTTTATTCCTGAAAACTTGTTTTGTTAATTTTGGTCCTTGTTCTTTGATAGTCATTCCATAATCATTATAATTTTAATCATGATATAAATATAATATATAATAATTATATCTAATTACAATAATTAATAAATGTATGATATAGAAAATTAATTACACCATTATTTGAGATGGTAGTCTATACATACGCAGAAATACTCTTTCCACTTTTTTGACGGATGGAATGAAAGAATTATAAATAATAATTTATTTTTATAATATAATTATAATATTATATATATAATATATATTATTTAAGTGAAATTTTAATCCTATCCATCTGAACTGGATGTTTAAAAATAATCATATTGATTTATGGAGGTTTTAGTACATCTGTATGCATGAGAAATTTTATCATTTTTTTCAAAACACTAGATGAGAAGAATATTTAAACTATATTAAAATTCAAGGAAAATACTATTTCCATTAATATTATATATAAATAATGAACTAATTATAATCCACATAAAAATATAGTGATGAAAAAATAATTTTATCAGTACATGGAGGTGGTAAGTCATACATATTCACAACCACCACATTCCCATACCATTTGATGAGATGAAGATGGATAATTTAGCTTCAAATCGTTTTTTGACACATTAGTCTTTATTTAAGAATAAATATAAAAAATTTAGATGAGTTAATAGAAAAATCTAATAAATAATGTGATCAACCAAGGTGATTAACTCTTCATTGAAAATTCTAATTTTGAAATTTTATTAAGGATAATATGGTTGAAAATTGGGGATTAGAAACACATATAAAATGTGGGTATGGATTTCTATGGGGATTTTGGTAGGTTTTGGTTGAAATAGATTTCTTACAATGTGTGATTATGGGAGGGTAGGAGTTTCCCTTTTATAATTGAGTATAGGGGTGTATTTAACATTTATTGTAATATTATATTAAACTAAAGCCATTATCATGAATAATTCTTCCGAAAGTCCATAAATTTTATGATACTTTATAATGAGGTTGTAATACTATCATCCATTATAATTTTGAATGATTTAGGTGGAGTATTAATCCTCAACATTTTTCTGAACCCCATTGTTGAAAAAAAATATAAACTTAACCACAATAAAAAAACACACATTAAGGGTTACAATTTTACTAACATGTTAACTATTGAATAAAAAATGGAAAAATGGTGAAATTGTTTCACATATATTACCCTTAATTTTTTTTGAATGACTTTTAAATTATATAAATATTTAAAAAAAATATTCATTGGATATAATTAATATCAATTTTTTGATATTTTGTTAATTTGAATATTAATGAGAAGGCGTCAATTTTAGAATTAAAATATAATATTTTCAATCATTGATAATATGAAATTATATACAAAAAGATTACATGATAAAGGAGTTTTCAAAAATAGATTAGTTTTATAATTTTTAAAATAATATATATTTTTCGTCTATTGATAAAATATTATAAAAGAATTATGTAATAATTTTAGGTTATTAAGTAATTCATAAAAAATATAAATAAATATATTTTATAAAAACAAAATTTAAATTTATAATATTATTTGGAAATGATGTCAAATTTTTTCAGTCATTTAATAATGTATGATATATTAAAATAAACAGATCTATAGTTATTATTTTCTCTTTTAGATACATAAAATTAATATATTAATCAATAAAAATTGGAAAAGATGATATATTCTAAAAAATTGACAAATATTTCCTAAATAAATCATTTAATAGGATAATATAGTTTTTCTGGTTTATTTTTTGACCTTATTATATTATATTAAACCGAAACTAACTCATATTTCATTATTCTCATAATATAAAATCACTAAAATTTATATTTATTCCAAAAATAGAGAAAATAATTGTTATAAAAAGATCATCATTTATATAAAAAAAGTGGAATTTATATCACGTAATTCAATATATATAGGTTCTATAAAATAATTTAACACAATAGAATAGAATGAAACAAATATATTTTTAAAAAAAATATTCCTTTGATGTGTACAATTATTTTATATCAATTTAATAATTATAATACATTAAATATACCATAATTGGACCCATTATAATCAAAAGAAAATATTTTTTTAGAAAACAATTCAAAATATAATTTTTCATTGCAAATAATTAATAATATAATTTATTATTCAAAAAGAATTTTATTTATCACAGTTACTAAAAAATATGATCATTAAAAAAATTAAATGAAATAAATCATATGATTATTTTAATACAATGAAGTAATATTTTTTATCAAATCAAATATCTTAATTCCACCCAAATTATGTTTTTTATATTTTTAACAAATAAACCAAAACAAATATCAGGAAAACATAATTTTTTAAGAATCAATTGACTTTACTAAACATTAAATTCTAAAATATTAATAATTATTCAATAAATAATTATTTATGTGGTAAATTATAAATATGTTTAATAATTAATTTAATTTTATTCATTCACAGAAAATTATTTGATGGGTTATAATAAAAAAAAATCATGTTTCATTTATTCATTGTGTATTGTATATTATGTACTATTAAATATAATCATTTATTAAAATTTCCTATAGTTACATTATCCCCCATAAAAAATTTCATCCATTAAATATGAAAATCTGTTAAATAATAAATGGTTTTATTTTTTGATATATACTTTCATGGAAACCCCACCTAATAAAATCAGTTCATACAACATTCTCATGGGAATTTTGTATTAGAAATATGATGTTTATCCAGAATAACCAATATCAAGATTTCCAAATATTTCGTCAATTTTAAGAAGTGAAAATTTTAATTGGAAGAAAATATTAATTTCATAATAATATTTGATTGTTATAATCAACAATGATCAAATTATTATGAATTATAAAGAAAATTTTCATGAACAAAAAATAATAAATAATTTAATTGTGAAAAATCTATCAATTCATTTTAATTGAAGGTAAGATGGTTTTTTAAAGATCATTTAAATAGATTTGTGTAATTCCTTTAAAATCAAGATTAAAAAATAAGGAAATATTCTTATATGGAAATTATAATTTTATTTTTTAAGAACATTCAAACACAATCTAATTGCTACCATAAAATAATGAGTATTCGAGATGATTTTTTAATTTTTAATTCATTATAAGTAGGTTATAATGCATTGAATATATATATTAAGATAACAATACTTTATTTAGGAATTAATAAAAATAAAAAATGGTTTGAACATGGTAATAAAATAACCAAAAATAATAAACTAACCAATTAAGAAATAAAATATTAATTTCTATTTCCATATTTACCTCTATAACTTCTTCATTATTGATTTTTTCAATTATAAAAGATATATCATACACAAAAATATATATATTGTAATATATAATTTCATTCCTCCTGTATAATCTCTTATTTCAAATATATTGTTTAATCTAAAGGCTTGATATACCACAAAGAAATAATAAATCTCCCAAAATATCATTAATCAGTACAATATATCACTATATAATATTATAATATAAAGGGATTTCAAAAACAATCATGAATAAAGTTTATAAAAAACCAAAAAAAAATTAATACTTATAAAAACAATAAATATCATTGAAAATATCCCAATGTCAATGAAGCACGATTCAATAAAAAGTGATATCTATATCTAAATATCCTATAAAAAATAATTAATATAAAATTAAAATTCTACTATCCCAAAGGGTTTTTTAATTCTTGATAGTGTATTTTCCAATAACATAGTAAAAGACCGAAATTACCACAAAATACCATAACATATTACATCTTAATGGGGTCAATAATCTATTGATCTTATGATTAACCTTAAATATATAAAACCATTATGTATTCTATAAAAATTATGTTAACCTCACATGAAAAAATTTATGATAAAAGATTTAATAAAAATTTATTTCCTAAGTAACATCATAGAACATTGAAGATATTCCATAAATATAGTTACAAATTAATCTTCCAAAATGATGACATAAATAACATCTTTATTAAATAATATCTATATTTCTTGGTAACAAAGACCACTCCATTAATTTCAACCATCCCTTTTTTCACATCTAAACATTAACACCTTACCAATAAATATATTTTACTGCTTATTCAAACCATTAGACACATTTTTTTTCAAAACCATAAATAAAACTATTTTGTAAATTTCTTTATATGAATCAGGATTCTTGTATGCGTTAAATTATTTATATAATTGATTAATGAATATACAAAAACAATTAAATGTGTGGAAGGGAATTGGTATATACTTGTTCTAGGAGTTTTCCCATGGATGAGTCCAATGGTATAGTTAGTTCCCATATTCACTACAAGTAATAAATTTAAATAAAAATGGTAAAATGGATGGGATTTATTTTCCTCAATAATTAATTTATAAATTCCCTTGAATTCATCATATAAAAAATTTTATTATTAGATTAAGACATTCCATTGAGTTATTTATCAAAAATATCAACATATAGGGAGATAAATATTTAGTCCACAATATTATTTGTCATCACCCAGCTCTCGAGTACCTGGAGATAGTGCCATACAGAGGATCGAATTCGGTTTAGGATATGAGAAAGTAGCTAATTATGAAACATTTATTATACTAAAAACATTTAACTAAATAATTTTAATCAAAATCGTAGGTTTAGCCAATGAATTCCAATTAAGGGGTTTAAAAATAACATACTATACCCAAAAAATCTTTTGAAAACATTCTTTAAAATTTCCATAAATCAATATCTTTAAAAAGATATAACACATTAAACATAACATTAAAAATGTATAAGGGATATAAATGCACAATTTAACACATACTAAAATTATCATTATTCAATTATGAAAATTTTCATTCTGAATAGAAAGTAAAATACATATCATGATAGAATGAAAGTAAAAAATTAATAAATAAGTGTAATTCGTGATCAGAGATGCACATAAATATAATTACATCAATTTCATCATTTACTATTGGCCATTAAATATCATAATATTTCATAATTAATAAATATTTCATACTGAAATTTCTTATTATTATTATATTTATATGCCTTTAAGCAGGAATATTCTAATAGTGGAATAATCCTCTGGTTAATACATTTACATAGACTTAATGAGGAAAGTGCATATGCCGGACTGTGTCAAGGCCTGGTACCAAGACCTAGGGGCTAACGGTAACTGGACCCCAACCTAGAGAGCCTCTGTAACCAGACATCACCCCAATGATCCTCTAACAACCGGACTCCTACCTGAAGGGTCTACTGTAACCGAACCCCAACCCGGAGTGCTTACTTTTTCTGGTCCCCACCCCAGAACAAACAAGGTCCACTGCATTCCTCATAACTCTAAATCAAAGTGCATGTACCACATTGATTTATGAAATAACTTATCATTCCCAGAAAAAAATTTACTTAGTTTCTTAATTCACATTATTCAATGTGTCCCATACCACTTTGAATAATTAAAAGCATATTTCATAAATTATTATTAACAATAAATTATATGATTATCACATAAAATAATAATATTTCATCTCATCCATAGTAATAAACATTTAATTCATTAAAATATATGATCATTATTCATGCTCATATAGAAGTAATTAGTAATGGACTAAAACATAATAAGTTAGTTACTATTCAGAAAAAATGTTTCTACATGACATAAATAAACTAGTATACATTCTTTGCGCATGTGATATTTATTTAAAACACAGAAGAAACAAATGGGTTGGGTTTCCACATGAAATGATAGTTCCTGAAAAAATATTGAAAAATTACTTAATGAAAATATATTCTTGGTGCATAAAAAATAAAAATGAGTACCCAACTAACCTTGTGGTGTTTTAAATTCACATTTCCCCTTATATTTTTAAAAACAAGTATTTTTTTAAAACAATAGATATTAAAATATGAATGTATGATACTCAACCATAACCACAATAATTTAATATAAATAGTGGAGAGTAACTCATACATGTGAATTTGAAGTTGCAAGTCTTTAATATTTTTACGCATGTAATACGAAAATTGAAAGAAAAGCAATTAAAATAACAACACTTAGGTTTTAATGTTCTGTAAAACCTTCATTCGACAGGGTGTGCTTAAAAGTAGTGTTTAGTCAAAGTGAAAATGAATATTTGAAAACACATGTTTTGTAATTTCTTAAAAAAAACCTCAGAACATTCATAAATACAATTGGGGATTGAATATGGGTTACATACCCTCAAACCCATAAGGATCTCATACCATTTTTTTGACACTTTCATGATTATCAAAATTATTAACTAAAACTATAATGATGAAATGCTTAAAACCGCATGTATATATTATCAATGTATATTAAAGAACACATATATCCAAGTGTAAAAGTTTTCATAAAAATTACTCCATGGATTTCTTGATTCAATAATAAAATTGAAACTCAAATTTAGAAGTCATAAATTTGGGCTCTTGATGTTTATAAAAACCTATGTGTATTGTATATTATACCTTTATAATTTCATAAAAAGACGTATATTTATATAAATGATTATGTATTTAATGCATAAAATCAATTATAGTGGTGTGTCCATGCTTAGGGTAATTAATACACTGTTACTCATGATCCTGCAGCTCCTAATGAATTAATTTTAAACAATATGATGATGTATATTTTTTTTAAAGAACATATATATATTCATAAATCATAAAACCTACCAGGAAAGAAAAATACTAACACCTTAGCCTAGCTCAAGGAAGAGGAGGAGGAGCTCGGGAAGGAAATTGAAATCCAGGAGGAAACTTGCACGTGTATGCTGGAAGATGAGAGTGAAGGGATGAGAGGTTTGGGATTCCACATGTGTTTTTTTATAAACCATACTGAATAATTTAATGCATGTGTATAGAATACGAGGCTAAATTTGCCTTAAAAACTAATAGTCAGTCCTTGTGGAAACCCCGTGAAGGAGGGAGACCAGAGGATATCATGGGAGTAGAAAAATAATGAAATATACTATTTAGGGTTATTGGTTTAGGGCACACCACTAGGAAGAAGGAAAAGCTACGGGTAGAAACAAGGAGGAATTTCGACCTCCAGGATCAGACCTAGCTTGGATTTAAGGGCTGAGATGCGTCTGTGGGATATAAAGGTAATGGATGGATCTGATTAAAATCATGTTTGATTGGATGTCACGAGATCGATACAATGTTTAAAAAAACATAGAATGAACACGATTAGATCACATCAGATCGAATACACCACAAAAACCTGGTGGCTACTCCGCGGTTGCCGAAGGTCGAACATGGGATCTAGATCAATGGCCTAGATCACGCGCTTTATGATCCAATGGCCACAATCACGTTTTGAATGAAAAAACTCTTCCCACATCAAAACGAGAAGGTGTTCACAGCTTCCTTATAAGCATAATACTCCAAAACCTCACTCAGAAATTGAACAACACACACTCAGGGGGCCTTACACACGGGCTCCTGCCTCCACTAAAGGCCTTGGTCTATTTATGCTCTCCATGGTATTGCACCTGCGCTGCGCACTCATGCGTTCATACACTCTCATTCTCCTGTGTGCCCCTTAGGAGACCAATCTCTGAGATCGGGCTAGCCCAGGCCTAGGCAGAGGGCTAGGCTCAGCCACCTAACTTGAGCTACCTCCCTTGGCCAAGCCATAAAGGGTTGTCCCTTGCAGGCCAAATTTTTTACAAAACACTAACATTAAAATAATATATATATATATATGACGTCTTATGAAAAATAATACTGTCTAGAAATTTCCTTTTTCAAAAGATGAATT
Organism: Viscum album; assembly: GCA_963277665.1. Classification (NCBI taxonomy): domain Eukaryota; kingdom Viridiplantae; phylum Streptophyta; class Magnoliopsida; order Santalales; family Viscaceae; genus Viscum; species Viscum album. Next base: position 1,500,524,155 of record OY728161.1, read on the forward strand.
TTATTTATGCTTGAGGAAGGTTTAATGAACAACTAATTATACCTTGTCTAATAATATTTCTAGAGGTATTATTAGCACCAAAGATTTAACATAAATTTAAATTTGGTATAACCATATAAAATCTCCGGTACTAATAGTTTTTATAACTATGTTAATCAAGAATATAATTTTTTTTAAAAGAAACTAAACATCGCTGTTGGAATTCAAAACATTTTACTATGTCCATTTTAAGTTCATGGTTAGGAGTTGTTTATAAATTTTTTTTAATCAATAATCTAATTAATTGGAGAACTAAGATATACTCAGAAATTTTCAGTTAATTATCCAACAAGGCCAACAACTATAATTATAGGCGTTGGAATCCAATGATCACATGAGGCAACAGGCGGGTTTTTTTCCTTATAAAACCGTTCATTAGGGTGTCTTAAAATCAAGTAGATTGATGTATATGGTTCACATCAGACCATTAGCTCATAATGTGGTCGTAGTGGCTTTGGCCATTATCATTTTGTTTATGAAAAATTCTACGGACCCATATTATTTTCATGGGATTTTCGTTGTTTTATGTGGTATCACTGTAATTCTGATAGGGTTTTTAAAAATTATTTTTGGTTATCATGAATACTCTTTTGCGACAATTATATTATAAACACTATGGTGTTCTTATTTAAATGAAATACCTTGTGTCCATTTGTGTGTTTTACTAGGTTTAATTCTCATATAAATTAAAACCATAATATTACTTCCACATGAAAAAACATGATTGTTCAACTGTTATGAGATAAAAAAATTATATGCATAAACTTATCATTACATCTGGTTCGAGTCTTGGGGTGTTACATCTTTTCCCCATTCGAGGAATTGCATCCTCACAATTCATTATACATATGGACACGAGGATGACTCCTTAACAACTCTACCACAACCTCCATTATGGATGGTTCTCAGGTGTGTTCAGTGGAAAACCCAAATTGATGCTCAACTCCTCTAGTTCTCTGACCTAGACATACCTCAGACGAAAGGGGTGGAACTCTTGCATCAAACACTCAGGCTTCCATTGGGAGGCTCGAATGGTAGAATGTTTGAAAATGTCTGAATGGACCATCACTCGAAGAAGTCGCATAACTATGTCTCGAATGAGAACATCCATGTTGAAAAAGATATTGTACAAGATAAAACTGAGGAGTTGGTACATGTAGGCCGCACAATGGTTTCCCTGAAAAGTAGCCTCTTGAAAACATTACATGGCCGTGTAGGTCTGGCCTAGGGTGAAACATTGGAAAATCCCTTCGTTGTATTTCCCTCTTCACTTATACTCAGCCAGTTGTGTTGTGGCTATACGGTAGTAAATGGAAGAATTCCCTTGACAGGTGTGGATAATTTCCGGACTATTTGACACTTTATATAGATGTTTTCACATTTTTTGCAAGATTGTGAGTGGTAGGAACTCCTCTTCATAGGTTTTGATCACAATAATCTCCAGTACCTCAACCGAAAGAGATAACATTTGTGTTTTTCCTACCATCTGAAAGTTAATTATGAAGCATGAATTAGTAAAACCTATTAAAAAACATAAACAAATACAAGGTAGAAAAATAACAAATAAATAAAAATTTATGTTCTAATATCGCCACTTGTTCATAAAAACAAAAAGGCTAATTTTTCCCCAGTCCCCTAATACACGAACCCCCAAAACATGTTCAAAACATTTGATCTCCCATAACTATTGGCAACCTGAGAAATATGGTTCAATATCGTGGATTCACGTGTGTTGTCTCTAGAGTCTGACGTATGGGGTGTACAACTATGAGATGTCCGTATGTACTTCTTGTCTGTATATCGAATGGGAGGCTTTGTACTCAAGGATGTCGAAGTCCATTACCTGACCAAAATGGCCATAGTATAGTACATGGCACACATATGTCGTGTGGAGTTCTCCTGCTGTTGTAGATTCTTGGATGTATGTGAGGGGTTGGATGCCTTCTTCTATGGTGAAGCATCGAAAATTTCCCCTATATTATTTTCCCCGTTGTGCGTAGGATGGTAACTGGGCTTTCATCATAAAGATGTAATTCATACCCGCTCTTCTATGTAGTTGATGTACTCGAGAAGAATTGGATATGTCATAGAGATATTTGCATGAATCATAGATATGAGAATAGTTTATATAATTTTCATGCATGGCTATTGAAATTATGGTTTCTATGTACTCATTGTGATGTGACAGAAGATTAGTACTTTCATCTTCTGTCTGAAAATTAAGAAAAAATCATTCTTAGTATTTCTTAAGTAAGTTTTTCATTGTTAAATTATGGTATTCTAGAGTCATCCAAACTTAATCCTCTGATACCAACTGTCATGCCCCAACTATCGAGTACCTGGAGCCGCTGCCAGGCTGAGGATCGAATTCTATATAGGCTTTGTGAAACCTGCATCTTCTAAAACGTTCCTTCAGCTAAAAACTTTTACATGAAAATTTTTAATAAAAAATGTAGGGTGAGCATACGAATGCCTTATAAAAGGTTTAAAAATAACATACTATACCCCAAAAATACTTTTTAAAACATTCTATAAAATTTACATAAAAAATATTATTTTAAAAGATGTAACACATTAAAAATACAGTGATAATTTTCTAAATTGTTTAAAGGCACAATTTTTTACATACTGACGTTATCATGAATCAATTATGAGAATGTTCATTCGGAATTGAAAGTAAAATACATTTCATGTTAAAATTCAAGTAAGAATAAAAATATGTGTAATTCATGATCAAATCTGAATTTAAAAATAATAACTTCAATTTTATCATTTAATATTGGACAATAAATCTCAGAATATTTCATAAATAGTAAATATTCCATACTATAAATTCTTATAATTATTATATTCATTTTATTTTTAACCATGAATATTATAAAAGTAAAATAATCCCCTGGTTAATTAATTTACATATTCATAATGAGGAAATTGCATATGCCAACCCATGTCAAGGCCTTGTGCCAAGACCTAGGGGCTAACTGTAACCTGACCCCAAACCTGAGATCTTCTGTAACCGGAATCCTCCCTGGAGGGCCTCTAATAAATGGACTTCAAACAGAAGGGTCTACTATAACCAGACCCCAACCCAGAGTGCTTACTTTTACATGTCCCCACCCCAGATCATAATAAGTCCAATTCATTCCTCATAACTCCAAATCAATGTGCACATACCAATTTGATTTATTAAATCACTTATCATTCCCACTAAATATATTACATGGTTTCTTAATTCACATTATTCAATGTGTCCCATACCACTTTGAAGAATTAAATTCTTATCTCAAAAATTATTATTAACAATAAATAGTTTGATTTCCATATAAAATAATAACATTAAAACTCTTCCATATTAATAAACTATTAATGCATTAATATACATGCTCAATATTCATGCACATACAAAAGGAATTGGTAATGGACTAAATCATAATATGTCAGTTAATATTCATAAAACATGTTTCCCCATGACATGAATAACCTAGTATACAATCTTTGTCTGTTTATATTGATTCAAAACACACAATAAAGGAATGTAACAACCTAAACCTTGGTTAACGGAAATCCATCTTGATATAATTATATGTCTTAATATGTGAAATTGTTATACAACATATGCACTTATTTTGTTATTTTATTTTAAAATACCATTAATATGTGTGACTATTACTTTTGTAGCCATTGAATAGTGATCACATGATTAGTATAAATATGGGATTTAGAAAATCAAATTTACTCCAAAAAAGGAAGATATGGTCTCATCCAGTTGAATTCCCCCATAGGAAGCCCATTTTTCATAGCGTGGAAAAGAGGTGGCATCATTCGGCTTCACTCTTGACCATGCCTAATCCGAGCTTCAACTGGTTAAGCTCGAACAGAACTGCTTATGAGAGAAGTGGAAGTTAGTAGAGATCACCACACGAGAAATTGTATCCGATCCACCCCAAGAGTTTTTCACCATTGCACACCACACTCTTAGGTATTATAATGGTGTTTTAAGGAGTTATTTAACAAGACCCTAGTTTTATGTCTATATACATTATTTATTTTGTATAAAACAATGAATACACTTTTATTTTATTATTGTTATCTTATCAATAGTTTTAAAAAAATATATAGTGTTTTTAGTTAATATTCAACTAAGAAATTTTTTTTGATTAATTAAGATATTTTTGTATTAAGAAATATTTTAATAAAATATTATTATTATTGTTAAATTTATTTTTATTAAATATAAATGATTGTATAAATTTATGAATGGAATTGTAATTTTAATTAAGGTTCGAATGCCATTTTTGTCAAAACCACAGAATTTTCGATAAATGTCGAATTTTATTTTTATAAATGAAAATTAACATATTTAGAAAATTATTTATATTAAATAAATATTATTTCTGTAATCAAGACATAAAAATTATCCAACAGTGAATTTTTCAAAATTTTCTGAGACAGTCGTATTTTTGGGTAAAAAATATAAGTGTTTAAATATATAATGTGTTTTATGACATCATAATGACCCAATAGTGTGGTAATAAAATACTCTAAGCCTTATATACAGAAAATATATGTTTACCATTAAAATAATGTGATTTTGGGTTTGTTTGACTTATTTCATAAAGCATTAATAGACCCTTCAATGCATATTAATCATCTTGTCTTTTTAAATTGTTTTCCTTGGTAGTGTGACTCACCTCCACATAAGAAAACCCGTTATTTTAAGAATTTTGGACTTCTGACATATAAAATATTGTTTTCAACTTCCCTTTTCCAAAAACCATGGGCAAAACCATAGGGATAATTTGTGGTTTGGATTCGTTTAATGTGAGGTGTCCCAAACAAAAAAAATAAAGAATTCCCAAACCATTCTAATATAAACCCACCCAATCTCCCTCTTCCTCCTCACTAAAAACAATTACTGTTCTTACAACATGTGACCTACTCTCTCTAGAATCCTCCCAAGGTTCCCCAAGCTCCCACAAAGCCTTTCTCAATCCTCTCTCAAGCCTTTGGAAGCACACATCCAAGTAAAGGTTTTTTTATTCCTTTCACATTTTCATTCAATATTCATTAAATTGTTATAACCCTTTAATTTAAATTATAAATGATGGGGTATGGATTCAAACCTCACCCATACTTCCCTATTTATGTTTTTATGATGGGAGACCCCTTTCTCTCTCATTAAAAGCCTATCATTCACACCCGTTACTATCTTGAAATTCCAAATGAAATTTCTCTCTCTCATTTACACTCATGAGATTATTTTGTCTCATGAATCTAAATTCAATTAAATTTTATGGGACATGTATCTAAATGACCACTTACATTATATATCATGTAAATATGATGAGACACCCCTTTCTCTATCATCATCCATTTTTATGAGTTATTATGACAAGCCCATATGTTGCTGAAATTTCACCATATTCTTCCAAGACAAAGTCATTGTATAGTGAATTCCATGCCCATTTCTCTATCAAGGGTATTCAACTTTATTAACATTTACATATTGTTTAAATAGTTTCATGAATTTATTCCAAATTTATCTAACTTGTAATAAAAGATTATATTCAATGATTCAATGTTTTATGATCCATGTGTCACACTTATGCATGAAATGAAATGTTTAAAAAGGGTGTGCCCCGATAGCACTCAAATGCATTGGGTAAAGGATTGTATCATGACACGTTATGTGCAATGGGTGTTGACTTATGCTAATTCACGTGCAACGTGGGTTTACTGATTCTTCATGTGCAATGAGGGTTTACTCATGCACTATGTGCAATGAGCCTTGGATCACACTAATTCCATGATAAAAGTTATTTCCACATTTCTTTATTATCATTAGAATGAATTATCATGACATTATGTTTATTCATATCTTGTGATCTATTAATATACCTATAGTCTAACATGTATTGTATTCCTCTTGTTATTATATGTTTATTCTCTTATTGGTCTTTTTAGATCACCCTTTTCTTATGAATGTCATTGGGTTATCCCATGCAATGCTAAGTACGAGTGAATGTAGAGGTTATGTAAAGAATGTTTTCAATAAAGATGTTGAATATTTCATTTTTTATGTTTTTATGTAATGATACTAAGCCCCAAAGACACCAGACCACTCAATCTTCTATGTTGTATCAAGTGATGTTCATGTAATAAATTATGTTTATTTATGTAATAAAATGCAGGGTTTTCATTGTTGGTATCAGAGGATAGGTTTTGTTCTTATTCATATTAGGATTAGAAAAATATTGTATTTCATTAGAGACAAGACTATGTATAATAAAATCATCTCTATGTTTTTGTGAGTATTGAGTAAGTGGTTTATCAAGAAAATACATCCCATTCTGGATATGAGAATGTAGAAGTGGCTCTAGCATAGATGTATCTTAGGGGTAAACCCCAAAATCACCACTTTCAGCAGGACTCGAACAGGAACTGGAGAAAGACCACAGGCCTTGATGCACTCTTGGTTATGACACTCCCAGGGGATATGATTTGGTAGATTCACCTACTTAGTACAAACTGTTATTAAGGGATAAAAACCCCATATGAATATATGTTAAGAAATAGATTGATAATAACATAGATTTAAACCTAAGAAATCACAATTCTGGATATACTTATTCTTTATAAATTTATAATTTTAAGTTCAATGTTTCTTTTTTAGGGTCAATGGCTATGTATTTAAGACCTCTTATTATATGTTCATTTTCTTAGTTAATGGATGGAAATAAAAAAGAACACATTACGACAACCAATGTGATAGGAAATGTAAAGATTGACTTAATGATATGCCTGATATGATGGGATTGGGTGCTGAAAACATTATGACAATACTTTCTCAGATGGCTTGAGTTATGAATAATTACATGAATCAAGAAGAACAACCTCCTCCTCCATTAAAAGAGAATGTTTTCGTATAATCCTACATGTGGAAAAGGCCTCCCATGTTTAGCGGAACTTCTGATCCCCTCCTCACAGAACAATTGATTAAATCTATTGAAAAGATATTCTCCATCCTCCAGTGCTCTATAGAAGAAAAGGTTTTATTGGTGGTCTATTATTTTGAGGGAGAAGCTGATCAATGGTGGACACTGATCATGATTAAAATGTCCCAAGTGGAAATTGATTCCATGAATTGGGAGTAATTCAAGAGGATGTTTTCCATCAATTATTTTCCTTGAATCCTCCCTCTCAAGATGAAAAGGTAGTTCCTCAGACTCATGCAGAAGGAGGATGAGTCCATTGGGGCATATTAAGAAAACATTACAAGGAATTAAAGGTACACCTATGGCTTTGTCATGATCACTGAAAGAAAGGTGGATCGCTTCTTTAGTGGACTAAAGTCGAGTCTATGAAAAGCGTTGGAGATTTGAGACTTCAACAGTTATGAATATATTGTACATTGTTCCCTCATGGATGAAACGAAGATTTGACACTCTCAGTTGTCTCTTGGTCCAATTGATAAGAAGAGGAAAATGGAGAACAACATGGGTGGACCATCAATTAAATACCATTATGGAACGAATCCTGACTTTTCCCCTATAAAAAATGTGGGAAAAATCCTGGTAAGTGTCTCAAGGGAACCATGAATTGCATAAAATGAGGAAATTTTGGACATTTGGCCAAGAACTGTCGATGAGAAATGAAAAATCCCGCTATTGTTGAAGAAGAAAGGAATGTTCAGATCAACACTCAGCCGACAGTGAAGTGTTACAACTTTAAGGATCTTGGGAATTATGCAAACCATTTCCCTAAGCCGAGGGTTGTCGGTGTCGATCAACAACAACCTCCGAGGCAACATGGAAGGGCCTATGCTATCACTACCGTTGAGATGGAGTCAGAGAATGATATGGTGACAGGTACGCTAGCTAGTAATTCAATAATAGCAAACATACTATTTGATTATGATTCTACGCATTCTTTCATATCTTGCATGTTTTGTGGAATAATTCATACCCCACCTCAAATTTTGGAGGAAAAGTTATTTGTGAGAATAGAGAATGAGAAAATCGTTGAATCCTTGGTTTATAATTCCTCCCCAATTAACATGTGTGGATATAACAATCCATAAAATCTCATCATACTTCCTCTAGTAGAGTTTGACTCCATCATGGGCATGGATTGGTTGTCTTTATATAAATCCATTATCAACTACTCGGAATGGGAGATCACTCGTCACATCCCGAAGCATTCTCCAATTCATTACAAGTTCTAGGAGTGAGAGGAATCGCTTTTCAAATAATAGTCGCAAAGTGTAGATATTGATGCCTTATGAGCAAGCATATCTAGCTCAACTAATTGAGGCAATGGAGAGAATAATGCTAAAAGATATTCCCATCAGTAGGGATTACACTGATGTATTCCTTGAAGAGTTTCTTGGTATTCCTATGGATAGAGAGGTTGAGTTCATTATTGAATCTCAACCAATCTCAAAGACACCTTACAGAATGGCCACCGTAGAGGTGGAAGAGTTGGAGAAGCAGTTACAGGAGAATATAGAGAAGGGTTTTATATGCCCAAGTGCTTCACCATGGGGTGTACCGGTCCACATCGTCAAGAAGAAGGGTTGATCAATGCGCCTCATCATTGATTATCGTGAGCTCAATAAAATCACCATAATGAAAAACTATCCCATACCACGGATAAATGACTTGTTTGATCAGCTTCTGGGGGCCAGTTATTTCTCTATGATAGAACATTCGTTGGGATATCAACAATTAATGGTGAGGAAGGATCATATTCCCAATATTTCCATTCAAATGAGGTATAGAAACTATGAGTTCTTAGTGATGCTCTTCAGACTCACTAATACTCCAACAATATTCTGAGAGTTAATTAATAAGGACTTTAGAGATTACGTAGACAAATTTGTAGAATTGTTTATTGATGATATTCTAATATACTCAAAGGGCAAGGAGGAACATGAGGAGAATTTGAAAACTATGTTAATAACATTGTGTAGGGAGAAGTTTTATGCCAAGTATAGTAAATGTGAATTCTAGATGGAAGAGGTATCATTATTGGGGCATGTCATCAACAAAAAAGTGATATATGTGGACCCTAATAAGATAAAGGCAATTGAATAGTGGCATAGGACAACTTCGGTAATGAAGATCCGCAGAATGCTGGGTCTATCTAGGTATTATCTATGATTTTTGAAAAACATATCATGATTGTCAAACCCAATGACCATGATGACATGGAAGGGATTAATTTTTTTCTGGACAAAGGAATGAAAATATTGTTTCAAGTAGCTAAAAAATATGCTTATCACTGGACCATTACTCACACTCCCTAAAAGTGGAGAACTCATTGTGGTATATAGTGATGCATCGAAAAAGGGATTAGGATGTGTGATGGTACAAAATGATAGAGTGATAGATTATCCATCAAGGTAGTTGAAAATCCATGAGCAAAACTATCCAACACATGATATGTAGGTGGTGGATGTGATCATTGCATTGAAAATATGGCAGCATTATATATATGGAGAGAAATGTAAGATATATATTGACCACAAGAGACTCAGATATATATAAACACAGAATGTGCCTAATATATGCCAGTGAAGATGGATAGAGATCATCAAGGGTTATGACTGGTCAATCCACTACCATCCCGGTAAGGAAAACAAGGTGGCATATATTATATGTAGAAAGGAACCTCCATCTTTATCAACGATGAAAATTGAAAAGGATCCAATCATCATAGATTTTCAATGGATGGAGATGAGAATCATTAAGGGAGGAACATCATCAATCCTTTCTCAAATGATTGGTCATCCTTCCATCTTGTAAAGAATAAATGGTGTTCAATGAAAATATATGGAAATTCAGAAAAGGGTAGAAGCTGTTAGAAATGGGAAATCCTCTAATATCAATGTTAATGAGGAAGGAGTTGTAGGATTTGGGATTTGAATATGTGTACCATCTGATTCATAGATAAAGAAGGAGCTATTGAATGATGCACATAGATCGACCTTCTCTATCCACCAAATGATCACAATGATGTATCGAGATCTTGCAGAAAACTTTTGGTGGGACAATATGACAAGGGAGAATGCTGAATATGCATCAATGTGTCTAGTATGTTAACACGTGAAGGCTGAGGGACCAAAGTCTAAGGGGATGATGCAACCACTACACATACCAGCATGGAAGTGGGAGAACATTACCATGGACTTTGTCATTGGACATCCAAGGACATATAGAGGAAATAATTCTATATGGGTCATTGTGGATTTTCTTATGAAGACTGATCACATTATCATGATTCCAAAGGACTTCTCATTGGATCAACTTGTGCAGATTTACATCAAGGAACCTGTAAGGATTCCTGGAGCACCGCTATATATTGTATCCGACTATGATCCTAGATTCACATCTATGTTTTGGAAGAGTCTTCAACATGCTCTGGATACTTAGTTGAATATCTGCACGACTTATCATCCTCAAACTGATTTCCAATCCGAGAAGACAATCCAAACACTTGAGGAAATGTTGAGATCATGCTCAATGAATATTAAATGAGGGTGGGATCAAAATATTCATTTAAAAGATTTGTCTTATAATAATAGTTTCCACTCGAGTATCCAAATGGCACCTTATGAAGCCATGTATGGGAAGAGGTGCAGAACACTGACATGATGGGATGAAGTCGGTGATCGTAAGCTAGTAGGACCTGAAATGATCGAGCAAATGGTGGAGATGGTGAAAACCATTCAACAAAAAATCAAGGAAGCCCAGAGTCGATAGAAGAGTTATGTAGATAACTGTCGATGAGACCATGAGATCAATGTTGGTGACATGGTATTTCTACGCATATCTCAGTGGAAGTAGGACATGAGGTTTGGAGAGAATGGGTAGTTATGTCCTATATAAATCATCCCCTTGGAGTTTCTTGATCAGATCTGGGTTGTAGCCTATTGACTAGAACATCCACCTACCATGGAAAAATTACATGATTTATTTCAACTATCCCTCTTAATGAAGTACATACCAGACCCTTCATAGGTACTCTCTTTCGAGGTTGTACAGTTGGAGGATGATCATTCCAATGAGGAGAAGCCAGTGAAGATATTGGATCGTAGAGACAATGTTTTACACAACAAGACTACTAATCTGGTCGTGGTACTATAGAGAAACCATAAGTATGAAGAGGAAACGTTGGAACTGCAGGATGAAATGAAGGAAAATTACCCACATCTGTTCATGTCCTAGAATGTAAAATGAAATTTCAAGGGAGTTATTTCATAAGGGAGGAAAATTGTAACAACCCAAAACATTGTTAATGAAAATCCCTCTTAATCTAATTAAATGTCTTAATATGGGAAATGGTTATACAACATATGCACATCCTTTGTTTTTGGATTTTAAAATACTTTTTATGAATTGTGACCATTTCTTTTGTAGCTGATGAATAGTGTTCACATGATTAGTATAAATATGGGCTTTAACACGTCCAATTTACTTAGAAAAAGGAAGTGATGAACTCATCTAGTTGATTTTCCCCATACAAAGCACATTTTATAGAGCTTAGAAAAAAGGTGGTGCCATTATGCTTCACTCTTGACCAAGACCAATCGATGCTTAAATAGGTTATGCACAAACATAACCACATATGGGGGAAGTGGAAGTTAATAGATATCACCACACAAGTAATGTTATCTGAACCACCCCAAGTGTCTGCCACCGTCACACACCTCACCCTTTAGTCTTATGCGGGAGTTTCAAGGGGTTATTTAACAAGATCCTAGTTCTATGTCTTCTTACATTATCTTGTTTATCTATATAATAACGAATACACTTTCATGTTATTATGGTTACCTTGTAAATGGTTTTTAAAGCACATATAGTGTATTTAGTTAATATTCATCTATGAAATCTATTTTGATGAATAATTAGATTTTTGTATTAAGTAATACATTAATAATATATTTAAATTTTTATTAAATTAATTTTTATTAAATATAAATTATCATAAAATTTTATGAATGCAATTGTAATTTTTATTACGGTTCGAAATCCATTTTTTCCAAAACCCGTGAATTTTTTATAAAAATTGATTTTTATTATTAAAAGATAAAATTAAAATATTTATAAAATTATTTATAAAAAATAATTATTATTTCTAAAATCATAATGTCGAAATTATCCAACGATGAATTTTTCATTATTTTTTAGGACACTCAAATTTTTGGATAAAATATTAAATACCGTTAAAATATATAATGTGTTTTATGACATCATAATGTCCCAATAGTGATTTTAAAAAATAAAATAATCCTTTTTTTAAGCCAATATATTTTTTAACATTAAATTAATACGATTTTTGGTTTGTTTGACTCTTTTTATAAGACATTAATGAACCCTTTAAGGCTTATTAAACATCTTGTCTTTTTAAATTGTTTTCCTTGGGAGTGTCACTCACCTCGACATAAGCTAACCCATAATTTTATGAAGTTAGGAATTTGGCATTATAAAATACTGTTTTACACTTCTGTTTTTTAAAAACCATGGTCAAAATCCATTGGATGATCTGTGGTTTGGATTAGTTTAATGTGAGGTGTCCCAAACCTAAATAATAAATAATTCCCTCACATTTCCTAAAAAAACACACCCAATATCCCACTTCCACCTCACTATAAGCTTTTGGAGTTTTTCCAACATCATAACTCTTCTCTAGAATCCTACTAAGGTGCCTCAATCTCCCAAGAAGCCTCTCTAAAGCCTCTCTCAAGTCATTGGAACCACAATTCCATGTTAGGGTATTTTCTTCCTTTCTCATTTTCATCAAATATTCTTTAAATTTTTATACCATTTTAATTTCAATTTTAAATGTAGGGGTATGGTTTTTATCCTCTCACATACTTCCTTATATATTTTTAAAGATGGGAGACCCCGTTCTCTCTCATTAAAAGCCTCCCATGTACACCCGTTACTATGCCAAAATTGCGAACGGAATTTCTCTCTCCTAATTTAAACTCAAGAAATAATCATGAATCTAAATTCCATTAAATATGTTGGGGCATGTATCTAAATGACCCCTACATTACATGTCATGTATATATGATGAGATAACCCTTTCTCTCTGATCATATATTTTTATGAGTTCTTATGTCACACCGTTATGCTGCCAAATTTGCACTGCGTTTTCCCAAGCCAAAGCCATTGTGTAGTGAATACCATGAGCATTTCTCTATCAATGGTATTCACCTATATAAACATCAAACTACTATTTAAAGAGTTTCATGAATGTATTCCACATTCACCTATCATGGAATAATAGAATTTTTTGAATGATTAAATGTTTTATGATCCTTTTGGCACACAAATGCATGATATGAATTTTTTAAAAAGGGTGTGCCCTAACAGTGCTCCAAGGAATTGGGTAAAGTATTGAATCGTGATAAATTATCTGAAATGGGTTTTGACTCATTCTAATTCAGGGTCATGGAGGGTATACTCATGCCTTATGAAAAATTAGGGTTTACTCATTCTCTATGGGCAATGGGCCTTGGTTCATGCTAATTCAATGTTAATAGTTGTTGCCACATTTCCATGTTATGATTTTCATGATTTCTCATGACATTCGGTATCTGCTTCTCTTGTGCTCTGTTGATATGCCTATTTATAACATGAATTTATTTCCTCATTTTGATCCATGTTTATTCCCTTACTGGGCTTTGTAGCTCACCATTTTCTTATGCACGTCCTCAGGTTATTCCATTCAATGGTAAGAAAGATGGAATGTAGTGGTCATGTAAATTAAGTTTTCAATAAAAATGTTCCATAATTCATGTTTTAATTTTTTATCTAATGATCCTAAGCCACAAATTCACAAGACCTCTCGATCTTCTTTGTTGTATCAAGTGAAGTTAATGTAATAAATTTTGATAAATTATGTAATAAAAATAATTGTTTTCATAGGAATGGATGGGGTTTCCACATGAAATGATAGTTCATAAAATAATACTAACCAATTACATAATGAAATTCTCTTCTGGGAGTATAATAAATAAAAAATAGAACCCAATGTTCCATGTGGTGTTTTAATTTCACATTTCCCCTTACATTTATTATAAATAGGCTTTTGATGAACACATTATATATTAAAACGTGAAATTATGTGACTCATCTACAACCTTAATCAATTATTATAAATAGTGGAGACTAACTCATACATGTGAAGATGGATATTAAATCCTTCAATATTTTTACTCATGAACAAAGAACATTGAAAGAAAAGCTTATAAAATAACTACACTTAGGGTTTCATGTTCTGTAAAAAATTCTTTCTACATGGTGTGCATAAGAAGTAGTGTTTAGTCGAACCCAAAAAAGAATATTTAAAAACACATGTTTTGTACTTTCTTCTCAAAACATTGGATGTATTATTAATATAATTGGGGATTGAAGTTGGCTTATGTACCCTCATACCCATAAGGATATCATACCATTCTTATATGACACTTGCAAGATTATCAAAATTATGGACTAAAAGTATAACAAAGAAATGCATAAATCCACAAGAATATATTATCAGTATATATTTAAGAACACATATAACCATGTGTAATAGTTTTCTTAAAAATGACTCCATGGATTTCTGGATTCATTAAAAACATTGAAACTCAAACATATAAGTCTTAAATCTAGGCTTATGATGTTTTTGAAAAATAGAGGGCAGTGTATATTATTCCTATATATTTTCATAAACATACATATATTTATATAACCGATTATGTATTTGAGGCATAAAATCAATATTCATGGGGTGTCCATGCTTAGGGTTATTAATACATTGTATCTCAAGATCGTACAACTCTTAAATGATTAATTTAAAACTATTTGATGAAGTATATTTGTTTTACAAGTATATATATATATTCATACAACTTATAAACAAACAAGCTAGACAATGATTAATCCATTACCTTATCCCGAGGAAGAGGAGGAGGAGCGTGGGAAGGCACTGGAAATCCTGGATGAAACATGTTGGGATGTACTGGTAGATGAGAGTGAAGGGAAGAGAGGATTGGGATTCCCCAGGTGTTTTTAATAAACTATACTGAATAATTTAATGCAAGTGTATGGAATCTGAAGCCCAAGTGGAATTAAACAAACTAAGAGTCAGTCCTTGTGGAAACCGTGTGAGAGATGGAGACCGGCGGTTTTCACGGGAGAAGAAAATACGGAAATATAAGGATTATGGTTACATGTTCGGGGAACACCACAGGGAAGAAGACATAAATACGGGTAGAAACCCAGAGGAATTTCGACAGAAAGGATCAGATCTGGCTTGGATTCAAGGGTAAGGATATCTCTATCGGTTATAAAGGTAATGGATGGATCGAATTAAATCCATGTATAATCGAATGGCCCAAGATCGATGTAGAGTTTAAAAAAACATTGAATAGCCATGATTAGATTATACTGGATCGAACAGACCACGAAAACCTGGTGGCTGATCCACGGTTGCTGATGGTCAGATGCGGGATCCAGATGAACAACCTAGATTGCACGCCTCGTGATCCAATGTCCAATATCACATTTTTTCCAAAAAAATGCTTCCCATATCAAAACAGGAAAGCGTGCTCGGCTTACTTATAAGCCTAATACTCTGATGCCTGACTCAGAAATCACACAACACACACTCAGGGGGCCTTACAAATGGGCTCCCGCCTCCCACATAGGCATCAACCTACACATGCTCACCGTGGGCTTTTTCCCACACTGCGCAATCATGTGCTCCCATGCTCCTATGTGCCCCTCGGGAGACCTATGCCCGAGCTCGGGCTAGCCAAGGCTTGGGCTGAGGGCTAGGCTCAGCCACCTAGCATGAGCTGCATCCCATGGCCCTCCTATAAAGGGCTAGACCTAGCGGGCACAAATTTTTACAACTAACTAACCCAAAAATAATATATATATATATATATATATATATATTGTCTTAATGTAAATAATACTCTATAGAAACTTCCTTTTTCAAACATTTCTTTTATTTAAGCATGAGGAAGGATTAATGAACACCTAATTATACCTTGTATCATAATATTTATAGTTCCATTTATATCACCAAAGATTTAACATAAATCAAAATTTTTTGTAACCACGTAAAATATTTTGTATTATTAGTATAAAAAACTATGTTAATCCGGAATATACTTTTACTAAAAGAAACTAAACATAGCCGTTAGAATTTAAAAAAATTTACTATGTCCTTTTAATGTTCATGGTTAGGAGTAGTTTATAATATAGATATTTAATCCATAATCTAAATTTTTATAGAACTAATATATAATCATATGTTTTCAGTTAATTATCCTACAAGGTCAATGACTATAATTATAGTTGCTGGAACCTAACTGTCACCCAAGGCAATGGTCAGGTTGTTTTCCTTATAAAACCATGCCTTAGGGAGTCCAAAATTCCGGGAAATTTATGATGATGGTGCACGTCATACCATTGGTGCCTAGTGTGGCTATAGTGGGTTTAGCCATTCTAATGTTCATTATGAAAAATTATAAGGAATCATATTAATTTTTTGGGCGTTTCATTGTTATAAGTTCTCTCCCTGTAATTCTGACAGGTTTTTAAATAAGTATTTTTGGTTTACATGATTACACTTTTTTCTCATGGTGTATTAAAGAAACTAAGGTGTTCTTATTTAAAGGAAATACCATGTATCCATTTTTTTTTACTCGGTATAATTCTAATATAAATTAAAACCATATTATTACTTCCTCATGAATAAAATTTTTGTTCAATTGTTAATAAATTCAATCAAAAAATGTATGCATAAACTTATCAATACAGGAGGTTCAAGTCTTGGGGTGTTACATTATTTATCAAAAAAATTCTTCATATTGTATTATGTGTTAACAAACCCCCCATATAGAGGTTATTAATCATATAATATGAAGGATGATTAAGAAAAATCATAACGTTTATCATTATATTCCCCATATTTTTTAGTTTTTCATAAGTAAATTCAATCCATAATATATCATTATTAACTAGAATCATCTTTATTCCATCCATTTACAAAACATATATGAATATTATAATCCTCAACAATATTAATGAGTTATAAATATAAATCACTTATAGTGTTTAAAAATTATGAAAACACTTTTCAATCAATAATGACTTATGTTTAACATAGTTCTACCATGATCTTTACTAGAAAATCAAGATTTTATCATATACTTAAACATATCTCTAGGTTTTTAACAAATTTTTTCGTATAAAAGAATCCAAAGGAAACTAAAAACATTCATTATATCATCTATTAAAATATTTA
Source organism: Viscum album (assembly GCA_963277665.1). NCBI lineage: Eukaryota > Viridiplantae > Streptophyta > Magnoliopsida > Santalales > Viscaceae > Viscum > Viscum album. Next base: position 1,500,541,507 of record OY728161.1, read on the forward strand.
GATATTATATATTCACTATAAATGATATATTTGATATTACTCTATGGTGTGTTACAATTCCATATTGGGAATCATACCACCATTATAGCACCCCCCTTTAGGTATGTTGCTATTTTTATGTATATCATATTATGTAAAGTGGATTAGTATAGTTTGGTTAGTTTTCAGAGAGTTAGAAGGGTTTTGTGATTTTTTGGAGAATTTTTTATGAAGTATGGTCTAAGCACAATTTAGAGAAACCATGCAAAAACCTAGGTAACTATGAAACAAGAGACAATGGGTCTTGACACGTTTTGTGCATGGCTTTTCTATCCATGTGTGGATGCTATTTAAAGTTCCCTTTGAGGTAGTATCATGTGCATGGTTAGGGTATGGTTTACCTTACTATGTGAGCTAAACTTGCATGACTATAAAATGAGGTTTTTTAATCTGTGCTTTTTTAGTATGACAACCCTTCTTTTATTACAAACTTAATCATGATTTATTATATAAAACTTCACTTGATAAAAGAAGAAGATCGAATGGTTAAGTTTCATTGGGTATTAGGATCATTACATAAAAACTTGAAACATGAAATACAACATCTTTATTGAAAACATCCTTTACATGACCACTAAATTCCTTCGAACTTAGCATTGCATGGGATAACCTGAGGATATGCATAAGAAAAGGGTGAGGTATAAAGCCCAGTAAGGGAGTACACATGGAATAAAACGAGGATTAAAATACATGTTAGACAATAGGAATATCAATAGAGAATAAGAAAAACATGAACATAAAGGCATGATAAAGCATGATAATCATAACATGGAAATGTGGCGACAACACTTAACATGGAATTAGCATGTGCCAAGGCCCATTGCACATGGAGCATGAGTAAATCCTCATAGATCATAAATCATGAGTAAACCCTCATTGCACTTGAATTATAATGAGTCAACACTCATTACAAATGACGTATCATGAAACTATACTTTACCCAATGCATTGGAGCGCTATAAGGGCGCACCCTTCTTAAACATTTCATTTCATGCTTAAGTGTGCCACATTGATCATAAAACATGGATTCATAAAACATAATCATTAATTCCACGATAATGGAATGTGGAATTCATACATGAAAAATTAAATCATTATGTAAATGTGCATATAGGTGAATACCCCTGATGGAGAAATGGGCATGGTATTCACTACACAATGACATTGGCTTAGAAAATCGGTGTGATTTCGGCAGCGTAACGACATGACATAAGAATTCAAAAAAAAAATGGTTGATGAGAGAGAAATGGGTTACTCATAATATTTACATATAACGGAATGTAAGGATTTCATATAGATACATGTCCCAGAAATTTTAATGGAATTTAGATTCACTATATAAAAGTGTTTCTGGAATGTAAAAGAGGATAGAGAGGCTCCTTTCAGAATTTCGGCATAGTAACAGGTATACATGAGAGGATTTTAATGAGAGAGAAAGGGTATCCCATTATTCAAACATAAAGAGGGTAGTATTAAGGAGGTGTGAAACCATACCCCAAAATTAATAATTGAAATTAAAAGTGAAAAACAACTTAATGAAAATTGGACAAAAATGAGAAAGGAAGAAAAAAACCCTTACTTGGATGTGTGATTCCAAAGGCTAGAGATAGGCTTGTGAGAGGATTCTTGGGAGCATGGGGCACCATGGAAGGATTCTAGAGAGATTAGGGCAGAGTTTGGACGAACTCAAAGGGATTTGAGTGAGAAGGAAGTGGGAGCTTGGGTGGGTTTATATAGGAAAGGTGAGGGAATTCTTTATTATTTAGGTTTGGGACCCTTTATATTAAATTAATCCAAACCACAAACCATCCCATGGTTTTTGCCCATGTAAATTGGAAAAGGGAAGAGGAAAAGAATATTTTATAAGGCCAAAGTCCGAACATCTTAAAATAATAAGGTTGCTTATGGGGAGGTGAGTCACACTTCCATGGAAATTAATTTAAAAAGGAAAAGTGTTGAATCAGTCTTGAGGGGTCCATTATTGTTTTGAAAAGTAAGTCAAATAAAACCAAAACCACATTATTTTTATGGTAAAACATATATTGGACGAAAATAAAGATTATAGTATTTTATTACATCACTATTGGGTCATTTTTATGTCATCAAACACATTATAAATTTAAACGGTATTTAATTTTTACCCAAATATTTGACTGTTTCAGAAAATTATGAAAAATTCACCATTGGATAATTTCAATGTCCTAATTCCAAAAATAACATTTATTTTATCTAAATAATTTTCTAAATATGTGAATTTTCACTTTTAAAATTAAAACTGACATTTATAAAAAAATCATGGGTTTTGACAGAAATGGATTTCAAACCTTAATAAAAAATTTAATTGAATTCATAAAATTATAAGATCAATTAATAAAAATTAATTTAATAATTATTTTATTATTTTATTAAAATATTATTTAATTCAAAAATTCCTTAATTTAATAAAACAGATTTCTTAATTAAATAATAACTAAAAACAACATTTGTACTTTAAAAACTATTTACAATGTATCAAAAATGACTAGATATTATATTAATAATTATATACAAAAAATAATGTACATGAACATAGTAATACTTATTTTTTATATAACCCCTTAAACTGCTGCATAAGACCTATGGGTAAGGTGTGCGACGGTGACAAACTCATGTGGTGGCTTAGATAACATCGCTCGAGTGGTAATTTCAACCAACTTCCACTTTTCCCGTAGACGGTCACGTTCGAGCATGACTTGATGAATCTCGGCTTGGGCTTGGTCAAGGGCGAAGCCCAAAGACGCCACTAATTTTCCGATCTCTGACAAATAGGCTTCATATGGGTCAATTATACTGGATGAGGCCATCGCTTCCTTTGTCTGAGTAAAGTTGGATGTGTTAAAGCCCTATATTTATACTAATCATGTGATCACTGTTCAACAGTTATAAAAGTAAAGGTCACAATTCCTATCATAAAACCAATGAAGTTGAAAATTTATTAAAATCTTTTATATAAAGAGACATTTAATAAGATCAAGAAGGATTTTCCATTAATAATACTTTGGGTCGTTACAATATTCCCCCCTTAAGAAATTTCACCCTCGAAATTTTCCATTTCTCACACTAAACCAAATGTGGGTAACTCAACTTCATCATATCCTCCTATTCCCAAGTTGATTCTTCAAACATGTGGTTTCTCCGCATCACCTTGATGAGGGGAATTGTCTTATTTTGTATAACTTTTTCTCTACTATCTAAGAACTTCACTGGTTTCTCCTCATAAGAAAGATCATCTTACAATTGTACCACCTCAGAAGTGAGTACATGTGAAGGGTCTGGTATGTACTTCATTAAGATGGATACATGAAAGACATCATGTACATTGGCCAGAGTAGGCAGAAGTTCAAGTCGATAGGCCATATCCCTGACACGATCAAGAATCTCTAAGGGGCTGATGTACCTTGGACGTAACTTCCCTTACATTCCAAAACTCGTGACTTTCTTCCACTGAGATATGTGTAGAAAAACCATGTCTCCAACTTTATACTGAAGGACTCGTCGATGATTATCTGCATAACTCTTCTGTCGACTCTGGGCTGCCTTGATATGCTGTTGAATGATTTTCACATTATCCACCATTTCTTCGACCATTTCTTGTCTAATAAGCTTACGTTCACCGACCTCATCCCTACATGCTAGTGTTCAGAACCATTTCCCATACAAGGTTTCATATGGTTCCATTTGGATGCTTGAGTGGAAACTGTTATTATAAGAGAACTCAACCATAGGAAGATGTTGATCCCATCATCCTTTAAAGTCCATTGAGCATGCTCTCAACATTTCCTCAAGTGTTTGGATAGTCCACTCATATTGGACATCAGTTTGAGGATGATAGGCCATACTGATGATCAGTTTAGTATTCAGAGCATGTTGAAGACTATTCCAAAACATAGAGGTTAATCATGGATCTCGGTCAGACAAAATAAATAGAGGTACTTCATGCAACCATACCACTTCCCTGATATATATTTGTGCCAGTTGATCCCAAGATAAATCCTCCCAAATAGATATGATGCGTGCAATCTTTGTAAGACGTTCCACAAAAACCCATATTGCATTGTTGACTTTGGATGTTCTTGGAAGTCCGGTGACAAAGTCCATGATGATGTTCTCCCATTTCCATTCTGATATGGGAAATGGTTGCATCATCCCCTTAGACTTCTTCCTCTCTACCTTAACTTTCGGACACACTAGGCACTTTGATGTATATTCAGCGATCTCCTTCTTCATATTATCCCACCCAAAGTTTTCTAGGAGATCTCGATACATCTTTGTGCCTCCTGTGTGAATAGAGAAATTTGAACTATGTACCTCATCTAAAAGTTACTTCATCAGCTCCGGACTTGATGGAACACATAGTCTTTTCCCAAACAACACAATTACATCTTCATTAACATTAAACTCCGAGGATTTCCCATTTTTGATAGCTTCCACTTTTTCTTGAATTACCATATCATCATTTTGAGCATCATTTAACCTTTACAAAAGAGATGGTTGAGCAATAATTTGTGAAAGTATTGATGATGTTCGCTTATTTATGATTCCCATGTCCATCTTCATCAAGTCTAAGAAGATTGGATCCTTCTCAATTTTCATCATTCATAGAATTGATGGGTATTTTCTACTTAGGGAATCTTCCACCTTGTTCGCTTTCTCGGGGTGGTAACGTATTGAACAGTCATAATCCTTGATGTGCTCTATCCATCTTATCTGGTGCATATTAAGCTCTTTATATGTGAATATATATTTAATACTCTTGTGGTCAGTATATATCTCACATTTCTCTCCATAGAGATAATGCTGCTAGATTTTCAAGGAAAAGATCACCGCCGCCAACTCCAGATCATGCGATGGGTAGTTTTTCTCATTGATTTTCAACTGCCTTGAGGCATAGGATATCACTTTATCATTCTAAATTAGCACACATCTGATTCCCTTCTTCGAAGCAGCACTGAATACCACAAAAAGCTCCCCACTTGTGGGTAAAGTGAGCACGGGTGTAGTGATAAGCCTCCTTTTCAACACCATGAAGTTTTCTTCTCATTCATCACTCCAAGAAAACTTTACTCCCTTTCGAGTTAGCTTGGTAAGAGGGTTGGCCATTCATGATAAAATTCTCACAAATTGTTGATAATATCCAGCTAACCCCAAGAAGATACAGATATACATTACCGATGTTGGCCTCGACCATCCCTCAATTGCATCTGTTTTGGAGTGGTCCACAGATATCTCATTTCTCGTGATGATATGACCCAATAATGAGACCTCCTTCAACCAGAAACCACACTTTTTGTACTCTACATAGAGCTTCTCCTTGCGCAATGTCTCTAGTACAATTTTTAAATGATCCTCATGATCCTCAATGGTTTTAGAGTATATTAGAATATCATCAATAAAGACTACCCCAAATTTGTCAAGGTAATCTCTAAAGACTATATTCATCAAGTCCATGATTATTTGTAGAGAATTGGTGAGTCCGAAAGGCATTACTATGAATTCATAGTTCCCGTACCTTGTACAAAAAGCAGTCTTGGGGAAATCTTCCTTCTTCACCATTACTTGATAATATCCCGACCGTAAATCCACCTTGAAGAAGTACTGTGCTCCACTCATCTGATCAAACAAGTCATCGATTCATGGGAGAGGATACATGTTCTTTATCATTATTTTATTAAGTTTACGATAATCGATGCAAAGCTGCATTGACCCATCCTTCTTGACGAAGAGGACTGGTGCACCACATGGTGAAGCACTTAGGCGTATAAACCATTTATCTAGATTCTCCTGTATTTGTTTCTTCAGAACTAAAAGATCTACAACAACCATTCTATATGGAGTCTTGTATATTGGTAGTGCCCCGGGTATAATTTCAATTGAGAACTAAACATCTCCTCAAGGAGGAAGACCAGACAGTTCCACGAGAAACACTTCCTTGAATTCCCTCACAATAGGCATTTCATCAAGGATGGTATCTTCATTGGACTCAATCATCTGAGCAAGATATGCATGCTCATAGTGTAGTAATATACATTCTTGATATGATTGAGCTAAAGGAGATTCATCTTCCTCCTGACACTTGTAATAAATCGGGGGTCGATTCTCCATATGAAGTGTAATTTCCCTCTCCCGACAATTTATATTGGCTCTATATAAGGAAAGCCAATCCTTGCCATGAATTGCATCAAATTCCACCAGAGGGAGTATGAAGAGGTTCTCCAAGAAATTCAATCCACAAATTATAACATGGGAGGACATATATTCATGGGATGCAATGATTGCCCCATTTTCCATACTCACTGATATCTTTACTTCCATGATTTTTGGTGGTGTTGGGATTGTTCTACTAAACTTTCGAGATATAAAAGAATGCGTAGAACCAGATACAAAAAGTATGTTCACTATTCATGAATGAATAACTAGTGTACCTATCACCACAACATTGTCGGGGTTCACTTCGGTATAAGTGATGGAAAAATCTCTTGCTTGCTGCCTTGGAGTTTGTTGGTTGTCTCCGAAAACCCATGGATTAGGGCACTAATTTTCAAAATGACCCAGTTCTTTGCATTTGTAGCATTGAACAATGCGTTGAGGTTCGAACGGAGTGTTCCATTCCTCTGTCGCGGAAACGGGTCTTTATTGCTGGAAATTAAAAGCTAGGTACCCTTCCCTTCCACACCTGAAGCATTTCCTCATCCCCTTAAGGCAATTTCTAGGATTCTTCATTCCACACATTTGGCAAGTGGGGTGCTGGATATTCTTAGAACCATAGGATTTATCCATCAGACCACCATCATTGAATTCTACCTTACGCTTATTATCCCCATGATACCCCTATTATTCCCTGATCTTCATTTCGACCTTGAGGGAACATCGGACAATTTCCTCATAGCTGTTGAAGTCACAGATCTCTAATGTTTTCCGCAAGCTAGGCTTCAGCCCACCAAAGAAGCGGTCAACCTTGCATTCAGGGGTAATGAAAAAGCCGGAAGCGTATCGTGCAATCCTTGTGAAGTTTGCCTCATACGGTCCAAAAGTTTCTTCATCTTTTTTCATGAGGGGAAGGAAGTCACTTTCCATCTTATACCGGAGGGTACATGGAAAATATTTATCGAAAAACATCTTCTAGAAATCCTTCCATTCCAACGCCTCGATGTCCTCCTCAGGAATCGTATTTTTGATCAACTTCCACCATTGATCAGCTTCACCCTTCATACGATAAGACTCCAGGAGAACCTTCTCTTGTTCAGAACATTGATGGATGGATAAGATATTTTCAATGGAGTTGATCCATTGTTCGACGATAATGGGATCAGATGATCCACTAAAAGTAGGAGGCCTTTGTCTCATGAATCTCTCAATAGCGACATGTTCTTTCTTAGGTGGGGTTGAACGTTCCTCTTGACCGGTGTTTCTATTCAAAACTTGAGTTAGCTGAGAGAGATGCTGGAAAAGGTTCGCGATTCCCGCTCCCATTGGATGTGGCATCTCATTAGTACAATAATCACACTGATCTTCACAACGATTGTTAGCCCGAGTCCACCTATTATAGGCCATTGGATGGAATAAAAGGAATGTTAGGGGTAACACATAAAAGGTAATCCAAAGAAAAAAGTTGATGACTTATAAATAAACTTTTATTTCCTTACTCAAGAGTTTATATACATTAATCTAGGCATTTCATGATCTACTTTCTAACATATATTCATAGGGTCATTTTTTAATACCTTTAATAACGGTTCATACTAAGATTTTGAATTTATCAAAACATATCCCTCGAGAGTGTCTAACCAAGAGTGAATCATGGCCCGTTGTCGTGCACCAGTTCCCGTTCGAGCCTATCTCAAAGCTGTGTTTTTGGGATTTACCACTAGGATACATATGTTCCAGAGCCGCATCAACAGGCTCGTATCCAGACAGGGATGTATTTGTTTGATAAACCACTTACTCAGTACTTACCAAAACTGAGGGATGTTGTTATTATACTTAGTCTTGTAACTATGTCTTTACTAGGGTTTCCTAATCCCAAAAATAACTAAACCTATCCTCTGATACCAACTATGACAACCCTGCTTTTATTACAAACTTAAACATGATTTATTACATAAAACTTCACTTGATACAAGAAGAATATCGAGAGGTTTACTGTCTTTGGGGCTTAGTATAATTACATAAAAACTTGAAACATGAAATACAACATCTTTATTGAAAACATCCTTTACATGACCAATATATTCCATCGTACTTAGCATTGCATGGGATAACCTGAGGACATGTATAAGAAAAGGGTTAGCTATAAAGCCCAGTAAGGGGCTACACATGGAATGAGATGATCAGTACAATAAATGTAAGAAAATAGGAATATCAGTAGAGTGTATGAATAATATGAACATAAAGGCATGATAAAGCATGATAATCATAACATGGAAATGTGGAAACAACACTTAACATGGAATTAGCATGAGCCAAGTCCCATTGCACATGCAGCATGAGTAAATCCTCAAAGCACATAAAGCACGAGTAAACACTCATTGCAATTGAATTAGCATGAGTCAACACTCATTTCACATGATGTATCATGATACTATAATTTTCCCAATTCATTGGAGCGCTATAAGGGAGCACCCTTCTTAATCATTTAATTTCATGCATAAGTGTGCCACATGGATCATAAAACATGATTAATAAAACATAATCATTTATTACATGATAAAATAATGTGGAATTAATAAAAGATACTTTACAATATTTAAGTAAATGTGAATAAATGTTAATACCCTTGATGGAGAAATGGGCATGGTATTCACTACACAATGACATTGGCTTAGAAAATCGGTGTGATTTCGGTAGCGTAACAGCGTGACATAAGAATTCATAAAAAATGGTTGATGAGAGATAAAGGGTTTCCTAATCATATTTACATGTAATGGACATTAAAGAGGTCATATAGATACATGTACCAACAATTTTAATGGAATTTAGATTCATGATACAAAAGTATTGCATGAATATAATAGAGGAGAGAGAAGTTCCTTTCGGAATTTCTGCATAGTAACGGGTGTACATGGGAGGATTTTAATGAAAGAGAAAGGGTGTCCCATCATTTAAAAATAAAAATTCCAGTATGAGGGAGGTTCTAAACCATACCACAAAATTTATAATTGAAATTAAATGGGAAAAACAACTTAAATAAAATTGGACAAAAATGAGAAAGGAAGAAAAAAACCCTTACTTGGACGTGTGCTTCCAAAGGCTATAGAGAGGATTTTGAGAGGCATCTTGGGAGCATGGGGAACCTGGGGAGGATCCTAGAGATATTAGGGTAGAGGTTGGATGAACTCCAATGGATTTGAGTGAGAAGGAAGTGGGATCTTGGGTGGGCTTATATAGGAAAGGTGAGGGTATTCTTTATTATTTAGGTTTGGGACCCATTATATTAAATTAATCCAATCCAATAACCATCCCATGGTTTTTTCCCATGGTATTTGGAAAAGGGATGAGGAAAACAATATTTTATAAGGCCAGAGTCCGATCTTCTTAAAATAATAAGGTTGCCTATGTGGAGGTGGGTCACACTCCCATGGAAATTAATTTAAAAAGGCAAATTGTTGAAAAAGTCTTGAGGGGTCGATTAATGCTTTGAAAAGTAAGTCAAACAAACCCAAAATCACACTATTTTACTGGTAAAACATATATTGGCTGAACATAAATATTATAGTATTTTATTACATCACTATTGGGTCATTATGATATCATAAAACATATTATATATTTAAACAGTATTTAATTTTTACCCAAAAATTTAACTCTCAGAAAATTATGAAAAATTCACTATTAGATAATATCAAATTCCTGATTCCAAAAATAAAATTTATTTTATCTAAATAATTTTCAATATATGTGAATTTTCACTTTTGAAATAAAAATCGACATTTATCAGAAATTCACGGGTTTTGAAAGAAATGGTTTTCAAACCTTAATAAATTTTTTAATTGCATTCATAAAATTATAAGAACATTAAATAAAAATTAATTTAATAATAATATTTTTATTTTATTAAAATATTATTTATTTCAAAAATTCCTTAATTTAATAAAATATATTTCTTAATTAAATAATAATTAAAAACACAATTTGTACTTTAAAAACTATTTACAATTTATCAAAAATGACTATAAATTTTATTCATTATCATATACAAAAATAATGTACATGAACATAGTACTACTTATTTGTTACATAACCACTTAAAACTGTTAGATAAGACCTAAGGGTAAGGTGTGTGTTGGTGACAGACTCTTGGGGTGGCTCAGATACATCGCTCGAGTGGTAATTTCAATCAAATTTCACTGTTCCCGTAGACGGTCACATTCGATCTTGACATGATGAAGCTCATCTTGGGCTTGGTCAAGGGAGAATCCCAAAGACGCCACCTCTTTTCTGAGCTCTGTCAAATGGGCTTCGTATGAGGCAATTCTACTGGATGAGGCCATCAATTCCTTTGACTGAGTAAAATTGGATGTGTTAAGGCCCTATATTTATTTTAATCATGTGATAACCGTTCAACAGTTATAAAAGTAACGGTCACAATTCATATCATAAAACCAATGATGTTGACATTTTATAAAAAAAAATTATATAAAGAGAAATTTAATAAGATCAAGATGGATTTTCCATTAATGAATCTTTGGGTCGTTACATTTAGGATTTTCCATAAACCCATCATTCTTCCTTCCACTCAAGCATCACTTGAGATTTTTGGGTCTCAAGGGTTTGAGGTCTCTCACACTCATTTCATAAGTGATTCAATGTTTTTTATGGTTCATTGATGGAGATTATCATCTTGTATGCATCCAATGTTGATCATTTTTTTATTTTTCATAGATATAGTTCTTGCAATCTTTTAGTTTTCTACATCTACACCCAATTCATGTTGATCTAGGGGGTTTGTTGCATTAAATTCTTTGGGTTAGGATTTTTTATGATAGAAAAGGTTATCTAAGGATTATTTGTGGATGTTTCACCCAGATTCATTGTGGGGTTGTGTGGTTGGTTTGATTTTACTAAAAACCAAAGGTTGGTGTCTTATCTTTACACTTCTTTTTATAGAACTATATTCCACGTATTCCATAAATTATATTTTTGTGAAGTTAATTTGTGATTATGATGTGAACAACTTGAGGGAAATTCCATTTGTGATGTTTTTGGGATTTTGGGGATAATGAGTGATTTTAGTGCAATGTTCATTATTGATGTTGGATTTTAATGTATTGATTGTAAAATTTGTTTCCTAATTTTTTTGTAGAAATGGTTTGTGAAAATTGGTTTGAATAATAAAGTGATTTTTTAGAAATATTAAATCAAATAGTTACTTATATAATGTATTTTTTGGATACAAAATATTTGATTGCATAAGGTTGCGGCCTTGAAGTTCTATATGCTTGTTTCTGGTATTAAACATTTGATATTGTGTTGGGATGATGAAAATTCATTGGTGAGTACCACTATAAAACTTTTCTAGAGAGTAGAAGGAAAATACACCAATTAATATTTGTGGGCATGAAGTACCCCTAGATTGGAATATTAGTAAACAATTATGGATGGGAAGTTCAACCATGATTGTAAAACCAGGAAAAAAGTTTGAAACATTATGGATTTGTTTTGAATATGTTTGTGCCTAAGAAAGATTTTTTTTGGATAAGGTGTTATGGGAAATTGGATTATGTATAGTTTGTTGTATTTCAATTTTATTTTATGGATTTGGGTAAAAATGTATTAGTAATGATTGATAGGCTTATTGAAATAGTATCACTATTTAATGTTTTATGGAAACTATTTTATAATAAATTCTAATAGTTTTTTCCTAGTCGAATGAGCAGTAATGACATTTGGGAAAAACATACGGAGTATTTTTAATCAACCTTTTATTTAGAACTGGTTCCTTTGTATATTTGGTTTTCTGAGAAACATGAACTGGTGAAGAGTATTCTTTTTCTACTGGTTCATCATGATGCTTTGGTGGTATTGTGGAGCATGTATTATGGATCATGGTGTGGAGTACTGTACTGTGGCATGGTTTCAATTGGGTATTGTTCTTGATTCACTAATTTGGTACACTAATAATGTTATTATTGTGATTTATATTTATTGATATTTTTTAATTTTGTTGGAAGAGATGGTTGTTTAGTTTTCTATCGTTAATGGATTATCATGGTTTACCATTTTTATATACATCATGTATTTTTGGATGGTTTTTTTTATTCTAATGGAAAATACTTCCCCAATTGATCTTGATGAACACGACATTTATTACCAATAATTGGAACCTTGGGAATGTCTCCTAAGGAAATATAGTGTCTCACCAATATTTCATGCCATTGAAGAAGTGGAAGGATAATACATGTTTTACCAACTTGTTCGGTCATTGGCTTCTATGAAGTTTGGTTCCATGGAATCAATTTTCAGTCTTGGAGTTTGCAGCATTATTGGCCTATTCCATGAGTTAGGATGGTAGTAAGTAGTAAGATTATTGGAATGTGATATATATAGCATAAAAGGACATATATTCTCCGTTTATGTGGAAAATCACGTGACTATGGAGTTGGGTAAACAAGTGTTTTGGAGACACTTATTGGCATTGGAAATCTCATTTTCATTGTTGAATCCAATGATATGAGCATTACCAAAATGGTAGAAATGACTTCCCACAATGATTTTATATTTCATTTGACATAATGATATATGGAGTGGTATGAATATACAGACATGCGATAATAGGGAAATTATTCTCAAATGTCAAAATTTTATATTTGATTAGTTTTGTTATTTTAAAAATGGGACAATTTTTATATCATTGTGTATTTTTAAAAAATAGAGAATCATGAGAAATTTTATGTAGTAAAATTTTTTGTTTTGATAGTTGCGATGTAATTTAATGGGAATTGTAAATTTTTTCTTTCCATGGGAGGGAGATTTATGGTTGTCTTTGTATTGATAGAAATGGAACTGACTAGGCTTCGTAGAGAGCAAACGTAGGAGGTGCATGAAAATGTGGTGGCTATTGAGCCCTATGTGAACTCGCAGCTAATGTAGGTTGTAGTGAATGCTTTTCAAGATGTGGGAAGTTGAAATAATCATGATGATCCATACCATGTGAATCATGAAATTCAGTTCCAAGTGCAGAATCCACCCATATTTTGGGTCGATTCTAAGCTATAAAGGGAAGAAGCATGTTTGTATAGAATGAATAGTATAATTTAATTCTTTAGAACACCTATGGAGATGAAGGTGAATCTATAATCTTACAATTTGGAAGATCAGTCCCTTAAGTTGAGAGGGTTGGCTAGCCAAGCTAGAATGAAGCTAGGTATGACATGGGAGGGTTTTGTGGAATTATATAGTAAAAATTTCTACCCCCACACATTTAGAATTAATTTCAAAACAAATTTTTTAAGATGAAGCAATTGATCCTCTCAATAATATAATATGAATTTATGTTTACATACTCAGTGTGGTTTACACACAAGGTGATGGGTAGTGCATTGTTTAAGGCACGTATATTTGAGGCTGGTTTAATGTAGTAATTTCTTTATAAGATAGAAGTGCACTGTATATGTGAATACATCGAAATGGTGAATCGATAAATAGTATAAGAATGTGATATCTTGGGAAAAATAGAAAATGTAATCATATTAGTGCCCATAAGAAATGCTGGAAACTCTAACAGAAGACTCAAGAAGAAGAATGAAACGTATTTATAAGGTAGATGTATGGATCCGAATATGACAGAAGGATCAGTGAATATTCCTATGACGTCTCAAAATAAGTTTGGATGTATTCAGTTTGGCTCTACTGATAACATTAATCATGTTTTTACGAAGAAACCTTGATTATTCCAGAACGTTAAATATATGGGGAATCATAGGGATATTTTTTGTAATGCTATGAGGGTAGGTGTTTATGATACTCTATACGGGTCGAAGGTGTCGTGTGACTTGAGGGGATAATGGAACAATCATACCACTTGATAGTATATAATTTTTAGTAATGGAAATTCCATGAACACCACGAGTCATTATATGGGAAATAATGATTAGAGTGTGGCAAGAAAGTAATATTTTAGAGCTGACCAGGTTGTGATGGATGAGAAGTTAAGACCATACACAATGAGGGGTTTGGTTATTTTTAATTGTAACATGATTAAATTATTTTTTGATATAGTTTCATCCCATTCTATTATTTCTTCTAATTTTTTAGTTTGATGGGTTTAACTATTGAAAGGAAGGCTTCAATATTAAAATATAACATTCCTCTATTTCAAAGATAATGTCAGGACGTCCTATGCTGAGTATGTTGTATATTTTTTGATGAGGTTTTCATAATGTGGGATTTCTCAGGGGTTGAAATGGATTCATACGATATAATCTGTGGAATGGATTTGATGGATGTTTTTAAGGCCCACAACGACAGTTGTGCAAGAATGATTAGTTTCATGACGGATTATGGTGCTGAAAACCTCATCAGAGGATAGAGGAATGAAAATCTTGGTCTAACAAGTTTGTTGACACCATCTTTTGGAACAATATCATATTAGTTAGCATTATTTTCATTGAAATCAATTGGTGGATTTTAGTATAACATTTTTCTAGTGGTTCTTGATCCTCTTGGGGATGTCTTTCCCGAATAATACTCAGGATTTACACTTGTGAAAGAAATGGAGTATTCTATTGATCTATTTTTTTGTGACTATTGAAATCTCACTTCCATATTATCAAATGAAAGAAAAATAATTGAGGAAATTATAAGTGTAGTTAGAGGATTTAGAAAAAAAGGGTTCATCTGGCCTAGTATGTCTATATAGACAACACCGGTTTTTTGTTACAAATATAGATGGAACTTCGAGACTGTGTTGATTATAATATGTTTAATATATTTATTATAAAGAACTAATATACACTTTCATTCACTAATAAACTTTTTTTATCAGTTGAGGGAATCTCAGTGGTTCTACTAGATTGTCATGCGATCAGGATATCATCAGTTGTAGGTGAGGAGGGAGGATATTATAAAAATATAATTTTGAAGAAGATACCACCATTACAGGTATGTGGTTATTCCCTTTGGTCTTATGAATGCACCAAAATATTTCATTGTATTGATGTATTTGATATTTAAGTGAATTCAGTATTCTTTCGTGGTGGAATTTGTTGATGACATGTTGGTGTATTCCAGGGCAGGGGTTGGTCATGACACGAACATGGAGATAGTTCTAGAAATCATTAGAGATCATCTTTGTACTCTAAATTTTCAAAATGTGACTTTTGGATATAGAATGTTCAGTCTCATAGAAAATTTATTACTGAGAAATGTTTTGAGTTCATCCAAAAATGATAGAAATTGTTATCTTGTCGAAACTGCCATATAATATTTTCTAAATATAATGCTTCCTTAGACTAGATGGTCACTACAAGTGTTTTGATCATCACATTAAATGATTAACCTCAAAAATTATAGTTTTGACAAGGAAGAATGGTCCATATATATGGAAGGAGCAGTCTTTGAAATTTTTTTAATATCATAAGTGTGGCCTTACATCAGCACTAATAATTGTTTATCATGAACCAGGAATATGGTATATTTTATTTTATAACACATCAGGATCAAAGGTGAGTAATTTGATCCTGAAAGGGTATCATGTGGTCATCGATGGCTCACAGTTGTTTAGGACTCACATGAAAAACTACCCAACATAAGATTTAGAGTAGGCAGTAGTATTGTTTACATTAAAAATGAGGCATCATTATCTCATCAGTGATAAATTAACCGTGTTTATAGATTCTAATAGTATAAAGAATAAGTTCTCAATGAGAAATTTGAACATCATTCAAATGAGTTGGATTTAGTATCTCCAAAGGTTTTACTTTAACCTGATGGACTCACTGGGTAATGGATATTCGATGGATGATGCATTAGATATGAATTCTTATACTCAGGTGGTGAAACATGAATCAGATCAGTGGAACTTGATTTCGATCATAAAAAACATGAATTATGAATGTGAGGATCGTGGTGATAGAACAATCATCTTTTTGGTATAATTGGTTTCTAACATGTTTGGTTTAGTTAAAGAGACACAGGTTCCTGAGTCCGAGTGTTTGGTGATAAGGTCAAAACACTATGGGGGATACCATTGAACGCTAGGTAATGATTGGCTGGTAATTTTTTCTCAAAATCATATGGTTTCATTTTTGGCATTTAATTAGAAAATTCTAAAATATTATCATCATTCTAGGTGTTTTTTAAATCCTAGAATCATGAAAATTTATAAAGCATTGAATGTATAGTTTTTTTGGGTAGGTATGAAATGGAATTTGGTCGAGTTTGTTTTTAGACGCTTGACTTTTCAGCAAGTCAAGGTAGAGGATCAGCGGCTGATGGGTATGTTGAAATACATACCAATCCTTATCTATAAGTGGAAATAGATAGTGATTCATTTTGTATAGGTCTCCTAAGAGCGGTCAGAAAGAAAGATTCCAAATGGTTGATAACGGTTCGGCTCATAAAGTCATCCCATTTCATCAAAATTCCTAAATCTCATATGGTGGAGGATCTATACAAAATCTATATTCAAAAGGTGATAATGACTCATGAGGTGATAATTTATATTTTATCCTATAGTGATCCATGGTTCACATTTTTTTAAGTCCTTATATAAATCCATAGGGATGCAGTTGATGATGTGTATAGCATATCAACCTCATACGAATGGACAATTCAAAAGGGAGGTAAAATATTTTCAAGATATGTTATAGGTTTGTGTGATGGATTTTGTTGGATCATGGTATGTGAACACTCCATTGGTATAATTATTGTATAATAACTGTTATCAAGCCACAATTCATATTTCCCTGTATGATTCATTGTATGGGTATCTATATTATTCCCCACATTGTTGGGTGAAAACATGTGAGACTTTGATGGTGGGACAAAGCCTTTCCTATGAGACTGTGGAGAATAAGAAGTTCATATGGTTGAAAATGTAAATGGATCTGAGTCATTAGTAATTGTATGCAAACCATTTTCAATGAGCATTGTTGTTTTATGTGGGAGATCACGTGTTTTTGAGAATCTATCCTAGACATGGAAATTTTCAGTTTGGAATGTAGGGAATGTCATCTGAAAAGGTAAATTGGGACCTTTGAGATACTTTAATTGGTTGGAGAGGTGTCTCATTGGATGTCTTTTCTACCATTTTTTAATGTGGTGCACAACATGTTAGATATTTCATAGTTGTAGAAGTATCATCCAGATCAGAATAATATAATTCATTGGGTTAATGTTGATGTATAACCAAATGATTTCTTGGTGCGCATCCCAATGAAAATTGTGGATAGTCAACAGAAATTCATTCAAGGTAAAAGCATCAGACTACTTTGGGATTTGTCGGAATATTTTCAGATTTAGGAGGAGGCCTGAGAGCATGAGAAATAGATGACTGGGTAATAGCTTGAACTCTTTCTACAAGTGGATGGTTATTTAAACTCAAAGGATGAAAATTATAATGGGGGAGAGAATGTATCACCCCTATTTTGAAGAATGGGACATTTATTTATTTATTTATTCTAATGTAAATTGGTTAGTATTAACCACAAAAAAAACCTATGTAACCATGAAACATGATATGTTGGGTATTCAAATGGTGTGTGCATGGTTTGTCAAACCATGTGAAGATATCATACTGATATCCCTTTAATAAATTAGCATTCACATGATTAGTCCATGTTTTTCATAATGATGCGATCTAACTATGCAAAATAATAAAAATAGAGTTATTTTTCTGGACATGGTAAACCCTCTATTATTCATTCCACTAGAGCCTCACTCATGATATTTAATTCTCAATGATGGTGGGGATCACCCTGTCATTCTGGATGCAATTTAATAAGGATTTCAAGGTGCAGAAAAGGTGATTCTCTTTCAATATGTTTGCACTCTTGAAGATTTTTGAGTATTAGTTGGATATAGTTCTTCCCTTCTTTTGATTCTCCAGATATATAACCATGTAATGTAGATCCACGTGTTTTTTTCCTAAAATATTATTGATCGGGCTTGTTGATGGTATGAAAGTGGATATATTTAGTTTTTGGGAATTTTATACCCAGATTCAGTGTGTAGTTGGTTGGTGGGTCGATTTTGCTAAAACACTAAGGTGGGTTGCTTCCCTCTCGACCTAATTTTTTTAGAACTACAATTCATGGTTCCAATAAATTATTTTTATTGTAATTAAATTTTTATTATGATGTCTGAATCTTGATGAAATTTCCCTTGGTAATGTTTTATGGAATTTTTGGAAAAATGGGTGATTTTGGTGCAATGTTGATTTGTTTTTATTGGATTTTAATGTATTGATTTTAAAATTTGATGCATTGTTTGGTTTATATAATTGGATTTTGAATAATTGTTTCAATAAAATGGGTGTTTTTTTGAAATATGAATTTGAATGGTTAATTTAATAATGATTTTTTTGGTTATGAAATTGTTTCCTGCATTATGTTGTGGGCTTGCTGTGATATATGCTTGATTATGCGCTTAAACATTTCATGTTGTGTTGGGATGATGTGAAGTGAACAAGGAGTACCACTATAAAAATGGGTTGGAAGGTTGGTGTAAGCTCCACTATAAATGATATGTAGGTGGGATGTACCACTAAACTGGAAAATTATTAAACGTGCTTAGATGGGATGTTCCATCATTATTATTACACAAGGTTGAATGTGTGAAATTTATGAGTATACTTTTAATATTCATGTGGCTATTCAAGATGAATTTTTATGATAATGTGTGATTGTAAAATTTATTATGGTTTGTCTTTTGGAATTCCATTATATTGTGTGGATTTGGGTAAAAATGGATTGGTAATGGTGTGTTTATCTTGTTAAAACCGTTTCACTTTTAAATGTTTTCTGTAAACAAATTTATATAAATTTTCTAATATTTGTATCCCAATGGTGTGTCTTGGGATTCCATTTGGGGAAAAAAATACTATGTATTTTTACTCACCCAATAATTTGGAACTTTTGTTCTTTTAAAGATGTCATTTTTTCAAGATACTGTCAAAGGTAAAGAATCTAATTTCGTTAGATGTTCATCATGATGCTTTGGTGGTATTATGGTGCTTGGATCATGGATCATGGTGTGGATTAGGGGAATGTGTCTTGGTTTTATTAGGTAATTATGTTTGAGTCAACCTATTGGATCACCAATTTTGGTATTTTTGTTATTTAGTGGTATTGGTTTTGGGGAATTGTTATTGAAGAGATGGTTGTTTATTTTTCTCTTTGTAATTTGTTATAATGGTTTACTGTGTTAAAATGAATCATATAGTTTGGGTTGGTTGATTTTTTTGAAGGGAAAATCATTCCCTAATTTATCTTTAATAACTACGAATTTATTATTAGGTTTTGGCACCTTGGGAACATCACCTAAGGCCATGTATCATCTCACAACCTTCTCTAGATAATGTGGATGGGAAAGAATGTAACAACCTCTCCTTGGGTAACCCATTTCATATTGATTACCTTTGTTCAAGAGCCATGATTCACTAAAAATTCATATTTGGGAGTTCCTGTTATTTGGAAAAATGAATTACCCTTATAAAAACTAATAAACCATATGTTTTCATACAAAAAACATTATATATTTTTAGATGAATATTCCATATAAAACATCATGATACATACGAGAATTTCGGCCATTTTGTGTCATTGGAGATTATAAAAATATTATTTAGATACATTCATCATCATCACTCATTATTATTTTCTCATTTTGTACCAATAATTAGAAAACCATTTTAAATAATTCATTATAACCTAGGAAAAATATTCATGAGTAATCTTGTTCTCTTATTATAATTAAGTAAAAAATGTTGATACCTATCATGGAACATATTGAAGCATAATATAAACATAATGTAATTATATCATAGTGATAAATTCAAAAAACAATAAATAGTCAATAAAATATACAAAATATTATTTATATAATCACTCATTTAAAACAAAAAATAAATGAATTAAAATTCTGACCGGTCTTCATAAATAAATCATGATCCATATGTTCATTTCATAATATTTTGACACCATGATATGTATTGAAACCAAATATTTATTACATGTTATTTAATGATACCAGTATATAATATTGGATAAAAATCAATACCTTGTTTCCAGAGTGGGTAATGTTTATTAATTTTCTCCTTGTAAAAAATCTAGAACATTGACCTAGTTCCCATGGAAGATCAAGAATATCAACTTGTTTATCATAATTATTCTATGAGATATATAATTGTTACCAATGAATTGAAGAAATATAAAATTATGTAACGACCATTCATATACGCAAAACCAAAATTATTTGTGTAAATTTGTTATAAATAATTAATCATATCAATAATACATAAATTTTGGAATGAATATGAGTTTCATAAGTATTTCATTGTATCATCAAATCATAAAACATGTAAAATTAATTGGTGTCATAAACATAAAACAAGAATAATCATAAATAATATTTAGAAATAATAATTTTATAATCCATGGATTATATCCCTAGTATATAATTATTAACATTAGAGGATTGTTTATAGATGTAATATCCATTAATAATATAATTGTAAAATTTATTTTATAAAATAACATTTTTATTAGAATAAATTATGTAATATATGGAAAACTTAAAAGAAATTTAGAAAATAATTTTTTTTATAGAGCTCTGTAATCATGTTGTGGATGCTTCAAATCATCGAGAGTTCCTGATGGTTGAAATTTATGTTCATTCGACAAAGTTAAAAGAAAACAGTCATTTTAATAATTTATACAAAATAAAAAATTACAACATTTAGTAAAATATGAAATTATAACAATAAAAAAATTCTTTAATATTTAATAATTTATAAATATGAAAATTAAAAATAATATTATATCATTTTAAAAATAATATAAAACGTTTTTTGAATATATATATATATATAAATAAATGAAAAAGGATTTATGACCAAAGAGATAATTAAACTAGGTTTTCTATAAAAATGACCTTTCAATATCATAATTTACTAAATTGCAGATACAAATGGAAAATAAATTTTACTAATAGATAACCATAGTATAATAAAAGAAAAAATATTTATCTTATTTTAATCATATAATTTCCAATATTTAAATTCAATGATAAACACTCTCGAATAAAAATTGGATCAAACATTGATCCCTTACTAGATTCGTAACGTTTGAATCGAAAACCACTTGAATGAATAACATTAAATGAAAATTTAAATAAAATAAAAATAATTAAATTCATCAAATAACCTAAAAAAATTTCTATATATATAACACAAACAATTTTATCATTTTATTTGACATGTTATTTCTTGAAGAAGGCAATTTGATATGAAAACCACAAACCATGTGTTCGGAATTATGTAAAAGTACATTAAAAAGTGTTATAAATAATTTTGATTTTATTATAATTATCATAAATAATAAATTAAATCATTAAAATATAATATATTACCCATTTATTATATTTCAACACTGATTTATCAATAATTTCTTATGTAAATTGTCTTTTCTGGGAGGTAGCTAATTATGATTTAATTAAAAAAATTGAATGGTAATATTTATTTTTCTACATTTTTCAGGGATAAATAATATCCATTATATTTATCGTGAAATATAAATATATATATATCATTAATATACATTTAATGGTGATGTTATTTTCATTTATTAATTTTTTTATTGAAAAATGAACTACATCATTCATGGAGATGTTGGGACATACCAAAACATGAAAGCTAGTTTTTACATTTTAAAGAATTGAATGAAACAAATGTTAATTATTAAATAAAATTCCAACTACAAATATAATATATTATTTAATATATATATATATGTATATTACATAAATAAATAATAATTACCATCCATGTGAAATGAAAAGAATAATGAATCAAATAACTTCATTAATGTGGTCACCCACAAGTACACACGAGTGGCATTTTCAATTGTAAAATGATGGGAATGTACGAAGTTAGATGTTATATTACCAATAAATAGTAATTATTATTTAAAAATTGTCATATATAAAAATTTAATCAATCATAAGATCCAAACATAAATTTTTGTGATGAAAAATGTGTTGAATCACAACGTGGAAAGAGTATGTCATATATACACATGTGTGATACATTAAATTACAATTTGATGGGAAGGATGATGGATAATCGATGTTTAATTTTTATAAATAATTTCAAATATATTAAGTATTAATATCTTAGTAATGTATGAAAAATATATTTCATTTATAGGATTGATTAAAAGTAGTGAAAAGGAAAGTGTTTTTTTTAAGAATATTTCCACTTTTTTGAAATATCCCCTTTAGATATACACTTACTTATCCTAGGGATTATCTTTTGGTAATAAAAAGTCACTTAAAATCTATTTAAAAAGGTCTAATTGAATTAATTTATGGTTTGGGTGATCCACATGGCTCAATATTTTTTAATAAGTGAGGGTGGGGTGCACCCTTTTATAATCGAGGTAAGGGGATATTTTGGAATTTTATAAACTATTAAATAATAAAAAATACAATATCAATATAAATGTTCTAAAAAGGCCAAATATTATCTTACGAGATATTATTATATAATAATATCTTAATAAAATCATATAGGGAATGGATTTTTAATTTTTTATAAATATTTCTTTTGGATCAACACCGTAGTTAACATATTTATACTCAACCATGATAATAATATTTTCACTATTAATTGGTTGAAATTTTACATTTAATTTCACTATGGTCTTATAAATGGATAGAGGATAAAATTTTCGACCATAACAAATCATAATTTTCACTTCTTGTGATTTGTTTTAATTTTAAAATATTTTAATAATAAGTTATTTCCATAAAAAATAAATAATTTCATTTTAAGACTATTAAGATAATTTTACTTATAATGAATTTATAAGAATATTTATGTTGAATCAAATACTTTATCATAATTATTATAAGTTATATATATAATTCATTTTCACAGGAAACTCTTATTAAAAAAAAGTTACTTTACTTTTGTGAATTTTATTATAATTTATTTTATTCATCTATTAATTGAATAATTATTGTATTACCATTTAGTTTTTATTAAACTAGTACTCTTCCTATACATTCACATGGTACAATAAAACAATTATTACATTCAATAATTTCATAACATTTTTCAAACATAATAATTCTTATTAATATTGTTAATATTTAAAAAAATGAGTGGTACAGAATAATAAAATAGAAGTTACCGAATGGATGGGAGTGGGAAATAAATCTATAAAGAACAATGATAATAAAATAGAAGTTACAAAATTGATGAGAGTGGGCAACAAATCCATAAAGAAGCATGGTATCATAATGATAGCTTCATTAAAAAGTAATCCGTAAATTATCATGAAAGAGTCATCAAGAAAATTAATAAATTATAATAATCAGAAATATGAATTATGATCCTTAAATTAAATGCTATATAGAATTGGAAACAAATTAGAAGTCATAGATTTAATAGGTTGGTCTAGAAACCAAAACACGAATCTCTTTCAACTTTACAAAAAGACTTGCTTCTCGGGATCATTTCCACGCATATCTTCCTCTAACAGAATCCTCAATTTCTCCATCAACGCATCCTAGCTGAAATTATAATTCATCTGAAGATTTTAGTATCAATTTCAATGTATAACACATATCCTTTATCACTGAAATATTTTTGTGAAGAAATATCCTGATCAATGATTCAAGAAGGTACCTTTGGATGGGACCTTATTTCTTAGATTCATGGTAGTATTTCATGAGAATAGTACATCTCTATCATGTTGCGTGTTGATGATCCAACCATAGTATTGATCATGAATTGTGAGTCCCCTCCCAAAGAAAAATACAATGTTTTCAAAACAATAATGAATCCAAGAAAGTATTTGTGGGTGAAAAAAATTAATACCCTGATCTTACTCCCTAGGAATGTCAATTGGAAACAATTTATTCAATCAAAAGTTGTTATGGAACTCTTTACACAATAATAATTTGATCCCTTAATGCTTGGTCAATTGTGATGATAAAAGAAAATATCATCTATATTCAGTTTTAGAGCTTTAACTAATTGGGAGTCAAGCCTATTAAAATAAATCCAAATATAAACTACATAATAAAAAATTACAACATGAATAAATATAAAAATTTACATGCAAGGCACTAATTCTGATGACCTATTAATAATTAGATGTATATAACACAAAGAAACAAATAACCATTTCAACTATTTCATGGGCCGCAATAATGTAAAACAATAACCTGAATACCCTCTAAATTACAGATTCATCTAAATAATGATGATAGTATAAGAAAATCTCAAACACAACGATTATGAGGCGTGAACCAATGTTCCAAAATTTCCTAAAAATAAAAAAAAATATGTTATAAAATGAAAATTGTAAAAAATGGAATGAATAAAAAAATGACAGGATGTATTAAAATTTTAGTGATATTACCTTCAAGAAAATCTTTCTTCGCATGCCACAGTTACATAAATGTTGAAGAGTAGAAAATTACTTCCAATTACCATATGTTCTATATATTTTTTTAATATGATTTTTTCACATGAATAACATTCATTTATATTCTCATGAATGGTGAGAATATAATCCCAAAATGAGATAAATAATGTTTACATAAAATGATTTAACGTATTTTTTATGAGATGGTTAAAAATTAATGTATAATAAATAACATATAATTAATTAATGATCATTTCTTCTTGAGAAATGATTCCACAAAACAACTATTCTACATGATTTTACTATATACCAGAATGAATATTTATTTGTAGTTGAATTTAGGGATTATATAATAACATGGGATTTCATTATCCATTATGGAACTACATGTTCCATCTTTATGTAAAACTAAATATATCCACCTTCAAGGAATAAATTTTTTACTTTTATGGAACAAAACCTCACTCCACCTTTATTTTAAAACACTAGTCATTCCAATTGACGGTTTTGGGGAAATCCACAAACACCATGATGACCTAAACCATGGATGTAGAATATGGATTAATGTTTTAAACAGACCCATTTACAGGAGAAACAAATTATATTATATCCACTCATCATCTTAAATACTAAATATAATGGAAATACCAAAACTCATATAAGGAAAAACAAAGAAAAGAACATTATAACATAATAAGAATACCATTAGTAATCATAAACACACACATACACATGTGATCAGAAATCCAATATTTTTTAATGAACACTAGAACATATAATTATATCATCCCAATAACTATTTCTATGTAATCAACATGGTATGTAATATTCAATTTAATGGTTATTGATGTTAAAATATGTTCAACATTGGTGTCACATCTCAAACATTATTCACAATCCTACTAGAACAATTATAGATTATAATATCACCCAGTACTCATTCCACATAAAATAAAAATTATTCTATAAAATGATCAATTAATAAATATACAATGAAAAAAATAAAACATACCCATTGTAAAATACTGAAAATATTTATTATCATATATGATTGAGGAATAAAAAATCTCTATCTATTGAATAGAGACACCAAATTAGAATATTTGGGTCTACATGGATGTGAGGTAATAAATAATAACCTCTATATTTAATGATTCTTCTTCATGTAAGTTTATGTGTGTACCATAAGAGATACATTGGGCTATATATGTTAAAAAAAATCAATATATGAACGTTCTTCCACACACCCCAGGATCATATTTTATGTTTTATATAATTCATTATATTGAATCAATCATCATGTTAATGTGGGAAATAATTTAATGGGGGTAATAATCAAGTTAGAGAATTAAATAAATACCTTCTAATAACTCCCTATGTGTTCCCTGATTGAGAGGTAAAATAATTATCCGAATAGACGAAAGTATATTATGTTCATTTCAACAATCTTTCAACCATAACCACACCATCCACCATCTTCCAAATATGTATATTGTTACCATAAACACCAATCCCTAAATGTAATGTGATACGGTACTCTGTTTAGATAAATATACTTCTCTATAATTACCCTCAACAAAATGGTTGTATCAGGGTCAATCAGGTCGTGTCTATCTCCAACCTAAAAAATTCACTCATATTTGGTACAGAAAATGTGATAAATTCTTCTAGCACTAATATTATTCACGAAAAGACACAATGGACCACCTAATATACAACTATATGGGTAGTTTCCACTTTTAAGTATCTGTAAAATCTAAAAAGAAAATTAACTCAATAAAAAGGCACATAGATCTCAATATTTGAACCCCATTCAAAGAAAAATTCAATATTCTATAATTTAAAATATGGGTACAAGGTTTTTTATGAATATGGATTTTATTGATGATTAAAAATATCCCCCAATAAAGATTGATGAAAATTATAATAATAACATCAATTCCAATAAAATTAACTCGAGCCAATAAACATGAACAACTATTAATTTATTATATAAATTATCCAATACATATACATGATACTATTTAAAATTAAAAAATTACACTATAATCCAATAAAACTATATCTTACTATAATCAGTTATATACACTATGTGATCGATAAATGATATTTCACATTACCACTAAACATACTCCATATAAATCATATGATAAGGAAAAGGATATTAAATCTAATGCTGTGAGTCATTTAATGAAATATACATTGTTTGATAACATAATGGGTGGTCATGTATTTAAGAAAAATCATCACATACATGTGAAATTGATGGTTTTCCTATCTTATTGAACTAACAATGAAACAATGTCACCTAATGAATAATATAATTATAGTAACAACTAGTTGGAATATGATTGATGTCTTCTATAAGTAGTATCTAACAACTTCCTTATATCTTGTGTTCTCTAACTGTAATCACTTAACATAATAAGTCCAACATCATTTAACTGTCCCACCTCATGAAACATAACAGTAAGTTCTAATATCATTTATATAAATCACAAAAAATTTCATATGAATCAAATAATATATAATTTATTTCAGTTGAAATGTCAACCAATGATATATGCTCCTCCATCATTCTATTTATATCTATTATTTATAACCAACACTTATCCTCAATGATATAAATTATCCATTCAAACATTTTTTTTGTATAGTAGATGATACATTATAAATATGATTATATATGTCCATAGTTAATATTCTATTACTTGACAAATAAATGGTGAAAATTTTATATTTTGATCATGAAAATGGACGACACTCAGTTTTGATGAGTAGTCTCTCAGAGAAAAATCAATTAATGAGAATTCAATAGTTTTAGTCATTGTGTTCAATCATAAATAGGATAAATTAAAAAAATAATTGACTATATCCCAAATTATAGGGAAACTAGTTATTGGTTTTAGTGTCCCACACACAAATTTAATTACTACATCATCCCACAATGACATCAGCATATGATTTGGATAATGTAAATAACCTACACACAAAAAATAATGTTTAATGACATGGTTCACCATTTACAACCCATTATGAACTTCCAATATTGATGAAAATAAGTCCCTCAATATAATATACCTTATAAAATCATTCACCAAAAACTATAATGTATATAGTTAATATATTCAAATTATATAGATTGTACCAGAAGGGACTCATCCCCTTTAAATCATTCCTATATCCCTACACACTTTGGGGTTTTAAATTAGACTTCCTACAAACCATATTATAATTAATATGTGATCACTAAATAATTATATATCATAAAATCATGATTAATTCATTCATCCATAATATAATAACATATATATCACATAATTCTCAATTCCCTATATGAAAGCCACTCACCATTCTCAGAAATATCCAGAATTTTTTGTGGTAAGAGTGTATTTAATTAAAATTCTATTCCATGAGGTATAGGGAATATAAAAATAAATTTTTTATAGAAAATATAAAAAACAACTATATAAAATTGATAAACCACTAATTTCTTAAATGTTTTTGTATATTATGGTATTTTTTAACAATAAACCACATATAGAGGATATTGAACTTCCAAAACATTAATCTGTAGACCACATCATTCAACTCGATGTAATGGAATAAAAAAAATATTCCAATGGGATCATCTCACACGACCATTAAAAATGAAATAAAATTATATATATTATAAAATCTCCCAATATAAAACCGTGTGCATTTATATAAATAATATAGTCAATCCCATGATCTATAAATTTTAGAGTCCAATCTTTTTTAAATATACTATTTAACTCAAGTGACTACTCGTAGTAGTGGATCAATCAGTAAAACATCAAAAACATTATGGTAACATCCCAGGAAAATAATGAATAATATATTTTCCTTATTTATTAATATTTTTGAATTAAATATTAATTTTAATTTAAAGGGGACACTATGTTTGATGGAATACCAGATACACAACAATTGGTTTCATTGAAATCATAAGCCACAAAATAATATTATAATATTTTTTTAAAATGGTTGTTAATTCCCAAACCTTTTATTAGATGGAATAAACAGAACTAACTACAATAGGATTATTCATGTTTGTTAAATGTTATTAAATTTATACAATAAAACATAGAGGTGTAAAATGTGAATAAATCTAATTTTATGCATTATTTACTTTAAAAGGTAGATTTACTACCTTTTGATGGAGAACCCTTGTAACATATAGTTTTAGTAACTTTTATATGTTATTTTATTGGAAATAAAATTCTTCTTCAGAATTAGGACAACAAAATTCTCTTTCTGTAAATTTTTTTATATTTTCTGAAAAAATACAATTTTAGATGAATAATGGAAAGTACTGTATTTTAATTCAAAATATCCCTTTAATATAATTTATTTATATGGATATATTATCATTATAATTGGTTTTAAATAGTATTTATATTATATTTTTACCATTTAATCCATTTTGGGGCATTTTATGTAATTTTACTTTAAAATTGGGCATAAACAAGTGTCAATCTTTTGATAGTTAATTTTTCTTAAAAAACAAGATTTTTGTTCGGACAGTGGGAATTAATTTTAAATTAATTTCTAACACTTCTGTGTTTTGAATTTAGAAAAATGGATTCTATATTTTCAATCCTTAGGTCCAAATTTGGTAAACATGTAACTTTTATTTTTAGTCATTTACTATAATAAAAATTTTATTTACCATGGTTAAAAGGTTAATATGGTAAATAAAGGTAAACAAATATTATAATAATAATATAATATTACCCTAACATGTTTCTGAATCCCATTGGTTGAAACATATCCGACCATCGGAATACATGTGTAGAATTTGGAACCCCATTGAGCCACATAAGAGGTATAATGGCACTTTATAGTAATTAATATAATGTAAAGACAAAAATGACATAATCAAATATCTTATAGTAAATTACTTTATAGAAGGGGATATATAAGTTATATTTTTTCTATAAATATTAATTTTATATCTATAAAAATTTATTACATCATGTAATTTGTTTTATAATTTTTAGTCACCACATAAATAAAATCTTTTATGACATAATAATGGTGAAGTGTTTACCTCATTAATAAATGTTTTTATAAATAATATTATAAAGATTAAAATAATATTGAAAACCAATCGAATTATTATTGGATAATTTTATTTACACCATTATTCTTATTATATTTGACATTAATATGTTTTCGACCTTTAGAATCTGAAAATCGTTATATAATAAAAAAAATATTCACACTTTCCTAAAGAGCCCCTCCTCCCCCTTATAAAAAGATCTCACCTCAAACCCATTACTTAAACCTCTGAAGCCACTTGGATATTCAAAAACCTACCCAAATAAGGTCTAAAAATCTCTCTCTTTAACATATAAGCCTTAACGTAGGCATAAGGCACTTCAAGAGGTATTTTTTATTCAAACCAAAGGGAGTTACACAAATTCAGGGTAAAAGTTTCTATAAAGTTTCTTTTTTTTCTTTTACTTATCCAACCCTAAACACTTATTATTCTTCTCATTCAGATCAATTTAAGAGAGCTAGAAGTACACACACATCCTTCTAATGGGTAATGATCATACTATTTCGGTGGATGGAAAACTAACGCCTCACGAAACAATGATTGTTAAATTATCTCCTACACCCTCTCAAGGTGGAAATTAATATGGAATTATATTTATATATGATATATATATATTATGATCAAGTTTTTTTTATGTTTCTTTATTTTTTATTTATAGCATACCATTATGGTTTCCCTTATGGGTAAACACGATAATTTCATTTGAGGAAGTCCGAACTACCGCCCCCTCAATTTGATATTACATGTTAATTCCATATGTGGGACATGTAAAGGGTGGAGTTAATGATATTATATACGATATTATAATGAAATTAAAATATATCTATGTACCATTATGTTTGAATTCCATTAAAATTAGAAATAGAAATCAATGTAGTGTTCATGCGTACGTACAACTTACCGTCTCCATAAATTGTGTAATTCATTTCTTACCTCCAAATGTTTTCTACTATTATAAATAACTATTCATACTGGATATACATGATATATATGATATAGAAATCATTAATATCATCATGGATATAGTGACCCTTTGACCATGTGAAAAACGTGAAATTATAAGAAGTCCATTTTTGACTTAGGTACCAAATATCGACAAAACAATCGTTAATAACTTAGATGATTACATATTGTTTATAACAAGGTAGTAAGTGATTTTAATGGAATGATAATCTTGAAAAAGGTTCTTAATCATGTATAAATTAGCTTCATTTTATTATTCAGGATATTAAATAATGAACAGGTCATGTCAGACATGAGGTAATGTAACTTCATAACCCAATTTCCATTCTTTGGGTTAATCTTATAATTTTAAATTATGTTGTTCTATGATTATGTATGAAATAAATTTTTATGTCATATATTGTATATATACATTATTTATGTGTACATATAGTAAATATATGCTATTGATCTATTTTATTTAAAAATGATCTTTGTAAGGGACTTCAACTCAATCTTCTTTCATTAAGGAATATTTTGTTTTAATACACAACATTATTTTATATATTGTATGAACAACATTGCATTTTAATTTAATTCAAATATAATATTTTTATATGAATAATTTTACTAAATGACAAAAATAATGTTTTTTAACGTACATGGTCACAAAGACCTTTCTGCCGCCACACGTATTATTTAATCTTTGGCTTCCATAACAAGCTGTAACATTTTTAAACGGAAAATATATACCATATACCATTTTACATATTTTGGTATTGAAAATGGTTATTATAATTTATATGTTATTTCAATATATTTAAATGATATATGGTGATTGAAATGTTGAAATTTTATATTTCCTTTTTGTTAGTTTAATGTGATAAGAATATGTTATGGTTATTGGGAATTATTACGTATATGGGCGGTTCACTGATAATCCTAAGACGGGTGGGCCCAAGATATCTCTCCAATGAACTGGTTAATGTGACAGATGTAAATGTATAATATTTCCCTATGAGATTTAGGAAATATCCTAGGATGATTATTCCAAATGGAACTCCCAATGTAGCGATGATAGATATAATGCATGTATGTTATGGATGCCACTTGTTAACATTATGATTTATGTTTTCAATGTGTTATTCATAAATCTTATGATTTCATGACGTATGTTAAAGAGATTATGTTATGTATGAAATGTTGAACTACTGTTTTTTTTTCTTTATTTTATAACCCTTACTGAACATTTTATCCTCATCCCAAGTTTTGACATGTTTTTCATAGGACATAAAAATAAATAGGGTAAATCATGAAATCATGGAAATGTCTTGTTGTCTAAAACATTGGACTAGGCATAACACTTTTTTTCAATAATTTTTTATTTTAGGAAATAAATTGAAACTAAGTAGACGTGTATACATTGTAATTTTTTAGATGAAATGTAATTTTTATTCCAAAATTCTTTAAAACTCCTAACCTAAAAAGATACTAAATGTGAATTACCCATTTAATTCATGATTTTGAAATTTTTTATGAACATGTCCTTATAATTGGTATCAGAGATCTTTTTAGATATCTTTAAGAGTTACAATATTGTTAAATTAATAACCATAAATTAATTAATGTTAATTTTGAAATTATATATCATTTAAATATTACTATGCTTCTTCACCTAAGATATTTCATTGTTCATAATGGATTTCTAAAAAGGATATAGGGAATTTATGATGGGACGACTTCGGGTGGATGAAAACCAAAAAAATCAGAAAACTGAGATAGTGAGAATCAGAACTGAACAATTTATTGTAGTGACAACACAATTGACTTCAGATATAAATGGATGTGTTTTTCATGCTCGAGATCAGCTAGATCAACCAAAGAGGAACCTGTCAGTAGTGGAGCATTTAATGATGCATCATCCCCCATCATTCATAGGATCATATGACCATGTGCCAGCTGAAGGGTTGATTAAATCATTGTTGAAATGTTTTGATGTCATGGGGTGTTCATAAGATCAAAATCTTAGTCTCACAGTTTACCATTTTTAAGGTGAAGCTGATCAGTGGTGGTCATTGGTGAAAAATATTAGGGATTTTGAGGATATTGATGATCTTTAATGGGATGATTTCAAAGGATTGTTTATTGAGAAATATTTCAGTACGATGGTTAGTCTTAGGATGGAATCAAATCTTATATTTGAGGCATGAGGATGACTTCGTGGCTGTTTATGATGAAAAATTCACTCGACTAGAAAGGTATGCTCCAAATTTTATACGAGATCATGGTAGTAAAATCAACCATTTTTACATAGGATTAAATCCAAAGTAAAATAGTTCATTTTCTTCTCGTGAGTTAAAATGTTATGAAAAACTTTTTCAATGTGAGGATAAGGACTAAATGGTTTTTCCTGATGAACAGGTGTTTTTGAGAAACAACAGAATACGAGGTCAAGGTGGCAGGGGAAAGGGATTAATTATTTAAAAAATTCTGATGGTAAGAATATTAAGTTTACAGATTATGAAAATAGTGGTAATATTCATGTTAGGGAATGTCTTTTAAATTCTACTAATGGCTACCGATGTGGTAAAATGGAACATATGGCTCATGATCGCACAAAAAAACAGTAGGGTAATGGTATGATAAAATCCGATTTATAATCAGAAAAAAAAAACTAATTGCAATGAAATGGGTCATTATGAAAATGAGTGCCCAATGAAGAACTCAACTGAGGGAAAGAAACCAGACTACAAGAACAAATGGGTGGTAAATTCTTTTCCAACTACTTCAACAAATGTTAGGTCATCAAATGAAGTAGTGTCAGGTATAATGTTTGTTTGTTCATATTATTCCAATGTGTTGTTTGATTTGTCGTGTACACATCCCATCATTTCTGAGATACTTTCTAGTATATTGGGAATTCCATATCAACATATAAATCCTGAACATATGGTAAAAAAACATGGAGGAAATGTTAAAACCAAATGAAATTATAAGAGCCTTCTTATCCTTGTGTTTGGACAGAGTATACCCGCAATCCTTATTTCTCTACCTCTTGTAGAGTTTGATGTTATTTTGGGTATGGATTGGATTTCTTTTTATCATGTCAAGATTGACTGTAGAGATAAATATGTTTCTTTTGAAAATGTTTTTCTATTTTTTTAAATGAATGAAACCTTACTTTTGATGACATATCAAGAAGTTGAGAATCTAGTAAAAGACGGGAATGAATTCTACCATGCAAATATTGTTGAAAACAAAAAAACTATTCATATTAATGATGTGACAATGTTAAATGAGTACCTTGATGTGTTTCTTTATGAGTTTCCTGGTATTATACATGAACCCGAGCAGAATTTACTATTGATCTACTTCCTAATGCTCTGCCAATTTTAAATACACTTAATCAGATGGCTCAAATTAAACTTTTAGAGTTAAAGAAGTAATTAAAGGAGACTTATATAATAGTTTAATTTGAACTAGCACATCACCATGGGGTGATCCTATCTTGTTTGTTAAAAATAAATATGGTTCATTGAGATGTGTCATTGATTGTAGAGAACTGAATAACATCAATGTTAAGAAGAAGTATCATTTTCCTCATATCGGTGTTTTTTTATTATCTATAGTGAGCTCAGTAATTTCCAAAGATTTATTTGAAGTCAGAATACCCTCTGTTGAATGAAAAAGAAGAAAACATTATGAAGACAACATTTTTTACTACATATAGCCATTATTAATTTGTAGTTATGCCATTTGGTTTAACAAATTCCACTATTGTATTCATGGATCATATGAATAGAATTTTCCATGAGATAAGGGATATGATTGTGGTTGTGTTCATTGATGATATATTGGTTTATTGTAAATGTAAAGACAAGCATGAATGACAGTTAAGGTTTGTCTTGAAAACCATAAATGAAAAGAAACTATTTGGTAAATTCAGCAAGAGTGAGTTTTGGTTACAACAAATTTCATTCCTTGGTCACTTAGATTCAAAAAATCGCATAACTATTGATCCTACTAAAAAAAGTTGTTGAATAATGACCAAGATCCAAAAATATAAACAATATCTATAGTTTTCTTGGATTGGTAGGTTATTTCTAAAGGTTGTTTGATAATTTGTCATGTTTATCAAGTCCAATGAATAAGTTAACTCAAAAAGGTGTTATGTTCATTTAGACAAAAGAATGTGATAATTGTTTTCAGGAATTGGAATGAATATTGTCGAATTCTCTAGTTTTGGAAATAACTTCCAGAAATGTTGAGTTTGTTATCTACAATGATTCTTCATTGAAAGGAATTGTTTGTGTCCTTATAAAAAATTATCAGGTAATTTTTAATGCATCACATCAGTTGAAACCTCATGAGATAAATTACCCTAAACATGATTTGGAATTAGCTATTGTTGTTTTGTGCTATAAATATTTAGAGGCATCATTTTAATAGAGTAATATGTAAAATATATACTGACTAAAAAAGTTTTAAGTATATATTCACTCAAAAGTAATTGATCATGAGGTAAAGGAGATTGGTGGAATTAATCAAGTATTATGATTTCACAATCCATTACCATCTGGGAAAATCAAATAATGTGTATGATGCATTGAGTCAAAAAATTAATGCTTCATTAACCCCAAGAATTATGGAATGAGATCCTTTGGTTTTTGTTTTGAGGAACTTTTCAATAGAAGTTGTTTGTGCAGGATATTCTTTGTTTTATTTCAGGTGTTAGTGATATCATCTGTATCATAAAGAATAAATCTATAACAAAAGGAAGGCAATGAGTTGCATAAAAGGTAGAGTTGGTTTAGAATGGTAAGATGAATGAATTTAATATTTAAAATGATTGTGTTTTGAGATTTGGAAAGATATTATGTGTGCCTTTTGATTCACAGTTGAATAATTAGTTGTTATGTGAAGATCATAGTTCCCCTTTTTATATTAATCCTTGTATTACTAAGATGTATAGTGATCTTGAGGAGTATTACTGGTGGTATGGAATAAAAAAAGTATTTTTGATTTTACTGTGATGTGTTTAACAAATTAGCAGGATAAAGATGAGTGACAGTTACCGAATGGGATGAATCAGTCATTACCAGTGCCATATTGGAAATGGGAAAATATTTCCATGGACATCATTATAGGATTACCGAAACATCTCAAGGTAATAATGCAATAAGGGTTATTGTGGACAGTTTAAAAAATCTGCTCATTTCCTTCTTATTCAAGATACTTTGACTCTAGATCAACATTATCGGTTGTATATAAAATTGATAATCTAGTTGCATGTAGTTCCCCTATCTGTTGTATCTGATCGTGATCCCATGTTAACTTCTAATTTTTGCAATGGCCATTTGAAGTCGTTGGGTACTGAAAAAATAAATTAGTATAACGTTTCATCTGTAATTTGATGGGAAGTCAGAATTAACAATTCAAACAATGGATGATATGCTATGTGCTTGTTCAATGGATTAACAGGGAATATGGGACGAACATATTTTTGTGGTTGAATTTTCGTATAATAAAAGTTTTCATTCTAGTAAAGAGATGGCCCCATTTGAGGGATTATATAAAAAGAATTTTCAAACTCCAAATATTTCAGATGAAGTGGGTGAAAGGATGTTTATGGGACCATAATTGGTATAAGGAATGGAAGAAAAGGTTCATTAGATTAATAAGAACATGAGAACAACTGAGAGTAGTTACAAAAGTTAGGAAGATAACCGGAGGAAGGATATTTCTTTTGAGGTAGGTGATCATGTCTTTCCCAATGTTTCACCATGGAAAATTGTGATGTGTTTTGGTAAGAGGGGAATGATGTGTCTGAGGTTTATTGGACCCTATGAATTATAATAGAATGTTGGATTAGTTTCTTATAGAGTTTCTTTACATTCATGTTTATCCCATATACACTATGATTTTCATGTCTTATTGTTGATACTGTAAATGCTCGATCCATCTCATGTTTTAAGTCCAGAGGTAGTTCAGTTGGAAGTGAATATCTCTTATAAGGAACAACCCGTCCAGATTGTTGACCGAAGAGAAAAACTGTTTCGGAATAAGGTTATTCAAAATGTAAAGGTTTTGTAAAAAACCATAAGGTTGAAGAGGCAACATGGTAATCTGAAAATGTGATGAAGGATAAATACCCTCATTTATATGATATGTGAATAAATTTGCGAGGACACAATTTCCAAAAGGGGGGAATGATGTAACAACCCAGGTAAATAATGAATAATAAAATTTACACATATATCTTTATATTTATGAATAAATTATTAATTTTTTATTAAAGGGGATGCTATGTTTGATGGTGTACCATGTATGAAACAATGGGTTTCATTGAAATCTTTCGTCGCACAATAATATATTATTATTATTATTTTAAATGGTTGTTAATTCCCAGCAGTTATATTGGAGGGAATGAACATAATTAACTATTATATGATTATACATGTCTGTTAAAGGTTATTACATTAATCCAATATAATTTAGAGGCTTAAAATGTGAATGAATCTAATTTTAAGTATAATTCAATTTAAAAGGTTGATTTACCACATTTTGATGGAGAAACCTCTTTAAATCTAGTTTTAGTCACATTTATATTTTCTTTTTCACAAAAATAAATTATTATTTAGAATCAGGACATCAAAATTCACTTTGGGTAAAATTTTGGTATTTTTCTGATAAAATTTAATTTTATATGAATAGTTGAAAATTCTGTATTTTAATTCAAAGCTTCCTTTTAATATAATTTATTTATACGGTTATATTATATTTTAAATTATTTTTAATGATTAATAAGATTATATTTTATCCTTTTAATCCAATGATGTTATGTAATTTCACTTTGAAAGAAGACATAAACAAGTGTCAGTCTTTTTATTGTTATTATTTCTTAAAAAACACGCTTTTTGTTTTGGAAGTAGGAATCAATTTTAAATTAATTTCATTCACTTCTCTATTTTTAATTTAGAAATAATTACTCTATATTTTTAATTATTATTTCCAAATTTTTTAAATAGTTATCTTATATTTTTAGTTATTTAATACAGTAAAAATTTTATTTACCATGGTTAAAGGGTTAATCTGGTAAATAAGGGTAAAAAATATTATTATAACAATATAAAATTTCCCTAAAATGTGTCCTAATCCAATTTTTTGATACATATCCGGCCATGTTCATCCTTTTGACGAATTTGGGACCCCATGGTGCCACATAAGAGTGATAATGACAGAATTTATTAATAAATTTAATGTAAAGACAAAAATGACATAAAAAAAATATGTTTTAGTAAATTAGTTTTTACATGAGGTTATATAAGTTAACATTCCAAATATAAATATTAATTAAAAATATAAAATTATTTCCTATATCATTGAATTTTTTTTATAATTTTCAGAAACAACATAAATAAAATTATTTATGACACAATAATGATGCAATGTCTATCTTATTAAAAAATGATTGAAATAAATAATATTATAAAGATTAAAATAATATCCAAAACCAGTCCAACTATTATTGGATGCTTTTATTTTGACCATGAGTCATATTAGATTTTTTTTAATATGTTTTGGACAATTATAAAAATAAAATCAATATATAATAAAATATAATTTTAACAATTACTTAAAGAGCCCCTCCCACCTTATAAAAATCCCTAATATCTAACCCATTCCTCACACACCTCAAGCCCCTTGGATTGTCCATAACCTACCCAAATAAGATCTATATATCCTTCTATTCCACCTAGAACCTGTAAAATTTGGAGAACGCCCTTCAAGAAGTTCTTTTTGTTCAAATCAAAGGAAGTTACCTGAATTAAAGGTAACTGTTTCTCTTAAATTATTTTCTTTTATTTTACTTATCTATCCAGTAAACACTTTTTATTATATTACTTTATATAAATATCAGTTTCATCAATATACTAGGATGTTTTTATTAAAATTATTCAAGAAACACTTACAGACAGCTCCATTTATTGGGTAAATAACATACTGTTTCTGTGGATGACAAACTGAAGCCTCACGAAACATTGATTGTTCAATTATCTTCTACCACATCTCATGGTATCTATTAAGTTGTCACTGTATTTATATATAATATATATTATTTTTATGTTTTTTTATGTTTCATTGTTTTTAATTTATAGCATTCCTTTATGATTTCCATTATGGGAAAACACGAAAATTTCATTTGAAGAAGTGGGGACTACCGCCGCCTCAAAGTGATATGAACCATTAATGCCATATGTGGGAAGTATAAAAAATGGAGTAAATGATATTATTTATGATATTATACTGGAATCATTATATACCTATGTATCATTATGTTTTAATTCAATTAAAATAATAAATAGAAATGAAAGTAGCATTCATGCGTACATACGGCTTATCATCTCCATGAATGATGCATTTCATTTCTAACATCCAAATGTTATATAAGATTATAAATACCTGTATATACTGGATATACATGATATATATGTTATCAAAATCATTAATATAATACTGGATACAATTTAATTTTGACCACGTCAACAACGTGTGATTATAAGAAGTCCATTTTTGACTCAAGTACCAAAAATCTACAAAAGGACTGTTATTAACATAAATGATTCCATAATGTTAATAACATGGTAATAATTTATTTAAAAGGAATTATAAACTTGAAAAGGCTCTTAAGAAAGTATAAATTGACATTAGTGTATTATTCAGGAGACTAAAAAATGAATGGGTCAAATCAGACATGATGTAATGGATCTTGTTAACCCAATTTCCATTATTTGGGTTAATCATCAAATTTTAAATAATTTTGTGCTATGATTATGTAAGAAATAATATTTTATATCATATAATTTAATTATACATTATATATGTGTACTTATAGTAAATACACATAATTTATTTATTTTATTTTCAAAATCATCTTTGTAAGGGACTTCATCTCAATCACCATTCATTGAGGGATTTTTTTAATACATGACATTGTTTTATACTCTGTATAAACAATGTTGAATATTCATTTCATTCTAAGGGAATATTTTTTATGAAGTGTTTTACTAAATGGAATAATTAATATTTTTTAACGTATGTGGTCACAACAACCTCTTCCACCGCTGAAATTATTATTTGATCTTTCATTTCCATAACAAGACGTAATGTTTTTTAATGTAAAATTAATACCATACACTCTTTTATGTATTTTGGTATTGAATTTTTTTTATACTGTATTTTTTATCTCAATATATTTAAATGATATATTGTGATTAAAATTTGGAAATGTTTTCTTCCTTAATGTTTGTTTTTTGTGTTATGAATATGTTATGGTTCTTGGGCATTGTTACATATACGGAAGATAACCACTAAACTCAAAGTATAATCAATAAAATATCTATCTAAATAACATGAATATATGATAAAATTTAATATATATATATATATATCATAGTATACTTTGACTAAATATTCATTATTTCAATGAAATGACCTATAAATTAGACCCATGAACCGTGATACAGAATAATTCAACTTAAATTACATGAATATAGTCATATATAGTTCATATATGTAGCTAAATCCAATAATGTGAATATCCAATTTTCTATAACTTATATTATTTTCAAAAGAATAATGATCAATCATATATAAAAACTACTCTCCCCATAAATGATTGATTTGATTCTTAATTTTGGGGTTTAGATAAAAATGGTTCATAATTTCCTTGTAAATCATCTATTGTCCACACTGAGGTGAATAATACCTTCATTGTTAAATGAAAAAAATACCTTGAAACCCCATGAATATGTGATTGATTTAATAAATCACGTCACCCCCAAATCCCCCAAATTTAACAATATATCAATAAACTCAATTTTAGTCATACGATAAGAAAGATTCATGGTTTTAATTCTATTGTTACAAAATCAATACAAGAAATAATTCCATATCTATATAATTTCATGATAAATCATTCAGAAAGACATCCTGATATAGGGTAAACATTTGAGGAATTTATAAGACTACTACAAGATCTACCTCACAATAAAACCCTACCACATTCATATTAACCACTATGATATTCATCTCAATTAACCTTTACATACATAAAATCACCATTTATAACAAAATTATCCCTTTGGTGTAATAATTGATACACATCCCTACACAAAATATTTGATCATTTCAGATTGTCAGCCACACGATCTCAAATATCACATCATTAAAATTCATCTTGAATATAATAATGTCCTATTTCTATAATTAGTAAGACACCACTGATGTAAATTTTGGAGATCTATAAATAAAATTTACACTCATACCTCTTTGGATATAGAGATATTGAAACTCCAAAGATATCATAACTAGTTTTTCATGCTTGGTAAAAATTTGACCAGAATTAAATGAATACTAAGAACCTATATCAAAAATGTATTATAATGAATATAGTTGAACAAAAACATCCTTGAATTTTCAATAATCCTCCACATTGTTTCATAGAACCTAGTATATCATATTCACTTTCTCAACATCAACTATGTATACATACCCCTAAATTGAATTACATTCCTGCATCTTTATCAAATGAGGGCTCAAAAAATTCATTTTTGGTGAACATCTAACACCAAGATGTTTTATCCATAAATAATTGAGGGTGGTCCTAGAGAAAAATTACTAATGAAGTCCCATCATGACATATTGGTGAAATATTTTTATTAACCATGGAAATAGGGTAGTAAATTTAAATTTTATCCATCGTTTAAACCCAGTTTAAATCACAACAAATATAGGGAGTAGATTAATCTATAAAAAGTTCATCATTCCTTATAACTAACATAACCACCTTATCAGTCAACTTCTTACTACAATTAGTGGATGACTCTTCCATATTCATAGTCTTATATATTAGATCACAATAATCAAGTTGATAAATAGAAATACTATACAATTCCACCCTCTTCTCAAATGTAAATGAAAAAAGAAGACAATAAGAATATTATATCCAGTAAAACCCACTAAAATATTATTTGAGATCTAAAGAAAGGAATAGGTCAATAATTATATTTATTTCTACATTATTCCAATCGAAACGAGGATAAAAATGATAAAATTGAAAAAAGAGAGTTGAGGTTGTGGATATTAAAAATGTATTTCCCTAAATCTCCATGAACTATTAAGAATTATATATGTTAATTGAGATAGTGATAAAATCTTCCAAGAATGAACAATTCATTGTGTTCTACGTAAAAACCTAACACCATCCTTCCCATCCCATGAAACAACACCACTTCCTCACGGGTAGCTGATGTATAATGGTACTAGATTAACTATTCTATCCTGGAGTCTCTCTACTAATTAAATTATTCACAATATAAAATCAATAGGATCCTCAATAAGATTCCATATGAAAATGAATATAATGGGAATTTGGTGCTGATAATCTAGAGAATATATATCCATTTTCTTACACAATTGTCTGGACATTGGATAGTTTACCATTGAAACTGCCAATGTTGGTTCTGGAGAATGGAATATTGTGTCCACCAATATAGTCTACACTATAATGACTGTATCAACCCAAGTAGAATAAATTATGAATCACTAATGTGAAAATATAAAAAATATAGATTAATTATTTAAAAATAATTTAATTTATAATTGAAATATGTTTTGAGTGCAACATTAAGTATTTCTATGGAGAAATATTCTAGGTCCACCCACAATAAGAGAGAACAAATATCCACGTTTTATTTTAGTCCCTCTATATATGAACAGTATCCATAGTGATAAATATTTATTAAATTGAATCATTTTCAATTTAATCTAATTAATTAGATATTATTTATGACAAAATAGTAGTGAACACAGATATATCCCTAAAAATAAATACATTTCAATTATAAGTTGATATTAAATATAATGTAATTTAATTAATAAAATATAATGCATCATAGAACAAATATAAATAGAGAATCAAGTCTTTTGTACCTATTCATGATGAATTAATGCATCCAAACACCAAAAATATATTGAAAACCAACAATGTGAAGGTCAATCTAAAATCAGAAAACCATTACATTTATATAGATTCATATAATGGTAATATAGAGGTATTCTTCATAAATAATATAAGGGAACAAATAAAAATAAAATAACTAAATCCCATAGAACCGAAATCTGCTTATCCATTCCCTAAAACATTGTCATCAATAAT
This sequence comes from Viscum album, assembly GCA_963277665.1. Taxonomy (NCBI): domain Eukaryota; kingdom Viridiplantae; phylum Streptophyta; class Magnoliopsida; order Santalales; family Viscaceae; genus Viscum; species Viscum album. Next base: position 1,500,584,423 of record OY728161.1, read on the forward strand.
AACCTAGTTAAAAAATTACAGAGACAACATTGTGATACACCAAACCGAATCACTAAATCTAAACTAGAGTACCACATGGCCTAATTTTTACCTCTTCATATATAATAGTTTTCTAATGTGTAGTGAATGTCAGCATTCTATCTATGGGGATATTGTAACAATAGTTTCCATAAAAAATAAAAAAAACACCAGATAATACAATGAATGAATGAAAAAAATATTATAATTATTTGAGTAGTATGTATATCGTGAAATATTAATTCATATATAAGGACGCAAATATATAAGTTCAATCAAATTTATAACCAAGTGAGACACATTCGTAATATATAGAGGGGTTTGTTAAGAGTCTATCCCATTTTGAATTCCAAACACCATGTTCCGTCTAATAGATTCATGTTAATGGGCCCTTACATTGCGAATATGCATTCTCATGACATATGTATGAACATAGATGTGAATATTAATGGTGTTAGTATAATCCTTCCATGTATTCACTAATAAATCCCCTACATGAGTCCACATGAATAGGCATTCAAGACATGTTAATAAAAAATACTAATTACAAAACATACAAACACCTTATAATCTTTCCTAAAATAAATGTGACTCTAAAACCCCATTCAAAAATCCATAGGCTACATATTATAAAAATAACATATTTTTAATCAACTTCATAACTTAAATCGAACTGATTGTTTCAATCTACTATTGAGTACAATAACATTACAATTAAGGGATGAATTAAATCCAGATAGTTTTAAAGAAGAGAGTGTTCTATCATTAAAAAACATCACAATATTCCTCCTTTATACACAACAACTTTATGGACTAATTTCAAATATTATTTATAATACTCACAGCACATTTATAACCAAGTAACAACTCCAAAGAAAGCCCTAAGATCTTATATACTATTACTATATGGGAGTGAACAGATTTATCAACGAATCCTATCAACCTAAACACTAAAATGAGAGATATTAATAGATTTAAAACAAACCAAATATAATGAATAAAATATCCTATAAAATTATAATATAATGAGAATGATATTTTTAATCACACACACATAAATTTAATTAAACACAAAATATTATATAATGAAAAAATTAAAATAACAACAGAAAATTTCATAAACCATTTAAATAGAATCTACATGGTATCAGACTCACTATGCCAATGTTTTCAAATTTGATTTCAAGGTTCATCAACTATGTTATATCCTAAACTGTGATCACACAAATAAAGTAATAAAAAATCCTTATAAGAAATACTAGAATCAATTCAATTATAAATAAAATAGATTATATAGAATGAAATAATAAATAACATTAATATAGTGGAAGAACCCATATCTAATGTAATATATATATATGCATATTCATGGTTGTTTGACGGAGAATAAAGTAATATCTATTGAACAGTGATAAACGACAAGAAAATATACTTCTTCATAAAATATAATCCATATGAGAAGAATAATTTATCAATATGTGATATTCAAGTAACGTTTTTGTTACAAATTCATTGAGAAATGATTATATCAATGGTAGAAAACTGCAATGCATGAAGGACCATCCATACACCCCTACATCAACTAGAGATTTTCTCTAATTAATTAGATTAAAGGGATAAATAATTTAAAATGGTTATATTCAACTAATTGGGGTATTAATCATGTTAAAACAAAATTAAATAACCAATATTAATTTTCCATTCATTTACCCATTCAAAATAATTCATGGTAACAGAATAGGGATGGCTATTATGGCTATTTTAAGGTGATCATGTTCATCACTATGCCATCCACCATGGCCTAGCCTAGGCCATGGTGGTTCAAGATCATCATTCATAAAATATCCATTCTCATAGTTTTGTTCCATTATATACATAATTTTAACTCACCCCTAACTCCAAAACATGCATTTTTATGTTATATGGGAATATATGATCATATCCAAGACTAATCAACATGGATTGGACATGAACTATATATCAATATTTCCCCCTTTCATGTTTTCATCAATTCACATTAAGGACTATCTGGTCAAGACCTTGGATATAATGGTTACTAATTTAACCTAAAAACATATAAAACCCATATTTAATATTTCACAACCTACTCAATTCCCAATAATGAAAATACATGCATGGATAATTCCAAAAAAATCAAAATTAAATGAGTTAGATAATTTTTCAACATACAAAAACAATTATGAGACCGTACAAATATTATGATGAATGTGATGATGAATACATGAATGTTATGGATGTTATCATTTGAAATGTAGAAAATAAATTAATAATTTATATTGTAAAACTATCACATTAATGATATAATTGTGATTTTATTTCAAGAATTCAATTATTATAAAAATGAATATAGGATTATGATTACTTATATCTAGAAAATTTTGATATTAATCAATATAATACAATAGGAATTTGAAAAATAATTCTTGTTATGTATTTAGAAAAATTGATTCATAAATATAAAGAGTAAGATAACTAATGAAAAGTATGACTACCACACATTATGTATTTATTTAATAAAGAATATGCTAATATTAAGAGTAACATCGTGGAATATATTGAAATAAATGATGAATGATATTGTATTATAGAAAAATGATAAGAAACAGACATGGAACCCATGATTGACTAGATGGTTTAATTGTTTGAATAATGTAACACATGAAATGAGATGAAACAAATGTCCCCAAAGAATGAGATTGTGATGCATAAGTTAAAACGATAAATTATATAATAATGAAAATTATTTTTATGAGGAAATAATGCTACTCAGGGTAATGTTTACTGAAATAGAAATATTATTTCATGTTTTTAGTTATATGATGTTGTTAGTTAGGTTGATCTAAACATGAAATAATCAATGTTACATAAGGTTGATAAGACCATGGAAAATATGTGAGAAGAATTTGATTTGGATGATGAAATAAACTTTGATACATTTAATGAAAATTTCTATGTTTAAATTCATTCAAATTAATATTTATAATGAATCATAGAATAATTTAAAATATCATTCATATTATATTTTAATCATTAAAGTCCAATATAAGAAATCATATCTTAAAAAAATTAAAAAATAATCATGTATATGTTAAATTATTTTCATATAATACATAATGAATAATCATTCAAAATGAATAATAAAAAATAATATGTAATAGTTCAAAAATAATAACCACAAATATATACATTATGATAGTTGATACATTTAGGAAAGAGAGTAAAATACAACTATTAATAGAAAAGTATTTTTTGGAATAATGTGTATGATTTTTGATACAAAATTCATTTTACATTCATTAAAGGGTATATATGTATCCATTATAATAAGACCATATCAATTATGAGAGTAATAGTGAATTCAGATTCAACCAATTTACCTTTAAAATATATATTTCACTGATTAGAGGATGTAAAAACCTGATTCTTCATATGATGTATGGATTTTTTTTTTCCTTTTAATTTGAATTTTTTTGAGGAAACAAGAAAAACAAGGAAAATGGTATGTTTTAGTAGTAAATATTTTGTGATACTATGTACACACCATGTAGTATGTCTATGTAGGATAAGGATACATGGTGGAGCAATTTTTTGATTGGGAGAGAAGAAAAACCACTACATGCCATGTACATCCAAGTGCATGCAGTGTAGCCTTTTTGGTATGATCTATGCAATACGTTAAAATAAATTCATTGAATGTATGAATAGTAAAATGATATACAAGCCCTGTATACTAACTTACGTGTTGTGTACTATAAAATTTTGATTTAAAATGGGCATTAACCTCATTTTCACTTCTCCTACATAGAACAACCACCAGGTAAAGAAAAATAAGCCATGGGAGATGATTCATCGCATGTTCTGTCATCCAAGACCCAATTCAAGTGCCCTTGGTCTTTTTGGATTTTTATCTATAAGAGATTTCTTCTTCTTGATATGTTATTAAAGATTTTTTTTTGAGAATATTAATCGAAGTTTAATTATTTACTTTTTTTCATATATATATGATGTTCTAGGCCGATTCAAGCTCCGACGTCAGATTATATTAGTTATACGACATTGAGGTAGGTAGTCTTGTGCCTTTCATTAAATGTCGAGTTGATTATATGTGAAAAAATGGTATAAGAAAATCATTGGGTTTTTTTCAACACGAAATGAAACTTGTTTATGAATAATAATGTTTATGTATTTGTTTATATGAAATTGAATCATGTGTTTTCTGATTGTTTGAATTATGAACACCCCATCAATGTGTTTTCCATGGTTAGCCATTTGGGAATAAAACCCTTGTGGATAGTTAATGTTTTCCCTCTTTGGGGTTGATAAGAATAATATATTGTTTTATTAAATGACCATGTGATTTGTTATGATTAAAATTATGAAGCAGTTTAATTTGGAGGGGTTTGTTTCTATCAGAATTTCTGCCATGATTTATTATGTTTAAATACATGTGATAGATTAATTCATGTGTGTATCCTTTGAAAGGTAATGTTAAATGAATAAAAGAGGTAATTCTAAATGGGAAATCCACAATATTGGATATAAGACTCGGTCAGGCTGATGTGAATCACTACATCTTGTTTACCATGGGTGAACCATTTTCTTGATTATAAGGACATAGAAGGACTCATGAAGTTAACTAAATAAAGGACATGAGTGAACCATAGTTTTGGTGGCTGTGCTCACCGAGTCATATTTTTATATACAGATCAAATCGTTGGTCCATTGAGGGATTCATAGGACATACCCTATTGGAAACTGAACAAATTATTTAAATTAAGAAAGGCTGATATTCTTAAATGTGAAATGGTTATGCCACTATTTGATAGTTACATTGGTTTGGGGTGTTGATGGGCCTATGACGGACTTCAAGACCATCGTAAAGTTCATAGAACTTGTTAAATGACATGGAATGAATGATGATGCGTCTACCAAGCCAAATCACTTCTTTGGATTCAATATTCAATTTTTATCTAGATGATCTTCTTATACATCTACTGTATTTACTTCTATAAGGGGGATTGGCAGGCTAAGACTGAATCTTAAGATATTTAAACCTAATAGAAAGTGAATTTATAATGAAAATAAACAGAATAGTTATTTTATCTCAATTTATGTTGTTCTACATATATTCACTTACTGTTAGCCATAGATATTTGGTGGTTGATTACTGGGATTTGTCTCAAAACCTATTTCAGTCATGTTTTAATGCCCAAACAGATTATATGATTGTACATGTAGAAAAGTTAAATCTCCCTTATATATGTACTTGGTTACTTCTTTGGAGTTGGAAATTAGGGAACCAAGCCGAGGATTTTGATGCTTCTGTGTTTTATTTCTATTTCTGCACTTATATTATATATATATATATATATATATCTAATTGTAGCGTATCATATTTTTGATTATTTCTTAAAACATGTATCATACTACATTATCTTTTTTATGGTTTGAGGTTGGTTATTTATCTATCCGATTTCTGCTATTTTATCAGTTGTATAATGTGTACTGCTTCTTCTATTGTTTTGTCATTGTATTCTGTTATGTTATAATCGGCCAATGAGGGCATAGATTCCCCAATATCACACCATAGGCCTTCGCTTCTAGTCGATAGACTATGGGGTTTGGGAAATTGTTCTTGAAGCCATGTGGCCCACCGGTTCGGCTGTAAGGTTTAGTTGTAAACCAGGATGGGACAATACAATGTGGTGGGATAGGATTTTTTCATCTTTGACTATATATTTGGATCTGATATACTCGATAGGAAGGAAAAGAGATTTGGTAATTAGCTATTCGTGGAAGTATTTACCCTGTGTACAGCAAAAAGCTGAATTACCATGAATGAATTATGATTTTTTTGTTTTATAGTTGTACGGATTTCACCATTGGGTGACACACAAGATTTTGATTATTACAATTGATGCAATCTTGGGTTCTATTTAAGTAGAAACAAATGGGATGTGGGTATTCCATCTCATACATCATATAGACACTTCTTAAAATCACATGAAATGCATTATTCCATATCATCTAGGGTTCATTAGTTATCTCATGTTGTTCTGATCGATAATGTGATAGCTATTACTACTATTGTGATTAGTGAATTTGTACGTGCAATGGTTTGGATGGAATAAAAGAATAATTTTGTTCCTGTGGTGTATGGAACCTCTTTGACTAGAATTTGGTGGATCATGATTATTATTTTTTCTATAATTTTATTATGATATGATCTTCTTTGGTTACAGACATTGATCTGTGGGTAGTATGGGCCCTCACGGATCAGAATTTCACATCCACCTAGTTGGTTTTTTCTACAGAACAAGCGTTTACTAGGAAATATAGAGTTTCTGTCATGAAAACCCTATAATACATGACATGTAATCTATCTTGACACATTGTGTGATCTTCCAGTTTGGGGAAAAATGTGTTCCATGTTTTAGAAGAACAAAAGAGTTCCATGTATACACGTCATGTATAGCATGACCATGTATCCTACCGTGTGAAGAAAGAACATCGGTTGTTTAAATATTAGAAGAACATGATGTTTAATGTGAGTACACACCATGTAGAAGTCGACCAACTATCTTTTCATGTGAATAATGAAATGGGTGGATGAAAATTTTGATTTAAATGTCGTGTCTAGGGTGAACACGTCATGTAATACTACATTGGAAAAATCATTTAGTTCTAACCATGTAGATGTATCTGGGATGGAAGTGAAATCCATATAAACACTATTTCTCATGGGGAACATGACATGTACATGGGGATTTACAAGTCCATGCAGGAAAGATGGAACTCCCATGTAGAGGCCTAAGAGAACACGTCATGTAAGGAGTTATACACATTGTGTACTACTATTTTGAAAAACATGATTGTTTTTCCTTCTCTATAACATTTTTCACTTCGAAGTGGAAATATTCTCTTTGTTAAAACTATTGTGGAGGTGTGTCTGATGGAATTTACAGAGAAATGGTGCTACAAAAACCTTGAGCAGTGTGCTGGGAATGTGGAGGTGAGTATACCCTAGAGGGGGTAGGCCAAAAGCTACAAATGGACCCTTCAGTGGGGGAAGATTAAACATAGGCTGTTATACCAGATATAGGAGTAGACACAGAGTTCCAAGATTCTTTTTAGGTTTATTAAGACCTTACAGAGAGCACCACATGATTCCACATATCTGGATGAAAAAGTGCATATATTATAGGAGAATCAACTGCCATCTTTTTTATGGGATGGTGGACCACAAGGTGAGGAATCATGGATTAAACCCATTATAACTATATTTGGGCTTCTATAGACACCTCTTAAGAGGAGTGACATGTTTTCAACTGATATTATACATGATTCATCCAAGAGGAGGTGGGATGTTATCACACAGATAGAGCACTATAGGGACATGGAATGGGGATACTTCTAGACATTCTTTTATGACTACTTCTTTCCTAAGACTCTTAGGTCTGATTGAGCCTAGGATTTCATTAATCTGGACCAAGGAAATATATTAGTAATGCACTATTCTGCCCGCTTCATAGAGCTTCATCTATTCACACATATTCTAATGGGTGAAGAGGCGTTTAGTGCTATGTTCTTTGAGTATAGTCCTTGATACGACATCCGATCTCATGTGAACATTTTCTGGTTGCCGTATGTACATTCCATTATGAATCAAGCGCCAATTACATAGAAAAATCTATGAGGATATGGGGGTTAAAGATAGGAAAATTTGGCACTGAGATATGGCACTATCTCATCGAAAAGCAAGAAGATTTGTATATAGTTTTCTCATGGGAATTCGAGCAGTCATGTGAGGTGCGATCAGTGTGGTAGAGTTTTCTATACCAGAACATAGTACCCAAAGGACCCAGTTGTGTTCCATGCTTGTGGTAAGATGGGCCACGTAAAGTGTTCTTGTAGGATGACTCCACCATTGGCAATTGAGAGATGTCCAATATTGACTCCATGTGTAGGAGCAGGGTTAGTAGATTCCCACCAGTATAGAAATGGGTATAAGTGAGGGCGAGTAGTCAAAGGTGGTTTGCATGGACATGGTAGCCCAACCTCAGGATCTCAACGATAGAATGGTGGGTTAGCTTAGTGTATCCAGGCTATGTCACAAAGTCATAGTATAGTTCAGACATATGTGGTGCAACAAACTCAAAATGAGATGGATCCCAGAACTTCTACTATTTTATGTATTATTCTAGTCACCTCTATATTATCTTCTGAACTTATTTATAGAATATATTTCCATTTTTTTTAATTTCGGTTCCCATTGTAGAGATCCTTGGGCATTGTGTTTATACCTGTGAGAATGTTATGATGCTAGACAATCTTTTAGGGATTAGTATGATAGGTGTTCAGGTGTGCAAGGAGTAACACCTTGAGATTGGTGGATGTGATGTCATCCTTGGAATAGATTGGATGGTATCCTATGAAGAAATAATTTACTACAATCACTATAGGGTGAGTTTTACATCACCAGAGGGCGGGAATGTTATATACAAGGGTCAATGGGTTGTCCAAGAAAGTCGAATTGGACCTTAGAATTGTGGGATGTGCAAGATGATAGTCCAGATTGGGAGATTATATCTGGATGATAGCGATCATGTATGAAAAATTTTCCTCCAGTGGTTGATCATTTCAAGGACTTTTTCTTGGAAAAATTATCAAGATAACCTCCAGTTAGAGAGGTGGAGTTCACTATTGAGCTAGTGTTAGGAGCTTCTACAATATCCATTCCACCTAACAGGAATTCTATGATGGATCTTCCAGGGATCATGAGGTTGTTGGATGATCTGGAAGCTAAGGGTTTTATCTTACCTAGTACTTCACCTTGGGGTTCACCAGTCCTTTTCCTGATTAAGGTGGATGATACACATTGAAATTTTATAGACTATTGAAAACTGAACCAAATGACAGTTAAAAATTGATATCCCATTCTACAGATAGATGAATTGTTTTATCAGCTTTGACGAGATATAGAATTCTCAAAGATTGACATATTTTTATGTTATCATGATGTACGTGTTCGACTAGAAGACATAACTCATACAACCATTCATAGTAGGTATGATCTCTATGAGTATATGGCTTTTCGGTTTGGTCATACAAATGTGAAAACCGTTTTCATGAAACTGATAAACCATGTGTCCCATCCTTACCTAGATTACATTATAGTGGTTTTCATTGATGATATATTGGTGTATTCACCCAATTGACAGAACCATTCCAAAAACCATGACATCATCTGGAATACACTGAGATATCATTTTTATATTATATGATCTCAAAATGCCACTTCTTGATGGATCAGATTCGCTTCTCAAGTAATATCATCTCAGAGACTATTGTATAAGTTGAATTAGAAAAGCTGAGTGTAGTAGTTTCTTGGGAGAATCCCAAGAACATTTTTGATGTGGGGAGATTTATGGTTCTAGCTAGTTATTACAGAAGTTTTAGATAGTACTTCTCAAGCATAGCAGTGTCAATGGAGGGATTGAATAGGAATGGTTGTAAGATTTAATGGTCGGAATCTTTTGATGCAGCCTTTTAGGATTTTAAGGGAAGTTCGAATTCAACACTAATACCAATATTACCAAATCTGGGAAAGAGTAATACTATATAATTTTATGCATCATGTATTAGGATGGGAGTAGTTCTTATGTAGGGGGTCAAGTGGGTTTATAGGGGTCTCAGTAGTTGAGGCCACATGAGAGAAATTACTTATTTCCAAACCTTGATTTGGATTCTATTGTTCATGAATTTCACTTCTGGGGATATTATTTATTAGGGGAGTGTATTTTGCTTTACACAGAGCATAGAAATATGAAATACGTATTCAACCTGTGTAATTTTAATTTGATATAATTATGGTGTGTGGAATACATTCATTAGTTGAATTTGATCATGCCTATATTCCTATAAAATGTAATGCAGTATATGATGCACTGAAAAGGTGGACTTAGATACAAGCAGTTAAAGAGTCTAGTGGTGAGTGGCAGCTTATGGATTTTTTTTCACGGAGATGCTTTTGGAAGTGCACAATAGTGAGGGACACACTTTTCTTTCCTCTTAGGATAAGGGAGATATCATATTCTGAAGACCTAGTTCTATGAGATAGTTGGAAGGTATTGACCCTAATCCTTGATGGATGAGAGGCGATTCTGAATTCCAGTATGTCCATGGATGTGTGTGGGTTTTAGGGGATATATTCAAGGAGATTATGTAGCAGGTTTATGCTTCTGCATGGGAAATGAATCATAGAGTATCCATGATGTATCATGGCTTGCGTCCTCAGTACTAGTGACCAGGAAGGATCTGAGAATTTGTTATTTTTGATACGATGTCTTACACCTAACAGTAGGTTAATGAGGGGCATCAGAAGCCAGTTGGACTTTTATAGAATTTACACATTCAAGAGTGGAAATGTGATGATGTCATAATGGATTTCATTTTGGGTTTATTGATATATTCTTTATGAAATGATATAGTATGTTTTGTTGTTCACAAAATCATGAAGGCTTCATATTTCTTACCGATATAAGAGAACATCAGTGTTATTGAGATGGAAAAGTTGTACATCTGAGAGATTTTAAGATTGAACTGGGTTCCGCACTATGTAATTTCAGACAGTGATGAATAGTTTACTTCTCATTTCTAGATAGGGATACAGAGGGAATTTTGTACACAAGATATTTTGAGCATGTCCAAACACCCACAGATTGATGGTTAGTCAAAGCTCACGATTCAGATGTTGTTGGACATGTTGTGTGCATACATCTTGTATTTAAAGGGTTAATAAGGGAAAAACATACACATATTTGAGTTATCATATAAATATATATTTCAGGATACTATTCATATGGCTTTTATTGTAGATTCTTATAGTGGGCCATGCCGATCACCCCTATTTTTGATGGAGGTATGTGTGGCCGCTATGCAGAGACATCATCTTGTCATGGAGACCACTGAGCAAGTTTAGTAGATTCGAAAGAGGATGACTTCTACATAGTCTCATCAAAAATATTACATCAATCGCCACAAATGACATCTACAGTTCAAGGGCAGAGGTCAGGTTTTCCTATGAGTTTCACTGAGGCTGGGATACAAGATGATCATAAGACAAGTTAATCTTTCACTGTTATATGTCGTACCGTTTGAGATCCGAGAGTGATTTTAGTCGGTTTCATATTTGTAACAGTAAAATCATAGGTACAGGGTTATACACAAAATCTTCCATGTATTTCATTTATTCCTATATCACCTAAACATGTATCATTGTTTCATATTGAGGAGGTTGAGTTATAGGAAGACTTGTCCTTCAAACTGAATTTTATTAGTTTTGTGGGTGGTAGCAAGAAGGTTCTACATGGTTGGTCTGTTTCTTTTCTACGGGTGCTATGGCAGCACGACTGAGTGTTGGATGATACTTTTAAAAGAGAGGCTAACATATGTTCTCAGTGGCAAGAGTATTTCCCTATATTTCATTCACCACCATTGTAAGGGAAATTGGGGGATTAATTGTCTGAAGGGGGAATTTTTTTAAGAAACCGATTCTTTTTATGAGGTATGAATTTCTTCTTTTCCTTCTCCTTTGAGTTTTTTATAAGAAAACCCAGGAAAAATTGAAAATTTTATTTTTTAGTAGTATATGTCGTGTAATTAATTATGCACACCATGTAGTTTGGATATATTGGATGGGGGTACATATTGTGTTATATTGTTGGCCAGAGATAGATGAAATTGCCTCTACAAGATGTTTACTTCATAGTACACTCCATGTAGTCATGTCTACAAGGATTGTGCAAGATGGGTAAAGTAATTTGGAGAATTTATTAATAGTAAAATGGTATAATCACCATTTGTAATAACTTATATGATATATAATACAACATTTAGGATGAATACAGGATAAATTTTTATTTTTTCATCACTTGTAATGAACATCCTCTAGGCGAAGAATAAGAAGTTTTAGGAGTTGATTCTTCTCCCATTTCATCATCCAGAATCTGAAACAAGTGTCATAGGTCTTATTAGAATCCTCTTAGAAAGATATTTCTTCACCTTAACTCATTATTCATGATTTATGATCTTGAGAATGTTATCAAATGTTGAATTATATACCACTTTTATTATATCTATGCCTATCTTGGATGAATCACGGGGCAAAACCATATTATATCAATTATACAACATCGAGGTAGGTAGACTTGTGCCATTCGTTAAATGAATAGTTGATTATATGTTCCAAAATGGTATGAGACTATATTTGGGTTTTTTTTACAATAAATGAAACCTGTTGAGGCCTAATTATTTTTAGGTATTTTTTTATATGCAATTAAATCATGTGACAGCTGATGTTTTATTTAGGAACACCCCATGGGTGCGTTTCTCATGGATAGCCATTTGGAATGAATTCCCTTGTGTCCTGTGAATTTTTTCTCTTTTGTGGATTATTATAATGATATGTTGTTATATGAAATGCCCACATGAGTTGTTATAATTAAAACAATGAAATAGTTTAATTTTAATTTGTTTTTAAATATGTGAATTTCCCACATGATTTCTTATGTTTAAATCCATTTGATTGTTTAATTCAAATGTGTCTCTTTTGAAATGAAATTTTAAATGACTAAAATATTAAATTACCAATGGGATAGAAATAGACTCATTTAATTGGCATGGTCATGCACATGTGAATAATTACATCTTGTTTATGATGGGTGAACCGTTGGCTCAATTAAAAGATGATGGACAGACTTAAGAGGTTAACTACATAAAGGTCCTTATAGATCCACATTTTTTTGGTTGGGTCAAAGAGTCATCTTTGTAAATTTAGTGTGAATCCTTGGTCCATTTGGGTTACCAAGGATGGGATCTATTGGAAAAAGAACAAATTATTAAAATGAAGAAATAATGATATGATAAAATGTGAAGTGGTTATGTCACAAGTTGATGGATACTTTGGTACGGTGGGTCGACATGCCTATGATGAACTTCAAGCCCATTAGGAAGTTCACAAAACTATTTAAATGAAATTGAAAGACTTATGATGCTTCTTCAATGAAATAGCACAAGTATGGATTCATTCTTAACTTTTTATCAAGATGGTCTTCTGAGACATCTACTATGTTTACATTTATATGGGGGATTAGAAGTCTATGAAAAAATATAGAGATAATTTATCCTAAATTAAATAGAATTTCAAAAGAACATAAATACATTAAAAGGAACGTTACCTGAGCAATGACTTGTTACTATTTTCCCTCGCTGCTATAGATTATATATTTTATGACTGTTAATCACTGATCTTGGTGGTTTCATAATGGTATTAGTCTCACATCCTATTTAGGTCATGTTTTTGGGACCAACTAGATTATATTATTGTAGTTTTACTCAAGGTAATGATCCCTTATACATGTACTTGATTTCATTTTATGACAGGAAGTGCATGAGACCAAGATGAGGCTTACAATGCTTCTATTTTTATTTCTATTTCTAAAGCAGCCAGACTATTCACCTGATTTGGGCTTTCGGGCCATCAAAAGCCTTCGGGCCACAGGGCCTTCAGGTCATTGAAGACCATGAAGTAGCACAGGTCACACAGATCAGGCCCTAGATAAGGATCAGAGCACCAGTAGCAGTCACCAGAAGCAGAGCTAACTAGATTGAAGAATGAAAGGGTTTGGCAATCGCCATCGGGACCAGGAACTGTGTAGCTTTGTATGGGGTAATGCTATTCGACCAGCAATGCAGGTGGGGAGATAAAGGCAATCAAAGATGTAGAAGCTGGGGAGGGGCAGTTCTTGTGGGCTGGGCCTACGGGTCACGTATTGTGCATGGTATGCCTCTAGGCCTTAGGGTCATGTATTACATGTCATGTCGGTCCTAGTTACTTGGGCCTAAGGGTCATGCACGGGTTCCCATTCAACCCTAAAAGGGATATTATCTATAATAATAAAAAAATAAGGACTTAGTGCCATTCGGGATACTCTGGAAATGATGTAACAGGTTCCTAAATATCACACAGTAGTACATCTCTTCTATTCAGTAGCCTTTGTCCTGGGGGAAAATGTGCTTGAAGACACGTGGCGAATCATTCCGGCTATTAGTTTGTGCTGAGCTGGGATGAGACGTTACAGAGGATATATATGTTTGTTAATACTGGAATGATCACTACGTTATATAGTGTATGAAAATGGATTCCTCAAAAAATTATGAATATTCTGTAAATAAAAATTCTTATAAAATAAATATTTAAGAAATTTTATTTCATCATAATATTGATCTCGAATATATTAAGAGAATAAAGAAAAATATTATTTATTTTACCTAGTCATTGGATAATATTATATATGACATTGTCTTGAATGATATTGAATAACATATTTTCTTCACCATTGTAATGAAATGATCTGTGAAATTAAAAAATATTGGTTCAATAAAAAAAGGGAACAAAAAGATAAAATATGAATATGTATGGTTTTATTGATGAATTCAATTAAATCATGTAATGAATGATTTAACTCATTAAAAAAAAAATAATTATACATTAAATGAATCTGAATACTATAAAAGATAATCTAATAATGATGAATCATAACTAAATGTTTATAGGAAGTTATATTATTTTATAAATATTCAATATATGTAATTCCTACAACTTTTATGAATGATTGGAATGAAACATATATTAATGAACAATTTTACATTATTTTTAAGAAATTATCATAAATTATTCAACAAAAATAGATTGACATATTTACCCCAATTATGTAGATAGAGATATATATTTTTTCTGTATTTCTAGTATATAAAAATGACACAATTAAAATATATGTTTTTTGAAATGAAATAATCATGGAATCATTAATAAATAAATAAGTATTTATATTGAACAAATTGGAATACAACCACAATATGTGACATAAAATTTATTCAATTAATTTATTACATCAAATGAAAATTTTCTTTTATTTTTATAAATATCAGGGCATTTGTGGTGGATATGTTTAGTTGTTTCATATGGGATGATGATTAATATATGTGATTTCCTTTCATAAATTTCGGGATAATTATGTTTACAATTAGTTATTTTTAGTTCATATATAGCTTAATATGGAATCAGGAATAAAAATAATCTCCATACCCCCACCAACTAGAACATTTTAATTATTTCATGAAAACAGTTCATAATGAAATGTGATGAATGGTGAATTAAATGTTGAATAGGGATATTCATTCCTAAGGGAAGAATTTTTATTTGAATTAATAATTCACAAATGGTTTTTTCTATGATGTAATATTAATGAGATTTTATAAGAAATATTGTACAAGTGAAAACTTATTTTTTACTAATATAGTGTTTGGGGTAGTATATAATTTCTAAATATTAAATTAAAATATATGAGGATGTATAATTATAGAGTTAAATAATATATAATTAAAAGAAATATTTCTAATAGAAATGTATAAATATAATTCAATAAAAATATTAATATATATTTTTTAGATTAATTATTTTATGGTGACTTTATCAAATAGCAATATTTTTTAATATAAAACTTTTAACTATGACTCTCCTAAATAGAGAGATCTAATTCTTGATAATACATGTTAAAAAATCATAGAATGGTCATCATGATATTGATATTGATTATTATCATTATAGTGATTAGTATAACTCATATGAAATCTAAAATATATACACATTTTAATCCTATTATCCTATTTTAAAATGAATATATAATGGGAGATATGAGTGATCCATCTCAGTAGAGAATGGGATTATTCATGGTCAATTAAAGAACTCATTACCCAAAAATTGGATGAAATTAAGTAGGTATGGTTATAAAAAAATAATGTTTATACACTATTAATTATTAAAAATAACAAGTAATTTTATTCACAAATGGGTATTTATTCAATATTATAAATTAAAAATAATATATATCTACCATATTAATATAAAAAATAATCTTATTATAAATGTTGATGTCTCAATTGACATGTTAGGTTTTTAATGAAATAGTTTATTAATATAGAATGAATTTATTTTGGAAAGGTAATAACTAGTATTTATAATATAAATTATATAATAATGGTCAATGTAGAAATATATCATAGAAAAAAATATTAAATGGATTTAGAAGTGGAATTTTGAAGGGAGATCTGGAAGAAGATGTATACGTTGTAAATCAATATTTATTTGTTATTGATTATGATTGTCGAAATTTTTACATGAATGAGAAGGAGCATTATTAGATACAATTATCCCCATGAAAATGGTAATTAATTATGTATATATATTCTATAGTGAGATTAAATTTATTAATAGAAAGGATAGAAATAAAAATGATGTGAAAAAGTTTCATGCAATCTATTTTGTTGTAGTTTATTTATATTATAAATTTTCTAGATGATGATATGTATTATTGAATATAATTTATTTATTTTTGGATATATACTTAATGATGAATATGTTTGGATAATTTAAAAATTCTAACGAGATTATAACTACTAAATATAATAATTTTCCTTTTCCCTGAAAAATTATGGAATGATGTTATTAATGAATTATTGAAAAGAAGAATAAAAATTAGGGACCATGACCATAAATGTTAGGATGAGCCACTATGAGATTATTTGACCTATTATACTAAAATATATTTGTTCCTAAACCATTCCTCATCATAACATAAGTGAATTACTAATCCACATTGGTTAGAGGCTTGTAATTAGAAATCAAACAGTATACAATGAGAATGAATTAATTAAACCATAAAATTGAAACATGAAACATATACATAGTGCAATGGAACATAAAAGATCATATATTGAATTATATATTCAGTAAATTTAGAAAAAAATCTGAATCGACCAATCTCAATGCATAATAGAAAAATAAAACACATTTGGGTACATATCCAATGACAAGAATGGATGAACAAAATGTGAAACAACAACTCATGGTGATATGTGGGAACCGTCGAAAAATTTCACAACAAGATAGCCATACCGTGCTAATATAAACCTTAAATCCTCACTAGGGACCCATGAAATTTCCAATATAAACAAGAAAATATAATTTTTTCATAATTTTAATCGGTTTCATGGTGTGAGAGAAAACAATTCTCATTAGGATCCCACAAGATGTTTCATATAATTTATCTTTGAAAAAAAATCCAATTTAATCAATTTCAATAAAATATTGATGGATAATATGTTTATTATGTAATATAAAAATAATGAAAAATAGATCCTTCTTTTGTATAGTTCCATAAAACACTAGGTAAGATAATTTTAGAGAATAATTTCCACAAATTATAATAATTATTAAAAAATATAATAATTTCAAATCCAAAATAGTACTAGTTAAATAAGAATAATGAAACACTATATATATGACATACGATAAGAATATCAATGTCACTCATACAAAATTCATGAATATTCTACTCTAAATTTCACTAGTACACTAACATCATTGTCTTGGGAAAATATGGACACAAGAGAACGAGATCCCAAAATCATGTTAATAAAAACCTACATCCATGTTAATATCCTTTTAAAAATAATAAAACACCCAAGAATACAACATCCCTCATAATACCAATGTTAGATTTATAAAATTACAAACTAATCCAATATACCCAAGTATCCCATGAAATTCATTTATCAAATCATTTCAATGGGCCAAAACATTCCCAATAAAATTTTAAGCACCCATTTTCCATAAAAACCTATATTGAAACCCAATTACAATATCCCTTCGATCACACACTAAAAATTAATTTCCTTTTACAATTATAGTAATATAAAATATTTTAAAAAATACCCATTTAAAAGAACATAATACTCAATAGATTATCATTAAAATTATTTGTAATGTCTTTCTATAAAATCATGACCAATTATAGTTCATCCCACATTGGATAAAGAAATATCCAACCACCTAAATATCGGCTAACAAACCAACCATAACAAGATCTAAAATAACTATAAGTAATACAAGATCAATAGAAGTTCCCAATCATCAAATACATAATATAATAATTGAATTCCTTGTAAAAAAAATTTTGAAATGCGGTTAGATCATCCCATTCATTAAGTTTCCCTCTAGATTAAAAAAACCCAATCCAAATAAAAACCCCAAGAATGTGATGGAAACAAAATTAAAATAGTATTGATAAATATCACATCTCAATCAATATAAATAAATAAATGTATCTTTTTATTATTACATAGTAATTTCAATGAAGGAATTTAAAATATAAATAAATGCATACAAAAGTGAGAGAAAACCCAACCACAAAGGGTCCAATATAAAACACATAACTCCAGAATTTAATAAAACAAAAAAAAATCCATATGGTGGTTCCCCAGGGATCATGAGATGTGGAATAATTTTGAGTGAATTATGATATATTGTTCTAATGTTAAAAACATATTGGTCATTAATGAATCTCATAATGAATCTTGTATACATGGCCAGTTAACCATGAGTTCCATGTATGCCAAAATATTTTTTTGGATCGGGTTAAATAACCTCATTTATCCAATTCACCATGAAAACATTATTATTAGTTTGAATAAGATTTTTAGTCTAAAGAGATGTCAAATAATCTACCAAGAAATATATTCACATTGTCAATAAAACTAATGATGTGTATGTTCCCTACAGGTTGTACCCATCCCATGTTCTATAGAAAACCCAAAATCACCTCCTACAAACTCTTAACCAAAGAAAAACTTCAAAATTATTTAATTAGAGTGTCATAATAACACAGAATTTAGATCTTTCACAAAATTTGATTTTTCCCCATGAATTCATCTGTGGAATAGGTGACTCTTCTTCACCATCACTAATATTTCATAGTCCCAATAAAATTGAGTGTCAAAATAGTGAAATTAAAATAATTTTACCAAAGAAATAGTCTTCCCACAAAATAACTTCATATGATATTAAGTAATATCCATGAGAATCTATAAAATAAAAAAATCCCTCTCAAACTAAACGTATTTCCAACTAATAACATTTTACAGATTTTTGTTGAAATTCATAAACTGAGATATATAAAAATAGATATGTTTACTTGTAAACTATGAAGGTCATTCCCAATTATAAACAAATATCCAAAGATGCTCATCGACCTCAATATTCCATAATAACATGGACAAAAATCTCCTTATTTACCAATATGTTTGTGATAAAAAGTTCTGAAACAATCAAGATAACCGTATCAACAAAAGAAAATAAAACAAAATACATTGATGACCCATAAATGATTTCTTCAAAATATTAACTTTAAGAAAATCTATATGTATATCATGTAATCCCCACTAAATTCTCTTGAACATAAATAATTCCCATAATTGATCCATATCCCACATATTACCAATAATGTGGTGACTAACAAGTGAGACAATATAATGACTATAATGTTGTCATTCTTACAAAAATTTGATCTTTAGATTTATAAAAATATCAACTATTCATAGATGTTTTTTCCATGATTCAGAAAAATATATGACCCAGGAACAAAATATATCTTTGTGAATGTGAATAAAATTACATATCTGGAAAAAAATTAGATATTTTTCTATACTCAATAAAACCTGTATTTTAATCTCATTGATGTTTAATTTCAATATCATTGGATGTGAACTAAAGATTATTATTTTAAAAAATTATATTGAAACTAGTGTAACCTAAGAATATATTTAAGGCATATCCTTTATTTGATTACAAAAATTTTTATATACTTATTTTTTATAAATTGAGTTATTTTCATCAACTGGTTAACCACTAACTTGAGAGAATTCATTCCTATGGGATTTCATGGTAATCCAAGAATGAATTCCATATAAAAAACATCCAAATTTGCAAACATAATTTGGATGATGTTTGAGTAGACCATATTATTTCAAGATCAATTCCAATATCTTTTAGGAGGTGTAACCAGGATAGACATGATGAGAAATGGTATGCTTCATAAATGGCCACTGGAAATTCCATCTATTATTATTATACATATTCTTAGTTCCCAAATGAGTCGACCAGAACGAACTATAAAAATAATAAGAAAATAATTATCCCAATGGTGATTATATGATATAATGATCCCCAAAATACTAATTTACACAATAATGTATATAAAAAAATAAATATTTTCCCACTAATAAAAGGTATCTTTTACTATAATAAACAACCCATAATTATACTCATCCTTTTGAAGAGACTCTGGGAGAGATGATGATAACTGAACATGGGTAATAAACATACCTAATTCATCCCTATATAAATCGAGATTAAATTGTTACAAAATACCTAATATGAGACACACATCTATTGATTAAAAAAAATATGGTGGAACATTTTTATTAAGAGAATATTCCATTAAATTCCCCATACAAGGGTTGTATGAGATGTCGAAAAAGATTGTATATATATATATTCTATAAAAAACCCCAACTATAAATTCAGTTTCATACATGATATTATATAGATCAAAATATTATTATTTAAAATGACCATACACATCTCCCTATGATAATAATAATCCCGTAAATTGAGGACATTCATAAACACATCATGATCCCAATCATGAGTAAATAAACTAACATCAGACCTATAAAGCTAACAACAACCATATGATATAACATTATCATCATAAATGTGAAATTAATCTAAAAACGATTATAAAGATGAATTTATAAAACATATCCTTAACAATTCATTGGAAACATAAAATAATATTCAATGATAGATTATA
This sequence comes from Viscum album, assembly GCA_963277665.1. Classification (NCBI taxonomy): domain Eukaryota; kingdom Viridiplantae; phylum Streptophyta; class Magnoliopsida; order Santalales; family Viscaceae; genus Viscum; species Viscum album. The sequence continues at coordinate 1,500,605,236 of OY728161.1, forward strand.
TTTCAACTCATCAATGGAAGTCATAAAATGTTGATACCATATAACCATAGACCAATTAGTCTTATTACTAGTCCATGGTTACAGTAGCATTGAGAAGTACATGATTAAATTACTTTATTATATATCTATACCTAGGATTATATATATATTAAATACATTCTAATTCTACTCCAAACAAAAGAAAGCACTATTCTTTTAAAAAAACAACTCATATAAAATATTCCGAAATCACATTCCAAAAGAAGATAAATTTATGGGTCCATAAATTACACATTACATATTTGTCTAAAATTTTATGATTCTATACGATATCCATAACTTGATTCTTATAGTTCTCTTGATCATGATGACATTTCAAAGAATTAAAGATATTATCAACAAAATCAGTTGAAAATGTGTTTGCATAATAATCAGATATTCAGTAAATTAGGTCCATAATAACTATTGGATAATTAGTCACACATATATGCATATTTGGATATTCAAAATGAAATAAAATATCAATAAACCAGACATCATTATTTTACAAACCACTCACATTAAGTTATGATCACGAGACTAAAAATATATATTCTTAAAATAAATAATCTATTTCCTTTAATCTAACATTTTATTTAATGATCAAAACGTGTTCTTTATATTAATAGTTTACAAGTACACCATTCATTTGTCCATGAAAAACTAATGTGACCCATCATCCATCATTGAAAATAAAATAGTGGCTACCCACGATGAAACACTAATAATGACAAAATCATTATCCAAGTAATAAGAAAACATTATTATGAGAAACATTAGGTTAGGTTGTTGTATAAAATAAGAGAGTTTCAAGAATGGTTTTGAACCTAACACCAGATCAATATTAAACTATACCACAAATTAATTTATAAGACTACTCATGTCCTCGGGGAAATAATCAAGGAAATATTGACTGTCCAATGTAATATAAAAAATAGATGGAACAACACTGGGATCAACTAAAAATATAGAAAATAATATGCCCTAATATGTGTAGGATAGTCCTTTATGAAAAAATCAAAGATCTCATAATTCATGGAATACTCATGAGGCAGAACTGTAATCATAGAACGAAACGTTAATATAATAAAAATTATTCCCATCATTACAAGAAGAAATATAAATCATTCAAATGATGATTTTAAATATATATAGAATGATAATTATGAAATATTTGACCAACACTATGTTATATATCAATATAAAACCCATATGAAAATGAGACCCAACTATTTACACTTTTAATGTGGTGTATCTAGCTCCATAATAAAAGAAAATGTGCATCATTGGAAGAATTAACATATCAAAAAACTGATAATATATATATATATATATATTAGTGTGAGCAACCTGTCGTAAATTAAGAAGTTTTCATACTTTATGAAAATAATATTACACCTCTCCCCTTAACATGGACCATATCAACCACCATTTAAAACAAATTCATTACGTGAAGGTGATTATGCCCTTAATAATATGTATGAATATCCATTTTTTTGAAAACTATAAATACATTAATATAACATATTAAAAGGTAAGTACTCATCAAATAACATAACAATCCATTTCATATTTGTCTTATCTTGGTTAAATTTAAAATATCATTGCAAAAACAACTGTTATATAAGTGAGTTATGTTATCTCAAAATATGTTTTTCATAACGTGGTACCTTCTTTTATATTTCATAAACAATTCATTTAATAATGTAATTGAAAAATATAAAATATAAATAGTGGGATGATATTCTAAGTTATGTTAAATAAAATATATGTGAGCATATCATGTGAATCAGTTTGTATGAACATCATAACAATATTATGAAACCTCTTCTTACATATCATAGATCATAAATAGGAGTCATAAAATAATTCATAGATGTTTATAAGTCATTAATCACAATAGAATCAAATAATACTACGATCATGGTTAAAAATTGGAATAAGAAATATGTTTTTCATAATCATAATCATAGAGAATAATATCTCTAGTAGTAAAAGTAATATTGGAAAGACTGTCATAGATGAACAATATTACATCCCAAACCATAATATATGTTACTGTTCATTCACTAGAATATGATAGTGTAAAATTTCCCCCAGTGAACTGGGTTCAATCCCTATTACATTCAATTTTATATCATCATATATCAATCCTTATATAATTAATTGGTTGGTGATATAGTTCCCATTCATTTGGTTATAATGTAACCACATTCATTGGTTATAATGTAACTACCATCCATGGTTATATCATAACCACCATAATATAATTAAAATCATATATATGTATTCTATAAGATTATACTCTATTCAGTACATCATAAAACATGAAATGAAATTGTTTTCAAAATAATTTCCTCATTATATGATTATTAGAAAAGAGACAACTTTCATAATCATACCATTATTTTATCGAATCATAACACATGGAGAAATAAGTGGCTTTCTAAAGAGTCCTCCATTAGTATAACCCATTTATGGTAAATTGGAATGAAAAAAATGATTATCATAAATAAATACGATATTGAGAATTAATATCAATGGTATCCTTGGATCATATCACCATCAGATAATAAGTAACATAAAAGGATGCCATCACATAGGGAATATTATTTTTGAACGATCACTTGAATCATTTCCTCTAGAAATTACTCCATCCAAATTGAAATAATCATTTTAAAAAATTAAAATCATTTTCATTAAAAATAAACTTTTAAACAAGTAATGTAATCTTTAACAAAAAAATAAATAATTTCATGATGAAAATATGCATACCATTTCCAAAAATAATGTTTTTTAAAACAATAAATTAATAAAAACATTTATAATTCCATTTAAAATTATTATTTGTTACATATAATGTTATATGTAATGTAATAATTTTTTTATTCCAAAGGAAAATATCATTTCTTACAAAAATGTTAAAACAAATAATATTTTCACTTTTTCAATATAATGAAAATGATATTTTTTTTCAAATTTATAGGATGATTCATTTAGAAAATATTAAAATTAAAAAATGGTAAATATATCTGGAAAAAAAATCATATAGAAAATAGTAAAATATAATTTTTTTAATATATATATATATATAGAAGGAATTTTTTTTTCAAACAAGTTGATAAATAATGTCATTTTAATTATAAAAACTCTTTTAATTTTTGAGTAATAAAGTAAATAAAAATGAATGGATGATATTTATTATAATTAAATAAATATAAGAGAGGTAAATTCAAGAATTTCAGGATAATTGGATCATTGGATTTTTTCGGTAGAGGCATAAACATAGACAATACTAAATAATAGTGAGATGGTATCATACAGCCCATACATCATTGAAACTCTTATATAATAATCCAAAATAAAGAATACAATTAATGGGATTTAATAAAATACTAACATTAAAAGTAAAATGGGCTCTATATACACAAAATAATATAAGGAATGTACGTATTATATATATGTCTCAAATAACAAAAATTTATAAACAAAATAAATTACGTCTTTATTAATATATTAAATTATAATCTTCAATAAATAAATAAAACGAATCATTCAATATTAATAAAATATGTATATTTATGATATAAAATGTCAATGGGGTATAATATAATCCTCACAAATGAAACTACTGTTTAATTTTCAAAAGTCTCCCATATAGAAATAGAGGTTGGAAATCTATTACCATAAGTCCCAAAACATTTTTTACATATTTTAAAATAGTATATAAAAATTATATGTCCATAATTAATATATTAAGTAAACAATATTTAAATATTAATGAATATATATTATTTAATTAAGTCCTCTAATTAATCATTTTTAATATATTCATCATAAAATAACATTTCAGATAATAACCTCTTTGTTTTCATGTATGCATTTCTTTGTAATTATCAGTACTGTAACATTGATCATGGTCTCATAATTACGATAATGTTATCCATGATATAAATATCATATAAATTCCTTATAAATTAATTTATAACAAGATATTAAATATATATATATATATATATATGAAATTAAACATTCATCGAGAATGTACGTCATAAGTTCTCAGGAATGCTGTTTTCAATTTCTCGTTGGATTGAAAGAATAAATGGTATATAATATCTTTAATTATGGAATAAATTTATGTTATATATAAATATATATATATATATAATATTTTTATATTGAAATATCCAAATTAACATCCATGTAATTCATACATGATGAATGAATCAAATCACATCTCATAGTGATCATCCATTGTATACATGAGATATGTTATCGTATCCCCATATGATGTAATATAAGGTGGTATATAAGACATAATAATTCCATAAGGATAAATATTTTTTTTAATAATGTTATTATATTCCTAATATTTCCATATAACCATTAATGTGAAATAGAAATGAAAAAAACATCACATCGCTTTAGGAGGCGGTGGTCCACCAAACACATGGCTCATGTTATTATATTCCAATGGTTCTGGAGGTAAGAAGTTACAAGTGAAAAAATAATTGAAAGGGTATAATAATACAATAAATATCATATATAGACATTAAATCTATCATTATATCCATTCATGTGAGTTTGTGAGGTAAAATGAATAACATTGATTCGTGGGGTGGTAATCTGTTCCACACATGAATGATGATTTGATGTATCATTTGATGGAAGTGGAGCTATATTTTTTTTATTAAAAAAATTAATTCGTTTATTTATTATGGAAATTAATGATATATTATTTTATAGTTTTTTAAATGATTATTGGATGACGAATAACAAATAATATAAAAATGGGTTTTAATAGTTTTTCTTATTTTTTGGATAGGTTATAAAAGTTTACACCTAATTCAGTCATAGGAGAAACAAATAACATATATAATTACTATATTTTGATTTTATGGAAGTATTTAAATGATTAGGATATGTCATAGGTGAAGGAAATATTTTTGGTGGTGTAAAGAGGAGAGGAAAGGGCCGACAACTTATAATTGAAGTGAGTGACTCATTTTTAATTTTAGAAAAGAATGAGGAATGAATAAATATTACAAATGAAAAATGTTCAAAAATGATTAATTATTAGTAATTATTTATTATAAGGTCTAAACATGTTTATATAATGGATGTTAGGTTATTTTATATTTTATTTTACCACTCATCATTTTAGTTTAACACCTAGTAAACCTACTATAACCATAACCCTGATATTAATTATCATTATTTTTAAACATAATTTTTGTAAATCATTTATTTCATCTTATTATATAATATAAATTAATGTAATATTAAATATTCAATCAAAATATTCAATTTCCATTTATATAATAAAACACTACAATAAAATATTAATACAGCTAATTCCGAAAAACCCAGTTTTACAAAGAGAAAAGAATTTAATAATTTAATATTTAGTATTTAAAATTTGAATATTAAATTAATTAGAATAAAAGAAAATTTATAATATATATATGACAGGAAAAGTTTTTCTTTTCAAACCATTGTAAAATAATAAGTGAATTTTTATATTCATTAATATAAATTCCAATTCATAATAAATACAATTATTTTTAGCTATTAAAAAAATTATATATTCTGAAATTTATAAATAATTATGAATTTTATAATATTTTGTTAATTTTTAAAATAATAATTTTTAAATTTTAAAAAATAGTTTTGTAATAACATCTCAAAATTCAAAAAATAATTATTTTTTTGAAAATACAGATTTAATCCAAAAATTATATTTACTCATATCTCTTATTATTAAATCATAAATGATGTATATTAACTATTTATTTTAATATATAATTTTTTTTCATAATTAATATCATTCAATATAAGATATTTGTTTTATTTATTGAGGTAAATTAGTTTTCTGTTAAAAAAATAAAGAATTTCAAGAACATATTTTCTTTGGTTCTCTTATGGTATTTATAATGAGTTAAAAATTAATTAAAATAAAATAAATCATTATATATACATATGAAAACAATATATTTTCATTCATTGTTTAATATTATTCATTACCACAACTCCAATGTCTAGGTAATAAGTATTAGATTAAATAAAAATATTTTAACATTATTCAAGGTTTTATTTAAACTTTTTGTTGACTACAGTACACGCTACACATAGTGTTGCATTAATAAAAGATAAAATCATTGTTTCTCTGAAAATAAAATAAACACAATGAGGCATGTAACACATAATATCAAAAATATTAAATTTATTTCAAAAAATTATTTCATATATATTCAAGATGTTAAACTATATCCCTGAAATAAATTTAATCCTCGCAATTTTAACATGTGAATGGTAAAAAGGGTATATCATTTGAAAATACATTTGTGGGAATCTAAAATAGGGATAATAAAACTAAATCCTAGATGGTGAGAATATAATTTTATAAGCTCATATGAAAAAAATAATGTTTCCAAATAACAGAACCTAGTTTTTTGTAATGATTTGGATTTATAAGAAAATAGTAATGTAAATATAATTAAAGCGAATGAAATGAATGATATGAATGAAATTAATGAAAGGAATTAGTGATCATAAGAATGTGAATTATCATATGATATTTAAAAACCACAAAACCACAAAAAATCACAGAATTAAAGTGATCATTGGTATAATAAAAAATTATTTTAATAAAAAAATAATTTATTTTTAAAATATTTTCATAAAGATGGGGAATTTTGCTGATAAAAAAATACATAAATGATTTCATTCAATTTATTAAGAATAATATCATATTGTTGTTATGGTTTAATTATTTTCTAAATAATCTCAAATATTAATTAATGAAGATGATTTTTATTTTATTATTTAATTAATATTTTATCATAAGATCAATAAGATAGTGAATATTCAATCATTTGTTCTCTACTTATCATGAAAAATGTAATAGTTAACATATTTATCCTCTAACAACCACAATTAATCTGTATCATTTTCATGAATAGTTATATGCAAGTCTCTCCATGTATTTCAAAAATTTAAATCCAAATTTATAAAAACAAGTTCATGTAATTTACTAAAATCAAATTCACATCAATCCAACATATATCAATAATTTTATGATAAATGGAACATTAAAAAATGTTAATACATTCACTTTCCCGATGAAAGCTATTAACCAGATTTACCATAAAAACCACGGAAAAGATTCATGCTTCAACATATTTAAATTAAACTAAAATTTATGAAATATATTTCAGAAAATATAAAGGTTTTTATACTCAATTTTTTATATCGTTTATCACATCTTCAAAAAATAATTAAACTTTTCTTGGTTAACTTTTTTTATACAGTTCACATTAACCATATCGGTAATCAATTTAGGAAAACATAACACCCTTTTTAAATAATCTAGAAAATATTAAGAGTTATCATCATATTATCATGTGTTCTCAATAAAATATTACATTTCTTTTATGTAAATATTTCCAGCCATCAATACCCTTCAATAAAATATTAGAAATCAATAATTAAAAACATATACAAAACAATCCTTATATAATTCATTATTAAAATAACAAAATATAATAATTTATATAGTGGAACACTTAAATCATTTGAAATCATTCAAATTTAATTATCTAGTCTTATTCAAGTTATTTTTTAATATATGTTTCCATTCATATTTCATTTGTGGTCTCTTCAACATTACATTGATAACCATTACCCAAACCACCTATACGATTCTCACAACAAATATCCCCCCTAAGATATAATATCATATAATTATCATTATTTAAATTTTTATAAAAATATAAAATTTATGGTTACATTTATGAAATATTATTCTCATCCTTTAGGTTAACATAATTTTTTTTCATGTTATCTCATACACTATGTCCTTGTTCTCCTCAGTAAATAGGTATTCATACTTTATTGAGACATTCCTTGTAGTTTATCATACCATATTCAATACATATTTGAAAATTAATATTCAGTCCTCCATAGATTCCACAACCCAAAATATCAATGAAATCTATCATTCTATTATTGATTGACTTTGATATTTTGTTTTGTTGAAAATTTTCTATCATATATAATGAATAGTTATTATTAATTTTCAAATTATATTTTTTTATAACCATTATTAAATTTAGATTATCGTTAATATACTATTAATAAAATTCAACATAAATCTATTTCCCACTAGTTCAATATATTAAAAAAATAAAAAAAATAGTGATAAGAAACATTCTTAGTGGTAATCCGCATAATCATCAAAAAATAGATTCTTAGATTCTTAAATCTTGAAAAAAAAACTCTATCCATGATATCATAGGACTGGACTAGGTAAGGTGTGAATTTTATTTATATTAATCGTTATTGTTCATAATGATTTTGTGAATTTTCAATGAATATCCCTTCAGTGAGTCAATCCAATGTGTTTTATGTCCCAGTTTCATGCACAGGTCGTTATTTATTACTATCTCAAAGAACCCATTTTGACCCTTTTCTCCTATTTACCTCTATTCTCGAGCGAGAAAAACATGTAGTATCCATAAATGGACTATATTTCATAGAAATATCGCCCTCTATGATTTACCCATAATCAATGATATTTACTTAAATATTGACTCACCCTCATACTTGACCTTAAAAGAGTCCCAAGACATATCCATTGAAATATCTATATAGATCTTACTAATGTTTCTTGATCCTAGATTCCCAATGATAACTAATCCATACTTTGATTCAAACTATAAAGAAGAGAACATAACATACATAAATATTAATTTTAAGTTGATAATTATTCATTTCAATAAATTTCTAACCCTACGGAAATTATTTTTGTCTACGAGTTCATAAATATGGACACATAAAAAACTGGTATATGAGTGGCATATATCATCTCCAACAATATTTTTCTTAATAAAAAACCTTCCAAAAAATATCATTCATGGTTACAATCATCATAACCATAGATAAGAAAACATAAAGTCTTATGTGATCAAAATATTAATATGTATAAATAATTGAGATATAATCATATAATGATAGAAAGGGTATGAGACCATTACATTAAAATTTAAAAAATAATACAATAATATAACTAATAAATAATGTGAGTCATGGAACAAATAATTTACGTTTATATGTAATGAATCATAATGGAATCTGTGAGCATGAATAATTACTACATAACATTGGACATATGCACTAGTTTTTGGATGAATCAAGAGAGGTGAAAATCATTTCTTTTGTAGTTTAAGACTTATTGAAATGATGTCATAGTGGAATTATTTCACGTGACATACAATTTTAGTTGTGAATGTTCACTACCAATAATATCTTACTATAAGTTATCCATTCTTGTACTGGTTTCACTCCCAATTACTATTTATTTACTTCAGGATATATAAATCTAAAACCATGTCATTTGTTGGAGATATAGATTCCTCCCATATTGGTTATGTCATATCTACCATTCAGGGTTATAATGTAACTTCCATAATTGTTCATAGAATAATAACTATTAATTTATTAAAATCATAAATATATGTTGCTTAAGATCCAAAACATTCAACATATCATAAATAATGATTACAAATTTGTCTAATAAAAATTTCAACACAAAATAATCATTTTTAAAGAAACGGATTTGGTAATCATTTTACCATTTCATTGAAGAATAAACCATGAAAAAAGTTTTTTTTAAACCCATGTGATCATGTTATGGCCCTTGGCAGGGAAATTATTATCATACACATATTTTCATTATAAATATATACTATACATATAAGGAAAAATAATGGTAACCTTGGGTCACATACCCAAAATATCATATGTAACATCATATGATGCAATCTTGGCTGGAAAGTTATTATCAAAACAAGGTGAAACATTTCTTCATGGAAATTTATTTTTTAATCTAAAAAAAGACTTCTGAAGTAAGGAAATAGTTTAAAAATGATTTATATTAACATAACCTGGGATAATTGTAAATAAATATTTAAATTTAATTTAAGAAATAAATTGATAAAAAATTGACTTTGCCTCACTAAAATCAAATTTTATAGAAATAGAAATTGAAGAAATATATTAGACATAAATTTATGTGAAAATAATCATTTAATAAAATAATAAAAACATTAAAATAATGAGTTTTTAAAGATCATGGATACTAAGATTCAATCCATAAATTTAAAGAAATATTTATTTCACATTTCTATGTAAAGAAAATGAAAATTGTATTTAAAAAGTTATCTAAATATTAATATGAAAATACATATAAAAATACAATGAGAAGAAAATATATCATTAAAAATATTTTTGATAATGCTAAAATTTGTTTTGAAAAAAATAAGGACATGTGTATATGGAATAGAAATAATTTCACGACTAAAAAGAAAAAAATGTTTGTTTAATGTAAAAACATTAATTTTTAATCATTAATACATAAATGGTTCTAAATAATGGAAAATTGTACTTTAATGAATTAACTAGAGGATAATAAATGAAATTATTTTCATGAATTATAGATCTTAATATTTCATCATCAATTACATAAATATAAACAATCTTGATAAATGATGAAATAATTTCATAAAATCAACACCACTATAGAAATCTTGAATCATAATCTCGTAGATTTAATAATAATAAAGGAAACATAAAATATCATTGAAATAAGAAAATTGTTGTTTTACTTTGTAAAATTGGATATAAATACTCCTCATAAAATTACAAAGTCACATGACAGTACATATGTTTAAACAAATATAGTTTGAGAAAAACTCCAATAATACATTGGTAATATTTTTAACCATAACAATAAATAATGGGTAACATTAAAATGAAACATTTAATATAATTAATATAGTTATATTCATCATATAAAATGTAAAATGGGATATATATACACCAAATAGACAAATAAAGTACTAGGTTTTCATATATTTGAGAAATAAAGGGACGCAGAAATCCCTTACCATAAGATTCAATTTCATTTTTACATGTTCTATAATTTTTTGTAATAAAATGAATAATATTATAGATATATTATAGAACCATAAATTATCTATCATGTCGCATATGATTTATTTATGACTATGTATTTCATATTAGAAACAATTTCTTGTTAAAATCATGTTTCAGATAATAACTTCTTTGTTATTTTTATGTTTTTATTTTGTATTTTCCTTTATCTTACAAATATTATAGTTATAGAATATATAATTATTTTGAAAAAGTTATTAATTAAATATATATTTATAAATTATGTATTTATGTTAATAAAAAATTTAAAAGAAATTCAATTTATTAGAGATAGTAGACCAGACAACACATGAAGTTTGTTTCCATTTTCTCAATAGATTGAATGACAAAATTTAGATAATGAATAAAATATAAAGAATCATTTTACCGTCATATATATATATCTAATATGTTTATCTAAACATATTCTTTACCATCCATGTAAAATGTATTTGATTAATGAATAAAATTGTTTTGTGATGTAGTATTGTGTCACACACATGAACAACATTATCATATTACCACAGAATATAAATTAATATGTAATTGTGATATCATAATTTCATAATTATAAACACGGTTCAAATATATTCTATATATTTTGTATATATATACTTATTACCATCTATGTAAAAAAAATTATATCGGTTCGTGAGGTGGTTATGTTTCATACACATGAGTGAAAATATTAATTTCCAATATTTATGGAGGTAATATGGAAAATTTGGTATTATAATTCTATAGATATATTAATATCATAAATATCAGAATAAAATGTTAAATGATTTATTACCCATTATAATTTATGTTCGGACCCCAGTAAACCCATTCTAACATTACTCAAAATAATTATTAATTACTATTTTTATAAAACATTATTTTTTTAAAAATACGATGAAAATTTTATGAAACATAAAATACTGTGATTGAATATAATGAATGATTTTATTTTCATAATTCTAATAAAATATGATGAATTTTATTTAATTAATTCTTCAGACATAGAAAAATGGACTTCCAATGTGAAAATATTCAATAGTCTAAAAACATTATTTTTAACAAAAAAATTTTTGACTTATTATATTAAAAATATATATTTATTGTATACCTTTCAAATGGTGGAAAATTAATTTTTAAGTAACATAAAAATGGTGAAAATAGTCTTTTTCTTAATGAAATAGTTTTTGTGGGTAAAATTTGTTTTATTACCATATCGAATCATGAAAAATCAGTAGAAGAAGATTGGAAATTTTATTGAATACATAGTATATTTGTTCATTAAAATCATTCTCCAAATATTATTTTTTAAAATTACTAAGGAAAATTTGGTTTTTATGTATTAAAAAAATATTGAAAATTATTTATATTGTTTTCAAATTATTTTTTTCTAACTATTTGGTAACGAAACAATTTATAATATTTAATATGAAAACTATAGATTAATTTAATTTCATTAATCATTTTTATTCCCACCATTGAAACAGCAATGTGATAACAATCTTATTAAGTAATAATTTTTTATAATATTTAACGTAACATTTAAACTTGGTTTTTCAAATAATAAATGATATATTGAGTGTCCCATGTAACACTTGTTATAATTAGTGTTATTTATAATGAAAACACATGGTTATTCGAGTAATGTAATATATCAAAAATATTATATTTATATATAAAAATAAATTTCAAATAATCATTGTGTTACATTATTGACATTAAATCATATGGTTGTAACCATGTTACATTTAAATATGATGTCCATAAACATAATGTGGAATAAAAATCATATATGAACTATAATGACGACCTCAATGAATAAAAGAACTATAAATCATCATAACTGAAGGATAAAAATTCATATTGTGCCCACCTTGGTGAACTATTATAAAATCATGGGAACACTACGTAATTCTCATGATAATGAAGAGGAGTACCACTTTTTTTTAAATACATCAACTATCAATATTATAGTCCCACTATTTAAACATTATTCTGAACACAAAAAAATGAAATTTCCACTTAGTAGAATTGAGGATCTTGAGAAGCGAATGTTTCATGCCATATCCATTTATTCGTAATCTCTATGTAATATAGATCTATATAGGTGGAATGATTGTATTTGGGGTTTGTCTTAGTGGTAATCACCTCAAATCCTTCATGAAAAATAGGGGTTTAAAACCCATTCGGTGCAGGTTGCTATACCGGTACTGTAGCTCACTATTGCAGCGGCAGACTGTAGCAATGGTGGGCACTATAGCGGCGGCAAGACACTGTAGCGGTGGCGGGGGCACTGTAGCTACGGCAATAACTATGCGGTGCTATAGAAAGCTGGTACATTAGTAGCACTATTAAAATAATGGGCCTTGGGAAAAAAAAATCGGCCTATGGTTCATCTAATAGGCTCAATGCCCCCTACGCCTTCAGAATATTAATGGGCCCACCACTACCCATTTGAAAGAAGTATTTTCTTTTCAAAAATAATAAATAAGGATTAATCCCATACCTTTAAAAAACATAGGTGGAATGATTCATTATATGTACTTGTAATCAATTATTTAGATGGGAGCACTACATGGATATCTATTTCATCTTAGGATATTTCATTAACGCCACTAGTGAATAGTAAACTTTCACAACTAAATAGATAGGGTACCATTACACTGAACTCTTTCCCTAGTATGACATGAAGAAATCATTAGTAGTTTTTATTATAAAATACTATTGGAGGAAATAAGGAATAACTAAGGTCATGAATACTATCTAATCAAATACCACATTCCAATTTTTTAACCATTTAATTCCGTAATCACATATTGAAACTAATGAGACTAAACATATCACACATAAAATTGAAGTCGTCGTCATTATATATGAATATAATTACATGATATTTCATTTCTAGAAATTCCTTTTCTTATAGTCGTCAATTCATGCCCCTAATGTATGAGGTCTTATAATTCAGGAACTATTATCATCAGTCCTTCTCTCCCTTACTCCAGGATGAGGAAAATCAACAACTGGGGTTTAAACATTTGGTACATTATGGTTGATATCACGAACTACTATAATGATATCATCTAAATGTAAATGATCTCCATGTATGTTTGAACAGAATATATCAGCTCACCCTCTTTTGATACCCATTGATGATATTTTTGATTCATGTTATTATGCACACAAAAATAGATGTATATAACTAGAATTAAGGAAAATATTAGTTCATACAATATAAAAAATATAAAAATATTTATCTACATAAAACAATAATGTATTTGAGACACAGATCCAAATATACGATGGTAACATGATTCTAATTACAGAAATCACTTTCAAGGAAGTCACCACAAAAAACATATCATGTCTTGTAAATCTTATATAGCCTATAATATATTTCCAATGCCTATGAATCTAGAGGGAAAATTACTTCTATACCATTATCTGATGAAAATTCATTGGATGGAATCTATATTTTTTAGTTGACTGATTGATATATATATACCAGAATATAATTCATTATCATAGAGGACAAGAAACTAGAACACCATAATACATTATCAAATACATGGAATAGTATTCTACCGACCACATATAAGATACATGGAATATATACACATTAAAATGAAATGAAAAAATATACATACTATAATCTAAGGAATACTATAGTATCAAAACAATTAAAAGGGAAATAATATGATAAAATTTCATTGGTAGATGTCAGAATTACCAAAATGATATCTAAATATGGAAAAAATCCCTCAATGTGATATGTAGAAAATGTCTCTACATATCACTACCATCAAACTATACACTACAGATAAAAATCATAAATAATCACTATAGTTCTATTACATTTTCAAATTTAATATATATTTAATTATTTATATATAAACTAAGGGGTCTACACGGTGTGATCTAAATAGTATGAATAGTATCCCACTCATGTTTTCTATATCAATTGTTTTTTATAATATTCCTATCGATTAAATTTCATCAATAGATGTATGGTACATTGTAAAATAATTTTATATTGGAATCTAGATAAGTAATACCCATTTTTGTATAGTTTAATAATAAATCGATGTAATATTATTTCCAATAATATTTTATAGCATCTAGAGTTCCTTTTAGAAAACATTTATACTATAGAACAAGCAATAAAAGACAATATATAATTTTAAAAAACACAAATTTTAACTTATACTCAGTATATTGGGGTCACCCTAAAATAAGTCAAGAATAGTGCAATATAAAATCCCCTTGAACACATGCATCATGGTCAACAGCATAGAGAAACAACCGAAATTGTGAACCCAACAACATGTAGATCAATTTCTATAGCCAAATATATTTTCATATTTGAATAGAAGAACAAAAAAAAGTGAAACCTCATATATTAAAAATTTATAATCCCACATTTCAAAACATCTACATATGTACCAAAGAATCCCATCAATAACATTTATCAAAACAATTTAATGGGATAAAATATTTTATTAAATAATTTGAAACTAAATTTTGCAACAGAAATATTCTCTCAAAACCTATTTTTCAATCCATTTCTAATTTATTTAAAAATCACCATACCTTTTCTAAAATTTGGGGAAAAAAACATCACTCCAAAACTATTTACACACACGAAACAAAAAATCCATTTAAATGATAATTTCTTATTAAAAAATTTATAAATCAAAAAAAATTTGTTTATATAACATAGGCTAGATCGATAACCACATAAACCAATAATAGGATGAAAGACACTCTGATGAAAATTCACATCAACTATAAGTCACACATTATCAATAATGGAGGCCCTTCATCAATTCCAAAAATCATAGAATAGAATTATATAAATTAATATGACATCAGAGTGGTTAGATAAATACATATATTAAGGAAAATCTATCCCCCATCACAACCAACAAAAGGACTGACCCCATGAATAAAATTTCAAAATATATCTATAATAATTGATATATATAACATATTGATCAAAAACGTCTAAAAAACACAGCAAAATCCACATCAAAACTGAGATCAATGTAGGGATCCAAAAGAGAAATGAACAATATAAAATGTCCAAGAAAAATAACAATCGAAGAATAAATTTTGAAAAAATATGTATAAAAGATAACAAGTTACCCATAATACATGTAATACATCTAGGATTTTAGGGGAACCTAATAAACTTTATGAATTGGGATTCAGGCATGAATTGATTAAAAACAAATGGATAATATTTATTTATTTCATGATTCCCCACTTCATGGAATACTTCTCATAATCTCCTTGTATGATAAACAAGATGTTTCCTCAGGTTAAATAACCCTAATAAACCAATTCATGACATCTATTTGATTCAAAACATAGAAGAGAATCATTCTATAAAAAAACTTATAGCATATTAAGAACGAATATAATCATTTTGTATTATATTCATGGTGTGGATGTGACTTATAAAAAGGTATCATTTTCTGTTATATAAAAACCTCAAATCGAATCCCACACTTCCTAAAACCAAAAAAAATCTTAATTATTAAATGATACTTTAAATGTTACCATGATGTCATACTATATAAGAATTATAGATAAAATTTTTGAATAGAAAAGTATTTACAATATATGTTTGTTCAAAACATTATCATAGTATATAAAAAATGATATCTAATGCAATGAACCTATGTTCTAGGAATCAATGATTTTATATGAATTAAAATTCAATGTATGAAAATATTGTTTATGATTACATCAAAATAACATAAATATATATCTAATTCAATTAATAGAATAATAATTTTCTTTATAGAATTTATAAAATAAAATAAGTATGTGAATTTAATTAAATGTAATTCTCCCTTAAGAGGGTTATTTCTTATAAGATATAGTTTTTTTATAGAACATTTTGAAAATGAATTTTATTACATTATGACCCAAAAAAACTCATTATATGTCCTTATAATAGTTTTTTGGAAAATAAATAATACATTACAGAGTGTTAGTATTATATGATGATGAAGATAGAGAAAATGATCAAAAATATATATGAATTCAGAATATTACAATACCTCTCAAAAAACATGGTGAAAAAAAATTATATGAAAACATATATCATATTTCACCTCCTCGAAGAAAATATTATAAATTCATCTGTATATCTATAAATAATTCCATCTAAGTATACACATAAATATGTTCTCACCAAATATATGTTTGAGGAAATATTTTCAAATACATTTCATAACAAAAATTATTTCCAATTCTATCTTAATTTTAAAAAAAATTTAAGTCACCCTCATTATGAAGATATTTTTTTTATCAAAACGGGAAAATGTCTTGAATATTTTGATTTTTTAATGAGAAATGTAGGTGAAAATATAGAATTACTATTTTTATTATTAAGTACAATATCCATAATCGATTTAAAAATTGTGACTGTTAACATGCGATAGAATTATCTCAAAACAAAATATATATATTTTGTTTGTTTTCATGATTATTAGTTATAAAAATGTTTCTAAAATGGAGGACAATGAAGTTATTTTATTAGGTTTAATGAAAAATAAATATGGGATATTTAGGTACAGAGTGGAATTGTTCAATTATGTTTTAATTCTTTTCAACAATTATTATGACACATGATAACTTGATTAAAAAAATTTGGTTTTGGTTTTTTTTAATCAGAATAATTAACTATAATTATAATTAGTTGAGTAAATATTTAGTATAAAATTTTAATTTATTTATTAGTGATAAAAAATTCCAATTTCTTCATGTATTCATGTGAAATTTGATTAATTATATCTATTTATTTTATTCCAATTAATTTTCATAGAATTTAAAATAGATTTGAATTTTCTAAATATTTTTATGATATTTCATTACTTTGATATTACGATGGCCTTGTATTTTTTTTTATTTTTGTATAATCCCCCATGAATGGGTTGATGGGGAACCCTTATATACCTATAATACCAATTCACAAGGCCCAAAAATGTTCTGAATTTTATGAGGACAAATGTATGATACACAAACTTGAAGGACTAAATCATATCAACACACGAAACAACTTGTCCCCCAATGTCATAATTAATAATGGTTCCTTGATCAGTATCTTGCATTGTTGATCAGCTAGCATCACTGCATGTAATGAATCATAGAGGTTGGCATCGAATTAAATTTGCATACCCTCTATTTTCCCCATGTAGAGTTATACTATGACTGGTAACAACAATGTATTTACGTAGTTTCTATTATATACAAGATTTACTAGGTAAACATATAATAAAAAATTATGAGACTGAAATCATGGAAAAGGAAAAAAAATGATATTGGAACATAACGTTGGAGGATTAACATTTTATAATAATGGGAATTATCATGAACCTCATTCATCAAGATGGGGGAAGTTATAGAATATTGTTTTGACGTTATTTATTAACGAAGAAAAATAGATAATGGCCCTCAAGTATCGCCTCTAGTAGGCCCTAGGGAGGATACCCACACTAAGGGTATACAAATATCACAAAATATGAGGCATTAACATTTTTATTTTAACCATGATTGAGATATAAGATGAATAAACCACTAAAAAACTCCATGAAATATATATATTTATTAATAAAAAATCCATCCCACATGCTTGTTTAATTTTAAACTACTCTATATATAAGGAAAAACTCCAATCTAAATATCAAAAGAATAAATCTATGTAGCGACACAATTACATTCCTGATGCCTTAGCAAGTAGGGTATACCATGGTCCATCTAGTATCCATGGAAACCTGAAAATAGTTTTATATATGTACGGTGATAATGCAAGTATACTCAGTAGGAAAAGTAAAATTTACTCATGCCCAAGTAGGATAGGTATAATAATTCCCCCATGTAAATAAAACACGTCCTCAAAAAAACAAGGAATACTATCCAACCCAACCTCACCAAGGCACGCTCAAGAAATAAAACATGTTAAGTAAATTAATGTAGTAAGAACATAGATATTTGGGTACCCCACACTAGTTTCCAACAGTTAACTTCTCATCACTAATGGTTAACATCCTGATGCTACCACCGTCTTTCATAGTCCCACTTCTACAACCTACCCACACACACATGGGCCTCATACCACATCCCTCCCACAAATTCCAAGGAATGTGAAGCACATATCATCCCAAATACACTTGGTAAACCACAAATTGACTCATCCAAATGAAACTAGGAAAAACACAACATCTCACATCCCAAAAACCCTTAGGAATACACACCGTGATCGTAAACACTTGAGCCTCATAACAACACCACAATCTCCCAGAAGAGTCTTAGGCTACCAATTCCCATATGATGGTGTAGGGAAGTGACATTAACCAACATTCTTTTGTCCTGTAAGGATGCTAGGAAAGATATCATCCCCCATTAAATGGGGGTGTTTGGAATGTAGTGATCAACACAGGTAGGGTGCATATAAAAATTACTAATAACCTATAAGTTTATTAATATAGGTATCAAACAATAAACCCAACCTATGGGTTTCCAAAAACATATCCTGCCAATACTAAACATCACTTTATTACATCTCTGATTCAGAACTACAAACATCCACATACATAATTAATAACTTAATCCAATTAATTAAAACAAATATAATTATTTATTTAATCAAGCCAGAAATTATTGATTTTATCCCTACCCACCCAACTACCAAACACTACAAACATTACAATGGTTATGATACCATACCAATAATTTCCAATTCCAAACAGATAAATAAGACCAAGGATACATAAATCCATTCAAACACAAATTCATAATATACTAGTCTTTGGATACTTCAATAGAAAATCCAATGCAAGGTAACACCATACTTCTTCAAAATTGTCCCTCCCAAACCATCCTTGGCTGCCCCACATCATGAAAAACATCACATTCCTTAATAATAAAAAAACTATAATAGGTTGGATTCCTGATGCACTAACAGACCATTCCGAACAACCATAACACAACATGGATACAGATCTTCAAAAATTTCATCTATTCCACAATAAATAAAACACTACAACATAAGAATCCAATACACCACATTCAACTCACTGTACACAAAAACCACTACAACCGTTACCAAAACTAAATAGAACCATACACTTCACATAGAAACACCAATCAAACATAGTGCCTTCAGATTTCATTGACACTATTCTTTAATTACACAACCATAATTCAAGTGTGATCACATCACATGTTTAATCATAGGGGAATCCATTTATTTAAAATGTTATTTGTGATTAAAAATATTTTCACATTTTCAGACATTTAACATAGGCGGGAAAACATGTATAAAGCATCAACAATTTGGAAGAAAGGACCACCTATAACCATTATTTTCAGAAGGCTTAAACCCATACAATTCACAACAGATATCAAATATAACAAATAAAATAACGATCATTAGCTTCCTCATTAAAGACATCATTTATTAATGAATTAGCCAAACCCAATAACATAATAGTTCTGTTCATCTTAATTAAACCCTTAAATATGATTACTATTTAACCACATTCTAAATGTGGAAAAATTTTAACCACCCCACATTATAAATAATTAAATTTTAGATGATGTCATTTTTACCTCAAATAAAAAACGATCAACAAATCCTCCTTACACCAAAAATAAAGGTTGCACGAGAAGTTGGAAGGAATCTAAGGGAATTATGAATTTGAAGTCCAAAACCCAACACAAAACATTATAGGGAAGAATGGATAATGGTGCACCATGACAAAAATGGAAATACACTAGGAGCAGAAGATCTCGACTTAAAAGATCCAAAATCTATATCAATGGAAGGAAACATTCTCAAGTGGAATTAAAGATGGATCATGATATGGAATATATGTTTTGACTCATTTAATATCCATGGAGAGTTAGTGTCATGACCTCCTCCCTCCAAGGATACTCCTATTAGACTGACAATGAAAAAAGGGAGATAATGACCCTTAAGTCACTCATTCAGCAAGCCATGTGTTGGAAACTAACACCAAGTGAATAATTATAACACAACGTGGAAGGAATTAACATTTATATGAAAATAATATTGGGATATTTGATGAATCAACCACTAAAAAATCCAAATAAATAAAATAAATTCAAACCACCTCATAATGAATGTATAAATCAAGACAGATACATATAAAAATATCCAAATGAAAGCCCCAAATAAATAGAAGCTAATGAATCCAAAAAAATACCTCCAATGTTCTGAACTATTAATTTCCATCATGATCCCTAAAGTCCTCTTATAATCCTAGAAAATGTTTTTATATATTTCGAGTGAGAATACATGTATACTAACTAAGAGAACTAATGAATCTTATGCACATGTGAAAAGAGCATAGTAATGCACCTGTGTGAAAGTAGTAGAACCAAACTTCACCTAAACTGGTATACTAACCATCCCAACATCACCGAGTCATGATCTCTAAATATCACAATCTATGTAATAAAATATATAGTAAATGACCTTAATGATAGGGTACCACAGACCACTTTCCCCCCTTGTTAGTCGTTCTGACACCCTTATGAAAAACATCCTAATTCTCCCCCCTTTTCCAAAGACTCCACATCACAACCCTCTGGTACACACCTGGGCCTCACAATATATTCCAATAAGAATCAAATAATGTAATATCCTTCCCACAACACCTCAAGAACAAACCAATTCACATCCCACCCATAGACAATTAGTCCACCAACCACATTGCATCCCACCTACAGAGAATTGTAAAATCCCAATTTTCTCATATAACATGTATCATACATATGGTATTATACTTAAATACATTATAGATCTTACACTGAGTATGTATTCTTAATCAATCACAACCTATCACCACTTGGAAGAAGGAATGTGGAAGAGTAGTTGGCTATCCATCCATCTTCCCATTGGGATGTTTGGGAAATTCGCCCTCCCCCATGACGACATGGGTGAGTGGAACATTATGCTCAACTAGGGTTTGGTGCATATAAAAATTACTAGAACATAAGGATATATATAAATATAGTATCAAAGAACACAAACAAAGTATATGGGTTATTCCATAATGTCTCAACATCATCTAGCAACCTCCAAAACATCAGCTTCCACTTCAAAATTCACAATAACACACAACAAGAAACAGTACACATTTCATAATCCACCGAATAATTTATCAAATCAAACAACATTCATGAATTTCTATTTACCATACAATTCCAAAATATCAACCCATTCTGTTTTCATTAATCATGAACCATATTAACCAAACATTCCATTATCATTTCAAGAATTCATTTTCCACTCTAACACATTCAATTTTAGTTTAACATTATCATTTAATTTCATAATTTCCCTATAATTTATCACAATAAAACTCATTCCCAAAACATATTACATATATCACAATTATAACCTTTCAATATTTCAAAAATAGCGAGTTTCACCACATTAAATTTCATTAATTAAGGATATTATCACTGAAATCATAAATCATGGGGTAACCATTTAATATACCATATATAAGTTATTATCCAATCTTGTTTAAAGTGTTGCCAAATAATCTCACCAATAATAATTTAAATATACATATCAAGTTATAAAAACTAAATTAATTCCACAAGAACTATTTTAAGAAAGGAATCAAATATTTATAACCCTTTAAATAAAATTATATACCATATGTAATATCTGAGAAATTATTCATTTTACAGAAGACAACAACTATTTACATTATCTGATTATCACATTCTCTCTAGGTTGATATTTAAATAATATAAATTATAAAAACATGATAAAATATTGATAAATATACTCTAGAAATGAACAAATTCTTTATATGGTTAATTTTCAACAACATGATGAATTTATATAATGTACATAAAAATTATTTCATTCCCTAACAATTTAAACAATTCATTTAACTGCATTTATTAAGGTGTAGAAAACCATCTTCCAAACGAATAACATGATTAAAACCCTTACACATGATCGACAAATAATATTGATGAGGGATACCCAACCCCCATTTTCATACATGATGAGGATGATGTACAATGTTCACTTGGGCGAGAGAAAAGGTATAATCGTTCGATTCTACATCTTTGAAATTTTAATACACGAAATTTTGATTGAATTATATCTACGAATTATGAATTTATGTGTAAAAAACTACTCAAATCCTTCTACTCTTCAATATGATTCCAATGGAACTGATGGTGCAAAAATCGGAGATGTTTTGAGAGATATATGCCATAATAAATCTGTATATATAGAGTATTTATTTAATCATTTTTTAATTTTCAAAATAAATTTTTTATTTAATAAGAACATTAATTCCCTCATTTAATTATCCAATTTCCTTAACAAATTATTACAAAATTTATTATATAATTTGTATATTTTAATTATTTCATTTATTTAAAAAATAAATATAAAGAATATATTTATTATTTATAACACCACATTCCCCAATCTCATTTTTTTATTTTTCTCCATTTAATTAAGTATCGTATTTAATTTATAAATATGAATAATCTAACATGTTTCAATACTATAAAATCTCATTATTCTTATAAAAAATTGAAAACAAAATACAATCTATACAATCAATTTTAAATCTTTATATTATACGTTTTTTAATCCTTTGAAAAAAACACCTATTTATTTTTATCTTTGTTAATATTATTAAGTGGTTTGTTGAACCCATCTACAAGTCTGAAATGGTACCGAGCATCAGTCTTGAAATGACCATCAGAATGTTAGAACCACGATACCACAAAGTCTTCTTTCATCTGATTCTGTATGAAGACGTTTTAGTATTAATTAGACCCCATTACAATTATGATCATATAAATTATTAACAATAATATTATTAGGAAATCCCCATTTAAACTCTCTTCATCCTAGCTATATATCATCCAAAATTTTCTCTGATTTTTTCTTCTATACTATTTTAATTGAAAACAATCCCATTATCTCTCCAATCCGAAATTCCACCAACCTCACATTTTTGTTGATTATTCTTTTCTTTCATTCTTTTTCACTAACAACATCATTTGTTATCTTATTTTCTTTATTGTACATTTTTAATTTCAAATGTTTATTTGTTATAACATTCATTTTTTTAAATCGTTACACAGACACAGATATATATATATATATATACATGTCAAGACCTCATATATATATATAAACATTACATATATAACGATTTCCACCATTTTTGAAAATAGAACGTGATTATAAATTTACCAATATATATATCAATATACATGCACAATAATGTGGTATATAAATAATTTTATAATCAAGTTCATATATATATACACACATTGATAACATGTAATGTGCTATGTGACAATTTTATTAACATGCAGAGTGTCTAAGAACCTCATAAATTTGTTCTTTTTTTATTCATTTTCCAATAAATTTATTCATTCATTTTTCTCCAATTAAAATCATAACTACCACACACACTCTAGACATTATTATGACTTACTAATATATCAATTATCTCTTCAATTTAATTCAAATTGTCACTTTTATAACTATAACACCACAAATATTAGTCTTTTAATGATTACTAAAATTATTTATTATTAGCCCCATTTTTATAAATCAATATATATATTTATAATACACACATATTTATAACAATCCAATATATATATATATATATATTCCAATGCACATATATGTATTTATAAACAAATATAACAAGGCTTATTATTCAAATGATATCATAATATATATGTGGAAATGTAATATATATGTGTACATACATGAAGATATATATATATACATATGTGAATATTTATATGTATCATTTTTTGCAACACTAATAATGTTTTAAACTGATAACTACATCATGACACATGTAAATACACATATTTACCCATATGTATAATATTTTTTTATATATCGATCATAATTGAAATTTTAAAAAACATATTTAAATTCATGAATATTGAATTTAATTCAATTAAATAAATGTTACATAATTCAATCCTTTCAAAAAAATCAAAAATAAATTTAAAAATATAAACATTAATTTTAATAAATTATCAAAGCCATTTTAATCTACTTTTAAAATATTCTAACATTCCTCGAACCTCAGAAATACTATAAAACTCCATTTAATGAATAATTAATACTCAAAAGTAATCAGGACATTTACATTAGATACCAATCAAACAATTGTATTCATTGAGAATGAAAAAAAAACTAAATTGAATCAAAGGAATTATGGTCCGAACAACAAACCTGTGAGATACTTTTCAAGTTTATCGATACATTTGGAACACACAAACCATTAGGGAAATGAATTTTCAATCCATAAAGTATATAGAAACAATATCCTCTTGCATATACCTCTCAAAAAATAATATGTCCACATAAATTCTATGACAAACACATCAAGAAATTCATATCAACTGATAGTGAACAAAACGAAATATTAACCTAAATTAATAATTCATTATTTTAAAACAGTACATGGATTAATAAACTACCCTTCATTTAAAAACAAAATCACCTTTTCGTAAGACAATCTACCTCCAATATTTTTAAATCCCATTAAATAAATGTTTTAATAAATCATTCAATTCCTTTTATTTAAAAAACTAACATTATATGTTTTTTTATCCCATGATGCTTATATAAAAATATTTTTTTTGGATTATCAAAATTGAATTATGAAGTGAAATGTAAAAAAAATCCTTTTGTTTGAACAATACATTCTATCGAACCTTTTTTCCAATTTAACTAATAAATTATTATATATTAGCAGCACAAACATGTATACATTTCACATATCTTTTCTCAACCAACAAAAGAACTAATATAATCACAGGAAGATCTTATGAATGCATAAAAATCAATGGAAATTTTACAACACACCATGATATTATTTGATTTTGGAGTCACTCACTCACCCACATGGTTTTAAAAATTCCTTGAAAAATAAGCCATCTTGTTATGGGAAATAGTTTCCATCTTTTCATACGTTTGAGGACATGACTCACATCATTAATAAATGTTAAGCCACAAAAAAATATATGATAGTAGTAAAACATTCCCATCACATCCAATATAAAAATATTTATTCATGAGATGCACTCCTATCATTATTAATTTCCAGATTTCTAATATCCATTTTCTTCTAAACAACATTAAATGATTAACAATTTTATAAGAGGTATATTATTATTTAATAATAATCACAACAACAAACTATTAATATAACCACAACTACAACTTGACTCTTCACCCACACATCACAATAACCACACAACATAACCACACAATAATCATACAATCGAACAACAAATTTCCCGAGACAATTCACAAAACAACATCACCTCACAACTTTACAACACACACGTAACATCCATTTTTACACAACCAAATTATCCATATAATCATAAACATCCCCCCAACCAAAAATAACTACTATCATCACACATAAAATACCCAACCACACAATCGAAGGAATTCCATTTCCTATGTTGAGATATTTTCCAATTTGTGAAGCATTGAATCATCCACATGGTTACAATCACGTAAAAATGCAACACGTCTCAATTATGGATTAGGATTCCTGAAAATTATATACATGATGTTTTTAATTTCACAATGCACAAGGCAACACAATATAAACTAACCCACATAGAAAAAACACATTATGACTTTCATAATTATTTAGTGGCTGATATTACTTCACATCATTATTTATCATGGTAAATGTCCCCAAATTTCAAATTTTCAAAGGATATCAGGATCTTTAACCATATATATGTGATTAAACATGTAATACATAGTGATCATAACAAATCAGTCACATCAAGGGTCTTATAATCTATTAAATTCACCGCACAATTATGGTTTCCAACATAAATTATTTTTATTATGGCATATAAACACTTCAGTTCATTAATAACAATAAAACCATAAACCACCATGAACATTTCCAAAATCATTAGAATGATTTTATATACCAGGTTCTTGTTCATAATTCAAATACCTCATAACATATACAACATCATTTCAATTTTTTTAAAATAATACATTCTCCCATATTATAAAATTAAAACAACAATGTTATATTACTATATTTTATTCTTAATCATGATCAAAATCAACATTCTTTAATCATTTAATTGATAAATAAAACATGCTTATATAATAAAATAAGGATTTCAGGATTCATCTTCTAATTTTAAAAACAATTTATTAATCATGAAAAATGATCAAATCTCTAATAAGATGATTTCTATAGTTACCATATAAATGTTTCCCACATATGTATTGCATCCCATAACAAACTATCCATGAATTAAAATTTGAGGAAAGGATATTTTAGAACATAATAATTCTTATGGTCAAAAAAATAATAACTTCAATCATTTAAACCAACTTACTTCTCACCAAGTAACCATAAATTAATCTTCTCATATTCCAAAATTTTAGAAATTAATGTCACAAGAATTTTAACCCTGACCAATTTTCGAACAAATAGATACAAAAATACATCAAAAATATAATCAATCAAAATTATAGATCATGTTAATTAATTGGAATTATCTATA
The DNA here is from genome assembly GCA_963277665.1 of Viscum album. Taxonomy (NCBI): domain Eukaryota; kingdom Viridiplantae; phylum Streptophyta; class Magnoliopsida; order Santalales; family Viscaceae; genus Viscum; species Viscum album. Next base: position 1,500,632,851 of record OY728161.1, read on the forward strand.
ATAATGATTTTCAATCTCAGATAGTTTATTATTTTAATGTAAAACTATTTTTTACCACTATTTCATCACAGATGTTCAAGAAAAATTGAAAATGGAAATAAATGGAAGACACAATAACTCAAATGGAAATTAGAATACTTAAAATATATTATTAAAAATAATTTATTTAATCATGAAAGTGTAAAATCTACTTTTATGTAACATGTTTCATAAGGGTTTTCATAATTAAATAGTTTATAAAAAAATTTATAGAAAGAATGTTACCCAAAAACTTTTGATCATTAGGAAAACTAAATTGCGACTTATATGTTTTAAGGATGAAATTAAAAATCCAATAATTATGATACATTCTGTAAAAATAATATAAAAAACACATTCAAAACTATATCCGAATTCGAAAAAAAATTAGTAAATTTTATCATTATACTAAAAATGATTTATATTGTTTTCAAATGGTTTTTTTCTAACTATTTGGTAACCAAATAATTTATAATATTTAATATGAAAATATATATTATTAAAATTTTTTAATCATTTTCATTACCACCATTAGAATTGTTATGTGATAACTATCATATTATGTAATAATTTTTCATAATATTTAATGTATCATTTAAACATTGTTTTTAAATAATAAATGATATTGTGAGTGTCCAATGTAATAGATGTTAATATAAGTGATATTTATAATGAAAACCCATGGTTATTTGAGTAATATAATATATCTAAAGTATTATATTTATATACAAAAATAAATTTCAAATGATCATCGTGTGTTACATTATTGACATTAAATCATAATGTTTTAACCAAGTGAAATTTAAATAAGATGTTCCATAGACATAATGGGGAATAAAAATCATATATGAACTATAATGACAGCCTTAATGAGAACATGAAATATAAATCATCATAACTGAAGGATAAGAGTGAATATTGTGCCCACATTGGTGAACTCTTATAAAATCATGCGAACACTACCGAATTCTCATGATAATGAAGAGGAGGACCACTTTTTTTAAATAAGACCATAACAATATTTTAGTCCCACTATTTACCCATTATTATGAACAAAAAAAATGAAATTTCCACTCAGTATAATAGAGGATCTTGAGAATATAATGTTTCATGCCATATCCAATTATTCGTAATATCTATGGAATATATATCGATATAGGTGGAATGATTGTAGTTGGGGTTTGTCCTAGTGGTAAGAACCTCATATCCTTCCTAAAAATAGGGGTTTATAACCCATTGGGTGGAGGTTGCTATACCAGTACTGTAGAACACTATTGCAGCAGCAGACTGTAGCAATGGTGGGTACTATATCGGTGGCATGTCACTGTAGCGGTGGCGGGGGCACTGTAGCTACTGAGAGAACGCATGCGGTACTATAAAAAGCTGGTACTTTAGAAACACTATTAACAGAATGGGCCTTGGGAAAAAAATTGGGCCTATGGTCCATGTAATGGGTTCAATGCCCCTTAGGCCTTCAAAATATTAATAGATCTTTCACTACCCGTTTAAAAGAGGTATTTTCTTTTCATTAATAATAAATGTGGCTTCATCCCCAAACTATTAAAAACATAGGTGGAATGATTAATTATATATACTTTTAATCAATTATTAATATGGGAGCACGACATGTATTTCTAGTCCATCTTAGGATTAGTCATAAACCCCACTAGTTAATAATAAACATGCACTACTAAATAGATTGTGTACCATTACACTGAACTCTTTCCCTAGTATGACGAGAGGAAATAAGTAGCAGTTTTTATTATAAAATAATATTGGGGGAAATAATGAATAACTAAGGTCATGCAAACTATCTAATCAAATACCACATTCCAAATTTATATACCATTTAATTCCACAATCATTTATTGAAACCAATGAGAATAAACATCTCACACATAATTTTGAAGTCATCATCATTATATATGAATTTAATTACATGATATATCATTTATATATAGTCCTTTTCTTATATTCATCAAATCATGCCCCTAATGTATGAGGTCTTATCATGTAGGAACTATTCTCATCATTCCTTTTGTCCCTTACATTGGGATGAGGTTACTCAACAACTGGGTTTTAATATTTTGGTACATTCTAGTTGATATCATGAACTACCATGATGATATCCTCTATATGTAAATGATCTCCATGTAGGTTTGAAGAGAATATTTTAGCTCACCGTCTTTTGAAACACATGGATTACATGTTATTACACACACAAAAATAGATGTATATAACTAGATTAAATGAAAATATTAGTTCATACAATATAAAGAATATCAAAAATATTTATCTATATGAAACAATAATGTATTTGAGACACACATCCAAATATACCATGGTAACATGATTTTAATCACATAAAGCACTTTCCAGGAAGTCACAACAAAAAACATCTCAAGTCATGTAAATCGTATATACCCTATAATATATTTCCAATGACTATAAATCTAGAGGTAAAATATCTTCTATACAATTCTATGATGAAAATTTATGGTATGGTCTCTAGTTTTTTTAGTTAACCCATTGATATATATACAAGAATGGAATTCATAATCATAAGGGACAAGAAACTAGAACACCGTAATCAATCATCAAATACATGGAACAGTTTTCTACCAACCACATATAAGATACATGGAATATATACACATTACAAGGAAATAAAAAAAATATATATACTATAATCTAAGAAAAACTATAGTATCAGAACAATTAAAAGGGAAATAACATGATAAAATTTCAATTGTAGATGTTAGAATTCCCAAAATTATATCGAAATATGGAAACAATCACTAAAGTTGATAAGTAGACAATTTCTCTACATATCACTACCATCGAAAAATACACTACTAATAAAAATAATTAATAATCATGATGGTTCTATGAAATTTACAATATTAATATAAATTTAATTGTTTATATATAAACTATAGGGTGTACACTTTGTGATCTAAATAGTCTCAGTATGAATGTACTAAGGTGGTCTATATCAATTCTCTTTTAAAATATTCATATATATTCAATTTCATCAAAAAATAATGATACATTGTAAAATAATTTTATATTGAAATCAAGATAACTATTACACATTTTTTATAGTTTTAAAATAAATCAATATATTATTTTTTCAAGGAATATTTTATAGAAACTAGATTTCCGTTTAGAAAACATTTATACTCTAGAACAACCAATACAAGAAAATATATAATTGTAAAAAAACTAATATTATAACTTATACACAGTCTATTTGGGTCACCATTAAATAAATCAACAATAGTAAAAACTAAAATCCCCTTGAACACATTCATCAAAGTCAACATCATTGGGAAACACTTGAAATTGTGAACCCAACAACTTGAAAATAAATTAGTATTGCCAAATAAATTTTCATATTTCAATATAAGAACATCAGAAAAGTGAAACCTCATATAATACAGATTTATAAACCCTCATTTCAAAACATCTACATATGTACCCAAGGATCCCATCAACAACTATTATCAAATCAATTCATTAAGATAACACATTTTATTAAATAATTTGAAACTAAATTTTCCAACAAAAACATACTCTGATAACCTATTTTCCAATCCATTTCTAATTTATTTAAAAATAACCATTCATTTTCCAAAATTTGATGAAAACAAACTTCTCTCCAAAACCATTTATGCACATGCAACAATAAATCTAGTTAAATGAACATATATTTTTAAAAAATTTATAAATCATTAAAGAATTAGTACATATAACACAGGCTAGATCGATTACCACATAAACCAATCATAGGATGAAATACACTCTAATGAGGATTCACATTAACTATACGTGACACATTATCCATAATAGCGGCCCTTCATCAATTCCAAAAATCATAGAATATAATTATATAAATGAATATGACAATAGAGTGGTTAGATCAATATATATATTAGGGAAACTATATCACACATCATAACCAGCAAAAGGACTAACCCCTTGTATAAAATTTCAAAATATATCTATAATAATTGAGATAGATAACATACAGATCAATAACATCTAAAAAATACAACAAAAACCACATCAAAACTGAGATCAATAAAGGGATCCAAAAGAGAAATGAACAATATAAAATGTCCCAGAAAACCAACCATAGAAGAATAAATTTTGAACAAAGATGTATAATAGTTAACATGTTACCCATAATATATGTAATACATCTAGGGTTTTAGGGGAACCCAAAATAGCTATAAGAATTGGGATACATGCATGAATTGATTAAATACAAATGGATAATATTTTTAATTCATGATTCCCCACTTCATGGAATAAGTATCAGGAGATCCATGTATGATAAACAAGATATTGCCTTAGGTTAAATTACCCTTATAGACCAATTCATGACATCTATTTGATTCACAACCTTGTAGATAATCATCCTATAAACTAAACTCATCATATATTAAAGAATAATATAAACATTTTGTATTATATTCATGGTGTGAATGTGACATATAAAAAGATATCATTTACTATTATATAAAAACCCCAAATCGAATCCCACACTCCCGACAACCAAAAAAACATAATTAGTAAATGATACTTTACATTATACCAAGATGTTATACTTTATAATAATTATAGTGAAAATGGTTGAATAGAAAAATTTTTATAATATTTAGTTGTTCAAAACATTATCATAGTTCGTAGAAAAATGGTATCTAATGCAATGAACCTATGTTCTAGGAATAAATGTTTTCATATAAATTAACATAAAATGTATGCTAATATAGTTTCTGATTACATCAAAATAACATTAATATATATTTAATTCAATTAATATAATATTAATTTTTTATATATAATTTCTAAATTAAAATAAGTATGTTAATTTAATTAAATGTAACTATACCTCAAGAGGGTTATTTCTTATAGGATATTGTTTTATTTGATAGAACTATATGAAAATGAATTTTATAAAATTATGCCTCAAAAAATATCATTATATATACTTAAAATAGTTTTTGGTAAAATAAATAATACATTAGATAGTGAAATTATTATATGATGATGAAGATACAGAAAATGATCAAAATTATAGGTGACTTCAAAATTTTACAAAGCCTCTCATAAAACATGGTGAATTTTTTTTATGAAATCATATATCTTATTTCACCTCCTCGAAGAGAATACTTCAAATTTTTCTTCATATCTATAATTAATTCCATCTAAGAATACACATAAATATCATCTCACGAAAGAAATGTTTGAGGAAATATTTTTAAATTCATTTCCTAACAATAATTATTATCAATTATATCTTAATTTTGATAATTTTCTAGTCACCATAATTTTGAATATATATTTTTTATCAAAATGGTAGACCGTCATGAATCTATTTATTTTTTATGAGAAATTTAGTTTAAAATATTATGTTACAATTATTATTATTAAGTACAATATCCATAATAAATTTAATAATGTTTACTGTTACCATGCGTTATAATTTCTTCAAAATGAATTATATATAGTTTGTTTTGTTTTCATGAATATTATATTTAAAAATGTTGGTAAAATAAACGTCAATGTGGGGATTTTCTTGGGTGTAATAAAAAATAAATATGGGATATTTAGGAACATAGTGCAATTGTTCAATTATGTTTTAATTATTATCAACAATTATAATGACACATGATAATTTCATTAAGAATATTTGGGATATTGTTTTTTTTATAGAGTAAAATTAATTCCATTATAATATGTTTAGTAATTTTTTGTATAAAATATTAATTTGTTTATTAGTGATAAAAAATTGATATTTCTTCATGTGTTCATGTGGAATTTGATTAATTACATATATTTATTTTATTCCAATTAATTTTCATAGAATTTATAATAGATATTAATTTTCAAAATATTTTAACGATATTTCATTACTTTGAATCTCTCATGGACTTTAATTTTTGTTTATTTTTGAATAACCCCCCTTGTAAGTGTTGAGGGGTAACCCTTATATAACCTATAATAACTATTCAAAAGGCACAAAAATGATCTAAATTCCCAGAGGAATAATGTATGATACATGATCTTGAAGGAATAAAACATATCTACACATGAAACAACCCATCCCCCAATGCCTTCATTAATTATGGTTCCTTGATCGCCATCATGAATTGTTTATTGTTTAGAATTGCCCCATGTAATGCGTCAGAGAGTTTGACATCGATTGAAATTTTCATACCCTCTCATTTCCCCATCTAGAGTTGTATTGTGCCTGTTAACATCAATGTATTTATATAGTTTTTATAATATATAAGATTAACTAGGTTAGCATATAACTAGAAATTATGTGACAGAATTCTTGGTAAAGGAATAAACATGATGTTGGAGGATAACGTTGGAAGATTATCATTATATGTTAAAGGGAATTATCAGGACCCTCCTTCATCAAGATGGATAAAGTTATAGAATATTGTTTTTACATTCCTTATTTGAGTTGAAAAATATATTATGACCCTCGAGTATCGCCTCTTGTAGGCCCTCGGGTGGAGACCCACACCAAGGGTATACAAGTCTCCCAAAATTTTAGGAATTAACATTTTTATTGTAACCATGATTGAGATATAATATGAATCAACCAAAAAAATCAGGAAATATAAATATTTAAGAGTAAAAAATGCATCTTACATGCATGTTTAATGTTAAACTACTGTAAATATATAAAAAATCTCCAAAATAAATATCAAGATAATAAATCTACGTAGTGACGCAACAACTATCCTGACGCCTGAGCCAGTATGGTCTTGGAATATCCTTGTAGTATCCATGGAAACATGAAAATAGTTTTATATATGTAGGGTGATAATGTAACTACACTATGTATAAAAAGTAAAATTCACTCATGCCCATGTAGGATAGTCATACTAATTCCGTATGTGAAAAAAACAAGTACTCAAAATAACATAAATAGGAATATTATCCAACCCAACCTCACCAAGGCATGGTCAAAAAATAATACATGTTAAGTAAATTAATTTAGTAAGAACATAGATAATTGTGTACCCCGCACTAGTTCCCACTAGTTAACTTCTCATCACTAATGGTTAACGTCCTGATGCCACCATTGTAACATCCCAAGTAAGTAATTATTAATAGATATTTTTATCTATGTCTATTAATGATTAAGATAGTGTTATAGAGGCTTAAAATGAAAATAAATACAATCTTATGCATGGAATACACTAATATTCTTAAAAGATTGTTTTACTGCCTTTTGATGGAAAACCATTTTTGAATCTATATTTTGACAATTTTATAAACTATTATTGTCAAAATAAACTTATCCTTTATTATTGGGACATCAAAATTTACCTTGTGTGAATTTTTGGTATTTTTCTGACAATGTTCATTTTTTAATGAATAGTGAAAAATAATGCATTTTACATCAAAACTGCTTTTTAATCTAATTTATTTATATGATTATATTATGTTTTGAATTGGGTTTGAAGTGAAATTAGAATATATTTTTACCATTTTATCCAATGGTGGTCATTGTAATCAATTTCACTTTGAAATTAGACATAAACTGGTGTCAATCTTTTGATACTTATTGTTTTGTAAAAACATGCTATTTTCCCTGGCAGCGGGAATTAATTATTAAATTAATTAATGTGACTTATATGATTTGAATTTTGTAAAATAGACTTCATTTTTGAATTCGGAATATCAAATATATCTTAAGGTGAATTTTTGGTAATTTTCTGAAAAACTTCAATTTTTGATGAATAGTGAAACCACTAAGTGGTAATCAAGCAAACTGATTTTTCAGTTAAATGAAAGTTTACCACTAATGTGTGTTGAATTTTGAAAATCCAACATACATGGTTGTCATTAAGAAGTAAAATGTGATTCAATGAGATTAAAATAATTTTTTGGTGAATAGTAACTTATTATGTTTTTAATCGCGATTAGTAGTAATTAGTGTAGCTTAAGGTATAAATAATGCTTTAATAATATTAAATGACCTAGACACATGTCCCAACCTTTTTGGTTGTGTCATGTCCGACCAAGACAAGCCATGGGTCAACTTGGGGACCCCATGGAGACATTTTGGTTGGGAAATGACATAAATAACTTTTCATTTAATGTAAAAGTAAAAATGACACAAACATAGTATGTTTTACGAAAACAATTTTTTACATGGGGTTATAAAGATCAGATATTTGATTATAAATAGTCATTGGAAATATAAAAATATTTCCGACATCATATTATTTTTTTAATGATTTTTAGACATCAAATAAATTAAATTATTTATGACATAATAATGATGCAGCGATGACATCATTATTTGACTATTTAAATAAAATTGAAAGACAATGTAAAATCTATGAACTACACATGGCCAAAACCAATTGTATGAGTGGATTTCGAACCCTTATCACCTTAGCCACGAATTATATCATTGTGGGTCCTTTTAAAACCTAATCACATTTTCAAATAAAGCAATATTTCTTTAATTTCCAAAAGTGCCCCTCCTCTCCTCTTATAAAACGCCCCCACCTCTACCTCATTTCACACACTCCTAAAGCCTTTCGCTCGGCCAACCCCTGCCCATTTACTCTCTCCACATCCCTATCCTCATCCTAGAGGATTCCCTTTGGGCAGTATCCTTTAAAAGGGAGCCTTTAGGCTCAAATCAAAAGGAGTTACACTTTTAAAGGTAATTCATTCTCTCATGTTCATTTGTTTTATTTTGCTTCTCCAACCCCCTAAACTCTTTTTATTTACTTATTTTGTAACAACACCAGTATCTTCAATATACAAGGATGTTGTTATAATATTTATTTGAGCTAAACTCTCACACAACTACATCAAATGGTTAAAGAACATACAGTTTCCGTGGATGGCGAAATTCTGCCTCCCGAAACGATGATTGCTCAATACTCATTTAACACCTTCAAAGGTGGCCATTATGATGTCACTATTTTTATATATGATATATAATATGTTTATGTTTTCCTTAAGCTTCTGTTGTTTTCATGTTGGGCATACCTTTATGGTTTCCATTATGGGTAAACACGATATCTTCATTTTAGGATGTGCGGACCACCGCCCCCTGAAAGTGATTTGATTCGTTAATACCATATGTGGGATGTGTAAAGGATAAAGTTAATGATATTATATATGTTATTATACTGGAATTATAATATACTCTTATATCATTATGATTCCATTCCAGAAAATATGAAATAGAAATGGAAGTAGCGTTCATGCGTACGTACGGCTTACCGTCTCCATGAACGGTGCATTTCATTTCTTACCTCGAAATGTGATGTAATATTATAAATACTTGTTTATGATGAATATATATGATATACATGTTATCCAAATCATTAATATCATTCTGGATATAACGAACCTATGACCAAATTAACAACATGTAAGTGTAAGAAGTCTATTTTTGACTTAAGAACCAAATACCGACAAAATGAACATTATTAACTAAACTGATTACATGATGTTCATATCATGGTATAAAAGGAATAATGAACTTGAAAATGATTCATAAGCAAGTAGATATTAACTCAAGTTTATTATTCAGGAGATTAAAGAACGGTTGGGTAAAGTCGGATATGAGGTATGGGACTTCGTCTCAATCTCCTTTCATTGAGGCATATTTTATTTTATACACAACTTTCTTTTATACGGTGTATAAACCCATTTGACTTTTATGTTTATTCAAAAGGAATCTTTTTTATATTAAGCGTTTACTAAACGAAAAAAGGGAATGTTTTTGTCGTACATATGCGGTGACAACGACTTCTCCGCCATCGTGACCGTTATTTGAGTTTCGGCTTCCTCTACAAGCCATACCTTTTTTTTAAAAACGAAAAATAAATACCATGTTTTACTTTGGTATTGAAAATGGTTTTCATAATGTTTTTATTATATCAATGTGTTGTATTGATATCTCGTGATTGAAATGTGGAAATGTTATGTTTCCTTTATGCATGTTTTATGTGATATGATTATGTTATGGTTCTTGGGCATTATTATGAAGACGGGTGGTTTCGTGATAATCTAAGGGAGGGTGAGCCCGTTATAGCTCTCCAATGCATTGGGTAACGCGAAGGAGTGAAACGTTAATGTTTCTCCGAAGAGATTTTAGGGAATATACTGTGATGGGTATTCCAAACATAACCACGAGGGTTACTCCCTACGTAAGAATGTTATGAATGCCTCAAGTTACCTTTATGTATTATGATTTCTATGATTTATTCATGATTTTATGAGGTATGTTAAAGTGCCTATGTTTTATGGGTAAAATATGATTTCATTCTTATGTATATATGAACTCATGTTTCCTTTCCATGTTTATTTTATAACCCATACTAAGTTTTTATGCTCATGCCAAGTTTTTGAAATGTTTTTCACAGGTCAAGGGAATGGTACATGATAAGATGATAGAGTCAAGGATGTGTCAAGAAATAATCCATGTTTTATTTTAAATGTGTTTCAATTGATGGGAATGAAGAATACTATCTTTATGTAACCACTTTTTTTATATGTGTAATGAAATGCAAGTTTTATGATCTAATTCTCTAAAACTCTAAACCCGAAGAGATCCTCAATGTGTAATCTTGTAATAACGCAAGATTAAGTAAAGTTTAAGTCTGGGGCCTTATAGTTGGTATCAGAGGTCGGTTTAGATAACTCTAGGAGTTAGAATTCTATTAAATGATTATCCAAAAATATTTTTTTTAAATGATATCGAATTTAAAGATTACCATGTTGCTTCATCTAAGACCTGTTTGTTCAGAATGGTTTTCCGCAGAGGAAACAGGGAAGCAGTGCTAGGAAGGCATACAGAAGGAAATAACCTTCCGAATCAGCATCCAGAAATGGTCGGAATTGGAACTGAACAGTTTGTTGCAGTAATGGCGCAGTTGACTCAAGCGATAAATGGTGGTGGTATCCATTCACGAGATCAGTCAGATCAACTGCAGAGGAACATGTCAGTAGTGGAACATTTCATGAGGCAACATCCACCATCATTCAGAGGATCATCTGACCATGTGCTATCTGAAGGGTGGATTAAAGCACTGGAGAAGATTTTTGATGTCATGGGGTGTTCAGACAATCAAAAGGTTAGTCTTGCTATTTACCGTATGGAGGGTGAAGCAGATCAGTGGTGGTCTATGGTTAAAAATATCAGGGATGCCGATGAGATTGATGCTCTTGACTGGGATGAATTAAAAGGTATGTTTCTTGAGAAGTATTTTCCTAAGGTTGTTCGACTTAGGATGGAAAAGCAATTCTTGGAATTGAGGCAAGAGGAAGACTCAGTGGCTGTCTACGAAGAAAGGTTCACTCGATTGGCAAGGTATGCTCCAAATTTTATCCGGGACCTTGATAGTAAAATCAATCGTTTTTACTCAGGATTAAAGCCAAATTATCGAAGGGAATTAGCTTCTCGTGAGTTTAAAAGTTATGAAAAGCTTGTTCGATGTGCTGAGAAGGTGGAAATGGAGTTTGTCGATGACCAAGTTTTCTATAACAACCAGCAGAAGAAGAGACCGAGGTGGCAGGAGAAAGGTAAGAATTCTTCAAAAAAGTCTGATGGTAAGAGAACTAAGTTTCCAGTTTGTGATAAATGTGGCAAAAGGCATGTTGGGGAATGACTTCTGAATTCTGGGAAGTGCTACTGATGTGGTAGGATGGGACATAAGGCTCGTGATTGCACTGAAAAGGATCAAGGTGATGGTAAGAACAAATTTGATTTACAGTTAGTGGAGTGTTAAAAGTGCAATGAGATGGGTCACTATGCAAACGAGTGTCCGACAAGGAGCTTGAGTGATTGGAAGCAGTTAGACTACAAGCAGAAAGGGGTGGTGAAATCCTTTGCAACTACGTCAGCAGATGTCGGGCCATAAAATGAAGTTGTATCAGGTACTCTGTTTGTTTTTTCAGATTATGCCAGTGTGTTGTTTGATTCAGGGTCTACACATTCTTTCATATCTGAAACCTTTTCTAGTAAAATGGGGATACCATATCAAGAAATGACTCCTGAACTTTTGGTAAAAACACCTGGGGGGAATGTTGAGGCAAAAAGAATTTATAAGAATCTTCCTATCCTTATCTGTGGAAAGAACCTACTTGCAAACCTTATTGTTCTATCTCTAGTAGTGTTTGATGTTATCCTGGGTATGGATTGGTTCTCTATTTATCATGCTAAGATTGACAGTAGAGATAAAGAAGTTTCTTTTCAGGAAGAATTTCAGTTTGTTTACAAGAATGAACCCTTACTTTTGATAACATATCAAGAGGCCAAGAAACATGTAAAAGATGGAAATGAATGTTACCTTGCACACGTCGTTGAAAATAAAGGAACTGTTCAGATTATTGATGTGCCAGTGGTAAATGAGTATCCTGATGTTTTTCCTGATGAGTTGCCTAGAATAATACCAGATCGGGAAGTTGAGTTTACTGTTGACTTAGTTCCTGATGCTAAGCCAATTTCAAAACCTCCTTATCGAATGGAACAAATTGAACTTTTAGAGTTGAAGGAGCAATTGCAAGATTTATTAGAGAAAGGTTTCATTAGACATAGCACATCACCATGGGGTGCTCCTGTTTTATTTGTTAAAAAGAAAGATGGTTCTATGAGACTTTGCATTGATTATAGAGCCTTGAATAATATCACTGTTAGGAACAAATATCCTTTGCCTCATATTGATGATTTGTTTGATCAGCTCCAGGGAGCTCAGTTTTTTTCAAAGATTGACTTGAGATCGGGGTACCATCAGCTGAAGGTAAAGGAGGCAGATATTCTGAAGACTGCGTTCCGTACGAGATATGGCCATTATGAATTTGTAGTAATGCCTTTTGGGCTAACCAATGCACCTGCTGTATTCATGGACATAATGAATATAATTTTCCATGAGTTCTTGGATAAGTTTGTGGTGGTTTTCATTGATGATATTTTGGTGTTTTCTAAAAGTAAATAGGATCATGGAAAAAATTTAAGGGTTATCTTTCAAACCTTAAAAGAAAAGAAATTGTATGGTAAATTCAGCAAGTGTGAGTTTTGGTTGCAACAAATTTCATTCCTTGGTCACATTGTTTCTAAAGATGGAATAACTGTTGATCCTGCAAAAACAAAAGTTGTGGAAGAATGGCCATGACCCACAAATGTAACCGAGATTCGTAGCTTCCTTGGTTTGGCGGGCTATTACCGAAGGTTTTTAGAAATTTTTCACGGTGTTCTAGTCCAATGACTAAGCTAACTCGGAAGCATGTTAAGTTTATCTGGACAAAAGAATTTGATGATTGTTTTCAGGAATTGAATAGAAGATTGGTGAATGTTCCAATTTTGGCACTACCTTCCAGGAATGGTGAGTTTGTTATATACAGTGATGCTTCATTGAAAGGAATTGGTTGCGTCCTAATGCAGAATGATCAGGTAATTGCTTATGCTTCACGACAGTTGAAAACTCATGAGGTAAATTACCCTACACATGATTTGGAACTAGCTGCTGTTGTTTTTTCTTTAAAAATTTGGAGGCATCATTTGTATGGAGTAAAGTTTGAAATATATACCTATCACAAAAGTTTAAAGTATATATTCACTCAGAAAGAGTTGAACATGAGACAAAGGAGATGGCTAGAATTAATCAAGGATTATGATTGTACAATTCATTACCATCAGGGAAAAGAAAATAAAGTGGCTGATTCTTTGAGTCGAAAAAGTAATGCTTCATTAACAATGTTGTGTCTGGAACGTGATCCTATGGTTAAGGATTTGATGAACTTTGGCATAGAATTTGTTGGCGCATGAATTCCTTCTGTTTTGTTTTAGGTATCAGTGAGTTCATCTCTATCAGATAGAATCAAGCAAGCACAGAAGCAAGATAGTGAGTTGCAGAAAAAGGTAGAGCTGGTTCAGAAAGGTAAGTTGCCAGAATTCAACATTGATAATGATTGTGTTTTGAGATTTGGGCAGAGATTGTGTGTGCCTTGTGATTCACAGTTGAAGAGAGAGTTGTTATGTGAAGCCCATAGTTCTCCGTTTTCAGCTCATCCGGGCAGTACTAAGATGTATAGAGATCTGCGGGAGTATTACTGGTGGGATGGAATGAAAAGAGATATTACTGATTTTACTGTGAAGTGTTTGACTTGTCAGTAGGTTAAAGTAGAGCGGCAGTTACCGAAAGGGATGCTTCAGCCTTTACCGGTTCCAGAGTGGAAATGGGAGAATATATCAATGGACGTTGTTGTTGGATTGCCGAAGACATCTCAAGGTAATATTGAAATCTGGGTTATTGTTGATCGCATGACCAAATCTGGTCATTTACTTGCTATACGAGATTCTTTCTCTCTTGATCAACTTTCCCATTTGTATCTTAAAGAGATAGTCAGGTTACATGGAGTTATTCTCTCCATTTTATCAGATCGTGATCCCAGGTTTACTTCTAACTTTTGGAAAGGCCAACAGAAGTCGCTGGGTACTGAATTAAATTTTAGTAAAGCTTTTCATCCTCAATCAGATGGGCAGTCAGAATGAACAATTCAGACATTAGAGGATATGATACGATCTTGTTCAATGGATTATCAGGGAATTTGGGACCAACATCTTTCGTTGGTTGAGTTTTCATATAATAACAGTTTTCATTCCAGTATACAGATGGCACCATTTCAGGAATTATTTGGGAAGCGGTGTCAAACTCCAGCTTTCTGGGATGAAGTGGGTGAAAGGAAGTTGATGGGACCAGAATTGGTAGAAGAGATGGCAGAAAAAGTTCAGCTGATTCAGAAACACATGAGAACAGCTCAGAGCAGGCAGAAGAGTTATGCGGATAACCGGAGGAAGGATCTATCTTTCTAGGTAGGTGATCATGTTTTTCTCAAGGTTTCTCCTTGGAAAAAGTGTGATGAGAATTGGTAAGAAAGGAAAGTTGAGTCCAAGGTTCATTGGACCATATGAAATTCAGGATAGAGTTGGATCAGTTGCATACCGAGTGGCTTTACCTGCGAGTTTATCGCAGGTACACAATGTTTTTCACATTTCAATGTTGAGAAAGTATATTCCAGATCCATATCATGTTTTGAGTCCAGAGGTAGTTCAGCTGGAAGAGAACCTATCTTATGAGGAACAACCGGTCCATATTCTTGACCACAGGGAGAAATTGTTACGGAATAAGGTGATTCACCAGGTAAAGGTTTTGTGGAAAAACCACATGATTGAAGAGGCAACATGGGAATCTGAAAATGAAATGAGGGATATGTACCCCCATTTATTCGATAAGTAAATAAATTGCGGGGACACAATTTTCTAAAGGGGGGAAGGATGTAACATCCCATGTAAGTAATGAATAATAGATATTTTTGTCTATGTCTATTAATGATTACGATAGTGTTATAGAGGCTTAAAATGAAAATAAATACAATCTTATGCATGGAATACACTAATATTCTTAAAAGATTGTTTTACTGCCTTTTGATGGCAAACCATTTTTAAATCTATATTTTGACAATTTTATAAACTATGTTTGTCAAAATAAACTTATCTTCTGACAATGTTCATTTTTTAATGAATAGTGAAAAATAATGCATTTTACATCAAAACTGCTTTTTAATCTAATTTATTTATATGATTAGATTATGTTTTGATTTGGTTTTGAAGTGAAATTAGAATATATTTTTACCATTTTATCCAATGGTTGTCATTGGAATCAATTTTACTTTGAAATTAGACTTAAACTGGTGTCAATGTTTTGATATTATTGTTTTGTAAAAACACGCTATTTGCTCTGGCAGCGGGAATTAATTATTAAATTAATTAATGTAACTTATATGATTTGAATTTTGTAAAATAGACTTCATTTTTGAATTCGGAATATCAAATATAGCTTAGGGTGAATTTTTGGTAATTTTCTGAAAAACTTCAATTTTTGATGAATAGTGAAACCACTAAGTGGTAATCAAGCAAACTGATTTTTCAGTTAAATGAAATTTTACCACTAATGTGTATTGAATTTTGAAAATCCGACATACATGGTTTTCATTAAGAAGTAAAATGTTGTTCAATGAGATTAAAATAATTTTTTGGTGAATAGTAACTTATTAAGTTTTTAATCGCGATTAGTGGTAATTAGTGTAGCTTAAGGGATAAATAATGCTTTAATAATATGAAATGACCTAGACACATGTCCCAACCTTATTGGTTGTGTCATGTCGGACCAAGACAAGCCATGGGTCAACTTGGGGACCCCATGGAGACATTTTGGATGGGAAATGACATAAATAACTTTTTATTTAATGTAAAAGTAAAAATGACACAAAACATAATATGTTTTACGAAAACAAAATTTTACATGGGGTTATAAAGATAAGATATTTGATTATATATAGTAATTGGAAAGCTATAATGATTTTCTACATCATAGTATTTTTTTAATGATTTTTAGACCTCAAATAAATTAAATTATTTATGACATAATAATGATGCAGCGATGACATCATTATTTGACGAATTAAATAAAATGGAAAGACAATGTAAAATATATGAACTACACATGGCCAAAACCAATTGTATGAGTGGATTTCGAACCCTTATCACCTTATCCACGAATTATATCAATGTGGGTCATTTTAAAACCGAATCACATTTTCAAATAAAGTAATATTTCTTTACTTTCCAAAAGTGCCCCTCCTCTCCTCCTATAAAAGGCCCCCACCTCTACATCATTTCACACACTCCTCAAGCCTATGGCTCGGCCAACCCCTGCCCATTCACTCTCTCCAAATCCCTCTCCTCATCCTAGAGGATTCCCTTTGGGCGGAATCCTTTCAAAGGAAGCCTTTAGGCTCAAATCAAAAGGAGTTACACTTTTAAAGGTAATTCATTCTCTCATGTTCATTTGTTTTATTTTGCTTCTCCAACCCCCTAAACTCTTTTTATTTACTTATTTTGTTACAAAACCAGTATCTTAAATATACAAAGATGTTGTTAAAATATTTATTTGATCTACACTCTCACACAACTACATCAAATGGTTAAAGAACATACGGTTTCTGTGGATTGCGAAATTCTGCCTCCCGAAACGATGATTGTTCAATACTCATTTAACACCTTCAAAGGTGGCCATTATGATGTCACTATTTTTAAATATTATATATAATATGTTTATGTTTTCCTTAAGCTTCTGTTTTTTTCATGTTGGGCATACCTTTATGGTTTCCATTATGGGTAAACACGATATCTTCATTTTAGGAAGTGTGGACTGCCGCCCCCTGAAAGTGATTTGATTCGTTAATACCATATGTGGGATGTGTAAAGGATAAAGTTAATGATATTATATATGTTATTATACTGGAATTATAATATACTCTTATATCATTATGATTCCATTCCAGAAAATATGAAATAGAAATGGAAGTAGTGTTCATGCGTACGTACGGCTTACCGTCTCCATGAACGGTGCATTTCATTTCTTACCTCTAAATGTGATGTAATATTATAAATAAATGTATATGATTAATATATATGATATACATGTTATACAAATCATTAATATCATTCTGGATATAACGAACCTATGACCAAATTAACAACATGTAAGTGTAAGAAGTCTATTTTTGACTTAAGAACCAAATACCGACAAAATGAACATTATTAACTTAACTGATTACATGATGTTCATAACATGGTATAAATGGAATAATTAACTTGAAAAAGATTCATAATCAAGTAGAGATTAACTCAAGTTTATTATTCATGAGATTAAAGAACGGTCGGGTCAAGTCGGATACGAGGTATGGGACTTCGTCTCAATCTCCTTTCATTGAGGCATATTTTATTTTATACACAACATTCTTTTATACGGTGTATAAAACCCTTTGAATTTTACGTTTATTCAAAAGGAATCTTTTTTATATGAAGCATTTAATAAACGACAAATGGGAATGTTATTGTCGTACGTATGCGGAAACAACGACTTCTCCGCCGTCGTGACCGTTATTTGAGTTTCGGCTTCCTCTACAAGCCATACCTTTTTTTTAAAACGAAAAATAAATACCATGTTTTACATTGGTATTGAAAATGGTTTTCATAATGTTTTTATTATATAAATGTGTTGTATTGATATCTTGTGATTGAAATGTGGAAATGTTATGTTTCCTTTATGCATGTTTTATGTGATATTATTATGTTATGGTTCTTGGGAATTATTATGAAGACGGGTGGTTCCGTGATAAACTAAGGGCGGGTGAGCATGTTATAGCTCTCCAATGCATTGGGTAATGCGAAGGAGTGAAACGTTAAGGTTTCTCTGAAGAGAATTTAGGAAATATACTGTGATGGGTATTCCAAACGTAACCAAGAGGGTTACTCCCTACATAAGAATGTTATGAATGCCTCAAGTTACCTTTATGTCTTATGATTTATATGATTTATTCATGATTTAATGAGTTATGTTAAAGTGCCTATGTTTTATGGGTATGTATGATTTTATTCTTATGTATATATGAACTCATGTTTCCTTTCCATGTTTTTTTATAACCCATAATGAGTTTTTATGCTCATCCCAAGTTTTTGAAATGTTTTTCACAGGTCAAGGGAAAGGTACATGATAAGATGATAGACTCAAGGATGTGTCAAGAAATAATCTATGTTTTATTTTAAATGTGTTTCCATTGATGGGAATGAAGAATACTATCTTTATGTAACCAATATGTTTATATGTGGAATGTAATACAAGTTTTATGATCTAATTCTCTAAAACTCTAAACCCGAAAAGATCCTCAATGTGTAATCTTGTAATAACTCAAGATTAAGTAAGGTTTAAGGATGGGGCCTTATAACCACACTCTTCCATAGGACCACTTCTACATCCTACCCACACACACTTGGGACACATACCACATCCCTCCCATAATCACCAATGAATGTACAACACATATCATCCATAATACACTTGGGAAAACAAAAAATGTCTCATACCAATGAAACCAGGTAAAACACAACATATCACATTCCAAAAACCCTTAGGAATACACACCTCACCCGCAAACACTGGAGCCTCATAACCACACCACAAACTCCCAGAAGATTCTTGGGCTACCGATGCCCAGATGAGGGTGTAGGGAAGAGACAATAACCTACCATACATTGTCCTGTAAGGATGATAGGAAGGACACCCACCCCCATTAAATGGGGGTGTTCATCATGTAGTGATCAACACAGGTAGGGTGCATATATAAATTATTAATAACCTACAAGTATATAAATATAGGTATCAAACACTCAACCCAACCTATGGGTTTCCAAAAAAATAACCTGACAATAAAAAAAATCACTTTTTTACATCTCTGGTTCATAACTACTAACATCCACGTATTTAATTCATAACCTATTCCAATTAATTTAACCCATTATAATTATTTATTTAATCAGGCTAAAAATTATTGATTTTATCGCTCCCCACCAAACTGCCAAAGACTACAAACATTACAATGGTTTAGTGACCATACCAATAATTTCCAATACCAAACAGATAAATAACAACGAGGATAATGAAATCCATTCAGACATTAATTCATAAAATACTAGTCTTTGGAAACTCCAGGAGAAAATCCAATGCAATGTGACACTATCATTCTTTAAAATTGTCTCTCCAAAAACATCTGTGGGTGCCCCGCATCATGAAAAACATAACATTCCATAATAATAACAAAACTGCAATAGGTTGGAGTCCCAATGCACTAATAGACCATTGTGAAAAACCATTACACAACACAGATACATACCCACTATTCAAAAAGTTCATCTATTCCACAGTCAATAAAACACTACAACGTAAGATTCTAATACACCACATGCATCTCAATATACACACAACCCACTAAAACTGTTACCAAAATAGATAAAAACCATAGTCATCACATAGAAACACCTATCAAACAGAGTGCCTTCATATTTCACCAACACTATTCTTTAATTACACATTCATAATTCGAGGGTGATCACAACACATGTTTAATCACGGGGAATCCATTTATTTGTCATGTTATTTGTGATTAACAATATTTTCATATTTTCAGAAATTCAACATAGGATAGACATCAAGTATAAGGTATCACCATTTGGTTGAAAATACCACAAATAACAATAATTTTCAAAATTCTTAAACCCATATAATTCAAAAAATAGATCAAAGATAACAAATAAAATAACGATCATTATTTTCCTCTTTCTAGTCATCATTTATTACTAAATTAGCCAAACCAAATATCTTAATAGGTCAGTTCATCTTAACATAACTCTTGAATATGATTTCTATTTGACTACATTCTAAATGATTAAAAATTTTCCCACCCCACATTATACATAATTAAATGTGAGATGATGTAATTTCTACCTCAAAGAACAAACGATAAACAAATCCTCCTTCCACCAAAAAGAAGGGGTGCCCAATTAGTAGGAAGGAATCCAAGGGCAGTCTGAATTTCAAGTCCAAAACAAAACACAAAAAAAATATAGGGAAGAATGGATCATTGTGAACCATGAGAAAAATGGAAACACACTAGGAGGAGAAGATCTTCGCTTAAATGAGCCAAATGCTATATCAAACGAAGCAAACATTTTCAAGGGACATTAAAGATGGATCATGATCAAGAATATATGTTTTGACTCATTTAATGTCCATGTATTGTTAGTGACATGACCCCCTCCCTATAAGGATACCCCTCCAAGGCTAACAATGAATAAATAATGATAATGCCCCCTAATTCATTCCTCCAGTAAGCCCTGGGTTGGCGACTAACACCAAGTGAAAAAAGATAACACAATGTGAGAGGAATTAATATTTTTATGAAAATAATATCAGGAGATTGGATGAATCAATAACAAAAAAATCTATGAAATAAATAACATAAATTCAAACCACCTCACAATGAATGTATAAATCAAGACGGATACATATAAAAATATCAAAATGAAATCCCCAAATAAAGAAAATATAATGCACCCAAAAACAATATCTCCAATGATTTGAACTATGAATTTACATCATGATCCCTAAAGTCCTCTTATAATCATAGAAAATGTTTTTATATATTTCGAGTGAGCATACATTTATACTACCTAAGAGAACTAAATACTCTTACGCACATGTGACAAGAGTATACCAACTCACATGTGTGAAAGAAGTAGAACCAAACATCACCTAAATAGGTATACTAACCATCCCAAACTCACCAAGTCATTATCTCTAAATAACATAATCCATGTAATAAAATATATAGTAAAGCACCTTAAGGATATGGTACTGTAGGCCACTTTCCCCATTTTTTATCCGCTTTGACACCCTAATAAAAAACTTCCTCATTCTCCCCGCATTTTCATAGATGCCAAATAACATCCCTACCGTCATGAACCTGAGACTCACAACATATCACGTCCCACATGTATTCAAATAAGAAACAAATAATTTAATATCCTTCCCACAACACCTCAGCCACAAACCACTTCACATCTCACCCACAGACAATTGGTCCACAAACCGCATTCCATCCCACCCACAGAGAATTTTAAAATCCGAATTTTACCATATAACATGTATCATACATATGGTATTATAGTTCAATATGTTACAGATCATACACTGAGTATGGATCCTTAATCCATCACAACCTATCACCTCTTGGATGGAGGATTAGGGAAGAGCGGTTTTCTATCCATCCATCTTCCCATCAGGATGTTTTGGAAATTCACCCTCGCCCATGATGATAGGTGTGAGTGGCACATGGTGCTCAACTAGGGTTGGGTGCATATAAAAATCACTAGAACATATGGATATATATAAATAAAATATCAAAGAACAAAAGTCAAATTCTATGGGTTATGTCATAATTTCTCTACATCACCTCACAACCTCCAACACATTAGCTTACACTTCAAAATTCATAACAAAACACAACAAGAAACGATAAACATGTCCTAATCCACCCATTAATTTATCAAATAAAGAATCATTAAAGAATTTCCAATTACCAAAAAATTCCAAAATGTCATCCCATTCATTTTTCATTAATCATGAACCATATTAACCAAACATTCCATTATCATTTCATGAATTCATTATCCACTCTAACACATTCCATTATAGATTAACATTATCATTTAATTTCAGAATTTCCCTATAATGTATCATAATAAAACTCCTTCCCATCACATATTCAATATATCTCAAACATAATATTTCAATATTTTGAAAAATGGTAGTTCCCCCAAACTACATTTGATTATTCAAGGATATTATCATTGAAACCATAAATCACAGGGTAACCAATTTTTTAACAATATATATGTTATTAAACAATCTTCTTTATATTCATGTGAATCAATCTCACCAAAAATAATTTCAAAATACAAATCTAGTTATCAAAACTAAATTCTTTCAAAAAAAAATTTAAGCAAGGAATCAAATATTTAAGATCATTTCAATAATATTATATACCTCTTGTAAATCCTTGGAAATTTTTCATTTTATAGAAGACAAAACTTTTTACATTATGTTATTATAACTTTCTCTCTAGGTTGATATTTCAATAATTTAAATTAGATCAACATCATAAAATATTGATAAATATACTCTATACATGCAATAATACATTATATGGTTTATTTTCAACAACATGATGAATTTTTATACTGTATATAAAAAATTATTTCAATCCCTGTCAATTTAAACAATTAATTTAATTACCATTATTAAGGTGTAGAAAACCATCTTCCTAAAGAATAACATTATGAGATCCCTTACACATGATACACAAATAAGATATATGAGGGATCCCCAACAATAATTTTCATACCTGATGAGGATGAGGATCAATGTTTGCCTGGGTCGGCGAAAAGGTATCATCATTTGATTCTCCATCTTCGTAATTTAAATATAAAATTTTTGGTTGAATGATATCTATGAATAATGAATTTATGTATACAATAAAACAACTCACGATCCTTCTAATCATCAATAGGATTCCAATGGAACTGATGGTGAAAAATAAAATAGAAGTATTGAGAGATATATGGCATAATGAATCTGTATATATAGGGTATTTATTTACCCAATTTATAATTTTCAAAATTAAATTTTTATTTAATATGCACATTTAATTCCCTCAATTAATTATCGAATTTCATTAAAAAATAATAACACAATTTATTATATAATTTGGATATTTTCATTATTGCATTTATTAAAAACATATATATAAAGCATATATTTATTATTTATAACACCACATGCCCCAATATATCTTTATTATCTTTTCCGTTAAATTAATGATCATATTTAATTTGTAAATATGATTAATCTCACATGTTTCAACACATTCAAATCTCATTAATTTTATTTAAAATTGAAAACAAAATACACTCTCAACAATCAATTTTAAGTATCCTTATTATAGGTTTTTTAACCCTTTGAAAAAAACACCTATTTATTTTTATCATTGTTAATAATATTAAGTGGTTTGTTGAACCCATCTACAAGTCCGAAATGGTATCGAAAATCAGTCTTGAAATGACCATCACATAGTTAGGACCACGATAACACTAACGCTTCTTTCATCAAATACAATATAAAGACATTACACTATTAATTAGACCCCATAAAAATAATAAACATATAAAATATTAACAATAATATGATTACAAAATCCCTATGTAAACTCTCTTTTTTCTATCTATAGTTTCTCAAACATTTTCTCCAATTTTTTCTTCTTCATTATAATAATTGTAAATAATCATATTATCTATCCAATCCGAAATTCCATCAACCTCTCATTTTTATTGTTTAATCTTTTCTTTCATTATTTTTCTCTAACAAAATCAATTGTAATCTTATTTTCTATATTGTACATTTTTAATTTCAAATGTTTTTTTGTTGTACCATTCATTTTTTAATCGTCACACACACACACAGATATATATATATATATATATATATATATATATACATATCAGGACCTTATGTATATATATATTAACTTTATATATATATATAATGATTACCCACTTTTATGAAAATAGAACGTGATTATAAATTTAACAATATATATAGCAATATATATGCACAATAATGTGATATATAAATAATTTAATACACACATGCATATATATATATATACACACACACATTGATAAGATGTAATGTGATGTGTGATAATTTTATTAACATTCAGAGTGTTTGAAAACCTCATCAATTTCTTCTTTTTTTATTTATTTTCCAATAAATTTATTCAATCATTTTTCTCCCATTAAATTCATAACTACCACACACCAACCAAACCTTATTATCACTTTCTAATATATCATTAATCTCTCTTAAATTTAATTAAAAAAGTCACATTCATCACTATTACAACACACATATTAGGATTGTTAAGATTACTAAAATAATTTAATATTAACCCCATTTTTATTACCTCATATATATATATATATAAACAATACATACATATATATGACTTTCCAATATATATATATATATATATATATATATATATTCCAATGCACATATATGTATTTATAAAAAAATACAACAAGGCTTATTATTCAAATGATATCATAATATATATGTTGAAATGTAATATATATGTGTACATACATGTAGTTATATATTTATATAAATATGTGAATATTTATATGGATCATTTTTTGCAACATAAATAATTTTTTAAACTGATAACTACCACCTGACACATGTGAAGACACATATTTACCCATAAGTATAATATTTTTAATATATCGAACATAATTGAATTTGTAAAAAACATATTTAAATTCAAGAATATTGAAGTTATTTCAATTAAAAATATGTTACTAAATTGAATCCTTTCAAATACATCAAAAATAAATTTACAAACATCCACATTAATTTTAATAAATTATCAATCCTATTTTAAACTACTTTTAAAATATTCTTAATGATCTCCAAATCTTGGAATTACTATGATGCTCCAAATCAGGACAAATTAAGACTCAAAAATTATCAGGACATTTACATCAGATACTTATCAAAAAAATTTATTCATTGAGAATGAAAACAAAACTAAAATTAATTAAAGGAATTGTGTTTTGAACAACCAACCAGTGAGATACCTGTCAAGTTTATCGATACATTTGGAACACCAAAACCATTAGGGAAATAAATTTTCAATCCACATAGTATATAAAAACAATCTCCTATTGTAGATACCTCTCAAATAATAATATATCCACATAAATGGTTATGACAAACACATCAAGCAATACATATCAAATAATAATGAACAAAATGATATATTAACCTAAATTAATAATTCATTATTTTAAAAAAGTACATGGATTCAAAACCAACCCTTCATTTAAAAATAAAAACACGTTTTCGTAAGACAATTTAACTCAAATATTTTTATATCCCTTTCAATAAATGTTTTAATAAATAATTAAATTCATTTTATTTAAAAAATTATCATTAAATGTTTTTAACCTATGATGCTTATTTAAAATTATATTTTTTTGGAGTATCAAAATTAAATTATGAAATTAAATGTAAAAAATCCCATTGTTTGAACAATACATTCTCTAAAACTTATTTTTCTAATTTTACTAATAAATAATTATATATTAGTAGCTCAAACATGTAATCATTTCACATATCATTTATCATCTAACAAAAGAACTAATATAATCATAGGAATATCTTATGAATGCATAAAAATCAATGTAACTTGTACAACACACCATGATATTGTTCCATTTTGGAGACACAAACTCATCTATATGGTTTTAAAAACGCCTTGTAATATAAGTCATCTTGTTATGGGAAATAGTTTCCATATTTTCAAACATTTGAGTCCATGACTCACATCATTAAAAAAAAAGATAATTCACAAAAAAACATATATGATAGTAGTAAAACATTCCAATCACATACTTTATAAAAATATTTAGTCATCAGATGTACTCCAATCATTATTAATTTCCAGATTTCCAGACGTCCATTTTTTTGTAAACAACTATATATGATTAACCATTTTATAAGAGGTATGTTATTACTTAATCCTAATCAGAAGACAAAACTATTCATATGACCACAACTACAACATGAATCTTTACCCACACATCACAATAGCCACACAACACAACCACTCAACAAACATACAATCGAATGAAAAATTTCCTGAGACAATTCACACAACCACATCACCACACAACATTACCATCCACACGTAACATCTATTTTTACACAACCAAATTATCCATATAATCCTACACATATCCCCAACCAAATTTAACTACTATCATCACACATAAAATACCCAACCACACAAATCAAGGAATTCCCATTCAATTGTTGAGATTTTTTACAATTTTGGAAGCATTGAATCTCCCACAAGGTTACAGTCACATAAAAATACAACACATCTCAATTATGGATTAGGATTCCCCAAATTTATATGATTGATGTTTTTAATCACACATTGCACAAGGAAACACAATAATAACTTTCCCACATAGAAGAAACACATTATGACTTCCATTATTTTTTAGTGCCTGACATTACTTCACCACATTATTTATCATTTTAAATGTCCCCAAATTTCAAATTTTTAGTGCATATCTGGATCTTTAACCATATATATGTGATTAACCTTTTAATACTTGGTGATCATAACAAATAAGTCACATAAAGGGTCTCATAATCTATTAAATTCACCGCAAAAGTATGGTTTCCAATATAAAATATTTTTATTATGAAATATAAACACTTCAGTTCATTAAAAACAATAAAACCATAAACCACACTGAACATTTCTAAAATCATTAAATAAATTTTACATACTATGTTTTTGTGTATAATTCAAATACCCCATTACATATTCAACATCATTTAAAAATTTTCAAAATAAAATAGTCTCCCATTTCATAAAATTAACACATAACATGTTATATTACTATATTTTATGCTTCATCATGATAAAAATAACTATTCATTAATCAATTAATTGATAAAGAAAACATGATTATATGATAAAGTAAGGATGTCAGGATTCAAATTCTATATTTAAATTCAACATATTAAACATTAAAAATGATCAAAAATCTAATAATATGATTTCTATAGTTACCAAATAATTGTTTCCCAAATTTGGATTGCATCACATAACAAACGATCCTAGAATTATCTTATGAGGAAATGCTATTTTAGGACATAATAATTCTTATGATCAAAAAAATAATATCTCCAATAATTTAAACCATCTTATGTCTCACCAAGTAACTATAAATAATTATTCTCATATTCCTAAATTTTAGAAATAAATGTCACTGGAATTTTGAACCAAAACCGTTCTTGAAAAAATGGTTATAAAAATATATCAAAAATATAATCATTAATAAATATGGATCATGTTAATTAATTGGGATTATCTTTAATAATAATTTTCATTCAATGATTTTTTCTTTTTTTTAATGTAAAAACTATGTTTTACCACTGTATCATTTCACATGCTCATGAAAAATTGAAAATGGAAATAAATACAAGACATACTCACTCACATGGAAACTAGGATACAAAAAATATATTTATAAAAATAATTTATTTAATCTTGAAAGAGTGAAATATACTTTTAGGTAACTTGTTTCACAAGGGTTTTCAAAATTAAATATTTTATAACAATAAAATATTGAAATAATGTTTCCCAAACAATTTCGATCATTGGGAAAACAAGATGATGCATTATATGTTTTAAAGATGAAAATAAGAATCTAATAAATAAGATACTTTCTATAAAAGAATATAAAAAACACATTCATAACTAAATAAGTATTCAAAAACAATTTAGTAAATTTTATTATTATTTTAATCTTTTCTTTTGGTTATATAAATAATTAAAAAAAATAAATATTTAAAAGTAGTAAAATAATGGGAAAATTGAAAGAAACGTGAATAAAATATCATGATTCATTAAATTATTTTTATCATAAAAAAACAAGCAATTAAAATAAGAACAAATGTGATTGTGAAGCATTTACATCTCCTAGGTCTCCACTGAACAATTAGTGTATCCTCATGGACTTTTTGTTAGGCATAGAGTCAATGCATCGGATCACGAGGGCCTTAAAAACCCATGTCCAAGGAGGTCTTCCCATGTCTAAGTCATAAAACAATGTCACCTATCATGGTTTCCCAACAAACCAATGAATTCTTCACCCTTCCTAACTCTAAACTCTTCCCTATGTCTCAATTGTCACATATATTACAATTCTTTCACGACCCCCTCCCACTTGGGATATCAGGATTTCAATATTGAAATAGAGATAATGAACCTCGACTCTTACCTACATTAGGCCTCGAGTTAGTGACTAGCAACAAGGGTGTAAAGATATAAAAATATGTGAGGCCTTACCCTATATTTTAAATGAAGATCGGGATATAGGATGAATAAACCATAAATAAATCAATTACATATATAAAATAAACCCAAACGATCACCAAATGAATGTATTAATCAAGACCGATACAAATATATATCTATTAATGAAATCTCAAAATAACTAAAATCTATGGACGTGACCGAATAATAATTCCAATAGTCTAAAATAGGAATGTCCATCACGGTCCATAATGTCTTTCTATAAACCTAAACGCATTTTTTATATACATAGGGTCATCATATTGGTATAATCATTAGGAAAAACAATGTCTCCAATGAAAATGTCAAAATGGAATACTAATAAACTTGTGTTAATATAGAAAAACCAATCAGTACCAAAATATGTATACTAACATTCCCATCCTAACCAAGTCATGCTCACCAAATGACACAAATGAAGTAATATAATATAATTTAACTCAGACCAAGGATAGGGTACCCCATAAAACATTTCCACTAATTATCCACCTCTCACCCTAATTGATAATTTTCTCATCCTCCCACCACTTTCAAACATACCACATTAGAACCCACCCACACACACATGGTCATTATAACACATCACATCCTGACAGTAGACACCTAGTCCACAAACCAAATATTATCCCACTCATAGACACCAGGTCTACAAACCACTTCACATCCTGTCTTATATAAACTTAGGACAAAACCACATCTCATCCCACCCACAGATAACTGAGAGAGAACAAATTTATCACATAATTAGTATCATACATAGGGTATAATACTTCATTCCATTATATCCCATAAACCATGTAATGATACTAAATCCCTCACAAACTATCACAACTAGGATGAAGGAGAAGGTAAGAGAGGGTGGATAACTATCCATCCTCCAATCGAGATGATTTGTAAAAAAATCCCTCCGCCATAACAATGGGGGTGTTTAGACCATATTGATGAACTAGGGTTAGGTGTGTATAGAAATCACTATATCATACATATATATATAAATATATTATCAAATCACAAAATCCTAATCATATGGGTTATATCACAATTTCATCACATCACCTCATATCCTCTAAAACTACCATTACCATTTTAAAATTCACAACTCCACACAACAAGAAAGAATCCATATTTCACAATCCACCACATACAATATCAAATTATGTTATCTTCCTAAATTTTCATATACTAACCAATTTCAAAAAAAAAACCCATTCAGTTTACATTTATCAACAACTATATCAACCAATAATTCCGTTATCATTATAATAATTTATTACTGACTATATCACACTTCATCATAATTTGGTATTGTAATTTTACTTCAATTTTTCCACATAATAATTAAAAAAACCCCATCCCATCACATATGACACATATCAAAAAAATTCATTTTCATATTTAAAAAAGGGGAGTTCCACCACATTTTGTTTCACTATTTAAGGATATTCTCACACAAACCATAAATCCGAGAAAACCCATTTTATTAACCAAAAAAATAACCGATTAACCAATTTTTTTAAAGTTGATGTCAACAAATGACACCAATCAGAATTTAAAAATACTTATCAAATTATAACAAAAAAGACAGTTCAAAAACAATAATTTTCAGTGATTAATCAGACATGAAATTTCATTTAAATTATTTTATATAACACAAGAAAAAAATAGGACCATTTTTATTTTTTGGATGACATTAATTGTTTTCTATATGTTATTATTACATTATCTTCCGAGGTTAATCATTCAAAAATTAAAATTATCCAATCATTATATAATAATGATAATTATACTCAATATGTGAAATAATACATTATATGGATAATTATCAACCAAATGATGTATTTGGATAAAGCATATATTACAATATTTCATTCCCCATCAATTTCACCTAATCAATTAATTAACATAGTTATAGTGATGAAAACCATCTTCCTAAATAAATAAATCTGCACACCCTCCTGGATGATACCAAAAAATAGAGATGAGGTATCCCCTACATCGATTTTCAGACCGGACAAGGATGATGACCAATGCGTGAAATTCTCGGTGTAAATATATAATTATCTGATTCCCCATATTCAAATAATTAAATATAATAAATTTATATTCAATGAAAAATGGATATTATGACTTCATGTATTCTAAAAAACTACTCACCTACATTCTACTCTTCAAGATGATTCCAATTGAACTAACAGTGTGAAAATATGACATGATTTGTGGGAGATATGGCATAAAGAAGTCAAATAAATATATGGTATTTATTTACATGAATTGTAATTATAAAAATGAATTTTTTATTTAGTCCCCAAATTTAATTATCATAATTAATTTTCCAATTTTAATAAAAAATATGACACAACTTATTATAAAATTTTTATAATTTAATTACATCATATGTTAAAAATAAAAATTTAAACGTAAATTTATTATTTAAAACACCACATACACCAAAAAGTATTTTTATTATTTCATTTAATTATTGATATTATTTAATTTATAAAACCAATTAATCACACACATATTAAAAATTTAATATCGTTAATATTATTTTATATTTATAACCAAACAAATTTTCATTAATAAATATTAATTTTTCATATTTTATGTTTTTTAATCTTTTAAAAAAACGCACATATTTATTATTATTTTTGTTATTATTATTAAGTCATTTGTCGACCAAATCTACATGTCTGAATTTTTACCCAACATCGGTCATGAAATTTCTATCTCCAAATAATGACGATGATACCACTGATGGTTCTTTGATTGGATACCATATTAAGACATCACAATATTAATTAATCCTCATAACAATAATAATATAATCATTTAAAAAGAATAATATCATTAAATACCTAGTTAAATTCTCTCATTTCTATCTATATCACCTACTACATTTTATCATTTATTTTATTCTTCAATATTTTAATTGAAAATATATAAATTATTTTTCCAATCACAAATTTCCATAACCTCAAATTTAAATCATCTATTTTTTCATTAATTTATTTTGTAACACCCTCATTAATTCCCTAATTTATTTTCTTGTATGTTTTAAATTTCAAACATTATTTTCCTTACCATTATTTCATTTAAATCATTATACATATTCGTTTTATATATACATATATCGCAACCTCATACATATAAGCAATATATATATATATATAATGATTTATACATTTTTTAATTGAAAATTGGAATTTATATTTTACAATATATATAGAAAAAATTTATGCACAAAAATATTATATATAATAAATTTCTTACATACATTAATATATATATAAACATACATACATACATTTCATGTCACTTGATATGTGACAATTTTATTAACATGCAGAGTTTCTGAATCATCTAAAACACTATACGTGGGGTTGTTACTTTATGTATAATATTTTTTCAAATTTTATTTAACAAAAATATTAAAAAATTTAATTTTTCTTCCTAAAAAAATTAATAATATTTGTATAATAACTTTTTTAAATGGATTTTTTAATTCAATTTTCAAGTAATTAATTCAAAAAAATTTCTCCCATTAATATCATGACTCCCAAACACCCACCATTTATTATTATCATATTCTAGTCTCTCATTTTTGTCTCTTCTATTTAATTCAAATGATCAATTTTATCATTATTACAACACTCATATTACACATATTATGATTATTAGAATTATTTTATATTTATCCCCATTTTATTAACATCACATATATATACATATATATATAACTTTATTACATAATTATATATATATTACAACACACATATATGTATTAATATACATATAACGTTGATAATTATTCATATGATATCATTATATATATATGTGGAAATGTAATATATATGTATACGTACATGCAGATAGACATATACTTTTGATTATATTTATAAATATATCATATTTTTTTAGCACAACTATATTTGGAAATGTATAACTAGAAAATTTTGCATGTAAATATACATGGTTACACAAGTGAATGATATTTTAAATATATTACATTTAATTGAAATTTTGAAAAACATATTTAAATTAAATGATATTGAATATTTTTCAATTAAATAAATATCCCTAAATAAATTCAATATAGAAACATTGAATGTAAAGATGAAAATATCAAAATTAATATAAATAAATTATCAGTCCCATTTTAAACTGCATTTAATAATTGAAAAGTTTCCCAAACCAAAAAATTTATACGAAATTCCCGAAAATTTCAAATTAAGGCCCATGAATCCTCAAGAATGTTAATATTAGGATATTAAAGTTATAATTTATATCCTTCGAAATGACTTTACAAAAGTTCACACATTTTTTAAAGCTTGTCTTTTGTCATGTAAAACATAAGAGGGGAGAAGATGGAAAAATTGGAATAAACTATTAAAAAATCACTGATGGGTGAGTCACCCATATGATTCATAGACAACGTCTCCCTAATAGATAATCATTAATATGACCCAAAAATAGAAAATCAATGATGTGACCCACCGACTCCTAACTCACCAACTCGAGTCACCGCTGCCCAACTTACAGAAGCTCAGCTTACCATTGTGATCAATGAGAAAGCCTACCAATGAAAGCTACAAATACCACCTAATAGTACGAACAACTGATATTAAATCACTGACGTTGAGCTACCAACTTGATATAACAACACGAGCTACTAACACTGACTCACTAATGCGTCCTACCGATAGAAAACTGTAATTTTGGCTAACTCTTGAAATGATCTACAGTATCCTCCAACAACACCCCAAACATGGTTTTTTTAGAAATTAATTGACCAGGGAGGTTCATTAAATTAAATTAGAAACCTCTCAAACTATTCTAACCCTAGAAATTAAAATTCAAATCCATAAGAAAGATGGGTTTTAATGACCGACATGTAAGATACCACTCAAGGATTAACCACCCTGTGTAGTTAAAATAATTGAGTGAGACCTCAGAATCCAATAACAAATTTTCCCATATGTACGAACCCAATGTTCCAAAATAAACCCAATATAAGCATCATCAATCTGAACACATGAATAAGTGAATTTTTTCCTCCATGTTAAGAAACATTACTCCTTGGGCGACACCGATTCACTCGCACATGTTTAATCACATCTAAATTAATTCCTCTTGATTAGGAATATGGTATAATCCTTTTCACAAATTAGTAAATTATCATCATTTATAGAACCTGGAAAAAAATTATCTTATAAAAAATTTTCTACCATTAAATCATAAAAATAATATAAATTAAAAACTCAAAAAACTCTGATTACTTGGATTGAATTTGTTCTTCTCTCTACCATTGACTCTCTACTGGGATAACATGCCTCGATAACATGAAAACCAAATGAATGATTTGTCTAGGTAAAGAAATCTCTCGATGTTCCTATAAATAAACTTTCCACACTAGGAATGTTGTGTAATGATTGATATACAACTCACCTTATCAATGAAATGAGATTCATCATGAAGATACCGGTGATGATGGGAGACATTAATGACATTGTGGATCATCTACAGCTATGGTGGAAATTCCAATTGGTATGCCACCTTTTCAACTCACCCCAACACCGCTATGTGTCTGAAGAACCTCATAGAAATCCTGTTCTCTCTGCCTAACCTTCATTGCCAAATGTGAGGGGAAACTATCAAGAACATTTGGTCTCACTATCAAACTCCATGGGCCTTCTCCTATGATCAGCATATGACATATACCCATCATGAGCTGCCTTCATCATCTCATGGACATGTGGCACCTTCTTAGTATTACTCTCCACGACATTTATACCAAGTACATTTTATTTTCGAACATCTATCTAGCATAAAGGTGATCAAAGAGGTGTCTTTTACAAGCCTCCGAATGGTACCATAATAATTTAAGAGCGATAGGTATTATTTTATAAAAAATATAATAAGGGAAAGGGTCACACCCCAGGCCCACCAATATCCATGAAGTATGTCATTAGCATGTCCTCCAATGTTTGATTGGTCCTCGATAGCTACCCATATGTCTGAGGGTGTAATGAAGTGTTGAGTCATAAAAAAAGTGTCAAATTCTAGATGAAATATCCTCCAGAATCGATACGTTGAACATGAAGCCCTTTTTTAGATAATGGACCTTGTAACCCCAGGCATCCACACCGCCTCATCTATATACCATATCTCTAAGGAAACCACTGCTCTACACTCCTTAATCTCTAAGAAGTTAACCGATTTTGTATATTGACCCACTAATACCTAGATAACATCATAGACTCCTTGATCTCGGGGTAACCATGTGATTAAATACATCAAAATTTCATTACACAACCACTCGCTCCAATCTTGGGGGTGCAAAAAACTACCAGGAACATGGTTCTTAACTCTAACCTACTGGCCCAATAGAAATATTTCCACATACTCTTCCACTTTTCACTTCATCTCAAGCCACCAAAACATATCCATTAAGACATAACACATCTAGAAAACTCTAGGGTTAAACTCTATGGTTTAGCTATGAAACTCAATGAGAACCCCCTCTTTCATTGTCACTAATAAAAATTTATTTCCATGGAACAACATCAAATTCTGTCCATCCTATTAAAACCCCTCCACCGTATCACATTCGTCAATGTGATCATCCATCACCTATACCTCTGTGTATCCCCACTAAGACCTCTCCACCTACTACCTCATATATGAATGAACTTCTATAGGAAATAAACATCCTCTTCCACTATCAATCCTTGAATCCATGTGAAAGGTATCCAAGTCCTCCTTAACCTTCCTTTTTCCAATGATTTCCAAAAAAACCTCATTCTACATCATTATTCTCAATTCATCTGCCAGAACATTACCCTTTTATATGGTGTAAGATATCAAAAAATCATAATCCTAGAGAAACACCATCCACCTCTGATGAAAAATGGTTAGGTCTCTTTGGTAAAAGATATAAATCATGTTCTTGTGATCTGTGAAGACCACACAACATTATCTAATGCGGTAATGAAGCCAGAACAATAGCACAAAAATAACTATGGATTTATCCAGATCATGGAAGAAATAGTTACGTTCATGGGGATGTAACTCTGTAGACTCATAAGTGATCACTCTTCATTACTAAATAAACTCTAATCCCATTCCTTGATGGGAAGAATCTAAAAACACCTCATATATCACACACTCCACTGGATACTGGAGCACCAGAGCACTAACCAACCTCCCTTTAAGAAAACATAATTTTCCCTGGCATTGTCCTCTCCACACAGAATCTATGAATTTTCATGTCACAGTGATCAATGGATCTATAAATAGAGATAACAAAAGTAAAATTTTGAGTAAAAAACTTCTTGACTATGAAAACAACAATCCTCTACCACATTCTTTGGTGCTGCCCAAGAATCAACTACGTCTACCTTCGATGGGTCCACTACTACACCCTCAGAAGACACAATTATTTCATGAACCTCCTTTACATAAATGAGGTAGGGGATTGAAATTTTTCATGAACTCTCTTATTCATGATGAAAAAGATATAATGTCCCCCGAGTCCCACCTTAAGTATGCCCCAGGGTGGTGAGCAGCACCAATGGTATACAAATCTCACAAAATATGAGGTATTAACCGTATTATAGTAACCCAGTTCAAGATATAAGATTTATCAACATCCAAAAAATCTAAGACACATATATAATAGAAGCCAAAATATATATCACATGCATGTTTAATGATAAACTAGTATAAATAAAATGAAAAATTAATAAGTAAATGTAAAAATAACAAAGCTAAGTTGTGACCAAAAAACTATCCAAATGCCTGAGCTAGTAGGGTATAGAAACGTCTGTGTAGTCCCCACGAAAAATGAAAAAAAATTATTATACATGATTTGATCATAAATGTGTACTCAATAGAAAAAAAACGAAATCACTCATGCAGAAGTGGGAGAGGCATTATAATTCCACTGTGTGAAAAAAACAAAAAATCAAAAGCACCTAATAAGGTATACTAACCAACCCTACCTAACCAAGGAATACTCACCCATAAATACATTCATGTAAAAAAAATTAGTAATCACATCGGTGATATGGTACCACCACCTCATACCAATGGATAACTGGTCATTCGTAATAGAGAACATCCTGACACTACCAAACTCTTCCACAAGCCCCAAAAACACATGCATCTCGCAAACACTTATCCTACATACCCCATCCTTTATACAAACACCTGGGAAATAAAAACACATCTCATCTAGAATACACATGAGAAAGCACAACAAACCTTATGGTTATGACACCTTGTAAAACACAACATTTCACATCCTGGAGACATAGAAAAACACCCCTTGACCGTAAACACCTGAGCCTCACTACTGCACCAAAACCTTCATCGAGAGTCTATGGATAACAATGCCTATAAGAGGGGGAGGGGAAGATCAAATAAACAACCATCCATCCACAAATTAGGATATTGGGAGACTCCCTCCCCTATGAAATGTGGATGTTCGGAAAATAATGCTCAACACGGGTGGGGTGTGTATAGATATCACAAGGAACAACCATTATTTATGTATTGTTATAAAAAAATCAGCCCATCCTATGGGTTTCTAATAAACTAACCACCCGACAAAAAATTACTCTTACTACCAACTCTAATGCATCACCACCTCCATCTAAAAAATTAATTCATAACCCCTGCAAACTCATTTAACCAATTATCATTATTTATTTAATGAAGCCACTTTTTTTATTCCATCCCTATTCGGGAAACATTCAAACACTAAAAATGTTATAAGGGTGAGGTAATCATACTGATTGCTGCCAAATCCTTAATGATAACGAAGTTCTAGGATAAATGAATCTATTTTAATAGCCCTTCCTAATATATCGGTCTCTCGAATTCTCCAGGAAAAACACCCATGAATGTTAACATCATCCTTCATCATAATTATTTCTTCCCAAACCATATTATTAGGACTAGAACATGAAAACAAAACACTAAACAATAAAATTAAAAAACACCTATGTTGGAGTCCCACTCCACTAACATACCATGCCAAACAACTAAAACACAGATGAGATGTATACTAACTATTACAAAGTTAATTCATTGCACAAGCAATCAAACACTCCATATTAAAATTCCATTGCAACACATGTACCTACCCATAAACAATACCCACTAAAACTATTACCAATGCTGAGCATAAACATAAAAAACACACTACCACACCATCAAACAAGGTATGTTTATATTTTTCCAAATCTATTCATTAATTAAAATTTCAAACTAATTCCCCTATATGAAAAAAATTGACACTCAAAAGAACATAAATGGAATACTATATAACCCAACCACACCAAGGCATTCTCAACAAATAATACATTTTATATAAAATAATGTAGTAAGAACACAGATAATTGGGTACCCCACACCAGTTCCCACCGGTTAACTTCTCATCACAAATGGTTAACGTCATGCTGCTACAACACTCTTCCATAGGCCCACTTCTACAACCTACCCCCACACACATGGGCCACATACCACATCCCTCCCACAAAAACCATGGAATGTTCCACACATGTAATCCCAAATAGACATGTGAAACCGAAAAAAAGCCTCATCCCAATGAAATCTAGTAAAACACAACATATCACATCCAAAAAACCCCTAGGAATATACACCTAGCTTGAAAACACTTGAGCCTCATAACCACACCAAAAACTCCCCGAAGAGTCTTGTGCTACCAATGACCCAATGAGGCTATAGAGAAGAGACAATAACATACCATCCATAATCCCATAAGGAAGTTATGAAGGAAACCCTCCCCCATTAAATGGGGATGTTTAGCATGTAGTGATCAACATGGGTAGGATGCATATAAAAATTACTATGAACTACAAGTATATAAATATAGGTATCAAACATTCAACCCAACCTATGTGTTTACAAAAAAATAACCTTCTAATATAAAACTTCTCTTTTTTCCATCTCTTATTCAAAACTACTTACATTAATAGACATAATTAATAACCTTATTCAATTAATTTAACAAATTATAATTATTTATTTTATCAAGCCACAAATTATTGATTTTATCCCTACCCACCCAACTACCAAAAACTAAAAACATTAGAATGGTTAAGTGACCATTCCAATAATATCCAATGCCAAGTAGATAAATAAGGACGAGGATAAAGAAATCCATTCAAATAGTAATTCATAATATACTAGTCTCTCGAAACATCAGGAGAAAATCAAATGTGAGGTAACACCATCCTTCTTCAAAATTGTCCCTCCCAAACAATCCTCGTCTGCCCCACTTCACAAAATAACACCATATTCTTTAATAAAAAACAACTAAAATAGTTTGGAGTCCCAATCCACTAACAGACCATTCCAACCAACCATAACACAACACAGATACAGACCCACTATTCAAAAAGTACATCCATTTATCAATCAATAAAACAGTACAACGTAAGATTCCAATACACAACATGTGTCTCACTTACACAAATCCCACTAAAACCGTTACCAAAACTATATAAAACCATAATCATCACATATAAACACCTATCAAATAGAGTGTCTTCATATTTGTCAAACACTGTTCTTTAATTACACATTCATAATTCAAGGGTGGTCACATCACATGTTTAATCATAAGGCATAAATTTTTTAATAGGTTATGTGTGGTTAATAATATTTTCATATTTTTAGTCATTCAACATAGGATAGACAACATGTATAAGGTGTCACCCATTTGGAAGAAAGGACGACCTATAAAAATTATTTTCAGAAGGTTTAAACCCTTAAAATTCAGAACAGATATCAAAGATAACAAATAAAATAATGATCATTAGCTTTCTCTTTTTAGTGATCATTTATTACTAAATTAGCCAAACCTAATATCTTAATAGGGTCATTCATCTTAATAAAACCCCTAAATATTATTTTTATTTGACCGCATTCTAAATAAGTTAATATTTTACCCACCCCACATTATACATAATTAAAATTCATATGATGTAATTCGTACCTCAAAGAACAAACTATCAACAACTCCTCCTTACACCAAAAATAGGGGTTGCACGAGAAGTTGGAAGGAATCCAGAGGCAGTCTGAATTAGATGTCCAAAACAAAATCCAAAAAATAATAGGCAACAATGGATCATAGTGCACCATGAGAAAAATAGGAACACACTACGAAGAGAAGATCTTGGCTTAAAAGAGCCAAATTCTATATCAAGGGAAAGAAAAATTTTCAAGGGCCGTTAAAGATGGATCATGATCTAGATTATATGTTTTGACTCATTTAATGTCTATGGAGAGTTATTTTCATGACCCCCTCCCTCCAAGGATACACCTCCTAGGATAAAAATGAATAAATGGAGATAATGACCCCGAGTCACTCCTCTAGTAAGCCATGGGTTGGCGACTAACACTAAGAGTATAATGATATCAAAATATGTGAGGGATTAACCATTATATGAAAACAATATCGAGATATGTTATTAATCATAAAAAAACGAATCCTTGAATTATTTAAAATAATTTCAAACCACATAACAATTAATATATAAATCACGACTGATACATATAAAAATATCCAAATGAAATCCCCAAATAATTAAATGATTATGCTTCTAAAAACAGTATCTCTAATGGTCTAAACTGTGAATTTTTAAAATGATCCCTAATGTCCTCTAATAATCCTATAAAATTTTTTATATATTTCGAGTGAGCATACATGTATAATAGCAAGGAGAACCAAAGAATCTTACGCACATGTTACAAGAGCATACTAATGCATCAGTGTGAAAGTAGTACAACCTTACAGCACCTAACTAGGTATACTAACCATCCCAACCTCAACAAGTCATGCTCTCTATATAACACATTACAAGTAATAAAATCTAAATTAATGCACCTTAAGGATAGGGTACCACATTCCACTTTCCCCCCTTGTTAGCCGTTCTGACAAACTAATGAAAAACGTCCTAATTCTCCCCCTATTCCAAAGAGACCACATCACAACTCTCTATAATGCACATGGGCCTCACAACACATCACTTAACACATGTATTTATATTAGAAACAAATAATATAATAGCCTTCCCAAAACACCTCGGCCACAATCCACTTCACATCCCACCCATAGAAAATTAGTCCACAAACCACATCACATCCCACCCGGAGACACTTGTAAAACTGAAATTTTCCCGTAGAAAATATGTCATACATATGTTAGTATACTTCAATACATTACAGATCAAACACTGAGTAAGGATCATTAATTCATCACAACCTATAACATCTTGGATGAAGGAGTATGGAAGAGTAGTTGACTCCCCATCCATCTTCCCATCAGGATGTTTTGGAAATTCAACCTCCCCTTGATTATAGGTGTATGTGAATTATGGTGCTCAACATGGGTTGGTTGCATATAAAAATAACTATAACATAAGGATTTATATAAATATAGTATCAAAGAACATAAAATAAATTCTATGGGTTATGTCATAATGTCTCAACAACACCTCACAACCCCCAAAACTATAGCTTCACTTCAAAATTCACAACACCACTCAACAAGACACAACACACATTTCATAATCCACCTATTAATTTATCAAATCAAGAAAATTTCATGAATTTATATTTACCAAACAATTCCAAAATATGAACCCACTTAGTTTTCATTATTCATGAACCATATTAACCAAACATTTCATTATCATTTCATGAATTCATTATCCACACTTACACATTCCATTATAGTTTACCATTATCATTTAATTTCATAATATTCCTATAATGGATCACAAAAAAATGAATTCCCATAACATATTCCATTTATCAGAAACAAAACATTTAAATATATTGTAAAATATGAGTTCCCCCACATTCAATTTCATTATTAAAGGATATTATCACTTAAACCATAAATCATGGGGTAACCATTTTATTAACCACATATAAGTGACAAACCAATCTTGTTTAAAGTGATGTTAAACAATATCCCCAAAAATAATTTCTAAATACAAATATTTTTATCAAAAATAAATTCTTTCATCATGAATTATTTTAGTAAATCATTCAAGTATTTATAATCCATTAAATGATATTATATACCACATGTAAATTCTGGGATATTTTTCATTTTATAGAATGCAACATATATTTTCTTTATGTGATTATCACTTTCTCTATAGGATGATATTTCAATTATTTAAATTAGAAAAACTTGTTAAAAAATTGATAAATATACTGTATAAATGCAAAAATACTTTATATGGTTAATTTTCAACAACATGATGAATTTATATAATGTACATACAAAATTTTTTCATTCCCTATAAATTTCACAAATCATTTAATTACCTTTTTTAATGGGGGAGAAAACCATATCCATAATGAATAACATGATTAAAAAAAATACACATGATACACTAATTAGATGGACAAGGGATCCCCTACCACTATTTTCATACCTGATGAGGATGAGGAACAATTTGCACTTATGCCTACAAAATGGTATAATCGTATGATTCTCCATCTTCAAAATTTAAATATATGAAATTTTGATTGAATTATATCTATGAATTATGAGTTTATATATGCGAATAAAATACTCACCATCCTTCTAGTCTTCTATATGATTCCAATGGAACTGATGGTGCACAAACCTGAGAAGTATTGTGAGATATATGGAACAATGAATCCGTATATATAGGGTATTTATTTACACAATTTGTAATTTGGAAAATAAATTTTTTATTTAATATGCACATTTATTTATATCATTTAAATATCCAATTTTATTAAGAAAATAACCCAATTTTTTATATAATTTGGATATTTTAATTATTTCATTTATTAAAAACCTAAATATAATGCATACATTTATTATTTATAACACCACATGCCCTACCCACCTATTATTATTTTTTTCAATTTAATTATGGATCATATTTAATTTTTAAATATGATTAATCTCACATGTTTCAATACTTCCTAATCTCATTAATTTTATTTAAAATTGAAAAAAATACACTCTCTACAATCAATTTTAAATCACCATATTATACATTTTTTAATCCTTTGAAAAAAACACCTTTTTATTTTTATTTTTGTTAATATTATTTGGTGGTGTGTTGAACCCATCAAAAAGTCTGAAATGGTACTGAGCATCAGTCATGAAATGACCATCACAAAGTTTTGACCACGATACCACTACCGCTTCTTTGATCAGATAACGTATGAAGACGTTACAGTATTAATTGGCCCCGATAACAATAGTAATCATATAAAATATTATTATAATTACTATTAAAACCACATTTAACCTCTCTCTATCGTATCTATATCATCTCCAACATTTTCTCTGATTTTGTCTTCATCATTATATTCATTGAAAATAATCACATTATCTCTCAAATTCCAAAAATCCATCAACAGCGCATTTATATTGTTTATTCATTTCTTTCATTCTTTCTCTCTAACAACATCATTTTTTATCTTATTTTCTTTATTGTACATTTTTAATTTCAATTTTTTTTTGTTGTACCACTAATTTTTATAAATCTTTACACACACAAACATATATATATATACACATATAATGTCCGCATATATATATATATATTTATATATATAATGATTTCCCCATTTTTTGATAACAGAACATGATTATAAATTTAACAATATATATAGCAATATATATGCACAACAATGTGATATATAAATAATTTTATTCACATATGCAAATATATATACACACACACACATTGATAACATGTAATGTGATGTGTGACAATTCTATTAACATGCATAGTGTCTGAAAACCTCATCAATTTTTTTATTTTTTTGATTTATTTTCCAATAAATTTAGTTATTCATTTTTCTCCCATTAAAATCATAACTACTACACACCCACCAGACATTATTATCACTTTATAATATATCATTTCTCTCTATTAAATTTAATTAAAATAGTCACTTTTATAACTATTACACCACACATATTAGTATTATTAAGATTAAAAATATAATTTAATATTAAACCCATTTTTATTACCTCATATATATATATTGATAATCAATATACACATATATATGACATTCAAATATATATATATCTATATATATATATTTATATTCCAGTTCCCATAAATGTATTTTTAAACA
The DNA here is from genome assembly GCA_963277665.1 of Viscum album. Lineage (NCBI taxonomy): Eukaryota > Viridiplantae > Streptophyta > Magnoliopsida > Santalales > Viscaceae > Viscum > Viscum album. The sequence continues at coordinate 1,500,676,498 of OY728161.1, forward strand.
AATATAACACTTTTTATTGTTTTAATTATATCATAATATATACGTGGAAATGTAATATATATGACTATATACATGAAGATATATATATATACATATCTGAATATTTATATACCATATTTTGCGACACAAATAATTCAATAAACCGTTAACTACAACATGACACCTATGAAGACACATATTTACCCATAAGTATAATATTTGTAATATATCGTACATAATTGAAAATTTAAAAAACATATTTAAATAAAGAATATTGAATTTCATTCATTTAATCAAATGTATCTAAATTAAATCATTCCAAAAACATAAAAAATTAATTTAAAAACATCAAAATTAATTTTAATAAATTATTAAACCCATTATAAAGTACTTTTAAAATTTTCTAATGATCCTTAATCCTCGAAATTGCTATGAAACTCCCTATAATGACAAATTATGACTAAAACATTATCAGGACATTTACAAAATATACCTATCAATCAATTCTATTCATTGAGATTGAAAACAATACTAAAATGAATCAATGGAATTGTCGTCCAAACAACCAACATGTGAGATACCTGTCAAGTTTATCGATACATTTAGAACAAAAAAACCATTAGGGAAATGATGTTTTAAAACACACAGTATATAAAAACAATCTGCTATTGGAGATACCTATCAAACAATAATAGGACCACATAAATTGTTATGACAAACACATCAAGAAATACATATCATCTAATAATGAACAAACTGATATATTAACCTAAATTAATAATTTATTATTTTAAAAAAGTACATGGATTCAAAATCCACCCTTCATTTAAAAATAATATCACTTTTTCATATGGCAATTTACCTCTAATATTTTTAAATACCTTTAAAGAAATTTTTTAATTAATGAATCAATTCATTTTATATTAATAACTAACAATAAATTTTTTTTAAATCATGATGCTTATTTAAAATTATATTGTTTTCGAGTATAAAAATTGAATTATGAAATGAGTTGTAAAAAAATACTATTGTTTGAAAAGTACATTCTCTAAAACTTCTTTTTTCAAAATTTTACTATCAAATAAATATATATTAGCACCACAATCATGTAAACGTTTCAAATATCATTTCTCAACCAACAAAAAAACTAATATAATCATTGGAAGATATTCTAAATGCATAAAAATCAATATAACTTCTCCAAAACACTATGATATTCTCCGATTTTGGAGACACTAACTCACCCATGTTTTTTTAAAAACACCTTTTAATATAAGTCATATTGTTAGGGGTAATAGTTTCCATCATTACATTTGTTTGAGGCCGTGACTCAAATCATTAACAAAAAGTTAATTCACAAAAAATATATATTTGATAGTAGTAAAATATTCCCAAAAATTCCTCTATAAAAAAATTTATGAATGGGATGCACTCGTATCATTATTAATTTCAAGATTTCCAAAAGTACATTTTTTTCTAAACAACATTAAATGATTAACCATTTTATAGTAGGTATTTTATTCCTTAATCCTAATCACAATAAAAAACTAGTCATATAACCACAACTAAAACATGACTCTTCACTCGCACATCACTACTGTCGCACAACAGAACCACTCACCAAACTTACAATCGAACGAAAGATTTTCAGAGACAATTCACACAACCACATCAACTCAGAACATTACCGTGAACACGTAACATTCATTTTTACATAAAAATTTCTCTATATCATCCTAAACATCTCCCCAACCAAATATGACTATTTTCATCACACATAAAATACCCAACCACACAAATCAAGGAATTCCCTTTCTTATGTCGAGATATTTTCCAATATGGGAAGCACTGAATCACCCACATGGTTACAATAATAAAAAAATACAACATGTCCCAATTATGGATTAGGATTCCCCAACATTATATTCTTGATGTTATTAATCCCACATTGAACAAGGAAACACAAAAAGAACTAAAACACATAAATGTAATAGATTTAAACTTCCATAATTATTTAGTGGATGATATTACATCACCTCATTATTTATCATGGTAAATGTCCCCAAATATCACATTTTCAATGGATATATGGTTTTTTAACCATATATATGTGATTACAATTTTAATACGTGGTGATCATAACAAATAAGTCACATCAAGGGTCCCATAATCCAATAAATTCACAGCACATGTATGGTTTCCAATATAAATTATATTTTTCATGACATTTAAACACTTTTGTTCATTAATAACAATAAAACCATAAACCACACTGAACATTTCCAAAATCATTAAACAATTTTTACATATTAAGTTCTTGTGCATAATTCAAATTCCCCATAACATGTACAACATCATTTCAAAATTTTAAAAATAAAACATTCTTCCATAACATAAAATTGAAACATCACATGCTCTATTAATATATTTTATGATTCATCATGATCCGAATCAAAATTCTTTAATCATTTAACTGATAAAGAAAACATGATATATATAATGAAATATGGATGTTAGCATTCATCTTGTATATTTTAATAAAACTTATTATATGTAAAAATGCTCAAATCTCTAATAATATGATTTCTATATTTACCAAATAAATGTTTCCGACATTTGGATTGCATCCCACAACAAACTATCCATGAATTAACTAGTGAGGTAAGGTTATTTTTGAACATAATAATTCTTATGATCCACAAAATAATATCTTCAATCATTTAAACCATCTTATATCTCACCAGATAACCATAATGAATTCTTCTCGTATTCCAATATTTTAGAAATAAATGTCACAAGGATTTTGACCAAAACACATTCATGAACAAATGGTTATAAAAATAAGTCAAAAATATAATCAATCAAAATTATGGTTCTTGTTAATTAATTTCAATTATCTATAATAATGATTGTCATTCTACAATATTTTCTTTTGATAATGTAAAAATTATGTTTTAGAACTGTTTCATAGTACATGCTCATGAAAAATTGCAAATGGAAATAAATGGAATACACACTAACTCACATGGAATCTAGGATACTTGAAATATATTTTTAAAAATAATTTATTTTATCATGAATGATTGAAATCTAATTTTAGGAAATATGTTTCACAAGGGTTTTCATAATTAAATAGTTTACGACAAAAATATATTTAATAACTGGTTCCCAAACAATATTGTTCATTAGGAAAACTAGAAGGTTAGTTATATGTTTAAACAAATGAACTGAAATCCAATCATTATGATACATTCTATTAGAGGAATAGAAAAAACTTTCATAACTAAACAATGATTAAAAACAATTTAGTAAATTTTATCATTATATTAATCTTTATTTTTATTTTATAAATAATTAAAAAACAATAATAACTTTATTGCTATAAAATAATGGGAAATGTGACAGAAACATGAATAAAATATCATGATTCATTAAATTAATTTTTTCATAAAAAAACAACCAATTAAAATAAGAACATAAGTGATTATGATGCATGTTTCTCTCCTAGGTCTCCACCCTAAAATTAGTATATCAACATTGACTGTTTGTTAGGCTTAGAGTCCTTGCATCGGATTATGAGGGCCTTAAAAAACCATGTCCAAGACGGTCTTCCCTAGTCTATGTCATCAACCAACGTCACCTATAACGGTTTCCCAACCAACCAATAAAATCCTCACCCTTCCAAACTTCTAACTCTACCCAATCTCTCAACTATCACCTATTTTAAATTCTATCCCAACCCCCTCCAACCATGGATATCCCTCCTAGGATGGAAATTTTGTAATAGAGATAATGATCCTCGAGCCTTATCTCCATTAGTCCTCGTGTTAATTACTAGAACCAAGGGTGTAAAGATATCCGAATATGGGATGCGTTACCATATATAATAAAAAATATCGGGAGATAGGATGAATCAACTATAAATAAATAAATTATATATATATATATATAATAAATCCGAACCATTAAAAAATGAATGTGTAAATCAAGACTGATACAAATAGATATCTCTTACTTAAATCCCCAAAAAATAACGTCTATAGATGTGACAGAATAATAATTCCAACAGTATAATAAAATAATTTCTAGAAGGGTCCACAACGTCTTTATGTACACCTAAAAGATGTATTTATATAATTACAGTGACCATATGGGTACACTCAGTAGGAAAACCAACATCTCCCATGAACATGTGAAAAGAGAATAGAAATACACTTGTGTGAATGTAGATGAACTGATCAGTACCTAAATAGTTATACTAACCGTCCCAACCTAACCATGGAATGCTCACAAAATGACACAAACCATGTGATATAATATAATTTTACTCACATCGAGGATAGGGTACGCTATACCACATTCCTTCTGATTCTCCACTCTCTCACCCTAATAAAAAAATTCCTCATGCTCCCACCTCTTTCAAACATACCACATTAGAACCCACCCACAAACACATGTTCATCACAAAACATCACATCCTGATAGAAGACACCTGGTCCAAAAACCACATATTATCCCGGCCGCAGACACCAGGTCTACATACCACTTCACATCCCTCCCTATAGAAAGATATGCGATAAAACACATCTCATCCTTCCCATAGAGACCTGAGAAAGAAAAAATTGCTCACATAATGAGTATCATTCATAGGGTATTTTGCTTCATTCCATTATATCCCATACACTATGTAATGATCATAAATCCCTCACAAAATATCACAACTAGGATGAAATAGAAGGGAAGAGAGTGTGGCTAACCATCCATCCTCCCATCGAGATTATTTGTAAGGAAACCCTCCCCCATAAAAATGGGTTGGTTTAGACCATATTAATAAACTAGGGTCGGGTGTGTATAGAAATAACAAGAACATACAGATATATATAAACATATTACCAAATCACAAAATCCCAATCTTATAGGTTATATAAAAATTTCATCACATCACCACACAACCACTAAAACATCCACTACCATTTCATAATTCCGAACTCCACGCAACAAGACAAAATCCACATTTTACAATCCACCACATATATTATCAAATTATGTTATCTTACTAAATTATCATTTACTAACCAATTTCAAAAAAAAACCCATTCATTTTACATTTATCAACAACCATATTATCCAAACATTCTATTATCATTACGATAATTTATTACCAACTATATCACACTTCAGTAAAATTTCGAATTGTAATTTGACTTCAATATTTCAACAGAATCAATAAAAAAACACATTCCCATCACTTATGTCACATAAAAAAACAAATAATTTTTATATTTAAAAAAGGGCAGTACTACCATATTTTATTTCACTAGTTAAGGATATTCTCACACAAAAAATTAATCCGTGAAAAACCATTTCATTAACCAAAAAATAAGTGATTAACCAATTCTGTTTAAGTTGATGTCAAAAAATAACACCAATCCGAATTTCAAAATACATATCAAATTATAAAGAAATTATTTAAAAAACAATAATTTTCAATTATTAATCAAACATTTATTTTCCTTTATATTATGTTATATAACACTAGAAAAACAAGGTAACATTTTTCTTTTTGGGAAGAAAATAATTGTTTTCTGTATGTTATTATTATATTCTCTCCACATGTTAATCATTCTTAAATTAAAATTATCCAAACTGGATATAATAATGATAATTATACTCTATACGTGAAATAATACATTATATAGATAATTATAAACCAAATAAAGTATTTAGATAAAGTATATGTAACATTATTTTATTCCCAATCAATTTCACCTAATCAATTAATTAACATAGTTATGGTGATGCAAACCATCTTCCCAAATAATAAAATGAGTTCACCCCTCCACGAAGATACCGAAACAAAAGAGATGAGGTATCCCATATGTCCGTTTTTACACTGGACATGGATGAGGACCAATTTGAGAAAGGACCAGGGTAAAGTTATAATCCTCTAATTCTCAATAGTTGAAAATTTAAATATAATAAATTTATATTTAATGAGATATTGATATTATGAGTTGATGTATTCCAAAAAAACTACTCACCTACTTTCTAATCTTCATGTTGATTCCAATTGAACTATCATTGTGCAAATCTGATTTGTATTATGATAGATATTTCAAAATGAAGTTAGATATATATATGGTATTTATTTACCTGATTTGTAATTATATAAATAAATTTATTATTTAGTCACCAAATTTAATTATCTCATTTAATTTTATCAGTTTAATAATAATATGACACATTTTACTATATATTTTTTATAATTTAATTACCTCATATATTAAAAATAAAAATTTAATGATACGTTTATTATTTAAAACACCACATGCACCAAAATATTATTATTATTATTTCATTTAATTATAGATCATATTTAATTTATAAAAGAAACTTATCTCACACATTTTAAAATTTTAATTTAATTAATATTATTTTAAATTGAAAACCAAACACAATTTCTTCGATAAATTTTAATTCTCCATCTTTTATTTTTTTAATATTTACAAAAAACACTCATATTTATTGTTATTTTTGTTATTATTATTAGGATGTTTTTTTACAAAATCTACATGTCTGAATAGGTACCCAACATTGGTCATGAAATTTTTATATCCAATTCATCACCATGATACAATTTATGGTTCATTGATTGGAATCCTTATAATGATGTTACGTTATTAATTATTCCACATTACAATAATAATATTATCATTTATTAATAATAATATCATTAAATACCTACTTAAAGTCTCTCATTTCTGTCTATATCACCAACTAAATTTTATCATTTATTTTATTAATAAATATTTTAATTGAAAATATACACATTCTTTATCCAATCAAAAAATTCCACAAACTCGCATTTTTTTCTTGTATTTTTTTCATTTATTCTATAACACACTCATTAATTCCATAATCTATTTTCTTGTATGTTTTAAATTTTATTTTTTTTTTCTTTTAATAGTTTTTGTTTTGAATCATTATACATATTTAAATTATATATATATTTCATAACCTCATCTATATAAGCAATACATATATATATATATAATGTTCTACCAATTTTTTAATACAAAATTTGATTTTATATTTATCAATATATATAGAAATATGTATGCAAAAAATGTGATATATATGTAATTTCATACATACATTAATATATATATATACATACATACATACTTTCCATTTCCCTTGATGTGTTACAATTTTATTAACATGCAGAGTGTCTGAATCATCCAAAACACTATATGTGGGGTCTTTGAATTATGTATAATATTTTTTCAAATTTTCATTAACAAAAAAATTAAAAAAATATATTTTTTGTTCCTAAGAAAATTATTAATTTTTGTGTAATAACTTTTTCAATTTGATTCTTTATTCAATTTTCATGTAATGTATTAAAAATACATTCTCCCATTATATTCATGACTCCCACAAACCCACCAATAATTATTATCACATTCTAATCTATCATTTGTTTTCTCTTCTATTTAATTAAAGTGGTCTCTTTTATCATTATTACACCACACATATTGTGCATATTATGATTATTATAATGATTAAATATTCACCCCCTTTTTATTAACGTCACATATATATACATATAGATATATTTAAATTTAGAACATAATTATATATATATTAAAACACATATATATTTATATATATACATATATAATCATGAAAATTATTCATATAATATCATTATATATATGTGGAAATGGAATATATTCGTATACATACATACAGATAGACATATACATTTGATTATATTTCTATATATGTCGTATTTTTTAACACAAATAATTTTGGAAAGGTATAACATCAACATGATGCATGTAAATATATATGTTTACACAAGTGTATGATATTTTTAATATATCACATTTAATTGAAATTTTGAAAAACATATCTAAATTGAATAATATTTATTACATTTCAGTCAATTAAATATCCCTAAATTAATTCAATTTAGAAAAATTGAAATTATGTTTCCAAATATCAAAATTAATATAAATATATTATCAATCCCTTTTTAAACTACATTTAAGATTTGAAAAGATTCCCATTCTAGAAAATTTATACAAAATTCCCTAGAATGACAGAGTGAGGCTCATGAATCTTCCAGAAAATTACTATTAGAATAATAATGTTATAATTTATATCCTTCAAAATGACATTACAAAAGATCAAACATGTTTTAAATTATGTTTTTTTTCAAATAAAACATATGGTGGGATAATATTGAAAAATTAGAAAAACTGTAAAAAAATCACTAATGGGTGAGTCACCCAAATGAGTAAAAGACAATGGATCTCTAATAGATAATCACCAATATGACCCATAATTATAAATTCAATGACGTGACCCACCGACTCCTTACTCACTGACGCGAGTCACTACTACCTAACATACCAATGCTCGGCCTACCAATGTGATCCACTGAAAAATCATACCAATGAAAACAACAAATTCCACCTACTACCACGACCAAATGATGTTGAATCACTGACGACGAGCTGTCAACTTGATATAACAACACAAGCTACTAACACTGACTCACTAATGAGTCCTACCCATGGAAAACTCAATTTTGTATAACTCTTGAAATGATCTACAATTTCCTCCTACAACACCCCAAACATTGTATTTTTAGAAATTAATTGACCTGGGTGGATCCATAAATTAAATGAGATACCATTCAAACTATTCTCACCCAAGAGAATTAAAAACCAAATCCTTATGAAATAGGGGTTTGAACAACCCCCATGTATGATACCCCACAAGGATAATCCACTATGTGTTGTTCAATAGATTGAGTGAGTCCTCAACATCAAATAACATGATCTCCCACATGTACGAACCAAAAATTCTAAAATAAACCCAATATAAGCATCGTCAATCTAAACATATGAATAAAGGAATTCCTTCCACCACATCAAGAAGCTATCTTCTTTGGGCTATACTGAATCACTCACACATGTTCAATAACATCTCAATTAATTCCTCTTGATTAAGAATCTGGTATACCCCTTTTCAAAAGTTAGTAAATTATCATCATTTATAGAACATGGAAACAAATTATCTTATAAAAAAGTTTCTACCCATAAATCATTAAAAAAACATAGAAGAAAAACTCAAATAAAACACTAAGTACTTGGAATGAATTTGTACATCTCTCTCCCATGTACTCTCCAGTATTACAACATGCCTCGAAAATATGAAAACCAAAGGAATGATTTTTCCAGGTAAAAAATTCACTCGATGTCCCTATACATAAGCTGGCCATGCCGGGAAAGTAGTGTTATCATCAATATCCAACTCCCCTTGTCAATGACATGATATTCATCATGAAGACTCTGATGATGTTGGGAGACATGAATGAAATTGTGGATCTTCTACAACTATGGTTGAAATTCTAATTGGTATGCCACCTTGTCAACACATCCCAACATCTCAAAGTGTCCGATGAACCTGGGAGAAGTCTTTCTCACTCAGCCAAAACTTCACTGCCAAATGTTAGGGGAAACCATCGAAAACATGTGTCCTCTTTATCGAACTCTGTGGGCCTCCTCTTGTGATCGGCATATGACATCTACCCATCATAAGCTGCCTTCATCCTCTCATGGACAAGCTGCACCTTCCTGGTAGTATTTTGCACCACATTTAGACCAAGTACAGTTTATTCCCAAACATCTATCTAGCATAAATTCGAACAAAACCATATCTCTTACAAGTCTCCAAATGTTTCCATACAAATATAAGAATGATAGGTATTATTGTATGAAAAAATATAATAAGGGAAAGGGTCACACCCAAGGCCCAATAATGTCTATGAATTATACATGTAGAAATTCCTCCAATGTTTGATTGGTCCTCTCTAGTTTCCCATGTGTCTGAGGGTTTAATGAAGTGTTGAGTCATAAAAAAGTTTCAAAAGCATAATGAAATATCCAACAGACTCTATAAGTTAGACATGAATCTCTATATTAGATAATTGATCTTGGAACCCCAGTCATCCACATCACCTCATCTATATACCTTATATCTAAGGCAACCACTGCACTCCACTTCTTAATCTCAATGAAGTCGGCTGATTTTGTTAGCTGACCCTCAAATACATAGACAACATCATAGACTCCTTGATCTCGGGGTAACCATGTGATTAAATCCATCAGAAATTCATTCCACATCCACTCGTGTAAATATTGGTGGTGTAACATACTACCCTGAACATGGTGCTTAACCATAACATGCTGCCCCACTAGGAATGTTGCCACATACTCTACAAATTCTCACTTCATCCCATGCCACCAAAACATATCATTTAGGACTTGGAAAATCTAGAAAAATATAGGGTAAAAAGCCAAGGGTGGGCTATTAAACTCAATGAGAATCCCCTCATGCATTGTCACTATGAATAATTGCATTCCATGGAATAACATCCAATTCTATCCATACTATGGCAACCCCTCCAGCATATCACATTGGTCAACGTGATCACACATAACATATACATCTGAGTATCCCCACTAAAACCTCTCCACATACTGCCTTATATATGAATGCATGGTCATATGAAATATACATCCTCTACCACCATATATCCTTGCATCCATATACAAGGTAACAAACTCCTCTACAACCTTCTATTTTCGAATGATTTCCAAAAAACCTCTTTCTACATCTTTATTCTCAATTCATTATCCAGAACATTCCACTTTCTTATGGTTCAAGAGATCAAAAAATCATAATCCTGGAGAAACAACATCAACCTTTGATAAAGCATGTTTAGGTATCTATGGGAAAGGATATACCTCATGTTCTTGTTATCTATGAAGATCATAAACCATTATTTAATGTGGTAATGAAGATAGAAAATAGTACAAAAACAAAAATGGATTTATCTAGATCATGGATGGAATAATTTTGTTCAAGGGGATGTATCATTTTAGAATCATAAGAGATCCATCTTCATTATTACATCAACTCACATTTCATTCCTGGATGGGAAGAATCACAAAACACCTCGAATATCTCACCCTCCACTGGATACTGGAGCACTAGAGAGCTAACCACCCTCCATTTAAAAGAACAGAATTCTCCCTGGCAATGTCCTCTCCACACAGAATCTAGGACATCTCATTTCAGAGTGATCAATGGATCTATAAATCGAGACAAAAAAGTAAAATCTTGAGTAAAAACATTCTAGACTTAGAAAACATCAATCCTATACCACATTCATAGGTGTTTCCCAAGAACCAACTACCTCATACTTCAATGGGTCCACTATTACACCCTCCTGAGACACCATTCATTCATGAACCTCCTTTTTCAATATATGTTAAGGGATGAAAATTTATCATTAACTCTCTTCTTCAAGATGAAAAATAGATAATGTCCCTCGAGTCCCACCTCCAGTGTTCCCTAGGGTGATGACCAGCACCAAGGGTATACACATATCACAAGATAGGAGGCATTACCCTTTTTATGGTAACCCATATCAAGATATAGGATGTATCATCTTCCGAAAAAACCAAGAAATATATATAAAAGAATCCAAAAATCTACACCACATGCATGTTTAATGATAAACTGTTTTAAATACAATGAAAAATTGTTATGCAAATATCAAACTAACAAAGATAAGTTGTGACCAAAAAACTATCCCAATGCCCGAGCTAGTAGGATCCAGAATGTTCCATGTAGTCACCTGGAAACATGAAAAAAATTTATAAATGATGTGTGCGTAAATGTGTACTCAATAGAAAAAATTGAGGTCACTCATGCAAAAGTGGGAGAGGCATTATAATTCCCCTGTGAGAAAAAAACAAAAACTCAAAAGAACATTATATGGTATACTAACCAACCCTACCTTACTAAGGAATGCACACCAATAACTAAATTCATGTAGAAAAATGTAGTAATCACAACAGTAATATGGTACCACCACCCCTTACCAATGGATAACTAGTCATTCGTAATGGAGAACATCATGATGCTACCAAATTCTTCCACATGCATCTCGAGCCCACTTGTGCTTCATACCACAACCCTTATACAATCACACGGGAAATAACAACACATCTCATCTAGAAGACACATGGGAATGCACAACAAATCTTATGGTTATGACACCTAGTAAATCACAAAATTTCACATCCTGGATGAAACTAGAAAACCACTCATTTCCCTCAAACTCCTGATCCTCACAACTGCACCGCAACCTTCTTGAAGAGTCTATGGATAACAATGCATATAATAGGGGGCATGGAAGATCAAATAAACAACCATCCATCCAAAAATCAGGATATTGAAAAATACAACCTCTCCTATGAAATGGGGATGTTTGGAACGTAGTGCTCAACACGGGCGGGGTGTGTATAGATATCACAAGGAACAACAATTATTTATGTATTGTTATAAAAAAATCACCCCAACCTATCTGTTTCTAAAAATGTAACCACGTAAAAAAAATTACTCTTTCTACCAACTCTAATGCATGACAACATCCATCCACAAAATTAATTCATAACCCCTGCAAACTAATTTAACCAATTATCATTATTTATTTAATCATTCAATTTTTTTCATTCCATCCATAATCGAGAAACTACCAAACACTGCAAATGTAATAAGGGGGATGTAATCATACTGACCACTGCCAAATCCATTCAAAGAAATAAGGAATAGGATAAATGAATCCATTTTAATAGCCATTCTTAATATATATATCCCTAGAAATCTCTAGGAGATACACCCACGAATGGTAACAACATATTTCTTCAAAATTATTCCTCCCAAACCATATTTGTAGGCCCACTGCATGAAAACAAAACATTAAACAATAAAAATAAAAAGCACCCAATTTAGAGTACCACAACACAAACATACCCTACCAAATAACAAAAACACAACTAAGTTGTAGGCCATATATTCAAAATGATAATTTATTACCCAGTAATAAAAACTCCAATATCATATTCCATTACACCACCTATACCTCCCCATACACAATCCCCAATACAACTATTACCAAAGTTGAACATAACCATACAAAACATGCTACCACCCCTATCAAACAATGTTGGTTTATATTTGACAAAATATATTCCTTAATTCCACTTTCGAATTATTTGGATCATCACAACACACTTTTAATTTAGGGGAATCTATTTTCATTCACAGGTATACGTGATTAACTATACTTTCATATTTTCATCCATTCAATAGGGGATCCACCAAATGTATAAGGCATCACCCATGCACAAGGAAGGAACACAAAATACCATGGTTCTCAGATGCATACAACCCACACAATTCACAATATTGTTAAATAAAAACAGAAAAAATAATAAACAAGAAAATAATATTTCCAGCCCCACATTTATTTATAAGGTAGCCAAACCCATTATCATCACATGTGTGTTCATATTCATAACACACATACATAAAATTTTGATTTAACCATATTATAAATGGGATATGATTTTACCCACTCCACATGATGCACAATTAAAATAGAGATGAATGAATTTGTACATAAAAAAAAGATGATCAAAAACTCCTCATTTCTCGAAAAACTGACATAGTGTGAGAGCATCATGAATGAATCCTAGGGAAAACTAAATCTGAAAGAGAAAACACAACACATGACTCTATAGAGAATAAAATAATAGGGTTAACCAAATGAAAAATTGAAACACATAAGGATGAGAACTCTTCAGCTTAGAAGAGCCTGATCATATGCCTATAAAGGAAATGATTTCAACAAAAATTAAATTCAGATAATGATCCAGATTATGTTGATTGACTATTTCGATGTCCCAATAGCATCAGAGTATTAAATATTTAATTAATATCTTATTTAACTCATTTAAAAATTTTCAAAAAAGTTTTAAACACTCTTTATGTCAAATATAATGTAGGAGGGGTGGAACTTGAAAAAATTGGAAAACCAAGAAATGACTCACTGATGGGTTAGTCTCTAATGAAAATCACTAATTGTGATTTGTTGATAATAAGTTACTTAAATGAACCACCAACTACAAGTCATCGACATGACCCTCCAATAACCAACTCACCGATGTGAGTCACAATTTCCCAACTTATCGATGTGAGAAACTGATACCACCTAATGATACTAGCTTCTAGTTCCACCTACCGATGTGACCAACCAATGCCACGTCACCAATGTTGATTCAACGACACTAAGATACTGACTCAAGATATCGATAACAAATACCGATGCGAGCTACTAATACCACCTACAGAAACAACATACCTATGTGGAGTCACTTATGTGATGTACCGATTGAAAAAGTGGAATTTCGGATAACTCTTGAAATGAGATATTATTGCCTCCCATAACACAACAAAAAATAGATTTTATCAATTAAATATAAAACATTTGTCTGGGCTATTATAATAATGGCCACTGTAATTGAACCAATGATTAAGGAAATGAAATTCTAAGATCAATATTTAAGTGTACTCACACCATATAAATGTGGATTCATAGAAAATGATTAATGTATAAAAAAATGAAATCATAAGACATATACATGGATCTATTCTTCAATAACATAATATTTTTGTCTAGGATAATTACCAATACATCAATGTTGTCTTTGTTCAATAACCATGAGAAGTTATATCACCTGAGATGGAAACACTACATAATGAATTAGAGGGTATATAATTTTGATTCCATCAATAACATAACTAATATCAAAAATATTTTTTCAAATCAGTTTCAAAATTCAAATCATAAAACTATATGACAAAGAATTTTTATACACTTTTATTTTACATCCATAAAGAGTATTTCATGGTTTCATCAATAAATATCACATGAAAATCTGATGGAAAATTAAATGGTATCAAATGAAATCATTACGTATCCATTCTAAAATAAAATAAAAAATATGGCCATACATATTGAATTTATAATTTACATGAAATGAATATATATTTTAAAAAATAATTTCACTAAAAATATTTTTTTATAGAATATCGATAAAAAATAATAAATCATGTAATGAATGGTTGTTATTTTATAGAGTAATGAAAATAGATTTAATTAAATCATTTATAGATGGACAATTAGTGAATATAGTGGTATTTAATGAACCTTTAATAGATGTGAAACAAATATATATAGGTCTTCTAGATAATGAATGTGGATGGAATCATTTTATAAATACACTTGATCAATAATATAACAAATATTAAGAACATCATATAAATAATAACTATAATATCATTGAAAATATTTATTTCCACAATCCATTAGACTAATTGTGTAACAAATATTAAATTAAAACATTTTATTAATATTTTCCATTATAAAAAAGAAAACTTTTGAGAGGAATTATTACGTAAATTACAAAGGAAGTGGAATAATACATTCACCAAGAAAATTGTTAATAATAATCCATTCTACAAAAAAAATTAATGGAAAATCTTATAATAATATTATTTCAAATAGTGAAAAAAATCTAGAGTTTTTTAAAAAAGATTAAAATAATCATTTTTGAAGCCATTTTCAATCATTTTTATCATTTAATTAATTCAAAACCATTCATAATAAAAAAATCCGAGTGGGAAATGATTAAAACCTCTATAAATGTTTTATAAAAACATCAAAAAAAATTATAAAAAAATTATATATTTATTCAATAAACACATAATGTTCACTTTATATGAAATATATATTTTTTATATCACACTATACATATGAGAAGTATTTAGATGGAATAAAACATACATTGGATATTATTATTGATATTATTATCCAACTCATGAACATATTTGATGATGTATTTCATTAAAATGAATGTTACTAATTAATTTAAGTAATATTCATAAAAATTTAAATAATCCATTTGAAATTGTTGTTTTTTATAAAATAGGCATGGAATGTAAAAATAGAGACATAAATTTCTGACTCATGGGGAAAATAACATTTGTCAAGTAAACTACTACGATTTATAAAATATTATTTACAGAAGTAAATTACTAGATAATATTAAAAATTTCTAAATTACCATGATTAAATTATATTTCATGATAAAAAATCAATTAGGAAACATAAGCACTAAAAATATTTATACCGATGAATAAACAAATCATGTCTAAATAAAAGCATTTTGTGATAAAAATGCCATTAAATTATGTATGAATGAGATCTGAACATGTGAATATATTCCCATATAATTTTATTGTGTTCTTTATAACCCATTATTCGACACTTGTTTACCAAAAATTTGATATATATATTATATTTATATTCAAAATAAGTTCATTTTATCATTTTTTAGGACTCTTATGTTACAGGAGGTGGTTTGTCATATTTTTATGTGATTATAATTACTTGTTCGCCATGATAATTTTTTTCTAAAAAATTCAAAAATCTAGAAGAATATAAATATAGTTTCAAATATATATTTATCAATAAAAAACATTAAATGCATATATTATTGTAGATAATGAAAAAAAATACATCATCAGCATGGATGTTGTAACCTATACTTAATCTTGGAAAATAGTTTCCTCATCAAGAAAAATGTTGAGAGGTAGGGAAAACATTTAATATCATATAACTTATAATTATAGCATGATTAATGTATTTATTTATAATATAAAATCTCAATTCCAGAAATGATTATTTTTTGATAAAAAAGATAAAAATTTTCATTTTGAAGGTTGTATATTGTACACATTCACTATCATTGATTTTATTTTTTTCAATTTTAGATGGAAGGAAATAAATGATATTTCTAATATATTTACACTAAATTAAATACAAAAATTTTATTATTAATATATATTTATATTATGGTTTTATTTGTTAAATTAAAAAATTAATAATTAAAGGATATGAGTGACATGATTCCAATATTGAGATTTTGACCATATTATTGATGAATGTATTTGATGTGGGGGAATTGGAATATTTTTTCAAACTAGGGTATTTATTACATTGAAATATATTTCCATGGAGGAGTTATTTTAAGGTTTTAAATGATTTTGGAAATATTTGTTTTGCATTAAAGGGGTTGAAACGATCCCCCTTTTAAATGCTAAGAATGTATTTTTATTTTTTATATTTCCCACAATATTTTTTATATAATTATACACCATATATTAGTTATTAGACAATTAGTATTATTAATTAAATATTACACTTGATAATTACTTTATTACTAAAACAAGAAGTAGAAATTTAATAAACAAACATTTACACATTGATTATGAATTTATATCTATATTATAAAATAGGATTTCCATCTTCATAAAAATAAAATATTAAAATATTCATAAAATAATTCGTATTTTAAAAAATTATATTTATATATAAAATTACTTTTATAGTGATATGAACATTAATTATATTAATTTATTTATTATAAAAATTATAAAATTTAGGTGGATTTGAAATTATGTGTAAATTAATTTTCATAAAGAAAATGTGTAAATAAAATATACATTCTTCATATTTTTTTAGAAAAAATTAATAAAATTTTCTATATCTCCAAAAAATATATAAAATAAAATTTATAATGTAAAAATTATTTTCTTTATGATTTCATTAATATGACCTTAAAATATTTATTTTACTTATTTTAATATAATATATATTTTTATTTAGTCTTCCATTATATTCTGATAGTATGATAAATTTCATTTATTTGGAAATTTTAATTATTATAAATTAATTTCTGATAAAAATTTATTTTACAGAATCATGAGAAAAATAAATATAATGAAATATTTATAGTGAATATTTAAAGAAGAATTGGAAATTTATAAAAATTAATTTCAAATATTTCAGGTCATATATTTACAAATATAATATATAATATATTGAATATGTGTTTTATTGAAAATAACATTTGGTATATGAATTCATATTAATTATTCACAATCTAATGATAAAAACTACTAATAGTTAACCACAAGAGTGTTAATTATAAAATTATTAATTATTTCATATTAATATGATTATTTGGTTTGGGGATTTATATGACACATGTAATGAAACATAATATGTATTTTAAAGGATCTATAATCTCAGGCCATTACTATATACCACAATTAAATAAAATGTATCATTGATTGTTTATGTACAACACAATCATAATTTTATTAGAGTGTAATTTAACATATTTAATATATAATGATATATATAAACTAATATGAATTATAAAATAATATATTAGAAAGTTCAACATAATTATCACACCTCAAAAGAAATTCATTTTCTATTCCTTAATCCTATATTATCCAGATTCTACCATCCCAAAAAATACATTTCTATATAGTGTGATAAAAATATCAAATAAAATATTCTAAAAAAAATGAGTTCTATTTTTTATTTGAAAATGGTGTTTGAAAAACGTTATTTAAATAGGAAACATGAAAATTCATAAACGTCTCACCAAAATGTGATAATTTTTACAAAATATATAATTGATTATGACCAATAAAATTGATATTGATACTATATACCATAAATTTTTTAAAAAGTAAATTTTTTATTAACTAAACATAATAGACGTACTAACACTAAAACTAAACCATATTCTAAAAAAATATATTCCATATTTATCTACAAAAACATATAATTTCCATAAAATAATTTTTAAGGGTTTTTGATACAATTTAATATATGATTTCAATTCATTACTGAAAAATTATTAATGAAATATCCATTGATAATTAACATAATATTGAAAAACATTTAAAATATAAAAATATTTCATATATACATAACAAACAAATAATTAAAATTGATAATATCATATAGAAGTTTTTTCTATAAGGATATAAATTTATTATCCATAGGTAAAACATATTGTTAAAAATATTAATTATAACATATGTAAAATATGTTTTCAATATTTTTGTATGCTCTATTATTCATTTATATTAAGTAGTTGTTGTTTGAAATGTACTATTATGGGGTTCATAATCTTGATAATATTTCATCAAAATAAAAAATGGAAATAATAATCATAATTTACTATATATTATGAATATGAATGTTCAATTCTAAAACTGAATCTCTAATGAAAAATTCATCTAAAAATATTAAACATTAATATCAACTCAGTCAAACCTTCTAAATTTAAAAATTCTAATTGTTCTACCAAGGTAACATTATGTCTTTCTCTCTCATACACATTAAGATAAAACCTTATATTATTTAGGTAAAAATTTCAAATATTAATTTATAAAGGGAGTTTGATTTACCAAGGATGATCCTGAATTAGTGTCAAATAATTTTCATGGTAATGGAATATGAACCATATACTAGCAATGATTGATGTGGCATAGCTAACCGAGAAGTTTCAATAATATAACCCATATATTTATCATTTCAAAAACCCTAAAATGTTTTGTATACAAATGGGTTTATACTTCAATAAAAACCTTATATTCTCTACTATAATAAGACTTCATATCTTATCATATACATAGTCTTATCATTAGGTTTTTAAGTATTTATCATTAATCCCACTATTTATAAATCCATATAATTTGTTATAATAATAAAAATATTTACCCAATCCTTAAAAAAATATTATTTCATAACATTAAAAAAATAAATAAAATCCATTGATCTTGGGTAGAATAACATTATCTAATTAGACACCTAAATATGCCAAGTTAATGAATTACATCATTATATTCATTTAATATCATTAATGTTCTCATTACATATATATTAAATTATATTACATAATAGGAAATGAGATATAAATATATATGGAAATTGGTTATCTACATGTACCATTATGGGAATAGACATGAAAATGGGTTATAACATGAGAGGCATACCATAATATATAAAATATAATTACCATATTCAAGAAATTGAGTTATAAATCATTGATAATGTATGGGAAAAAAGAAAAGATGATCATATCATAATGGAAAGAATACAAATTAAATGTGTAAACTATATTAAAAATTATACTATATGTGGATAAAAATTATTATTTCCTTGTTAACAAAACATTGTTGTCTAGAAAAACTACCCAAACACCACTATTTGAATGTATCAATTTCGAAACACCTTGAAATTTCATGTGATAGAAATATTACACTATTATTTATAGGTATATATAATTATATAAACTCACAAACACACACTACATAATGAAAATCAAACATATTTTTTCCAATAGAATTCAATCCACAAAAATAAAAATCCATTGTCAATACTGTTAAAAGAAAATAGGGTAATTAAGGGTAAAAATGATATTAATGTTACCTTAACACATGTCCTAATTCTACTGGACAAGTCTATTTCGACCAAAAACAACGTTAGAAATAAAATATTATAATTTAGGCCCACTTGGATTAGATTAGGACATTTAATATTATTTCATTCAAAGAAGAGTAAAAAGAGTTAAAATCAATGTTTAATTACTAAAATATTTTTAATATAGGGTAATACATAAGATAAATTAGATTTCAAATATTAATTAGAAAGATAAAAATATTTCCTACATAATGGTATTGTATTTATAATTTTTAGACATTAAATATTTTAATTTATTAATGACATAATAGTGATGAAGTAATTACCTAATTAATGAAATAATAAAATAATTGATATTATAAAAATCAATATAAATGTAATTTCATATTTTTTATGAATTAGCCTAATTTTATTGGTTAATATGACATATTAGTATTGATTATACTAATTTTTTTCGAAGTAATAATTCTGTTATGAAATTATCAAAAACAAAATACCCAATAGTGTCAAAATTGACATAAAAGAGTATTTTTAAAACAATTATTAAATTATAATTTGCTATTCTATTCCTAAAAATCTATAGTTCGGCCAAAGGGAATATAAAATGATAGTTGTCTCATTAATGGACCACTTGGGGGTCGCTTAGAGGTATATAGTTTGTTTATTAACTATATAATATAAAAATACAAAGAGACATCGTAAATGTCAATCCATTTAACTATGAGTTAAATATATATTATATGGTTAATATAGTGACCGAAACCAATCTATAATATATTGGATAAAATTATTTCAATCCATACCCACATTAAACATAATATAATCCACTTTGGGTCCATTATAAACTAAATATGAATTTATTATAAAATAATATTTCTATCTTTTCCAAAGGTTCCCCTCACCCCTTTTATAAAAGGGATCTCCACCTTCTCTACAATTCAAAATATCAAAGTCTTTTGGCTCAGCCAACCCCTTCAAAAATATTCTCCCAACTTCCCTCACTTCAACCTAGAGGCCTTAGTTTGATCAGAATGCAAACATATGGAGCATGTTTGATCAAATTAAAAGAAACAACCCGAAAAAGATGTAATGTTTTCACCGCCCTCTTTCATGTTCCTTTCTTCTTCAGCTTCTTATTTCTTTGTTATTTCAATTATAAAATAATAACTCCATTATATCCTATATTTTGTGATGTTATTATAAATATGGTACAACCATATTCACTATTCTATCCATCCCTTTAATGACATGTCACTATACGTGCGTACGTACAATATACCGTCTCCACGTCGTGGTGTAATTTTTATTCAATACATTATTATTTGGATGGGTGTAAAAATGATGTGTAATTAATGTAAATAATAAATATAACATGATAGTTATTCTGTATATATGATACACCACCCAATTGTAACTATTTTAATATCAAAATAATGATATTGTCGCACGTGCTTACGTACCGACTACCGTCTCCACGAACATGAAGAGATTCATTCCCCATCGTATCTATTCAAGAATAATTTTAATTTGATGGTAAAAAATAATTTTAAAAGACATAATATCATTATGGATATGAATAAGTTACAACGTGTCCATAACAAACATGTCTTACGTAACAACGAATATAAAGGAAAGCGAATCGATTAACCCCCTAAACAACGATAATACAAAAATATTACTAACAAATAAACGTTAAAATATAATATATGATATCATATTAATGTATATTATTCTTGAATAATTTAAAAAAAATTATTTAACCATTATTCAGGAGGTTAACATACCCTCATGTAAGGTAATGTATAAGTTAAGGGTTTATTTCATAGTCTATTTATTATCCGAGGTTGTTTATATGTAATTACATATTGGGACATCTTTATCATCCACATCCATGTTTCATGAAAATGAATTTCTAAAGATTCTTAATATTTTATAGAATATGGATTAAAGTCATTTATACCCTTGTTTGACTTTTTATAAGAAGTTTATAAATAAATCTTTCCATTGTTTTCTAAATAAGGTCCTTTTTAAACTTTTCGACAGAATTAAGGTAAGAATGTTTTTTTAACTTATACACTGGGTGCGGCTATTCTATGTTGTTATAAAATCATCGAAGCTTACCTTACAAGATTATAAGAATATTTTGAAAGTAAATGTTTTATTTTATAATAATGTGACTTTTAAATGATTTAAAAAAGATATTTACCTTAAATAGTTTTGATTTTATCTTTGTCAACATCCATTGATGGATTTTATGCTTATTTGAAGTTGAATTATTATGATACAAAACATACATTTAGTATTGTAGGTTTTGTGATATTTTTGACTGTGGATGTGTTATTTTTATACCATTCATGTTTTATGGAGAATGTATTGACATTTCGTATGATAGTTTTAATACGATTGTTTATGTTATTTTTAAACCTATTAATATAAGGAATGCATTAGACTTAATAAGTGATGGGTGGAGACCGATATAGCTCCTAGATGCATCAGTAGGTCTCATGAGACAAACTAGTGTCTTGGAACAAGGCCTTGGAAAAATCTAATTTGTAGTCATGGCACAAGGCTTTGACTATGTGGTTATGATCGTCTGGCATTATGCATTCCATCATTATGAATGTGGCTATTGATATTTCATGTGATTATTCGACTAGTAGAATATCCAAGTGAATAATCAAATGGCATCATTTCATTTTAGCTTTTCCACATTATGCTGATATTTAAGTTTAAAATCCTTTTGTTTTAGTTATACATTACCTTAAATGATTATGTTTATTTATGAATGTCTTTTCTATATTGTTATACTTACTGAGAATATGATCTCACCCCTTTCAATGTTTTAATTTTTCCTAGGATGTGAAGAAGTATTTTATGAATGACCTATAGGGATAGTATTAGTGGATATGAAGACAAGATGTTGTTGTAGTTTTTTTATTTATTATGTAATGAAAAACTTTTGAATATATCTAGTGATTCCAAGTCTACTAAATTAATCGGTCTATTGGGACTTGATCTTTTGTGATCATGCCAATGTTATGTAATAATGCATCAACTCTGGGTAACTGGGGTTGGGGCGTTACAGTTGGTATCAGAGGAGGATTAGTACAAACCTGGGAAGATAGATTTAGATAAATTATGATTAGGGAACATAGTCCTAAGAAATACATTGAGGATTAGTATAGAAGAACTTCCTAGAATTTTGGTATTGTATAGATTTTCGGAGTTTTCTAAGAAATACATCCCTCTCTGGATACAAGCAAGTAGAGGCAGCTCTAGCATAGATGTATCTAGGTGTAAACCCGAAAACACCTCTTTGAGCTAGACTCGAACGGGATCTAGTGCAGGAAAACGGGCCTTGCTGCACTTCTGATTTTGACACACACATGTGATTTTCTTAGGATAATTATCATTTTCATTACAAACCATTATGAAGGGTTTACTAGTATATACTTCCTCAAAGAATACATTTTTATGATTATTAATTATATCCATAAATTTTTTAATTTATGTTAGGTGTTTTTAATGTTTGGGATTAGGTATTGCTATTCCTAATCTAATATACTTTATTCCATTGATTAGAAATTTCACCAAGTATAAGGAATGAGAACTCCAACAATACACATGATCCAAAGAGAAATAAGAATCATATCTTTGATGGTCTTAATCCAAAATTTAGAAGGGAAATAGTCTCCCATGTATTATCATCATATGATGAAATTGTATCATGTGTATATATGATAAGTAAAGTGTTCTCAGAGTCCTCTAGATTAGAAGAGAGGCTAGAGAAGAAAATGATGGTAGAGAGAAGGACAGATAAAGGGAAGAAAAAAGCTACCGATGTTCAGTGCTACAATTGCAAGAAGATGTGACATTATGCAAATGAATGTGCTAAGCGTCAGGGAAACATACCTCAGAAAAGGCCAAGGGATAATGGTCAAGTTTATGTTATCAATAATGCTGAGGTGGAAGCTCCGAAAGACATGGTGGTAGGTAATTTAATGGTTTCCCAAGTTTATCCAACGCTTTATCTGATTCTGGATCATCACATTTTTTTATATCTTTCCAGTTTTCTAAGTAAATTAGATATTTATAATTTGATTTAACAATGGCGGTGTGAGTTAAAACTCCTATGGGAAGTATCATTGCTATAAAGTAATGTGAATCAGTTCCAATTAGACCATATAAATGTTCTTTATATGCTGATCCTATCGTCATAACTATGATTGAGTTTGATATAATCCTTAGTATGGATTGTCGTTTGGACTTTGATTCCAAGATTTATTGTACGAGGAATGAGGTTACAATTTTTGATGATGATGATAAAGAAATCCTTATCTTTTGAGTAGAATCATCACCCCTTGATTCTTATCCATATCCACCCCCAGAAGCTCAACTAAACTCAATTATCAACGAGGAAGATAATGAAATAACTATGGGTGATAAAAGGAATGTTTAGATAGAGGATGTACATATTATGAGAGAATATGTTGACGTGGTTCCAGAATATTTACCTGGACATCCTCCAGAATGAGAAATTGAGATTTCCATTGATTTAATTCTTGAATCAAATCCCATATCAAAGACCCTGTATATAATAGACATCGTGGAATTAGTGGAAGAAAAGAAACAACTAGAGGAGTTGATTAATAAGTGATTTATTCAACCTAGTGTTTCTCCATGGGGATCCCTTGTCCTCTTTGTTAAGAATAATGATGGATCTATGAGGTTATGTATCTAATACATGGAGATAAATGAAATAATAATAAAGAACAAGTATCCCCTACCTTGCATTGATAATTTATTTTCCAACTAAATGTTGCTCAAAACTTTTCCATGATTGACCATTGATCTCAATATCATTAGTTGTGTGTGAAGAATAAGTCATTCTGAAGACAGTATTTCAAACTAGGTACAGGCATTTTGATTTTACAGTAATGCCTTTGGTGCTGACTAATGTACCCTCGGTTTTCATGGATCTAATAACAGAATTTTCAAGGAATATCTTGATGACTTTTAGTGGTATTTATTTATGATATCTTGGTATACTCCAAAAGCTACGAAGATCATGAAAATCACTTTCTCATTATATTGAAGCCTCTGAGAATACATAAATTATATGAGAAGTTTATAAAGAGTTAATTCTTGCATAAAGAGATTTCTTTTCATGGAAATATTTTCTCTTAGGATGGAATCTATATTGATCCTTCTAAGTCAAGATCAATCCAATAATGGCCATCAATGATGAGTATAACTGAGGTATGCATTTTTAATGGTTTAGCAGGTTATTATTGACGTTTTGTCCAGAATTTTGCATGGTTGGCTAACCCACTAATAAATCTCACATTTAAAGGGGTTAAATTTGACTGGACAAAAGATTGTGAAGAATTTTTCGAAGAACTGAAAAAATATTAGTCAATTCTCCTATATAGACTCTACCATAGAGGAATGATGGGATTTTTATTTATAGTGATCTTCAAAGAAAGGACTTGGTTGTGTCCTTATGAATAATGATAGAGTTACTGCCTATGCATCACGACAGCTGAAAATTCATGACCAAAACTTTAATACTCATGATCTTGAGTTTTCTACTGTAATCGTTTCTTTGATGATTTGGAGACATTATCTCTGCAGTGAAAAATGTGATATTTATACTGATTAAAAGAGTTTGAAGTATATTTTTCTCATATAAAGAACTCAACATGAGGAAAAAAAGTTGGCTTGAACTACTCAAGGATTATGATTTCATAATAAACTACCACCCGGGGAAGGGAAATAAAGTGGAAGATGCCTTGAGTAGAATAGGTCATGGAGTTTTGAAAAAAATGATAGTTGATAGGGATCCGATTTTCAAGGATCTAGTAAAGATGGATACATGAATCACCATGGAAAATGAAACATCAATACATTTTCAAATGGCTATCAAACCATCTTTACTAAAAATGATAAACTGTTCTTAGACCGATGATGAAGAGTTTCAAAATAATATTAAAGCTATAAATTATGGGAGATTGAGTGAAATTGTGTATGAAGATTAAATTTTTAAATTTTGGAAGAGACTTTGTGCTCCCGATATACCTGATATATAAAGGGAATTGTTGGATGATGCTCATAGTTATAATTTCTCTGTACACTCTGGGAGCACCAAAATGTATAGATATTTGAAGGAACATTTATGATGGGACAACATGAAGAGGGACATTGCTGATTTTGTGTCAAGATTTATGGTTTTTCAACAATTGAATTTAGGAAGGCAATAGCCTGGTGGAGTATTGAAACCTTATCCCATACATGAGTTTAAATGGGATAATATCATGATGGATTTTTTTATGGGACTACTAAAGACTCCTAGAAGTAACGATGGAATATGGGTCATTGTCGATCGTCTTTCCAAGTCAGCACATTTTCATGCTATAAGAGATGATATATAACTTGAACGTCTGGCAAGACTATATGTTAATGAAGTTTTTAGGCTTCATGGATTACCCCTATCAATTGTTTCGGATTGTGATCCCCATTTTACATCATGATTCTGGAAATGTCTTCAGAATGCCCTGGATACTGAACTTCATTTGAGCACTGCCTACCACCCTCAATCTGATGGAAAATCAGAAGGGACTATTAAAGCTTAAGAAGACATGTTGAGATCTTTCTCACATGATATTCAGGGCATGTGGGATAAATATTTACCTATGGTATAATTTTCCTATAAAAATAGATTCCATTTGAGTATTCAGTGGAACCATATGAAGCGTTACATAGAAAGAGATGTTGCACACCAACCACTTGGGAAGATTTCGGTGAATGAAAACTCTTAGGCCCAGAACTGGTGGAGGAAACTATGGAAAAGGTGAAGATAATCCAAAACCACATCAAAGAATCTCAAAGTAGGCATAAGATCTATGCCAATAACTGAAGGAAGGATTTGGAATTTCAGGTAGGAGATCATGTTTTCAGGAAGGTATCTCCGTGGAAGGGAGTTATACATTTCGGTAAGAAGGAAAAATTGATACCCATGTACATCGGACTATATGAAATTCTAGAATGAGTTGGGGATGTAACTTACCATTTTTAAATGGTGCCAAGTCTCTCCAAAGTTCATGATGTGTTCACGTATCAATGTTGATAAAATAATAGCATGACCCAACGCATGTACTCACCTATGAGGAATTAGAACAGGAACCTGATCTGTCTTATTGCAAATATCCTTTCAGGATTCTTGATAAGAGAGAACAAGTGGAAAGAAACCAGATGACTCGTCTGGTAAAAGTTATATGGAGAAACCATAAAATGGAAGAGGTAATGTAGGAACCCGAGGAACTTATGATGAAGAATCACCCGAGTCTTATCATGCGGTAGTATTCTTGTAATTTTCAGGAAGAAATTATTTTATGGAGGGGAGAATGTAACACCCCAAGCTTCCACGGTACGTTTCACTTTGAATAATATAGTAGCATGTGTTGTACGCAACTTTGAGTTCTAAAACACACCACAACTAATAAAACTAGCCGTTATGAATTGTAATACCCAATTCTTGAAATAGGATAAATTTTATCTTTCAAAATGGACTTTATTTTTGGATTAAGAATATCAAAATTAGCCGAGGGTGAATTTTTGGTTTTTTTTTAACGTTCAATTTTTGATGAATAGTGAAAAACACTGAGTTATAGTTTATAAATGAGTTTTTATTTAAATTGTTATTTATTTTATTTAAATATAATTTAGGTCAAAATAGATACATAATACCTATATATGTTCAATATAATTCATTGGAGTAAGTTTAGAATTATTTTAGATATATAAAAATTTTATTGAACTTTTCATCGTCTTTTACCCACCTCCTAAGAGAATTTTGAAATTCACGTAAAACATAATTTTACTACATCTATTAGTAGAATATAAAAAATATGAGAGACGCGGTTAATATCAAGAAGTAAAATGTTGTTCAATAAGAGCAAAAACTTTTTTTTGAATAGTAACTTTTTAATTTTATTTACCTCAGTTAAAAGTAAATAGAGTAATTAAGTGTAAAAATGATATTAATATTACAATAACACATGCACTAATTCTATTATACAAGTCTATCTAGACCAAAAAGAGCCCTAGGAGTAAAATATAATCATTTAGGTTCACTTGGATTAGATTAAGAAATTTTTTATTATTAAATTCAAATAAGAGTTAAAAGAGTAAAATTCAATGTTTACTTACTAATACATTTTTAATATAGGGTAATACATAAGATAAATTCGATTATAAATATTAATTAGAAAGATAAATATATTTGATAAATAATGGTATTTTATTAATAATTTTTAGACATTAAATAATTTAATTTTTTAAGACACAATTGTGATACAGTAATTACCTAATTAATGAAATAATAGAATAATTAATATTATCAAAATAAAAATAAATGTAATTTGAAACTTTTTATGAATTAAACTATTTTTCTGGAGAAATATATCTTATTAGTATGGGTTGTATAATTTGTTTTAAAATTAATAATGCTGTTATGAAATTATATAATACAAAATACCTAATAGTGTCAAAATTGACATAAAAGAGTTTTTTAAACAAATATTATATATAGTAATTTATATCCTATTCCTAAAAATCAAATGGTAGGCCAAAGGACTTATATAATGATAGTTGTTTCAACAATGGACCACTTGGGGGTCACTTGGAGGTATATAGAATGTTTATTAACTATATTATATAAAAATACAAACAGACCTGGTAAATGTCAAACCATTTAACTCTAAGTTAAATATAAATGATAAGGTTAATATAGTGACCCAATCATGTATAAAATCTATTGGATGAAAGGATTTATACCCATAACCACATTATACTTTAAATAATCTACTTTGGAGCCGTTATAAACCTAATACGAAATATTATAAAATAATATTTCTAGCTTTTCCAAAGGTGCCCCTCACCCCTCTTATAAAAGGGCACTCCTCATTCTCTCAAATTCACAACTTCAAAGACTTTTGGCTTGTCCAAACCCTACCAAAATATTCTCTAAAGATCCCTCACACAAACCTAGAGGCTATAGTTTGATCAGAAATCCAACCGAAGGAGCCCTTTTGATCAAATTAAATGAAAGAACCCGAAGAAGGGGTAATGTTTTCACCACCTTCTTTCATGTTCTTTTATTCTTCAACTTCTTCATTCTTTGTTATTTAATTTCTAAAAGAATAACTCTGGTATCTCTTATATACTGTGATGTTATTATAAATATGGTACAACTATATTCAGTATTCTATCAATCCCTTGAATGACTTGTCACCATACAAGCGTACGTATGACTTACCGTCTCCACATCGTGGTGTAATTGTTATTCAATGCATTATTATTTAGATGGGTATAATAATGATTTGTAATTAATGTAAATAATAAATAAAACATGATAATTATTCTATATATATGAACAAAACCAAATTTTATATTATTTTAATATCAAAAGAATGATATTGTTGCTCTTGCGTACGTACAGACTACCGTCTCCACGAACACGATAAGAAAAATTCCCCATCATATCCGTTCAATAATAATATTAATTTTATTGTTAAAAATAATGCTTAAAGACTTAATATAATTATTTATATGAATAATATACAACCTATACATAACAAACATGGCTTAGGTAACAAATCATATAAAGGAATACGAATCGGTTAACACCCAAACAACGATAATACAAAAGTATTACTAGCAAAGAAAAGTTAAAAGATCAGATATGATATCATATTAATGTATATGATTCTTTTATAATTTAATAACAATTATTTAACCATTATACAGGAGGTTAACCTACCCTCAACCAAGGAAATGTACAATCTAAGGGTTTATTTCACAGTCTCTTCATTACCCGAGGTTGTTTATATGTAATTATCTACTGGGACCTCTTTATCATCCACATACATGTTTCATAAAAATTTATTGCAAAAAATTATTAATATTATAAAGAATTTGGATTGATATCATTTATACCCTTGTTTGAGTTTTTATAAGATGTTTATAAATAAATATTTTCGTTGTTTTCCAAAAAGGTATTTTTTAACCTTTTCGACAGAATTATTGAATGAATTTTTTTTAACTTATACAGTGGGTGCGGCTATTCTATGCCATTATAAAATCATCGAAGCTTCCCTATCAAGATTATAAGAATATTTTGAAAGTAAATGTTTTAATTTTTAATTATGTGGCCATTAAATGATTTATAAAAACAGATATTTATCTCAGATAGTTTTTATTTCATCTATGTCAACATCCATTAATGGATTTTATGATTATTTGAAGTTGATTTATTATGATACAAAACATCCATTTAGTATTGATGGTTTTGTAAAATGTTTGACTATGGATGTGTTATTTTTATACTAATCATGGTTTATGGAGAAATTATTGACATTTTTATGTTTTTTTTAATACGAATGTTGATGTCATGTTTAAACCTGTTCATATGAAGAATGAATTGTACTTAATAAGTGACGAGTGTAGCCCGCTACAGCTCCTCGATGGATCGGTAGGTCTCATGAGGCAAACTAGTGTCTTGGGACAAGGCCTTGGAAAAAAAATTATTTTTAGTCTTGGAACAAGGCCTTGACTATGAAGTTATGATGGTCTGGCGTTATGCATTCCCTCATTATGAAAGTGGTTATTGATATTTCATGTTATTATTTGACTTGTAGAATATCCATGTGAATACATAAATAGAATTATTTCATTTTATCTTTTCCATATTATTCTTAAGTTCATGATTAAAAGGCTTTTGTTTTACTTATACATTGCCTTAAATGTTTATGTTTACTTATGAATGTTTCTGCTATATTGTTATCCTTAATGACCATCTGATCTCACCCCTTTCAATGTTTTAATTTTTCCCAGGATGTGAAGAAGTTTTTTATGAATGACCTGTAGGGATTGTATGATGGGATATGAAGACAAGATGTTGTTGTTTTTTTGTTTTTCACTTTATGAAGTAATGTAATACTTCTGAATATATCTCGTTATTCTAAGGGTACTAAACTAATCGGTCTTTCGAGACATGATCTTTTTTGATCATTCCAATGTTATGTAATAATTCACGAACTCTTGGTTACTGGGTACGGGGTGTTACATATGAGGATTCCTGTTATATGTCTCGTGAGGCGTACTATATTATGTTTTCAATGGTTTTGAAATATTTAATGTCAAATTTATTGATTCATGGATCAAAATGGAATAAATTTATATTTAATGATGATATATGATATAAAAAATACAACCTACTAGGATTTATAATATTATTCAGATCACATTAACCATTATCACATTAGATTTACCCCATATTATCATCTTCATCATTTACGATGGAAATAAAATATTCCCACATTAGTTGTTATAAATGGACATATGAGGTAAAAATTACATAAAAATAATATATATATTAAATTTTATACAATGTATCATTATAATATTCCCCTGAAAATATTTTCATTAGTTTATGATCATTTAAAAAAATTATCTAAAATCAATTATCATTTACGTAATTTTATGACAATTCATATATTATGGAATTAAAAACATATATATATATATATTTAATTATAATATAACATACATATACAAAAATAATATATTATTATTAACCATTAAATTCATGTGAATGAATAATTTATATCAAAATTAATCCCTTTAATGTAGTGAAAATAATTTATTTTTATTCTTATCCTACTTGAAGAAGAACTGTGAAAACATTGTTTATGAATTTAAGGTAATTATTCCAACATATAAATTCAATAAAATAACATAAAAATATATTTATGAATATATTAAAATAATTATAATTAAAAAAATATAAATTATCCATAATTTATTATATAATATTAATAATAATCTTGACAGTGAAATTTTGAAATTTTCCACAAGATAATATATAAGTAATTTTCAAATAAAAATGTCACAATATGTTAATAACCTTGAATAAAAGATATTTTCTGTAAAACATACTCATAAAATATATTAATGTCTTCTGGAATGAATTTTTTTAGGCTTAATGACATTATTTTAAATCTAAAATACCTTATTTACACTTTCAATGGTGACAAATATTTTATTGAACTAATATTCAGAAGGTGAAAATTAATTTTAACATATTTTATATATATTAAAATATTATTTCTAAACATTGAATAAATATTCCATGAATCAATATATATGATTGAAATAAAAAATTAAGATAATCATGTCAAAACTAAAGAAACCCATTTTTATATAACGTGTTTATAACTTCAAAATATATTTCTCTATATAAGATTGTTTCAGTATCAAAAACCACATTTAAGTGGTCTTAGTAAATATTCATATTACTACCTATATGTATCTAGCACATAGCTAGTGGTTTCAAATTCGGGATTAACTTGACACCAACCTAATTATTTTTCATGTATAAACCAATAGAAGAATCAATTCTATTCAACCATTTCCAAAAAAGGGTCTATTTTCACTAGAATAAGACCATTCTATCTTGACGAAAGATGGAAAAAATTGTGGTGAAGGACTGTATGTAATACCATATTTTTATTAAATAAAAATTTCCTTACATTGTATAAAAAATATGGCTTTTTAATTTTTAGTTTCTCAAAAATAAGGTACATAGTACCTGAAAACATATAACAAACATCTATTCCACATGTAATGATTCTTCCAGGTTCAACCTATGTACAATTATTAAACATCATAATTTATATTTAATATCAAGAAAAATATTGTTTATATGTCCCATTATTGGAGAACAAGGGAAACAATTTACTTGTGATAATAATAAATATCAATATCATGTTTTTGAAATACATAGATTCTTGATAAAAAGGAATATAATAATAAAAATTATGTTAAAAATAATTTCAAAAGGTGTCTAAAATATTTAATTGAGTCATTCATAATTATATCACCAAGTTTTTTCACCGAGGTGTCGTAAAAATTATAAAGGTTATTCACCTAGGTAACTTAAAACATGTCATCGCTAGAGATTAAATTCATTAACCAATGCATTGGAATGCTATTAGACCACACCCTTCCTATTTCATAATTAATCTGATCCCCTTAGATCATAATTAAACATGCTACAAATAATCTATGGATAATAAAATAATTTTAGTTCACATAAAAATCATGGTGTTTTAGAATGTTCTTAAAAATAAGAACAATTTGACAATTTAAGACAATAAAAAATGATGGAGGGCTTTATGTATGTTAATAACTAATATAAATAGATTATTTTTACATATATTTTAATTAAAATGTAGAATAAAAAAGTTTGGGTAACCATACTGGATTATAAAATTATATCATGTGAAAAAGAGCGAAATTTTCTATGGTAAGATCTACAGCAAAACAAGTATAAAATGTGGTTGTAGAAAGCATTAAAAATTACGGGGACATGGATATAACCATAATAAAATACTCTTAATACATAAAAGGGATATAAAATAATGCTAATAATATTATAATTTGGAATCATGAAAGATAACCCCCATAAAAAGGGAACTTGAAATGGAAAGGGGGGTTGAGATATCCAATATGTAGAAGTGTGACTGCAAAACCATGAAAATTGAGACCTTGGGGGATTATGGAAACATTGGGAGTTAATTCCATAATATATTCATAGGGAAATAAATTGGAATGAATGAAAATTATTAAATGGGTGGGTGTTTATTGAAAAAGTTAGAGAACTTTTAATAAATTTTATTGGACGCATCAGAAGTGATATATGAAAAACTATGGGATTCCATGTGTTATTAGCCAATATGGAAACATATTATCATATATTATTAAAAAATATTCAACCATTATTTTTTAATAATTGTTACATCATTATGTAGATTTTAAACATATAGAAAACTAAAAACAATATTTTTAATATTCACCATAAAACAAAATATTTTAAAGAATTATCATAAATTCACCATAAACTAATTTCGAAATTAGGATTTGAACATTTCTGTTTATTTTATCCTCAAATATTATAATAATAAAATAATTAAATTATAAATGTAAAAACTTTTTTTATGTAAAAAATATCGGACCGAAAATATATTGTAAAATATATAGTAAAATTAATGCCACATGAAATAAATTGAAATAATTTATCATTTAAGTTTAAATACAAGTATTTTAATAATAAAATTAATTTGAAATAAAGATTATTAATAATGTTTTTCTTTATTATAATAATTTTATTGTTTTTCAATATTTTAACTTATGTCCCAAAAATCAATTTTTAAATTTCATTTTTTAAGAAAAATGTAATTCAAAACAGAAATTGATGGAATCATGGTTTCATTTAAAAAATAGACTATAAAATAAGTAATTTATCCCTTTACACATAAAGCATTATAACATAAATATGTGACATAAGAGTGATGTGTGGGATAGTGATAGATTCATGTGGTGGCTCGGCTTACATCACATGAGTGGTAATCTCCACTAACATGAACTTTTCTTGAAGAAGATTTCGTTAAAGCATAACTTGAAGATACTCAGCTTGGTCTAGGTAAAGATCATATCCCAAATGAATATACATACCTCCCATGTTCTGAAAATGGGCTTCGTACATCTTGACTCTATGGAATGAGGCCATAAAATCATTTTTATTTGTTAACCGTGATCATTTATATTTATAAAAATAATTATAATGTTCAAATTATTATTAAGTGTATTACATAAAAAGGTCATATTTACCAACAATCATGTAACAATCGAATGATAATTTCTACATTTAAATTATACTATCATAATTATTAAAAGGATATTGTTTTTTGAGTAAAAAATAATATAACTCACATTTTCTGGAAATAATTACAATTCAAAAAGTTTGTTTCATTACATTCTTCCCGCATTATGAAATTTCAACATTGATATTCCAACTTGTTTTATTTATTCATAATAGACAGGGGTATTTTTGACTCATTTTTTCCTGTAGTTTCTTGAGGTATTCTTTATATATGTGGTTCATCCACAACACATTGAAAAGGTGGGTAGTCCTGTTATGTAGAACCTTATTTCTACAGTCCAATATCACTGTCGTATGATCCTCATAAGAGTGGTAATGTTCCAGTTGTACCACCTTCAGATTCTGTACATGTGAAGGGTATGTTATGCACTTTTTCAAGAGAGAGAAGAGGGAAATATAATGAATATGTTATAGGCTTTGTGGAAGGGAATACTAATATGACACTACTCTTATGTGATCAAGGAACCCATAGGGGCCAATAAACCTTGAGCTAATATTCCGTTTATCCCAAACCTTATGACTCTATACAAAGTTAAAATTCAATGAAATAATTTATCACTAACATTAAACTCCATGCCCCTTTAATGACTATAAACATAGAAATTAAGTCAACTCTATGATGATTTTAGGTGTTGTTGGATAGGATGGCCCTTTTCTATCATCTCATGGGTAAGATTAGGTCAAAGAAGCCTTCTATCTCAAACATCAACCCAACATGTAAGAGTTATAAATCACTTCCAATATATATATATATATAGGGTTATATTTTAATACTAAAATTGACAATTATATTTATACTAACTAAATTAATGGGTATGTTGATCCCATCTACCATTTAATTACATCGAGCACATTCTTATCATTTTCATGAGTGTCTAAATAAACCATTCATATTGGAAATCAGTTTGAGGGTGACATTCCATAATAATAATCAATTAAGTATTTAGATCATGATGGATAATTTTCCATAATTTTTAAGTGATCCTTGGATCATGATCATAACATATCGAATGTCTCACTCCATTCATCCTCACCACATCCTTTATATAAATATTAGCAAGTTATTTTGGAGATAAGTCTACCAAAATAGTGATTAAATGGTAAATCTGGGTGAGACAGTCAACTATAACCCATATATAATTGTATCATTTTGATGTTCTCAAAATACCAGTGACATTGTACCTATTTATATTGTCCCAATTCCATGATATTATGTATAGTTTTTGTTATACATTTTTAGGAATATATCACTCTACTATAATATTTTGGCACACCTAACACCTTTTAGTGTATTTATCAATCACCCTCTTCATGTTTTCTCACCCATAATGATCATAATGACCTCTATAAATTTTCATCATTCTAGGATTTATAAGGGATATAGATCTATGAAATTCATTTATCAAATCCTTTTTTAATATTAGAATATATGTTAGACATAACATTGTATAAAATTTTAGTACACTTTCTTAATCAATATTGGAATTAGGAAACATCACATTCTTTAGACCCTCTACATTACAAAATAACAAATAATCTTCTCATTGTGATTTGTTTAAATTATGTAGTAATGATGGTTGGGAAATATTTTTGGATAGGGATGATGATTTCCCATACCATGTAATTACAATTACAAATATTTCAATGTATTTGATCAGGGGATATCCTTTAATCCTCGTCATTTCATGAACAACCGAGTATTTCTTACTCAATACATCATATAAATTGTTTTCTATTCTAGGATGATAATTTATGGAACAACCATAGTCTTTAAGAAATTCGAACCATCTCATATCTATAATGTTAAATTTTATAGACATTAATATATAAGCCAAACATTGATGGTATGTGTATATATCACATTTATTCACACAATGATAGTGCCTAAATATCTTAAAAGTAAAATCACATGCATCCATCTCTAGGTCTTGTGTATGATAATTATCTTCAGGTAGCTTTAAATATTGAGATTCATAAAAAATTACCTTGTAATATTTCACAAGGAAACACTCTATCCCATTTAGAGTTTAATCACTAAAAAATTAATCCTTATCTAATATAGGGTATATTTAATATAGGTTTAGTAACCAATATTTAATTTATCTAATGGAAAATTTCTCTGTATTCCATTGTCAGATGAACTTAACCCCTTTCCATGTTAAAGTGTACAGAGGATTAAAATGTGATGAAACTTTTTTCACAAACATCCTATTATATCCATATAATCATATGAAATTTTTAATACCAATAAAATTCGAGTATTAAACCACTCCTCCATAGCCATAGTATTTTTAGGGTTAACTGAGATACCATCCTATGTTAAAATGTTCCCAAATAAAGACAATCATTGTAACAAAAATTCACATTTTTTTAACTTTCCAAATATAATATCCTTCCATATAAATTATAACATAACTCTTATATGATAATCATGATCCCTTTTAATTATGAAATATATCATAATATCCCAAATCAAAAATACCGTAATGTTTTAATGTGGTCCTTAAAGACTCTATTCAAAAATCCATAAAAATACCATTAAATTATATCATGAAGAAGGACATAAAAGTAAACTCATAATTACCATAACTTTACCAGTAATAATTCTTTCGAATATCTTCATTCATCACCATTAATTGATTATAAGTTGAGAGGTGATCAATATTAGATAAGAATTGACACCCAAGAAGCTGGTCAATTATGACATCAATCCTTGGAAGAGGTTACATATTCTTCACTGTGATCACAATATATTCTTTATAATCAATACATAACAACATTGATCCATCCTTATTCTTTAATAAGTGAATATGTTCTCACCAAGGAGACACACATTTCCAGATATTCCCTTTCTCCATAATATCCTGGATTTGTTTCATTTTTTCCCCTAGCTCCCAATTTGTTATTTTATATGATGTCTTTGAAATCATTATGGAACCAAGAATGAGATAGATGGATAGACATTTATCTCTTTCATATGTAGTTATATGTAAATACATAGAAAATAAATCTATGTAATATAGAACTATGGTTACATAATTTATTTTTATACATTTTTTTCATCTTTATCTTCACCAATTATCTCAATAAAGATATCATTGGGATGTGTTTCTAGAAAAATCATGGGTTAAAAATTCTAGACATTGAAAAAATTATACATTCTATATTCAAGGATACTTATATTTACTTACTTCAATAATTGATCTTATTATTATACATTGATATTTCTTCTATCCCCTGTATAATATTAAATTCCATCATGGGAATGGATACTGTAAT
Organism: Viscum album; assembly: GCA_963277665.1. Classification (NCBI taxonomy): domain Eukaryota; kingdom Viridiplantae; phylum Streptophyta; class Magnoliopsida; order Santalales; family Viscaceae; genus Viscum; species Viscum album. Next base: position 1,500,714,816 of record OY728161.1, read on the forward strand.
TTCAAGGATTTTATGCTCAGCAATGTAAATACTAGAGTTTCTAACCATTGTTGATTCTTGGAAAATATATCAATGATTTTTGGGATGATAACTATTCTTAATGAATTGTGGGGATTGATTCTATATTTTTTACAATCATGGAGGAAATAATGGAATGCGTAGAACGAGAATCACATAATGTAAATGTAATCATTGATAGAATAATGATATAACATTCCACCATATCATTTGGATGTTGAAATTCTTATATAATGATATCAAAATCACATCCATTATCTGTAGACCTATGATGAGGTCTATGGTGTTTCCCCTTTATTAAAATTATATTTTTATGGTGATTATAAAATTTCATGATCTTTCCACACTTAAATAATTGGAATTCAAGTAGGTATTTAGCTATCATACATTTTTCATTAGTTTTTATAAGCTACAACATCACCTCACTATGATAGTTCTACCAATATGGATTTCTCTACCACACAAGTAACATTTTACACTCCTTTAAAAGTAGTATCATGAATGATTCATCCCACATTTGTTCCATGTAGAATGTTTCCCTTGATATCATCATATTCTTTCCTTAAAACTTCTTCCCATGATTGGTTTCAAATATATCCTCTTTTAATTTAATCTATAAACCATTTCATCTCTCATAATTCTAATTCATATTTCATAGAACACATCATGATCTAGTCTTATTTATCATAGTGTGAGTAAGAATGATTCTTCAGTAGAAGACATCTTAGTCCACAACATAATTTATCAACCTACCCATTTGGTTTTATGAAAATTATAATCATGTAATTGGAATGTAATTTAAGATTCATGTCATAGCTTCCTATATATTAATTTTCCTCCTCCTTCATCTATATGAATTCATTATATGTTACCATTCACATTGAATGGGGGAAATATTTCTCAATTGAAGCTCCACTGAACATTCCACACTATATATAATCAGTCTCCCTTCTTGGCATGGTATTTTTAATTAGTGTACACTGCTGATAAGATTCTACCACTACGATGTAAAAAACCATGTGACTTTGTTATTTTAAACAAAGAATTACTGAAAAGATCTTCCATATATTTCATATCCACTATTCATCAATAAACAGGTCAGTGGATCCACTGAAATAAGGTAGTCGTTGACACCTAATGGACTCAACAGAATGTTGATTCCTTCAGGGTGAATTTAGTCTCTCAAATTTATTCAACTTATCTCACATAATTTGAGTCATTTGATTCATCATTCTCATGAAGCATTCAATTTCATCCTCCATAAGAATTCCATCACTTCCTATTCTGTTGTACTCAATATTTACTTGATTTCCTCTATTTCATACCAATTTATAAATGAATATTACCATACTAATAATGTTATTTAAATTAATAATTTTATAATTATAAATTAATATCATTTCTTACAACATCATTTTTAAATATGATATTATAAAACAAAAATTATATTATCAATATATCCTTTAAAATGGTCCCTAAAAAGATTGTCATTAATAAAACATATCCCTTAAGAGTGTCAAAACAAAAGTGAAGGCATGTTTTTTTTTGCACTACATTCAGTTTTAGCCAATCTAAAAGTATCATTTTTTTTTGTTTTTGGAAATAAATATATCTATTCCATAGCCACATCAACTTGTTCTTATCTAGACAGTAATTCCATTTCATAGAAAACACATAATTAATATTTCCATAAAAATACCTGGTTGATTTAACGTATATTAAATTCTTTAAAAGGTTCTTAATAAGAATTTAAAAATACTAACTTCCTTAAATAACTATACATTCATTTGATAAAACATATGGAATCCTGTGTTATTTTTACATAAAAATTTCGTTAAATTTTTTTTAAAATGGATGATATTTTGAAATTTAGTTTCATGGAAATAAGGTACATAATACATAAAAACAAGAAAAATTCATCTCTTTCACATAAATTTATTTTTTCAAGGATCGTACTATTTTCATTTATTTTATTTCCTAAACTATGGACATACAAAAAAGGAATGGGAGAGAATAAATCATATTAAGGGAAACATGGGAGACCGTTTTATTAAGATTATGAGGAATATCAAAAAGAACAAGAGGAAAGTACAAAAAACATGAGAAGAGGAAAATAATAATAATAAGAATATGAATCATAACATCTAAATGGCTCCTAAAAATAAAATTGAGTCTTTTATAAGCATATCACCACGTTTCATCACCGAGGTATCGTAAAACATTACCATGGTTATCCACCAAGTTATCACAAAACATAGCATCTCTAGATATTAAATTCATTACCCAATTCATTGGATCGCAATCACAATGAACAATTAAAATTTATTAATTAATTTGAACAACATAGATCATAATAAAACATTTTTGAGGTAACATGTGTATAATAATAGAAATTTTTTTCATATAAGAATCTTGGTGTTTTATATTGTTCACAGAACAAGATCCTTTAGTTATTTTGAACCCAAAGAAAAGAAAGGATGGTGTAATGTATGTTAGTAAAAAAATTAAATAGATCATATTGAAATATAATTTAAAAAATATATTAGTGAATTATTTTTTAGTATTCAAAAGAGATTATAATATAATTTCTTTATAAAAACATATAAATTTTGAGAAGTAAAATCAGCAGCATATCAGGTATAAAATGTCCTTTTATAATACATTAAAAATTAAATGGAAAATAGTCTGACAATAATAAAATAATGTAAATATATTAATGGGGTATAATAAAATGGAAATAATATCATGGTTTGGAATCATTAAAGACACACCACATAGAAAATGGAACTTGAAACAGAAATTGAATTTGATATTTCCTTTACCTTGAAGAGTGATTTCTAAAACATGATTATTAAGATATTGGGGGAATGAGAAAAACATTTCAGGAATCCTTGGTAGGTAATAATATTAAATAATAATGTTAAAGTAATTTTTAATAAAAATAAATGAGGAAATTTATTTTTTTATAGAAAAAATAATGGAGTTTTTATTTTTTCAATTGGATACCTTAGTAGTGGTTTTGGGAAAATAATGGGATTTAAGATAGTATGTTCACATGGTATTGGCCACATGATTCCCTTATTATAATATTTTGAATAAAATTGTCTATAATCATTTTATAATGATTATTACCTCTTTATGATGTCATTAATCATACAAAAAATTCAAACTTATATTTTTACTATTGACCTAAAAACATATTTTAGAAAATTCACATAAATTTAACATAAGCTAATTTTAATGTGATATATGAGGAAAAAAATTTCATAATAATAATATATGTATTATTATGATAAATATTAAATAGAAAAATACTTAGTTGTTAAAAATAATATTGGATAAAAAATCCATAGAAAATGAAATGTAAAATTTCTAAAACATGAAAAAATAAAATTATATTATCATTTAAATTTAAATAAATTGTTATGATCAAACTATTATATTAAAATAATCATTATTAATAATAAATTAGATTATTATAATGATTATATATGTTTTTGAAGTAAAATATCCATCCAAAAAATCAATTTATCGAAATGTTCATTTTTTTAGGAAAAACAGAACTCAAAAGATATAATGATTTAACAAAAAATGTAATTATATAATGGTATTACACAATATGTACATTTGTACATTACACATATCCCCTTATGAGACTCAAATATGAAATAAGGATTAGGTGTACAATGGTGATAGTCTCATTGAAAGGCTCAACGACCATCACCCAAGTGGTAATCTCAACTAACTTGAACTCCCCCAACATGAAATTTTGTTCAAGATGAACATGTTGATACATTGAATGGGCATAGAAAAGGGTGAATCCAAAATATTCAACCTCTAACACATGTTCAAATAATTATTTTCCATACCACATTACTCTATTGGGTGAGTCCATCGACTCTTGATTCTACACTAATAAACAATTATGATTTCAATCTATTATACTAATTATAAGGATGAAATTATTATTATGTCTGTTGTATCCAATGGTCATATTATCCAATGATCATAATTGACCAACATTCATCTAACGGTAAAAAAATTATGGTCACTATTCAATTATAATCACTTCATTATTAAATTTATATTTTATTGTTGATTACTAAATATTATATCTCACGTTTTCATGAAATAACCATCATTTTAAATGTTTGTGTAATTACTAACCATGTTTGAGCCATGAGGTAAGTTATAGGATACAATTGCAGCTACCCAATTATCGATAGTGTGGGAAATAAAAATTTAATATCATAAAACTGGGGCCATCTTATGTATGATGGATTTATCTAGGTGTGGGTGGTAGATCTGGAACACCCTGTTCGATATTAGTAGATATTATGGATTATTGGAAAAAAATATAAAGGTGGTTGGGGGACCACACCAAATTTTAGGACTAAGAACAGAATCATGTCATATATGGAAAGAACATTTATTTTTTAGAATACATAATACATATGACAAATACATGCCCAAATATTGAATTAGTTTAGTGACATTAGAAACGAAGAAGATATTCTTCTGTCTTAGCGAAGGATCTTCAACATCTCCCATAAATATTATAACCTTTATTTTTCCTACCTAAAACACATATTATTATCCTAGGGAAAGTAAAACATAAAAAATACGAGCTCAAATGTTCGGTAATGGAAATCATGAGAAAAAAGAAGTGAATTAAAAAACATGAACAAATATTATGAATATCAAAATCATGAGTCATAAAATAAATAATGGAAATCAGTAATTCCGAAATCATAATGGAACATTAATAATGATATCATAGAATTGCAAAAAAAAATTTAAAGGACCTAATTATAAAAAAAATATTTCCTTATTATTCAAGGCCCAAAGCCAAGACCATCATCGCGGGAGAAGTCCATTACTGAACTGAATTTGCTCCTCATTTCTTCCTTGTATTACAAAACCAAATATAATTTAAGTTTCTTCCCTATATTGTTAAATGAATTTACTTTTCATTCTGGTAATGTATATCCCTTGAGATATAAATCTTTTCCCAATACAATTATGTGAGATACAAGTCCCACCATTCTAATAAAGAAATAATTCTTACATGTTTCTTAAAAACATAAATCATTCATTATATCATAACCCAAAAAATAAAAATGGGTTTCATAAAAAACATTAAATCATAACATAATCCTTATAAAATATATATAATGTCCCTGACTCAGGTGCCAATAAATCGGTGCCCTGATCCGGGTATTTACATGACCTAAAGCGCGCCTCCTCATATGCCAGAGGCTATCGACCAGCAGCGAGGCTCCAAAAGGACACCTTGGGCGACTATACCAACAATACCAAAGTATGACACATGAGATAATAATTTTAATAGAGGAAACATAAGAGAACATTCCATAACCTGCATAATAAAAATATTCCCAAAATTGGGTACAATTATAAAAAATAATAAGTATCTTTGGCTGCTACAGTGTCATGTAAACAAAACTAAAAGAATAGAAAATGGTAGAATCCCAAAATTGTTTTGGACTCCATGTCTAGAACCTCACCCAAACATGTCCCATGTACAACTCATCTCTCTAGCATAGGGCCCTTTCCCTTCTCCTGACCTTCAATCATGAAATATTCCTGGGTACACAATGGCGACCCGAGCAGGGTTTGAGTATTAATCAGTAGGCCACCACTAATGGTGTCTACACAATATCTAGAAAAGGAAATATAGCATGAAAATGATAAAAAATGGAATGTTATGGTAAACAATTGAATATTTAATTCTAAACTATGTTCAATTTATCAATACCTCCAATGAATTTGGGTTCACTACTTAGGCCTTTCATTATTCAATCTATAATTTATATGCGTCAAATGGACTTGGAATATTCATGGTTATCCAGAATTTGTAAATACAATCAACCCCTATCTCACTAGGCATCAGAATATAAAAATTCCCAATATCGTCACCTCTAAGCCTCAGTCTGAGTGGAATGCAACTGTTTGGGGAATTGAACTATGTACCATTCCATAATCCACACATTTGGGAGAATATCTAGATCCTCAATCCAAATTTACCCATGGGTGTAGAATCTCATTTCAAAACTGCACTCAACCAATCCATGTGCAAATTCTTAATTATCATTCACTACAAATCACCATATCACAACAACATAGCCAACAACATTAACAACATCACAATAATCCCAATAAATTGTAAAATAAAATTATTTCCTCAATCCATTAACACATTCGTGATTTTAATTAATTAACATTTTATTCCCATTTCACATTTCTAGGCCTATCTCACTAAGCATAATCAATTATTAGCTAGTCACCTAGAATCTATAATTTACCCACTTAACCCTATTTCGTGCCAACCAAACATCCTCTTAGGTAATTATCCATCTTGTGTGTATTATTAAACACCAATAGAAATCCATTTAAGCATAATGAAATAATAATAAAGGGATCTACATTATTTCACAATGGACTACACTTACAGAGCTAACTAAATGTCTAAGGAAATTTCAGCATGCCTTTTGGGTGGACCTAGTTCAGTCGAGGCAGCCTCCATGCATCCCATAGGGATCAAGAGGGGTTTAAATAACCATTTAGACACCAATAAATCACATCATTCCAAATAAATCAAGATATCATGAAAATATGGAATGAATAAAAACCCTACATGTACAAATCTACCCAAAACCCATGTGATATAACATACAGACCCCCTACCTTAAATCCATTGGCGAACACACTCCCAAACAAAAACTTATGTCTCAATTCAACTAAACCATGAAGCATTGCCCTACAAATAATTGAACAAGTATGAATTGAGAACATTAGATGGAGTGGGAATAGAAATATAAACCCTAAACCAATAATAAAGGCAAGAGGGATATTAGCCTTACATGGATATTCAATATACAACTGAAATTGCTCAAAAAAAGTTCGAATTGATGAAGATTGATCCTTGGAAGAACTTCATCCATTTGTATTTTTGTTATTGATGTAAAGAAGGACGGGGAGGAAAATCCCGTGAGGGTTATAAAATACCAGAGTGGAAAACCTGTTATTATTTTTAAAGGGCTCTGGGATGCACGATATACCCGCACAATTTTCATAACCGTGATCAAACCGTGTAGATGCTTCTATCCAAAAGAACCCCTTCTCATGGTTTACCCCCACAGTTTTCCAAACCCTGCAAAAACTATGTGGAAGAAACTATCTCAATGTACCACCCTCACATTGTCTACCCACACTATTTTACAAACCGTGTCCAAACCGTGTGGAGGCTACTATATAAAAATCTTCCCCTTTCATGGTTTACCTGGGCTTCCTGTACAGTTAGCACTAACCATGCACAGACTGTATGACTTTCCAATAAAACCCATTTCCCCTTTTTGTGTCCCAAACCCCCAGAACACCCCCGGTCATCCTTATGGTCTATGTAAAGAACTTGATTGACCATAATGAAGGGCCTTAACTAAAACATTAATAAAACATTCCATACTGATAATCTGAGATCTTACAATATCATTACATAATTACCACAATCAAAAAAATAGTAATAATAGGAATATAAAATAACCATATTTCATGAGTTACACATTATATGTTAAAGAATTTTGATAAAACACATCTAATTAATTCTTTATAAAATATCATTTCTTCTTCAAAAACATCATCATTAGTCAAAATGAAATAGAATTATAAAATAACATAATATATATGAAAATATACATGAGAATGTGTAGAGGATTATTTATAGAAATATTGAGTTATGAATATGTAAAAATTCATTCATATCATATGTGTTGAAAAATCATTCTCCTCGTACATTTGAGGGAAATGTCAAATAGAACATTGAATCAAAAATGAAAAAAGAGTCATTTTATTCCGTTTAATAAAAATTTACCAATGGGTAAATTTTCATTAACAAATTTATAATAATATATGTAATATTACATACTTGGGGAAAATGTACATGGATGATAAATATTCCCTAGTAAATACTTACACATAAACTATATAAGATAATATTGAGATTTAAAAATTATCTCTACCTTAGGTATTACTTCCTTTGTATGTATCTAAACCTCTTGTATCATAATTTAAATAATGTAATTAGCTTTTTATAGAATCATATTCATTTTCATTATGTAAAATGTGATCATATTATCATCTGTATATAACTATCATTTAATTATTACTCTTTGTCTGGATATTTATAGCTTTATATGTTTATGAATGTCTTGTCAAATAAGTAATAGTATTCATTATTCTGTCATAGTTATACAATTAAAAAATATTAAGATATCATATACCATATTTATTTATTTTGTACATTCATATAATCATTCTTTAATAATGATTATGTAGAATGAATCTCATCTCATCATTGAGAGGGTAGGTCATACGTACACCCAAGAGAGGATATCATTCCCAAATTTCTTGAATGGTAAATAATTGGATGGTATATAATATTTAAGAATAAAAATAATGTCGAAATAATAATATAATGTTATTACTTCCATCATTATTCCCATCTAGACCATATGGTGGTGAAAAAGTGATTACACCATAGCGTGGATTCAGTAAGCCGTATATAAGCATTTGTGGGGACATTGTTTTTCATAGTATGGATTGAAGGTGGAATATAGTTGTTTCTTAATTATAATTTAAACTATGTAAATCGGAAATACACTAATAATTAATTTATAAATAAAAAAATATAAATATGAAGTGGTTGAAGAATTAATGTTGACGGTGTCAATAGAGGATATTTCCTCTTTTTCGACGTGTCTTCTATAAATCAATTTACAGAGCACTAGAGATTGAGTTTTAAGAAGACTAAAACATATATAATGTAACTAAAGATGTTTATAAATGAAAAAGGTAGTGGATGTTCAATCTTGATATCTCAATGTATGTGAAGAAGTGAGGAAAGAGGTTTCATTTTATAATTTATGTGAGGGGCACTTTTCGAAACCTCAAAAATATTGATTTACAGTAAATTAAGTCCCAACAAAAAAATACCCAAAATATCACAATTCAGATGATCATATGAGATAAGGTTGTGTTATAATTATAAAATTATTTTTATAAACGTTTTTTTGTCTATATAAACAGTACATTTTTAATTAACAGTATGTTTTTCTATTTAATTTTAATTAAGAGAAAAAAAAATTTTGTATTTAAAGGGTGAAATATTTGTTTATTTTATGTAAATTATAACATAATTACAAAAATTATGAAATTTTATACCATATTATAATTATTATATATTTTTTATAAATGTATTATTATTATTAATAAATATAATAAAGCAAAGTTATAACTAGACAACAATAATGTCCTTTTTGACACTATTAAATTCGTGGTTTTTTAAATATATTAAGATAAGATGTTATCTTAAAAAAAATTATTTTTCAAATCAATATTAGGTATAGGTAATATAATAATATAATTATAAAAATTAATGAGATGTAATTATAAATATTTAAGTATTTTTTAGAACATTAATTTGATATTTTCATTAATAAAATAATTAGTACATCAGTTTGGTGAAATTATTTAATATAATTATTTTTTGGGTAAAAATTATAAATAAAATAATTTATCGAAGATAAATTTACTATATTTCATAAGAATAATTTTAGTTTAATTTTTATTCTAGAATGTTGAACATTAAAAATGTTATTCTTATTAAAATATCAATGTGAAAACTTTAACATCATTTTAATTAATATAATATAAGTGTCATGATATTTATTATGTGGATCAAAATGGTCAATAACTACACCCAAGAATTATAATGGTTCATAAATACTCGAATGATAAGAACTTGGAATGTTTTTTGAGATTTTTATGTTTGTTATCAATTTAGTAATAATGGATTTATTTATTTCTCATCAATTAATTATTTTCAACACCGTCAAATTATATGTATTTAATGTAACTATATATTTCCTAAAAATTAAATATAAAATATTATGATAAATAACTTTTTTTTAATTTTTAATATATGTATTTATAATCAAATTGATTATCTATATAACAAGAAATAAAAAATGGTTTAGTTATTAAAATTTAGGTGAGACATATTTAACTTTACATTAAATAAAAAAAATTAAATGTCATAATCTCCTCCATGTGGCTTCCAAAGGAAATAATTTTGGCCGAATGATGATGTAGGTTGAAAAAAACTCATCCAATGATATCAATACAAGTTTTAGTGTAATTTTATCTTGGTATTCTTACACATTATTATATGATTTACCATTTTACAGTATTAAAAAAATTACCAATGTTACTCTTCATAATTCTAATAAAAATTACATAATTTTGTCTTCAAGATTTCGAATATAGATTAAATTTTTCAAAATTCATAACACATATGTTTCAGTAAATTATTTATAATTATTCTTATTTATTGATAGAAGGAATGGGGTTTTAAAAGGTAAAACATAGAAAATGATTGAAATTATTTTACATCTGAAATATTTGTAAAATTAATTCCAATTAAATTCATTATATTTAATGATTACAAATATTCAATTTATACATTAAATCCATTTAATAATATAATTTAATTACATTAATTATTTTGATGAAAATAGTTTTTTTAAATAGTATAATATTACTATCCATGAAAATTTAATACTAATTAGAGAAATATAAACAAATCATCCAATGAGAAAAATATATATTACTTCCAATAAAAGAATATTGTTTTTATAAATAATATATTTAAAAGTGTCAAAACTAAATTTAAAATGGGTGGGCCATTAAAAAGAGCCAATAAGTCATTTTTTTGAAAAAAAAATCTTCTATAAGAAAATTTGATTTTGTTCCTATATAAATTCTTGAAAAGATATTATATTTATATTAAAAATTATATTTAATGCATAAAGAGTGATTTTATTATTTTATAATATCACATATTTTCATTTAAATAGTATTTTTTATAAGTAATTTAATACAATTCATACCCGCCATTATAATGAGTAGGATATAATATTGAGTTATCATTTATACACGATCTTCTTTAAAATTAATTCTATCAAAAGAATGAAAAATTTGGTATGACACTAGATATGAATAGTTTTTCATATAATACAAGCTATGCTAATGTTCCATATTTCACAAACATTTCTTTTTAAGCATAAAATCCAAGAAATCCACCAAAATAAAGAAAGTATATCTCTTAAAAATATCGGGGTGCTACATTCTACCCCACATAAAATGAACTTATCCTTATAAATTCATCGGGGTTCAATAAGGTTTACTACATGAAACATTCTTTCGTAAAATCCCACATGATAAAAAGGAAAATTAAATCTTTAATTTAAAAATGGTGGTTAGAAATGGAATGGATACCCAATATAACTCATAACTAGGATTCCACATTGGAGAATGTATATGATAATTGAAAACAAGTATATATAATAAAAAATCTAAACATCATGTTCTGATGGAGAGTGACAGAGGAAATGGTTAGGAGAAAGTTAACAATTAAAAATACTTAAATCTGTGATGATATAAGGGACTATCAGATTCATGAAAAAAGAAGTTACTATGATACAATTTTTTTAGAGATCTTTTTCCTAAATATGAATAATTTTCCATGATAATAAATACATACTAGATTTCAGTAAAATCTAACCATTGTACATGCCTTCAAAAATTCCACTTCATATCTTATTCAATAAAATGAAGAAGAATTTTTAATTCTTAATGTACTATTATATCTTGAGATCTGTAAGTTGAATGATAGATCATTCCATCTTTCTCAAACAATGGATAACATATATTATAAAATATGCATATGTCCACTTTTTTTAAGATAACACATTAATAATACAATCTTCAATATGTTTATAACTTAAAACATCCACATATGGATAACATTTTAATCAATAAAATATGTATAATCTAAATCATTAGAAATTGGTGAACTAAATCATAATAACCTTTATCTACCATATCTTGTAGGGAAGTTCTTAGTATTAAAATTCCATCCAATTGAATAACTTAATCATGTATTCTCTTGAAACATGGTAATTACATGAACTATAATAGTACCTCGGTGAAAACATGCATAATGTAAAAAATGAAATCATTCATCATAGAAAAAATCTCCTAACTCAATATAATATAATAATTCTATCACATTGTAATTATATTAGCCCTGATGTCATTAATACTATAAAACAACTCATAATCACCATGACCCATCATTGTGGTCATATAATTTGTTTTCCAAAAATATATGAATTACATTTCAGGGTTACAAATATTATTCAACAAATATTTTCACATACTAAATAGAATACAATAGTGTTTCAATAAATAGATGTTTCTTTATTCCATAGTTCTATAAAATTGCATATACGACATTATTCATGATAAAAATGAAATCATTCCACTATTTTCTTAAACCATTGACTGGGCATCATCATTTCATTCCATAATACTTATTTCTTCTCATATATCATTTGTATTCTCTTCATCATTACCAACCTAAAAACTACCCATACATCTAATTTGATTCTCTTCATGTGATTTTCCCATAGGTAATTGATTTTCATAATGCTCATACTTTCCACATTTTAAATGTTCAACTCTCGTTGATGTCTTAGAAATACCATTATCATTATCCATTGTGTTAAATGAAGCTTTTCCATAAAAATTTCTATTTTGTGTCCTTTTTCACTCCCAAACCATATTATACTTCCTTTTAATCATTACCATTAATTCCTCAACCCAAAATATTTACATGAGGAAAAATAATCATTATATCCTCTATAGTAACCATGAAACACCATATTTCTTTAATTTGGTGGGTTTGGAAAATCACCAATGTTGAGATTATAAATCATATTATGAGACTACTGACTCAGTATAATAATAATTATTCACCATCCAACTCCCATTTCATTTGGATTCTCATGAGAAATATCATTCCATTGTCTATAGTATTATCTATTAGCATGAATCTTCACACTTCAATCCATTTTCTAAAACCCATTAAGATTAGGTTGAGAGGGAAAAATCTTAATTATAAAACATCATATCCAAGGGGTGAATTAAATCTCAATCATCATAGGTTTATTCCTAGGTTATTCATTTTCGTTACCAAAATTCCAGCATTGTATCCTATTTTTAGTCTTACCATAAGGGAAATCACTTGATGTATCCTTATAAAAATCTCTCGGGATCACACAAAATTATTTATATCATATTTCTTATAGGATAACTAAACCATTACTCTGATGCCAACATTAAGAACCCATAATTTAAGTATATAGAAATTTCATTTCATTTTTATAATACTTAAAAAATTACACAAACAGATTCCAAAATAATGTATTAGTTTAGTGTCTTTAGAAACTCAGATCAAATTCTTCTTTCTTAGTGAAATATCTTAAGCATATCCAGTAAATATCATCACCATATGTTTTCCTAGCTAATTCCTTTATATATCTACTATAAAAAATAAAACAAAAAAAGTGACCTCAAATTATCAGTATAGGAAAACATAGAAAACATAAACATAAGAATGTAAAAACATGAACATATATTTTGAATATCAAAATCTCGTGTCATAAAAATTAATCATTGTAGTACAGAAGGAATAAATCATAACGAAAAATTATATATGCTATCATAGTATTAGAATAAAAAATGACCTTGTTGAAAACACATAAGAATAGAAAATCATTTCTATATAATCAAATGATCATATCTATGTCCTTCATATAGGTCAATGTCCATTGCTGAACCGATTCAACTCCTCGATGCAAACCTGTATTACAAAATGAGATATACAGTTCATTTCATCTCTTTATTACTGATCCGAAATAACTTTTCATTCTATTCATTTATATCTCATGAGATATAAATCTTTACCCTATTAATTTGAGGGAGATATAAGTCCCACCCTTAACATAATGAAACAATTTTTATACGTACAAAAAAACATGAATCACTCATCCTAGCTTGACATAAGATATAAAAATGGGTTTCTTAAACATTATTACATAATTACATTATCAATATAAAATATCAGTCTGTCATTAACACAATCAAATATTATTAATAATAGTGATAGAAACATATCCATATTAAAATATCATCATATTAGATGGAAAATAATTTTGATAAAAAAACATAAAAATTATATATTGGGAAAAATATCCTTTCTTATTAAAAAATATCTTCTTTTTCTATAAATATCACAAAATTGTATATGAAATGAATATATTTGAAAATTAAAATTTCACAATTTATAGTATGAAATGTGGAATTAATCATTATGAAAAAATAAAAATTTGGTTATACGGTATATGTTAAAAAAACTTTCCCTTATTACTTTTGATGGAAAAAACAAAAATCCCATCATACGAAAAATGAATAAATATTCCATTCATTACTTTTTAATAAAAACTCACCAATGGGTAATTATATTTAATTTTTTTAGAATAGATATAGTTTTTCATTCTTATGATTAATTGATGTGGATGATAAATATACCCTAGTAAATACATACATATAAACAATATTATATAATAATGCGATTTAAAAATTATCCATTACCATTTGTCTGATTTCGATTGTATGTATTCCAAAATCATGTATAATGATATAAATAATGCTATCAATTTATTCTAGAATCATATAAATTTTTATTTTGTCATATATAATAATATTATCATCTGCTTGTTAATAACATTTCATTGTTACTGGTTATCCGGATATTAACTTCTTTATGTTCTTATGAATGATTAGTCAAGTAAGTTATAGAAATCATTATTGGGTCATAGTTATATAATTACAAAATGATATTAATATGAGATATATTATATTTATTCATTATTTAAATTTATATAATCATGCATTACTGATGACCTTGTATAATTAACCACATCACATCGTGGAAGAGGTATGTCTTACATACACACAATTGAGAATTTCATTCCTATATTTGTTTAATGGTATTGAATTAGATGGTTTATGATATTTAATAATTAATTTAATATTCTAATAATATTATATATTTATTACATCCTTCATTTTACCCATGTATGTACGGTGGTAGCGAAAAACAGATCCCACCACAGTGCGGAGATGAAAAGTTGTATGTACGCACGTGTAGTGATTTAATGTTTCATAGGATGGATAGAAGGAAGCATTTTCATTTTTAATAATTATTAAAAATCTCAGTAAATTACTAATAAATTATTTATTAATAATTAATAAATCAATTTATGTAGATTATGTACAAGATGAAAAATGATTGAAATAATCAATAGAGAAGATTACTTCTTATTCAAAGTGCTTCCCCTAAATATCCTCCTAGAGCAGTAGAGTTTGTCTTTGAAGTAGAGAAGAACCTGTAAAATGTAACTAAGGAAGTTTTTAATGTAATTTTAAGGGGATTTACAATCATGAAGGCTCAAATTTATTTGAGATAATGATAGAGGAGATTCCTTTTCAAAATTGAGGTGAGGGGTACTTTTTAGAAAATCAGAAATATTAATTTATAATATACTCAAACCCACTAAAAACATCCCAAAAGACCAAAATTCTAATATGAGATTATATATTTTTATATATCATATTAAAATTATTTTTATACTGGTATTTATATAAATATAAGTATTACCATTTTAATAATAACTTATTTGTTATTTTTAACTTTACTGAAGATAAACAATTATTTTACTATTAAAATGGAAAATTATTTATTTATATTGTGTTAATTAGACAACAAACTAATACCTTAGATAATTTTATACTATATTATAATTATTATATATGTTTTATGTATCTTTTATTACATTATATAATTTAATAAAACATTGTTTTAACTAAATAATAATAGAGACTATTTTAAAACTATTCAAACCATGGATTTTAAAAAATATCATGATATTATGTTATCATTTAAAAAATTATTTTAGTATATATATATGTGTTATATATAATTTATAAATGTAATTATACATATTAATTATCTATAATTAAATTTATTTTATGGTTTTTATAACTATAATTTCATATTTCCATTTATAAAATAATTAATACGCTAGTTTTCTATAATTATTTAATTTAATTATTTATTTTTTAAAAATTAATAATATAATACTATGATGATTATAAATATATTATATTTCATAATATTTCTTTTAGTCAAATTTATATTCATGGATATTCAACATTATAAATGTTACAATTATTAAATTATGAATGTGAAAACATTAACATCACTTTAAATAAAATAATATAACTATCACAATATCATCCGCATAGATCCAAATGGTCAATAACTCAAACCATGGATGATTATGGTCGAGATATACTTGAAAAATAATAATTGGGAGTGTTTTTTGTGTCCTGTTATGGTTATTATCATTTTAATAATAATTATCTTATTAATTTCTCATCAGTTAATTAATTTGTTCACCATCGAACAATAAGTCTTTACAGTAATTAAATATTTCTAGATAATTTAAAATAAAAAACAATAATAATGAAATCATGTTAATCTTAAAAATAATTATATATAATTGTATTTATATTAAATATAACCACTTTTAAAAAATGTTTGCCATATTAAATGTTGAGTGTGACATATTTAACTTTCCATTCAATAAATTAAATTAAAAGTTTGAATCTAATCCAATTTCCATCAAAAGGACACCATTTTTACCGAAGGATAATTTACGACTAATAAAACTCATCCCGTTAAACTAAAAACATTTATGGTAATTTTATAATAGTATTATTAACCTAAATTGTGTATTATTCCATTTTACTGTAATAATTAAAATTGTTATTGTTACTATTCATAATGCCCAAAAGTAAAATAATATTTTGTAAATAATTGTTCGAGTGATTATTCCAAATATGTAATATAGTTATAGAAATTACGAAAATAATTTATAGTAATTTATTTAGAATTATTCATGTTTTCAGAAAGATAAAACAAGGTTTTAAAAGTTGAAACATTTAAAATGATTGAAATTGTTTTACATCTAAATTAAATATAAAATTAATGATAATTATAAAAATTCTATTTAATGATAAGAATATATTTTATTTATACTTTAATAACATTCCTTAATATAATTTAATGACATAAATTATTATGATGAAAATAGTTTCTTTTAATTTAAAATGAATACAATTTTACTATTAATCAAAAATTGATGCATATCAGAAAAATAGACAAAAAAATCATCCAAATATAATTTTTATGTCCCACATCCAAAATATATGTTATTTATTGTTTAATAAAGTATATAAAATTTTCATAAATAGTATTTAAAATGGGCGCACAGTCAAAATATGGTAATACTAATTTTTTTCCGGAAAATACATCTTTTATCTGAAAAATTGAATATGTCCCCATATCATGTTTACAAAACATATAAAGTATATTTTAAACATTAGATGAAATATATAAAGTGTTATTTGATTATTTTATAAATTCAATTATTTTCATTGAAATAGTTTTTTAGAATAATTTTTTAGTCTTCATACCCCCCATTATAATGACTAGGTTATAATATTTAGCTATAAATTTTACTCAGTATTCCGTGAAATGAATTCAATAAAAAGCACATAAAATTGTGTGTTAAAA
This sequence comes from Viscum album, assembly GCA_963277665.1. Lineage (NCBI taxonomy): Eukaryota > Viridiplantae > Streptophyta > Magnoliopsida > Santalales > Viscaceae > Viscum > Viscum album. The sequence continues at coordinate 1,500,732,454 of OY728161.1, forward strand.
ATGGGAAGCAATGTTTTTCCGATACTTAAATCTAAGATAGTGTTGTGTATTTTGCACGATTATCATTGTGTAACGTATAAGACAAGATATAAATGAAATTAAAAAAACATTATCTCATAAAAATGTTGGGGTGTTACATGAGGTCTGTTTATTTTGTATCCCCAATCAATAAGGGGACAATGACTATTGTTTGATATCAACAGATGCATGAAAATGGGTAACCACATTTTCAAGAGTGCAATACGTTAGTGTATGAGGGTTTGTTTGATAGTTATAGGGTTTTATATTGAGGGTATATGTTTCCAAGGCCAAGAAAACCATAATAAGAGGTTGTTTGTCATTGCTTATTATCATATAATACATTTAATTTTGGTCCATCAAACCTCTTTATTATAAGAATAATAGTAATGATGTAGTGGTGTGTTTGTCAATAAATTCTATAGGACCTCGTGGATTAAAATTGAAATGTAGTGTTGGGTGGTTGGATTATCACTTGGGGTATATGACCATTATTTTTTTAAGCATGTTAGTGTGTGAGTGTATGTAACTACTAAACCGTAAAAGACCATATCCATAGGATTACTTTTTATAATTGGAATAAGTATATAGAATCAAATCCTAATTGAACGTTCAATTTAACTGTTTTGGAAAACCAAATTACATTTATGATACCAATTTTACATTTGGAGAAAAACATAACACATCACAACTACAATTAAAAATCACCATTGAAACACATTCCAGTAAATCATCTTCATATCCAAGGGAAAATAATCATTATAAATTTAAGGTAAAATTCTTTTTTAGGGTTGCTATAGTGGAAGAATTAATGAATAAATGAAAATAAATCAACATTTCATGGTAAATAGATGATAACATATGATATTACAATAACTTGATAAGGGATAAACAATATGGAATGGTAAATAATAGAAAAAACATTTCATTAAATCAATAAACTGATAATGAAATCAATTATTTGATTTTATCAAATGAAAACCTCGTGGATAAAAAATGATAATTGAAATATCAATGATGGAAATGATTAATTATTAGACATTTTGCCTAATGAAAATTATAACCTATAATGTAAATAACATTCCGAATAATTTTTAATAATACAGGTAGAATCTCATTTAATTTTTCTAATTTGTTTTTTTCATTTAAATATTTTGATGCATCAAGGGGATATATGAATTATGGGCCCCACCCTTCACTACTGGTCCAAATCATTAAAAATATAGAATTATTGATTCGATTAATAAAAAATATGCCTCACAAAAAAATAATATTGTATAAATATATCATATTTTAAAATATTTCATTATTTGAGGATAAGTAAAAATAAATGATTATTCATGTTGATGAATTTATGTACCCTTTAAATATCATTAAAACATTTTAGAGGAAAATAATATTTATTCACTCAAATGTCTCTCATAAATAATTGAAAAATATGAATCATAATCCCGAACTAGAATATAATTAGTTGAGACATATAATATCATGAACATAAATATATGTATGAAATAACATTTCAATGGATGTTATAAAAACAATATAAAAGTGAATGTGTTAATTACATCAAGTATGTCTTAATTGAATGTAAATTGCTAATAAAACCCTTATATTTTGAATGACTTGTTAGGTGTGCCATGATATTCCTGAATAATAAATTTATGTTAATTATTTACATGATTTAGAACCTTTTTTATTTTTAATAATTAATTTACTTCACTTTTGACAATGTTTTATAAAACTACATAAAAAAATTTATTTTATGTAAGTTGTTTTGACCAAAATTTTATCATGCATCAAAAATGATTTTGGTTGGTTTAATATGGTCATTGGGGTCATTATATTAAAATATAAATAATAATAATAAATAATTTATTAATATATTTAAATATCAATTATTGTTTTAAAACCAATTATGAAATATGGATGTGAAAAATGAACCATCATTAACAGCGTGGAGATGGTTGGTTGTATATATGCACGAGTAACTTTCTTTATTTCTCAATGATCAATATAAAAAAAAAGTATGTAATATTTTATAATTTAAAAAATATAATTATATCATACAAACCATTTTATTTTATCGTATAATCTGATATATATAATTCTTGTGATGTATAAGGTTTCACTTCACGTCGATGAGGACATAGTGCACATATCGACCAAAGATGTTATCACTTTTTTAGTGTGTTAATAGGGCAATAAAAAAATGATATATTATATTATAATTAAGGTAATTATATAATTAATATCATATATATTTAATTTATGTTACATATTTTTAATCAAAACTATCCATAATTGAATCCATGCAATGAGTTAATATGTCACATCATTTTAAGGACGATGTAGTCCAGGCCTCAAGAAATGATGTTACCATATTAAAAAAAATTGAAACATAAATTAATTTGTTATAACAAAGTCAAGAAACATAAATTAATATTATATATTATATATATCAATTAAGAACAATTTTTCAATCATAATTCATACCATCAAAGGTGCTAAAGGAAAAAATGAATGACATTGTCTTACGGGGAGGCAGTTTTACATACCCGAACGGTATCTTCATTATCAAATTGACATAAGTGATTTTTTGTATAGGTATAATAGATACCAAAAAATATTTTATTATATTTTATTATATTTATTTTTATCTAATAAAGGAATAATAATAATTTAACTGGTGGAGAAAGATATCATATATAAATGACCTTATAAAGAATGTTTCCTCTTTTCTGGTAACTCCCTTTGGTTTTCACCAAAGACATTACTGGTATGATTTATACACAAATTAAGGGGTATTTATTTTGGATAAGATTTTTTTAGACTATTTGGTAAGATTTTGGATTATTCAAAATGTCTTGAGATGTTTTAGGAAGGATAATAGTGAATGCCTTTTCATAATGTAGGGGTAGTGGTATTACATTAATTACCAAAATGAAACACTATTAGAAGATCTCGCTTATCTATTTTGATTCTAAAAATGAAAAGTAATTTATTAAATAGTGTTTATCATAAATAAAATTATCGGCCACACTGTAAAATTCCATCTGTTAATGTCTTTCCATAGTCTTTATTTTTCCCTATATTTTTCCTTTTGTTATTTTATTTAGGTAACCAGTTTTGCAATATATGTATATCAATAATTAAGACTAAATTACATGTATATTTACCATAAAATATTTGTAAATTGAAATATAAATATTAGACCTTATTTAAAAAATAAAAAAAACATGTTTGTTATATATTATAATTAAAATAACTACATGTAATGGGAAAAGTCATGAATTTTACATGAACCAGGATAACCCTCTTTTTACTGTATATATGGGTCAATATGTTAATTAAAAAATATAAATTGATCCATTAATGTAAAATATTTCATATTTATTAAAACATATAATTAAATTGGAACAACTTCTAATTTTAATTAATTATTAATCATTTAATAAAATAACATTTATTATAAAATATCACTAATTTGAATTTAAAATTTATAAATTTATTTGTCATTTAAAAATATTAAAACCTCGTTATAATTAAAATAAATTAATTTAATATTTTTCTAACATTATATATTCATCTAAAAATTGACTGAAAACTATAATTAATTAAAATTACATTGTTTTCATACTTTTTATCATCATTTATATTATTTAATTACTGAATATGTGATCTATGTGTTATATTTTGTTTAAAATTTAATGTAATTATATTGTCACTATAAATTACAGTTAAATTATGTTGATAAAAATTATTAATTTTTATTTCAAAATAATTTTTATAACTGAACTTGTGTACCTTCCCCCATACTCTAAATCATTATGAATGATAAAGGTATTGAAGGATCATTTTATTTCTTCTTACTAACATAATATATAATATGGTCCAACTTCCTGAACATGTGTACTAATAAATTATGAAATTATATCCAATATGGGAGATGGATTAAATATTTTCATCTAATGGACGTTTTAATGGTTTATTTATTATTTTAGAAATTATGTTTATGGTTTAGTACATTATTATGTTTTATTTCATGTTCATCAATGTAATTAATATTAATTAAATTAAAATAAATTTGTCAAAAACCAAATTCATTATAGTAGACTATTTATATTATATTGATTACATATATTTGTGTGTTTTTTTCGAAGTTCAATTCGAATAATTGTTATATTTTGATTAAAGCTAATCCCATAGAAATGGTGAGAAATATTAATTTTAAAGTAAAATTCCTCAATTTGTTTATAGAACATTATATCAAATTTATATATAAAAATGATCCCAATACAATAAATTCTATTCATAGATATATTATTGATCTATTGTTATATAAAAAAATTTTAAATATAATTTAACATTAATAAATGTTTAAATGAAAATGAATTTATCAACTAAAAAGATGTATTTTCTATTATTTATCAATATAGAAATGTTTAGAGAAAATTTTGAGAAATTGACCCTAACCTAATTTTTTTGTTTCACATTAAAAAATGATGTTTATTTTGAATTATAAAATTTATAGAAAATTAATAATTCATATTTAAATTATATTCCCAATAATGGAAATTAAAACACTTTCTTGTTTGTAAAATAAGTTAAATTCTTGTTGTCTGTTTCATTAACATAACATGGTGTTTCCTATAATGAAATATAGTAAAAAATATTCTTTTCTAAAATGAATTTTTTTAAATTATTACGGTGTTATATTTTCCTCGAATTATTTAAATAGTGTTCTCATGATTTGAAATTAATCATTTCATTGGGTAGTGATATTTGAAAACACTATTGCAAAAATTATAACACATCATATTTAAAAGAGATAATTTAAAATTCGAAGGTCATCACAAAACTAATATTTATAATTGAGGAATGTTTTTAAAAAATAGAAATGGAAGAAAAATTTAAATATTATATTCGAATGGATAGTGATAGAGAACATGTTCAGATGAATGTTTGAGACCATAATTTCATAAATCAATGTTAAGAAAAAGGTAAATTATATCTTAAAAATGATGAGAATAAGAAAAAAATATGTTTCAATAGCACATTTATAGATTTATATAATAAATTCACCATCTATGAAAACAATAAAATATAGATTTCTATATATAAAATAGTAACCTGTTATTATTCCTTGAACTATTTCAATGTTAAATTTTAGGAAAAGATGTAATATCACAATTTACTAGATCCAAAAAAATATAAACTAAAAACATTTCAGAAATAGATATGATATTAAAATTATTATGATCCTAAAATTTTCAAAATAATGTCACTGAGTTTAAAAATGAATATATCATTAGTATTAAATCATCATGATGTATCACTTTACTAATCACATAACAAACATGTGAACATTTTATTAACATTAATTATAATTAAAATAATATTCAAAAAATGGATGATTACATATTTTTTATATAAAATATGGATTATTTTATATATTTTATAAATTCTAAAAAATTTAAATTCCATCAAGAATAACATAAAATAAAATATCATTAATCTGTTCTAAGTATGTTTGTAATATGGAATAGACCTTCACCTAATCAATCACATCATAATTCCAAGATCATTATCTCAACATTAAAAACATATAACGGGTTACATATCGCATTACCATGTGATTTCAAAAATTATTTTCATTCTACAAAATCACCTTTATTGGTTCCATTCAACATATAATAATAAATCATTAACAAAAAATAATTGTACTCCAATCCTCATCAATCATATAACCATTATTTCATGTACATCATTGATATAAAACTCAAATGACATAATACTTGAATCCAAACATAAGCACATTGATTATCCATCTTCACCTAGGGTAGTATCATAATCATGACCATTATCTATTATCCTTTTTTGGTACAATACATTAACACATGAGACATTGATATGTGTATTGTCTCAACTTATTGTAGTTAAATGATTTCACATTGTAAAAAAAATTCATTGCCTTCAAATCAAAATCATTGGTGCCATTCCCTATATAATTTTATAAAACTCCAATTATTTTTAAGCCAGGATCATAGTGAATATTTACACTGTTGTTACAAGTGTTATTCTTCATTTTTTCTATTTTTACCTTTATCTAAAATTTTCCCAGTTTTCCTATTATTCTCCTACCTTCCTCCAATGAAAAAATACTTTGATAATTCATTGTTCATAATTTTATCATAATAATATTTTTTCTTATTTGATGAAAATTGTTGTGAGGCTAATCCCTTTAGAATTATTGGATTAATACCATACATAATATGATCATTATTACTCTTTTGATCATGTTCATCAGTGAGGATCACATTCCTTCAGGTATGTACCATTTATAAATGATGAAATACACTATGATATATCGTATTATTATGAAACATAATTTGTAATCCCAAAATTATCAAAATATTGTATATAAATTGACTAATTTATATCTTTATAATCCTATAATCATAAATATTTTTTCTTTAGGATATACCACCATAAATTAATCAAAGTCCTTCGTAATATTATATTTCCTAATCTATGTTTTCAAAATATAGTTTCCATGGTTTCTATTAAGAATTATATTGATACCAAATATAACAACCAACCCCAAAATCTCAATTCCCTTTCATTAAATTATTTCATTTCAATGATTATAAATAATCCAATCTTGAATGACCATTCATTTTAGAAATTATGGAAAAAAATCTCACATTCAAAATAACCATTTTAATTGGGAGAAAAACATTATGCATAGAAAAAAAAATTAATCTTCAAACTTTGAAACCCATACCATGAATTCATCTTGATAACATGTGGAGTGAAAAAATATTCATGGTGAGAATTTATGATCATTAAGGGTATGTAAATCTGAGGAAACAATTATTTAATGAGAATAAATTAAAAATGAATGGAAAATAAATCATAAAACATGCCATCAAATTACCAGATAAGTCATAATCAATATGGTAGGGAAATTAATAGAAAAAACATTAAATTTTACCAATAATGTGAGAATAAAATTCCTCAATATATTTTATCATATTAAAAAAACAGTGATAATAAAAATGAAAACTGAAATATCTACATAGAAATTATTAATTATTGGAAAACATGATTCAGAATAAGAAAAATATACCATCAATAACATTCCCTAAAAGTTTTAATACTTTATGTAAAAATAAATTTAATTCATCTAACATATTTCTCTCACGAGAACCTATTGATGAATCAAGGGGATATATAAATTCGGGGACTCACCTATCCTAGTCAATCCAATTCATTACTTATATCGAATAATAGATTCAATTACTAATAAATATGAATTACCAAATATCTTTAATGAATAAACAATATGTATTTATATATTATTACATGGTAGAATAAAAGTATCAACTTGGTTTATTGAGGTTGATGGATGGAAATACCATTGAAGGACCATTAAAAACAATTTAGGAAAATAATCTGTTAAACCTCCTAAGGGTCCCATAAAACATTCAAACATTTCAATCATAATTTCCATGATGGAATAAAATTTCATGAAAATTATTAGTTAATTATAATAATGATAAACATGTTATTAAATTTCAAAGGGATGTATACACACCATATAAAATTCATTTGTTGTATAAAAACAAATAAGTCTCAATGGAATGTAAATTGAGATGAAATCCCTTACATTCAGTATGACATGTCATGGGAATAATTATATTTTATAACAATAAAAATATTATGTTATTTTTTTAAAATTTGTTACTATTCATTTTCATGATTATTTTAATTCAGTTATTTAACAACAATTTTGTATACCACTATGTAAACAATTATTTTTAATATGGATGTTTTGTTAAAATTAATATTTTGTGACAAAAATGATATTGGTAGGTTAGATATGGTAAAAGGGGAAATTATATAATCATAAACATCAAAATAATAATGAAATAATAATAATATTTATACATAAAATATTCTTTTAACACCAATTATAAAATATGGTTATGTACCATTAACTAAAAATAATATCAGAGAGATTTTAGGTTGTATTCTTGTAAGAGTGAATTTCCATTTTTTTAGTGATCATTATGGAAAGAAGGCATAAAACCAATGTTAACATTCATATAAATTACATCACCTTCTTAGAATGAAATATATATTACAAAATTATATTCCCAAAAACCACGTTAATTTAGTCCCTTTACTAACATGGAAAACAGAAAGATGATATATGATTGAGCTATATTATCTCACACTAGATATTCCATGAGGTAAAACCCTATTATACATATCATTCCTAAAATATATCATTCTATCATAGGGAAGGAAATATAAATATAGGTTATCTCATATTCGCTGTCTAGGTAAACAAAAGAGATATTTAAACATAATCATGTACATAATGGTTTGATATTATGATCCAAAAAATAGATCATACCCAATCATAAATATGAATCATGTAATAAATATTTGGAGATCATGAAAAATTAATTATATGTAAATAAATAAATTATTAAATGAAATCATTAAATAGAATTAACACATAAAATTATTCTAACACATAAGAATATAAAGTAATTTCAATACTACATGAGTTGATAATACCAAGGATATCTTATAAGTATTTTTTACATCGCATAAAATCTATTTAGTATTGGATCAATACTATTGCAATCATTGTACTATTATTTCACTATGAATACAATATTTTTAGATATGAAACAATGTCATGTTCATATTACTAGTCAAGGTTCACTCCCAACACCATGTTTGTATATATCATGATATATAAATCTTTAACTAATACATTCTATTTAGATAATGTTCAAACCAATATAATAATAAAATCATTCCCATATATTCTTAAAGTTAATAATACATCAGGGATATCATCACCTAAAAAATATATTATTTTTATAAACAGCATATCATTACCCATGAAGTTAAATGAGTTTCATAAAAATTTAATCATATAATATAATGTGCAAAAATATATGATTGATAATAATTTAATATAATAATATATTTTGAATATAATTAGGTTTCCTAAGCAATTAACCTATGAAATTAAATGGGGTACATATGCATATAACTTGTTATTGAGAAATAAGATACATATAACCCATAAAAGACAAACTAATCTCACAATCATCTTGATATAAAAATATAATCCATTCATATAAATAACATTAATAGAACCATTAGTTCATTTCCATGAATGGAATGACTATCATCAATTGATGTCATCAGAGATGAAAAATAATTTGAAATATATTTCAAAAACATTTCTACATGAAAATTTAATTTTTTTTCAAAATGACTTAAAATAAATAAATCTATTGTATTTTTATTAAATTACATGGATAACTAAAAATAATTCTTGAAATTATTATTTTAATATATTTTTTCTTAAAATATAAAAAGTTATACTGAAATATTATTGAAAACCATTTTCTGTTTATTTTTTTTTATATTAAATCATTTTAAAAACTCATTTTATTTGATAACCCATAAATAAAATTACCCATAAATTTAAAAATAAGTATTATAGAATACATCCTTGTGTAGTATAAACACCACATAAAAGAAATATGTGGTTAATAAGTCATTTATCCTATGAAAAGAAAATGTGAGATGAAATTTCATTACCTTATGTCTTGATTTTCTTCACACATGTAAAATCCTCATGTATAATTAGTATAACATTATTAATAAAATTTCAAATAACCATATTCATATATATAATACCATGTAATATTTTCGTAATACCTTATTTTATATGTTTATTAATAAATCTAGTTAAATGTTACATTTCTTGTAATAAATGTTGTGTTTATCCTACATGGTTTGACATGTCATTGTTGATCCTCTTATATAAATTAAGATTTAAGTATTTAAAAAAATTTGACAATTAATTATAAATGCTATATATTCGTTATAAAAAATTTATAATAATATATAAATGATAGATATATGAAATATAATACACCCTTTATAGTGCTGGAAGGTCGTACATGCACATGGATGTTGTTTCAATTTTCATGTATTATTGACAGAGAAAAATTAAAGGAAATATATGTGTATATGAATATTTAACAATTAAAGTATATTAATGATTTTATATGTAAAATATAATTTTACTAAATAAATATTTATTAAATTCCATGAAATGTATGAATGATCCACATCGCATTGGGGAGGAACTATTATACACATCCAAAAATAATGTTATCATATTTACAAAAATTGGAACGAATTAATGCAGGATTTGCTTATAAAATATACAACTATAAGTAAATAATCAATATCATATAAAAACATAGTATCTATAATAATTCCAAACTATGAGATATATTAATGGTAAAACAAATAATATCAATTCGTGAGGCTATAGTTCGTCATACATAATAACGATAAGTTCATTACCAATTAGATATAGGTTTGTGTATGTTTAGTTCAAGTCCATAACATAAAAAAATATCAGTATATATATATAATACATTGTCTATAATGTGTGCATTTAAAAATAATAAATGAGGCTATAAAGAATGAAAATAAACAGAAGAGCTGATAAATGATGTTACCTATTACTTCTATACATTATTTTAGTTACCACCAAATTTCTTGCATGGATGGATTTATGGCCCAAGTGAGGCCTTGAGGAGTAACAGAAGGATATTGGGGAGTGTATTGGTCAGATCAGGTATGAATTTATCTGAATTAAACGGTTTTATTATGTGGTGTAATGTCCACACATGGCTCACTAATAAATGGTGGCCGGAATGGTCGCCACATGACCTCAAGCACACCTCCCCATATGCCAAAGGTTGTTGATTTATAGAGATGGTGTATGAATAGTCAGTATGGAGACTATATCAATTTATCAATGATTCACTTCGATATAATAGAGTAAATATCAATCAACAGTGGTGGAAGTGAATGGAAATAATAAAGTAGCACAATGTATATATCATATACTAGACAAAAGTGGCCAACTCCAGTTTCTACAATAGATGAATTCATTACATGGAATAGATAAATTATGGAAATTATTAAATTGTTAAAAATTATTTTTAATACAATAAAACGATAGAAACAATAAAATAAAATATCTAAAATTAAAAAGAAATTCTTCACAAGCATCATGAGCTCAAGCTGAGTTCGTTGCCCCTAACTCCCAAGTACAAGAAAACGACAACAAGAAAGGTCCAAGGGCCTGAGAATAAAAAATGTCTACTTGGGTACCCTTGTGCAATGGTGGTCTGATTAGGGTGTGAGATATAAATCATATTAGGCCATCACCACCAGTTTGTAACCCAATCCTGATAGTTTAATATAATTTTAACAGGGTGAAAGCACTCATATATTTAATAAACAGTATACTTAAACTAAATAACCAAGTACATTATTCAACCCTTCTCTAGTGTATGGATATGTAACTTGTTCATTAATTGAGTATTACTAATTTATTCATCACTCACATGTGAGTAAGTCTCCTACCGTGTCCAAGCAGTTTCCTCCGAGGTAAAATAGGGCTATGTAATGACCGGGCCTGATGGGCTTTAACCATGGAACATACATGTCAAAGCTAGACCCAAGCAGTATTTCCAATGTATCATGTGATGGTATTTAGTATTAAGGTCTCAAGGTAACAATGATTACCATAATCTCTTCATAGTATAATGGTGAAGGTTCCAATACGTAATACGGAAACCTGACAATGATATATGGTGTTGGAGTTTGAGGTTAAAAACAAAGGTAACATGGACTCACAAAAGGATAAATATATAATATCACAGTCCAGCTAAGGGGTAAGAGTGTAATCCATCAAGCGTAATCATATAAATTCTTCAATAAAGAACCTAAAGAGTCTAAGGGGTGCATCTCTGTTAAAATGGGTTCAACCAAGGTCTTGGTACAAGGAGTGTATCTAAGGCAACAAATTGTCAATGATGGATCCAAGGAATGCTATATTAACACATGGGGTACCCAACAGGAATATACCGGAAATCAATGATAATACAAGGAAAAAGATATAGCAGGTTCTGAACGATAAAAACCCATCCTTGAATTCGGAATGGGATAAATAAGTGCTCATTGTATTCTCTGATCATAAACCATGACAAAATCGATTCTAACCGTTCTTATTTAGTAAAGATGTCATGTAGTGATTCATCTGGTTCAAGTATTTCATTTTATTAGTGTGGATAGGTCATGTAGAGATAAAATCATTATTTATTTGTTCCATCCATTCCATCTATTATTGAGTAAAGGTCAGGTAGCATTGTATCCATTTTTAAAAACCATTAAGTCATTTTCAATGGTCAAGGTCTAAACTGCTACCTTCCTTTATCATGGTAAGGGTTTCCATGAACGTGGAGCCAATCCTTGTATCATGAACCCAGTTTCGTCCGTGGATTTCAAACATGGAAATCCTTATATCTCCCATGGTAGGATCATGAAACCCCCATTGCATGCATCATTGCATTTCTACATGGGAACCACTATATCACCCAATGAGTTATTAGTAATCAAAAAAATTTGAAATGAATTTGGTATCTTTTTTTTGGGTAAAAAATTAGTCATTAACCATTCATTTAACTCAACTCATTCCATTTACCAAAACATGTCAATTGCCTTTTAAAGGCTCCAAGTATCCATACAAATGAAATTTTTCATCATGGGTATTTCTAATCCAAAACTGGACAAAACCTTAGAACAATGCTTCAGTTAATTAATTATATAAAAAAGTTAAACTCATTGTTTCTAATGTCATTAGGGTCGTGTCTTAAGAATCTCATTTCAAAACATATCATTAAATCATAAAAATTATAAACATGATAATTCAAGAAATAATGGTCTAAAAATTACTTTTTAGCTTGAAGGTAATGCAGCTTAGTTGGAGGGGTTTTATTATAAAAACATGATATTATTATCAACAAATCAATTATCATCATTAGATTTTAAAACACGAAAACTTATAAATTCACATTTAAGTGGAATTTAACATAATAATTCATTGAAATACTTAATTATAACAAAATAGTAGTAAGAAACTTCATTAAATCATTTATAAAGTTTGAGGACATGGAATGGGAACTTACTTCATTGTTGAACCAAGCCGTCTACATCGTCAAAGAACCAAAAATGAAGTGAAACCACACAAAGAAGATCAATGCATTACAAAGAACATATCAGGGACTCATAAACATCAAAATAACAAAATAATAACTTTTAAATGTGGAGAATACATACCCTAAATAAAATCCTACAGACTGAAACAACCCGAACCACCTCTCCTTTGGCAGCAGTTGTTGGAAAACACACCCTCGGGTCCCTCATGGCCATCGACACCAATCTAGACTGAATGAAAATGGAAAATTAAGACACCCCAACCCTTAGGTTTGTTGGTGAATCAATAAATTGGAAAAAGGGAGGAAAAAAATTTGTCATGTAATGGAAGGGAGGTGGGGAGGGATCTTATAATGTTAATTCGAATGTGATTCCCGAAGAAGAACAACCGAAATTGAAAGAGGATAAAGAGATAGTGTAGAGGGCTTGTGCATGCGATGAAGGGGGAGAAACCTATGGGATGTTTCCTCAAAAGTAAAGGGTGAGGGAGATTAGGTTTTGGTTTTTATTTTCTTAATATTTTAATTTAATATTATTTTATTGGAATAAATAAAAATTTTAAAATTTTGGCGACACAAACAGTTTTTCTCGCACAATTTTCCAAAATATGCACAAACTGTGTGGTGCCTACTGCCTCAATGATACACCCTACATTGGATAGGTGAACCATTTAAAAAACGCTGCCTATCCCATGTGCTAATCTGCTTCCACTTTTTAAACTGGGTCGCACGGTTACCTATAGTGGACTGACAAATTTGGAAGACTGTACGCAAACTGTGAACCCTCTGATGCCTTTAAAAAACATGATGTTTTTCTGGTATAACACTCCCTAAACATCTCACTACACTCGGAATATGTATCTAGCATTCACCCAATTCCAAAAATATCACCTAAGTGTTATCCATTTCTCAGAGTTATGTTATGAATATCGATTCTAAAAATGACTGGTTACGTAAATAAAAAAGTTACAAAACTTATTCATGTTAGTCGGGTTCAAAAACACAAGATTATATAATCTACCGACCATAAAAACTTCTCATCCCTGAGAAACCTTCAGGAATGGAGTACACATCACCCAACCTACATGGGTTGTGATGTTTCATTCAAATGGTATCATTTCATTACCATCACCCAATTAACCTTATGAATTTTTTACGCACTTTTCACTCCAGCCTTTACAACATGAGATAATTTTCATTGTTAAACTTAATCACAGAAACTGACCTAACACGGGACCATTTAGATAGATAAACAATAACGTCAACGTCTTTATAATATTCTAGAAATGGTTCTTCCCACTATAGTTATAAAATTATAGAAGGATAACATACATTGCACATTACATCCACTATTAGATATTTCGTAAAAAGAAAACTATTGATGTTATTACGACATCCCTAGTATGATTTTGTAAAAAGAAGATGGTTGAATTCTGAATGACCTAACAGAACTGATCGAGCAAGATTTCTCATAAGAAACTTCTAACATTTAAATCACACTTTCCTTCCACTGGAAACGTGCTTTAAAATGGCCCCTTAAAATCGTAATCACTGATTTAAAGGAGAGAGAATGATTTGAGCCACTTAACTGATGCATCTTGTAGCATTCTTGATTAGGCGGCATGAGAAATTAAAAAGAAATGTCTGGAGTTCATGAGTCCGAACAAAGAATTCCTAATTAGGAACCCATGAATCCCTCAGGACTTACCATGCCTCGAGTAAAACTACATGTTACCCTGTAACAGTGGCAAGAATTATCCAACAAGTTCAACCGCTTTCAACGATTTAGCATGTCATAAGTCTGATGCTCTCTTAATACATCAAGGACAATGTCTCGATAGGGTACGTGCTCGTCTCTTAAGAAGATTACACTATGTGGATTTAATATGGAGTTTCCAATCAAAACCACCATGAAACAGAAAGGTAAAATAGTTGAACTAGATAATGGTCATGCGGTCATGCAAACACCGATAGGATTTAAGACATGAAAAACTCAAGGTAATTCAAGCAAACTGACCATTTTCCAATGGTCCCATTATCTATTCCTTCAACGTGGAATAGGACATTAAATATATCAATATGACACCTCCAAATTAGTTTTATCCTAGTAGAAGGGGAAGTAGTCTAACCACTCGAAAGCACGATAGATTCTAATAGCAAGATAGGTGTTTCAATACATCTGAGTATTTTGAAAACCATCCCATGAATTGAAATGATCTGATTATTTAATGCTCATGTAACTCTACATTTAGATGAACCAAGACATAAATCAACATGGTATGAAGATTTATTTCAGAGTGTAATCTCCTTATACCATGGTTTTCCTAGATGACACCACACCAATTCATCCATCACCAAGAATGAGAAGTCAGACAACCTATGAAGTTGTCGACCATGCACAAAGAAAGTCTAAACAGCTAAAAACGGGCATTAATTGATGATCAATCCCATAAAAAGGTCATGAAAGTCATGTCCACCCATCCAAACAAGTGTGTCACATAGAAAGTGAGATTCTAACTTGAGCGAATGATACCCAATGGAACTAAAAGCGGTGGGAAGACCCACAACACTGGCAAGACATTTACGTGTTGAGGGTGCTACCTACCACATGAATGCCCCCTACAAATAAAACATGCAATCCCTAACATTGTATCATGGCAAATACGTCACTAGGCTCAAAATCTGATCATAAGGCCATTGAAACTGAAAAAAAGACTATAAAAAGTACTCATGCATCTGTTACATAGAACTCAAGGGACGTCTGAACTACCCTTACATGATTGGATTTATCTATGGAAACCACTATAGGTTCCATTTTAATTCCACATATATTTACTCACATATAATATTTAATCATCAAATGATTTAATGATAACATCTATGTTTGATTTTTAAAAAATTCACATGGTACTTGATTTTAACTAATGCCCCAATGCAAAATAGGCATGTTATATAAAAAAATACTTTTAAAAACATTTCACATTAAATGAAATCACATACTTTTAAAGAAACATATTAAAATAAATCGGTTTTAAAAAGATATGTAGACCTACAGGGGTCCCATTTTAACCAACTAGAGTTTTCTAAAAAGAATCCAATTTGAAAACGAAAAAAATAATCTTTTAAACAACCAAACAGGTCACATCATCAAAATAATCCCTAACTGACCTACATGGGAGAAGTTTAATTTTGAAATATATGAATTTTATTTCACATCATATCCAAAAATCTTTCAAATATAGAATCATTTCATATGGAATCATGTCATCACATTTAATAGAGTTGTCATTTTCTAATTCATGAAGCGCCCATGCACTCCATGGGCTGAAAACTGTCTCCCATTAATCGGTACCTATGCCAATTTAAGAATTTGACATAATCAAAAAATATTTTCCAAATCATATAAGTGGCTATCTACCAACATTCAAAGAACCCATACACTTTAATGTTTTCCATTTGTCTTCCTTTAGTAAAACCCAAATTCACATAACAATTTATTTTAGTAGCCTTTTGACAATATTACAGGAGTATCCTTTTCCATGATATAAGTCACCCATACACCTTACAAATGAAAACTATCTCCCATTATAATTACTTCTATCATTGTAAGCTAAAATGTCACTACAAGCCGATAACAAACAGAATCATGCCGAAGTCACATAAGCATATCATTTTAATAATCAAAATATTCTATAACAAGATGTAATCACTGAATAAATGCTAATGTATTACCTAAACAGGTATAAATCAGTGCATAGACTATCAATAAGGAACTAAATCATAATTAGTAGGAAACCTACTAATGACACTATATGGAATGATATAAATAAATGGTATGTGAATTTCTATGTGCTTAAAATGATGGATGTATGCTTCATCCTTGAATTAACAAGACAAGGGTAATACTCATAATTCCATAAATCATAAGAAAAATAATGTACAAAAATCTCTCTAGGTTAAATCTCATCAATTATAATAGAAAAATACATAATCTACCATCACATCCCTAGCCCCATGGTGATTCCCCATCCATGCGGTGATCTGTCCCAAGAAAAGCTGTTAACCAAGCAATGAAGCATCCTAAGTCTCCTATCTATCAACCCAAAACAGTAAGACAAAAGGAAAAACGACCATTGAAAACACATTGTTAACTTCTAGACTAGGAACACCACTAAAACGGTGGCCAGACCAGTTGCCACATGACCTCAAGAGTGCCTCCCCATATGCCATAGACTGCTGACTAGAAGTGGGAGTTTATAGATAGTGACTATGGAGACTATAACATATTATCTGAGTTTCTGAATGAAATAATAGGGTAAATATCAATAAACATTAAAAGAAACATATGAGAATAATAAAGATGCTGAAATTATATTTTATTAAAATGATGAAAAGTGGCCATTACCAGTTTATAAAAAAGAAGGATGCATAACTTGGCATTGATACATTACATAATGCAGAAAACAGTACAAAATTATTTTCAATACAATAAAATGTGAGACAAAAGTCAACAAAATAACTAGATGTACAAAGGAAATATTCATGGGCATCATGAGCTGTAGATCATTACTTTTCCCCTAATTCGTGGGAACAAGAAAACAACAACAAGAAAGGTCCAAGGCCCAACAAACAAGAATGGTATACTCGTGTACCCCAAAGAAATAGAGACCCTAGTAGAGTGAGATATAAATCTCAGTAGGCAAATACGAATGGTGTATAACCCAATCCTGATAATGTAATATAAATTAAACAGGGTGAAAGTATGTGTAGATAAAGAACTTATTATACTTTAACTAAATAAACATGTACCTAATTCAACCCTCAGTTGTTTTCTGAATAAATAAAAAGTTCATTAATTTAGTAGTACCATTTCTTTAATGTGTCACATGTGAGTAAGTTTCCTATTGAGTCCAATTATTTTCATCTAAGGTAAAATAGGGCTAACAAATGAATGGGCCCAACATGCTTTAACCATGGTACCTACTTGACAATGTTGTACCCAAGGAGTGTATACAAGGCATCATGTGATGGTATTTAGTAATAAGGTCTCTTGGTAACAACCAAGGCAGCAACCTCATGATAGTATAGTTGTGAAGGTTCCTAGACATAACATGAATCCAGAAAAAAAAAATCTGCTATGGGAGTTCCAAGGTAAAAACCAAGGTAACATAGACTCACATAAAGATAACTCAGTAGTATCTGAGTCTAGCTATGAGGTAAAATATCAATCTAAGGAGCGTAATCCAAGGAATTTAATATATGGTGCCTACGTAGTTCAAGGAGTGCATCCATGGTAAAACATGACTAAGCAAGGATTGGTTCCATGGAGTGTATCCAAGGCACCTACTTGTTAATGCTAGATCAAAGGATTGTATCCCAGGTTTCATATAGTACTACATGGTGTCCCTATTGGTAATATACCAGACATCCAAAGATAAGACAAGGAATGAAATCTAGGTAGTTCTGAACCTTAGAAACATGTCCTTGAATTCAAAATGGGGTACATGAGTGCTCATGGTACTCTGTGATGATAAACCAAGACAAGATCGTTTCTAACCACTCTAATTTAGTAAATATGTCATGTAATGATTCATCTAGTTCATGTATTGCCTTCCATTAGTGTAGATAGGTCATGTAGAGTTGAATCCATTATTTATTGGTTCTAGCCTTTCCTTCCATTAGTGTTTAAAGGTCGTGTAGCATTTCAACCATTTAGTAAAAACCATTAAGGCATTTTTATAGGATAGGGTAGACACCGCTAACATCCATTAACAAGGTATGGGTTTCCATGAACATGGAACCAATCCTTGTCTCATGATCTTGGGTCTATCCATGGTATTCTAACATGGGAATCTAGGTATCACCCAAGGTATGTGCATGAACAATCATTGATTACATCATGGAATTCCTACTATGAAACCCACGTGTCTCCCATGGTGTTATTAGTATTTAAAACATTTAAAAAAATGGTATCTTGTTTTGAGGATCAAACATTAATCATTATACATTCATTTAACTCAAATCATTCCAATTAACAAAACATATCCATTTTATTTAATGGGATCCAAGTATACATCAAAATATAAATTACCTACATGGGTAAATCCAATCCAAAACTAGTCCAAACACTTAGATAGTTCTATGGTACATTAATGATTTTAAAAAGGGAAACATAGTGTTTCTAATTTCATTAGGGCCTTGTAATAAGAATGAAATACCTTAACATAACATAAAAGAATAAAAATTGTAAACAATACATATAAAGTAAGCATGTTTTAATAAGTACATTTTAGTTTAAAGGTAGCACACCTACATTGGAGGGGTTTTATTATAAAAACATGATATTTTTTTATCAACAAATCATTTATCATCTTTTGAATTTAAGACATGAAACATGCCGAATTCACATTTAAGAGGCATAGAACATAATACATAATTTCATGACTTATTATAACAAAATTGAAGTAATAAACATTATGAAAGCATTTATAAATTTTTAGTACATGGAAGGGGAGACTAACTCAAGGTGGAACCAAGCTGTCCACATTAGAGACAAACCCAATACAAAGTGAAACCACACAGAGAAGCTCAAAAAACTACAAGAAACATGTCAAGGACTCATAAACACCAATATACCTAAAAAACTAGGCAATGAAGAGAAAACATACCCTGATGAATATCTGGTTGAAAAAAACCACTCGAACTACCTCATATTTAGCGGTGGTTGCTGGAAGACACACCCTCAAGTCCCAAGAGACATTCCACACCAATCTAGGACAAAATAAAACCCATTATTATGACACCCCAAACCCCAGGATGTTGGTCCGAACCAAAAATAAGAAAAATGGGTGCCAAAAATTTGTCAAGTAAGTAAGGTAATGAGAGGAAGGAGCTTACCATGTTTATTCAAATGAGATTTGCGATGAAGAACATCCAGAATTAAAGGAGGAAGAGGAGGCAGAGTAGGGGGATTGTGCGCATTATAAAAGGGGAGATCCCTACAGGCTGGTGTGTTTAAATGAGAGGGATAATGAGATTAGGTTTTATTATTCATTTTATTATTATATTAATATAATTTAATTATATTAAAATAAATCAATTTTATAAAAAATGGGCGATGCACACAGTTTCTCCTGCACTATTTTTCAAATAGTTCACAAACCGTATGGTTCATACTGGATTAAAGACACACCCCACAAGGGCGAGGTGCACAGTTTAGGAAACTTTGTGCAACCCATGTGTTAAGAACAACCCATTTTTAAATTGGGTCACACTGTTACCGGTAGTGGGTCGCACGGTTACCTTCAGTGGGACACATGGTTTGCAAAATATTGTGAAACCCCTTATCCTTATTCTACCTTTTAAAAACATGATGTTTTTGGGTCTAACAGTCCTGAAACATCTCAGGCCACACAAGAGACTTCTCGGGCCTTCACTAAAGTCCAAATGGATAACATAAAAGGGATCCAACTCTTGGAATTTAGTTCCAAATATATGTTCTAGAAACAACTATTTTAGTAAAAAAAGTTCAAAAACATCAGCATTTTGGTTCGGATAAAAAAACCTGAGATTCTACAGGGGGAGTTGGTGACATTTTATAAGGGAGGACGGGACACGCTATGAATTTTTTTAAAAAAATGATATGTGTAGGCACGTTTTTTCTATAAAAATTATTAAAACAACCAATAACACAATTATATAAGATTTATGTTTTAAATATGGTCATAAAATTGGTTTTAGAAAAGTTTCTTGGTTATTTGGTTTTTTATGATTATGATTTAGTCTATTTTAAGCATTATTTTCCATTAAATGTCATAAATTATTATGATCACATTCACTAATTATTTTCATCAGAAATTAAGTAGATATTATTATAATATTAATTTAATACTGATTAAAACTTTGTATTTACATTTTTAAAAATTTATCCACTAACGAGGAAAATGAATTTTAATGGTAATCTTGCAAACATGGTAAGAAATCATAGTTTTAATACGGGAATAGAGAAACGATCATTAATCTTTTATATATAAATTCACTATAATATATTACACTATCCTAAATTGGATTAATATATTTATAATTGACCTATTTTATCTTTAGAACAATCATTAAGTATAAAATGAATATTTTTAAAAAAATTGAAAAACAAGTTTTTAATTAATGGAGAATATTTTTCACTACTGAAAAAAAACCAAAAAATACACAGTAATATAATTTATACATTTTTAATTCATGAACTAATTTTCATTTATCAATTTTAATTTTTTAAATTTTATAAAATCAATTTAATTTTTTATTGAGAAGGACATAAAAATCGTGTCATTTCAGAGAATAATATTTTTAAACATATAAAGACAACACATATAAATATATTTTTCATTACAATTACAATTTATTCATTTCAATGAATTATAAATAATATTTTAAATTTATTTATCACATTTCATATTACTATTTGTAATGTCTGTTATTATTATCTCGTTCAAATAATTACAACAATATAGTGATGTTTCGTAAAAACTCGATGTTGATTGTATTGCAAGCCATGTGGGTATTGTATATAGAATAATATTACCATTTTTAGTGTATAACATAGTATTACATATTTATTTAATATATAAAAAAATATTTCAATTATTGTTTGAAATTCTAAATATCAAAATGATTAAATTAAATCGAAAAAAATAATTCACAAAATCATTGGGTTTTAAAGAAGATAAGTAACCATATAAGATTTAGGAATGATAATTATATCCTAAATACCATGTTATATAACCATATATAATTATATATTTAATTATTGTTAATTAGAAGTATTCACATCACATTCAGGAGATCGTAATCCACAAATCCTTGAACAACATTATCACTTTATTAGTGTGTGAAGAGGGCATAAAAGAAAAGGATATATTATTCAAAATGAAAGGTAATTATTTCATGAGTTAAATATTAGTTTCATTTATGTCACATATAATTAATTATAACCATCTTCAAGTCATTCCATGTTACTTTTGAACATATCACATCTCATTGAGGATGTGGCATTCCACACATCTACAAATGTTGTTGTCGTATTTACACTAATTTGATGCATAAAGGTATGTTATGTATAAAAATTATATAACCAGAAATACATAATAAATATCACATATATCATATATAAAAAATATGTCCACCCTAATTCCTAACCATGAAAGGAGAAAATATAAAAATAATTCCATCGTATCGCGAGGTGGTAGTTCATAATACACGAACGAAAATATTGTTACACATTTTATGGAAGTGTGTGTAGGTGTAGGTATTACCCTTAATATGAAAACAATTCTGTATATTGAGGTTAATTATGTATTTATATAATAATTTAATAATAAAAGATTAATATTTGCAGAGAGAAATAAAACATGAATTAAGATATAAAGACTGTTTTTTTTCAGTTTACTCCATTTGTTTTTAACCAAATGATTAAATATTTGGAATTCTACCAAATATGAGGCTTATAGAATAAGGGGATGAATTTTGGGAAAAAATATGGAAATATTTCCCAAAATTAATCCTATGAAATGACCAAGAACCACAAAATAATCATGAATCATGAATACTTTCATCATAAAAACATTCCTTTTGAATTTTGTAATAATAAAAATATAATAGAGTAATTTTTTATGAAAATTCCCTTACCTCAAGTTTATATTAACTAAAACGTTTTCAAAACACTTTTATCATGGTTTAAAATGTGTAATTACTATATTAATGATTCATATACATATTTATAATACAATATTTGATATTTTTATGACAAATTTCCACCTATTAGTGATAATATTTAGTTATTATAATTGTTCCAGGTGCATTTATTTACTTGTTCCAATTTTTGGTTCTATATGGATTTTGTTTTCAAGTTGAAGAAAAAATACAGAAGTAGAAATAAACGGTATTAATATTTTTCTATATTTTTAAATGATAACCCATATCATTTAGATTTCTTATATTAAAATGATTCATTATATAAAACATTAATGAAAACTATTATGATTATTTTTACATTTGTTTTGACCATGAATAAGTTGTATCATTCTATTTAATATCATGTTATCATAATGGTTATAGAAAATTAAATATCTTATATAATTTGTAAGAACCCATGTTTTTTAGACTGTCGTTTTGAGCATAAATTTAAATTTTTGCTATTGGTTTCTCGTGGGGGGTAAAATGGTTATTTTCCCCTGCCATATAATCTTGGATATTTTTTCTTACAGCTCTGTTGTACCTGGAATATAGAGTTTACTATAAGACAATATTTTGGTGGAAATCTCAGCTGTTCGAATTTGGGCGGAATATTTAATATTTAATATAATGAAATTAAAAATTAATTTATTTGTTAAATTTTGTTCGGAAATATCATTAAATGGATCTTTGTATTAATATTTTTTTTGTTCCATTGAGTCCATAATGGAGTGTTTGTCCTTGGGAATTCGTAAACTCATGTTGAGCGTTGGGGCCTACCTAGGCCTCTTTTTCTTCTTTTCCTTTTCATTTATTTTATTCCTTATCTTCATTCCTCATCCTCCTAGAACACATCTCCTATGCATCCTCCCTGTTTATGACCTATGGGATAAATTGGAGTTTGAGATGGAGAGAGAGTTGGGTGGAATATGGGGTGCCGATTGGAATTTCTCGACGTGCTGAGTCGTCGTGCAGCAACCGTGAGCCGTGAAGTTAACCGATGCTTTAGCGGTTTCCACCCAAAGGAAGTAAAGTTTATGTGTTCACAATATATCCTCTTTATAGATGTAATTTTAAGTCTTTAAATACTTATATTTCTTTTTTGTGGCCCCTTAAGTCCAGATCTATTGTTTCGGGGGTGAAAACATGTGTTTCGGGTGTTTTAAGGGATTTCCCGTTAGAGAACCCAGAAAACACAGTGTGTGTTCTAGGGGAACATGAGGTGTATTCTTCCTATTCAGGGAAGATGAAGTTTTTTCAAGTAAAAACTGTGTTCAATGAGTACACACTGTGTATTGGGTGGTTGTGTGACCAACTTTGTGAAATAGAACACAGAATAGTGGTTTTTAATGAGTACATGTCGTATACTATACGAACATGCAGTGTAGTGGCACATGGTTATGTGTTCGAGGGAAAAAACACGCAGAATGACTTATTTTAAATATTACACACTATGTACAGTAATGTACATGCTATATACTATTCCACAGGCAGACCACGTGGGTCTGTCCATGTGTTATGGCCATGTACTACTTCAACATAGTAGTTTTGAGATGTATTGTGCCAAGGAAGTCAGAATTTTGAATGTGAGTAGTCCATTATGAGAATTTTTTATGTATATAGAAATGACGGAATCCTTTTTACATTTATAGGTCATCTAAATGATTTGTTTTATGTTTCTATATAAATGGAGAGGTTCTCCCTCCAGTTATCGAGTTTTTTTGTCACCTGAGAGCAAGACATGTCATGGATGATAGGTTGGGTGTTCAGACCAACCTATTTGATACATTTAAGATGATATGATCAATGATATATCTCATGTTAGATATGATTTTGATCATTTTTCATTATTTTAGATATTCCCTTCCGGCCTATGAGGTCGTGTGACAAAATACTTCCAAGGATCCCCTAAGGTATGCCTTTACTTATTTGCGGACCAAGGGAGCCCCTTGTAGGGTCTGTCTAATATTTTTCCTTTAATAGGATCCATGTAATGGAATTCCTATTTTGTCTTCCATTTGAGTATCCCATGTAGGATTGCTCCATTACTATTCTCTAAGGACTCTGTGTAGGATGCATTCAGTCGTGTTTACCTGGAGGATCCCGGGTATGATGCCTCCTCAATGTTTCACTGTTGTGCCTGTTGTTTGACCAACCCTGAGTTGTTATGTTAGGTTTGGGTAGAGATGGAGTTTGGGTGTCACCTAGAAACTATGCCAAACTATTAATCCCTTGGGGTTTTTGATGTATTATAGGGTGGGGTGTTCGGGCCACCCTCACTCATTTGTTTATTTCTAACTTGGTTTGCAGATGCTATAGTAGTTACCCATGGTGCTTCTTGGTTGGTGGATGTTGAGCCTGACATGAGGAATCTTTCTCATTTGTTGGTATTCCTACTATTATTTTGTATCTGATTAAAGGTGGTTCGATTGTGTATAGTGTTTTTTACCTTGTTGTGGATGTGTTTTCCCGTGTTGCTTGATATTGACAGTTTGGTATTTCCTTTCCTGTAAGGCTTCTTTGTTTTCCATTCCTAGTATTTTTAGGATGTTGATATTTTACCTGACATGCTTTGATATACTGTAGTTTTTTATCAAATTAGTTCTTGAAGATTATGTCAGCTAATTATTATTGTGTGTGCATGATTACTTTATACGGAGCTGCAAGAACCTAGTGTAGTGAGACCATAGGGGAAATTGACGTTGAGACATTTCCTAGAGTGTTTATTATAATTATCACACTGTGAGACCAGAGGGGGGATTTATGTTGAGTTCTCCCTTAGAGTTTCTATAGTTACGTTATGATACCACACAAGTAATTGATGTTGAGTTCTTCAACAGAGTGTCTGTAGTATTCCGCTAAATGACTATTGGGGGAATTGACCGTGAGTGCTTCCTCTGAGAGTATTCGATCACACATGACTATAGGTTGAAATTGCAGCAAGTTCATCCTTAGAGAGTCTTTTACTACACATGATTATAGGGGGAATTGGCGGTGAGTGCATCCTTAGAGTGTCTTTTTTAGATATTCTATTGTATTTGGAACCAGAAGTGTTAGACTTTGAGAACATCCTAGAGGCTTTCTTGTGATTTATTGGTTGAACCTGAGGGTTAGTTGTTTTGTTTAGCTTGTTCAGAGACATACCTCCAGTGTTGGTTGAAGTGGCTACATGTCGATGGGATTACAGACCCAGAGATCAACTTATTGACACATGACTTGAGTGGCACGACATATAGCTCAATTCCCTTGCACCGGATGTCTAGGAGATCAGGCTTATGGTCCCAAGGATTGACTGTTGATGTTGTTTATTTTTATTTGAATCACCTAATCATGAATATTGATATTTATATATATGTGTATAGGTATGGGACTATACATGTGTACGTATATAGATACTGACATCCATGATGGAACTCGCCCAGTTGACAAGTATTACATACCCTTGGTTCGACTGTGGTTTCATGTTTGCTATAATTCTTTTGTTGTGTTCCAGTTTGGCTGAGCACGTTGCTATTTCATGCACATAGCATCACAGTTATAGGTTACTTTTAGGGGTTCCCTACAGAGATTATTTCTCACCCCTGCACATTCACCTTGGTGTACATGTAGAATATATGTCTTATTTATAGGTTGAGAATGAGTTTCATGGTGGATAAGGATGAGGACCAGTGTTTCATGATCAAGTTGAGCATCTCGAGTGGTTCTACTACTCGGGCTGCTGCAGTTTGACAATGTAAAGATATCAGGTACGTGGATTGGCTAGGAGTTAGTAGTTGAGCCAATTACATTTACTTTTAGTTTCTTTTGTACTTGTATCTATATGGTCAGCCAGGAGGGTGACCAGTGTTGTATTGTAATGCAGAGGTGTTTAGGATTTTATTTCATTTCAATACATCAACTTTTTCTATTTCAGCTGTTTATTGAATTCATTCTTTGTTTACTTTCCACTCTGTATTATACTTATTTATTTCCATTGTTTCTTACTCGATAATGATTTAATAATCTCCCCACTATCAATCCCTAGGCCCTTGCTTCTATTCGGAAGCCTCTAGCATATGGGGAGGCGCGCTTGGGGCCTTGTGCCGAACCGTCTCAGAGCACCTGTTACTGGCTTCTGGGTCAGAACATTACAAAGTGGTATCATAGGATTTTTCATTTGTAGGTCTTCTCTATTAGACATATGGTAGACAAGAGTTTTATGAATTTTTCAGAACCTGTGAAGGATATCAAACTGGTACGTCGAGAACACTTAGTTTGGTAAGAAGTCCTAGTTTCTTAAGATTGGGATTGTTTGTTCTGATTTTTTGATGTTACAGTTGTATATGATTTATGCCTTTTGTGAAATACATGTTTTGTGGTATTTTTATTTACTATGGATCTTTGGATATTGGCCATTAGTAAGAGGACATAGACAAATTTTGACTCTCGGTCTGCAAAGGCTGGAGGCGTCTCTTACATCATACTAGGCACGTTGGATTCACATCATATAGGCCTGCTAGTGTGTGTTTTTACGGATGACTAAGATCTTTTGGCCTACTTCCACTAACTTTTTACTCTAATGGCAGGTTACATGGATCTACATTGAGGCCTTTTTGTTGAGAATTATAACTCATGCACTGGTGGGGTAGTGACCCAAGTTTGTCTTTGTGGCACATGATGCATTTCTATTTAAACTTTTATTAGGTGTCGTTTCTCAGGTCTATGGTTATCTATTATAATATATATGTATGATGTCTATATATATTGATGCTTTTCTTGTGAACTATACCTCCTTGTTGTATTTCCGTATATGGATACTCGATGAGTGTCAGTTCAGTTTCTCTTCTACTTGGGGTAGGGACACCAGGGGTAGTTCATTCTGGGGATGCTTGGAGAGGATTAGGGCCCTTATAGGTTGTGTTTTTTGTTTTTGACTTTCTCTATTCATTGTGATCTTTACCCTATTTTGAGAGGTTCTGGATCTTTTGGGTTAGGTGGTATGTCACGATACGACCCAACCCGGGCTCAAACCACAACTACCCCATGACCGCCTCAATAGGCCAGGGGCTGGGGATAAGCACCGAAGGATAAACATCTCGGGGAGGCATTTGACTGAGTACCTGTAGACACACACCCAACCCACTCAATGAAAAATTGTAGAGTAAAAGGAAAAGTAATGTATCGGATGCTATAAATAAACCAAAATGTGCATCGACCTCTAAACAATACAAGGAAAGTGTTGAAGGTAAACTGAAAAGAAGAACTAGAAAAACACGTGCCCAAACGGAAATGTTCCACAACCCAGCAACATGTAAACAAATGTAAAACATCTGGGAGAGTCCCACACCTCAAACCCAACAATGACCACCGCACGCGGTCAAATCTCCCAAACACCTAACCTTCTCTAACGTCACGACCAACCTGTCCGTCGTCTGCAAGGGCACACCAAGTGCGGGCAAAGAAAAAGTATGGGTGAGTATAAAATACTCAATAGGATGCCCCAAAGGCTCTAGGGGGAAAAGGAGGTATTGAAGAGGTGATAAGTAGATCGAACAGTGAAATGAAAAGGAGTACAACACAGATTGCAGTAAAGAGTACAACTCAACCCAAAAAGAGGAAGTATGTAGACTCACACAAACACACAGAGCTATAAACGGAGAGAAGATGAACTTCTCATCAAGTATTTGCTTCCTATAGCAGGATAGTAGACTCTTCTAACCACGAGAATCTAGGCATAGAAATCATGTGGCATACCCCACACGTCTTCGCCTCTCATGTAAGGAGAGTAACCAAACCCCAAGAAGCCAGTACTGGAACAATGTATACATATATATATGCTCTGTCAAGAAACCCAATCAAGATCATGAGGGGATCTCCATCCTGTATCTCAACCCATGTATGTGAGTATCCAACAGTCCTAGAGGTATACACCATCGATTCCATGTATCCGCACGTCTGCACCAAAATGCATGGCAAGGGGCTCAAATCACCGCAGCTTGACACTATTGCTTTGGGTGACACTGACTCACCCGCATGGTTTTAGGTCGCGTCACAAGGACGTGTCTCGGTGGGAAAGTGCACCTCATACATGAGGGTTCTGGGGGAACATCAAGCCACACCTCGTCACTATCACACAGTCAAGAGTTCTTCTCAAATTCGATGAGTTTCCACTGCCCAGCCCCGCGAAAGGGTAATCGGCTGGTGCGAGACACAGAAACACTCTCGACATCCCTGCTGGATGGTACCCCACTGGCCATCCCTGCTAGATGGTACACCACTGGCCATCCCTACTGGATGTTACACCACTGGTAACAGGAACACATAGCGAAAGATCACAAACATAATATATGATCTTGATACACACCTAGGGAGTCTGTTCCCAGGGCTCACTTGGGGATTCGTACCCTATTGGAAACAAACTATTTGGTAGAGGATCGGGGCCTGTGTAATGTGTTGGTCACCACTATAACCAAAAATATATACCAGGGTACACAATGGGATGTGAGGATCTACCCAAGCCTCTTAGGGTGATCATGCTTCAATCCACTAAGCCACTGTCAATCCTGACTGAGACAACTCACTCCAGAAAGATGGAAAACACCCACACTATACGAACGCACGTAGTCATAAACGATGTTGTAGTCCAGTAAAAGGGAAATCATACTAAAACCCCTCATAGCTGAAGAAACAGGGGAACCCAAACAACTCTTCCGGCCAAACCATCGAGAACAGAACCAGGGAGAAACCACTCAACCGTACTGGTCAAACCCATCGAGAACAGAAGGACCCTCTACGTCGTGGGAGCTCAAAGGTACATAAAGAAGTACAAAGTGCACACAAGGGGCCCACAAAACGTGTGGCCCAAACTAATCTTCAAACCAAGTGCACAAATGTTCTCATGTTCAAACAACAACTTGTTCCTCCATGCATTCACGTATACTCCCAGCGTATAACACATTGTCAGCCCATGTCTATCGTGCACACAACACCCTATGTGAGTGTGAAGTTTGAAAACGTAATTTCACTATCCTGATTCTTCCACGTCCATAACACATCCATACACATCTCTTTAAACACTAAAATCACTCTCATGGGAGTGGAAACTATCAAACAACAAGCATTCCCTACAATCCTCGTAGGAAGAACCTCCACCAGCAAACCTTTGATGCTTCAACATTTAAAAGAGATCCTGAAAGAGACTCCACACATCAAAACAGATCGTAACTTTGTAATGTTCATGGAAAAACATTCGAGATAGACTATTTACTCACCACCACCGGACATCCGACGTAAAATTCATTCAAAACAGCTTTACACCCGAATGGCTTCTCGTGTTCCTGAGCCTCGCCCCCAAAAACAGTCGGGTGCATCTCACCATTGAGATCCCCTCGGAAAAACACGTCAAATGGACTGCTCACTTGAGTGAAAAGGATATTCTGAGAGAAAGATTCATTTCACCGTACCACACATGAAAGGTGCTGCGTGGGACACACATCCTCTTCCTAAACCACAACAAACAGATCACATCATTGCGATCCTCTCGGAAAAGTTCACAAGATTGACTATTCATTTTCCCGCAACGGACACCCGGTGATAAAGATGGAAATCACCACCAACTCCCAAAATGGCCTTCGTGGGGCCCGCAGCATCGTACGGAATTAAAGCGGGTGGATTTCCTCAATGCAATGCCCTAGAAAAAACACTCTGAATCGATTGCTCGCACGCCCCGAACAGATATCCGATGAAAAACATACCATACGCTCCTCGCTTCTTAAAAGACGGGTCGTGCGGCCCATACCTCAACTTTGGATACATCTCCCAAAACCCCTTGGAAATTTTTTTCTTGATGCCGGAGTCGTAACACCACTGACGGCACACAAATTGTACATTGGATTTTTCTGCGCCGCCCAAAACAAAACCCCCAGAAAAACACCAATTCAGTTTATGGTGTGTCTCGCCTCCAAGGACCCTCATTTCAGGAATAAAAAAACCCCAAAACCATCTCAAAAATCTCGTCTCAAATCAAGGAATGCATCGCCACAAATGAAACGTGAATTCGACACCCTGACTGCATTTTCGGGGCTTTTAAGAATTTTAGGATGAAAATAGGTGTGGTGGGTTGGTTCGGTCGGCCCACCCACACCTTGGACTAGCGGTACACAATTCACCATGCGGACCACCCCGAAGCACCTGGACTGGCTCAGCCAGACCGGTCTTCGAGTGGACCCCTGTGGCGTGGGTCCTGTCTACCTACCGGGGTCACGAGGACCCCGGATGTTCCAGGTCATTGCACACTGGCGATGACCCCGCTGCCCAGTCCACCTCACCGACACCCGGCGCCTCCGCACGCAGGCGCCCACTCCGCTGCATCTCGCCCAGACCACCTCGCTCGCCCAGCTGCCTCTCATAGCATCTCAAACCAAAACCACCGACCACCTCCACTAAAGGGAGCCCACACCACTCCTCCTGCCTAAGGTCGCCGCCCACAGCGCCGCGCCACAGCCTGGAAAGGCCGGACCACCCGTCGGACTAGCTAGAACCGCCGTAAAACATAAAAAACCCGTGTAACACTGCCGGACCGTTGTAGACGTCTCGAGACTCGGATTTGCAATACGAAATATGCATCAAAAATCTTAGAAAATAAGCTACGCAATTATGGGATTTTATCATAATTTAAACAGATATATCCTGTTGATATTCAAGCTTGAAATAGATATGGTAATTGAGAAATAAACACACGATCCTACCTCTTGGGCATTTCCCAAGGCTTTGTCATCGATCCACCTTTGTTGTAGCCGATATCTCCTTGATTGGATAGGGAGGAGGAGTGATTGAGGAGATCTCTCATTGATATGGTTTCCCTAGAGGAAGTGCCAAGGGGAAATGAGAGAGATGGGGGAAATACTTAATAAGAATTTATGACTTTTTAATTAAGGAATCCCTCCCAAAGAAACGCTTCTGAAACCACCGGTGAGGTTATGATTAAGACTCCCCCAGGGTAAACACCACCTCTCAATCACAACGGAGGTCTCAAATTTTCGATCTGAGCTTCCGTTTGAATGTTTTAAAATTTAACGTATGAAGCTGCTAAATTACTAAAACGCCCCTAGAGGCATTTTTCACAGAAGGTCCGCACCCGTGAAAGTTACACCCTTACT
Organism: Viscum album; assembly: GCA_963277665.1. Lineage (NCBI taxonomy): Eukaryota > Viridiplantae > Streptophyta > Magnoliopsida > Santalales > Viscaceae > Viscum > Viscum album. The sequence continues at coordinate 1,500,764,450 of OY728161.1, forward strand.
AAGGTAAAAACACATTCCGGACTCAACAGTGCCCTCTGTTTTCCCATCCACAAAACTGTTTAAGTGATACCTGAGTTTAACCATTAAATGAATAATTTAATTATTTTATTTATTCGTTTAATGTTCTGGTAACGGGAGAGGGGTCCCAACGTCCCGCGCCGACATAATTTATGTCATTCATATGGTAAAAACCCAATTTTGGACCCATCTGTGCTCTCATATTTCTAATTTGAATTACCATTTAGGAGTTATCCCTTTTTAATTGGCATGCTTAGTGTGAATGAACTGAAAAATTAATTAAGGACACACTGGGGCTCGGAATCGCCCGCCGTCTGAAGGTGCTTCCCTGGAATAACCTCAAGAATATTCCCATATATTTTATAGCAAAAACAGGGTTTTTACATCATTCCCTCCTTAATGATTTTCATCCCTGAAAAGAAAAACCAGGGAACAACTCAGAGTACTAAGCCCGCACCTGGCTCTTCCGTACCCAGAAGAACTCATTCACAGTCCTACTCCACCACACACAGACCAAAATATTTGATCTGTTCATGCTAGGTCTCCTCTTTATGATGAAGTGCATAGAAGAAAACTAACTTCTTCTCTGGTGATCCATGTGGTATATTTCGTTCACCCAATACAGACTTTGGGGTTAGGGCATGGTGGAAGGGAACCTTGTCATCCCTTTGCTCGATCTCAAACGGCCCAAAGGCCCTCAGGGGTAACTCACCTCCCTGGCCGAACACCTACGTCACATGTTGTGACTGGAATCACCATTTGGACCCGGGGAAAATGCCTGGTGACTCTCTCTTTCAGAATAAACATATGGTGAAACACCTAAGGATATATGGTCATGTAATGTTCCACAGTCTATGTCCCACGAACACGACACTCTTACACGCTCAAAGAGTGAAGGATTCGATACAATCGACTGAGAAAAAGGTCCCAAGCCTTCTTCCATACCAACATAGGGTTACACTGATGCCCCACGACACCTTGGTAACAACTCAAACAAGGATAAGGGAGAAAGGCATTTCAGAAATAGAGTATAACAATTCTACTACAAAAAGTTGAAGTGTCATAGATCGTACCTATTACAACCTCAGGCTCTGCAGGATCATAGACATCCAAAGCTCACGGATGTCTGCAGTCCCAACTGTCATCTCTTGGAGCCTGACGTGGACCGCCTTGTGGTGATAAGAAGACATGTTATGGTTGTCCTACAATTATAGATCCTCACACTACTCTGCAAGAACCACCTCTCTGGGTGCTACTCCGATCACAACACTGCCTCTGTCATGGTGGTGCACCTACTGCCTGCCCGATATTCTCAGCGTGCCTGGTTGTGCATTATAATGCTAGGTGGCCTCATCCATCACATGCATAACACCGAATCTCTCAGGGATGCACTGGCTCTCTACGGTGCCACTGTGGTGTATGAACACTCCCTTGATTCTGGTTATCGGAAAGCCACATGCATCGATATTTTGTCACCCGACGCCCGCTAGCTGCGGTAGACATCTCAGATATTTCGAGCCTGTTTCCACCAACAACTATAGAACGCGACAAGAAGCTCTTTGTCACCAGTATCTGCTCTAGAACCATGACATATGTGGAAAATCCCAAGGGTACTATGACTGTACGAATCTCTCTACAGAGACCCTACTTGAACTTCCGCGCTCGGATGTTATCATCGTGGACCATGTCCGGTTAAAAGCGTGCACGGTCTACGAAACTAGTCGCATACTTGGTCACTGTAGTACTTCATTACTGAAACTACAGGAGCACCTGGATCCGAACAGAGCATATGCAAGAGGGGTAAAACCCCTCACGGAATAGCAGAAGATAGTCACCCCACGAAAGCGACGACTCTTCAAGAAACTGATTCACCAGACTCCACCAATGCCCAACTGCTCTATGGAAAAGGTTGGCGGCCAAAGACACAATAATATATGTTGGCGTTTTTACAATCTTGAAGAGGCAAACCAGAATCTTGAGCCAAACCTCTACTGCCTAAGGGTTTGGATCACCACAGAACCTCGGTGGTATTTATCACTAGAACTCACTATGTGTGCTCAACGTGCACTCAAACTCAGTCTGCTCTGCTGAAGGTGTCTACTACTCAGCAGGTAGGGGTACTGCTACCTGCCCACCCGGAGAAAGGGACTCACATAATGGGTCCTGGACTGAGGGATCATCGCTCACAGGTTTATCATCACGAACCAAAGTTGGTATCCTGTCTGGCTGTCTTCATGGAAATATCCTGAATATTATCAAGGAGTGTCGCGGTCAGATGAGTATATATGTATATAACATTAACAAAAAAGGGGATCTGACACAAGAAGGACAGTCAGAGACTCAATCCTATTTGATGCCCAATAAAATTATCCCTACAAAAAATGTATCAGCGTGCTGAGTCGTCAAGCGGGTTATTAGGGTCCGAGTGAATTGATACATCGGCCACTGCACCATCACTGGACTCCCTGGCCTGAGAGTTGCACATGAGACACATTAACACAGTTTCCCTAAATCCCAACCAATTCCTTTTTTAGGGACATCTGAAAAACGACCCATGGAACGAACCAGCTCTGGTACCACTTGGTCATGACCCGACCCTACCTGGGCTCGAGCTACAATAACCCCAAGACAACCTCTATAGTCCAGGGGCTGGCGACAAGTTCCGAAGGCTAAACAACTCGAGGAGGCCTTTTCCTAAGTACATGTACAAACACACACTGCCCACTCAATGCAGAAGTGCAGAGTAAAAAAGAAAAGTAATGTACCGGTTGTTATAAATAAACCACAAAGTGCATTAAACTCTAAATAATAAAAGAAAGTTCCGAAGGTAAACTGAAAAGAAAAGTGGAAAAAACACACGCCCAACTAGAAATGTGCCACAACAATGCAACATGTAAACAAAAGTAAAACAGCTGGAGAGTCCGACACCTAGAACCTAACAATGACCACCGCACACGGTCCAATATCCCAAACTCCTAAGTTCCTCTGACGTCAGGACCAACCTGTCTGTCATCTACATGGGCACACCAAGTGCGGGTAAAGCCCAAGCAAGGGTGATTATAAAAATACTCAGTATGATTCCCCGAAGGCTCAAAGGAACAACAAAGGTGGTACTGAAGAGATGAGAAGTAGATCAAATAAGGAAAATTAATGGAGTAAAACATAGAGTGTAGTAAAGAGTACAACTCATCCCAACAAGAGGAATAATGTAGACTCATCCAAACGCAAGGAGATAGAAATAGAGAGAAGATGAAATTCTCTTCAATTCTTTACATCCTATAATAGGAGAGTAGAATCATCCAACCATGAGAAGGTACACACGGAAAGCACAGGGCATACCCCACGTGTCTTCGCCTCTCCTGGAAGGAGAGTAACCAAAATCCAAGAAGCGAGTACTGGAACAAGGTATACATATATATATATATATATGCTCTGTCATGAAACCCGAACAAGATCATAAGGGATCTCCATCCCGTAGCTCGGCCCAAGAATGTGAGTAGCCAAAAGTTCCAGAAAAATACACCATCGATGCCCAGTATCTGCACAACTGCCCCGAAGTGCAAGTCAAGGGGGTCAAGTCACCGTACTTTGACACTATCCGCTTTGGTCGGCACTAACTCACCCGCATTGTTTTAGGTCGCATCTCAATGATGTGTCTCGGTGGGGAGATTTCCCCTCGTACGTGAGAGTTCTTGGAGAACGTCAAGACAAACCTCGTGATTGTCACACAGTCGAGAGGTCCTCTCAACATCGATGGGTTCCCACTGCCCAGCCCCGCGAAAGGGTAATCCGCTGTAGGGAGACCTGAAACTGCTCTGCCCATCCCTGCTGGATGGTACCCCACTGGCCATCCCTGCTGGGTAGTACACCACTGGCCATACCTACTGGATGGTGCACCACTTGTAACAGGATCATGTAGTGAAAGATCACGGAAAGAATCTCGATGCACAGCTAGGGAGTCTGCGTCCAGGGCTCACTGGGGGCTCCGTACCCTACTGGAAACAACCTCATTGGTAAAGGATTGTGTTCTGCGTAATGTGTTGGTCACCGCTATACCCATAGAACTGTACCACGGTACACGATGGGACGTGAGGATCTCTCCAGGCCTCTCAGTGTGATCATGTTCCAATCCGCTGAGTCACTATCGAAGCAGGCCGAGACAACTCACTCTAGAAAGGGGGGAAACACCCACACATTACGAACACACGTAGATGTAAATGATGTCGTAGTACGGTGAAATGGATGTGATAATGAAACCACTCATAGCTGAAGATATAGGAGAACCCAAACAACTCTGCAGGCCAAACCATCGATAACAGAACTAGGGGGAACCCACTCAACCCTACTGGTCAATCCCATCGAGAACAGAAGTACCCTCTACATTGTGAGAGATCGAAGATACGTAAATAAGTACACAATGCACACATGGTTCCCACACGACGTGTGGCCCAAACTCATGTCCAAAAAAACCGCACAAACGTTCTCACGTACAAAATATAACTTATATCTCAAAATATTACTGTATACTCCCAGAGTATACCACATTTCCAACCCAAGGCTATCGTGCACACGACACCCAATGTTAGTACGAAAGGGTGAAAACGTAATTTCGTCAACCTGCTTCCTCCACCGCCCTAGCACGACCAACCACATCTCTTAAAACACTAACTTCACTTTCACAAGAGTGAACGCGAACACATGCCAAGGGTTCCCTACAAACCCCGTGGGAAGAACCACCACCGGTACACCTTTCATGCTACCACATTTAAAAGAGATCCTGAAAGAGACTCTGCACATCCAAACATATCGTACCATTTTAATCCTCACGAAAAAGATGTGAGATAGAAAATTTACTCGCATTCAACGGACATCCAGTCTAAAAGTCATTCAACACTGCTTTATGCTTGAATGGCATCCCGTGGTCCCGAAACACGGCCCTGAAAATAGTCGGGTGCATCGCACCATTGTGTTCCCCACAAGAAAACACCTCAAATTGACTTCTCACTTGAGTGAAATGGATATCCAGATAAAAAGATGCATTTTGAAATACCGCACATGAGCAGTGCTTCATGGGACCTGCAACCCGGTCCCGAAGAACAACGAGCGGATCACACTATTGTGATCCTCTCGAAAAAGTACACAATATTAACTATTCATTCACCCGCAAAGGACACCCGGTGATACAGATTAAAATCACTGCAAACTCCCCAAATGTCCCTCATGGTGCAGACACCATCATGCGGAATTAATGTGAGGGGATTGAACCATTGCAATGCCCTCATATTTACACTCATAATGGACTGCTCGCACACCCCGAACATACTTCCAATGAAAAATTTACAAAACTCTGCTCACACCTTAAAAGACAGGATGTGGGTCCCACTCATCAATTATGCCTTCAATGGTCAAAAACCCCTTGAAATCTTCTTCTCGATTCCAGGGTCACAATGTCTTTGACGGTGCTCAAATTGGACATCAGATGTGTTCGCGCCACTGAAAACATAAACCCTCGGAAAAACACCAATTCATATAAAGGTGTGTCTCACCTCAGAGGTCCATCATTTTGGGAATTAAAAACCCCCGAAACAACCTCAAAAATCTCGCCTCGATTCAAGGAACACGTCGCCGCTAAAGTCATGTGAATCTGACACCCAGACTGCATTTTATGGACGTTTTAAGAATTTTAGGAAGAAAATAGGTGGGCCAGGCTGGTTCGGCCGGCCCACCCACACCCAGGACCGGCGGTCCGCAGTTCACCACGCGGACTGCCCCGAAATGCCTGGACCGGCTCGGATAGCTTGGTTGTACAGATTCGTGGGTTGGGGGGATAGCTACAGGTCCTTTTATTAGGCTTCTCCAGGATGGGAAGGTATATGGAGGGGTGTTTTTAAGAACCCGTGTTTTTTTTTACTGTCATTTTGAACTGGAATTTGAATTTTTACTATTGGATGCATGTGAAGTTTAAAATTTACATTTTCCCATAACATATGTCCTCAGATATTTTTTCTATCAACTCCATTTTTCTCAGAATAGGCATTTTACCCCTTGATAAGAGTTTGGTGGAAATATGAAATGGTGTAATTTTGGTGGAATATTGAATACTTAATATTAAAAAATTAAATATTAATTTATTCATGCAAGTTTATTTGGTAATAAAATTTTAATGGGGAGTTAGATTGATATTTCATCTGTGTTGTTGAGTTTGGAATGGAGAGTTTATCCTAGGTAAGGCACAAACTCATGTCGGGTGATGGGGCCGGCCCGAGCCCTTTTTTCTTCTTTTCCATTTCTTTTCTTTTATTCCTTATCTTCATTCCTCTTCCACCTTGTGCATGCCTCTAATCGCTACTCCATTGTCATGACCTATGGTAGAAATTGGATTTGGATATATATATATATAGATAGTTGGGAGGCAATAAAGGTACTGATTCTAAGCTCTCGATGCGCTGAGTAGGCGTGCGACATCCGGGAGCCATGAAATCAACTAACGCTTCAGCGGTTCCCCCAAAGGTTGGGCCGTTTATTTTTTCACCATAGGTTATCTTAAAACATGTAATTTTATGTCATTAAATCCTTATATTTCTTGATTTTGGACTCTTAATTCTGAATCTATTGTTTTGGGGGCGAAAATGGGCGTTTCAGGCATTTTGAGGGATTTCCTGTCAGAAAATCCAGAAGACATGGCTTGTGTTCCAGGGGAACATGTTGTGAGTTCAACCCATTTGAGGAAGAAAAAGTTTTCATAAGTACACTCTGTGTACTTTGATTTCACGTCATGTAGTGGTTGGTTGTGTGATTGTCTGTGTGAAATAGAACACATAATAGTGTTGTTTAAGGAGTACATGTCATGTACTTTATGTATATGTCGTGTAGTGGAACATTGGAATTTGTTCGTGTGAAAACGCACACTGATTTAATTTTTTTAAACAATAAATGTCATGTATAGTAAAGTAAAATCCATGTACATTAAGTTACTCTCCGTTTAATTTTACATAGGTAGACCCCATGGGTCTGGCCATGTGTTTTGTCCAAATACTTCTTCAACTTACTTTTTTGGGATATCTGAGGCCCTACATGTCAAAATTGGGAGTGTAGGTAGTCTATTCTGAGCATTTTTTTCACGTAGATCACAATGGTGGAATCCTTTTTACATTTATAGGTCATATAAATTATTTTTAGGGGGTTTCAATATAAATCGAGTGGTTTTTGCTTCAATTATCGAGTTGTTTGGTCACCTGAGAGTGAGACATGGAATGGATGATAGGTTCGGTGTTCATACCAACCTAGTTGAGACTTTTGAGATGAGATGAGATATGAGCTATCTCATGTTACATATTATTTTGATCATTTTTCCTCTGGTGAGAGATTCCCTTCTGGCCAATGAGGCTGTGCGACCAAATACTTCTAAGGATCCCCTGAGGGATCCCTTTACATGTTTTCTGATCTAGGAAGTCCATTATAGGATCTCTCTCATATTTTTCCATTGAGCAGAACCATGTTATGGAATTACAATGTTGTCCTTCATTTTAGGATCCCATTTATATTCCTCCCTTACTCTTCACAATGTATTCCGTGTAGGATTCCTTCACTCATGTTTACTGGGAGGATACCGTCCATGATGCCTCTCCACTATTTGACATGAGTGCCCATTACTTGAAAAACCCAGAGTAGTTACATTACGTTTGGGTTGAGATGGTGTTCAGGTGTCACCTAGAACCCATTCCAAAGTGGTAAACCCTTTGGGATTTTGATGTATTTTTGGATTTGGCGTTTGGGACACCGTCACACATTTTTTATATCTTACTTGGTTTGATGATGTTGTAGTTGTTGCAAGAGGTGATTCTAGGTTAGGGCATGTTGAGCATGACACAAGGAATCTTTATCGTTTGTTATTATTCCTACTATACCTATGTTACTGAGTAGAGGTGGTTCTATTGTGAATAGGGTTATTTACCTTGATGTGGATGTGTTTTCCCATGTTGTTTGGTATTGACCATTTGTTCTAGTTTTCCTGTTATGATTCAATTGTTTCCATACATAGTATGTTAGGATGATGTGATTTACTCTAAAATGCTATGACATACTTTAGTTCATTATCCACGTAGTTCCTGATGTTTATTTTGGCTACTGATTATCGTTTGTGACCGATTTCTTCACGTGGGGCTTCGGGAATCTGGTGTAGTGAGGCCATAGGCGAAATTGACGATGAGTCTTTCCCAGAGTGTCTATTATAATTATCACTTTGTGAGACCATATGGGGGATTGTTCATGAGTTCCCCCTCAGAGAATCTATAGTTACTTTACAAGACCACAGGAGGAATTGACATTAAGTTCTTCCTCAGACTGTCATCAATTTACTGCTAAAAGACTATAGGGTAAATTGACAATGAGTGCTTCTTCAATGAGTATTTGATCGGACATGAATATAGGGGGAATTGACTATGAGTACTTCCTCAGATAGTCTTTGATTACACAAGACTATAAGGGTAATTGATGGTGATTGCTTCTCAAAGGTTCTTTGTTATATCTTCTATTGTATATTGAATCAAATGGGATAGACTATGAGTACTTCCCAGAGGGTTTCTTCTGTTTGATTGGTTAAACCAGAGGGTTACTTGTTTTTTTTCTATTTCAAAGATATATCTTCGTTGTTTGCTGATTTAGATACATGTCATTGGGATTAAAGACCCAAAGATCAAATTATTGATTCACGACTTCAGTGGCACGACATCAAGCTTAATGCCCTTGTACAATATGTCTAAGAGATTGGGATTATGGTCCAAAGGATCAACTATTTGTGTTGTTTCTTGTTATTTGAGTCCCATAATCATGAATATTCTTATTTATGTATATGATTATAGGTATGGAACAATATATGTGTACTTATATATATATGGACATACATGATGGAACTTTCCTTATTGATAGGGATTAAATACCCTAGGTTAGACTGTGGTTTCACATTTGGTTTACTTCTTTTGTTGTGTTCTAGCTAGGCTGAGCACGTTGCCCTTGCATACACTTAGCAACACAGTTATTAGTTTCATGTCGGGGTTCCCTACTTAGATTATTTCGCACCCATGAATGTGAAACTCAGCGTACATGTAGACCTAATGTATTCTTTTTAGGTATAGAATGAGTTTCATGGTGGATGGGGATGAGGCCCAATGTTGCTAGATCGAGCAGAGCTTCTCAAGTGGTTCTACTAATTGGGAAGCTACAGTTCGGCAGTGTCTGGAGACCAGTTACGTAGATTGGAATGGAGTTAGTAGTTGAGAGCTTTACTTTAAATATTAGTTTCTTTTGTACTAGTATCTGTATGGTTGTCCCAGTGTGTGACCATTGTTGAAATGTAATGCATTGTTGTTGGAACTTTTACAAAATTTCACTATTTCAGCTAATTCTATTTTAGTGGTTTATTTCTTTTGTACTCTGTTTAATTTCCACTAGGTATAACAAATAGTTATTTTCGTGGTTGATTACTCTACTATGAGGGAATAGTCTCCCCACTATCACACCGTAGGCCCTCCCTACTAGTCGTAAACCTCTAGCATACGGGGAGGCCCACTTGAGTCCTTGTAGTGAACCGGCTCAGTGCACCGGTTAGTGGCTTCTGAGTTGGGTTGTTGCATAATTTATAATAAAATCTGAATTATATATAATTTAAGTTTTACGATCATCCTTGAATCTGGTAAATTAAAATAAAAACACATCATCCACGATGTTAGTAAATTGGCACATTACGACCGATGTTTTCATTTTTTAGAATATGAGAATAAGAGGGGAGGATTGGTGATCTATATTACATTAACATAATACCATTTGAGTAAATTTATGAAAGTTTAGTTATCTTGTAAATTTTATGAGGTTTGGTAAGAATATTTTGAGAAAATAATATATATTAAAAATATAATAAAACAAACATGAATGATGATTTTACCACTACAAATATTTTTCTTGAGAACATACTTAAGGAACTTGGGTTTGATTTTTTGGTGATACCATCATGTATAGAATGTGGAAAAGACTCATAGGAATAGAATTAGATATAAATTAATCAATATTATATGCTTTAAGGTTTGAGGAGAAGGGCTGGAGGGAGGTGTAATTTAAAGTCTATGAGAAAGGATTTTTTTAATATATTTATAATTTTGGTTTAATAATATAAATAGATTGAGAATTGTCAATAAATATATTAAAATAATTATTCATTCTTTGGGATTATTGGAATAAATAATCCATAAAACATTTCTGATTCAATAATTGTTGTATTTGTTTAATAGTGTAAATTTATGTATTTTACTAATCACCAAAATTCACCGGTTTCTGAAAAATCCCAATAAATAACCCTAACTATTTTTAAACGTGTTGAATTGTCAAATTATCTCCATATAATTAATACAATTTCCTAAATATGATAAATTAATTTTTAAATTTTAATAATAGTTTATTTTAACAAACCAATTTTAAATTTATAAAAGATTTTATAACAAATATAATAAATTAATTACATTCTCATAAGATTATATTCAAAAAAAATAAAATAAAAAATTAATTTATAAATATATTTCTGGAATATAAATTTTATTTCAAATCATTACATTCCAAATAAAATTTTAAATAGCCATTTATGTTTTACAATAATACCAAGAATTAATTTTTCTTGTTCCAAACACATATTTTCTTAATCCTTGAAAGAAATATTTCATATTTTCAATGATAAGATACATTAATTAAATAAATACTATTAATAATTATATTACTATTATATTTTTATAAATTCATTAATTTATCTAAATACTGGTTCTTTCATTATACATTTATAATTAATTGGACAATTTAATTCCAGTAAGTACTTTTAATACGGCCCTAGATTTTTACACAATATATTATATGATTTTATGCATAATTATACCATAGAATAAAATCCAAGGATCAAAGATTCTAGTGTCACGAAATACAAGGTACTTATGAACTAAAACATGGTTCTACCAAAAAGACTTCCTTATTTAATTTTCATAAATAGCTCCAAACATCCTCTAAGCCCTTACACATGCATGGGGTACCTCTAAGGCACTAAAACCATAATTCCATATTTTGTACTAAAGCTTGGGGTATATTTCTTTAATATAAAAGGTAACTAAAAAATACATGGTATATTATAAATTCCTGTAACATTTTTTTTCTAGGTTCTGAAGGATTATACAAGCAGTACGTTAAATCAATGTTTACAAAAACAAAAATATTCATTTACTTCCTTATTCAATAGCTTCTTATTGGCCCTTTAATACTTATTAGTACAAGTAGTCACCTGAGGATATATATAAAAAGTGGTGAAATAAAATCCCGGTATTAGGATATATATTAATAATATATCATGGGTTGTGCATAATAATAACATCATCATAGAAAAATTAGAGGAAACATTAATAAAAGACTTCAAATGCGCCAATGCATAAAAATAAAACATAATGTCTTAGTGTTCATCTACTAAACATAGTTGGGAACAATGCAAGAATAATGTTCATGCATAATTTACCATTAAATCGTGATATTCATCACATTATCCAATTCATTGGAGAACTGTATAATTCATGGAACACCTATCACCTCATAACACCCATTTTGTGCTATATAATTCTGGGCGCATCTGTCACATCGTAGCATTATCATTATCAGGATATCCACATACAACATATATCAAAAATGAACATAATTAATTCATGTAAATAAATTAGTTAAATATTATATGACAACATTCATAATCATTGTATTCCCAAAAGAATGTGGGAATAACATACATACTATAAAAACCATCAACCTAGATTGAGAAGTAAAATGATTGTTTTTGAAGGAAGAGTTCTTTTGAAAAACATTTTCATGACATAAATTATAGTTTCAAACACTTATATCCCTTAAAATGTTATATAATTATGTAAAAATTATTTTTAGGAGTTACCATACATAAAATGGAGTGACATATAGAGAACCCGAAGAGATAAATTTGGGTAAGAGAATTTCCCTAACCTTGTATCAAAATGATTTATCCACCTTAATTTCCAATATAAAAACATTATATTTATTAATTAAAAATTATAGGACCTTTTTTACATGAATATTATTAATTTTTTTTAATTAAGTTAGTTTATGGGTCGTTGGATGAAATACATTGTTCAAGAATGTTCATTTTCATGATTTTCATAAGTTGTTCACTTGTATTCAAAAATGAAAGTTCATGTAGCTCATTGATAAACATTCAGAAATGTTATTTCATGTTATTAATGATATTAAAGGAGTTTAAATGATCTTATAATGAATTATATTATATAACATGTGGATGAATCATAATATATGAATTTATTGGCGATCATTTTGTTTAATTCGGTTGGTTTTTCGACCAGAACGACTTTGTTTTATTTAATAATTTATTAATATGTACCTAAAATAGATCTAGAAAATTATATAGGATATAATAAATATAATATAATATGTTTCAACCATAACATTTTCTTCATTACCAGATGTTAAGGCGGTACTAGAAAAAATAAATCATGTTCTTCTTAAAGGTTATAAATTAACACCACACAAACAACATTTTCTTTTCTAAAATTAAAAAAATAGGAGAAGGGTTTTGGATGATATATTATCCAATTAGTATCATAAAATTCTAGTATATATGAGATAAAAGATTAATCATACAATGTAGATGTGGATTGGTGGAGCAATATTATGAAAAGAACTTCAAATTGAAAAGAAATTAAATAAAATGATAGAGTGAAACTAGCTCTTGAATCCTCCTATTGAGATCCTCCTTTTGGAACCTAGGATTGGTCATTTGATGAGACCAAAATCTATTGGACGTTGTGGGATGGGTTAGGCAATGTATTACCCCCATTTTTTGGTAAGTAACCCATATTTTATGATTTTTTAGTACATGAAGCATATGGTAGATGGTTGGGGAATGTTTAGATACTTTTAATGTGAAAAAGGGCAAAGAGTAGTAATGCACGGGCTACACACGATTTTCTCAAACCATACAGAATCCATGTGGGTGTGGTCACCTTGGACAGAATAGACCACACAGTTTGGGAAAACCATTGGAGGAGGTCGTGCAGAGCACCCCTTCCAATCTGTGACTACCGCACGGTTAGCACACGGTTTGCCTAACCGTGCAGACTAACCGTGCATGCACTTAAAATTATATCCTTAAATTTTGGATGTAATTTTTTTCCCTCTAATGGCCTCATTAACGCCCCTAATTAGCTATAACTCATTATTTCTCTCCATTGAAGTTTGGAAAACTTCTCCCAAGCGTTCCGAAGGGGATCTGAAGGCTTCACTTGGCGAATCGAAGCTGGATTCTTGAGGTATGTGATCGGTCTCCTTTGTTCATGAAGGCTTTCTTATATCTACATAGATCTACTTCTCCATTTCTCTTTGATTCAGAGATCTATGCCCATTATGTGTATACCTAAGTATGTGGATGATGAATATGTTGAGATATTTTCATGGTTGTGTTAGGTGAAGAGATCTAAGGGGGATTCTTGGAGAATCGACCTAGTATTCATGTGTGTTCTTCATCCATTGCTTGGTTTTGCCAATTTTGTTGAGGTAGGAGGCTTCAATCTCGACTCCCCATGTCTGAATTGGTTGGATAAGTTTCAAATTGGTTATTAGAATTTAATTGATTGTTAAATGCATGGAATAATTCATATTTAGTGGTGATTTCTGGTTTTGATGAAATTGTGAAATCTTGTTGAATTATTTTTCAAAGTGATTTGGGTATTTGAATTTAAAATGTTGATTTTAAATTATTAAATTGGAGAAATCGTAAATGGTTTGATGAGAAATTTGATTTCAATAAAAAGGTGTGTTTTATTGAAATGGTTTGTGATTGAAATGATTTTTATGGATGTGGTTTTCCATAAAAATGGAGTTTTATAGAAATGGTTTGAATTGGTTGAACACACATGGTTTTAAAAGAAATGGATTTCAATAAAATGTGTTTTATTGAAAGGGTGGTTTGGAATGATTGTTGTGAATTTGTGGTGTGTATTCATGTTTCATATATGAGGATTGGTTGAAATATGACCTTCTGCTGGATGCCAAACATTTAATGGCACATGAGACTTTTAAGTAAGAGGATTGGTTGAAATATGACCTTCTGCTTGGTGCCAAAGTTGTAATGGAACATGTGAAATAATTACCTTGTGACGAATTGGTAGATTGATGAGAAACTTCTCATGAGTATGGAACTGTCATAACGTAGCATGCATGGATGATTTCAAGGGTTTTTGAAATGGTTGGGTATACCAAAAAATAGATATTGTGAAATGGTTTGAAAGCTTGTTTGGTTATTTTTATGGAAAAATAATGTGCTTGAAAATTGGTTTCAAATGCTCTTGGATGCTTTTGGTTTTTAATGGTTTTGGAAACTTGTTTATATTTAATTATAAACTGCTTTTGGGGAAATGTTTTATATAATCTGTTTCTATATAAATTTGACTAACTCTTCTATCCTAGTGGCGTGAGTAGGGAAGTCATTGGAGAAAACCGACTGAGTTTTATACTCACCCCTTCTTTGGCACTTTGGTGATTTTTCAAATGTCATATTTCATGATATAGGTAAAGGTAAGGCATCATATTGCTTGTGGATTAGGGTGATTTTTGGGAGATGCTATGATCTTGGAGCTTGTTGACCCCGAAGATGTGGTGTCTCATGAGAGTCTTGAGTTGTTCTTACACTGTGTATGTTGATGTTTGGTTTTTTCTTCTACTGTTGTTTACTCTGTTGTGGTTAAACATAAATGAAGTTTTTTATTGTTCTTTCAATTGTTCATGCATCATATAGTGAATGGGTAGTTTATGGGATTCTTTTTTAAGGGAAAATTATCCCCCACTAGTACTTGAAACCCATTTGAATTTATTTCCAACCTTTTGCACCTTGGGGATGTCTCTTAAGGCCTAGTAATGACTTGTTGAACTCTCAAGGCAATGGGAATTGATGGGTCATTACAAATGGTATCATCTTCTTCGGTCCTTTCCTAATAAGTGGACATTGAATTTCTTGATCATGGAGTTGAAATTAATTCATGTCTATTGTTTGGGTCGAAATCAGAGACAGGAGTATGATTGTTGGAACATGAAATGTATAGAATAAAAGGATGTAGCTAACCTGTTTATGGTGATGTTCATGTTACCAGGGTGTTGGGAACATAATTGTTTTGGTTACACTTCTAGTATGTGGAAATCTCATTGTCCTAGGTTTAGCCATTGAGAGGAGCATGACATGCATTGTAGCGGAATGACATCTCACTATGATTTCATATCTCATTGTGAGGAATGAGTAAGAATTTTGTGAAAGGTGCCATTTTTTGTAAAATTTAGAAATCGTTTTCAACCGAATGACTTTGAAAACAAGTTATTTAGTGTATTTTGAAAATGGATTGATTTTCAAAAAGTATGTTGAATGTTATTAAAAATGGCTGAACATGGAAAATGGTTTTTTAAACAATTTTGTGATAGTTGATCAGATAGAATTCAAATTTCTATGCCAGCAGTTGCTACAGAGTGAGATTGACGGAGATTGATGTTGGTTTAGAAAATGGTACTTGGCAGGCGTCGTTAAAACCAACTTGATGAAGCTGCGGAGAATGTGTTTGGACCTGATCCACGTGTGAACCAGGAGCTGGTTCAGAGTATGGTCCAAGATTTTCAAGCTCTAGATACGGGGAACCAGAGGAATGGGAAACGATATGGGGATCATACCGTCTAGTTCATGAAGTAGAATCCACTGAACTTTTGGGGTGATGAAAAACCCGAGAAGGTGGAGGTGTGGAAAAGTAGGATGAATCGTATATTCAATTTCATCGGCACACCAGTGGACCTCAAATTAAAGCTAGCAATTTACATTCTTGAGGATCTCGCACGTCAGTGGTGGGATATAACAGTACATGAGAAATTGAATAAAGCCTTACATGGGAGTAGTTTGAAGAATTTTATAACAAACAAGTATATCCTCACACGTTCAAGATATAGAAAACGATGGACTTATTCAGCTTGAAGTAGTAGAGCCTCCCTGTCACAGAGTATGAGGATATGTTCTTGAATTTAGTCTGTTTTTCACCATAGGTTACGACAATTGATTCTTTGAAGGCACACATCTTTGAATCGGGGATAAGGCCGGAGATTCGTTCGAAGATTGCGGTGATCTGTATTACGGTTTATACAAAGATGGTGAACTAAGCAATAGTTGTGGAATATTATATCTCGGGATCGATAGGAGGATGTATGATGATACCCATGATAATGGGTGGGAACTCTAAGGCTGGGAACATGCAGAAGAGGGACACCTACTTCTTAGGTGGGAGTGTGAATCAGAACCAGACGACAGGATCAGTCAACCTTCCTCCACGACCCCAGATGAAAGCAGGTAATTCAATGTGGTTCGACTGACCACATGAAACACAAATGTATATAACCACCGAGATCATGCCACAATTGCAACAAGATGGAGATTCTTAAGCGATATTGTCGTAGTGCTCCACGGCTGGGTGTTCGGGCCACTTCCCAGGTGTCGTAAGCATCATATGCTTCAATGGGACGGGGATAGTAGAATCAGTCTCATCAGCATAATAGAGCTAGCCATGGTGATTCTCAAAATACCATGACTCCTCAACTAGGGAAATCTTAGGAAGGCAACCAGGAGAACAATGCAGCGATGAAGCAATTGTATGGAGTTGAGCAGATGATTGTTTATTATCACTCTGGAAAATCACCAGTAAGAGGTATGATTATTTTTAATTCTACCTTTGTGAAAGTTTTGTAAGATACCAGTGCATCACATTCCTCCATTACTTCTCATGTTGTTGACATGTTATCTTTAAAACAAGAAATGATGTCTTCTGTCTTCAAACTGAAAACTCCTCTTGGTGAAATTCGAATGTCAAACCTTCTTTTGCAGAGCATGTGCTATAAAGGATGATTAAGTTGAGCTGAAATGGGACTTCTACATGTTGGATATGGATGTCTATAACGGAATATTGGGTATGGATTGGTTGAAAATTTTTAAGGCTCACATCGACTGTTATAGGAGAATGGTTAGTTTCATGACCGAGGACGACATTGTTCATCTCTTCAGAGGCGAGAGGATGGAAAAGAATGGTTCAATGAGCTTGTTGGAACTAATGGTGGGAATGATCTCTTACTAGTTGGTAGAGTTGACTTTGGAATCAATTAAATATATTGAGGAAAATAGTTTTCCAGTTGTGGTGGATCAGTTTCCAGATGTCTTTCTGAATAAATTCACGGGGTTAAAACCTTTATGTGAAGTGGAGTTTATGATTGATCTCCTTCTAGGGACCAGTCTTATTTCCATTTTATCTTATAGGATGGAACCAATCGAGGTAAAGGAATTGAAAGTGCAGTTAGATGAGCTGGAAAGAAAGGGTTTCATTCGGCCAAGCAGGTCTTCGTGGGTAGACTGGTTTTGTTTGTAAAGAAAGAAAATGGAACATTGAGGCTATATGTCAATTATCGTAAGCTTAACCATGTAACCAAAAAAATAGATATCCACTTCCATGTATAGACAGTATGTTCGATCAATTAAGGGGATCTCGGTGCTTCTCCAAGATTGACTTGTGATCAGGATGTCACTAGTTACGAGTTTAGAAGGATGATATTCCTAGGATAGTCTTCAAAAGGAGATATGACCACTAAGAATATGTAGTAATTCCTTTTGGTCTAAAAGATTCTTTATCAGTTTTCATGGGCTTGATTAATCGGATATTTCAGTGTCATCTGGATTCTTTTGTTTTGGTGTTTGTTGATGACATATTTGTGTATTCACGAACCAAATCTAAGCATGAGCCACACTTGGTGATAGTGTTGTAAATTTTTAGAGACCATCAGTTGTATGCAAAATTATCATTGTGATATTTTTGGATACAAGAGTTATGCTTTATGAGCCATGTTGTTTCTGAGAAAGGTGTTTCACTGGATCCAACAAAGATAGAGGTTGTTCTTTATTATAATCCACTTAAGAATCTGTTCATGATATGTAGTTTTCTTTGTCTAATTGGATAATTCTGACACTTTGTGTGTGATTTCTCATGACTAGCATCACCAATGACAGCTCTGACTAAGAATAATGCTCTCTTCCAATAAACATAAGAATTTCAGAAGACTTTCCCAAAACTGAATGTTCTCCTTACATCGACAACTATCATGATCTTTCTAGAATCAGAGAAAGGATATGTGGTGTATTATGATGCTTTAGAATCAATGTTGGGATATGTTCTCATGCAAGGAAACCATGTTGTTTCTTATAGTTCGAGGCAGTTGAGGGTGCATGAGAAGAATTACCCAACACATGATTTGGAGTTAGCTGCAGTCGTTGATGCTTTGAAAACATGGCTACAATATCTCTTTGGTGAGAAATTTATTGTGTTCATGGATCAAAGATGCTTGAAAAACATTTTCTCACAACAAGATTTGAATCTGTGGAAAAGGATATGTATGGAGTATCTCCAGATGTTTGACTTTGACTTGATGTATACACCGGGTATGGGAAATTTGGTGGCTAATGTATTAAGCAGGAAGTCGTCTGCTCAGTTGGCGATGGAAGCTTCAGATGAGTGGAAGTTGATGTTGGTCTTATCGGACATGCATGTGGAATGTGATGACCGAGGTGATTTTGCTCTTTTATTTTCAGTTACACTTTTCCCTGATTTGGTATAGATAATAAAAGAGGCACAAGCTTCTGATGTAGACTGTGTTGCAATGAGTTCAAAACTCTATGGCGGGGAGACCATTGAGTTACGGAAGCTAGATGGGAGTTCAGTCTTGAGTTTCTGAGAACGGATGGTTGTACCCATTTTTTTATGAACAACTCCTTCATGATTAACACCATCCAAGATGGGTTGTACACCTAGGTACACAAAATTTGTATAAGTCGTTGAAGGCGCAGTTTTGGTAGAGCGGCATGAAAATAAAGGTTCCTAAGTTCGTCTCACGATATCTAACTTGTTAGTAGGTTAAAGCAAAGCATCAGAGACCAGCTGGTATTATACAGTCATTAACTATCCCAGTGTGGAAATGGGATCAGATAGGAATGGATTTTGTTACAGGAATTCCAAGAACGATCCGGAAACGGGATTTATTTTGGGTGATATTGGATCATCTAACCAAGTCGGCCAATTTTATCCCTATATGTGAAACTCATACGTTCAAAAATAATTCCAAAATATATATCTGATAAGTGGTAAAGATTCATGGTGAATAAATGTCTATTTTCTCAGATTGAGATCTGAGGTTCACATCTTGTTTTTTTATAAATTATTACAGCAAGCCCTTGGGACTCATTAGACAATGAGTATGGCGTATCATCCTCAGACAGATGGGAAATCCGATCAGATGATACAAATGTTGGAAAATATGTTTCAAGATTGTGTTATGGATTTTGGTGGCTCATGGGAGAGCATGTACCATAGTGGAGTTCTCATATAATAAAATCTATCAAAACTCAATACGCATGGCTCCGTTTGATGCATTGTATGGGTGTCCTTGTCGTTCTCCACTATGCTGGGTGGAAATTGGTGAAACTTCACTAGTCAGGCAGAGCCTTGTCCAAAAAAACGGAGAAGATTCAGTTGATTAGAAAGTTAATGGAGATGGCTCCGAGTCATCAGAAATCTTATGCAGATCACCATCAAAGACAGTTGTCATTTGTTGTGGGTGATCATGTCTTTTTGATAATATCTCCAATGCTTTGACATTATCGTTTTGGGAAGAATGGAATATTTTCTCCGTGATATATATTCCTTTTTGAGATACTTGAACGAGTTAAAGAGGTTCCATATCCGTTGACATTAACACCACAGTTCATATTGGTGCATAATGTGTTCTATGTATCTCAGTTGAAGAAGTATCAACTTGATCCTGACCATGTGATCAGATGTGATCACACTGACCAAGAGCTAGATGCTTCGTTGGTACATATCCGGGTGCAGATTGTGGATAGGCAGGATAAATTCTTGCATGGAAAAAGAATCGGCCTTGTGCAGGTCTTGTGGAAACATGGTAAGATTTAGGAAGAGACTTTGGAATGCAAGAAAGAAATGAAAGAGCAATGGCCATAACTCTTTTAGGAAAGCGATGGTTTTCTACCTTTTAGGGATAGAAGGGACAATAGTGGGGAGAATGCAGTAACCCCGGTTTCTGGTATGTAACCCTGGTTTTATGCTTATTATGTACATAAAACATATGAGAGATGGTTGGGGAAGGTTTAATGACTTTTAATGTGAAAATGGGAAAAGAGTGGTGACACACAAGCTACACATAGTTTTCCAAACTGTGCGGAAGCCATGCAGGTGTGGTCACCGCAGACAGAAGAGACTGCATGGTGTGCACACTGTTTGGGAAAACCATGCGAGGAGGCCGTGTAGACTAACCGTTCAGACACATAAAATTAGATCCTTAAACTGTATATCTAATTATTTGTTTTCTATAATGGACCCATTAAATCTCATAAGTGGCCACAACTCGGGATTGCACTCCCTTGATGGTTGGAAAACTTCTCACAAGCGTTCCAAAGGCGATTCAAAGGCTTCTCTTAGAGAAAATAAGCCAGATTCTTGAGGTATGTGATCGTTCTCCTTCGTTCTTGAATGGTTTCATAGATCTAATTATATTCAATTCTCCATTTCTCTTGGTTTCTTAGATCAATGCCTGTTATGGGTAGACCTAAGTATGTGGATTTCAAATATTTTGAGATTTGGTCTTGGTTCTGTTAGGTGAAGAGATCTATGGAGGATTCTTGGAGAATCGATCTGGTGTTCGTGAGTATTCATTGTACGTTGCTTGGTTTCACCTATTCTGTGGATGTAGGAGGCTTCACTGTAGACTCCTCTTGTTAGAATTGGTTGGCATAGTTTCATATAGTTTATTTGAATGGAATTGATAGTTCAATTCAGGGAATAAATCTTCTTTAGTGATGGTTTATGGTTTTTATGAAATTTTGAAATCATGGTGAATTGTTGTGCAAAGTGATTTGGCTATTTGAATTTAAAATGTTTATTTTAAATTATGAAATTTCTGAAATTGTAAATGGTTTGATGAGAAATGGGATTTCAATAAAAATGTGTGTTTTATTGAAATGGTTTGTGATTGAAATGATTTTGATGGATGTGGTTTTCAACAAAAAAGGAGTTCTATTGAATTGGTTTGAATTGGTTGAACACACATGGTTTTAACGGAAATGGTTTTCAATAAAATGTGTTTTATTGAAAGGGTGGTTTTGGCATGATTGTTGTGAATGTGTGGTGTGTGTTCATGTTTCATATATGAGGCTTGGTTAAAATAAGACCTTGTGAACGGTTCCAAATGTTTAATGGAACATGGGACTTTTAAGTAAGAGGTTTGGTCGAAATATGACCTTATGATCGGTGCCACAGGTGTAATGGAACATGGAAAATAATTACCTTGTGACGACTTGGTAGATCCATGAGAAACCGCTCATGAGTATGGAATTTTAATAACGTATCATGCATGGTTGATTTCATAGGTTTGGGAAATTGTTGGGTATGCCAAAAAAGAGAGATTGTGAAATGGTTTGAAAGCTTGTTTGGTTATTTTTCTGGAAAAATGACGTGATGGAAAATTTGTTTCAATTGATCTTGGTTGATTTTTGTTTTGAATTTTTTTGTAATGTTGTTTATATTTAGTTATAAACCACTTTTGAGGAAATTTTTTAAATAAAAAGTTTTTATCAAAATGTGGCTTACTCTTATATCCTTGTGGAGTGAGTAGGGAAGTCATTGGGGAAAACCTATTGAGTTTTATACTCACCTCTGCTTTGGAACTTTGGTGATTTTGCATATGTCATATTCTGGGATACAAGTAAAGGTATAGATTCTTATTTTTAGTGGCTCATGGTGATGTTTGGGAGATGTTGTGGAGCTTAGAGCATGTGGACCACTGAGTCATGGTGTCTTTTGAGAGTCTTGAGTTGTTCTTTCACTGTGTATTTTTATGTTTGTTTGGTCTTCCATTGTTGTGTACTCTGATGTGGTTAAACATAAATAAATTTTTTTATTGGTATTTCATTTTTTCATGCATCATATAGTGAATGTTTGGTTTATGGGATTATTTCTTAAAGGGTAAATCATCCCCCAAAAGTACTTGAAACCCTTCGACATTTATTTCCAGCCTTTGGCACCTTGGGGTGTCTCTTAAGGCCTAGTAATGACTTTTTGAGCTCTCAAGCCAATGTTAATTGGCGGGTCATTTCATAGAAGATGTTTGAATAGAGTTTAGGAAAGAATTTAAGCATGAGAGGTGTGGTTTTACAAGGGGAGGGATATGGGAGATTTATACATGAGGAGGTGGTGTTCTAAGAATAAAAAATTAAATAAAACAATATATCAAATGTTATATTAGTAATAGATGTTTTTTACAACATAAATCATATATTAATATAATATTATTTGTTTTACAATAGAAATATTCATAATAATTTTAATTCATTAATTTATTAAATGGAAGTGAAAAGAAAGAGGAAATGATATTTTAAAAAATCCCTATTGGAGTTTATGTTTTAGAATGTTCTTTTTAGGTTTGGAAATTGAATTTATTTCATTTTATGGAACCATTTATTTCATTAAAAAAATAGGGCTGAATCTAATTTTCAATTATTTTTATGTCCTAATTACATCATGAATGATGTAATTTAAGATATATTGGTTATTTGAAAAAGTGTATTTGAACTATTCAACTAGATATTGATGTATTTCAGAAAATTACAAAAAAAATCCCAGGCACCATTTTTCAACCTGTAGAATAAAAAAATTAAGTCCAATTTTTAGAAATTATTTTTTGATAGGTTCAATTAAATTTTTAATTAAAATCATAATATACATGAAAATACAGATTTTTAAATTAAAACTAATATCATAATGCACTCAAAATTTTCATCAGGTCATATAAAATAATCATAAAACCAGAATACATATAGTTATTAATTTACAAAAAATCATGAAAATAAATTTTATTCTAAATTAATTAATTATAATTATTTATTTAAGACTTATAAAAATACCAATTCTTTTAATATGATAAAAATGTCACATATAAGATGCCTATGTTTTATTTAATCATTAATGGGTAAGGCTACTTTTATTTTGGTTAATTTACTATTCATAAGGGTCATATTTACTATTCACAATGGTAGGTTACTATTCATATAGTTATGTTTCTATTCATATGGGTATATTACTGTTCACAAAAAAATGTGTTTGTTCTATTGGACTAAAAAATCATCTTGGACTGAACCGTGTAGGTATGATTTTTAAAATTCAAAAAATAGAGGTGAGAAAATTATGTTTAATGGAGAGAATATAAATTCTACATAGTACTAAGTAATTCATTTTAGCACATAGTTCTTCATTTTAAATTCTTCGGATGTTTCATTCTCCACCTAAAATTAATTTCAACTTATCATTTCTTTTATTGTACTTATAATCACTACTGGAAATACAGGATTTCCCAACAGTTTAGAACTTTTGGGAAAGGCGGCAGAACCGTTGGTATATGTTATTCCAATGGTTCTGTAAACCTTAGGGAAGTAATCAATTGGGAAAAAATTTTCCCATTGGTTTATAGTGAACCATTGGGATAGGGTGGAGAAAATTTACCCTATCCCAACGGTTCTGGGAAACTGTTGGGAAAACTTTGTTCCAACGGTTTACAACCGTTGGGATAAAGTGTTGAAAATTACAATGTTTTTTCCAACGGATTTCAAAACCGTTGGGAAAAAACCAAAATCTCCTCCTACCAAATGGTTTATAACCGTTGGTAAAAGTGTTTTACTAATGGTTTTATGAACCGTTTGTAAAAAAACCTAGGCATTTTATGCCAACGGTTTTGAACCGTTGGCATAGCCTCTGCTGGGAAAATTGCACAACAACTCTGCAATTTTCCCAACAGCTCCCCAATTTGCAACCAGATCTCCAATATTCCCACCAAGTCTCATTTTGTGGGATCCCTCTCATTTTCAATCCAATTATTGTACCTGCAATAAAGTAACACATACATATACAATTATTGTACTTGTAATAACCAACCAACACTTTCATATAGAGAACAAATTCATCCACATTTAATATATAATGGTGGAACTATACACATCCATAATTAAATTAGAATTCATAACGTAATTATAAACATAAATAATTCATTTAGAATTCAATTTAAAATTTAGATGACAATTATATGTGGAATCCGGAAGTCAATTCATAATTTGATCGGTTTTTTGTATACCATATATTTTTACCTAAAATAATGTCTATTTTAAACATAATACATACACCTGGAGTGCTATCGGCCACACTGTGTCTCAGATTGATGCGGGGTTGACTTGGACACATCACATATGACCCATGAATTGTTGTGCAAATGTATCAACACAATCCAAATGTGTTTGGTCGGTTTTCTGTATGCCAGTTGATGTTTTTCAATTAATATGACATACTTTTGAAACAAAAGGTAGACACTTTCAGTGGTGCCGGCTACACCGCACCTCAGATTGAGGCGGCGTTGACTTGTACACGTCACATATGACCCATGGATCATTCTCCTAAAGTTTCAATGGAAACCGAATTCTTTTGGTCGGTTTTTCTGTATGTACATAAATTGTTGTCAATTTTAAGCAAAAGAGAGACACATAGAGTGATTCTGGACACACCGTGACTCAAATTAAGGATGGGTTGACTCTTACATGTCACATATTACCCATGGATTGTTGTGATAAAGTATCGACACAATCCAAATGCATTTGGTCAGTTTTCCATATGCTAGTTGATGTTTTTCACTTCAAATGATGTCCTTTTGAAACAAAAGACATACACTTTGAGTGTTGGCGGACACACCGAGCCTCGGATTGAGGCGGGGTATACTCGTACACATAACATATGACCCATGGATCTTTTTTCTAATGTATCAACACAATCCAAATGCATTTGGTTGGTTTTTCGTATGCCAGTTGATGTTTTTCAATTAAAATGACGTACTTTTGAAACAACAGGCAGACACTTTGATTGGTTCTGGCCACACCGCACCTCGTATTGAGGTGGAGTTGACTTGTACGCGTCACATATGACCCATGGATCGTTCTCCTAATGTTTTAATGGAAACTGAATGCATTTGGTCATTTTTCAGTATGTACTTAAATTGTTGTCCATTTTAAGCAAAAGAGAGCCACTTAGAGTGATTTCGGCCACACCGTGCCACATATTAAGGCAGGGTTGACTCTTACCCGTCACATATGACCCATGGATCATTGTGCTAAGGTATCGACACAATCCGAATTCGTTTGGTCGATTTTCCGTATGCCAGTTGATGTTTTTCATTTCAAATGATGACCTTTTGAAACTAAAGACAGACACTTTGAGTGTTAGTGGTCACAACGCACCTCAGATTGATGTAGGGTTGACTCGTACACATCACATATGACCCATGGATTGTAGTGCTAATGTATCGACACAATCCGAATGTGTTTGTTCAGTTTTCTGTAAGCCAGATGATGTTTTTCAATTAAAATGAAGTACTTTTGAAACAAAAGGCAGACACTTTGAGTGGTTCCAGCCACACCGCACCTCGTATTGAGGTATAGTTGACTCGTACATTTCACATATGACCCATGTATTGTTCTCCTAAAGTTTCAATGGAAACCAAATTCGTTTGGTCAGTTTTCCGTATGTACTTAAATTGTTGTCCATTTTAATCAAAAGAAAGCCACATAGAGTTATTTCGGCCACACCATGCCTCAGATTAAGGCGAGGTTGACTCTTACACCTCACATATGACCCATGGATCGTTGTTCTAAAGTATCGACACAATACGAATGCGTTTGGTCGGTATTCTGTATTCCAGTTGATGTTTTTCACTTGAAATGACATCCTTTTGAAACATAAGACAGACACTTTGAGTGGTGGCGGCCACACCAAGCCTCGGATTAAGGCGGGGTTGACACGTACACGTCACATATGACCCATGGATCATTGTGCTAATGTATCGACACAATCCGAATGTGTTTGGTTGGTTTTCTGTATGCCAGTTGATGTTTTTCCATTATAATGACGTCCTTTTGAAACAAAAGGCAGACACTTTGAGTGGTGGAGTCTACACCACGCCTCAAATTGAAGCGGGGTTGACTCGTACATGTCACATATGACCCACTGATTGTTTTGCTAATTTATCGACACAATCTGAATGCATTTTGTCAGTTTTCGGTATGCCATTTGATGTTTTTCAATTAAAATGACGTACTTTGGAAAAAAATGCAGACTCTTTGAGTGGTGCTGACCACACCATGCCTTGGATTGAGGAGGCATTGACTCTTACACGTCACATATGACCCATTGATCGTTCTCCTAATGTTTCAATGGAAACCGAATGCGTTTGGTTGGTTTACCCTTTGCACTTAAATTGTTGTCCATTTTAAGCAAAAGAGAGCCACTTAGAGTGATTTTGGCCACACCATGCCTCATATTAAGTCGGGGTTGACTCATAAACGTCACATAAGACCCATGGATCTTTTTTCTAAAGTATCGACAGAATCCAAATGCGTTTGGTTGGTTTTCCGTATGCCAGTTGATGTTTTTCACTTCAAATAATGTCCTTTTGAAACAAAAGACAGACACTTTGAGTGGTGGCGGCCACACTGCACCTCGTATTGATGCTGGATGGACTCTTACACGTCACATATGACCCATGGATTGTTGTTCTAATGTATCGAAACATTCTGAATGCGTTTGGTCGGTTTTCTATATGACAGTTGATGTTTTTCAATTTAAATGACGTACTTTTGAATCAAAAGGCAGACACATTGAGTGGTTCCGGCCACACCGCACCTCAGATTGAGGCGGAGTTGATTCGTACATGTCACATATGACCCATGGACCATTCTCCTAAAGTTTCAATGGAAAATGAATTCCTCTGGGTCGTTTTCCATATGTACTTAAATTCATTTCCATTTTAAGCAAAAGAGAGCCACTTAGAGTGATTCTGGCCACACCGTGCCTCATATGAAGGCAGGGTTGACCCTTACATATCACATATGACTTATTGATTATTGTGCTAATGTACAGACACAATCTAAATGTGTTTGGTCAATTTTCCATATGCCAGTTGATGTTTCTACCCTTAAATGATGTCCTTTTGAAACAAAAGACAGACAATTTGTGTGGTGGCAGCCACACCACGCCTCGGATTGAGGCGGGGTTGACTTGTACACGTCACATGTGACCCATGGATCATTCTTCTAATGTATCGAAACAATCTGAATTTGTTTGGTCGGTTTTCCATATTCCAGTTATTGTTTTTCAATTAAAATGATGTCCTATTGAAACAAAAGGCTGACACTTTGAGTGGTGCCGGCCACACCGTGCCTCATATTGATGTGGAGTTGACTCGTACACGTCCCATATGACCCATGGATCGTTCTCCTAAAGTTTCAATGGATACCGAATATGTTTGTTCAATTTTCCGTATGTAAGTAAATTGTGGTCCATTTTAAGAAAAAGAGATCCACTTAAAGTGATTCCAGCCACACCGTGCCTCAGATTAAGGCGGGGTTGACTCTTACACATCACATATGACCCATGGATTGTTGTTCTATGGTATCGACACAATCCGAATGCGTTTGGTCGGTTTTCCATATGCCAGTTGATGTTTTTCACTTCAAATGACGTCCTTTTGAAACAAAAGACAGACACTTGGAGTGGTGGCGGCCACGCCGCTCATCGGATTGAGGCGGGGTTGACTTGTACACATCACATATGACCCATGGATCATTGTGCTAATGTATCGACACAATCTGAATGTTTTTGATCGGTTTTCTATATGCTATTTGATTTTTTCAATTAAAATGACGTACTTTTGAAACAAAAGGCAGACACTTTGAGTGGTGCCGGCCACACCGTTCCTCAGATTGAGGAGGCGTTGACTCGTACATGTCACATATGACCCATGGATCGTTCTCCTAATGTTTTAATGGAAACTGAATGCATTTGGTCAATTTTCCTTATGTACTCAAATTGTTGTCCATTTTAAGCAAAAGAGAGCCACATAGAGTGATTCCGGCCACACCGTGACTCAGATTAAGGTGGGGTTGACTCATACACGTCACATATGACCCATGGATTGTTTTTCAAAATTATTGACACTTTCCGAATGCGTTTGGTCGGTTTTCCGTATGCCATTTGATGTTTTTCACTTCAAATGATGTCCTTTTGAAACAAATGATAGACACTTTGAGTGGTGGCTACCACAACGCGCCTCAGATTGAGGTGGGGTTGAATCATACATGTCACATATGACCCATGGATCATTTTTATAATGTATCAACACAATACGAATGCGTTTGGTCGGTTTTTTGTATGCCAGTTGATGTTTTTCAATTAAAATGACGAACTTTTGAAACAAAACACAGACACATTGAGTGGTTCCGGTCACACCACACCTCAGATTGATGCGGAGGTGACTTGTACACATCACATATGATCCATGGATTTTTATCCTAATGATTCAATGGAAATTGAATTCATTTGGTTGGTTTTCGGTATGTACTTAAATTGTTGTCCATTTTAAGCAAAAGAGAGACACATAGAGTGATTCCGGCCACACCGTGCCTCAGATTAAGGCAGGGTTGACTCGTACATGTCACATATGACCCATGGATCGTTTTGCTAAATTATAGACACAATCCGAATGTGTTTGTTCATTTTTCCGTATGGCAGTTGATGTTTTTCACTTCAAATGACGTCCTTTTGAAATAGAAGAATGACACTTTTAGTGGTGGCGGCCACAACATGCCTTGTATTGAGGTGGGGTTGTCTCTTACACGTCACATATGACACATGGATCGTTGTGCTAATGTATTGACACAATACAAATGTGTTTGGTCGGTTTTCCGATTGCCAGTTGATGTTTTTCAATTAAAATGACGTCCTTTTGAAACAAAAGTCAGAATCTTTGAGTGGTGGCGGCCACACCTTGCCCTATATTGAGGCGGGGCTGACTCGTACACATCACATATGACCCATGGATCATTGTTCTAATGTATCGACATAATTCGAATGTGTTTGGTCGGTTTTTGGTATGCCAGTTGATGTTTTTCAATTAAAATGACGTACTTTTGAAACAAAAGGCAGACACATTGAGTGGTGCCAGCCACACCGCACCTCGGATTGAGGCGGAGTTGACTCTTACACATCACATATGACCCATGGATCGTTCTCCTAATTTTTTAATGGAAACTGAATGCATTTGTTCGGTTTCCCGTATGTACTTAAATTGTTGTCCATTTTAAGAAAAAGAGAGCCAGTTAGAGTGATTATGGTCACACCATGTCTCATATTATGGCGGGGTTGACTCGTACACGTCACATATGACCCATGGGTCGTTGTTCTAAAGTATTGACACAATCCAAATGCGTTTGGTCACTTTTCCATATGCCAGTTGATTTTTTCACTTCAAATGATGTCCTTTTGAAACAAAATACAGACACTTTGAGTGGTGGCAGCCACACCGCTCCTCGGATTGAGGCAGGGTTGACTGATACATGTCACATATGACCCATGGATCGTTATGCTAATGTATCAACAAAATCTGAATGCATTTGGTCAGTTTTCCGTATGCATGTTGATGTTTTTCAATTAAAATTACGTCCTACTGAAACAAATGGAATACACTTTGAGTGATTTTGGCCACACCGCGCCTCAGATTGAGGAGGAGTTGACTCGTACACTTCACATATGACCCATGTATCAGTCTCCTAATGTTTCAATGGAAACTGAATGTGTTTGGTCGGTTTACCATTTGTTCTTAAATTTTTGTCCATTTTAAGCAAAAGAGAGCCACTTAGAGTGATTCCGGACACACCGTTCCTCATATTAAGGCGGGGTTGACTTGTACACATCACATATGACCCATGGGTCGTTGTTCTAATCTATCGACACAATCCAAATGTGTTTGGTCAGTTTTCTGTATCCCAGTTGTTGTTTTTCAATTAAAATGATGTCCTTTTGAAACAAAAGATAGACACTTTGAGTGGTGGCATCCACACCGCGCCTCAGATTGAGGAGGGGTTGACTCGTACACGTCACAAATGACCCATAGATCGTTTTTGATATTGTATCGACACAATCCAAATGCATTTGGTCGGTTTTCCGATGCCAGTTGATGTTTTCAATTAAAATGACGTCCTTTTGTAACAAAAGGCAGACACATTGAGTGTTGTCGGCCGCACCGCACCTCGGATTGAGGCGGGGTTTACTCGTACACGTCACATTTGACCCATGTATTGTTATCCTATAGTTTCAGTGGGAACCGAATGCGGTTGGTCGTTTTTCCGTATCTACTTAAATTGTTGTCCATTTTAAGCATCAGAGAGCCACTTAGAGTGATTCCGGCCCCACCGTGCCTCAGATTAAGGCAGGGTTTACTCGTACACATAACATATGACACATGTATCGTTGTGCTAAAGTGTCGACACAATAAGAATGTTTTTGGTCGGTTTTCCATATGTCAGTTGATGTTTTTCACTTCAAATGATGTCCTTTTGAAACAAAAGACAGACACTTTGAGTGGTGGCGGCCACACAGTACCTCAGATTGAGGCGGGGTTGACTCGTACACGTCACAAATGAACCATGGATCGTTGTGCTAATGTATCGACACAATCCGAATACTTTAGGTTGATTTTTCGTATTCCAGTTGATGTTTTTCAATTAAAATGACGTTCTTTTGAAACCATAGGTATACAATTTGAGTGGTGGCGGCCACACCGGATGCTAACTGAGGAGTGGGAGTCATCATTTGATGTGAAAATAATGGGCCAGAAGATGCAGAAGGTAGAAAAAACACGGGAGGCCTAAATATCCCGTGCGTCTCTAATGACACACCGGGATCATAATGTGGGAAGGATGACATGTCAGTGGGAGGGGCAGGGTCTAGTTGGGTACGCGCAGCTGCTCGTCCACCTCTGGTACGAACCCTCCTCGTACAACTGGATTGTGTACTAGGAACAGTACTAGGATCCTCGTCAAATAACTATCGACGTATAGGTTGATCATACAAAAATGTTTACAAAAAAATTAATCACATGACATTATATATTCTTTAAATATATCAATTTGAAATAAATTACTCACTAGAGGAACTAATGATGGAATTCCCAACTCCGTCATTCGGCGATTGTTCTACATCATTTTTTCCTTCGCCTCTCTTAAATTGGTTTCATTTCCTGTAATTTGAACACAAATATGTAATTAATTAGAAAAAGAAAACTAATGTGTAACCCAAAAATCTAAATATATGAGGGAATAGGGGGATTCATTGGTAATATAGCTATCAATTGTTTTAGAAGAGCTTGAATGGATTTAATAAATCATACAAGTTGTAATGTTCACCAAGTTAGAAATATTGTTTGACTATGTTGGAATACAGGTCAATTCCAAATTAGAAAATGCAATTCAACTAAAACTGCAACCAATAAACCTTGAAAATTCACATAATGGTCAATTAAGCTATTAATTGTTTTAGAAGAGTTTGAATGGATTTAATAAATCATACAAGTTGTAATGTTCACCATGTTAGAAATATTGTTTGACTATGTTTGAATACAGTTCAATTCCAAATTAGAAAATGCAATTCAAATAAAACTACAACCAATAAACATTGAAAATTCACAAAACGGTCAAGTCAGCTATCAATTGTTTTAGATGATCTTGAATGGATTTAATAAATCATACAAGTTGTAATGTTCACCAATTTAGAAATATTGTTTGACTATGTTCGAATATAGTTCAATTCCAAATTAGAAAATGCAATTCAAATAAAACTACAACCAATAAACATTGAAAATTCACATGACGGTCAAGTCAGCTAAAACATATTTGTGATCAATACTAAATCAATTTGAATATTACCATCCTTAACAACTCAACTCGAGGTAAACAAAAAGAATTGAGAACATGGATGAATGATTCTATATATTTTCAACCACAACATTAGGTTCATAATCAACTCTGACAATTGAACTATTTGAGTCATCAAAAGAAATAAATGGATTGGTTCCAATGGCACTAGGGATAGTGTCAATTCCAAAATCACCATCATCAAAAATATGTCTTGGAATTACATAAAATAGGACACGAAATTCAGGTCGAAGTTGTTCTTTGACATAAAAAAATTGTTTAACCATTGATGCCAACACATATGGT
This sequence comes from Viscum album, assembly GCA_963277665.1. NCBI lineage: Eukaryota > Viridiplantae > Streptophyta > Magnoliopsida > Santalales > Viscaceae > Viscum > Viscum album. The sequence goes on from OY728161.1 coordinate 1,500,796,746, forward strand.
TCTTCGGTAGAAAAAGTGCGAGTCATATTAATTACTCTAAATCCACAATCATCAATAAATGTGCCATATATCGTCATAGAATCAAACCAATGGCATTTCATCATTGTGACTCGTCCATGAGAGTAATAATCCTATATTATTATTTTCTCAGCAACTCCCTAATAACCCACATTTTCAAATCACGGTCTACTATCTGATGCACTGGCATAACAATCTGTTGTTGCAGCAACCATAACACCATCATGTTGTGTTCTAATGTTCTTTTCTCGTTCAGTGACAATAAATTTGTACCCATTGATAATAATTGATTTACAGTCATGAACCACGGTATTAGGAACAAAAGTGAAATCTCTTATTTCCTCAGAGACAGAGCCCGCAGACAAACTCAATACCTACAATATAAATTAATATTAAACCTAATTAAATATTGATATAATTATTTTAAACATTAATTATTTTATACCTTCAATTTTAACCAAGAAGAAAACTATTTTCTATGCAATGTCTCTCTCCTTATCAAAGATAAATTATGTTGCTTCCTATTTATCATTGTTTTATGTTCCCTTTAGATAAAAAATATTAATAGTTTAACAGATATATATGTAAGATATACATAATCAATTTAGTTACCTGATATAGTCATTGAACAAATAACAGTTGAACAAAACTCCGTGATGTGCCATCTCCCTCTCTACATGGCTTAATGTCTTCAATGTATATGATCCAGGAATTCCTCTTGTTTGAGGATGTGATGGAAAATTGGGTTCAATTTTCTCATATTGTTCTTCTTCATTTCTCCTTGGTCTATTCAATTTTGTAGTAAAATCAGAAAAATATATCGAGCAGAAATCCATACATTCTTGAGCCATGTTACTGTTCACGATAAAACCTTCAGGATGATTTCTTTTTCGAACATAAGACTTTAATGTGAACATATTTCATTCAGTTGGATACATCCAACAGAAAGAAATAGGTCCTCTGAGAAGTATTTCAATGGGAATATGGATAGTCAGATGCAGTATTATGTGAAAAATGATGGAGGAAATATTTTCTCCAACTCACACAAAATTAATGGTGAATCTGTCAACCTTTTTTGCAAGAAATACATGGAAAACTTCATAGTAAAAAGATATATAAAAAAATGGAACAACCGAATAACATCCACCCTTACATTATTGTAAAAAAGATGACGGATTTCTATTGGAAGCAACTCATGCAGTAGAACGTGATAATCATGAGTCTTCAATGATTTTCGCTTCAACTCTCTTTTGTTGACCCATTAAGATATGTTGCTTGAATAGCCACCAGGAACCCTAATAGTCTATAATTCTTCCAGAATTTGTTTTCCATAGGTTTCGTCACATAATAAGCACATGGAATTTTCCATTTATTTTAACTAATACACACATGATACAATTCTGGTCTGATGCCCCAATCCACAAAGTCACACCGAGATCGTAAATCATCTTTTGTCTTCTCCTTGACATTTAGAAGAATCAAAAGCAACATTTCGCATATATTATTTTCAATATGCATTAGGTCTAGGAAATGATGTATCAAATTGGTTGACCAATAAGGCAATTCAAAAAAGATACTCTTCTTCCTCCAATTGTAACAGGTTTCAGTGGAAACATTCATTCTCATTCTATATTTCATTTGTCCCTTCCTGAATGAAAAACTAAAATCATTCAATTCATTAAGCACATCAGTTCCAGACATACGCTGTGGTGGATCATCAGTCTCTATGGTATTATCAAATCTTCAACGATTCATTCTATATGGATGATACTTTGGAAAGAATCGTCGATGTCCTAAAAAACTGAGACTATAGCGATATTTCAGTCTTCTGGATCGTGTATTCTTCATAAAAACTGGACATGACAATTTTCCCTTCGTGCTCCATCCATACATCATTGCATAAGCCGGAAAATCATTGATCTTCCAGATAAGTGCAGCACACATCTGAAATATGTCTTTCGAACATGCATTGTATATGCGTACACCAACATCCCAAAGAAGTTTCAACTCTTTTATTAAAGGTTGCATGTATACATCAATATCAATGTTGAGATCAGAAGGACCATATATGAGTATACTCATGAAAGTGAAAGGTTTTTTCATACACAACCATGGGGGTAGATTATAAATGAGTATAACAACTGGCCATGTGCTGTGCGAAGTAAGCATCTCCCAAATGGACTAAAATTGTCGCATGAAAGACCCATCCTGACATTACGAATGTCAGCTGCAAAATCATGATGTTGAGCATCAAAACTCGGCCATGCAAATCCATCTGTAGGATGAACCAACTCATCATTAGTCTTCTTTCTCTCGGTATCATTCCATCTCTTTTTTATTGATATGACATCAGATATAAAAAGATTCAGATGTCTGGGGATCAATGGAAAGTGCCACATTACTTTCTGTGGAACGCGAGATGGTGTTCCATCAGATTTTGACTTCCAGTGGGATGTGCCACATTTTATACAATCATTTCGTTAAGCGGTTTCCTCTCAGAATAAACTGCAATCTTTCAGGCAAGCGTGAATTTTGTTTCATGAAAATCCATGTTCCTCAACAAACTTCCATGCAATATAGTGGTTTGAGGGAATATCTGCATCATCTAGAAGTAAATCCTTTAAGAGGGTATGAATGTAATTGATTGCTCTGTTAGAAATTCCATACATAGTTTTCCCATGAAACAATTGGATTAATTATTCCAGATTTTTTATTTTATTTCATTGTCGATATACTGGAGTCGTGCTAACATCATTCAATTTTTTCACCCTATCAATATCATAATTTTCACTAGATGCATCAGCTGTCCTCATATCGAATTCTTCTTAAGTCAAAATTCTTTCTTTTTCATGATAAAGAATAAACAAAAAACGATCATCTAACAAATTCTCCATTCCAGTCCTTTCATTTTGATCATCACCAATGTGAGATTTCATTTTCTCCCTATTGTGATACCACAAAATGTAGTATGCTTGAAAACCATTTTTGGTTTTGTGGTAGCTCATTACTTGACGGCTCAACCAAGGTCTACCAAGACAATTGGAACATGGGCAGTGTATGCAACCACTATCTGAAGCATTGTGAAATGCAAAATCTATAAAGCTATTCAAATTGTTATGAAAATCGCTTGAGATCTGATCAGTTTCATACATCCAACTTCTATCCATTATGTAAAAAGAATTTATATACGTTATTTTGTCATAAACAATTCAATAGGATTGAACATTAATAGAAAATACATTTAAGTAAACGACAAAGGAATAAGTTTCTAGTCGATGTAGTTAAAATCACCCCACCCTCATAAAAGTGAGTATTGGCCAAGAAGGACACATAATATAAAATGTAAAATGAGAACCATATTTAGTTGACCCAAAAAGTTATATTAGTACAATCATCTTGGGGGAAATGGTATATATGATCCTGGTTAACTGATAAATTCAAATGCTCGTATTCCATATGTTGGACACTATCTAAGGTAAGAAATCATGTGAGGATGTGTTGAAATCACTCAATTTCGTACATGCTAGTGTGAATGAGGGCTTAAATTAATGAATTGAGTTCACTGATACAATGTCAACCGTTATACACACCATGTGAACCCTTATACACACCATATGAACCCTTATACCATATCGTCATTATTACAACCATTAGTAATAACTTATTAAATAACATCAGTAGTTAAAGATAATCAAATTGAACATAAATCAATAATAATATTGGATATACCAAGTAAAATGATGTCATACTATCTTACATCATAAATGAACACCCACAACCATGATTAATGACCACAAAGCTCCCCTTTTGGGAAAATCAAAAGTGAAAACAAAAACACATAGTTGTACCAAAAAACTTCATTTGGGTAAATAATAATAATCTCATGGTCCTCATGTTATTTGAACCATGCAGTCATGATTTTCGAGATGAACTTGTATCCATGAAACCATATGAGAAGCATGATTCAATAGATGCATTTTTATGATTTTCCCAAGCATTTTGAGGAACCCCAAATCAGTGAAAATGGTCATTGTGTTTTAAAAAGGTTATTGAATAACACATGTATGATGTCGAAGGTAGAATTATTAATGGTTATAATAGAAAAACTAATATTCACTAAAATTGAAAATTTGACATTCTGTGAATTAGTTTCATGAAGAAGGAAGAAGTAATAATTAGGGACCACATACTATTTGTCAAAGTTCAAGAAGATACTCCATATGTTCTATTGTGCAAAGGATAAGTGAACAGTGTGTCATTATATATATATATATATTGATAGAAACATGATATATACTTGTTATGTAATCCACATAGTGAACAAAAATTAAGATGAACAAAATCTTCATGTTTGGCATGATCTTAATGAAAGGAGTGATTTTCATGAAATAATATCAATAAATATTACAAACAGTTTCTTATTTGTTCCTATACATGATGCTATAATATTTGAAGCAGATTAATCAAAACTATGAATCTTCAAATTTAGAACACAATAAAGAGACACCATGCCCTTATAAATGTAAATGTGTAATGAACACATTAATTGGACATACACCGATATAGGGATTTGAGTACACAATTCATGGAAAAAGCATAATATTTTACAAATACCCAAAAAATTGGGAATAAAGAAATCGATAATTGAAGGATATTATTTATAAGAGGTGGAACTATATCCTTGATAAAATATAGAAGGATTCTAACCTGGTAGGTGCTGATCCGATGGATGATGTGGGGATTGGGAAGTCCTTCTACCAAAGGAATTGCTCCAGGAGACGAGTGGAATGCTTCTAGACTCGTTGGGAGGCCACTGCCTGCATTTTCTTATTTGGGTCTTTTTTTCCCAACAGTTCATAAAAACCATTGGGAAAAACCAATAATTCCCAATGGTTTTATAAAACCGTTGGGAAAACTAAGGAAAATCCAATCTTTCCCAATGGTTTTATGAAACCATTGGGAATACTATGTTCCCCCCCCCCCCACTTTTCCCAAAGATTTCATAAAACTGTCGGGAAAAGTAAGTTCTTCAAGGTCTTATCCAATGATTTATATAAACTGTTGGGAAAGACAACATATGCCAACGGTTCCTTTGAACCATTGGTATACAAGTGTTGGGAAAACTCCCCTTTCCAGTATTGAATTGTGAATTTAAATATTGAGGTGTAATAGAAACTACTTTTTTATGTTTACCTAATTATCTAGAAGTTTAAAATTAAATTTTAAAATTAAAATGTCTAATCTAAAAAGTTGTCTAGATCGTTTCTCAAATTCCAACTATAATGCCCTAAACCAGCACATCCATATTTAGTACTAAAACACACAATGCATTATTTTATATAAATGATAACATAAAAATAGAAAGTATATTATTCATTTAATGTCCTTTCTAGTGTAGGTTCTAGAAGATTAGAAAATAAGTACATTTAATTAGATATTACAAAAACAAAAGTATTCATTTAATTCCTTCTTGTCCTGCTTCTAATTGGAATTGGAATAAGTTTTCGTATGAGTAGTCATATGAGAATATACATAAACGAGGGGTGATATAAAATCCCATTAATAATATATATAAGAACAATATATCTTGGTGTGAGTATATTCATAACATCATCATCAAAATCATTAGAGGAATCATTAATAAATGACATTAAATGTGGCAATGCATAAAAATGAAATATCATGTCTTAATAGTCAACTACCACACACAGTTGTGAATAGTGATATCATCACGTTCATTCATCATTTCCCTTTTAATCATGATATTTATCACTTTTCCCAAAGCATTGGAGAAATGTATTATTCTGGTCACACTCATCACCTCATAAAATTCATTTTGCACAATATAATTTAGGGTGCACACATCACATCATAACTTTATCATTATCATTAATTCCACATTAAAAATATATAAAAAATGAATATAAATAAACCATAGAATGGAATTAGTTTCATCTCATAAGAAAACATTCATAAAAAATTCTTTCCCAAAATAAAGTTGGAATATCATACTAGTGACAAGAACCATCAATGTTGAGTGAGAAGTAAAATGTGAGTTTTTGAAAGAAGAGTTTTTTTGGAATACATTTTTTTGTAAAATAATATAGTTTAAAACATTTATATCCCAGAAAAGGTAGTATAATAATTACCAAATAATTTTTAATGAGTGAAAATACATGAAATTGAGAGAAATATGGATAACACAAATGCATAAAGTTGGGATCAAGAATTCCCCTTACCTTGTATCTAAATTAATTCACCACATTAATATCTTTTATTTGCATAATATATTTATTAATTAATAATTATATGACATTATTTACATGAATATATTTCATTATAGTTTCATTATGTTATTTTATGGGTCATTGGATGAATTATAGTTTTTAACTACATTGTTCGAGAATGATCGTTTTTATGATTTTCTTGAGCGGTTCACCAGTATTCATAAATTGATATTCATTTAGATCATGGATAAACATTAAGAAATGATATTTCATGTTATAAATGATATTACATGAGTTTAAATGTTCTTATTATTATAATATTATATACCATTTTGATGAATCAATAGATAATAATTTAATGATGAACATTTGGTTAAATTCGGGTCATTTTTCAACCACTACAAATTATTTAGTTTAACATTATATTAATATGAACATATTTTAGATCTATATCATTAAAGATTATATAATACATATAATATAATATGGTTCAATGATAAAAAAGATTTCATGTTGTGATAAAAAGGATGTAATAGAAAAAAAATATTTCGTTCTTGAAGGTGAGAAATTTACACCTCACAAACAACGTTTTCTTTTCGAAAATAAAAAATAAACAGTGAAGGTGGTTGGATGATATATTATAGCATTAGTATCATAACATTAAAATATATGTGAGATTATGGAGTTAATATAAAATTTTTATGACGATAGGTGGGAATAGATTAAGAAAATAACTTTATATTGAATGGAAATTAATGGAAAAGTGGGAGAGAGAAATTACTTCTTGAATCCTCCTATTGAGATCCTCCTAAAAGAACCTAGGATTGATCATTTAATGATACCAGAAGTTCTTGGACATGGAGGAGGGTCTCGGAAAGATTTTTGGATAGAGTATAGATATTTCATGAATTTGAGAGCCATTGCTTTACAAGTGGAGGGAGAGGTTTTATTTATACATGAGGAGAGGGAATTTTTGAATAAAATATAAAATAAAATAATTGTAACACCCTGAGATTTTATGAGATATATTATTTTTAATTTCTTTGATGTATTCTATTATACAATAAACCACGATTAGCTTGTACTATTCGTAACACCATATTAGCTAGCAGTATACAAACACTATTCATGGCCCTTGTTATACACAATTTCAAGTTCATTTTGTGGAAATTATTCTATGAAATCACTACAACAAAAACAGTTTTTCGCAGCGCCCCCCCCCCCTTTATCAGCGCTTTTTTAGTAGCGCTGATAAAGGGGGGTGGGGGGCTTTATCAGCTCTTTTAATAAAATCACTGATAAAGGGTCTGGAAATACCCCTAAAATTGAAGGAAAATGTTTTCTTAATTTTCTTTGGGATTTTACAAGAACGCAGTTTCTGACGGCACCTGATTCCGAGGCCCGGTGTGCCCTGAATCAATTTTGGATGTTTAGCTCGGGTACGTTCAGTGAACGAACGAGGAGGAATTTCTAACTTTTGAACCGGTGCTCGGAATCAAATTCCGATGGCACCGATGGAACCGCAACGCCTGTATTTTCTTATGAATGCCTATTCTAGAGTTGTGTTTACTCTAGAAAAGTTGATAAAAAATTGTGGAAGTTAAAAATAAAAATTTAACAACAATTTTCATTTTACTCTAACTGTTTAATCCTTTGGAAGGAAGTTGGGAAACTACCCAACCTCCCTTGGGAGGTGATTAGGGTGGTGGGGCCCACACGAACCCCACCCCTTCATATCCTCTAACCCCCTCAACTCACCATTAATATTGTTAACATAAGTTAATAACTTATGACATTAATGTAGTGAGTTTAATGTGAGTTTTTGAAATTCAAACACTTGAATTTCAAAAGCCATGTTGAGTTAATAAATTAAGTGTGGCTTAATTTATTTTGGGTTACTTCCTTTGTTTCTTGAGAGGACATGGGGGAAAAAGAAGGAAAGGAGCTTAGATATCATATTCTTCATCTTCGACGAAGAACTCGAAGGACGAACGATTCCCAACGAAGAACGCTGAGCCCTCAGAGACCGTTTACAGTGACGCGATACCCGCGACGCGCCACCCTTCGTTCTTCTTCCCACGTCAAAGGAAGGGAGACGACGTTCCTTCTCGGACAATCTCTGTCAATGTCTTCGAGTCCTCATTCCGTGACGTCTCATTCCGCGATGGTTTCTCTACGATGAATTTATCCGCAACGAAAACCACATTCATGTCGCGCTCGAGGTAGGGGTTTACCTGTTTTCTATATGTGATTCTCTTCCATCTTTTATCCACATCTATTTGGACCGCATGATATCAGTTAACGGGAGGAGGCCGAACCACACAAACACGGTCATCCCCGTCCCTTATTATTTTTCTTATTGTTTCGGATCGAGCGGCAAGGATGCGCGACATCTTCACACCATGCGGGATCATGCGACAAGCATGCACGACATCGTCACGCCGCGTGGGATCTAGTGGCAAGAAAGCGCGACGTCGTCACATCGTGCAATCAAATTTTTTAAACTCTCGTGCGTGGGTTTTTTATTGCAAGGTGTTCGTATAATTTATTTTGGATAAAGTATACCCTCTTCATGATTAAAACCATGTGTTTATTATTTTCCAATTGATAACACCTAACGCGTAGGACGCGGGCTGAACAAGCACGGACCGACAACCCTTCGCAACTTGTTTTCTGATGTGTGGATCAACGGATGATGACGATGCAGGCTGTTATGGCGTTTGAATCCCTTTGCAGTGATGGTCGGGTCCTCGGAGGACTGTTGGCGAAGACGGCAGGAGAAACGGACCACCGGAGCGCGTCCGGTGGTCCGCGGAAGGCGGTGGCGGCGCGCCACGCCGGCGCGGCGGTGCCGGCGACCGGAAGGCTGGAGGCGGTGGTTCGCCACTGGCTTCAATCAGCGGTGAGGGGGGGGGGGGGGGAACCGCGCACCCCGCTCCGCAGCTTCCGCTCGGCCGCGCTGGCCGAGCCGCATCCAGCCAGTCGGGCCGGTCCGAGCCGGTCGGGCCGGACCGAGCCGGCAGGGCCGGGCCGGGGCCAGCCGGGTCGGTCCGGGCCTAGACCCCCCGGTTTCAGACCCTCTTTGGTCTTTTTCCCATATCATGGGATACAGACTTCCGATCGATGCACCGTCAGTTGCGTAGCGATCCTTGAAACGAGATGGTTGTTTCGTTATATCGCACTCAATGTTTCAGAACACTTTGGGTTCGGCCGGGTTGGTTCGGTTACAAAACCAACCGGGCCCTCAGAGCATGAATGCTTATATCTTGAGCTCCAGACGTCCGATTGATGTGCCATCGACTTTTATGGATTCCTCTAAGTGAGATGGATATTTTGTCTTACTCCGCTCGAGGTTTGGATGTCATCGGAGTGTGGTCGGGTTGGTTCGCTCACAAAACCAATCGGGCCCCTAGAACAAAAAAGCCAATAACTCACAGACCGGGCGTCCGATTGACGCGCCATATATCTCGTTGAATTCCTCTTGATCAGACAGAACTTTTGGCATACTTCGCCCGAGTTTTGGATGCATTTGGATAGTGGTCGGGTTGGATTGTACATGAAATCCAACCGGGCCCCTGGAATGGAAAAGCTGATATCTTTCAGACAGGACGTCTGTTTGACGAACCGTTAGCGGTGTTGGTGATCACGTTGAAAAACAGTCCTATGAGTATACCCTATGAGAGTTCGGGGGTACAGTTGAGATACGGCCGGGTTGGTTTTATAACGAAACCAACCGAGCCCCTGGGACGAAATGGCTAATAACTCATAGCCCGTGCGTCCGATTGACGCACCGTCTATTGCATTGAGACCCCTAAGACGAGGTGGTCCTTTGTGATAATTTTTTGTGGGACTTTGTGATACTTGAAGTATCGACATGTAGCTCGTGGAGTGGACCCTCCCAGAGGCAAGCGTATGGAGTACGGAGACCGTGTAACCGGCTGAGACCTGACGACTACTTGACCGACTGGACTTGGAGTCAGTCGACTAGCCCAGTGGACGGAGCGCGCGATATTTGGTGACAGACCCACGGCGGATGGAACGCACGATAGTTGGTCACAGACCCGCGGTACTCGATAGGAGGAGTACCTCTGTAGGCTATTAGGGAGAGCACCTGGTATTTTGTGATAGAACCACAGCGGACGGAGCACCCAGTAGTTGGCCGCAGACCCGCGATACTCGACAGGAGGAGTATCTCAGCTGTCTTAGGTTAGTGAGCAGTACCTCGGAGACGTGACATGACCACTATGCACTCCAGAGATGGGGCTCTTCAGTAGTGACGGTTTCGATAATGAAAATCCTTGTTTGAGATGAGTCTTTGACTTTTTGATTACCTCATGAATGAGATAGGTCACCTGATAACTTAGGTATATGTATGGGCATATACCTGGGTAGTGGTTATCCGTTGATTTCGTAATCTCTGTGTTTCCTCATGATTGAGATGGGATACTTGATAACTTAGGTATATGTACGGGTTTATACCTAATTAAAGGTTATCTATTGAGATCCTTCTTTGTGGTTATCCTTGTTGGATTTAGTGAGACCTTGAGGGTCTCTGGGTCCCTACTGAGTGTCGTATACTCACCCCTGCACGGGCTATGACTTCACCTCATTGTGTTGGTTGCAGATGACAGGTAACACTGATAGAGGCTGAGTGTTCGAGGACTGGACGATACCCGGAGGTGGGCCTCACGACGAGTCACTATCAGGAGGTGGACTTCACGGCGAGACGATACCCAGAGGATGTTGATGGGCAAGAGAATTGTGGAGGCTATCTGTACCTACCCTTCAGGTAGGAGCCGTGGTGGATGATCTAGGAGCTGGGCTATCTGTACCTACCATTCAGGTAGGATCCGAGGAGGACGACCCAGGTGCTGCTTCCATTCTTCCAGCTGTTGTCTTTTCTGTTATACTTTCGTTCAGTTGAAGTTGTACTTTCAGTTGGGTTTGTATTCTGGCCCATTTACTTTTTAGCACTTTTTTATATACTTAGTGTTTTACTTCCGCTTATACTCTATGGGGTTTAGTTTACTTTTTTAAAGGCAATGCCTTCCCAGTTATTGGGATTTACACCTTTGGTGATAGTCGCCAGCCCCTGGCCTATGGAAGGCGGGCTTGGGGTAGTCATGGAACGAGCCCCAAAGACGGGTCGTGATAGGGTCGGCTTCAAAAAAAAATTATACATTTAAAAATATATTAATATATAAATATAGTTATATTGATATATAAATATAATATATAATTTTTGAATATATTTTAAATATTTATAAATGTACATTTACAATTATTATACTTAGTATATAAGATATTTTGTGAAAATGGATTCTTAAAAAATTAAAAATATATTTTTAATTAATAATTTGCTAATCCTTATGGAGTAATAGTCATTTAATAACAATTTGTAGACTAAAAAAATAAAAAAATTAAAAAAAGATCCAAAATATGTTTAAAACGCAACTCAAACTTCAAACTGCGTTAAATTTTGATCCGAGTGTCCGGTCAAGGGATTTTCGAGGCAAAAAGAGGCCTAGAAGGCCTCCAAAAATGAGTTTTTAGTCGGGATACCCCGATTTTTTAACATTTTGTGGATTTTCAGCCTCATTTAAGGGGGTATTATTGGATTTTTTTGGTGGGGACTGAATTTATTCCATGGTATTACATTCATATTGATATTATGCCTTTGAAATGTCATCATTTATTATAATTCACTACTATATATAATCAAATATATAACAATATGTTAATATTTTTTACATATTCAAACCTAAAAATTTATTTTTAATATAAATAATAAAATATATTTACATATAAAATATATTAGAATTATCTAAATAAAAACTAACATCCATTTTATTTAAAATAATAATATATGAATATTTATATACCTATATATTAATTTAACTATATATATATATATTAATCTAACTATATGTATATATATTAATCTAACTATATATATATATTAATCCAATAACTATATATATATATATATTAATATAAATACATATATATATATATATATATATATTAGTATTACTATAAATATATATATTTATATCACTATAAATATATATATTAATATCACTATATATATAATAATATAACTAAATATATATTAATATAACTATATATATGTTAATATAACTATATATATGTTAATATAACTATATATATATTAATATAACTATATATATGTTAATATAACTATATATATGTTAATATAACTATATATATATTAATAAAAATATATATTACTATACGAATAAATATAACTAAATATATATATAGATATATATATATTAATATAACTATATAGATATTAATATAACTATATATATTATAATATAACTATATATATATATTAATATAAATATATATTAATATAAAATAAATATAACAATATAGATATATATATATATATAGAGATATCATGAAATGGAAGACGAATCAAAATAGAGTAGTGGTAAAGGCTTAGGCGCGCAGGGGGGGGGGGGTCTTGAGTTCAAATCCTAGGGGAGGCAGGGGTGCACGCACATGAGGGAATATAGCAGCAAGCGCTGTTAAAGGGTGTAGGGGGTGCGTGGGGTGCGTGGGGTGTGTGGGGTGTTGTACAGGGGCAGCAAAGTGTTGTTAAAGGGGGGGGGGGCTGAACGGCTATAAAAGCCCCCCCGATTGGCAGTATTTTTTAATTTTTTATAATTTTTTGTAATTGTTTTCAATTGTTTTTAATTTATTTTAACTTTTATCAGCAATTTTTTAAAAGCGCTGATTAAATGGTCTTTTATCAGTGCTTAATGAATGCGCTGATAAAGGAAGCGCTGATATAGGACCCCTTTATCAGCGCTAAAAAAAGCGCTGATAAAGTGGACCCCCCTTTATCTTCACCGGCTTTATAGCGCTTTTTCTAGCGCTGATAAAGGCCACTTTTAGGGCTGATAAAGGTTGTATTTGTAGTAGTGAATATTAAGTATATATTTTTTTAATGTATAAATGATATAAGTTTTTATTATGTTATATGCAACAACAAATGGTTCTTTCACTACATGCAGCCCTGACATGGCTTGCATTATAAACAATCAGGACTTTCCTCGATAACATGTGTATTACCGCATACCGAGTTTCACTAAACGAGATATTATTATAATATTATTATGAACTAGCCGTTATGAATAGTAATACTGACTTTTTTAAATTTTATAAATTTTATCTTTCAAAATTGACTTCATTTTTGGATTCGGAATATCGAAATTAGCCTATGGTGAAATATTTGTATTTTTCTGAAAACTTTTAATTTTTTGATGAATAGTGAAAACACTCAGTTATTGGTTAAAACAGACTATTTTTTTAAATAATAATTTATTTTATTTAAATTTATTTTAGGTAAAACTATATACATAATACTTATATATGTTCAATGTAATTCATTAGACTCATTTTATAATAATTTTAGATATATAAAACTTTTATTGATTTCTTCACCATCTTTTACTCACCTCCTATGAGCATTTTCAATTGTACATAAAACATAATATTACCACTTCTGTGAGTTGAATTTCAAAAATCCACGAGACATGATTAATATCAAGGAGTAAAATGTGGTTCAATAAGATAAAAATAATTTTTGGTGAATAGTATATTTTTACTTTTATTTTCCACTGTTAAAAGTAAATAGGGTAACTAAAGGTACAAATGATATTATTATTCCCTAACACATGTACTAATTCATTTGGGAAAGAGTAATTAAACCAAAAACAACTTTAGTAATATAATATTACCGTTTCAGTCAACTTGGATTAGATGAGGACACTTATTATTATTTTATTTAAAAAAGAGTTAAAATAGTTAAAATCAATGTTTAATAACTAAAACATTTTTAATATAGGGATGTACATAAGATAAATTAAACTATAAATAGTCATTATAAATCTAAAAATATTTCCTACATAATATTATTTTATTTATAATTTTTAGACATTAAATAATTTATCTTATTTATGACATAATGATGATGTAGTAATTACTTTATTAATAAAATATTAACATAATTGATGTTATAAATACCCAAATAAATGTTATTTGAGACTTTTTATGAATTCCACTCATATTAAAGGTTAATAGGACATGTTATTAGTGATTCAATTATCATTTTGTAACTTATCATGTTTTTATGATTTTCAAAAAATCAATTACCAAATATTGTCAAAATTTACATAAAATAGTTTTTAAAACAAATATTATATTATTAATTGTTATTATATTTCTAAAAATCTAAGTTTAGGAATAATGACTTAGACAAGGTTATATATATTAATAATGAACAATTTTGGGTTCTTTTGGCTTGTTATATTATGTTTATTAACTATATAGTGAAAGAAAACAGGAAGACACGGTAAAAGTTAAATTATTTAACGTAGAGTTAAATCTAAATGATAAGGCTCAAATAATATCCTAAACTTGTTTAAAACCTACTAGTTGAGAGGGTTTAAACCCATACCCACTTTAGTTTCTAAATAAATCAATTTGGAGCAATTATAAACCGAATATGACATTATTATAAAATAATATTTTATATTTTTTCAAAGGTGCCCCTTTCCTCCCTTATAAAAAGGGCACCCCTTCCCTCTTCTCTTAACACCCTTTTGAGCCTTAAAGCTCATCCAACCCCTGAAAATTACACTTCTCAACCTATCTAGTAATATCATATAGGTTCTGGTATTCTCAAAAGACAAACTCTAGTTCCCTAAGAAAAAGTCTAAAAAAGGTGCATCGAAGAAGAGGTAATCTCTTCTACCGATTCTTTCATGTTTTCATTCTTCTTTAGCGTCTTCTTATTTTTGTTTTATCATTATAAATTAATAACATAAGAATCACTAATATCATGATATGTTATTAAAAATAGGATGTAACACCATTTCACCTTCTATCCATCCTACGAAAAACGAAATCACCGAGCGTGCGTACTTACGGAATACCGTCTCCATGCCATTGTGTAATCTTTTTTTCCACCACCACCATACATGGATGGGTAATATGGTGTAAGGAATAACAATATATATTTATTATAACATAATAATGATTCTAATATATTATATCATCCACTCTAATTCAATTCAATAATTATGGGAACAATATTATCGCTCGTGCGTATGTACAGATTACCTTCTCCACGACGCGATGAGATTCATTCTCCATGTTAACCATTCAAGAATGATTATAAAGTATATATAATTAATAATAATGAAATACATGAAATTATAAAGCTAATTGATTTATGTATATATATATATATATCACCTACTTACTTCCATTCAAGTCAATAAGAAAAGGAAAACAGCGTTCATGAGTACGTATGACCTACCATCTTCATGAACGGTATATTTCATTTCATTTATGTATCTATTAGATATATATATACTGAATATATATGATATATAAATACTTATTTACATTCTTTAGGTAAGTAAAACATGACCTATGTAATAATAATATCAAGAACAACATGTCCAAACATGTACGATAAATAAAAAGAATTTCCCCAAAACGCTGCTTTAACATATAATTTTCACAAAAACGGGTAATATAAAGACATAAGTGTACCATATATGATATAATAACAATGAATATGATTCATTAATAATTAAATGACTTTATTTAAATCATTATAATTGAGGTTTAGATACGTATGAAGAATATCAGACCTAAGGTAAGGGAAAATCTCGCAATCTCGTTTTTATCCGAGATAGTTTATTTGCAAGAATTTTACTAGGGTTATTGTTATCATCCATTCCTATGTTTTCCAAAAAAAATCATGTCATTTTATAGTCAATATTACCCATTTATGAATTTTACCACATGTTATGAAATTAATCTTACACATGTTTACCACGCGAGGAACTTTTTGACTTTTCCGAAAAAAAGTACGAGGAAAATGTTTATTTAACTTATACAACATGAATGGATTTTTACGGTTTTATAATGCCTTATTTTCATGAAGCGTACTCTACAAGGTTTCATGACTATTTTCGACAATATTATTTTATTTTAAATTTTTTTGGAATTTTTTGAATAGAAAATTATTTTGAAGAAGAAAGGATATTTTCTTCAAGAATTCATTTCATGTGTTTTATCAAAACTATTTTCCATCTAAGATGACATTATTTCATATGTGTATGTTTCAAGTATAATTCCTCTATTATTTACATGGTTTCACTTTTCTTATGACAAAATTATATCCATTTGTTTTATATGGATTATTTTATTTTTTGGATGATGTTTTTGAAACACATTTTATTTATTGGGTTATAATGAATGATTTATGTTTATGTTGTGGCACACGTAAGAATTA
Source organism: Viscum album (assembly GCA_963277665.1). Taxonomy (NCBI): domain Eukaryota; kingdom Viridiplantae; phylum Streptophyta; class Magnoliopsida; order Santalales; family Viscaceae; genus Viscum; species Viscum album. Next base: position 1,500,813,333 of record OY728161.1, read on the forward strand.
TTTCATTTTGATATGGTTGGTACCTATGTCTCCCTCCAATTCATTGGGTAATGATTTATATCTCATGAGATAGACATGACTAGAATGGTAAGTTAATCCGGTTGAGTGATATATGACTGGAATGAGGAGTGAACTTGATTCAGAAAGGGACTTTGTCCACTAAGATGGTTTTGGTAGAAATGCCTTGGCTTATATGGAAATCATTTCATGTTTTTAATGTTTTGACACAATTAAATGTATTATTCCCATTCTATTTTATCATGATTAATTTTCTTTTATGAACTTTTCCTTACATACTTCCAATATTTATTTATAAACTCAAGATTTTGACCTGTAAACATTATGTTCGTTTTTTCAAGTTCAAATGTATATGGTTTGTTTTATTTTATCCATGATTACCATTACTGAGAATTTGAGCTCATCCTTTATATGTTTTCTTTTCTCTAGTATATAAAGAATGGTTTTAGGTATGAAATCAAAAGGTGAAGATCTTTAAGGGTGTTGTTGAAGATCTTTCCCTACGATTAGAAGATTATGTTCTGAGTTTCCAAAGACACTAAACTATTGTGGTCCTTGTCTGTTTTTTTTTATTATGTATTAAGTATCCTGAAAAAGTAATGTATTGTCCATGTACGTGAAGGATGAGGTCTCTACAGTTGTTATCATAGGAAATGTTTAGTTAACCTTTGGAAACATGGATACGAAAAATTTAGTGAGATCCCTAGAGGTATTTCTAAGGTATGTCTAGGGATGTCCATAAGGTTATGTATAAGTATAGGTTATAGTCCTATAATTATGGTAACAATCTTAGAAATAACCCTAAGATGTTATATTTTGAAGTTACTCCCCCTTTATTATGATGTTTTCCCAAGCATGATTTTTTCCTCTCACACTATTCTTTTTCTGTTTTAGACTATGGCTGGAAGCCGAAAGATCAATGTTGATCAATGTAATGGAAAATGCAATGATTGTCCTCCTGAAAAAACCAATGTTATGGGAGATGGAGTTAAAAATATTATTTCTATACTTACACAAGTTATGAATCATTTCAGACATCCAAATGAGCAGAGAAGGGAACAATATTCTATTGAGTCCTTCATGACGAAACATCCACCTTCTTTCAGTGGGTCTTCTAATCCACTTGTTGCTGAACAATGAATCAGTACCATTGAAAAGTTATTTTCCAAACATCTCTTTTTGGAACAAGAAAAATTAAATCTTGATATTTACCATTTAAAAGGTGAAGCAGATTAATGGTGGACTCTAATTAAGAATATGAGTCCCAGAGATGAAATTGAATCCATGGAATGGGATGAGTTCCAGAACTTATTTTTCAATAAGTACTTCCCTCGTATTCTTCGAACAAAGATGGAAAAGGATTTCCATGGGCTTAAGAAAAAGAATGATGAATTTGTTGGTATATACGAAGCAAATTTTACAAGGCTTGCAGGGAATGCATATGGCTTTATCATCCAACCTGAAAGTAAAGTTGATCGATTCTTCAGTGGCTTAAAACTAATTCTTCGAAGGGAATTAACTACAATAGACTTCAGTAACTATGAAGAAATTGTGTGGTATGCTATCAAGGTAGAACTGGATGATGGTGTTACTTATCCATCTCATGGTTTTGAAAAGAAACAAAGGATGGATATCAAGGAAACATCTCAGAACAGTGGTAAAAAGAAGGTGAATGTTTCATTATGCTCAATGTGTGGAAATAAGCATGGGGGAGATTGTCTAAAAGATACTAGAAAATTATTCAAGCGTGGAAAAGACATTCATCGAGTAGCTGAGTGCCGAAGTAATGGGGAATTTTTTTCTAATTGCGTGACATGAGAAAAGACTACAGAGAATGCTCTACCAATACTTCAATGCTACAAGTGCAAGGAAATGGGGCATTATTCTAATGATTGACCTAATCCACGGGTTAATGATGATCGATGTGAGAAACCTCTAAGGGAAAAGGATAAAGGGAAGTCACATGCAATCACGATTTGTGATGTTGATTATGACAATGATGTTGTGGAATTATTAAGTGATTATGTAATGGGATTTCAAATTAGTATCATGGAATCTCATTTATGGTATCATGTGATTTTGTAATATATATGTATTGGTTTTCAATAATTATATGGTACCGGTAACCATGAATATTGATTCAAATATTTTGGAAAGCAGATAATATGCGTATAATGAATGGATAAAGAGAAAATGATATGTTTGATAGTGGTCATGAGATCATAACTGATATAAGGACAAAGTGATGTCATGGTTTGAGTTGGTAGATTTTTTGGGATTTTTTGTATTTGTAAAGCATTACCTTTTGACAAAATTCATGTTTTCACTAAGGTTATATGGTAGTTAATGTATCAAGAAAATACATGATTAAGGTATTCACATGTTTGGAATGCAATCAAAAAAATATATCTGGGATAAATGATGGTATTCACATGCTCGGTAAATGACATTTCAAGTAATTGTTTTCATTATACTATGAGCTTGGATAGAAGTATTATGGATAAGCCTAAATATCAGAATGGATTATGTTGAACAAAATTTAGTATTCTATAAGGCTATTTCTTTTTTAAATATTATTTATGGGATGTTATAATAATTTAGTTTTAGAAAAATGAACAACCTACATGACGGGCGACAACTCATCGCATCGGACAAGGACGTGGGAATCGAACACAAAATTGATGTGCAACATGCCTTTATCACCTACCAGTGGCCTACAGGAAGTCCCTAGTTAGTAGAAACTATTTTTATTGTATTAATTGGTAAGATATATGAACTATAAGTCCATTTTAAGAACCATATACAATTAATTTCACTATAGATGGACTTATGTATATTTAATAACTTTTGTTATCCATTTGTTTGACACAGATGGAATGACCTATCAGTCTATTGCATGATTTGTTAACACTTCATGAAAGTCATATTCAACATAATTTCATTAAGAGATGAATTGTATATTGTTCAAGGAACACACAATGGTATGATTGTACCCAAATCAAGTAAGTTTTTCTTTTAATTCAACAATTATTCATCTTTAGAGAAATGATCTTGAAAAAAATGTTTTCCTAGTGTCCTTATATTCGATGAATCAGATGGTAACTTAAATAATCCCAACATTATGGCTTTTTGATTGTTGTATTTTTCATAGCCATGTCCTCTACCACTCTCCATTAGAACATGATGGTTATATTTTTCTTCCATATCCATATTTCAACCTATGTTCTCCTATGTAGAATCCTAGTGATGAGTTAATATGGGTAACCATTACATTTATGACATTACTTTTTAAAATTGCATTTTTGTATTCCTTTTATGATGTGGGGTTTTATGAAATAAACTTTCATGTAGTAAACGAGTTATAACCCCGACGAATATCGAGGGCGAAATTCATTTTACGGGGGGTAGAATGTAACACACCGAGATTTTATGAGATATATTATTTTTAATTTTATTGATGTATTTTATTATACACTACACCATGATTAGATTGTACTATACGCAACACTGTATTAGCTTGCAGTATACACAACACTATTATTGGCTCAGGTTGCACACAATTTCAATTTCGTTTTGTGGAAATTTTTCTACACAATATTAATTATAGATTTTGTTTAATGTATAAATAAAATAAGTTTTGATTATGTTATACGAAACACCAAATAGAGCTTTCAATACACGTAGCCCTGACATGGCTTGAATTACATGCAATCAAGACCTTCCTCGATAGTGTGTGTAGTACACCATACCGAGTTTCACTAAATGAGATATTATTATAATATAATTATGAACTAGTCATTATGAATAGTAATACCCACTTTTTGAAATTTTATAAATTTTATCATTCAAAATGGACTTCAAATTTGGATTCATAATATCATTATTAGCCTCGGTTGAAATTTTGGTATTTTTCTGAAATCTTTCAATTTTTTGATGAATAGTGAAAACACTGAGTTATTGGTTAAAATCGTCATTTTAATTAAATAATCATTTATTTACATAAATTTATTTTAGGTCAATATAGATAAAAAACAAATAAATTTGTTCAATTTAATTAATTAGAGTCAATTTATAATAATTTTAGATATATAATAATTTAATTGAAATTTTCACCGCCTTTTACCCACCACCTAGGAGCATTTTCAATTGTACATGAAACTTAATTTTACCACTTCTGTGAGTTGAATTTCAAAAATCCTAGAGACATGGTTAATATCAAGGATTAAAATTTGGTTCCATAAGATAAAAATATTTTTTGATGAATAGTTACTTTTTACATTTATTTACCACAGTTAAAAGTAATTAGGGCAATTAAAGGTAAAAATTATATTATTATTACACTAAAAAGTGTCCTAATTCTATTGGAAAAGTGTAATTATACAAAAAAATCCTTGGATAAAAAAATAACCCTTAAGGTCATCTTGGATTATATTAGGACACATATTATTATTTTATTTAATGAAGAGTTAAAATAGGAAAAATCAAAGATTAATAATGAAAACATTTTTACTATATGGTTATACATAACATAAATTCAACTATAATTATTCATTATCGATATAAAAAAATTTCATACATAATGGTATTTAATTTATAAATTTTAGACATTAAATATTTTAATTTATTTATCACACAATGATGATGCAGTAATTACCTTATTAATGAAATATTAACATAATTGATGTTATAAATACCCAAATTAATGTAATTTGAGAATTTTTATGAATTAAAATATTTTAATAGGTTAATATGACTTGTTAGTATTGATTAAAGTAAATTTTTCAAACTAATCATGTTGTTATTATTTTCAAAAAAATCAATTACCAAATAGTGTCAATATTTACATAAAATAGTTTTTAATAGAAATATTATATTATTAATTTTTCTTATATTCCTAAAAATATAGGGTTTGGCCAAATGACATAGAAAATGTTATATATATTAATAATTAACAAATTTAGTTTCCTTTGGCATTTTATAGTATGTTTATTAACCATATAGTATAATAAATCAAGAAGACACAGTAAAAGTTAAATTATTTAACTTAGATTTAATTCTAAATGATAAGGTTAAAATAATAACCTAAACCTGTCTAAAACATATTGTTTAAGAGGATTTAGACCAGTCACCACATTAACTTCGAAATAAATCAATTTGGATCTATTATAAATTGAATATGACTTTATTATAAAATAACATTTTAATTTTTTCCAAATGATCCCCTCTCCTCCCTTATAAAAAAGGGAACCCTTTCCCTCTTATCTTCACACCCTTTTGAGCCATGAATATCGGCCAACACCTTCCAATTCCCCTTATAAACCCTTATAGGTATATTATATAGGTTATGGTCCTATCAAAATACCAACTCTCGTAACCTAAGAAGAAGCTTAAAAGAGGTGTGTCGATGAAGAGGTAATCTCTTCTACCGAATCTTTCAAGTTTTCTTTCTTCTTCAACATCATTCATCATTAGTTGTTTCATGATAATGTAATAAAATCAGTATCAATAATATACTGATATGTTATTATAAATATTTAACAACCCCATTTCACCATCTATCCATCCAACAAAAAATGAAATCACCGCACGTGCGTACGTACAGAATACCGTCCCCACACAGTTGTGTAATATGTTTCTACACCACCACCATATTTGGATGGGTATAATGGTGTAACGAATAAAAATACATAGTTATTATAACATAATAATTATTATGAGATAGTATATCATCCACTCCAATTCAATTTAATAATTATGGGAATGATATCATCACTCGTGTGTACATACGGACTACCGTCTCCACGACGCGATGAGATCCATTCTCCATGTTAACCATTCAAGAATGAATATAAAGTATATATAATGAATAATAATGAAATATATTACATTATAAAGATACTTTATTTATGTATATATATATATCATCTACTTCCATTCAAAACAATAAGGAAAGAAAAACAGCGTTCATGTGTACGTACGGCCAACCGTCTCCAGGAACGATGTATTTCATTTTATTTATCTATCAATTATATATATACACTGAATATATATTAAATATAAATCATTATCTACATTCTAGAGGTATGTGAAACATCAAATAAGTAACAATAATATCAAGAACAACATGTCTAAGCACGTACGATAAATAAAATGATTTTACCCGAAACCCTGCATTAACATATGATTTACAAAAGAACGAGTAATATAATGTCATAAGTGAACCATATATGATATCATAACAATAAATATGATAATTTAGTAAGTCAATGATAGTATTTAAATCATTATACAGATGGTTTGGATATGTACTAAGCATATCATACCTAAGGTAATGGAAAATCTCGCAATCTCATTTTTATCCGAGATTGTTTATTCGTAAGTATTTCTTGGGGTTATTTTAATCATCCATTCCCATGTTTTCGAAAAAAATTCATGTATGTTTAAAGTAATTTTTACCAATTTATATATTTTTCCACATGTTATGAAAGGAATCTTACTCTTGTTTACCACGTGAGGAACTTTTTGACTTTTCTGACAAAAGTACGAGGAGAATGTTTTTTTAACTTATACCGCATGAATGGATTTTTACGGTTTTATAACGCCTTATTTCCATGAAGCGTACTCTAAATGGTTTCTTGTATATTTTCCACAAAATAATTTTCTTTTAAAATTTATTGTTATTTTGTGAAACGAAAATGATTTTGAAGAAGAAAGTATATTTTCCTCAAGAATTCATTTCAATTGTTTTATCATAATTATTTTCCATCTAAGATGACATTATTTCATATGTGTATGTTTAAATTATAAAGTGTCTATGATTTAAATGGTTTATCTTTTCTTATGATGAAATTATATCCTTTTGTTTTATATGGATTATGTTATGATGGGATGATTTTTATGAAAACCATTTTTTCTTTGTGTTATAATGAATGATTTATGTTGATGTTGTGGCCCACGTAAGAATTATTTCATTATGATATGTGTGGGACCATTATCTCCTTCAAAAGCATTGGGTAAAGATTTATATCTCATGAGATAGACTTGACTGGAATGATAAGTTAATCCGACTCAGTGATACAAGACTGGAATGAGGAGTGAACTGAATTCAGAGAGGGACTTTGTCCACTAAGATGGTCGTGGTAGCAATGCCTTGGATACTATGTAAATCTTATCATGTGATTAATGGTTTTCCATAATTAAATGTGTTATTCCCATTCTATTTTATCTTGATTAATGTTACTTTATGACCTATGCCTTACGTACTTCCATGATTTATTTCACAACTCTTGATTTTGATGTGTAAACTTTATGATAATGTTTTGAAGTTAAAATGTATATGGATTGTTTTATTTTATCAAATATTGCCCTTAGTGAGAATTTGAGCTCACCCTTTATATGTTTTCTTTTCCCCAAGATATAAATAATGTTTTTTGGTACGAAAAAAAAATTTGGAAGATCCTTAAGGGAGATGTTGAAGATCTTTCACCACAATTAGAAGATTATGTTCCGAGTTTCCAAATACACTAAACTATTATGGTCCATATGTGTTTGTTTTTTTATATATTAAGTATTCCTCTAAGGTAATGTAATGTCCACGTACTTCATGGTTGGGGTATCTACAATAATATATCAAATGTTAGAATTTTAACAATATTTTTTGACAAAATAAATTATATATTAATATAATATAATTTGTTTTAGAATTTATATAATTTTATAATTATATTTCATTAATTTATTTAAATGAAAGTGAAAGTAAATAGAAAATGTTATTTTAAGGAATCACTTTTTGACTTGCAGTTTTGGAATTTTATTTAGGTTTAGAAATTGATTTTATTTTTTTCTTATGGACCATTTATGAATTTTAACATAAAAATTAAAAATATAAAGTAATATAGTTTTTATGTCATCATTACGTCATAAATGATGCAATTTATGATATACCGGTTTTGTGAAAAACTGTATTTTTACTATTCACCTGAAAATTGATGTATTTCAGAAAATTACGAAAAAATCACCCAAACCATTTTTCAAAATGTAGAATCTATAAATGATTTAAAATTTTGAAAAATAATTTTCAAAATAAATTATATTTAATATTTAATTACAATAACATTCTTCTTGAAAATACTGATTTTTAAATTACTGCTCATTTCATATAACTTCAGAAAATTCTATAAGGTATTAAAAAATTATCATAAAATAAGAATTCCTATTATTATTAATTACGAAAACAATTTTAAAAAATTAATTTTTTAAAATTAATTAATTAATTATTATTAATTATTTATGACATAAAAAATTTCCAATTATTTTACTTTTGTAAAACTGTATCATATAAGATGCCTATGTTTTATTAAACAATTCATGGTTAAGGTTACAATTATTTTGGAAAATTCACTATTTATAAGGTTCATATTACTATTCATAATGGTAGGTTACTATTCATATGGGTATGTTAAAATTCACCAAAAATAATGTTTGTTCTATTAGACAAAAACAAATTTGGACGTAACCATGTATGTTAGATTTCTAAAATTCAAAATAAACAATTGTGAAAATTAAATTTAATATCTTGATTATAAATTCCCAATAGTAATCAGTAGTTAATTTATGCACATAGTGTTTCCTTTTAAAATATAGGGATTTTATAGTACCATGGGACACATGAATGAAGGGATGAGAAAAAATCCCAGTAAGGGAATAAATATATGAATTAGGCTTTAGCACAAGGATTAAAGATCATGACGTATTGATATTTAATAAAATATTGAGTAAAAAATAAAAATAAACATGGTATAATATATAAAATAATAAATTTTAATGTGGAAGAAAAATAAATCATGACTTTAGATTGAGTCAAGGATTGTTGTACATTGAGGTGCACAAGTCCAGGTTAACCCCCAGGACTGTTGCACATGGTAGCACGCGTCAAGGCTATATTCCAAGACCGTTGCACATAGAATATCATGAGAATAAACATTACCCAATTCATATAAGGGATCTATGGCACACCCATAAAACATTTTCATTAATATTCTTTCCACATATATAATCATTCATAAAAATTCATAAACATAATGGAACCCATAGAATGAAATGGGTATCATAATCATGTCATATAACATAATGAATGTCCATACCATAACATTTTCCATGAATGAAATGAATTATAAAATAAATGGGCATTCATATTGTGAAATGGGAATATATCATGTTACACGATTTTATACATATGTGATAAAATGTAAAAAAAAGTTTTTAAGTATTTTTAGCATTAAACATTTGGTGTAGTTTTAAGGAAAAACTAAAAATTATTTAGAATATAAAAGGTAATAATATAATATAAAAACCATAATTTATCTAATATTTTTTTCATAATAATAATAATATTTTTTTTATTCAAATTGAGGCATAGAAAATATGGCAGTATGCACTAAAAATTTGTATGTATTCGGAAAGTAGTGTTAAAATGAGTTTTCTTATCTGAAAGTATTGAGGTGGGAAGCATTTAAAAACATGTAATACCTAAATATAACGATGAATAGATATTGATAGTATATTTGGGAGAGAATACAATGAATTTTTAATATGTACATAAAGATAATATATAACTTAAATTAGGTTTAATGAAAGATAGAGCAACCCAAAGGAGTAATAGAGGTTTAGGTAGAATCACTTACAGAATATCGACATGGTATTGGGTCTACATAATAGGTAATAATGAGAGAAAAATAGGTTCTTAATATTTTATAATTTTTTAGGGAATTATTAAGAGTGAGAGAAATAATTCCCCATTTTTATTAATTACACATAAAAATTCATAACATATAAGATATTATTGAAGAAATTTGACAAAGAGAGGATCTGCTACATTATGTCTGATGATATTCTTTTGTTGATCTTAATTACATGAAATATAAAATTATTCTTATTATTTAATAATTAAATAAACTCAACTAATTATTAATTATTTATTATAACATTATAATGTAAATCCATGTCCCTTTTTAAGAATTAAGTGGATCAACTTCATTCTTTGGTCGTGTTTGCTTCCTTGGTTTTAATTACCCATTCACTTATATACATGTTTAGATAAACATGTATTATGAAAGTGGTTTTCCATATATAAATTTATATTACATTTGTAAAAATATAGAATATTACATGGCTATAAAATTCATTTTGTCATTTGGAATGAAGGTGAATCATTTTATATAACATTAATGATAAAAGATAAGACTAATTAAGCAATTGTTACCATAATTAAATTGTTTTGTATCATTATATTACTCCATGTTTGAAAAAGGATTCCAGAACCACACATAATATAAAATACATATCTAATTGTCATGTTCAACCAAAAAAATGGTTTCATGATCAAAATTGAATATGCTAATAGAATTTGAAAAACTGACTTCCTTGAATGTGATAAATTAACACTCCTCAGATGATGTTTTGGTTTCAATATTATAACTGAAGGGAAAATGAGATATGATAAGGAATTATACCATTAATATAAAAAAATTCAAATACATGTGTGGTAGTTGATTTTTCTTACCAATTGGATGAGTTTTGGTTAAGAAATGAAAGAGAAAAAATGAACATGATAAGAAAATGAAAGAAGAGAAGAGGGGAATTTACCTCTTGATATAATATTCTTTGAGAGCCTATTAAATGGATAAGATTTGGTATTTTTGAGATAAAAAGTGCTGATGGACGTGGGGGGGGATATTGTGAAGATATTTGGGTATAATTTTTGGCATTAAAAATGATTTATAGGACTGAAGAAAATATGAGTGTTTTGGTGGGTTTATAGTAGAGGGGACATGGGTTTCCTCATTATTATATTCATAAATTTATTATTTTTCCACAAGAAAAATAATTTTGATGATTAAATGAGCAATAATAGTAATATGTTCACTTTAGTTCAACATTTTCCTGATTACATCAGTCATTATTTCACCCATTGTGAATTTAAATTATAATTTATTTATTTAGTAAATTAATGTTTTTTATTATTCAAAAAGCATTAAAGTATTTAAAAAATTACCAACAAACTCACCATAACAATTTTTTTATGTTTAGAATCCAACAAAGAAATGATTCTTTCAAGAAAAATTATATTTTATTTAATTAATTTCTAAATAAAATTATAATTTACTTGAACAATGTAGAATTTAATACTATAATCGATTTTATATTCAGTTCAAAAATTATGTAAAGTCTTATAAAATTTTCTTAAAACTATAAGATAGAATAATGTTAATTTATGAAAAAAATTTACGAAAATGAATTTTCTTTTTGAATTAACTAATTAATTGTAATTATTTATTTATAACATACAAAAATACAGATACATTTACTACAATCATATTATCAAATCTAAGATGCCTACATTTTTTTGTATATTCATCGATGAGTTTGCTATTCTTTTGAATGATTTACTGTTAATAAGGATCACATTTCTATTTATAAGGGTAGGTTACTATTTATATTTGTAGGTTACTATACACCAAATATTATGTTTGTTCCATAATATTTCAAACAATTTACTGATCCTAACTGTGTGTATTTGATTTACGAAATTAAAATCACAGAAGTGAAAATTTTATATTTTGAGGTCACATAGTATATATTATTTCATTGGGTAGTAATTTCATGTGATTACATGAAATAATTATAAGAAGAAAGTTTTCATTGGTAAAACATTAGGTCATTACGACCTAGGTTGTTACAGTCTTTTAAATAATAAAACATAGTATTATTTTAAAATATTAGGGTGTAAAAAAATCATGAAGAAAAAATCCCACCCAAACTAAAATAACCAAAAAATCAACGTATATAAATATATCATTGTATATTATAATATCAAAACACACATTTTAAAAAATTGTTTTTAGAATTGAGAATGTATATATGGGAAAAAATTAAACAATAATGAATGTATTTAGAGGTCATAATCTACATAACATAATTAAATCCAAGTATCACACCTGATTCAATTCAATATCTTTATATTCTTTATAAAAGGTTTTACAAAATATATGTAATTTTTTATATTTTATGAGATACATAGATTGATTTGTTGGGAAATAAAATATATTTTTGGATTTCTAATTTCCTGATTTATTTTTAAAAATACAATTTTATTCCATTTCCTCATATACATGATCTATTTTTTAGTTCTCATGATCAACATATACATATTCCCTACAGTTTTCATCATTTTTTCATTCAATATAATTATAATTTATTATTGGATATAATGTTTTATAATTCATTGAATAAAATATTCAGTGTATTCATTATGGTTATGTAAATATATATCATTCTAGTTAAAATATTTAAGAGGTGATTCAAACTAGAAGTTTCTAAAAAATTTATTTGAAGGTAATATGTCAATAGATGAATAAGCATGAAGGTTTTGTTAAAAATATGGGATACTATATTTATGGTACATGAATATTCTCCACATCATATAGGTGGTATTAATCTCCAATTTGGATTATGAAAACATGTCCCATAAGTTATCAGATATTGTAAATATGACATAGAATTATGAAAATATTATTGAAAATTATGAACCCAAATATTTTATCTCCAACCACCATGATTTGGATTATATATTTTTAAAATAGATCATGAAAAATGAACTTATATTGAAATACGAGGATAATGCAAAAATTAAAAACATCTATTAAATCCTCCATAGCCATTATCTCATTTAATTATAATTTCTCTACATCTATAATGAACTAATATTAACTCTACCAACCTACAATTCCTTAACTATTTTTATAAATTATGAAACTATCAACTTTCCTAAAATGTTGGTTAATCAATGATACAACTAAAATTTTAAATTCAAAAAATTATAAATAACCACGTTGTTTAGTTTTTTTTTTAATTTAAAAATTTTAATAAAATTTTAATAATATATCAATCATATTTGAACAACTTAATTTTTAGTGCCCTTCAATATACCCATTCCATAATAAATATTGATCAAGGTTCAAGGATTCCATATCAAGTTATTTTAGTAATCTATTTTAATTAAACCATTATAGTAGTGATTAAATAAATGGAGATTTCATCAATATTATAATTGGGGATCTTCATGAAAATATCACTCTTCATATAATTTTATATATTTTAAAAAAATCATCACCACTACTCATGTTACCATGTAAATGGATTGAATGTATAATAATATCAGTATAATTATATTTCAATATGTAATTATATTTAAATTTCAATTAATGTATTTTAATATAACTAATATCTAAAAAACAAAAATTATGATTTACAAAATGTTAATTTATAGACTCCCTTACATGTACAGAATATAATAATCAGTAAATCCAATAATAATGAAAATAGAACTGTCTCAATAAATATTACTAAGTAGTTTTAAATTTTTTATACTATAAGACAATAAAATACTTAAATTTCATATAATTTAAAATTGAATAGCTTGATTATAGAAACTATGTATCATGTTTGGTACCTACAACAAAAAAATATATCCATGATTCATAATGATTTCCTTCATAAAATAGAAAATATTAAATTTTCTTTACCCAAACAAAAGACTTCCTTGTTTTTTGTACAATTTCAATCAATAATATAGAGGAACATGATTATACTAAATGAATTTTACATATTTTTAGATGAATAATCATTAAATTTAAAGAAAAACATGCCTAATAACCTCAATATATTAGATCCTTTAGTTACATGTAACACAATATAATTAATCCATGAAATATCTTCTATGTCTTCCACACAGATTGTCCCATTGATAAATCATAATTAAATATAACTATTCATAATCATAGGAGAGGAAAAAAAGAAATGGTGCACTTTTTTTCTTAGATATAGTTAACAAGGGAGACACACAAGCAGAACAAGAGAATAAGTGTATGGGAAAAAAATAATAAAATTTTAAAATCATACGATGCATATCAAATACATCAATGTTAAATCATGGAATTATTATTTAATGTTTATAAGACATTAATCATGACTTTAGATTGAGTCAAGGATTGTTGTACATTGAGGTGCACAAGTCCAGGTTAACCCCCAGGACTGTTCCACATGGTAGCACGCGTCAAGGCTATATTCCAAGACCGTTGCACATAGAATATCATGAGACTAAACATTACCCAATTAATATAAGGGATCTCTGGAACACCCATAAAACATTTTCATTAATATTCTTTCCACATATATAATCATTCATAAAAATTCATAAACATAATGGCACCCATAGAATGAAATGGGTATCATAATCATGTCATATAACATAATGAATGTCCATACCATAACATTTTCCATGAATGAAATGAATTATAAAATAAATGGACATTCATAATGTGAAATGGGAATATATCATGTTACACGATTTTATACATAGGTGATAAAATGTAAAAAAATGTTTTTAAGTATTTTTAGCATAAAACATTTTGGTGTAGTTTTAAGGAAAAACTAAAAATTATTTAGAATATAAAAGGTAATAATATAATATAAATACCAGAATTGATCTAATATTTTTTTCATAATAATAATAATAGTTTTTTTATTCAAATGGAGGCTTAAAAAATATGGCAGTATGCACTAAAAATTTGTATGTATTCGGAAAGTACTGTTAAAATGAGTTTTCTTATCTAAATGTATTGAGGTGGGAAACATTTAAAAACATGTAATACCATGATATAATGATGAATAGATATTTATAGAATATTTGGGAGAGTATAAAATGAATTTTTAATATGTACATAAAGATAATATATAACTTAAATTAGGTTTAATGAAAGATAGAGCAACCCAAAGGAGTAATAGAGGTTTAGGTAGAATCTCTTACAGAATATCGACATGGTATTGGGTCTACATAATAGATAATAATGAGAGAAAAATAGGTTTTTAATATTTTATAAATTTTTAGTGAATTATTAAGAGTGAGAGAAATAATTCCCCATTTTTATTAATTACACATAAAAATTCATAACATATAAGATATTATTGAAGAAATTTGACAAAGAGAGGATCTGCTACATTATGTCTGATGATGTTCTTTTATTGATCTTAATTACTTGAAATATAAAATTATTCTTATTATTTAATAATTAAATAAACTCAACTAAATATTAATTATTTATTATAACATTATAATGTAAATCCATGTCAATTTTTAAGAATTAAGTGGATCAACTTCATTCTTTGGTCGTGTTTGCTTCCTTGGTTTTAATTACCCATTCACTTATATACATGTTCAGATAAACATGTATGATGAAAGTGGTTGTCCATATATAAATTTATATTACATTTGTAAAAATATAGAATATTACATGGCTATAAAATTCATTTTGTCATTTGGAATGAAGGTGAATCATTATATAGAACATTAATGACAAAATCTAAGACTAATTAAGCAATTGTTATCATAATTAAATTGTTTTGTATCATTATATTACTCCATGTTTGAAAAAGGATTCCAGAACCACACATAATATAAAATACATATCTAATTGTCATGTTCAACCAAAAAAATGGTTTCATGATCAAAATTGAATATGCTAATAGAATTTGATAAACTGACTTCCTTGAATGTGATAAATTAACACACCTCAGATGATGTTTTTGTTTCAATATTATAACTGAAGGGAAAATGAGATATGATAAGGAATTAAACAATTAATATAAAAAATTCAAATACATGTGTGGTAGTTGATTTTTCTTACCAATTGGATGAGTTTTGGTTAAGAAAGGAATGAGAAAAAATGAACATGATAAGAAAATGAAATAAGAGAAGAGGGGAATTTACCTCTTGATATAATATTCTTTGAGAGCCTATTAAATGGATAAGATTTGGTATTTTTGAGATAAAAAGGGCTGATGGACGTGGTGGAGGATATTGTGAAGATATTTGGGTATAATATTTGGCATTAAAAATGCTTTATAGGACTGAAGAAAATATGAGAGTGTTGGTGGGTTTATAGTGGAGGGGACATGGGTTTCCTCATTATTATATTCATAAATTTATTATTTTTCCACAAGAAAATTAATTTTGATGATTAAATGAACAATAATAGTAATATGATCACTTTAGTTCAACATTTTCCTGATTACATCAGTCATTATTTCACCCATTGTGAATTTAAATTATAATTTATTTATTTAGTAAATTAATGTTTTTTATTATTCAAAAAGAATTAAAGTATTTACAAAATTACCAACAAACTCGCCATAAAAATTTTTCTATGTTTAGAATCCAATAAAGAAATGATTCTTTAAAGAAAAATTATATTTTATTTATTTAATTTCTAAATAAAATTATAATTTACTTGAACAATGTAGAATTTAATACTATAATCGATTTTATATTCAGTTCAAAAATTATGTAAGGTCTTATAAAATTTTCTTAAAACCATAAGATAGAATAATGTTAATTTATGAAAAAAATTTACGAAAATGAATTTTCTTTTTGAATTAACTAATTAATTGTAATTATTTATTTATAACATACAAAAATATAGATACATTTACTACAATCATATTATCAAATCTAAGATGCCTACATTTTTTTGTACATTCATCGATGAATTTTCTATTCTTTTGAATGATTTACTGTTAATAAGGATCACATTACTATTTATAAGGGTAGGTTACTATTTATATTTGTAGGTTACTATACACCAAATATTATATTTGTTCCATAATATTTCAAACAATTTACTGATCACAACTGTGTGTATTTGATTTACAAAATTAAAATCATAGAAGTGAAAATTTTATATTTTGAGGTCACATAGTATATATTATTTCATTGGGTAGTAATTTCATGTGATTACATGAAATAATTATAAGAACAATGTTTTCATTGGTAAAACATTAGGTCATTATGACCTAGGTTGTTACAGTCTTTTAAATAATAAAACATAGTATTATTTTAAAATATTAGGGTGTAAAAAATTCATGAAGAAAAAATCCCACCCAAACTAAAATAACCAAAAAATCAACGTATATAAATATATCATTGTATATTATAATATCAAAACACACATTTTAAAAAATTGTTTTTAGAATTGAGAATGTATATATGGGAAAAAATTAAACAATAATGAATTTATTTAGAGGTCATAATCTACATAACATAATTAAATCCAAGTATCACACCTGATTCAATTCAATATCTTTATATTCATTATAAATGGTTTTACAAAATATATGTAATTTTTTATATTTTATGAGATAAATAGATTGATTTGTTGGGAAATAAAATATATTTTTGGATTTCTAATTTCCTGATTTATTTTTAAAAATACAATTTTATTCCATTTCCTCATATACATGATCTATTTTTTAGTTCTCATGATCAACATATTCAAATTCCCTACAGTTTTCATCATTTTTTCATTCAATATAATTATAATTTATTATAGGATATAGTCTTTTATAATTCATTGAATAAAATATTCAGCGTATTCATTATGGTTATCTAAATATATATCATTCTAGTTAAAATATTTAAGAGGTGATTCAAACTAGAAGTTTCTAAAAAATTTATTTGAAGGTAATATGTCAATAGATGAATAAGCATGAAGGTTTTGTTAAAAATATGGGATACTATATTTATGGTACATGAATATTCTCCACATCATATAGGTGGTATTAATCTCCAATTTGGATTATGAAAACATGTCCCATAAGTTATCAGATATTGTACATATGACATAGAATTATGAAAATATTCTTGAAAATTATGAACCCAAATATTTTATCTCCAACCACCATGATTTGGATTATATATTTTTAAAATAGATCATGAAAAATGAACTTATATTGAAATACGAGGATAATAAAAAAATTAAACACATCTATTAAATCCTCCATAGCCATTATCTCATTTAATTATAATTTCTCTACATCTATAATGAACTAATATTAACTCTACCAACCTACAAGTCCTTAACTATTTTTATAAATTATGAAACTATCAACTTTCCTAAAATGTTGGTTAATCAATGATACAACTAAAATTTTAAATTCAAAAAATTATAAATAACCACGTTGTTTAGTTTTTTTTAATTTATAAATTTTAATAAAATTTAAATAATATATGAATCATATTTGATCAACTTAATTTTTTGTGCCCTTCAATACACCCATTCCATAATAAATATTGATCAAGGTTCAAGGATTCCATATCAAGTTATTTTAGTAATCTAATTTAATTAAACCATTATAGTAGTGAATAAATAAATGGAGATTTCATCAATATGATAATTGGGGATCTTCATGAAAATATCACTCTTCATATAATTTTATATATTTTAAAAAAATCATCACCACTACTCATGTTACCATGTAAATGGATTGAATGTATAATAATATCAGTATAATTATATTTCAATATGTAATTATATTCAAATTTCAATTAATGTATTTTAATATAACTAATATCTAAAAAAGAAAAATTATGATTTACAAAATGTTAATTTATAGACTCCCTTACATGTACAGAATATAATAATCAGTAAATCCAATAATAATGAAAATAGAACTGTCTCAATAAATATTATTAAGTATTTTTAAATTTTTTAGACTATAAGACAATAAAATACTTAAATTTCATATAATTTAAAATTGAATAGCTTGATTATAGAAACTAAGTATCATGTTGGGTACCTACAAGAAAAAAATATATCCATGATTCATAATGATTTCCATCATAAAATAGAAAATATTAAATTTGCTTTACCCAAACAAAAGACTTCCTTGTTTTTTGTACAATTTCAATCAATAATATAGAGGAACATGATTATACTAAATGAATTTTACATATTTTTAGATGAATAATCATTAAATTTAAAGAAAAACATGCCTAATAACCTCAATATATTAGATCCTTTAGTTACATGGAACACAATATACTTAATCCATGAAATATCTTCTATGTCTTCCACACAGATCGTCCCATTGAGAAATCATAATTAAATATAACTATTCATAATCTTAGGAGAGGAAAAAAAGAAATGGTGCACTTTTTTTCTTAGATATAGTTAACAAGGGAGACACACAAGCAGAACAAGAGAATAAGTGTATGGGAAAAAATAATAAAATTTTAAAATCATACAATGCATATCAAATACATCAATGTTAAATCATGGAATTATTATTTAATGTTTATAAGACATTAATCATAATATAATTATAGAAACTTATTCATGAGATCATAATATTGGAAAAAGACCAGAATTATTCAAATACCTATATGCATAGAAATTAATTTCATTATTAGTTAATGTACATTTTAAAAATATATCATGGTAAAACATGGGTAGATAAACTTCAATGGATGGACACACAACCATACTTTGTGGTACCCCTTTCCTCATACTGGAAATTTTTAACTCCCTAAATGATCATAATTGTCATGGTTCCCACATAAATATATCGTATCAGTCATAGTACATTATTAAACATGTTTCTCTCCCAATTCTAGTTTTTTCTATAACTTGAGATATAAATAATTATACAATACATGGGGGAAGATATTGGACATATAGGTATCATAATGAAAACCATATTCATATATGCCACAAGATCATAAAAATTAAATATATCATAACCTAATAAATGAAATGGGTTTTATATACATTTAATCATTTCATTAATTGTTGAAAATGGACAATATTCATATTATTTTTAAAATCAATTCATATAATAACTTGTCAAAAAATGTTTTCATCATATGAATTTTATCTTGGTATTATCCATGTATGAAAAACTAATTTCATAAGAATATTTTCATCATAAATGGAAACCATTTAGAGATAGAATATGAATGATATCATTGTATATATAACCCATTAAAGAATATTTATCTTCAATTTTTTTCGTCTAATATGGAAATTTTTTTCAATGATAACATGGTAATTTTTTTTTGGATGATATCAATTCAATGAAAAATAATTTTTCAAAATATAAAAAATTATCAAAATCTGTTTATATAAAAGTAGACATATAATCCCCCAAAGTAAGCTTCAAAACACTATTAAATAATATATAATAAAAATATAATTTTTACATTTCAAAAAACTTTATTAATAATAAAATACATTTTTTTTTAAAATCATACATTTCAAATATAAAATTTTCTCAAATTTTAATGATACCGTTATATTTGAAAAGAAAATAGAAAATACATAAGTGAATCCAGAAATATTTGATCATTTTTGAAGTAGGGAAATATTTTTCAATATATGCAAGTTTGAATAAATATTATTTAAACATTTTAAGGAAGTCCACACATGTATTATTTTGAAAACAACATGATGATTTATATGAAAAAACTGAAAAAAAAATTACAAATCTGTTAAAATTTATTTAATAAATCACATTGGAATCATTATAAATATTTTTTAAAACCATTTAATAAAACATAATTTTTGAATTAAAAGGGTTTTAAAATAATTTGATAAATAAAGATGATTTTTATTTTAAAAAATATCAATTATTTTAAGTCCCCAACAGTATACAATTATAACTATTATTTTAAAAAATATTTTATGACCATATTATAATAAAATTCATGATAAATCATGTTATATTGATTATAAAATTTTATATTCAAAATCTTTTTCATTAACAATCTAGATAAAAATGAAATTTTAAAATATTATGATTACCACTTCGTTAATATTGAAACATAAGGTCAATAATGGAATATAATTACATTATACTAAAAATATCATGAGGAAATTTAATTTCATGATATTAAATATGAAATTGGATTTATATAAACCTCAATAAAATAATAGTGTGGAATAACACGGGCATATGTCTCCATGAGGAAACATTATGACAAAAATACATTTTCTCATTAGTAATTCCTTGAATAGTAATCCAAAAATTATAATATTAAGCTTTAATGAGAAATAAATGACAACTATTACTGATATATCGGGTCAAATGGATATTATATACTCCCAAAAAAATTCTTTGTTATATGTTCATATATCACCAAAGGAATAAATGACAGACTAAAAACCCTTTACATAAGTCATTATTTTCACGATACGTATTCAACAATAAAATATAATAAATATAATTTTATTAATTATATTTTACATAATAAGATTATATATATATATATCATACCATATATTATTTTTTCATGTATTTTTATTTCTTGTTTATTCTTAATTCCATTTGAAATCCATATTTCTAATAATTACCTTTTTTCCCATATATGTTTTGATTTTTTATCTTCTATCATATTACATTGAAAATGGATGAATCATATCTGAATGAATAATAATTACATAAATATAATCTTTATACATAAATTAGACTTTTAATACCAATCTTGAGATATTTTTTTTTGAGAAATTAATTATCTTTCAATCATGGATATGGAAGGTAGTGTGTACGCATTAGTAACATTTTCATTTTTTTATGATCATTATAGAACGTAGTTAAGTATTAAGATATAACTACAAAAATTATAATAATATAATTATAAAGATAATATTTCATTAAATATACCTAAAAATTTAATCCATTATATTTTTACATAATGATGAGTAGTCCCAACACTTTATGAAGGTGGTAGTCCACATGTACATGAATGATTTTATCAGGTTTTAGTGGATGAAATAGTATGAAATATAATTTTATGTTACCATTTCAAAATTATAAATATGTACTAAATTTAATAATTATTAAATATTGTAATTAATTTCACCTTTTTTATTATCCAATTAAATCACTAGTGAAAATGAAATATATCACTTCATGAGGTGGAAATCCATCATACAGAAGAATAATGTTTATGTATCAAATATAAAAATTGAATATTAATAATGTATATATGATATAATTACTATATATGTAGTTTTATGTTATAAATATCATATATATACTTTATTTATTTCACAATACCAAAAAATGATATATGTAAGTGGAAAAAACAAATTTCATCAGTTCACAATGCAGTATACCACAATACACACGAATGATGATTTTCTAACCCATTTGATGGAAGTATAGATTATTTTATGTAATTTCTATAATATAAAACAATAAATTTTATTTAATATAATTTTTTTATATTATCATAATGGTTTAATAATAATTTATTTTGTTGGAGGATGAAATAATATAACAAATCATGTTGAATAACATTACACATTCTTGGGGTAACCCCATTAGGTTTTCTCCAAAATCCATCCTATGATGGATTTAATACCAAAATATGGTTTATTGAATGAGATAATGGAATATAGTAAGTTATATTGTAATGTTTATATTTATCAAAATGTCTTTATATGTGTGATTTTACGATGGATGTTGCTGGCCTTTTATAAAATGGGTAAAAGAACACACATCTAATCTACTTAGAAAATCCATAAAATATTCCAAAATGATAAAGTAACTCAAAGGAGAAAATATTGAAAATGAACTTATACTATATATTAGGAAATATAATGTCGAAATATTTAATTTTAAATGGATTTATACAAGTTTTGTATCATTGTTATCCCTTTTAATTTTGGTTTAACTCATACTTAATATTATTTGTATGTTATTCGCAGAAATTAATATATTCTATATTAAATATTAAATATGGTAAAAAAGTTGAAACGATATTATAATAGAAAATAATTTTTTTATATATATTTTTTATATTTTTTTGAATTTAAATTAAGATATGATTAAAATTTTAATTTTATATTAACCCCGCACACATGATGAGAAAGCGGGTTGTCAAAGAGACAATGTTAAAAAGATTATAAGGTATTTATATCAAATTAAATTAGAATACTGATTTAAAAGAACTAAAATGGTTTAAATGATATATAAAATAAATAATTTCCTATTAATACCAATATAATATATAATAATATTTTTTAAAGAATTCAAATGAAATTAAAATTTTCAAATAAAATTCAGTATTTTTCACTATTCATCAAAAAAAGTCATCTTAGAAAATTATAAAACTTTCACTCAATTATAAATATAAAATTATTATTTATATAATCATATTTTTATATTAAAATATATTTTTTATTATTGAAAATATAAAATTAATAAACCCCACAATAGTGATGAAAATTTGGATTTTTGATAAGTGCATTTTTTTAAGTCCAAGATGATTTTATATTAACTATATATAAAATAATTATCATTATATGAATATAAATTAAAATTTATTTATTTATAATATATAAATTACATTTAAAACATTATATATTAGGTATTATATTATATAATTAATATGTAAGACATTATACATTTTAAATTATTTCTCAGAATAAACAATTTTTAAACCCAAAAAACCTATAGATTAACAGAAAATAAATATGATAAATTTTTCATTATTTGATTAAATATAAATATATAATACCTATGTTAATGTAAACCATAATGGGAAATTTAAAATTTTCAATTTATTGAAAATAAATTATATTTTTTCAAAACCATTTTCATTCAGTATTAATTGAATAATCAATATTTTCTAAAAATTATATAAATTTCAACATATAATGATTTTGATATTGTGATATAAAAAATAAATCTTGTTTTATGAAAAAAGTATAAATATCTATATAAAATAAATATATTTTTTCATATAAAAAGTAATAAAATTTTTTTTTGAAGAAAACATACTTCTTTACGCATATTATTACATTACATAAAATTGATAGATTATTTACTATGAGGTTTTTAAATAAATTTATATTCAGTATGAAATTTATATTTTTATTTCAAAATTTATTTAATAATATTCATAACTTTATTTTAATAGGTATGTAATAATGATCATATTTTCAATATTAATATTTATTGTTCCCTGAAGGTCAGTGACATTTGCAATGAAAAGTATTTAAGATACTCTTTTTCATATGCAACACTTGTTAAAAACAGTTCATAATAGAAAGAAATCAATAATCATTGTTGTAATTAACAATATATATCAAAAATAATAAATTGATTTGAAAAATATATATTTTAGAAAATTATGGTTTGTATCATTATATCCCCATTAAATTGAATTTATTCATCGACATTCATCTTGGTTTGGAATGATTTCCACAATGATAATTACTTCATTGAATTTCACATCATACTAAGGAAAACTATCATTTAAAAAGGTAATGTTATAAAAAAAATATTTAAGAAAATTAACTCATTACTAGGTTTAAACATGATAAAAAAATTTCACTTTCATTATCAATTTCATAAATTTGATGTCCTTTCAGTTATTGATATAGAAAATTTATTTCATACAATTTAGTAATCAAAATTTTTCAATTTGGTTATAATATGATCAATTTCTACATCATATCATACTCAAATAAATGGAGGTGAATTTATTATTTTTGAAGAACTAACATATCATAAGGTTAATAAATATAATGATATTTCATTCGATATATAATATGTTATCATCACAAAGAAATAGTTTAGGATTTCTTAACCAATATGAATAAATATTATTATGTTTAAGTAATATAATAATATATAATACCTTATCCACATTTCCCATAAATTAATTATTTAAAACTTTTATCCTTTTACAATGATTTATGGAGAGCAACATTCACATCCATTTCGTAGACTAAAATAATTTTTTCCTTAGAAAATACATTCATCAGATACTTATTTTATACAATAAAAATATCTGCATATTCCTCTAATATAATCACTTGATTTATATATTCAATGTAATAAACATATATAAAGATTCAATTGTTTCCTACAGGGTCTCTACCAACCAAACAATCAATGAACATAATTTTTCTCTTCATTGTTGAACATAAGAGTTAGTTATGGTTGACATTTTTAATCATATAACATGATAAATTAATAAGAATAAGAAAAACATGATATAGTATAGTCAACATCTCATTTGGAAATTGAAAATAAAATTTTCCTTCACACTCAATTTTAACCCATTTTATTTTGGTTCCCTCCCTTGACGATAACCCAAAATCATTTTTTAAGGAACACTAATCATAATGGAAAACATATAATTTATAAAATAATTTACAAGAGTTATAAATCATGAAAAAATATTTTAAATCAATGACGCCTTAGATTAAATCATGTTAATACATGGTCATTATATATTCAATTCCTTCACGATGGTTCACAATGATTTTTTAATTTCCAAGGCATATCACTTGAGTGTGTTCAACCAGGTCTAGAGAAAGGCTTATTGATTTCAATCAGTTAATGATAGTGTCCAGATCAATATGAAAATTTCATTTTTATTATATCTTGGTAACTTTTTTCTAATCCCAAATCTAGATGTAGTATCCACGCTAGGATGTCCTAGATTAAAACCAATAATTGAACCATTTACCAAAATTCCTGGACATTTTCCTATGGATTTAATCCTCTTTAAGAATTATTATTAGACACATCCTTATGGATATCAGTATTGTTTTCTCATAATATAATTTTATGGTTAACTATGAATATCCAATAATAACATCTATACTGATTCAAAATTATCATAATTTGATATTACATCTTTCTCAATGAATGTGTGTAACATTTCATAGAATATATCCTCAGGAATATAATTGATTAATTCCATTGAAAAATAGAACACAATTATACTTATTCCTCAAGTATCTTCAATTGTGTAATAATAATACACTCCCCTATAGTAATCATACATAAACATATTTATTTAGAACTATGGGAAGGTAAATATAAGAAAAATGGAGATTTTATGTTCAGTAAGATATATATAGGGAGATACATAAGTATAAAAAGATAATAAGGGTATGAGGATATAAACTAATTATTTTAAATCAATATCCAAAAAATTAATTATAATAATCATGAATCATGTAATAAACATTGGTAATTAATTATATATGAATTATCATGTAATCAATTTATTTTTTCAATGAGGGAATAAAATAAGAATATGACATTGATTTTTGGTATACAAATACATGTAGGTAATAATTTCCTTAGTAGTCACAGATTATTTATATAAAACATTATTGAATTACATGGGAGGTTACAACTCATATGCAGAACACACCACATACGACATTGGTAGAAATATCCTAAGAGTGGAATGAGTTCACTCACATAACCATCATGTTAATCAAGGTTCACTCACATGATCATCATAACAGACATAGTTTGTTTTTAAACTAGGTTCACTCAAAATTATAGTCCTATCTATCTTTTGATATATAAGTCATTACCCTATTATTATGTGGGATATATTGTTCCCACCCATCTCATAATTAAACCCATATTAATGTATTCCCAATGAAAAAAATAATTATAAATATCATAACCCATTAAATGAATTGAGGTTCATAATTGTTTCGTTATAAAAGAACTTGTGGAAAAGGAAAATTTTAAAAAATTATTTGATCATTTATTCATAGAAAAACCCATGAAAATATATTTTCCTTAAGAATTGTATCATAGTATTATTTCACTATCAAGCTTGGATTCCTTGGTACCCTGATACTAAATCCATCTTAAAAATTTCCCAAAGTGTCATCCCAATACCCATGGTTTCAAGACATGAACCTGCAGTCATACATGATAAAAGAGGGAATACATTTTAAATAAATTAAATCTGAATATAAAGATAAATATCCATCTAATCAAAACATTAAATGAAAATAATATGAAAAAATGAAATGGAAATATTTAATACCAAAATAGTACATCATAATAGTAATCAAAATTTGAAATGATAAACTCAACTTATAGAGAAACACACCAACCCAAGATCAAAAGATCATCAATATAAACCTCCCCTAAGGAGTGCTTTACAATTTCTCATCATTATTAGAATAAAATCTACCAAAATCCAATGAAAAATGTAGGCTATGAATAATAAATCCTAGTATATTCTCCTGAATTTTTATATATAATGATTCCACAATAATAATATAATTCATGCATAATTTTTTTTAAAAAAAAAATCATGGAAATAAAATTTCTTATATAAATAAAAATACTATTTCTTTTCAAATGATAGAAATGTTTCAAAAATGTAAAATTAAAAATTTTTATTTTGAATACATTATAGAAGCCTATAGGAATTGGAAAATTAGTTCCAAAATAAATAGAATATATAATATAAAAAATCATAATATGTATCATGTTAATATTTTTTGTGGTATGATAGTTTCTAGTTATAGTATCCTCACACACTCATATATGCGATCAAAGAGATATGTATACACACACCCCTTAGGTGCACGTCGAATTATTCTTATCAAAATCTCATCAGGGATAATATCTCCGTAAAAATATTTTTCTATAGTTGTAATCATGAATCTGATTCTTGGAAATTACCATCATAGTGTGCTTGTACCAAATAATGTACTAACATCCTAGACTCTAATTCTCTCTCTCAATCAACTTAAAATGGTCTAATCATTCCATTTAAAATGAATCATCCTTTGTAATAAAAATTACCTAATTTTCTTCATCAAAATTCTAAATCACATTCAAAATAAAAACATGAGTTTTTCATGAATTTATCATTAAAAAACAAATAATTGGTTTTTACCAGTACAATTTGTTGATTTTATTTTAAATAATAATTTTTTTAAATGAGATGAAAAATTCAATCAATATGAAATGATTGAAAAAAATTAAAAATCCATTGTAATTATAGGTTTTTTATAAAAATTAAATTCCAAATCTATATAAATTATATTTGATATCCAATTGGGTATTGATAAATCAATTAAAATAAATGTTATTAAAATAAAACAACTTAGTGATTTATTAAATGGAATAATCTAATATGGAAACATCGACCTTATCCATAGAATCACAACACACTCCACATGCATTGGTGTTTTCAAACTATGAATATCAAAAATGGATATATAAAAATATAAAATTTAATAAATATTAAAATAATTGTTCCGCAGATCTATTGACAATTGATGATCTAACAGACCCTATTTAGGAACAAAAGAGACATTATGGGATAATCAACATAAGGATTAACACTTACATGAGGGGGTGTAATAAGACATATCTTTTATTCAGGTATGAATCTTTTATTCAAGTAGTTTTTGAGAAAAATAAGAGTATCTAGAAATTATAGGTGTACATGCCACGTACATTAAGTACACCCCATGTACCCAGTTTGTACAGGTGACCGTGTACTGGCCGTGTTACAGCCACGTACAAGGCCATGTGTGGTGACTAGGAGACCACCTAAAAAGGATGTCAGAAAAGGCAAGTACACATCATGTACTTTTAAAATACACAACGTGTACATTCTTTCTCTTTCATTAAATATACTAAGGTCACATATAATAGAAAGAAAACAGATCTTAATCATTTGTCTCATCTAGGAGCATCTGTACGGTTGAGGATTCTCTCTGAACCCCCAACTCGCTGTCTGTTCTCAGAATCGACCATCATTGATTTCATTGGGATATCATTAGTGAGTTATCCTTTCATCATGAACATCATCTACTGATTTATCCTCTTTGATGAGTTATCATCAGTTGAAAATATTAAGATTTTTATAGATCTATAGGGTTCTAGGGTGATTCAAGGCCTAAGGATTACGTATATTGTCCATATAACGCCGAGGTAGGTGGTTTGTGCATTTCTGTAGATAGTCTATGAATTTCATGTGCAAAAGTGCCCAATATCCAAGAACGGGGTATTGTGTGGCTATGGTTTTGTCCCTGTTATTACATGTTATTCCTTGTTAGTTTGGATAGAGGTTAATTGTTGTTGTTTGGTTTAACATTTCAATGTTATTGATGTTTTGTGCATGTTTTCATGTTTTTGACTATTTTGTCTAGCTTTTCTTGTTAGGCTTCTACTGTGATTCCCATGAATCGTATTGTTAGGATGAATCAATTATTAGCTGACATTATATGATATGTTGTAGATTTTTTTTCCATGTAGTTCATGAGGATTACTTTTGCTTCCACATATCTTTCATTCACAACTATCTTACACAGGTCAGAGAGAACCTGGTGTATTAGAACATAGGGTGATTCGACGTTGAGGGATTAATCAGAGTGTCTAATTACTGTTACGTTGCATGACCATAGGGTGGTGAACATGGTTCTCCCTAAAAGTGTCTATAGTTTCCTAGATATGTGCCACAAGGGTAATTAGACATTGATATCTTCCTAGGAATGCCTATTTGTTACCAATACAAGACCACAGGGGGTCATGTCTAATGGACAGAACACACATCTTCATCATTCGTCTCATCCAAGTGAATCTGAACGGTTGCAGAACTTCTCTGAACCCCCTAGCACATCGTCCGTCTTCTGAATTGACTGATGTCGATTGCTTTGGAATCACATCGATGAGTCCTCGTTTCTTCTTAAACTCCATGTTCTGATTTTTACTATCTCACAAGGTATCCTCAGTTTATTGTCTTACGATTTTTTGTATATCTACAACATTTTTGGTTGATTCATGGCATGAGGTTCACATATATCATCCGTGCAATGATGAGGTAGTTGTTATTGGCCATTTTGTTGATTGTCTTTTATTTTATGTGAAAAAGTTCCCAACAACCAAAAACAGGGTATTGAATGGTTATGGTTTTAGCCTTGTTATTACCTTCTATGGATTTTTTTATTGGATAGCGGTTAATTGTTTTTAATAGGGTTAATTATTCCATGCTATGGATGTTTTTCCCATGTTTTTTTGACCATTTGGTCTATCTTTTCCTGTTTGGCTACTGCTTTGATTACCATTACTAGAATTTTTAGGATAGAATGATTATTATATTACATGCTATAATATAATGTAGATTATTTGTCCAAGTATTCTTTGAGGTTTACATTGGTTTCCACTTATCGTTTTTTTATGATTGAATTACATAGGTCCATGAGAACTGGTTTTTGTATACCATATGGAGAATATACATAGAGGGCTTCTCAAGAGTGCCTATTTAATGTTATATTGTGATACCATATGGGGGGATGGACTTTGGGCTCCCTCATAGTGTTTTTTGTTTCCTCAACATATGCCACATGGGGAATTTGACATTGATTTCTTCCTCAAAATGCCTCTAAGTTACCGATTCAAGACTTCAGGGGGAAATGATGGTGAGTGCATCCTCTGAATGTCTTTGCTAATGCTGAACTTGTGGGGTTAGGCTGTGTGTAATTCCCAGAAGGATTCTTTATGTTTGTTTAGTGGAACTAGAGGGGTTATGATTTGAGCACATACCAGAGGGTTACATGCTTTTTATTAGATGCTTACTTGATATATGAAAATGAATGCAATTGAATTTACAGGATTGTTACTATGAGTACTTCCTTCCTTACTACTTCATTTTTTTATTATCTGCCATATATATTCACTGAATGTTAGGAATATATCATTGGGTGGTTGCCTACTGGGGTTAGTATCACACCCTGTTAGAGTCAATATTTTGGTCCCAAAGAGATTATATTGCTACCGGTATAGATAGGGTAATTATCCATTCAACATCAGGTACATGATTTCATTAGACCTAGCGAGCATGGGACCAAGCTGAGGCTTGCGATGTTGTATATCTTTTTTACTTCTTTATTTTGTAAATTGTTTTAGTACTATATTTTAGTATTTTGAATTTTTTGGTTGATTTCCTAGATATTTGTATCCCAAATTATTTAGATATGTACGATCTAATTGTTTATATCTTCCACTATTTACTTTTGGTTTGGTTTTATTACTACTTATACTATTTCTATCTATTTTACTTACGCTGTGTCACTCTTTCAATGAGGGTATAGCTTCTAAACAATCACACCCAAGGTCCTCACTACTAGTCAGTAACCTCTGGAATTCAGGTAAATTCACTTAAGCCCATTTGAACAACATGGTATGGGGCACCTCTTGGCGGCTTCCAAAAATGGGATGCTACAGAGGGATTAAAAAAAATATTTAATTAATAGATCCCCATTGGAAGGGTATTAGAGAATCCATAAGGGTTATTGAGAGCCTCTAGGACCTCTTGAATTCATTCTAATATTAATTAGATGTTAGTAAGGTATAAAATAGTGGGTAGATAAATATTAATAAGAAATTATATTAAAAATATATTATCTTCAATGTCAATTAGGAAGGGTCGTATGTTTAGGAAAACTATGTGAACTATCTGACCCTCTATACTTGGGTTCATTGGTTCAATTAGGTGGGATCAATTTTTGTTAAACTCTGTAAAACTATGGAAAACCCCTATTTATAGTGTTTCACGAGTTTCACTAGGAGGAAACATGGTTAGGGAAATCTATGCATTAACAATAAACAACCCAATGAGTCTCCAAAATTTTAAATATTTACCCAAATAACCCCTAAATAAAACAAAAATGAAAAATTATAAAAATAAGGGTTGAAGAGTACCTTAAAAGTAGTATTATTGTGTTTCAACCTCCCAAATATAATATACTCTCTCCCAAGAATTCCTATCAGGATGATTCCATATTTAAAAGATGATTCCACTACTCTCTAATCAGTGCGTTTATCCTCCACTCCTAATGTGAATTAGAAGTGTTCTATAATATCACATAGAACAATATGTATCATACATTGGAAAATTTAAATGATATCATAATAATGAATAAAATTATATTCATAGATTAAGAGAAATCATGTTGAACATCAAGATCGCTCCATCTCAAAACTGGTGACAGATCAGAAATATATATTCATGGATGCAATACATAGAACATGTTATGTATCAACATCAGAAAATTTTGATTTTTTATATAGAAATCCATATTCCCCACTGGCATAACGAAATTAAAGTTTCCCAAAAAAATTGGATCATGATACCCTTGTAATGCATGCTGTTGATGACACAAATAGGGTGAATCTATTAAAAACAATTGATCAAAACAAAAATCTATAGTAGTTTGTGAATATGATCAATATATTATTCATTATAGATCTACACATTTATCCTACAATGACAAATCTACTGAATATTTTCTATAGACTCTTTGACTATGATCAATCCGACCAAGTAATCTTCACTAATCTCTCACCAAAATATTAGATGTATTCAATGATGACCTTAAATATGACAACCACTACCTTTATTACATATATAATCATGATTTAGTACATTATCATACACATAATACAACAAAAAATCATCATCAATCACAGTGTATTTGGGAATTAGGTAAAGTACATAACTATATATAAATGAGAATACATAACCATAATTAAAAGCTTAATTAAGATGCTCATATTATTCCATCGCAATTAAAACATCAACAAATAAACAGCTGATATACCTAAAAATGTGGTGAGATATTATGAAATTCAAGGTAATGATGATATAATAACATTAATAATGTAATTTATGTTTCAGAATTGGAATATAAATGACACAAAAAATGAATGTTCTTCATAAACATGACCAATGAGGTATGATATGTCTTGATAACATTAAGGAAACATGATGAATTTGGAATCATAATAAATCATGAAATCATAAACATAGGTCAAATATAATATACTATACATAATGATTAAAGAATAACCATGATATACTAGTTTCACTCCATAATCTCATTCAAGTATTCTCATGAGACTAAAACAGAACCCAATGATTTGGAGGATGAAATAATTCTTGGTTCCCATGTCGCTTTCACTTCAATCACATGTAAAATGGTTCCACATAAATCATACAACATGGATCCATTTATCACCATATTTTATTTCATGATTAGAGAATTTGGAATAAATACATGAATGTCCCTAATAAAAGAATTATGAGGGTATAAACGTATAAGGACCCTAACTTAAAGCATTACACAATCTTGGATTTTAGTCAGGAATATATATTATTACACATTGATGATATTTTCTGCTTTATATTTTTATAGAATTATTGTATCACATAGACATATAATACCCCATTAATAAAAATAGGATCCTACAAAATATTATACATTTTTTTTCAAAGTACTTATCATTAAAACATGAAACATGATTTCTTTGATAGCACTTCACATCATTCATCATGACTCCCTTATTTATCTTACCCATCCATAAATCCTATGAATTTTTTTTAAAAATCATGGGATGTGTATAAAACTCATTAAGGGATATAAATAATAAATTTTTTAGTCATGTGATAACATAATAACCCATATAACACATAACCATAAAAACACATATGCATAGAAAACATAATTTAGTTTTTTTGGGACATATTTACCAAATTAGACTAAAAATCACCCTTACAAATGGTATAAAAATTCTGTCAACATCCATTTTTAGAGCACCCATTTTAATTTGAGAGATATAATGCGGCTCAACCCTCATATCTTGATCTATAATGTGCCCAAACTTATATATATTGAGCTATAATGCGCTCAACCCAACATGTATTGAACTATAATTGGGATCTCCCATCATATCAGGAGATATAATTGGCTCAACTAGACAATAGTAATGTCCATGGAATAGATCATGAATAAATCACATTATAACTCTTTTACAACCTTCAGAAAAACAAATTGACATTTCAAAACCCCCCTTTTCAAAAAAAATACCACATAGAACATAACCCCTGCAGACACAAAATGATGAAAAACATATTATTCCAAAATTACTATAAAACATATAGTTGAGAATTTGTTTTATTAAAATATCATGAAATTATAAGATAACACTCATGTCATAAAAAAGGAACAATATTTTTGGATTTCATAAAGCTGATATCTTAAAGGATTTTAAGGGAAACATCCTTTACAAATACCATAACATTTAAAAGAGAATTGAATAAATGAATGTAATATGTTTATATTCTGTATATAAAAATAAGATAACATTATATAATCAAATGAAATTTCCCATATCCTATTATCATGATAAAACCCTTAAATTTTATGGTTAACCTAAAAAATGAATGTTTGGTTTAGAATTCACATACAAAATTTCATCATGGTAACATGTGTACATGGGGAGATTCATGTAATATAAATGGGATATCACTTAATTAATATATCAGATGGGATGTATGGGTAATGTTTAAAAACATAATGCATCATTAGGAATTAAAAAATAAAAGATAATAACATAATAACGATTCTTGAATAAAATTAAGAAAGAGAGAATCCATTACCTCAGGTACAAATTCCATAAAACATGTTTAAAACTCTTTTATGAAGGTTATGAATTTTTTGTTAGTATTTTAAAGAAACATATTCACGTTTAAAACAACTTTCATGATCCTTGAATAACATCAATCAACCAATTTATTAATAATATTTTGTTAATTCCATTTTTTCAGGTGCGTTCTTCACATAGTTTCCATCATCGATTCATAAAGGATATTCTTATTGACTGGAAGTGAAATTCATAAATTGTAATAGAATGGAATTTAAATATTTATATAACCATAATTTATACCATTTATATTTTTGAATATTGATATTATTATATATATAAGTTAAAACGTTATTGATAGTTGTTTAGGACATTTTGCTGAATCTTTGTTCATAATGTACTTATTATGTTTTATAAATAAATAACATCTATAAAAATGATTACAAAACCATATATAAGATAAAATATACACATTATAATTTTTTTCATTAATTTTTTTTTCAGGCCCATCCTTGAATAAATTAATTGTAATTAAAATGACGTCATCCATAATTTCAGTAAATCGACAAATCACAGATGGTGTTTTGATTTATATAATAAGTGAGAGAGGAGAATAAGTATAAGGGTTAATGTACCATAAACATTGTAACATCAAAAATATATATAATATAATTTATCATCAATTCCTCTTGGATAATGGGTGGTGAGGAAAGTAGAAGAATAATAATGAAAATGAAAATAAAAAATGAAAATAAAAAAGGATGTTTAAATGTTGATCTCTTCTCCTTGAGATCCTCCTTAAGGAAATTAGATTTGTACTTTTTGATTGATCATTAGGTATTGAACATGAGCAATTGTCTTGGTATGAGTATTTGGATGAACATCGGCAAGGATAATAGTTTAATAGGTGTGGGAGAAAGAGGGTTGTAGTGGGTGGTATTTATAGTGGAGGAGATGAGGAGTTTTACTGTATTTTAATTATTATTAATTTTTATTTTTCCACAAGAATAGAAAAAGTTAATATTAAAATACATAAAATGTTAATTAGTGATTGTGATTTCGAACCATGTGTTCTCACATCATCATAACATCATCCGTGACTCCGTAAATCAAATATTTAG
Source organism: Viscum album (assembly GCA_963277665.1). Classification (NCBI taxonomy): domain Eukaryota; kingdom Viridiplantae; phylum Streptophyta; class Magnoliopsida; order Santalales; family Viscaceae; genus Viscum; species Viscum album. Next base: position 1,500,848,579 of record OY728161.1, read on the forward strand.
TATAATTTTTAAATTATCACATTTCACAATTCATATAAATTTTCTTATATTTACGAAAATTACCGAAAATCACCCCAAAAATTTTTATACATGTTGAATTTAAAAATAAACTCCATTTTATCAAAATAAATTTTTAAAAAATGATACATTCAATTTTTTCAAAAATAATATCTTATTCAAAAAATAAAAGTATTAAAACATTTATTTAATTATTCCATGATTTGGTGATATAATACATTCAATTAAAACATATATATATACAATCATTGGTGAAATTAATATTCATATGAATATGTAACTTTTCATAAGGGTAACATTAATATTTATATGGTCAGGTTACTATTCCCGAAACATTAAGTTGGTATTATCAAACTATAAATAACTTATAGATCGCAACAGTGTATGTCAGTATTTTTAAATTCAAAACATAGAATCTAAAAAGATATGTTAATGTCTTGTTATAACTATCAACATAAAAATATGTTTGATGAATTTATTTTTTTAAACACTTGGGGTATTAATTTATCCACACCATATAGAAATTGTGTCATCACAATTTTATTTAGATATTATAAAAGTGAGGTCACATTTCCCTCATATAATTTGATATTCCCAGGCTTCTTCTTATACTATTTGGTTTTGCCACAAATGTTTCTCCAAAAAAAATTACAAGGTAGATTATCTTATTCTGAAAAACTTTCTGTCAACAATCAATAATATGAACTGGTCTCTTTTCATAGGTAATGTTTATTCTAGACGAACTACTTCTGGGATCAAAACTAGAGATGAATTTAGTACATACATTCTCAACATCAAAATATGAATAAAATTATGTATATGAGACAAACTCGGAGTTAAATATTAATTGTATGCCACTAGTCTAACATTATCCATGATTTCAAAAGGACCGATGAACCATGGACTTAACTTTCCAATCATACCAAAACACATAAAAATTTTCTATTGAGATATGTTAAGGAATACATGATAACCTAACATAAAAGATATTTTTTCCTTATTTCATATTCTTATCTTTTCTTCCTACTCAGAGCTATTTTCATGAGCTATTAGAACATCATAAAATTTTCATCCAATTCATCAACTAATTAAGGCCCCATAAACTTCCTGTCATCGACTACATCCCAAAACGCTAGAGTTTGAAACATCTTCCCATTCAATTCCTCAAATGGTTATATGTGTATAATGAAATGAAAAATGTTATTAAATGAAACCTCAACAAATGAATTTTGCTTATCCCAACTACCCTAGTAATCTATTGAAAAAGCTCGAATTATATCCTCCAATGTCTGAATCATTTGTTCTGACTGCCAATCTGATTAAGGATGAAAATCTGTACTGAAATTTAAATCTTTTAAAAATGACTTATGATTTCCCATCCAAAAGTAATAAGTGAACTTGGGATCCTAGAAAAATACAATAGTAAGAGGCACTCCATGTATCATGATAATCTATTTGAGGTCCAAACAAGAAAGCAGATCTAAAGGCATTGTATCTCGAATAGGTAGATAATGTGTAGATTTAGTCAGTCGATCAACAATAACCTAGTTTCCATTGTTACCTCGATAAGTCATTGGTAGTCCAATAATGAAGTCCACAAACATATTCAACAATTTCCACTCTGTCACTTGGAAATGATAAAGCATCCTGTTTGTTAAATACTAAACTTCATTAACATGTTGACATCTCAAATGATTCATGGTAAAAACATAAATATCCATTTTCATTCCCTCACACTAGAAATTATCTAGAAGCTATCTTTACATCATAGTGCTATTAGGATGTACTGAATATTTAGATCTTGGAGCTTCACATAACAATTCATTCATCAACTGATAATCACAATGGACACACAACCATTATCTAAATCATAAAATACAATCTTTATCAAGGTTAAATTCTGACAGATTATCAATTTTAACCAATTCTACCTTTTTATGTAGCTCCCTATATGACTTTTGTGATTACTTTATTCTATCTGATAAGGATTATTTCTATGAAACATGAAACAAAATTGACCAATATCCTACATGAAGAACATCCAATCCAATGTTTATCAAATCATTTACCAAAGGATCACATTCCAAACTTGTAATGGTTAATTTAGTATTATTTCTCAAAGAAAATGCATCAACATAACTATTTAATTTCCCATGATAGTGATAAATTTTGAAATCACAATCCTTAATTAGTTCCCACCATCTTCTCTATCACATGTATAATTCATTCTGTGTAAATATATACTTAAACCTTTTATGGTGTGTATATATTTCACATTTTACTTAATATTTATGGTGCCTCTAACTATTAAATGCAAAAACCACAACTGCCAATTCGAAATCATGTTTAGGGTAATTTAACTAATGGGGATTCAATGATGTGTATCATAAGAAATTACCTGATCATTCCGCATCAGAAAACAACCATGTCCCTTCAAAGATGCATCACTATAGAATAAAACATCACATTTCTGGAAGGTATATTCATAACTATATCATTCTCCAATCTTCATATCAATTCATGAAAACAAACATCATATTCATCAATTGAAACAAATTTAACCCCTTTTAATGTTATCATACCTAACATGATAGATAACCATGAGAAATTTATGAATTTTTTTGGTAATATCCTGTTAATCCAAGAAAACTACAAATCTATGTAACATTTTAGGTCCTGGCCAATAATCTAATACTTTTGTTTTGGAAGGACCAACTTTTATTCCATCATTATTTTCATTGTTCCACATAAAAGAAATAATCTACAACCAAAAATCACACTTTCTAAATTTTCCATATATTTTCTTTTCATTAATGTTTCAAAAAACAAACCTTGGATTTTTTTTCATGCTCCCCTTTAATTGTCGAATTTAACTTAATTTTATCGAAAAAACAACCACAAACTTATCCAAGAATTTATAAAATATACTATTCATAATCTCCAGGAATATAGAGGGTCAATTTGGTAACCCCAAAAGTATAATTAAAAATTCATAACAACCATATATAATATAGAACACAGTCTTTGGGATGTCTTTATCCTTTACATACAACTTATGTTACCCTAACCATTGGCCAACCTTTTAAAAATACTACACTCTCTAGAGCTGGTCAAACATATAATCGATATGAGTAAAATGATACTTTATTTTAGCAATATTGTTATTTAAGGCTTTGTAACAAATGAAATTTCTCATTGAACCATGTTTCTATTTAATAAACAGGATAGGAGCACCCCATAGTGAAGTGATAGGATGGGTGCATCCTTTACCTACAAATTATTGAAAATTAATTTTAAACTCTAATAGTTCCATTTAATCCGTTTTATAAAGGGGTTTTTATAAATTTTCATAGGACAAGGATCTAATTCAATAATAAATTCAACCACTTGATCTGGAATAACACCAGGAAAATCATTAGGAAAAACATCCATTTATTCATTGAAAATGGGTACATCATATATATTCACAGTAACCTTATCATTAAAAATACAATCATGATAACATTTATTTATATATCTTATCAATCTTGTAGCATCCTGATATGTTATAATATGTATGGGTTCGTTCTTGTAAACTAAATTTACTCTTTCTGAAAAAAAAATTCTCTAAAATATATCATTGCATGATAAAAAGAACGATAATAAATACCTAGAATAACATCAAACTATACTATAGAAAAAATATAAATGTTTTTAGGTAAAATATTTTTACAGGAATAGATAGGTTGATTTTTATAATTCTTTTTTTCCACAATATTTCATCTTGATGTTTTACCATGAGTTCTGGTTTCATTTCATGTGGTCGATTTAAAGAATTTTCCAACTATTTCTAAAAAATGATGGAATGTGTTGACCTAAATTCAAGAAACCCATTACAAAATATGTATAAATGAGAAATGTACCAGAAAAGACCTCATTTTATGGCTCAATATTTTCTGATGGGGTTGCAATGTCTTTTTCCACACCCTTATTCTTCTAATATTGCTAATATCATACTCGAGTGACTAGCTTTAGACATCCATTATAAAAATTACATAAATAATTAGAGTTAATTTACATCACCATAGACTACTCGTTAAGTTTCTGTTCATTTTCCTAGAACTAACGAGACATGTTCCAAACATTTCAACATCGTTGTATTTCCCAGATTTTTCAGTACATTCAACAGGATGCCTTTTACCAAACTTTTAACAAGACGGGGAATAGATTTTATTACCTTAATATTTCATTGAAAAATTAATCCCCAATTCATACCAACTCAACCACATATTATTCTTATCATCATGAGTCACATAAATGTCTTCAAACTATATCACAAATTTTTCATCACAACAAACAACCTTCTCATTGCATTTAAACTCTCATGAAGATAAATAACCTCATAAAAATGTTTTTAAATGATAATAAAATCTAGTAATTTTACTATCAAATACCAAAGTAAAATTCAATATGTAAAAAAAACGTATTGTAAAATTTTCTTCGTACAATACCATAGAATCATTATCTTTCTGGTTCAGTTCCATGAATTATTTCCCTATTTTGAGTTTAATAGTTTTAAGAAAATATTTCTCCAGAAAAAGACTCATATAATCATCTGATTCAAGATTTTCAAGGTCATATATTTTTTTTGTATTCATTAACAAGGACCACCACTAATTGCACTCACCTTATAAATGAATAATGGATAGTATTAATTTTATATCTTCCAAAAATTCGATGACATAAATTCCAATTCATAGTGCATTGATCTATCCTTCAACTATCAATGTTTCTCTTATTCCACTGAATGCTAGGGGATCTTTTCTAATGAAATTCATCACAAAAGAAATTTTACATTGTGGGGGATATGTTTCCTCTCTATCATAGATTCCTTAATATTTTATTACATTATTTATCTATTCCATTGCTATCACAAACTACTCGATTCTGATTCCCACATTTCCAGGCTGAAAATTCGGACAGGTATCACCCTCTCGGTTCGTTCCTATATCTACTTCAATGTTTCTTCTATGGAAAACCCTTTTGAATAGACATATATTTTTCAAATAAACACAATATTTTTAAAATGATATATAATTATAAATTAAACATAAAGTAAAAATATTTTATTGTATTCCTATAACATTAACCTAACCCCTAATGTTATATAATCAATCCTCTTATACTAACTGTAATAACCCGGCGTTAAAACGTTACTTAATATTGAATTTTGTCAAGAAAATAGATTATTAAAAATTGGGGATATTTTTTTCCTTTATATTTATAGATAAATATGATATCTTATATGAAAAATACCACATTCATTCAACTAGGATACGACTAAAAACAATATCCATTTTTTCAAAACATTAAACATTACAACATGAAACATGATTTCTCTGACAACACTCAATATCATTCATCATGAATACCTTATTTATCGTACCCATACTTATACCCTTTGAAAAACATTTTAACATATTTTCATGAGTATAAATCTCAATATGTGATATAATGGAAGAAATTTTTTGTGAAGTGATAACATAAAAACCAATAAAACCCATAATCCCAAAAACACATATGCATAGAAAAATCATGTAGCGGCCTTGAAAAATATTAACCCTATCACACTTATAATCACGATTAAACATGTAATACTGATTTTTTAAATTCCATATCTATAGTACCCAATGCATTGGTGTACTATAACGATTCTCACATGTCATATCTTGAGCTATAATGTGCTTAACCCATCTTATCTGGAGCTATATTGGGATCAACCTAACATATATTGAGCTATAATGGGGATAAACCATCATATCCTGAGATATAACGGGGTCAACCAAAAATAAATAATGTAAATGGAATATATCATGAATAAATCACTTCACAACTCCTTTTACACCCTTGGACAGAACACATTCATGTTTCAAAATCAGCTTTTTCCTAAAAATAACTCTTTGACATAAACACTAGAAACACAAAATAATGGAAACTATATTATTCATATATAACTATATAAAATATAATGGATAAAATATAGTCATAAAAATTCATGGATCTAGAAGAGAACACTCCTGACATAAAAAAGGAACAATCACTTTTTGATTTCATAAAGTAGACATCAAAACGAATTTTAAGGGATATTCCTTTAAAAATACCATAGAATATAATATATAATGTATTAAATTAAAGGAATAAGTATATATACTTTGGATACACATAATAAAACATAAAATATAATAGAATTACATTTCAAATATACTCTTATTGTGATAAAACCATTACAGTTTATGTTTAACCTAAATTGTTGAAATTGGGTATAAAATTCAATTTTGAAATATTGGCTTGGTAATATGTGTACATGGGAGAGATTAAAGGGATATAAATGGGGTATCACATCTTAAATATTTCAAAAGGTATGTATGTTGATGGTGAGAAAAAATACACCATCATTAGGAATGAAAAATTAAATACCATAACACAGTGGATATTCGCGAATACAATTGAGAATGAGAGAATACATTACTTTGGGTTTTGTTTCCCTAAAACATGTTTAAACCTTCTCTATGATGGATAATAAAGTTTTATTAATATTTTAAAAACACATATTCATGTTTATAAAACTTTTAATGTTCATTTTAAAAGATCAATCCACCCAATAAGTAATGATATTTTTTAAATTCCATTGTTTTTGTGTGTTTTCTTCACATGTTTTCCATGACCGGTATATAATGGATATTCATGTCTATCGGAAGTGAAACTATATAATTTGAAGGTAATGGTATTTAAAAATTTACATAACCAGAAATTATAGCATTTATCGTTTTTATTTCTGACATGAGGATTATTCATCAAGTAATACATTATTTATATTTTTAGATATTTATGGCGATTCTTCGATCATAATGAACTCATTTTGTTTTATAAATAAATAAAATGTGTAAAATATTATTCAATATCTTCATACAAGATATAATAAATAAATTATAATCATTTTAAACATTAAAAATAGTTTTATTCCTATCCTTGAATGAAGTAAAGGATATTGAAATCACATCATCAATGATGTCGGTAAATTGATACATCATATATGATGTTTTAATTTCATGAATAAGTTTGAAAGGTGAAGAATTATAATGGTTAATCTTCCATAAAAATTATAACATAAAAATATATATTATATTATTGATCATTAAAGATTCATGGATTATATTTTGTGAAGAAAGAAGTAGAATAGGAAAGAAAATGAAAATAATAGAAATAAAATAAAAAATGATATTTGCCTCTTGATCTATTCTCCTTGAGATCCTCATTAAGAAAATTAGTTTTGGAATTTTGGTTAGATATTCAGGTCTTAGACATAGGGAGGGATATTTTTAAGAGTATATGGATGAACATAGGAAAGGCTCAATTCTTGTAAGGTGTGGGAGGAACAGGGGGGAGTGTGTTGTATTTATATTGGGGAGGGGGTGAGTTTTACATTTTTTTAATCATCATTTTTATATATTTCCATAAGACAAGAAATAATTATGATTCAAAGACCAAAAAAATTAATATGTGCATCTAATTGAAAATCTAGTGTGATTAAATCAACATATAGTCATCCATGACTCTATAAATCAAGAACTCATCAGAATTATTATATTCTTATATTTCATTATTTATCAAAAATTATTGTATTATAGAAAATTATTAAAAATCCAAAAGAAACATTATTAGATGTGTAGATTCTCAAAATAAACTCCATTTTATCAAATTAATTTTCTATATATGACAAATTTAATTTTTAATTTATAAAATATCATATTCAAAAAATACCAATTTTAAAACATTTATTTACTTATTCCAAGGTACTGTAATAACATACATTAAATTAAATCTTATATACATACTATAATAGGTTAGATCACTCTTAATAAAGTTATGATAATATTCATAAGGGTAATGTTAATATTCACATGTGTATGCTACTATACACCAAAAATTATGTTGGTCTTCTCAGACTCTAAATTATATACTAATCTAAATCGTGTATATCAGTTTTTCAAAATTTAAAACTTTAAAGAAGAAAAATTATGTTTTATGGTATATTTATAAAAATCTATTTAAAAAATTATTAATTTAATTAAATTTATTTATTTAAAAATATTGGGATTGTTATAAAATACTAGCACCCTTGATTAGAAATTGGTACAAGTATTCCATAAACCTTTACATAGCCTAGAAAAATCACATTGAAATTTTTACTGTATAATATAGAGATATAATTTTCAATGGAGGGTATTAATGATAGTAAAAGGATTATCTAATTATATAGACAGAAATTCAATGTAATGGTGATATAGAAGTACATATTCTCACCATAGGAATTGGACATAAAATTTATAAGACAATAAATATAGTTGAATAAAGTGAAGAAGGAGAGAATCCCTTACATTGAGAGGGTGATTCAAATTCATTAGAGGAAATTACTTAGAGATTTAGGGAAAAATTGGAAGACATTATAGATAGTATTAATGTTTATAGATATTATCCAAGGTTTCTGTGTGAAGGAAAATGGGATAATGGATGGGTTTTTATAGGAAATGTTTTGTAAAATCATTATTATTTATCTAATATAGGTTTTGAACTCTATATGATAATGTAATAAAAACCACATCTCATACCATAGTTTTTATCTACGGTCTACACCAACGTAGAGTGGGTTTCATTATTTTATTTTCAATTGTAATTAATTACTAATATAATACCCTTGGTGATATGGAAGTGAGTCATTTCATTAATGAAAATATATTAAAATAATGAAATATATTAAAGGTCTTGGAGGATTCATAATGGATTTCTAAAATAAATCCAATAAACATAAAATTACATTATTATAAATGGTAATCATATATTTCATCATAGATGGAATTTATTTTACTTATTACAACATTTTTCAACAATTATGATGTAATACTGAAAAATGACTATTTCTACTTTATTAAAATTTTACCTAAAAATTCAACGATCACAAAAAACAATTAAAAATAAACCATTGTATAACATTGGTTATTGGATTTTGAAAATAATATTAATTTTACCCATCATTTTTTATAAATATGTTAATTTTCACTTAAAAATTATGAATATTTTTTTATTATGAAATGATGTTTTTTTACAATAATAGTTTTTGAACTTTTATACAAATTATATTTGACATCATATAAATTATTTGATCATTTATATCTATTGAATATTATTTTGTAATATCATTTTATTAAAATATTATTAATTAATAAAAGTGAAATCATTAATAGAATTTGATTATAACATAAAAATAAAATATCTTTTTTGTTGTATCGAAATGAAAATAATTTATAATATAATAATCATAGGATTGACATATATTTATTATACTATAAAATATTAATATTCATATTATTGGGTTCTTTATACCTATACTTTTATTATACCATAAAACTCCTAAATAGTATAGTACATGATGGGGAAATCTTACTTGGGGGGGGTCTATGTACATATTTTTGGTCAAGATCTCTATGAGAATGAACATAAAATGTAAATTTTTTATCTGATCCTAATGTTGATGGATCTCAGTATAGGAATAGTTTTTGATAAATCCAAGGGAAACTACATCCCATGGAAGCTCTAATAATTGTGATGCATAGGGTAAATTCATACTGTTTAAGTCCATCACTTCCATTGTCTATGTCAATTAAATTTTTGAAAACCCTACATTTATACTATTCATATGAACAATTTTCAGCTACTATATTTTTGGAAGGAAAAGGTTTTTAGTGCAATTTGAAATCATATAGGATATTACCAAACCATTTATGTGGATCTTTTTTCTGTATCCATAATACATAATAAGATACAAAATTCAACCATACAAGGAATTTCTTTTATAAATGTTTGGGTTGTTACAATCACTCCCCCCCTGAAATGTATCCCAAAAAACTTTCCCTTAACAAATTAAAATATATTATGGTTACCATATTTCATATCCTACTATATTTTACAGGTTTAATTTTCAAAATAATGATTTATCATGTACAATTTAACCATGTTCATTTTTTTATTCTCTGGAAAATTTTATCTGTGATATATGATATTCATCAGATTCTTATCATTGGAATAACCATTCTCTAACTGTACCACAACAAGATTCATCACATGTATGGTTTATATGATGTAATGAATAAAAATTGACACACAAAACGCATAAGGTACTTGAAATAGGTTATTTGGGAGTGCTGGTAGATAGGTCACTGATCTGATGCGAGGACAGTTCTAAAAGGGACCTATGTATCTTAGACTAAGCATTTAATTCATCCAAAATATCATGAATTTATTCCATGGATATATATTAAGGATCTGATTTTCATTAACAACAAAATCTATTTATCATTAGTGATGTTCATCATATCTCTCAGCATAGTCTCAATGTACTTCTAAACAACACTAACATTTTCAATGATTTCTGCAACCTTTTCAGGATCTACGAATTTGTCTTCCCTAACTTAATAAAAGTATATAGGTGTTCTCAACATATTCTAATAAAGGGAATAATAGTAGGTTACATATGATCTTGAGTTGAAACTATTTTTGTATGGGATCTCTCCTAGATGATGATTCTTATCCCCTCCTCATTTGAAGTTAATTGAGAATTCTCTCAACACATACCCATGTGTCAAGATAGTATGCTATGATTTTACATCATTTGGAATATGATATGATATTATTAATTTAAATTTACTATTTATAGTTTTTTTAGACTCATATATAGAATGGATTTAAATATTGGATTTGGATCATATTTAATTGAAAATGGTGTTCCATGTATCACCACCACTTTTGTAATGCATATTATTCCAAGTTGATAGTGTGAGAATTACATTATAATTTACACAAAGGGAGTGTACATTACAAAAAGTGACAACCAAAGTCATATTACATTATTTGATATAAATTTTTTAATAATTCAATTGATCAAGTCCTTGGTTATGTATTCCAATTTCCATGTCGGAATAAGTAATGTTTTTCTAATACACATGGATTTTTTTCATTTCCACATTCACTTGATAACATACAACACAACTTGATGTATATTCCATGACCTCATTCTTCATATTGTCATAAAATAGTGATCCCATAGAACATGATACTTAGTTGTGGTCCTGAGAATGTGAATAAGGTTGAACTAAATATTTCATCCATCAACTCTTTCTCTAACTCATTATATGTTGTAATATATATACATGACTCATATATAAAAACTCCCTCCTAATTAACAATGAATTTTATAGATTTATGTTTTCTAATACTTCCAAATTCTTATGATGTCCCACATCATTTGTTTGGGAAAATAATATCCTATCTGGATAGGATGTTTTAGAACGCATTTGTGAATATTTTGTTGATGTTCTTTTCTGTTACTGTAATGTCCATCCTTTTCATCCCTATGATGATTTGACCCTTATGTAATCTCATCAATGATAAACGTGTTGGATCCTTACTACATAGAGAATGTTCCATTTTTTCACGATGGTAGAATATTGATATTTTATATACCATAGTCCTCTATAACCATCATCTCTAGTAGATGTTCAACTCATTCTATGTGAATATATACATGAGTTTCTTTTTATCATTTATATTACACACTTCTCCACAAGGATATAATGGTACGATATTTTCAATGTGAAGATCACTACAATTAACTATAAATCATTTTATGGTTATCCATTTCATGAAACATCGATTTACATGAAACATTGGATATCACTTTTTCATTATACATTATTAGAAGTAAAATTTCCTTCATTGAATCATATTTTTAAAACATGAAAAATTTAAAATTATTATTTGTACAATTAAAAGTGGTGTGATAGGGCTATTTAACAATTCCTTGGATACCTCTTTGCATTAATGTTTAAAAACAATATTTATTCCCTTTTTAGTTGGATTGGTTAGAGGGTCAAGTAATCATGATAAATTCCTCAGAAATCTATTATAATATGTATTAAAGAAAAGATAACTACCAATTAATGTCACATGTGTTATCCTCAGTGATCATAAAATTGTTTTTCCCTCAAATGGTCTAGAGATAACCCATTTCATTCGATAATATTCCCCATTAATGAGACTTCCTTCAAACCGAACTCAATTGTTTTGTACATTTCATAAAGATAACAATTTTTATATTCATTATCAATATGATTAAAAACTCCACATTCTCCTCTTTTATTTTGAAGTATATTAGAATATCATATATAAATACAGGGAATTTTAATTGAGGTGATATCTAAATTTTCTATTCCTAATGTATGGGATGAATTATAGAGTATAAGTGAGTCTGAATTGAATTAATATGAACTCATAGTGCTAGTACCTTTTATGGAATGTTGTATTGCATGTATCATACTTATTCATCCTAAATTTATAATTACCTAATGAATGATACACCTATGAAAATTATTGGGATCCCCATTAAATATTATAATTGTGATCAATCTATGGAAGAGAACACATGTTATTTATCCTGATTTTTTTAAGCCCATGATTATCATTGAAATGGAGTAATGGACCATATTTAATCTTTATGAAGAGGAATAATTCACCCCAAGCAGAATCATGTGGTAATGTGAACCCTTTATCAAAATTATAATATATTTGATTCTTGTTCTCCATAGGTCCACAACATCTACTATAAAACAAAGTCTTAGATAATAGAAACATTTCCTATATATGTAGGATGAAAAATTTATCCTATCATATAGGAGGAAGATTATTTTTTTGGGAAAAACATTAATGTATTTACTCAAAACCAACATGTCTTAAAGGAGGATAGTTCCATGCAGTCAATTATTTTGTATATATGTTACTTCTTATAATTAAATAAAATAAATTCTAAATATGATGGTTCCAGCTATGATTCATACATCTCAATTCATTTTTCTAGAAATAGTTTAGAATTAAAAATACAGAGAGTGATATTCATATCATGGATTTTATGTTGGATATATATATAGAAATTCCATCCATGGCTACAGTTAAATAAAATTCAACAAAAAATTGTTTCACAAGGTTTTCAAGTATGTTCATCCAATAAATATTGACAGTGGAGGAGTTATATAGTTGGGAATTAATAATTTATCTATTTTCTATTTTCATTGTTTTCTCTACATTCATGAATTGTGGTGGTGTCTAAACAAGTGTGACACGAATGAATGCATAAAAATAAAATCAAAAAATATTTTTTTTCTATTGAATAATTAATAACCACTATAAATTTCATTAATTTTTTTGTTGGGATCCTAATTTTTATTAGTGAGGGAATAATCTCACCCTTGTTGCATAAGATGATGTTGGTTATCTATGAAAATAATTATCTTAGTGCATTGGATTTCATTGTGAAAATTTTCCATACATTATAAAAAATGATGATTTATATAACTGATGAATAGAACCATTCATTCCTTTATCGCGTTAGTTGGTATTTTCCAAACATGAATTCCAAACTATATAACAATCCTTCCGACACCGGATCATTTCTTCATCCACTATAGGAAATTTCATGGGAACATAATTCTGAAAAATTGACCAGTGGGAATTTTATATTTCATAGCATCATTAAAATAATCCATCTCACAGACATATATCAATTATACATTGAATTTTTCCATCATGATTCCCATAAAATTTTGGGAACTATATTACAAATTTTAGGGTACATCATATAATTTCCACATAGCTACTACTGTCTCAGATCGCAATAAAATTTCATAGATCTGTTTTTATCAAACCAAATTAGTGATCAACATTTAGATTATGGTTATAAAAAGTTTATTAGGTTCATAATAAAATAATTTTGATGTTTTCCTATTAAACAATAATGGGTTAATTCTCTTTTTTCACAAGGTTATTGAAATATTCTTCCATTTTCGTTCGAATTGTGAGAGGAAAATATTTCCCAAAAATAATTTTCTGAAATTACATCAAAACTATCACTTATATCCCATCCTAAGGATATTTATTTCTTATCAATTTTCACCACGGATAAACTTCTCACACCATATTACAATCAAATAGTATATTCTTATCTTTATTGGAATATTTAAGGAAAGATAAAAACTTCACAATGGAGTTGATTTATTGTTTTGGGATAATGTGATCAAATGATCAAATGTAAGTCATAGGACATTGTCACATAATGGTAAAAATTTCATATTTTTATTTCATAGTGTGAGTTTTTTCCCCTCATGATCTAGGTTTCTATAATGAATATGAGTCAACTAAGAGACTATCATCAAAATGATCGTAATTATTTGTGTCATTAGGTTGGGAATCTTTTTTTTGGAATTCATCACATTGAAATTCACATACTTTCTTTACATAGTTAGTCCTACATTTATCCATAGGATACAATAAATGGAAGAGAAATTAATTTAATTTTAAAACTATTGAACTCATTGAATGTAATCGAACAAAAATATATCTTTAACTTTAAAATGGAATTTATTCTATATCTTAAGAATTTTGAGGAATAAATCTATGTTATACATGATTAATTTTATAAAATAGGTATGTATGTTCCATTGTGTTCCATTAATAATGGTTCATAATGATCTTGTATATTTAATCATATCCCCGCAGAGATTCAAACCAGGTGTGCTGTAGTGCATTTTTTAGTGAACAAAATGATGATCGAGTTAATAATAATGTCATGTTATCATGTTTTTCCATTATGAACATTATTTCTAGAGAGACATCCATCTGTATTATCCAAAAATATATTTTTATTAATTTAAACAAGTTGATATACATTTCTAAAAAATTTAGTAATGTCTTACGATGTTTATTCAAATCCCTATGGATTTAACACATGTTTCCTAATAAAAATGTCAAAATAACAAAATTTTATATAGATATTAACTATTAAAACGCAAAAAACTATTAAACATATATTCATAATTTATTACTAATTTTTATTCATAATTTTACCAAAATTTCAAGTTTTATATTTTTTTGGGATTAGGTATATTCCATAAAAACTTAAAACATAGAATACATAACTATTATTGAATACTTCAATAACATTCTCATAAAATTACATCATACATAAAAAGGATTTGTATAACTAATAGATATACATAAGAAAGTGGTGACCTGTAAATCAAAATATGGGATGAAAATTGCATTATATTAAAAAATACATTTTAGGTAATAGTAATGTCAATGAACCATAAAATGGGAGAGATTCAAATACATGAACAATGAGACATTATATAGTATGATAAAATAAAGTAAATATGACAAATAATATCATTATTACACATTAATTGATGATTTATTTCACAATATTACATATAATACATCCAAAATAATTTGAAAGTATAATTTATTTGGAAATAGTTATGATAAAATTAAGACCATTCATGAAGAAAGATTTTCGAGAAAAGAACACTTACTTGAGTGTGTGACTAAAAATGATTGGAAGGAGAATATTCAAAGCATTGGATAAAATTGATAATATAATACATAGGGTAGGGTGGAGTATAGATATTCACCCCACATTTTTAGTAATGAAAAATGGGAGATTTCTTAGATTTATAATGGAAATAAGTGGATATTTCATTGGTATTTCTCATACATAGTTTTTTGATTATTTATAATAAGGTATCCAATAAAGAAAAATTCCTATAGTTTTTTTAAATAAATAATTCCAAATAAGTTGGCTATATTAATTTTTTTAAGGAAAAAGAATGAAATTAAAAAAATATAACCCTTCGTGATGTGGTAGAGAGACATCCTCTTAACAAAATAATTTTCATAACAAAAAATATATTAATGGTTTTGGAGAATTCATAAGGGATCTATATAATTAATCTAATAAACACAATATTACATCATATTAAATGGAAGAAATTATTTATTCATGGATTCCTTTTATATTGTCTATTATATAACTTTTCCTTCACTATGATATAACAATACAAAAAATATATTTATAACATATCTAGCTTTTACATAACAACGTTGTTATCTCAGAAAATTATGAAAAATCACCATTGGATTTTTTTTGACATTATCATTTAAAAATTATACATTTTTATCTAATTATTTCTCCATATATGTTAATTTATTCTTATAAAATAATAATTGAAAATTTTTCAGAAATATTTCATTCTGTTGACAATAATAGTTTTAAATCACGTTTAAAAAATTTATTTTAGTTAATAAATTTTTTATGATATTTTATATTTAATAAAAATTATATAAAAAAAATATACTATTAATATACTATCATATTAAAAAATAAAATAATACCTCAAATTAATTTTGGTAATTGAACATGGATGTTACCAAAAGCTATATTTATAATTTTGTTATAGCAAGATAAAAAACATTTACAATATAAAAATAAGATAATATTGAAATATTCATAATTATGCAACAAAATGTACAATATCTTATTGATAGGTTATTGATACACATGCCTTTAATACACCATAATATTTCTTAATAGAAATGGGTGTGACAATGAGTATTCAACTAGGTTGTTCGATGTACATGTATTGTTTCATTATCTCAATGAGGATGAACTCTCACCTAAATAGTTTTTCTCAATGTAATGTTTTTGGATATCAGATTTGGATTTGTTGATGTAAAATACAGGAGGTTCTATTTTCCTTGGAATCTTAGTTAAATTGGATTCATAAGGTATTATCATAATTTTTGAGGCCATGAATTCATTTTCTCTGTCAATTGAATTTGTTAAATCCAATATTTATAAAAATCAATGATCATGGTTAAAAAAAATATTTTCAAGAGTAATTATTATTATAATATTATTTTATGTGTAATAAGATATATTAAATACAAATAATTGTATGAATTTTCTATAACCACATTACATAATAAGAATTTAGTTAATTCAAATAGTAATTTTTCTTTATAATAGTTCGGGTCATTAAATATTCCACCTATTATAATTTGTCCTTTGAAATTTTCATTTCCTAGAATAAAACATATGTGGATAACTTGATTTTTCACCTTTATAATTTATCATCTTCATTGTTTAATATTGTGGTTCACCATAGATCATTAACCAGGTGTATTTAATATTTTCATATAACTTAGTCTCTACGATCTAATATCATCACTTGTTATTCCTCATTGGAATCATGTGTATCCCATGAACCCACATTTGGATTATGTTCATTTTAGGGGTATGATATGTACTTCCTCAAAAGGGATTCATGAAATACCTTGTGTATTTGAGATTTGTGAGGTTTGAGTGGTTATCGTTAGTCCAATACTGCAATTGAATCCAAGGACCTCAAATGGTCCGATGCATCATGGAATAATCTTTACATTCATCCCAAATCACATGAATTTCATCCATGGATATAGGTAGAGGAATAACAAGTCTCCAATATAAAACTCTAGGTATCATCTACAACTTTCATCATATATCTTTTTTCATCATAGAGAATCCTTGAAGAGTTTTTGAATGGTCTTAACCTTTTCCACCATTTCACCGACGATTTCAAGTCCTTTTAATTCATTTTCCAATACGTCATCCAAGAATATTTGTGTTTTAAAACACTTAACATAATGGGATTCATAATGATCCGTTCAGATTCATGAGTGGAAACATATATTATATGACATCTCATCAAAAGGAAGTTGTTGATCCCGTCTTCTATTATGGAAAATTGGACATTCTCAATGAATTTCATCATGTTTGTTGATAGTTCACTCTAATTTACCATCAATTTTATGGTGATAAGTAGTGATGATGTAAAACTCTTTATTTATATAAACATATATATTATTATAAAACATAGAGGTAAATCTTGAATCATGATGGATACAATCAATAGTGGTGTTTAATGATGCCTCACCACTTCTCCAATGTATATCATTGTAATTTGATTGAGTGAGAAGTCATCTAGGATCGCAATAAAGTGTGATGTATTTTTTAAATTATCCAAAATACCCCAGATTTAATTTTTTCATCTTGATGTATTTGGATACAAGTGACATAGTCCATGTTATTATATTCAAGTTTTCAATGAGGTATAGTTAATAGATGCACAATCCTCTTGGATTTTTCATTTAGGATTTATCATTATGAAATTCAGGAAATATTGATATATATTATGCAATATCCTTCTTCATTTTTCCTGAAAATTAGATCTCCTAAAGAACTGGATACATATTTGTGCATCATGGATGGATAGAGGAAGTCAAACTCTATGAATCATCCAAGAGAATCTTTTTTTTACTCTAGATTTGACGGTATATATAGTAATCAACAAAATGTCACCTCACATTACTCTTTAACATTGTTATCAGTGTATTTAAATTTTATGACAACGCCAACTTTAATTTTATTTCCCACATTATCTCTTTGAGCATCCATTACCATATCCAAAAGAAATGGTTGATCAATCATTTATGAATGGATTTATGGCCTTCCATCTTTTTTTATTCCCATGTTCATTATCCTTTAATATAATAAGATAAACACCATATCAATTATCATAAATTATATAATTGATGGATCGTTTCAATGTATAGAATATTTCAATATTTTATTGTTTCTATGATGGCAGTGAACAGACCAGTCATTGTCCTTAATCAGTGCTAACCCTATTATTTGGCGCATATTCAACACTATTTAGGTAAATTATATACCTGAGTCTTGATTGATCCACATATATTTCACACTTTTATTGAAGGATATAATTCTAATATATTTTCAATTATAAGATCAATACATCAAAATATAGATCACGAGTTGGGTTGTTTTATACATGAACATTCAACTAAATAAAATAATTTTCTATCACTTTTTTAATCTGTAATAACACAAATCCCGATCTCTTTTTTAATGAATCATAAAATACAAAAAAAAATCTCCACTTATGGGCAATGTGAGAAAGGTTATTGTGACAATAATCATTTTCAACTACATGAAATTTTATTCACACTAATATTTTAAAGAATACATGACTCCAACTCAGTTATCATGGTTAGAGTGTTTTAAAATTGCAAGAATTATCTCACATATTGATGAAAGAACCCAGCTACTCGAAGGAAACTATATATATGTCATAAATATTATCCTCAACCATGATTCAATTGATTATTTCATTTAAGGGTCCAAAAATATTCCATTTTTTATGATTATAAAACACAATAATGAGACTTATTATAACAATAAATCAGATTTTATATTCTTCACATAAAAATTCTCCTCTTAATATGTTTTTATAATATTATTCATATAATCCTCATGCTACTCCTAGATTTTATTGTATATTAGAATATCATATATAATTACTAACACATATATAATTTGGTAATATCTAATGAGTCAGTTAATCAAGTCCATGAATATTATTGTAGAATTGGTGATTGAAAAGTGATTTTCAATGAACTCATTGTACCCATAAATTATAATATATGAATCGATTGTTATATGAACCTTCTTCACATAATTTTTGGTAATATCAAAATCTAAAATACACCTTGGAGATGTATTCTTATCTACATGGATGAATGAAAAAATGTTTAATTTGTGGAAAATGATATGTGTTCTATGATAGTATCTTCTTTGGAACATGATAATCAATGCAATGGTTCATTGATTGATCCTTCATCAGGTTAATGATGAGTGGTGCACCGCATGGTGAAGAAATTGGGATTATGAGACATTTATACATATTATAATGTATTTTTTTCTTTAGTTTTACATGTTCAATAAAAGAAATTCTATATAGGGACTTGGATAATGGAAGTGCCCCATATATAAGTTCATTTTAAATTCAACCTCTCGACAAGGAGGCAGACCATACATATTTTGGGAAACATATTAGTGTATTTCATCAAAATGGGAATGTCATCCTTGATGATCTTCTATATTGGCACAATCACTTTAAATATACATTCTTATACATATGGCAACAATATCCATGCTTGAGATAATTATGCCAAATAATAATCTTCCAAATTAATGAATTTGTTTAGAATTACATAATGATTCCAGATAGGGAGATTGATTTACTTATCAAAATAATTCATGTTGGATATATATATATGTAAATCCACTAATTATATAAAATTGTATTAAATACCTCCATAATGAATATAGCACGGTTTTCTTGGAAGTTCATCCATCAAATATTTATATGGCTGGGGTTATATAATTGGAATGCAATAATATCCCAATTTTTTGCACTGATAACTCCACTTCAATGATTCATTTTTGTGTTTGAAAAGATATTCTAAACGTTTTTATTTCATGTAATGAATATAAACATATTAAAAAATTATGTTCTCTATTCATGAATGAAAAACTTGGGTAACTATCAACACATTCTTGTTTGGATCCACCTCCATAGGTGTGATGGTGAATGCATTACCTTAAATCATTGTTGGTTGTTGGTTGTCACAAAAAACCCTTGTAATAGTGTATTAGTTTGAAAGGATCATAGATTCCTTATAGTTTAATTAATGAACAATGCATTTAGGTTTTACAATAGCATTTACATAATTCTATACGTTAGTGGGAATCTCCTGTCATCAATAACTAGACATTTTCCTTTTCTTCTCACATATAAAGTATTTCCTTTCTCCCATAGAAAATTTCATGGGTTCTTCATTCCCAACATTTTTCAATTTGGATGAAGAAATTTTTTTAGTATCATTATATTTTTATATAAAATTTCTTAAATTAAACTCCAATTTGAACCAATTATTCCCATGATACTCTCAAGATTCTATGATCTCAATTTATACCATAATCCATATAAGAATATTTTGTTATATATATCAATGTTTCAGATCACTAGGGATTTTTTGAGATTATTTGTTATCCCACCAAATAATCTTCATTCTTTTAATAAGGTGTAACGAAAAAATTGGGGGCATATCATGAAGGAATTTTTAATTTTTCATCCTAATAACTGATTGATTCATCATCTATTTTCATTTGTTCATGGAAATACCTTAACATTTTATTCTTTATAATACATGGAAAATATTTCTCAAAAAAAAATCAATATATTTTCATCCTCACATTGATTAATATATCATCTTAATTATTCATATTCTCGATCATTTTCCACCATTTATCATTGTATCCCTATGTATGGTAATTATCATGTACAACCATCTATTGTTCATAACATTGAATGATGATGAATAAATTCACAATAGATATTATACATTAATGGATGATTATGAGATCAGATGATTAATTAATAGTATGTGTCCTTTTCACATAAACCACTAAATTAAAGCTTGTTCTTTGTTAGGTGGAATTGGGTCCTCCCCGTGACCCATGATTCTATTCAAAACATGTGTCATCTTAGTGAGTTTTGTTATAAAGATCATGGTTCCTGCTCACATTTGGTTGGGAATATCATTCGTACAATGATCACATTTCCATTAACATTGGTTTTGTACCTGATCCTTTGATTTTTGAACATCCTATAGAATACAGAAAAATTAGTGGTGATTATTATTAAATTAATAAACCAAAATATAAAAATACATATACATTTATGAATTAAAATGTAAATATAATTTCTTTCACTAACTTAATAATTTATTGGATTTGATCTTTGTTATATATTATATATCTCAGAACATATAATCTTATGGTTATTTATTTGGTCACTTAATAATGGTTTATAATGATTTAGTGAATTTTTGAATGCATATACCAGGCAGAGTGTCAAACCCAGGGTCCAATAAGGCACATTGTCATGCCCCAGTCCCCAGCAGAGTCTACCTCAATGTGGTGTTATCTAGTTTTAACCATGTGTACAAATAAGCAAGATACAAATCTTGTTATAGTATATAGAAAGGGATTTATTTTCATGATAAAATATTTCATTTAAAAAACCAAAATTTTGTAAATTTATATTATTCTAAGTCTTATTCCTATGGATTTATCTATAGTTTTAATATCCCAATCCCAAAAATAACTACACTATTTATTTTGTTCCATATATGAAAACCCAAGTAATAAATACAAATTAATTCATGATTTATAAAATAATATTATATATAATAATACCCAAAATATTGATATGTCTAATGTATTTTGAAATTAGTAACATTACATTGATATTTAAAATAGAAAAAACAACGACATTATTTAAAACATTATTAATATCCTCACACTTAAATAAACATTGGATAACCTGGGGACTTACATAAGAAAGGGGTGAGCTATTAATTCCAATATCTAAATAAATCTATAAATGCATAATTAATGTAATACTTATTATACACTAGTAATATCATTGGTTAAAATATGGATGAGATTCATAATTATTAACAATGATAAATTATATAGAATTATAATATAAAGGAACAATGGGAAGTGTGGAATCAACTTAAAACAATAAATCATAAACATAAGTCTATTGTAAATGCAGAGATATATTTATAGAGAATGTCCCACAAAGGAATTAATATTAATCTATTCCATAACATTACATCTCATGTGAATAAACATTACCTAATTCATTGGAGCCCTATCTAATTCATGGTGTTCCTATCACATTGAATTCATTTTACATAGATCTTTAACAAGGATTCATTTTCCGCTAAATTGAGTATACAATCATGGTGTTTCAAATAAATAAATTTAATTCCAAAATTGAAAAAGTATATTTGAATAAGGGTGAACTCCGTTGATAGGAATTGGTTGTCTATACACTACACGTATTTTTGGAATTGAATCTCTTAATGAAATTTCTTCATCCTAACTAGGAAATAAAATTGGGTCAGGGAGGGGTTTAATGCCATTGAGTGTGACAATTGGGTCTCAGTGACAGCACATGCACCCCGCTATAAAAGTTTCGTCGGGTCCTGACTAACCAGGTACCACCAGTTGCCCCGCAGACACATAGGGCCCACCCCAAGGTCTAACCACATGCCCGAACCGGTCATCTGACTAATTATTGTCTCCACAGGCCTACACATTTACTTTCTTGTGTGATTTTTCCTCACTCATGCACATCATGGGAAAGTTCCCAAAAGTTAGACTATCCTGATCACTACTTTAGGCCAAGAAAGATTTATCTATGGAGTTCTAACCAGGTAGGCTCCCAAAAAAGAAGGTTCACCTTATAGACATGAGTCATATCATTTATTCATTTAGCCCTTTATAATTTGAATAACGGTTAACACCCTTGATCAGAATTCGTTGTCTATACACTACACATTTTTTCTGGATTGGAATACCATATGGAATTTTCATCAACCTAACAAGGAAATAAAATTGGTCCAGGGAGGGTATTAGTGGAATTGAATGTGAAAATCGGTTCCCAGTGACAACACATGCACCCCACTTTAAAATGGTCGGTGGGTCTTGACATACCAGGTACCACTAGTTGCCCCACAGACACATGGTGCCCACCCCAGGGTCCACCCACATGCACGAACATGTCATTTGACTAATTATATTCCACACATGCCAACCCATGTCCTTTCCAGTGTGCTTTGTCCTCACTCACACACATTGTGATAAACATCCCAGAAGGTCACCTATCATGATCACTAATCTAGGCCAGGAACGCTTAACCGTGGAGTTCTAACAAGGAAGGATCCTAAAAAGTAAGGTTCACCTTGTTTACATGAGTCATATCATGTAGTCATTTAACCCTTTATCATTTGATTAAAGATGAACACCCTTGATCGGAATTGGTTGTCAATACACTACACATTTTTTTGGCAAGGAATCCCATAGTGAAATTTCATCAACCTAACTAGGGAAAAAATTGGTCAAGAGAGGGTTTTAATGGCATTGAATGTGACCACTATTTCCCAGTGACAGTACATGCACCCCGCCTTAACATTGTGTTTGGTTCCTTACCTACCAGGTACCAAGAGTTGCCCCGCAGATACATGAGGCACACCCCACGGTCCACCCACGTGCCCGAACATGTCATCTGACTAATTATTGTCCCTACAGGACCAAACATGTCCTTTCCAGTGTACTTTTTTCTCAATCAAACACATCCTATGAAACTTCTTATAAGGTTAACCATCCTGATCAATACTCCAGGCCAAGCACACTTAATTTTGGATTTCTAACCAGGTAGGCTCTCGAAAAAGAATGTGCACCTTGTTGACATAAGTCATATCATTTAGTCATTTAACCCTTTATCATTTGGGGATGTTACAATCCCCCTCCCCTTAGAGAAAAATTCCCTCGTTGTGGGCCCTACATATCAAACCAGGAAGTGCATCGCACTTAAGTTTGGGTACCACCTATGATACCAAATGTGACAACCGGGTCCCGGTGACAACACAAGCACCCCACCTTAACATGCTCGTCGGGTCCTGACAAACCAGGTACCACCAGTTTCCCCGCAGACATGTGGGACCCACCCCAGGGTCCACCCACATGCCAGAAAAGGTTATCTGACTGATGATTGACCCCACAGGCCAACACATGTCCTTTCCAGTGTTCTTTCTCCTCACTCACACACATCATGAGAAACATCCCAGAAGGTCACCAATCATGATCACTACTCCAGGCCAGGCATGCCTAACTGTGGAGTTCTAACCAGGCAGGCTCCCGAAAAGGAATGTGCACCTTGTTGACATGAGTCATATAATTTATTAATTTAACCCTTTATCATTTGTGCTGTATAGTTCTAATCATGTAGGCTCTGGAAAAAGAAAGGTTCACCTTGTTGACATGATTCATATCATTTAGTAATTTAACCCTTTATCATTTGGGGATGTTATAGTGAAAGGGGTGTAAAATGATTTATAACACATAATGGGATTATGGGACTTCTTATGGTCATTCCCAAAAAATTAATAATTTATAATAAATGGGAATAAATTTAAGATGATTCTTGAATCAAGGGGAGGAAGAAACGAACTATTACATGACTGTGAAACTCCAAATGATTGGGCGGAGATTCATCAGATAGTAGTGTAAAATTGAGGGAAATCAAGAGAGGTGAAAAATGTGTATGGTTATAAAATAAGTATTTTTTGGAAAATAAATGGGATTCGAGGTGGGTTTATATTGTAAATGTGTGTGGATTTCTTTATTATTTCTCAAACTATGGTTTTGGGCACATTATAATAAAATCACCCAAACTACATCACATAACTTGGTTTTGGGACATGTTTAATACAATAATGGAGTGAATATGATTATTTTATATGTCGAAGAGAATTATATTTGAATATTAAACTTGGTGATGTGTAAGTGAGTCATCCCCTAAAAGATATAATTTTAAAATATTAATATATATTATTGTTTTTTGAGGATTCATAATAGATTTAGAAAATAATCATAACATTTATAAAATTACATTATATTAAAGCTATAACATATATATTGTCTTGGATACAATTTATATTTTTTATTAAATCACTTTTGGGTCACTATGATTTCATATCCCACAATATATATTTAGAACACATATAATTTTTTAAAAATATGTGATTGTCTTAGAAAATTGTTAAAAATTCACCATTTAATAACTTCATTGATATTATTTCCAAATAATATTAAATTATATATAAATAATTTTTTATATATTATAATCTAATAATTTAAAATATAAAATGAAATTTATTCTGAAGGCATTGATTTAGGATAATTTTTGTTTTCAAACCCTTATAAAAATTAAATTTTACATGATAATATTTATAGGGTCTTGATACATATCCAATTTATACACCAGAAAACGTTGAATGATTAAGGTGTGAGATAATGAGTATTTCTTGGGGTGGTCCAACATAAATGGTTTTTGTAATCATCTCGATAAGCATGATATTCTCTCCTAAATGGTTTCTCCCACAAATTTGATGGTAGATATTTTCATGGATATGGTCATGAAGAAATGTTAGTGACATAATATCCTTTAGAATCTTCAATAAATGCGACCCAAAAATAATGAATCCACTACCTGAGGTCATGACATCTTTTTTTCTATCTCAATTGAATTTCTTAAAAGACTATTTTTATACTAATCATATGTTCACTATTAAATGACTATATTATAAATGGTAATGATTCATAATGTATTTTTATATCTATTATGATATATAAAAACACATAATAGAATATTTTTTCTGTCACGAACCATCCCCCGAGGCCCATACCATGACTACCTCAAGCCAACCTTCCATAGGCTAGGGGCTGGAGACTAGCAGCAAAGGGCACAATCCAAAAAATGAGAAGGAATTGCCTTTAATACTATACAAACACTCATTCCAAGAAAAAAACAAGAAGAAACTGTGAAGTAACTACTCTAGTAAAATAGGATTGGATGTAAAATGGGCTAGAATACAAGCCCAACTATAATGGTACAAGTACAACTGGAAATACAATACATGGAAATGAAAGGAAAACAACTATTGGGTCATCCCCCATGGTTCCTACCTAAAGTGTAGGTATAGATCAACTCTATAGATCTTCATGTATGCCCGTCTCCTCAGCTTACCATCACACTGAATGGTCCACCTCCATTAATCGTCTAGTCCTGGCACCCTCGTCCATTCTCAGTGATGTCCGTCATCTGCACCAAACACAACAAGGTGCGGGCATAACCCAAGTAGGGGTTGAGTATAATGATACTCAGTAGGGACCCCAGGACCCTCAATGGTCTCAAAAAATCCACAGAGGATATCCCAAAAATAATTAAATCAACTGAAACCCTACATTGGTATATGCCCATACATATACCTAAGTTATCAAGAATACCCATCTCATTCTTGAGGAATCTCAAGGCCCAAATCCTTAGCTGAAGTAAAACATTTTCATGATTGAAATAATACCATGATGGTTACACCACAAAGGTAAGTACCACACATGTAACACCAAACAAAAGAATACCACAAATGTATCACCAAGAGTGTATATACTACAACGGTATGCCGCATAGATGATTACCATAAAGGTAAATATTTCTCTCTCACCAGGTATAACATTGTTACAGTAGTAGAGATGATTAGATGTAACTACTGAATCATCTTACTATGTTAAGAGGAATACCGATGTAGGATCCTAAATCATCATACCCACACTAAATCCTAGTACATCATCAGACCCACATAGGATCATAGTACATTAGACCCACATAGAATCCTAGTACATCATCAGACCCACACATGATCCTAGTACAACATACCCATATAAGATCCTAGTACATCCTCAGACCCAAAAAATATCCTGGCACAGTAGACCCATATAGGATCCTACAATAGTCCCATGTGGATTCCTAGAGTGGGTGGAAGTGAGACTCTCAAACAGAGACCCACAAAGGATCCCAACAAAATACCCGCACAGGATCCATTTCTCATGTTACAGCCAACTATAGGGTTCCCGCACTAAGCTCACATGATTCTGGACGGGTCTGATTCTCAAGCCACATTTGATACTCCAACATCCATGAATTTCCACAAAAAAGTATCCCAATGGACCTCCACATAATAGGGGTCTCAACGCAATAGACAGTGTGCCAAATGGATGCCTGATCTGTATGTTATTGCCCATTTTATCTCGAGGTCCCTGTTGGATTCGTGTCTGATCCAACCCGAACATACCAGAATAATATCCAAATATCAAGTGGGGTATACCAAAAAGGAAAATCTCAATCCAAGGATTCCATCTCCACAGAGGGTTAATCAGACGAACACTCATTGATCGAGATATGGCTGAAAGAGTAAAAATTATCGAAGTAGGTTTGGGTTCTATCTGACCTAGTCGAACCGAACCAACCCGACCATCCTGGGCCGACCGTACCCCATTCGGGTCGACCCGGCCTGACCCGGGACCATCCCTAGGTCTAGCCCGCCCTGAACTAGGCAGCCTACTGGGCAGCCCACACTGTGGCGGCCCGTGGTGCAGAGGCCCGTGGTGTAGT
Source organism: Viscum album (assembly GCA_963277665.1). Lineage (NCBI taxonomy): Eukaryota > Viridiplantae > Streptophyta > Magnoliopsida > Santalales > Viscaceae > Viscum > Viscum album. The sequence goes on from OY728161.1 coordinate 1,500,876,505, forward strand.
CCACGCTAGGTAGTCTGTTGGGTCACCCCTGGCTGGCAGAATGGCCAGCTGCTCCTCTGTGTGACATGGTCACGCGGCCGTGCGCCACTCCATCATTAGCAGTTGGCATCACGCTGGCCTCCCTTCCCTCGCCGCCATAGCACAAGGCCACGATTCTTTCTGTTGGGCAGTGCAGACGCGCGCTTCTTCCCCTCTACACGGTCGGCCGCTGCCCTTGCTCCTCCGCAATTAACGGGTTCCAACTCTTCTCTGGTGGTGTGGTTGCACCGCTGCCTTCGTTGCGACTAGCTAAAGTTCCAGCCGCCGTTCCCAAGAACCCATGGTGTATGTTTCCAGCATCAATCTCTGTCCTCGTCCAATGCATAGAACACACAGAAAATCACATGGATTGCAGAGTGGTTGGGCCATGTTTGTTTGTCTTGCACCCTCCACATTATATATGTAGAAAGCATATCATGGGGGGAGATTCAACATAAAAGAAAAATCATTGAAGATTAATCAAAATCACACCACTCCCTTGAAGGATTTGAAGGATGAGGCGTGAGGAAGAAGATGAATTTATTGAAGAACATTAGTGTTCGTTGTCTCCACAAGGTGCTTCTGATCTGATCTCGGGGTTGGTTCCTCGTTCTTCGATTCGTGGTTTGGGGTCTCTCGCCACCACATGCCGGAACATGATCTGTTCTCCCAGTGTTGGGTGTCGTGTAAATTTACCATAACATTGTCCCGTATTAAAGTCATGCAATTTCCTCCCCCCAAGATACATATAAATAAAGGTGGGGGAGGGTAAGTAACGATCGTGGAATTAATGAATGTTCATTTAATAGGAACCTTTCTAAATTCCAACGACACTGTTACATAGTATTTGTTAGTTTTAAACAATTAATTTATGTTGGCACAATTAAATGTTGAAACATTTAATAAATTTTTGTTGGCTCAATTAATTAAATGTGGAGTTGAAAGGTTTTCTCATATTAATGTGTGTTCAGGTGGTCCCCACAACTAGAAGACAATTTGGGGGATTTTAGTTTAGTTGGTCCCAACCACCATAAACCTTGTAGGGAGGTTTCAATAAAAATAAAATAAATCTTTTCTTTATTTTTTTTATTCCATGCTAAAACTCGAAAACTAACATTCACCCTCGACCTACTGCGGTCGAGGTGATAGACTTTTTAAGAGAATACATTCACTGCGAGTTCAATGGTGTCCTCATATTTCAATTCTGAGCACCAGTTCAAAAGTTACGAAACGCCGCTCGTGCCTTCCCTGAATTTACCGAAAAAAAGTTCATCAATTCATTCTGGTCATACCGGGTATCGGAATAACATTTTGCCAATTTTCGTGGACTTGTAAAATTTCCATAAAATTAAAAAAATTACATGGATTTTCTGAGTCTTTAAATTCTCTTCAACTCTGGGCTTTGAATCCCAAAAATCCAAAACACAAACTAAGGGATCAAGTGGGGGTATTGAGCACAAATCTAAGCCTCCCACTCCCATGTGATCTCCTAGAGGTTCCCATGCTGCCAATGTACATGTACCAATGTTATAGGCCACCCATAAAGGACTCGTTTCTATCGTTCCTCAATCTCTACTAGAACCTCTGCAAACTTCTCCCCATCATTGATGTTCAGCTCGTCGTGGTCGATGATGTGAGAAGGGACATGTAACACCCCGATATTTTATGGGATTTAATCTTTTTATTTTATTTCATATCATCTGTTGTACGCTACACCACGATTATCTTGTGCTATACGCAAGACCATATTATCTTGAAGTATACGCAACACTACTCTTGGATCGTGTTATACACAATCTCATGTTCATTTGATAATAGTTATTCTATGCCACATTGAGTGTATATATATATATATTCAATATATAAATGAAAAATGGTTGAATTTTTCTATACGCAACAACAAAGGAGTGTTTCACTACATGCAACCGTGACTTGGATTACATTACACCCAATCACAACCTTCCACGATAGCGTGTGTTGTACGCAATACCGAGTTTCACTAGCCGTTAGGAATACTTATACTCACATTTTAAAATTTTATAAATTTTATATTTCAAAATGGAATTCATTTTTGGATTCGAAATATTGAAATTAGCCTAGGTTGAATTTTTGGTATTTTTCTGAATACATTCAATTTTTGATGAATAGTTAAAACACTAGGTTACTATTTAAAACCCAACGTTTTATTTAAATAATTATTTATTTTATTTAAATTTATTTTCGGTCAAAATTGATACATAATAAGTTTATAAGTTCATTGTAATTCATTGGAATCATTTTATATTAATTTTAAATATATTAAAATTTTATTTAGCTTTTCACCGTCTTTTACCAACCTACTAGGCGAATTTGAAAATTTACATAAAACATAATTTTACCTCTTATGTGAGTGGAATTTTGAAAATCAGAGAGACATGATTAATATCAAGGAGTAAAATTTGGTTCAATAAGATAAAAATAATTTTTGGTGAGTAGTAACTTTTTACTTTTATTTAACACGATTAAAAATAAATAGGGTAATTAAGGATAAAAATGGTATTATTATTATCCTTAAACATGTCCTAATTCTATTGGTTATGTGTAATTCTACCAAAAATAACCTTAGGAATAAAATATTACCCTTTAGATCCTCTTATATTAGATTAGGACACTTATTATTATTTTATTTAAAGAAGAGTTAAAATAGTTAAAATCAATATTTAATAACTAAAACATTTATTATATAGGGTTATATAAAATATAAATTGAATTATAAATATTAATTTGAAAGATAACAATATTTCCCACATAATTTAATTTTATTTATAATTTTTAGACCTTCAAAAATATAGTTTATTTATGACATAATGATGATGCAGTAATTACATTATTAATGAAATATTAGCATGATTGATGTTATAAATACCCAAATAAATTTAAATTGATACTTTTTATGATTTTCACTTATTTTATAGGTTAATATGACATGATAGTATTGATTCAATTAATTGTTTTCAAACTAATCAAGTTTTTACGTTTTTCACAAAAATCCATTTCCAAATAGTTTCAAAATTGACATAAAATAGTTTTTAAATCAAATATTATATTATTAATTGTTATTATATTCCTAAAAATCTAAGGATCGGAAATATGACATAGATAAGGTTATATATATTAATAATTAACCACTTGGGGTTCTTTTGTCTTGATATAGTAAGCATATTAACCATATAGTGTAAGAAAAAAAGGCACGGTAAAAGTAAAATTATTTAACATAGTGTTAAATCTAAATAATAAGGATAAAATAGTAACCTAAACTTGTCAAAAACCTATTGGTTGAGATTATTTCGACCCATACCCCCCTTTACCTACGAAATAAATCAATTTTGAGCTATTATAAGCCAAATATGACTTTATTATAATATAATATTTTATGTTTTTCTAATGGTGCCCCTCTCCTCCCTTATACAGGGGCACCCATTCCCTCTACTCATCACACCCTTTTGTGCCTTGAAGGTCGGCCAAACACAAACCGTTTCCAATTAAAACTGACCTAGAAACATTATAGAGGTTCTGGTCACCTCAAAAGACCAAATCTAGTTCCTTAAGAGGAAGCTTAAAAGAGGTACATTGAAGAAGAGGTAATCTATTCTACCGATTAATTCATGTTTCTTTCTTATTCTACATCCTCATCTTTTTTTATCCTTATAAAGTAATAAAATAAGTATTAATTATATACTGATATGTTATTATAACTATGAAACAACCCTATTTCAGATTATATCCATCATACGGAAAATGAAATCACCGCGCCTGCGTACATACGGAATACCGTCTCCATGTCGTGGTGTAATCAGTTTTTTCCACCACCACCTTTCATAGATGGGTATAATGGTGTAAATAATAACTATATATGATTATTATAACATCATAATTATTATAAGATATTATATCATCCATTCCAATTCCATTCAATAAATATGGTAATTATATCATCGCTCGTGTGTACGTACGGATTACCGTCTCCACGACGCGATGAGATTCATTTTCCATGTTAACAATTCCAGAATGATTATAAAGTATATATAATAAGTAATCATGAAATATATGACATAATGAATCTACTGGATTTATCTACACATATATATATATATGTCATCTAATTACTTCCATTCATGTCGATAAAGAAAAAAACAACGTTCATGCATACGTACGGCCTACCGTCTCCATGAACGGTGTATATAATTTCTTTTATATATTTGTTATATATATATAATGAATATATATGATATATAAATCATAATTTAAATTCTGGATTTAATAAAATCATGATATAAGTAGTAATAATACCAATAACAACATGTCCAAACACATACGATAAATAAAACGTTTTACCCAAAACGCTGCATTAACATGAAATTTGCAATAAAACGGATAATATAAAGTAATAAGTGAACCATATATGTTATTTTAACAATGAATATGATTCTATAATAATTCAATGAAATTATTTGAATCATTATACAGGATTTTTAGATACGTACGAATCATATCAGACCTAAGGTAACAAATAACTATTCTAATCTCGTTCTTATTCGAGATTGTTATCCGTAAGTATTTACTGTGGTTATTATTATCACCCATGCCCATGTTTACTAAAAATGTTTTCATGTATTTTTTAAGTCCTTTTTACCCATTTTTGATATTTACCACATGTTATGAAAGGAATTTTACTTGTCTTTTCCACACGGGGAACTTTTTGACTTTTCCGACAAAAGTATGAGGAGAATGTTTTTTTAACTTATACGACATGAATGGATTTTTACGGTTTCATAAAGTCTTATTTTCATGAAGCATCCTCCATAATATTTCATTACTATTTTCAACTAAATCATTTTCTTTTAAAATTTTATGGCATTTTGTTAAAATAAATTTATTTTGAAGAAGAAAGGATATTTTTTTCTTAAGAATTCAATTCAAGCGTTTTGTCAAAACTATTTTCCTTCCAAGGTGACATTATTTCATATGTGTATGTTTCATGTATAATGTCTCTATAATTTACTTGGGTTCACTTTTATTATGATTAAATGATATCCATTTGTTTTATATGGATTATGTTATAATGTGATGATGTTTCTAAAACCCATTTTATTCTTTGGGTTATGATGAATGATTTATGTTTGTTTTTGTGGAACAAGTAATAATGATTTAATTATGATATTGGTGGGACCTATATCTCCCTATAATTAATTGGGTAAATATTTATATCTCATTATATAGACATAGATAGAATGGTATGTTAATCTGGTTCACTGTTACAGGGCTGGAACGAGGAGTGAACTCGATTCAGAAAGGGAGTTTCTCTACTAATATGATCTTGGCAGAAATGACTTGGTTACTATGGAAATTTCATCATGTGCTTAATGGTTTTCCACAATTACATGTTTTATTCCCATGATATTTTATCATGATTGATTTTCCCTTATGATATGTGCCTTACGTACTTCCATGATTTTTTTCTTTGCTCAAGATTTTAATGTTTAGATTTTATGGTCATGTTTTTCCATTCAAGTGTTTTAGTATTTTATTATGTTATCTATGTTTACCCTTAATAAGCATTTGAGATCACCCTTTTAATGTTTTCTTTTCCCCAGGGTATAAAGAAAGGTTTTAGGTAAGAAAACAGAAGGGGAGGATCTTTATGGGAGATTTTCATGATATTTCATCATGATTAGAATATTATTTTTCCGAGTTTCCAAAGAAACTAAACTATTACTATCCTTGTTTGTTTGTTTTTTTATGTATTAAGTATTCCAAAAAAGTAATGTAATTTCCATGTACGTCAAGCTATGGGTCTCTATAGTTGGTATCAGAGGAAAGGTTTAGTCAACCATTTGGAAACTAGGATGTGATAACTTTAGTGAGATACCTAGAGATATTTATATGGTATGTATAGGGATATCCCTAAGGACAAGTATAAGTACAGGTTATAGTCCAAGAATTATGGTAACAATATTAGAGTTAAACCTAAGATTTTAGATATTGAAGGTACCCCCTCCCCCCTTTATTATGTTGTTTTCCTAGCATGATTATTGCCTCTCACACTTTTTTTGGGTTTTAGATGATGGCTAGAACCCGAAGGAATCGTGTTGATAAATGTAATGGACAATGCAATTATTATCCTCCCGAGCAACCAAATGTTATGGGAGATGGAGTGAAAAATATTTTTGGTATACTTAAACAAGCTATGAATCATTCTGGATTTCCAAATGATCATAGAAGGGAACAATATCAAATTGAGTACTTCATTAGGCAACGTCCACCATCGTTCAATGGGTCTTCTAATACACTTATTGCTAAACAATGGATTAGTACAATTGAAAAGATATTTTCCATACAGTAATGTTCACAACATGAAAAAGTCATTTTAACTGTTTACCATTTAGAAGGTGAAGCAGACCAGTGGTGGACTCTAATTAAGAATACAAGTCCCCAAGATGAAATTGAATCCATGGAATGGGACAAGATCAAGAACTTGTTTCTCAGTAAGTGCATCCCTCGTATTATTCGAACAAAGATGGAAAAAGAGTTCATTGACCTTAAGCAGAAGGATGCTGAATTTGTTGGTATATACGAAGTGAATTTTACAAGACTTGAAAGGTATGCTTCTAGCTTTATCATCCAACCTAAAATTAAAGTTGATCAATTCTTCAGTGGCTTAAAAACAAGTTTTTTAAAGGAATTAACTATAAGAGACTTCAGTAGCTATGAAGAAATTGTGCATTGTGCTATCAAGGTGGAACTGGAATTTGGTGTAACATATCCATCTCATGGTTTTGACAAGAAATGAAAGACGGAGTTCAAAGAGAAATCTTAGAATAATGGTGAAAAAAAGATGAATGTTTCTTTATGATCAAAGTGTGGAAGGAATCATGGTGGATATTGTCTTAAAGGGATAAGAAAATGTTTTTAGTATAGAAAGAAGGTCATCGAGTAGCTGAGTGTCGATGTAATGGAGAAAGGGTTTCTAATGATGTGAATAAAGAATATACTGTAGAGAATGCTCCACCAACACTTCAATGATTCAAGTTTATGGAAATGGGGCATTATTCTTATAAATGCCCTATTCCAAGGGTTAATGATGATCAACGTGAGCAACACCTTAAGGAAAAGTAAAAAAGTGAAGTCACATGCGATCACTATTTGTGATGTTGAGTTTGACTATGATTTTGTGTAATGATTTAGTGTTTATGTAATGGGATTTCAAAATAGTATCCTGGAATCTCATTAATGGCATCATGGAATTTTGGAATATAAATGTATTGGTTTTCAATTATTATATGGTACCGGTAACCATGAAAAGTGATTGAAATATTTTTGGAAAAAATATGACATGCACATAATGAAACGATAAAGAGAAAATGAAATGAGATCATGACTGATATAAGGACAATGTTATATTATGGTTTTTGTATATAAAAAATTTGGGATTTTGTTATGTGGAAAGTGTTAAATTTTTATAGAATTCGTGTTTTAACTAAGAGTCAATGGGTATCAATTTTTCAAGATAATACATGATTAAGGTATTCACATGTTTGTAATTTGATGAACAAGATATACCGTATGATATATGGGGGATAAATGATGGTATTCATATGCTCGGTAGATGTCATTTCTAGTAATTGTTTTCTTTATACATTGAGTTTGGACAGAAGTATTTTGGATAAGCCTAATGATTGGAATGGATTATGTTGGACATAAGTCAGTATTGTTTATGGATAGAATTTTTTTTCAATATTATTTATGGAATGTTATAAAAATGTAGTTTTAGAAAAAGGACAACCTGCAGGTTGGGCGAAAACATGTCACGTCGGACAAGGCTGTGGGAATCGAACCCACAATCAAAGTGCGACGGGCCTTTATCACCTACCACTGGACTATAGGAAGACCTTGGTGAGTAGAAACTATTTTATTATATTAATAAGTATGATATATGAAGTATATGTACATTTTAGGAACCATATATGACTAATCTCACTATATATGGACTTATGTATTTTTGATAGCTTTTTCTATAATTTTGTTTGAGATAGATGGAATGACCCATCAGTCTATCACATGATCTACTAACACTTCACGAATTAAAAATTAAACATCATTTCCTTAAGATATGAAGTGGAAATTCATCAAGGCACAAACAACAGTGGGATTGTACCAAAATCAAGTAAGTATTTCTTTTAAGTCAAAAAAATATTCAACATTAGGAAATGATCTTGAAAACCAAAAATGTTGTCCTACTGACCTCATATCTGATGAATCAGATGGTATCACAGATCATCACAAATTTATGGATTTGTGACTGTTGGTTTTATCATATCCATGTCCTCTACCACTCCCCATCAGAACATGATGCTTAGATTTCTCTACCATATCCATATTTTCACCAATGTTATCCTATGTGGAAACATAGTGATTAGTTAAATTGGATAACTATTACGTTTCATACTTTAGTTTTTAAAGATATGTTTTGGTATTCCTTTTTACAATGTGGGTTTCTTTATAAGAAACTCTCATTTAATAAAACTTTTATATCCCTGGAGAATTTTGAGGGCGAAATTCATTTTAAGGGGGGTAGAATGTAACATCCCGATATTTTATGAGATTTATTCTTTTTATTTTCATTCATATATTCTCTTGTACGCTACACCAATATTGTCTTGCACTATACGCAAGACCTTATTAGCTTGAAGTATACGCAACACTACTCTTGGATCGTGTTATACATAATTTCATGTTCGTTTGATAGTAGTTATTCTATGCAACATTGAGTATATATATATATATATAATCAATGTATAAATGAAATATGGTTGGATTCTTTTATATGGAACAACAAATTAGTCTTTCACTGCATGAAAACCTGACTTGGATTAGATTACACACAATCGCAACCTTCCACGGTAGCGTGTGTTGCACGGAATACTAAGTTTCACTAAACAACGATATGAAATTAAAATATTATATAAACAAGCAGTTATGAATAGTAATATCAACATTTTGAAATTTTATAAATTTTATCTTTCAAAATGGACTTCATTTTTTGATTCTGAATTTCGAAATTAGTCTATGGTGAATTTTTGATATTTTTTTGAAAACATTAAATTTTTGTTGAATAATGAAAACACTAGGTTACTATTTAGAAACCGACATTTTATTTAAATACATATTTATTTTATATAAATTTATTTTAGGTTAAAAGTGATACATAATACCTATATAAGTTCAATTTAACTCATTGGATTCATTTTATAATAATTTTAGATATATAAAAATTTTATTTAACTTTTTCACGTCTTTTACCCACCTACTAGGAGAATTTTAAAATTTACATAAAACATAATTTTTCCACTTCTGTGAGTGGAATTTAGAAAATCCAAGAGACACGGTTAAAATCAAGGAGTAAAATGTGGTTCAATAAGATAAAAATAATTTTTGGTGAATAGTAACTTTTTACTTTTATTTACCACGGTTAAAAGTAAATAGGGTAATTAAGGGTAAAAATGATATTATTATTACCCTAACACATGTCCTAATTCTATTGGATAAGTTTAATTAGACAAAAATCAACCTTAGGAATAAAATATTACCCTTTACGTCCAATTGGATTAGACTAGGACACTTATTATTATTTTATTTAAAGAAGAGTTAAAATAGATAAAATCAATGTTTAATAACTAAAACATATTTAATATAGGGTTATAAATAAGATAAATTCATCTATAATTATTAATTATAAAGATAAAATTATTTCCTACTTAATGGTATTTTATTTATAATTTTTATACATTAAATAATATAGTTTATTTATGACACATTGATGATTCAGTAATTACATTATTAATGAAATATTAAAATAATTGATGTTATAAATACCCAAATAAATGTAATTTGATACTTTTTATGAATTACAATAATTTTATAGATTAAAATGACATGTTAGTATTTATTCAATTTACTTTTATATAACTATTCATGTTGTTATGATTGTCACAAAAATCAATTTCCAAATAGTGTCAAAATTGACATAAAATAGTTTTTAAAACAAATATTATATTATTAATTGTCATTATATACCTAAAGATCTAAGGTTATAAAAAATTACATAGATAAGGTTATATATATTAGTAATGAACCACTTGGGGTTTTTTTGGCTTGTTATGGTAAGTATATTAACCATATAGTGTAAGAAAATAAAAAGACATGATAAAAGTTAGATTATTTATCTTAGAGTTAAATCTAAATGATATGGATAAAATAATAACCTAAAATTTTCTAAAACCTATTTTTTGAAAGTATTTTGACCCATACCCACTTTATCTTACAAATAAATCAATTTGGAGCTATTATTAATCGAATATGACTTTATTATAAAATAATATTTTACGTTTTTCCAAAGGTGGCCCCCTCCCCCTTATAAAAAGGGAACCCCTTCCCTCTTCTCTTCACACCCTTTTGAGCCTTGAAGCTCGTCCAACCCCTGCCCATTTCCATTATCAACTTCCCTAGAAACATTATAGGTGTTCTGGTCTCCCTAACAGTCCAAATCTAGTGCCTTATGAGGAAGCTTAAAAGTGGTGCATCGAAGAAGAGGAAATATCTTCTACCGATTCTTTCAAGTTTCTTTCTTCTGCTACTTCCTCTTATTTATTTGTTTCATTATAAAGTAATAAAATCAGAATTAATTATATAATTATATGTTATTATAAATATGAGACAACTCTATTTCACTTTCTAATCATCCTACGAAAAATGAAATCACCGCATGTGCGTATGTACGAAATATCGTCTCCACGCTACGGTGTAATCAATTTTTTCCACCACCACTGTACATGGATAGGTATAATGGTGTAAAGAATAACTATTTATTATTATTATAAGATCATACTATTTCAATGATATTATATCATCCACTCCAATTCCATTCAATATATATGGGAACGATATCATCGCTCATGCCTACGTACGAATTACCGTCTCCATGACGAGATGAGATTCATTGTCCGTGTTAACAATTCAAGAATGATTATAAATTATATATAGTAAGTAATAATGATATATGTGACATAATTAAGCTACTAAATTTATGTGTATATATATATATATATATTTCATATAGTTACTTCCATTCAATTAAATAATGAATATAAAACCACATTCATGCGTACGTTCGACCTACCATCTCTATGAACGGTGTATTTCATTTCATTAATCTATCTATTATATATATATTCAAAATATATATGATATATAAATCATGATTTAAATTTTTTATGTAATTAAATCATGATATAAATAGTAATAATATCAATAACAACAATTCCAAACACTTATTATAAATAAAATGTTTTACCCAAAACGTTGCATTAACATGAAATTTACAAATGAACAGGTAATTTTAACCGATATGTGAACCATATATGATATCATAACAATGAATATGATTCTGTAATATGTAAATGACATTATTTAAATCATTATACAGGGGGTTTGGATACGTACAAAGCGTATCAGACCTAAGGTAATGGATAACTATTCCAATCATGTTCTTATCCGAGATTGTTATTCGTAAGTATTTACAGGGGTTATTGTTTTCATTCGTACCCATGTTTTCAAAAAATGTTTTCATGTATTTATAAAGTCCTTTTTAATAATTTTTTAAATTTACCTCATGTTATGAATGGAAACACACTTTTTTACCACACATAGAACTTTTTGACTTTTCCAAAAAAATTACGACGAGAATGTTTTTTTAACTTATACGGCATGAATGGATTTTTATGGTTTCATAAAGACTTATTTTCATGAATCATAATCCATATGATTTCATGGCTATTTTAAAAAAATCATTTTCTTTTAAAATTTCATTTCATTTTGTGAAAAGAAAATAAATTTGAAGAAGAAAGGATATTATCCATAAGAATTCAATTCAAGTGTTTTGTCAAAACAATTTTCCTTCTAAGATGATGTTATTTCATATGTATATGTTTCAAGTATAATGCTTCTATTATTTAGATGGTTTCACTTTTATTATGATGAAAAGATATCCATTTTTTTAAATGGATTATGTTATGATGGGATTATGTTTATGAAACCCATTTTATTCTTTGGGTTATGATGAATGATTTAGGTTTTTTTGTGGAACAAGTAAGAATGATTTCATTATGAGATGGGTGGGACATATATCTACCTCCAATGAATTGGGAAAAGATTTATATCTCATTAGATATGCATGGATGGGATGGTATGTAAATCCGGTTCAGTGTTATAGGACTGGAACGAGGAGTGAACTCGATTCCGAAAGGAACTTTTTGCACTAAGATGGTCTTGGCAGCAATGCCTTGGATACTAGGGAAATAATATCATGTGCTTAATGGTTTTCCACAATTACATGTTTTATTCCCTTGCTATTTTATCATGATTGATGTTCCCTTATGATATATGCCTTACGTACTCCAATCATTTATGTATTTGCTCAAGATATGGATGTTTATATTTTATGTTCAAGTTCGTGCATTAAAATGTTTATGGATTGTTTTATGTTATCTATGTTTACCCTTAATGAGAATTTGAGCTCACCCTTTTAATGTTTTCATTTCCCCAGGATATAAACATATGTCCTAGGTAATAAAACAAAAGGGAAGGATCTTTATGGGAAATGTTGAATATCTATCATCGTGATTAGAAGATTATTTTTCGGAATTTCCAAACACACTAAACTATTACGGTCATTGTGTGTTTGTCATTGTTATGTATTAAGTATTCCACATAAGGAATGTAATGTCCATGTATGTCATGATTTGGGTGTCTATAGTTCATGCACGTATCTCCTCAGCTGAGATACAAGGATGAAATCAAGCACTCGGTGCAACTGAGGGGGAAGAGATAAGTGGTAATCCACCTCACCAACTCTATTGAGGACCTAAAAGGGTCTGATGAACCTCAAAGATAACATGCCTCCCCTACCAAATCTCCACAATCCTTATCAGGGTGAGGCCCCTTGAATGATGTGTTCACCATCCTCTAACTCCAGAGGTCAATGTCTACTATCGGAATATAACTTTGGCCTGCTCTTTTCAATCTTCATCTGCTCCTGGATGATCTGCAATTCTCCATGGTAGCCAATACCATATATGGTCCCATGAGTGCAGACTATCCTAGGTTAGTCTAGCACAATGGTGATCTACAAGGTCGGCTGAACATTTCCTCAAAAGGTGCCAAACTAATGATAGAGTGATATCTATTATTGTATGAAAACTATACCAATTTAATGTGATCCTCCAAGCTACGACTAATGTTGGGGATGCAAGAATAGAACATGTCCTTGAGGGTCTAAATGGTCCGCTCAATCTAGAAATCTATTTGAGGATGGAAGATGATGCTCAAACGAACCTGCATCCTGAAAGCCTCCTACAAACTTTTCCATATCTAGGAAGTAAAATGTGAATCATGATCGGAGACAATTGTCGAGGGTACTCAATGTAGCTGCACAATATCATGCACATATATGTGTCTCAAGATCTCTACGGAACCTTTCTTTTTGATTGGTAGAAAGTGGGCTGACTTGGTGAGTCTGTCGACGATCACCCAGATAGAATCATGACCCTAGATGTACGCCGAATTCATGTTACAACTTCCATGTATTTTCCATCCCACTTCTACTCTGTAAACTCTAAAGGATTTTCTAAGCCTACTGGTACCTGATGTTTGGCCTTCACTTGCAGACATGTGAGGCACTGAGAGAAAAACATTTCTACTGCTTTCTTCATTCCCTTCCACCAGTTATGTTGTCGGAGGTCCTGGTACATCATCGCCACTCCTGGATGTACTGCTAGAGGGGATTCATGGAACTCCCATAACACATCCTCTTAATGCAACACTCGGGACATGGTATGTCCTCTAAAAACTATGACATTCTCCCCACCTTCTTAAAATTAATCAGGTGTATGTCCTGTGGATATTTGAGCACATCAAGCCTCGTAGTCAGTGTACCCACACGGTGCCTCCCTGACTCACTGAAGAAGTGGGTGACTGACTGTAAGAGACTAAATAAAGGTTTCTCCATCTCGATCCAGAAATGATATCTACAAAGCGGCCAACTGCACCATCACATCACCTAGTAGTTTTTTACAAGATCTCCAATGGAGAGTTTCTTATACTAAGATCACCATTCCAATAGTATAGAATATCTCTAATTCATAGTCCTGGAGGAACTCAAGACAACACCACTATCTTAGGTTCAATTCAATCTAGTAAAAGATATACTTGAGACTCATGTGATCAATGTACATTTTAAACGTTCTCCCATCATGTAATGTCGCCACGACTTCAAGGAGAAGACCACAACTACTATCTCCTGGTTATGGGTAGCGTAGTTATGCTCATTATGTCTCAGCTATTGAGAACCACATGCAACAACTGCTCACTTCAACATTAGGACACATTCGAGCCAGGTCCCTGATGCATCACAATAGACTACATACCCATCACCCTCCTCCAGAAGCCTCAATATGGGAGCACAAGTCATTCGGGGCCTCAGATCCTAAAAACATCACTGGAATCTCTCTGAACACATGAAGGGTTTCCCCTTCTTCATCCACCTTGATAATGGTTCTACAAATTTGGAGAAATATTGAATAAATCTCTGGTAGTATCCATCGAATCCAAGTAAACTATGTACCTCCTTCACACTCCTGGGTGGCTCCCAAGAAAGTATTGCCTCAATCTTTACTGGATCCACCATAGCTCAAGCCTTTGAGATGACATGTCCTAGAAAATAAACCTCTCGAATCTAGAACTAGAACTTTGAGAGCTTACCATAAAGCATGTACTCTTAGTGTGTGTCCTTAACTATCCAAAAAGGATAAGCATGATCCTCCTCGGTAACTGAGTTGATCAAAATATAGTCGATGAAGATTACAACAAAGCGATAAAGGAATGGATAAAATAACCTATTCATGAGACCCATGAACACTTCTAGAGTGTTGGTCATGTTCAATGGAATAACCATGAACAAATAGTGGTTATACTGACATATGGAAGATGTCTTCTGCACGTCCTTGTCTCGTACTCTGAGCTGCTGATAAACTGATTAGAGGTCAATCTTTCAGAACCATCATTCTCTTATCAGCTAATCAATAAGGTAGTAAATCATCAGGAGTGGGTACTTTTTCTTGTCAGTCAACTGGTTCAGGCTTCGATAATCCACACAATGTCTCAAGATCCCATCCTCCTTCATGGAGATCAAAATCAGGGCTGCCCATGGAGAAACACTAGTCCGGATGAATACCTTCCCATGCATGTCCTCTAGCTGTACCTACAGCTCACGAAGCTCAGTGGGAGCCATCTGATACACTGGTGTAGATACCGGTGGAATCCCAGGGTACTAGTCAATGTAAAATTCCACCTCTCTACATGGAGGTAGACCCAACACATCATTACGGAAGACATCCGCGTACAGGTCCACCACTACAGGATAACTCGGACTCTCAACATCAACTGCTCTAAGGGTAAGGCTAGCCAACTGATCAGTGATTGGCTCCACACTCCTCCGGGTAAGTATATCCTATGCAGCAAAGGGTCCCTTATCGCATGTGATGGTGAACCTATACCCATTCATGCGGACACACCGCACCATGTTCCTAACACTGGAAATCTGAACATGTATTGTAGATAACCATTCCATACACATGATGGCGTCATAAGGCCTCGACTTCGCTACTAGGAGATCCCAGCCGAAGCTATCACCTCTTAAAGTAATCTCACACTATCAGCACCAATGTGTACTCATCATGTACTCTCATGTAGGTGTCTCTAGACATAAATATCGAGCCAACGACTCCTTCAGAATCTCTGAGCTCCGAATGAGGGAATTGGAAATAAATGAATGACCGGAACCTGTGTCTAAAGGTACTATAGATAAGGTGGAGTAGAAATAGATCATACATCTTATCATCTCTTAAGGACCATAGTCATAGGCCTTATATTCCTGTAGGTGATATCTCCCGTATCCACCTACTCACTGTTATCGGGGTGGACCACCTGGTTCTGGTGGCAGTAACATCTCAAACAATCATCCACTGCTAGCTACACAACCAACAATTCTGCCACATCTGCCTACTCCATATGGACCACCTCGGTCAAACCTCTATCTTTTCCTAGGAGGTCCTTTTACTATCATCTGATCATCTATACGGTGAGTAAGATAGTCACGAGCCATGTGACCCTTTCCACCGCATGTAAAACACTATCTGATCCTCGCATGATTGGCTCTATCTCTGGTCCCCTCCCAACATACCCTGAATACTGCTATTGTCCACGTATAGGTCTGATCCTCTTGGACCTATGTGACATCTATATACTTGCAGATGTATAAGACTCCACTACATGACACCTGGTGGTGTATCTCTCTACTGGTGACTACTCAGCAAGAAAATTCTCCATTAAGAGGCCTCGCTCTAACACCCCCCTCCTGCGTAGGGATGCTGAGATAAATCATCGAATCCTGGATGACTCCCTGATTCCTTTCTCGAAGGTCCGGGAAATGAAGAATGTGTCTTCCAGTATATCAATGGAGTAGCATGAGAGGATGGTGAACCTCACTGATTACTTATCCACTATTATGCTACCCTGTTGCAGATGAAGAAGCACATGTATGTGCACTGTGTGAAGGGTTTCTTGGACAATCTCTTCCTAAAACAGGGTCTCAAATTCTTCCTCCAGAAGTTTCACCCCTTCATGAACCTGGAGCATCAAGCTCCAACATATGCCTATTGCTGCTTGTAGATGATTAGCGACAATGATCACAATGAGATCAGCTAGTGTCCCTACCAGTCGGAAGACTCACACCTCAGCCTCCAGCCAATCCATAAGTACTGGTGGTTTTGTCTCTCCCAATATCCTGGGTGGCCTCTAACACTAGAACTCGTGCGATGCGCTCAAGCCATGTGCACTCTCTACTATTGGGTCAGGTGGAATCTCTGACCCAATGGATAATGGTACCACTGGTGCCTCTACTGGTGACCCTACTGAATGAGGCCCCTGGACCGAGGAATCCTTGCTTGGTGGGCTATCCTTATGAACTATACCCAGAACCCTAGATTGCTATATGCGTGACATATTCCTAAAAAGGAACAGGTGCTCCATGGTCAATATGTTATACATGATGAGATGAATCTAAAATATCACAATGACTACTTTTGGAAACACACACGTAATTATTGTTTTAGTGAACTGAGTCAGAAATCATAAGTCAAGGTCCTGGTGTATGGATATGTCGGCCGCCAAATCAACACTGGATTCCCTAAACTGATAACCACACTCACTACACTTAACACTATTTTCTTTATAAAGATCATAGTATAATTTTCTAAGGTAGAACTGACTCCTCTGATACCAATTTATCATGACCAATCGGTCGGGCCCATGTAGTTACTACCCCAAGCCCACCTGCCCTAGGCCAGGGGATGGAGAGTGGCACTGAAAGGAACACTCCCTAAAATGGGAAGGAATTTTCTTTAATGAAGTACAAACACTCGATCTATGAACACCTCATGAAGCAACTGTGATGTAACTGTTGTAGTAAAAGTGTGATGGAAGTAAGAGCGGCCGGATTACAAGGCCAACATCAAAGGTACAAGTACATCTAGAAGTACAATACACTAAAATGAAAGGAAAACTGCTACTAGGTCATCCATCTAGGTTCCTACCTGAAGGGTGGGTAAAGATCACATCCATAGCTCTCCACGTCTTCCAGTATCCTCTGCATACTTTCATGCTTATTGGTCCACCTCCGGTCACCGTCCAGTCCTGGAAGCCACATTCACAGTCAGCACTGTCCATCATTTTCACTAAAGACAACAAGGTGCGGGCATAGCCCGTATAGGGGTGACTATAGCGATACTCAGTAAGGACCCAAATACCCTCAAGGGTCACAAAAAATCCACAAATTATATCCCAAATTGTATGAAAACAACTAAAAACCTTACTATGGTATATACCCATACATATACATTTGTTATCAAGTATACCAATCTCATTTATGAGGAAGCTCAAGGCCCAAATCCTTAGAAAATATAAATTTGTTTCATAAAGCTCACTACAATAAAATAGGCAAGGGAATCACTTCCCCTTTATCAATGCAAAAAAATCACTGATAAAGGGTGCCTTTATAAGCGCTATAAAAAAGATCCAAGAAAGTGTCAATTTTAACAGCGCTAAAAAAATGTTGTTAAAAGTGACCCTTTATCAGACTTTTTTTATCGCTAATAAGGGGACCCATTTTTCGGATTTTCTTTTAGTAGTGCTAAAAAATGTGGGATTTATCAGCGCTTTTTCCTACCGTTGATAAGTTTTATGTTTCAAAAATTTCATGAAAAATAAAATATTGTTATATAAGTATATTTATATTGATATAAATATAATATATATTATTTAAATGTGTTTTAGATAAGTATAAATAGACTATTAAATTTAATATATATGAAATTTATTGAAAATGGATATAAAATATTTTACAAAATGTTATTAATTAATTATTTTCTATTTATTATTGATTAAATATCAATTAATAACAATGTGAAGATATAAAAATTAAAAAATTAATAATCAAAGAACTAAAATAAGATGAAAATGTAACTCAAACATCAAACGACCATAACATTTGATCCAGTTGTCCGGTTGACCACTATAGAATATCAAATCCAAGCCTGAGATGAGCTCTACATGCTTATAACCCAAGAGAAGCGTCTGTCACATTTTTCGATGCCAAAAAGCCTAGAAGTCCTCCAAAACTGAGTTTTAGTCGGGATACCCCAATTTGTTAACATTAAAAAATGTATAACATCAAATATGGATATCTTTTAGGCATGTAACACATATCATATTGAATATTGTTTCATTTTTTTCGATTTGACAGGCTGTGGAGTTGAAACGAGCTTCTGGATTATATGTTATGGTTCTTTTAACATTCTACAACTTTTCAAATACATATATATTTATGTATTTATTCATAAATATATACATGTCTGTGTGTGTGTGTCTGTGATTGTGTGTGTTGTATATTTATATGTATTTATTTCTTTATTTATAAACACACATAAAAAACATATTTCATAAATTTATTTAAAACCAATCTTATAAGTATATATTAATATATAATAAATATACGGATAAAAAATTATTAATAAATATATAAATATAAATAAATATAAATATATATTAATATATGTATTAATATATAGAATAATATGTGAATGAATATATTTATATTAATATGAATCTATACCAATATACAAATAAATATAACTATATATATATATATATATTTAAAAAAATAGTTATATCATTAAATAAGAAAAAATGAAATGGATTAGTGGTAATGGTTCATCAACGAAAGAGTGGAGGTTGCAGGTTCGAGTTTGGGGTGAAGCAAATGGGTGTATGAATTAGTGGATGTGTGGAAAGGGCAGTGCATGGGAGAGTGTGATGTCGGGAGGGGGGGGGGGGTCTTTCCTAGCACTGATAGGGTGGGTCAAGCGATTTTAAAATAGCCCCCTCATTATAAATTTTTTTTATATTTTTTATAAGATTTTCTGACATTTATCAGTGATTTTTAAAAGCGATGATAAAATTCACTTTTATCATTGATAAAAAAATTGCTGATAAATTGGTCCTTTTTCAATAAAACAAAATATTGTTGATAAAGGGACCCCCATATATCAACGCACAGATTTACAGTGCTTTTACAGCGCTGCAAAATCCCGCATTCAGAGCTAATAAAGCCTGTTTTTTTAGCAGTGGAGAAAATAATACTCCAAAGGTAATATCCCAAAGGTAAGTACCACACAGTTAATGCCACACAGAAGAATACCACAAATGTATCACCAAGAATTTATGTAACTATTGAATCATATTACTAAGTTAAGAGGATGACCCGCGTAAGATCCTAAATCCTCAGACCCACACATGATCCTAGTACATCATCAATCCAACACATGATCGTAGTACAACACACCCACATAGGATCCTTATACATCATCAAACCCACACAGGATCCTAGTACAATAGACCCACATAGGATTATAGTACATCATCAGACCCACACATGACCCTATTAAATAGGACCCACATTGGATCCTAGAGTAGTCCCATGTGGATTCCTAGAGTGGATACAAGTGATAATCTTTAACACAGAACCATAAAGGATTCCATGAACAGACCCACAAAGGATCCCTTTATCATGTTATAGCCAACTACAGGGTTCCCACACAAAGCTCAATTGTTTCCGTGTGGGTCCTCTCCTCATGCCACGGTTGGATTCTCAAACATCAACAAATTCCCATGATAATGTCTCCCAAAGGCATGCCATATAAAAATGGTCTCAATGCAATAGACGGTGCGTCAATCAAATGCATAGTCTGTATGTTATTGGCCTTTTAGTCTTGAGGGCCCGGTTGGATTCGTGTTTGATCCAACCAGTACATACCCTAACATTATCCGAATCTCATTTGGGAAATACCAAAAAGGTATTTCTCAATCCAATGTTTCTGGCACTGTATACGGTTTGTCAAACAAATTATCATAGCTCAAGATATGGCTAGAAGAGTAAAAAGGGTCGAAGTTGGTCTGGGTATGGTCCATCTGAGTCAGGCCGACCCGACCCGACCGACCTTGGCCGACCTGAACCAGGTTAAATCGAACCGGAAAAACCTGAGTCTAGCCATAGGTCAGAACCAGCCTGCTGGTTCCAGAACTGCCCGCTGGGTCCGGATCGGCCCACTAGCATGACCGGCCGTCTTCGTCCTCCTCCATCGCGTAGAACACATCGAAAATCAAAAGGATTGATGAGTGGTTGGCCTATGTTTGTTTGGACTGCACCATATATGTTAGAGAAGTATCAAGTGGATCATGTCGATAGATTCAACGTAAAATAAAAATAAATTATGAACAATCAAAATCATACCCCTACCTAGAAGGTTTCGAAGGAGGAGGCGCGAGGAAGAAGATGGTGTCGTTGAAAAATGTCAGCGTTCGTCATCTTCACAAGGAATTTTTGATCTGGGATGGGGGTTGATTCTTTGTTCTTAAATTTGTGTTTCGGGGTCATGAATCACCACCCACCAGAACTAACTCCATCCTTCATGTGTCGGGTGTTGCGCCACTTTACCAGAGCTTCGTCACATGGTGAAGTCATGTCATTCCCTCCCCCAAGCTATACATAAACAGAAGAGGGGGTGGGTAAGTAACAATCATGGTATTCATGAAGGTTCATTCAATAGAGACCTTACTAAATTCCAATTATTCTATTTCTTAGTATTTGATAGGTTTAAACAATTAATTTCTGTTGGCAGAATTAAATGTTGAAACATTTAATAAATATTTGTTGGCTCAATTAATTAAATAGGGAGTTGAATGATTTTCTAACATTCAAGAGCTCTAGGGTGGTCCCCACCAATAGAATTCAATTTTGGGGTTTTTAGTTCAGGTGGTCCCTACCACCATAAAAAATTTAGAGAGTATTCAATAAAAATAAAATAAAACTTTTTCTTTATTTTATTTTTTATTTCCACATAATAAACAAAAACTAACATTCACCATCGACCTTCTACGGTCGAGGTGAAGGTCTCCTTAAGTGAATAACGGTGCTACGTGTTCAATAGTGTCCTCATATTTCAATTCGGAGCACCGGTTCAAAATATACAAAACGCCAATCGTGCTTTCACTAAACGTACCAGAAAAAGAGTTCAGAAATTCATTATGGGCACACCGGGCCTCAGAATCACAAGCTATCATGTTTTTTAGACATGTAAAATTCCCATATAATTAAAAAAATTAAATTGAATTTATAGGGATTTAAATTTTCACTAAAAATATTACATAATAATACATTATATTAAACCATGAAAGAAATTTTATTTATAACTGGTTAGTTCATTATAGGAAACATGGGAAAATGTGGAGGAAAATTAAAACATTCCATTATAAATATAATTCAATGATACATTATTTGAAACCATGATGTAAAAATTACAATAAAGGACTAGATTCATTCTATAATTTATTCCTTGAAGTCTCATGAGAATAAAATATTATAAAATTCAATAGAGCAATGTTTTATTATTTCCAGACCCATTGCTTTCATTTATTTATCATGAATAAGTGTATCACAAAAATCATACACCACATATTAATTTATAATAATATTATTTTTAAAAATCAAGGAGTTCTGAATGTAAACAAGTAATTACACAATAATATAAGTACATTTTAAAAATAATAAACACCCCTGAAATCAAATGGGTACCTTTATTCATTAATAATGTGTTTTTCATAGATATATTTTTATGAAATTTCAACATAATAATTGGGGCACCAAATTTTTAATGGAATAAATTATTTAGAGTTAAAGGTTTATGACATATTATAAAAATAAAATTTAATCTAAGGGGATATGAATAAAAATATCTAGAATTATGATTTTGATATAAATGTAATAAGACTATGAAGATAGTTTACTAAATTGAAGATAGAGAGATCCTTTACCTATAGTGGAGGATTCAAAATTTATGATTGGAGCTACATAATAGCTATTGGAACCTCAGGAGAACTATAGAGAGTGTAGGGAAGTGTGAATATATTCTCTATGATAATTTATTTAAGTGAAAATGGATATTTGGTGGGATTATATAGAAATTGGGAGGGAAATTTATATTATTTATCAAATATTGGTGTTGTAATTTATATAATAAAGTAATCAATGCCACATAGCGTGCCATGGGTATTCACCTGGTATCTTTTAAATCGGTCTCTAATACATTATTTTATTACTAATAGTGCTGAAATTATTAAAATATTACCCTTTTTGATGTAGAAGTGAGTCATGTCCTCAAACACATCATTTTTAAATTTGAAAACAATTTTTTTGTTTTGGAGGATTCATCAAAGGTTTTATAAAATTAATGAAATAAAAAATAAAATTTCATTATTTTGAAGGGTAAAATTATATTAGGTATTTGATTCCATTAATAGTATTCATTTCATCATTTTTGGTTCATTATAATGTCAATATACATGACATATATTATATCATTTTTATATATCTTCGTCAAAAAATTGGTTGTCCTATAAAATTATGAAAAAATATCAATTAGATATTTTTTTTGTTTGATTCTGAATGTGATATTTATTTTATAATTTTTTGAAATATTTGGATGGTTAGTATTAAAATAATAGTAATACAAATATAAGGAGGTAAATTGGTATTTCTTTGGCAATTAGAGTTTTCAAACACTTATAAAAATTACATTTTACTAATCCAAAATATATGATCATCTATAATTAATAAAAATTCATTAAAATAATATTTTATTAGAAAATTAGTAATTCATAAAATTTGGTTCCTTAACTTTATTATATTGCTACCAAAAAATATAATTATAAATTTTTTTATCAACATGAAAATCATTACAAAAGTAAAAATATATAGATTAAAATTAATTCATTATTATATAAAATATATAAGTAAATATTATTAGGTTCTTAATGAATTTCCCTTTTTGAATTTGTAAAATGACCTAAGGTTAATGTAAAAAACGATGATACATCCATTGGGTGGCCTATCATACATAGTTTGTGATTCCATCTTAATGAGATTAAACATAGACAATAAATTGTTTCTCTCATTATTATGTTGTTTGATCTCATATTGGGATTGGTGAATGGAAATTCATAGTGATTTTATATCCCTTATATACTCAAATAAATGTGATATATATGATATGGTCATACTATTTTAATCCAAATGTATGTTCTATGTTAATAGGATTTTTCAAAAACCAATATTTATAATTATCATATGATCGATGTTCAATGCCTATATTATCAAGGATTTTGGTCATTACCATAATTTTAAATCATATAGGATATAAGAAATCAAATGAACTGAATGTTTTTCCTATAACCATATTTTATAATGATACATTTACTTTAACAAAAAAGTGAATTTTATTAATAAAATTTTAGTTTGTTGCAATTAAAGTTTTTCAAAGGAGTAATTAATATCATGGAATGGTTTCTATTTCTATAATAAAACTCATCCAATTCTTAAGGGTCATACTAGTATTCATCAAAATTGATGACTTTAACAGGAATCATATCCTTTAGAATATGTATAGTACTCTCTATCTGGCTATCTATATGCTAATGGCCTGTCATCCTCAAAGGAAAATGATATCTCCATACGACCTGGAGGCCTATCCAAAAGTAATAAGAAACAATATATCTCTAATAAATATTTCATAGCTCCCCAAAATTGGTTATACCATGAATGCAATTATTGTAGGATTATTTTGTTATCCTATCGACCATAAGACAAATAAAATAATTCAATCTCTAGGATAATTGAAACCTAAACATAAATCTCATAGAAATATCATTCCCCATTCATTTGGTAATTGTATGACTATAATGAAAACTATATGGATTATGATGAATGAAATAGCCCTCTTTGATAGTATATATGTAGAAACAAATTTCATTGATGCATCTTCTCATACTTGTCGACAATAATCATCATCACATGTCATAATACATATTTGTAATTTTTCGGAGCAGAATATAATGAGAATTATCTAAATAAAAAATCCTAAAATTTCTTATACATATTGGTAAAATAAAATTATTCTAAAAACCTTGAATTTTATATTTGGACAATAAAAAATCAGGTATGTTCTCGGCTTCTTTAATAGGCTCTCTAATGATATATAATTCATCATATTAGTTTTTTAAAATCATCTATTGAATAGCGAAGTTAAACTGAATTTTGGAAATGATAGCATCATCCCCATCTTCTTCAACATAAAGATGAAACAATGAGAATTATTCCATCATGTCCCACTCTTACAATGATTCTTTGATAGCCTAGGGAAAATTTTTACCGGTAAAAGGATCAATAACGAAATTAACATTCAATGGGGGTATAGGTAATGTTGAAATCAAACGACTCTAGGTAATCTACCCAATTCCTTTCATATATATTCAATTAGATTTCAATGAAGAGGTAAATCGTGCTCTTATGGTTGGTATACATGATAAAACATTATCTAATTAGGTAATTGTGGAATTTCATTAGTGAATAAATCATTGATACTTGTTCAAGGACATCATTTGGGTAATTCTTCTATTATGGCCCAGTATTCTAAAGTCCATTGACAATGACATGGTCAACATGCTTTATAAAACATTTAAAACACGAAACTAATGCATCATTGAAACCCATATAGTCATACCTAACCTCTATATGAGCCAAAACCATCACTGACTATAAAAAGATTTGGCTTAGAAAATGATCTGGAGAATTATTCATCACAATATAACATCACCACCTTCAGAATGATAGTGGATATTAGGGAATCGAAAATTGTGAAATCATTTACAGACTTCTGAAAATACCCCTATAAACCCAATAATCTGAGGATATTGAAAACATTAAATGGTTGATACCATGACATTAATAATTTGAACTTTTTTATTATCAATTCAAATACCATGATTCATGATGATATTACACAAGTAATTCAGTTCTTGAAACTATATATCAAATTTATATAGCATAGTTTAATGTGATGATATATCACTTATTAAATAACTACTCTTAGATCATTCACATGATCCTCCTCAAACAAAGAGTAGTCCAACATTTCATCCAAGGAGACCACCATGATCATATTACAATACACATGAAAGATCACATTCATAAAAATTAGAAAGACTATTGTAGAATTGTGTAGACAAAATAAAATGAGAATACACTCATAATTTCTATAGTTGTTACAAAAGAAACAGTATCAAATACAGACTATTTTATTCTCAATAGATGATAACAAGATGAATGATCAATATTATAATACCACATTTCATCCATCATCATGTAAAATTGATCATAAATTTGACAAAAATAATTATTAGATAATTTAACTCTGTTGATTTTATATTGATCAAATCATAAGAAAATTATTACATAAAATTTATTAGAAAAGAGAATCCAAGGTACCCGAGGTGAGACACTCATGCATATATCACATTCCTATAAAAGATAATCCAAGCGAGTTTTCAATATTTTCACTTCAATTAGTGAAATATGATAATATGTAATATATACAGGTTGATTGGAATACACTAAATCAATAGAAAATCATACCTCCCTTATTAGTGAAAAACATGAGAAGTCAGAAGTAAAAAACATCGATGAAATCAATGATAATTGGAGGGATATAATCTCACAACCATTCCCCATATAGTTCGAAATAAAAAAAAATAATACATTTCCCATCACTAGATAATAATTTCTGAATTTTATCAACTATATGTCCACCCCCCTTGAATAATTCATCACACCCCATCGGGTCAAATAAATGAGACTTATTTTGGAAAACAATCAACTCATAATTTCATTGAAATGATTAAATACACCCCAAAAATGATATCAATGGGTTTCCTTTAATGAACCCAAAAGCCCCAATCATGCACAATCATTGATAAGGATAAAACAAAAGTTATAGAAAGGATACCCTGATCTCTTTTCATTCTAAGATGTTTACTACTATTTTATACTTAAAAAAATGAATCATTTGATGATTTATCATGTTAACAATATGAGTCTATATGAATAAATTAGATTATCCCCAACAAAAATAGTCACTATAGATGAAGGAAATTAATTAAACCTCTTAATTTATCAATACATGTATCGACTTTATCTGTAGAATCATCTGTTGCATAAAGAAGCTTCATTATGAAATCTTGTGGTTGAACCCCATAGATATTAATTATACAAATTTCACCACAGTACATTTTCTCCTATATATCCAAATCAACATAGTAAGGAAGAAATGTTTTAAAATATACCATTAATTTTTATTGAAATCCCTTAGGAGATACATATATTTGGTTCCTCATTGAAAAATTGTTATGAATTCCTAGGATTAACACACTATAATCAATTGTAAGGTCCACTTTCATGCACTAAATGAGGTATATAAGAACACCACTATCAATATCCACCATGATACACAATACACTTTAAACTAACATTATGTGAACTCAGAAAATTACCACCGGGAGAAAAAGGAACCCCTATCATCATTGACCTAGCCTCTAGGTAATGATAGACCAAAAACATCCAATCTATATCATTAAAATAAGAAAAATATTTATATGGAAATGTGGGAACACATATCAAATCAATGTGCCATCATTAACTGTCGAGTATTCATCTCCTCATTCAAGAAAATCTACATTGAAAACTATTCCCGCTTTGTAAATTAGTACACATATTCTATCATAGTCCTTCCAATCATTTAAATTTTGAAAAAATAATAATCTATAGAAATAATTAGATAATCTATAATGAACTGGTCATTGGAAAGAGAATTGAAGTCCTCCCACTCTAATATATCATGATTTTTCACTAACACCAATGAATTCTTCCACCTATTTCTTGGTCCATCCATACTATTGGAGGCACATTACACTTTAATGGAATCATAATTTTACAATTACTAAAATAAAATATCAATCATCCTCAACAAATCCATATATTTGTGTGAATTTTTAGATCATACTAAATCATGAGGGTACTAGTGAAGGAACTCCTTAACACAATTATGATATTCATCGCTCTTTGGTTCCACAATATTATCCTGAATGCGAATGGGTGTAGGTGACTATCCTAGAGCATGAATGGGACAAATAATAATCTCGACGACATTCTAGTCCATAGTTGGATTTGTTCACTTTCGTTCACCAACATCTTCCTCAGAAACACTATTTACATATCTTTATGAATCAATGATAGTACATGAAATCAGAATAAAATATTAAATGCATTAGATGATTACTCAGATCAACCAATCCGAAAAGATATTTAGGTAAATTTAATCCCCTTAGATATGGAAATATTATCTATATTTCATCTATCCAAATAATAATTAGGAAAAATACTATAATTATTCCTCATGATTATTTTGAACACAAAAAATTTTGAAATAAGTCTCATTATTATAAGATCTATCTCGAAATATTCTCAAAAAATCATTATATGTCATAACAATATCTCCTAATCTAGATTCAAAAATTGAGAAAAGTTTCTAAAATGCACTATTGATAGCACTTTTTTTTAAATATCTTGAATAACCTAGCACACTGATACCCTAGATAACACTAAATGGTGTGAAGGGTGTTTCCAATCCCAAAAGGTTGGAGACAATCACATTAAATTATAAAAGATAAAATATAGGATGAATTTTCAACAAAAACAATAGAAGAAAATGATATATATCATAATATTCAAAACTCCACTAGAATATTGCTCCAGAAACAAGACATATAAATAAAATATCCAAACATTGCATCATCAAAGACCTCAATCGATGAAATGGTAAACCTAATGTCTAAAAGGAAACATCATTTTGATCCCAATGAATAATGAATATCCAAATCCTTGATGATTCATATTCCATTTTCTCATACCTAGAAGGTTAATATCTAAAAACATGAAAATGAAAAGTTAGGGTGTGAGCTAAAAATCCCAGTGGGGTTTCACCATATTTTCCATTAAAATATTCCAAAAAAATTATGATTTAATTATTAATAATATAGGGAATTTAAATAAAATTTCATTTATTAACAAAAACATGAATTCATTTCTAATTGTGAGAACATTTAAAATAAGTAATCATAAACTCATTTTATAAAACTGATTATATAAATCTGTAGTTTCCCAATGAATGGAATATATAATAAAAATAGTCACAATACGAACCCAGATCAAATTTCCAATGGTAAGATTTATTCTGGTAATAAGATCCCCACACACTAATAAGAGTGATCATTCAAATATGTGAAAAAACAACCTTCAAAATAGTTTGAATAGGGCTCATGAACTTCTCATTAGGTATATGATCTATATAAGTATAATTTTAGTAGAGATTCAATCATATCTATGTTACAAGGGAATTCACATAAAATATTTCTTGTCACAAATAACCCACCATCACCTAGGATCACATATTCCTAGCCAATAAATTTAACAAAAAAAATCATTCAATTTCGAATTAAATATCAATAATAATTTCAATGTAAAAAATGTACATTTTCAAATTCTAATTCACATTCAAAACAATCACAACATTTTTTAATTAATTTATTTATTTCCAAAAAAAATCATAGGATTTAATAAATTCAAATTCATATAGTTTTCTCAAATATCATTGAGTCGTATCAATTCAAAAAATTCAATCAATTCCATATTATGTTCCAAATTCCAATTCCATTGGAGTTAGGTGGATTTTACCAATATTAATTCCAAATAAATCTCAATTAAAATTAAAATTCAATTATGTTTTCCTAAATAAAATTAAACCAATATAAATAAAAGTATAAAAAATATATGTTACATTTTATCCTGAAATATAATATAAACCACTTTATTAATAAATAATCACAATTCAAACCAATTGAAATGGGGTTTTCCAATGAATATTAATGAATACACAAATATATAAATCCAACATAGATTCTATATTAAAAACTCTATTATTAACATACTGAAAAATATTTATTATCTAACAAACCTTATGGAATAATGAATGAGTGAGAGATGGATAAATATCATGAGGATAAAATATTACTAGAGAGGGGTCATATGAAATATGACTCAATTAGATTATCCTAGGAAGGGGTTTTGAAGATAAAAAATGTTATTTTAGATTATAATAGGTATTAAAAATCATTATATATTGATTTTGGATCCATTAGGTGATAATATAGGGGTTCAAGAGATTTGAAAATAAAGTTCTAAATTAAAAATATACCTTCCACATGGTTTGTTGGGTAGGACCACATAGTAAAAAAGATGGTTCAACCTAACCTTGCTACCCACTAATAAATTTTATTGAATCTACTACTTGGGTTAATTGCATTTTAAACCATGCATGAACCATGAAAATCACCACTATCAATAGACACACTGTTGTCATTGGCTGGGATCATGGTTAAGAAAAACATCATGCCTAACATGCATAGAATAAATGGACAACAAATTTTTTCAAAGTTTACCTGATGCGCCCATAAATAAGTACCAACAAATCCATGATCCAAAGGTGGGTAGGGGAGTATATGATATCCAGTAAAATGATTTTATATACATCTATGGAATAAAAATGATTAATAAAAATCAACCAATAAAAAATATAAATCAATTAAAAAAATATTTATAATCGGTTCCCAAGATCATTTCCCCAATAAATAATATGAATCATCAAATTAATTACTCATTTATAGAAAAATATTCTGGAATTAAACATGGATTTTTTATGTATGATGAAAAATTATCAATAAAAATCTCAATTTAAATCATAGATCACTTTCGAAATAATTTAATTTGAATGTAAACATGAAAAAATCAAGAAGATTATTTATAAATAATTAAATTTGGGGTTAACAATTATAATAAATAAAATAATTTATCCTTAAATTTCCCATCCATGTGTGAATAAAATTATTATTAGAATATATTTGGAAATTGATTATGAATGTCTGACTCTCGTTCCCAAGATGCAACCTATAAATAGTCGTTCTTCCATAAAAATGACACTAGTGGAACTGAGAAACTATAGATAGCCATTGTGCTACAATAAACTATATATAAATTATGATCCTCCATGGATACATCTTCTTGAAAATAAAAATCATCTAGATAAAGAGTTTTTGGTAGGTCTGAGTGATAAAAGTGTGATTGAGATACATTGAAGATTCCATTCAAGTATTCATACCTCTAAGGTAACTGTATTCAATAGTTTTTATGTATGACGCTCTCTTGAATCTAAAATTTCATAAAATATCATGGTGATAACAAAACATATATCTTGATCTGTCTATATCACATCCATAGTGAGATACAAAAAGTCCTGATTCTAGACATTGAACCCTATACGTCATTGATGAAGATTAGTGTATGATTTTTTTCTACAGTGCATAACTACAATCTTCTTCTTGATTGAATAGACCTACTCTGAAGCCTATTTTATGATATGAAGTCCAAACAGAACTATATATCATGCCTCTAACCAACATAGAGGTGATCGATATGGCATACAATATAAGGCCTTATATGATTTCATATGTATCGTCACCCGATATCTATTAATTAAGGAGAACATTACTAGTTATATTTGAATCCAAAGAGACATTTAAATCAAGGATACATGATCCATATATGTCCTATAAAAACAAAATATTATGCTATGACTGACCACCAATATTATAGTGGTATGTTGTGCTCATAATCACGTGTGCACCCAAATCCATATGAGATATTACCTTAACCATGATGTAAACTAGGAATTAATTCCCAATATAATTGTATAAGGAGACATATGAATTTAAACTATCCCATGGAAATAATGTCTCTTAGTCAGATATATTCTGAAAGTCTCCCAGATTATATGTAATTGAGTGATCTTCGGGATTTTATGCGTCACAACCCACAGAACACCACTACCATGAGGCGACCTCAACTAACCAATCATGGAATATATCACACAAAATTCCAATTTACAGTCGGTATTGAGTAACTACTATAAAATTAATTATGTTCACTAGTTTTTTTAATTCATCTACTGATAGGGTGAACAGCTCTTACAATACTAGCTACATCACCATTAATCCTATACCACATGTACTAAGAGCGCATGTCATGATACATATTAGAAACACCCTGATTTAAAACTGAATATGAGTCATGAAACACTCACATGAACACTTCACCTATTTTTATTGGAATCAAATCCTAAACACACAGTCACTAAATGTAATCCTCACCCATTTTCCGTCCAAGATTCAAATAATCACCATCCACACTACCTCATATGACTAGGCCATCCAAATATGATTAATAAGTCATCAAAAATCTATCCATAATATTATAGGTAACTTCCTAGTATGATAGAAATGTCTTTAGTATGTAATTATACACCTCCATGTTTATCTCTACGAATAACTATATAAGTGTCCACTCAGATATGGCCTCCTGAATAGCCTATATTTGTGTACTCTTACAAGTTACATCTATAAGTACATTTAATTTAATGGAACTATATAAACTATTGAATTCATATGACTCTAGGTATGTACCCCACCTTGGATACCTCACAATTAATTCAAAGTCAAAAAATATAGACATGGAGATTTTTGGGTCCATGTACAATGAAATAATCCCTCCTTCAGAACATGCCTCTAACAACACAGGGCATGAACAATAGTGGGTAACGCAATATCATGTGTGAGGTATTTCCTCTCATGTTTCCTCATCTAATGAGACCCTTACACTAAATATCGCTTCTATTTTATAATAACTTCTCTAATACCTATACCTGATTCATCAAAATACATAGTGTAACTCATACCAAGTTCAGTAATAATCGAGAACAATAATTATATTAGCCTCCCTTTCATCTTTTAAAAGTATGTATCACATGTTTTGGTCAATTAAAATTTCAAACCCTTTTTATTCATGCTCATAATAGGTTCTTTGATCTGTTATATATCATACATAAAAGACAAATTTTATATTTATTACCCAAGAAAATATATATTTGAGAGATGTTCTTCGGATTCTACATTGAATTGACAACTACCATATTCTTTGGGAGAAATGAAACTTATGTATCTGTGATAATATGACCTAGGAAGATAATTTTATCCATCTAAAAGTAAAACATTACGAGATTTTTATATTATTGATGATATCTTATTTCATCCAATACAATCTCAAGATGATAAAAAAAATTTCTATTGTGATTGTAAACCAATAAACCATTAATGCATACCACCAGAAATGAATTAAAATAAGGATTGATAGATGGATTTATTTGTTCCAAGAAATGTATAAGAATATTCGTAATGTCCCAAATATTTAATGAATTTCTTTTTGATATTATTTGGGAGAATTACCCAACATGGTATTGAGACGACATGAGATACTAATTCATGTGGTTCCTAGAATAAATCATTGAATAATATTCAGTTTTTAATTAAAATCACAAAAGAAGTGAACAATAAATGTTAATATCATTCAATCGAATGATTAGATCAGAAATATGAGGGCACCATTGTGATTAGAATAGTGGGTTTAATGTATGCAGGACCTAACTATGACCACAACAGGTTAGGGGTGAATGTTAATTTTTGGACATAGATTTTATTAAAATATTTTTGAAAAAAATATTTTTGATGCATCAGAGAGTTTCTTTTTAAAAAAATCATATTAAGATATCCTTGGTTATCTTTATAACACTAGTGTTTCCCTGAGATAATGGGGAGAGGCTCTATTGATGAATAATGCCATCAAATTGGTGGATTGAGATTAGAATAGGGATAAGAGAATAATATATGGAATGAATAAATGATTGAGTGTCAACGATGATGAAATAGTAAATTCCCTCCATCAATGGTCGAACCAGATCAATGTAGGGGTTGTTAATTCAATTATTCATTCCTGATTCATGGATTAAAAAAATTATCATGGATAAGTCCTTGAATAGGATGACCCACAAACCATTCCTTATTATAGGAGGGTCTTTTATAAGACATTATTTTGGGGAATTATTCCATTCTTGTTTTGATTTGTATTTTTATTTTCCCCTTTTAATCTCTATAATGGTAGCTGATTAACACTGTAGATAATTATGGAGGTGGTTATTTTGTTGATTTTATATTAGTTTTCCCTATCCCGTTTGACCCACTTGTTTTTGGAATTCTTTGTGGTATTATGAACAAATTATTGTAGCACATTTGTTTCATAATTCTATGATCTGAAATCAATGATCCAAACTCATGAAGACCTAAAGGATGTGTGATTATGATGGTGACATATATATTGAAGAGACCCATGTGATGCCATACCATGATAATTTTTTGGTGGAATGGGTTATAATGTCGTTTGTAGCCTACATTGATGATAAATGCGATAAGTGGATCACATAACTTCTTCTAGATCGAAAGAGGGTTTATTGAAGCGAGTTTGGTGGCCAGCTGAAGAGGCCACTAGCACTCTGGCACTAGTAGTGGTTGTGTTCCCATGATGTGGAAGCCGGTAACCCATGGAAAAGCCTAGAGGAGCCCATGGAAGATGTTGGGGGCTGTGGAGAAGTGATAGGGCTACCTGACCATACGCATGCGGTTGGTCCTTTTGTGAGATTTTCGATCAATTTGAGAATACTAGTTACATGGGGGCATCCCACATATATGCCTTTGGGTGACACTACATGTGTCTGAGATACATACTAGTGGATATTTTCCTGTGCGGTATGGGCTAGCCCGGGTGAACCGGGCCGCGGGGCGGACCAATAGGATGAATTGCTTGGCCTAGTCGGGGCAGTCTAGGCCTGCAGATCGGGTTGGGCCCATCCATAGTTGGTTGACTCTATGGGCTAGTTAGGGGTGACCTAAAGGGTCATGCCATATTAGAATTGGAGGGATGGGTTAGAAGACCCTGATCCGGTTTGGTCGATCTGACTGGGTTGGACCAGACCCAGACCCAACCCACCTTTCTTCACATAAACAATCATAATATTCAAATGGAAGGTCCGTTTGAAGATCCTTTTGTGGTATTGGGACACACTCAATAAGAAAATCCATTTGAAATACAATAATTGAGGTTTTATTAGATGTTGGATTGTGACCTAATTTTTGGGGAGTATATCCTCCCGGTACAATCACGGTTGAGTGAGAATCGACATGTGTCATAATTTTGGGACACCCAATGTCATGGGAGCGGGTTTGTTTATATTTGGTATCCTACTCTTGTAGTGTTAATCTATTGATGTACTAGGATTTTAATTCTTGGATATGTTCATGTCGAATGATTTGGTACTCCCCTATGTGACCATGGACTGGGTCCTCTATATGTGGAGTCAGCACTCACCTATAGGAATAGGGAACGAGTTGTCCATATATAATGTGCATTGAGTTATTACTCCCCTAGTGGGTGGGGTGCATGTCCTAAATTATTATTTTTGGTACTCCCCTATTGGTCCAATGCATGGGTCCTTCACACATGAACTGAAATGGTCGATAATCCCCTGTTGTGTTAGGGTGCAAGTCCTCTTATCATTGAGTAGTACTCCCCTACCGAGTAGCATGTGGATCCTCAAATTTTGATGTAGTACTCTCATGTGGGATCAAAGTGTGTATCCTTCATGATTCATACAACCTATCAGATTAGGGTGTTGTTCCTCAATTATGGATTTGTACTCCCCCATCCTGAGTTATAGCAAAAAGTGGGTCATCTTTTGGAGAGGGAGATCTATCGACTTTTAGACACAATTACTATGAGTGGGTCCCTCAAATTGATTAAAACGTTACCTACATACGATCTAGGGTT
This sequence comes from Viscum album, assembly GCA_963277665.1. Classification (NCBI taxonomy): domain Eukaryota; kingdom Viridiplantae; phylum Streptophyta; class Magnoliopsida; order Santalales; family Viscaceae; genus Viscum; species Viscum album. Next base: position 1,500,911,999 of record OY728161.1, read on the forward strand.
TCCTTTATATACTGATATGTGGGCCCCTCCTAATAGGATCAACAATTGTTTTGTGTGATCTTTAGGAGTAGGAATCCCTTATTTGTGGACAATGGTGAGGGTGGGCCTCTCCACATGGGTTCTTATAGTCTTACGCTAGGCATATGATAATGATTATAGAATCTTTGGTGTTGAGAACAAGAGATGGACCTAGTAATATTTTTTTATGGATCACATTATCTATTTCAACCCATTATTAATGGTTGAGTTTTATCTTGATATGGTGACTCTCTCAGACTGGTGCCAACAGAGATGTCTAAGCTAATATAGTGAGTTTCCCTTGTATTCATGTTACAATTTGAGCATTTGAACTGAATCCTATTACTGTCTAAGATAGTCGAGCCTAATGATTCTCATGTTCTATGATTAGTATACATTGATATTCATGTTATATTTTTTTCCTGAAAAATACATGTGTTGGACTTACTGCATCTTCTAATCGGTGTTTCCTTTCTTGTATTATACTTTGTGTTTTAGGGTTCCCTACTGAGAATTGTTTTACCCACAGTAGAACGGTTTTTTCCCACTTGTGTAGTGTCTTGTGCAGATGATATACAAATTAACATAGAATTTTTTAGACTGAGGACAAGTGATTATTATAGTGACTTAACAAATGATGTGTTCTTCTATATCATGAGACAACTATTTTTTTACCTACCCTTCTCGTAGAGTTTTTTGTGGAGGAGTTTCATAGGCTTGTACTTTTACTTAATCTATTATTGGTCTTGTATTCTATCCCCATTTACCTTTAGATTTCTAATATCATACCATGTGTTTTTTCATTGTGTTTCCACCTTCAAGAAATTATGTCTTGGATTGGTGGGTGTGTACATGTACTTATGATAATGCATGCCATTTATTTAGGATATTCATACACGGCTCTAGTCTCCACCTCCTGTCCTATGGGAGGATGGATTGGTGTAGTCACAACACGAGACCCAAGGGACGAGTCATGATAGAGTGGTATAAGAGGAGTTCATCTCTACCTTGATAACCCGAAGTTTATGAGTTTTGTTTGTGGAAATAGTGATTAGTTTTTCAAGTTTGGATTTCAAGATAGGGAATCTCGTATTTCTACGACGATCGTTGTATACATACACCAGGAACATCAATTATTCATTTTGACTTGGTACAAGAAAACAGTAGTTGTATTAAACAATGATGGTAAATGAATCATATAATAATAGGTTGTATTTTCAATGTCAGTCTTGAGTCAGCTCATTGGTATAATTTGTTTTTTGTGGTTTATCTTTTGTTTCATCAAGCCTCTTCTCTGTAGATTATCATCTAGGATTCTGCTATGTGATCATGAGGATGATTTGTGGGGTGATGAGATATTTATAAAGTGTTTTTTACTAGATACAATACCTTTGGTTTGTGTATCGGCTATACTAAAACCTATACTGTAGCACATGGTACATGTATTACCAGTGGATGAGATGTGCATGTTGAGGGAACATTATGAGTTTCGATGATAGTGACTGATCAAGTTCTAAAGCGATCCCAAAATTCAGGTTCCTGAGGACTAGAAAAGGATGTTGACAATGTTTTACATCATGTTGTCACACCATTGGATCATATGGGGGTCCATGCGGGGGGACATCTACGTTGCACTATTCTAAAATGGTGGCAATAATATTGCCTTATCTTTTAATGAGGTGAAGATTATTTGGACAGATCTTGGGAACCTTTCTTAGAGAATGGAATGTCACCATAAATGGTACATGGTATGTATTTCCAATATATTCTCAATCTTGAATATGATGGAATGTTGATATTAGAGTATTCATTGAGGCATTCCAACCATCCCAAGTACTCGATGAAAATGACACAGGACCAGTGCTTCAGGACTCAAGACCTTGATAAAGGTGTTCTTAGGGGAAAATGATCTAGTGTTATTACTCTATTACATCCTAAATATTCTTGGGGTATATAGAAAAACATTATGGTTTACAATTCATTGGTTGATAAATTCATCCAATGATAGTCAGTAGGAGGCATATATGAGAAGAGAGATCTACAGGGTAGAAAACATGAAAGAAGAGATAAGAGAGAAAAAGGAGGTGGTAAACATTTTAAAATGTAACCACCACCACCCCAAGAGATACATGCTAGGATCAGGGAGATATAATCCATGGAGGGGATAGTTGTATTCAATCGAGGCATTTAATCCTGATGCTCCATGAGAGATTAGAGGTACAATGTGTTTTTTCCAATAGCTATCATATTAGTGGACACAGGTGAAAACCAGTCACATCTTCTTTAATATTCTTTGGAAATAGAGATATCGTTCATATAGTGGGATTTATCCTCACACATAGAGACTACTATGCCATGTTATGGAGGAGACCGACTTACATGATGTGGGCCAGACTGAGTGAATTGGGTAAGGCCCAACAAGAGTGGGCTGATCCCAATTGGTCGGGTCGGGTTGAAGTTGTGGGTCGGGCCTTGTCATAACTACTAGGATGGGTTGCAATACCTCATGTCAGGTTGGTGTGGGTTGGCCTGACTTGGTTAGACCAAACCTAGTACCAACCTACTGCTATTGAAAAAAATGTTCATAACATTAAAATAGAGCGTCTAGTTGAATAACCATCTATGGTGTTGGGAATATTGCAAATAAAAGGCCCGTTTGAGATATTCTAAGTGGTTTTTTTGGATGTTGGTAGGTGAACTAATGGTTTGAGTTGTAGGTCCTACCAGTACAGGCATGCTTGAGTGGGAATCATCATGTTTCATAATGTTGGTACTTACCACATCATGGGAGCCTATTTGTTTCCTTTGGGATGAATATTGTAGGAGTGATACACCCATAAAATTCTAGGTTTTGGGTTCCTGGAGATATTTGTGAGGGAAGAGTAGGTACTCCCCTAAAAGAACATGTATTGGATCCTTTGCATGTGGAGTCTATCCCCCCTTATAAGAATGGGGTGTGCTTCCTCTATATCTAATATACATAGAGTCATTACTCCCCTACCGAGTTAGTTGTGGTTCCTATATTATAGGATTCAGTAATCCCCTATAGGTCCAAGGTTCAGGTCATCCACACATGAATTGACAGAGTCGGTACTCCCCTATCGTACCAGGGTGTGGGTCCTCAAGTCACTATGTAGTAATCCCATACTGGGTAGTGTTCGGGTCCTCAACTAATGAAGTTGTAATCCTCTATGGGATCAGAGTGCATGTCCTTCTTGAATCATACTACCCTATAAGATTATCGTGTGGGTCCTCAATCAAAAAGTTTCATTCCCCTATCTCGATTACTGGTGGAGAGGGGGACCTCCATTGGATTGGTATCTTCCATGTATGTCAAAAATAGTTACAAGTAGTGGGCCCCTCCTCTTGACGAAGACGTTACCTAGATTGGATCTAGTGCTCCCTTGACTGAATGAGGAACGTTCCACTCCTTATAGGAACAAATAGGGGTTTTATAAGATTGTTAGTAGAAGGAATCCCTCATCTATGTATAGTGGTGAGGGTGGGCCTCTCCAATCTTATAATCATAGTCTTGTGTTTGGTGAAACACATTGATAACTAATCATCTAGTGTTGGGCACTGGAGTTATACCTAGTAGGATGTTTCTAATGGATCACATTCTCACAATATTAATATTAAGAAATGTAGAGTTATTTCCCAAAGGGTTGCATCTATTTTATGGGTTCCATTATAGATGTATGAGCTCATGGAGTGTGTTTCACCGTGGTTTTCATGTAACGATTTGAGACTTCAATGAAAATACTTTTACTGTAAATGTGATTATATCCGCCCAATTTTTTTGGTCTGAGATGAGTATACATAGATGTTCTTTTATATGGGTCTGTTAAAAATACCTATATTGAGATGAAATTATCTTCTTAATGGTGTTTCCTTTTTGGTTTTTTAGTTATTCATTCGAGGTTCCCTACTAAGTAGTATTTTACTCACCCCTTTTCATCCATTACTCATACATTTCATGTCTTGTGCAGATGATCGATTCTTTGATGGAGTCCTTTATGGACTGAGGCCTTGTGATTCTTTGAGTGACCTGACAGACATGGTGCACTTCTGTGGTTTAAAAAAACTATTTTTGTACTTACCTTTCAAAATGGGTTTTCTACTAAGGAGTTCCAATGTCTTTTACATTTACATTTCCTTTTTGTTAGGCATGTATTCTGGGCCTGTTTTCACTCAGTTTTCATTTTTCGCACCTAGTTTTTTTTTTCATAGTGTGTTTATGGGAGTTGTGTGCGTTCATATAGGTATTTATAAAGATGCCTCCCATTTTTTGGATATACATTCTCAGTTCTAGTCGAGAACCCCTGGCCTATTGGAGGAGGGTTTGGGTTAGTCATGGAATGGGCCCCAAGGGACGGGTTGTGAAAATATTCGTGATATCATAAAGTAGGAATATGTAATCATATATTCCATATAATTTGTGAAAATATATATAATGTATGTATTCTGTTCAAACACATACCTGGATTAAAAGATAACTAGAAATAAATTGTTTATAAAACCCACATTACTCAGAGATGGATACATAGTTCATCTATCTGCGGAAAGGGAAACAAGTTCATTACCATTAACTATTCCAAATTTTAATAATGTTAAGAAAAAATAATGGAATCCTCTCCCTTTCCTCTAAAAGAAAACCCATTCAACGGAACTAGTTTATATACACACATATTATTCCAAGTCACATTGTTTAATATTTTACTCATGAGTCATTGTAGTATACATCCAATAACGAGGAATGTATGCGGGCATCAATCTGGGTACTATATTGATAGATAACATCAACTATCACTTAGGATAAAATCCCTGATTTTTTTGAGTTAACAAAACATAAATTAAAAATCAGTTGAGGGGAATTATTTGGATGAGATAGATGATAATCCGTAGGCATATGTGGTGTAATTTTTTTTTCTAAACAAAATCTCAGTAGAAAACATAATTACATAGAGTTTGGCCCTTTTCTATGATGGAAAAACTATTTTCTAGACGACTCATCAACAACCGTCACCACATCTCAAATTACCAAAAATAATAATGATCCTAGCCATATGAGTTTTGAATCCTACTCCTCAGCTTGGATTTTCATTCAATCCCCTTCCACTCCCAGTGGGACTGATGGTCCTACAGAAACATTGTATGGGGCCTATCGTACAACATGATCATATAATGACTAGGTCATGATCACACTGATTCCACATACTTCATTATCTCTTCCCTAGTGATAGAAAATATCACTTTCATCATTGATTGGATGGAAGCTACTCCCTCATGAGAGTTATCAACATGGACCATTTAACCATCATACACAAAACGACTGGGTCTAGAGGAAGATCTTCCATACTCAACACCCTAAGATTCCCAAGGAATGTTCCCACTAATAATATCATGATTCAATTTCTTAGTAATAGTAATGAAGTTAAAAATGTATCCATTTAATTGCATGATATTCATGTGAGATTCTTAAATGATTCTCCCCATTGATGGATCATTTTCATAATAGATTACTTCATAAGTTAAATGTTCAAAAAAATGATCATATTACTCAATTTCGGTCATCCTTCCCTACTCCCAATTCATGAACTCATTGTCCCTCCTAGCTCATAGGGTCTCTAGAATAATTTAATCTTAAAACCTATTTTGGAAATACCTTCAAATAGAATCTCAAAGGGCTTATTCCTAGTTCAAAACATTAAAAAAATTCAAATCTTATCCCTAATTCAGTTACATCATGATCTTTATTATACACTTAGGTTGTCTGCTTATATTATTAAAGATAAGTAAAGTAGTCTCCGTTCACATCTCTATATCTTATGAACCACTATCACATAAATACGTTTTAGGATGTTGCTACAGGAACAAACATTCCATATTTTCCATATATGAGTTTAGTTGCGGTAATCCCAAAAATGTCTACATGAATAACATAAAACTCTAATGGAACTATTCCTCAACACACATATATGGTACGACAACTATTATTGTATCGTAAACTATAAAAGGTTCTATTTCTATCCCATTCCACACCACATAAAAAGAATGATCTTTTTCACATTCATTGAGAAATAATAGAGTTCATCTTGTTTTAATGTCATTAAAATGATAGAAATATTCCTAAGAAAATATCAATAATGATAGAATCATATAAAAAATATAGAACATCTCAAATCCATCAAAAAAACCAAGTCACACCCATATTTATGATCCTAAATCCAAAAATAAGTAAAAATTAATAGTCATAAAAATAATAAGAGAGACTACCTACTTGCCACTCTAAATCCTTTTCAGGGCCATGTTCTCTATTTCACCAATTCAATTTATTTTAAATTAATTTTTTGTACAAATTTCATTAAACAGATAAACCAAATGATTCCCCACTTCCAATACATAAGGAACCATATACATCATAAAATAATGTGTTTAATACCCATAATCAAAACCATGACATGTTCAAATGCATGCACCAATTTCTCCACAGCTCATAGTTTTGTAATTGGGAACATATGGTTTTTAGTAACCTATGAAAGAAATCACTTCTTCATATATGGAACAAATATAAATACCCATCATGTTTCTCAATTCCCTAAATAAATGTATACCTATAAATAGGTATATCAGTCCTGGGATGCATAAATCATTCCATGAAGTCATGAAAAAGTTCAAATATTTCATGTAATATTGTTTATAACGAGATTTTTTAAGGTTCTTAAAATGATGCATGATATAGAATATTCACATATATTTGGGCCATTTTCAAAAATATGAAATAATAAATGATATTAAACCAAATGTTTCTCACCCGATGGTGTAATTTAATCTAATGTAATAGGAAAAATATATATAACAAAAATTTACATTCTAGGGAATTTAATTTTTCCATTATGTGGGTTAGATAGTCATAGACACAACTCATTACTAAATTTCAACTCTTGATAATACCATGTTTATTTTCTATTAATAATAATGACATAAATCAATAATCATCTAATACAACCTTTTTAAAACCTTGACTAGGGTACCAATGAATGGTTCCCTGAGACCATGGGTCACATGTCCTAAAAAATTCATACTCGTATGCTAGATGATAGAAACTAGAAGTGATTGTTTGAGGTGGAAATGTGGGAAGACTATACCATCAATATCACTATGTAGAAAAATTGTATAATAATATAAAAAAATTGATGATGATGATAAATAAATATTGAAGAAAATGATCTAGATGATACTAAAAATAAATAATAAAAAACATCATGTACAATATGATGATGATTTCAGGTATCAAAACAGTCAAAATATTGGTATGCACATATCCAATATAATAAATGAATTATAAAATCAAAACAAAAGGATAAAACGGAACTATCGGAGAATGATTTAAAAGCATAGCTCGATCATCTCATCCCCCACTCCTATGAAAAACCAATTTTGTATAATAATAGGGGTTAATTCCCTTATCCATACTTGTGTACATGAAGTCTATCCGAGTTCAAAATAGATGCCTAAAAGGAGAGTGAGATAAGAACCGGTAGGTAGACACAAATGTTATCCATTTCTAGGAAAATATGTATAATAAAAACAAAATAATTATGTAGTATATCATAGCTATAATAGTTCTAAAATAATGTTTCAAAATGAAAATGTGATAATATCCCTAAAAGAAATATATATTCCTATAAAAAATACTCATGATCACAAAAACAACATATGTTTTAAGAAAAAATAAACAAATTATTTTTATTAGTTTAACAAAAGATATATTTTACCCATTCAATGGATTTTTACTATCATAGTAAAATATCCAAAAAAAACAAAACCTGTAATATAGTGACAATATCCACAATAGTCACCTGATATAATCATTTTTTTCACTATGGATGGATGGATACAAGGTATAAAATGTAAAGGAATCCACTTCGAGTCTTAAGACAATCTCGATGGGAAAATGGTGAAGTATTGGGTGGAGATAGTTAGGCTTGATAAGGGATCATGTTCAACTCGAAAAAAAGAAATATAGAACTGAGGGGTATTAAGGCCCTTTGAATCCTATAGAATCAGTATCGAAGGATTAAAAATATTAATGTAAAGCACTACCATAATCCATACATATCCATGAAGTAGATATTCCCATTGGATCCAATGGAATCATGTTCAAATGAACTAATCAAAGGAATCACATACCACTATGATGATACATTTTTTAGAAAAGTATATGGTATCTAATTGAATTAGGATCCATGGAGATAATATTTGTATTCTAATACCACTACCAATTCCCAAATAAATTCATCAACTATTTTAATTTAGTGATATCTTTCAATCCATTGAATATTTTTCCATAAATATTAAATATCCATTTTAAACCCGAGCTGTAACATAAAAAGAAATAAAAAAATTATCCCATTGAATAAAGTAAATTCATTCCTATAATTTAATGATTAAAATTAAAATAAATGGTTTAAAAAGTTTAAAATATTAAATAAATTACATTATGTCAACCACTAATGTTGGTGGTTTGACATATACCCAATGGGGTAGGAAAAAAATATGGATGAGAAAAGGGAACAACGTAGGGGTAGCTATGATTGAGTCAAACAACATATAACCATTAAAATGGAAATCATATGGAAAATAAATATGTTTTAAACTATTATTTCAAATAATTTAATTAATTTTAGTTGTAATACTAAAAGGTCTAGTGTGTGGAACTACCACGATAAGAAATGAAATAACCAAAACCTAAGGTATAATGTATAAACCATATATCATATACATGTATAAGAAACTCATCTAGTATTTCCCTCCAATTAAGTACATATCATAAGAAAAATTATTAATGGGTCAAATCCCTAAAAATAGATCATAAGAGCCCGTACCAAAATAACTCTATGTAAGAGAAGAGAAATGATTAACGTTGAAAGAGAAATAGATATATTAATTGAATAGATCCAATGAGAATGCTGATATGTGAATCATATTAAGAATAGTTAAACGACATCAAAACCTCAATATTGCCTTCAAAGGGTTTTACGGTGGCTCTAATGCTCAAGATAGTTGAGGGATTATTTGGAAATAAGGTCACATAACGAATTTTTTAAAATATCACTCTAGAATTGATAGGGAATGTAAATTCTTAATATATCATGTATATTTCATATTCTTCTCCCCCACCCTAAAGAAAAACCAATTACACAATTGGAATTATCATGAAAATACCATAACATGTAATGTATTGAATACATTTGGTGTATCTGAATTACACATCATGAAATTGGCATGCTTCCAACCATCATCGCTCCTACCTATTATTTTAAAACATGAACCAACCATCCTAGTAAATGAAATAGACTCTAAGAGAATAATAGAACATAAACAAGTGTTCAAATTTCAAAAATATCCTTATCATATATAAAATCTTGAGAGAATTCAAAAATGAATCTGAAATATAATTTAAAATTTAAAATAATTTAAATGAGATACTTGATTTCAATTATAATTAAGTATTTTTAAATATTAATAACTAAATTAATATTTTTATAGAATTATATAAAAGTACACAAAATAAAATTTCAAGATAATGATTTAAAAAATAATGTATATTTAAAAAATTATTTTCAAACTGGGAATATTTATTTTAAAAAGAATGTAGTAGATTAGACAAAATAGATATTTATTGAGAAGTGTATTCTTTCATGAACAAAATGATTTCATGTAAAAACTATGTCTAATAATAATAATTGTATAATATAAATTAATATTTAATTATATATAATGTATAATTATAATTTAAAACATTCTTCATATGTAATTATTTTAATTTATTATAATTGATAAACATTATGCATTTTAATAGAGTATTATAGAGCCCCTTTTTAAACATACAAATAGTCCAATACCTAAATCAAATATAAATCTGAATGATATATAATTATGTGTATTAAATATAAATAAAAAATATAGAGATTAAATTAAAAATTAATTGGGTATTTAAATTTCATAATTTACTAAAATGTTAATTTATTTAAATGAAAATATATACATTAAATTATTCACTAAAAACCCAATATTTTCATAGAAATTGATAATATTTTGAAACTATTAATTTTGATATGATGATTTAAAAAATTATGGTGATATAAAATAGTATAAATATTTATAATTGATATAATAGACCCAATAAAAAACCAAATGAGTAATGTTAATGTCAGAAAAATAGATTTATATAAAAATATTTTCTGAGAATGTTGTAGTAATGTTAATTATATAACACTTAGTATCATCATAGACCTTATACTGTAAGATTTTAAAATGTGTGTCCCATAACATTGTCAAATTCCATTAAGAATAATTTCAATTCATGTTATTTTTAATAAATATTCAATAAAAATGAATGATGAAGGATAGACTCTACCTATAACTAATTAGAAACGAAATTAAGAAACATCATCATTACTAGTATTGAAATCCATAGGTAGTTGAGTTATCTCACTTAATATGGACCATATAAATAATCCTTAAATGATCATTAAATGGTTATTAAAACTCTATATACCATAATTCATTAAAAAATTACTAAACCCCATGCCAGGAACCACCATATATAACATTGTAATGTGACACCAGTGCTGATCCTAGAATGGCTCAAAGGGAATTCTTGGTCCCCACGTGATGGAGAAAAACATTGAATCATCAAAATTATATGTGGGAACCATTTTTAGATAAATAATATGGAAAATAAAAAGAATCCATATTCTAAAAACAAATATTTATAAGGATACTATAGAAAAATATAAACAGTTATATAAAAACCAAAATAGTACACCATCAATGTTCAAGAATGATAAAAAATGTATCCCATATATAAATAAATACATCACTTAAATACCAAGAGAATTACAAAAACAACCTCATAGTGTAAATTTGCCCTTGACCAAACCAACTAGAAAAAATTTCCAAAAATATGAAAGAAATCATTGGTTGTGGGCTAAAATTGCAGTACAATCTCACTAATTTTTCCTTATATTATTCAAAATTTAATATAAAAGAAAACGTGATTAAAATAATAAATAATAAATGCTTGGATTTTTAATTTCACTTTTATAAACAAATATATATTTTTTTAATTTCAATTGACTGAAACCATACAAACAATTCCTTATCTAATCATTTTAAGGGAAACAATACATATAAGTTCATTGGCAAGTTTAATGATGTTTTAGATACAATGGAAAATATATCATTGTAATATCAAATTTGAAACATTTTCATCTTCCAAGAAGAATTATTGTTCTAGTATGTGGGTCATCACAAACACCTATAGAAAAAATGGGAACTCTCGAAGCACTCTCCAATGGGCGATTGGAAATCCTATTTTTCTTCGCCGATTCTCCCTAATTTTCGTCGATGGAAAGCTTTGACCAAGCGTGGGAGCTTACCCCTCCTGATTCTACGCCTCCTGTCCCTAGTTCATCAAAAATCGATGTGGGAAATCTCGAAGTCCCCGTTCAATCCTTACCTATCTCCATCTGTGATGCTCTGCAAGGATTCGATCTAAGCAACATGAAGTAGTGAACACAGCCGCTCTTCAAAAAGCATGAAGATGGGAGTTTCATGGTTTATGCAGATCCGGATTCCTTGAAGCAAAGAGAGTAGTTGTGCAAATACTTGGTTCTTGGATGTGTTTCATACAACATAGGTGACCGCCCCTGGCCTTTACATGAATTAAATAATCGGATTGCTCACTATTTGGGCGCATTGAAATGGAGGATGGTCCCCATAGGCAAAGGATACTATCAAATACTCTTCAACTCGTAAGGTGAGCTTGATCAGGTTTAGAAACTCAGGAATCATTATATTAAACCTGGAATTCTTATAATTTTGGATTGGGATGATGTTTTTAACCCATTCACACATATAAATTATATGGCACATGTTTGGGTTAGTATTCATTGTCTCTATTAGTTTTATTGGCACTTGATGATTCTTAATGATATAGCCTTCTACATAGGGACCCCAATTAAAATTGATCACATGACATTTAATGGATACCTTGGCCTTTATGAGAGAATAATTGTTAAAGTTAATTTGGACAATGATATCCCATCTAATATAGGTTTCAATGCTCCTAATTTTAGAACTGATCTTAGAGTTGTCTATGACAAGAAATCACCCTTTTGTGAGGTGTGCAAACTGGTTGACACAACCTTTCCAATTATAGGGTGGCTAGAAATAAAATGGATCACCCAATCAGTAATTACTGTAAGGAAGTAAAATATGCTAAAAAGTGGTTGAGTATTTCAGACAATCCTGATCTCCCTAAAAAGAAACAAGACATTTGGGTTTAAAAATCCTATGTCTCTACATCCCTTGAGGGTAAATTATGGGGGGACTTAGTTGAGGAAGAAGAGGCTCTTCAAAAAAATAGTATTGTCACTAGCATAGGGGAAATAGTATCTGGAGGTAATGGAAATAACCTGGATATGAGCACCCCTACCACTATTTCTAATTCTTCTACTTTTTCTCCTACCTCTGGTATAACAATTTCAAATGAGCATGTTTGTAGGGATTTGGAGAGACCTATTTTTTCTCCTTTAGAACTGTATGGGGACTCTGATGCTGCCAATATGCCACAAGGTTCTATGGATAAAACTTCTGAAACAGGTACTTCTGTGCTACCCTTAACTATTTCTAAAATCACTACTCCTGCTCCTGGATTTCCTACTCTGATTACTCAGGATGTTAATGATGTCAATGATGCGGCTCTTACCTCACACAACACTTCACACACTGTTCCTGTCTCACATGCTAAGTCTTCATTTTCTCATGTTAGTTGTCATGTTAACATGGTGACTCCCATCCCTGCTATTGACATGCAGAATCTTGCTTTGTTACCCCCTCTTTCTGCAATTTCTACTCCCACTTCTACTGATAAATTTCTTTCTTCTACTACTGAAATTGTTGCACATGCTTCTACTAATAACATCGATACCACTCTTATTGCACATATCAATTCTCTCTCAATGCAGAACTGCACTTCCCTTCTGCATGTCTCCAAAACTGCCTCACCTACTGCCCCCTCCTTATGCCCGGTGCAGTGCTCAACAATATCCAAAGACCTGGCCAGAATTGAGACTCCTCCTCCTTTGGAACAGCCTATTGTTCCTGTTGTTGTGCAGGACCACTCAATGGAAAAATATGCTTTAGATCCTCTAGGTTCTGACCTTAATTCCTATTCTTATTTGAAAATAACTGCCTCTCATATCACTACAAATTATGAGAGAAAACAAAAACCTCCTTCCTCCCCTATGGTCACACAATCCCAAGGGAAAAAGGGTCTAGAAAATCAAAAAAAAAAAAGAATGGTTCTATCCCAAAACAAAAATAGTCATGAATTTTCTCTATTGGAATTTCCAAGGCTTGGAAAACAATGATACTTCTACAACTCATAGGAGGTTCTTAATCAGTCAAAATCCTCACCACTTTTCCATTTTAGAACCTAAAGTCAACTTCAATATGAACTTCATGAGATTTGGTTCTCTTAATTACGGTTTTCTAAGCTCTTGTAAAAATGGTCGTCAAGGTGACTCTATGTGGCTTTTTAATCCCAACACTCTTCAAAATATCAACATTTTTAAAAATAATAAGCAACAACCCACCTGTGATTTTTTGTGGAATGGTCGGCATGACTATTGCACTATGGTATATGCCAATAATAGATATCAGGAAAGAAAAGTTTTATGGCATGAACTTCTTGATATGGCCTACTCCATTCAGGATGCTTGGGTAGTTATGGGGTACTTCAATGCCATTCTAAACTCTTGTGAATTTTTTTTCCATCTCATCATTCTATATCCTCTAGGGAATTTATATCTACTATTGAAGACTGTAACCCTCTCGAAGTTATTCTCACTGGTTCCAAATATACTTGGTACAGATAACACTATAATAAAACAGTTACTAATAAGCTTGAAAGGGATTTAGAAAACATGAAGGATCTTGATATTTGGGACAGTATATCCAGTGCTACTCTACCTAGGCTTAACTCTGACCATCAACATATTCTAGTTAGCTTCATTATGAATGACCATAAGCTTGTTCTTCCTTTTAAATTTAATATTTCTTGGACATCGAATACTGATTGCGTCACCTTTATACATAACACATGGAACTCCATGAATCACCATAAGAATTCCTTTTCCTGTATGTAAAAATTGAATGATCTTAACACAGGCCCTTATGGGTTGGTGTAAAACTACAAATTCTCAAATTGACCTAGATATTTCCTCTCTTGAAACATATATTAGCTGCATCCAAACTCAAAATAGTAATTAAGACTTTAATATAGGCCCTCAATTGGAAGAAAATATATCTCTTAAAATTAATTCTTTGCTCACTTTTAAGGATATTATTCGTAAGAAAATTTTTAAGACTAAATGGCTCACTGATGGTGATCATAATACTAAATTTTATAATTCCCTTCCAAGAATCAAAAAGGCCAATCGTCCTCTTTCCAAACATATTCATAATGATTTGATTATAGACTCTAATGAGGCCATAACAGATCATGTTATCTCATACTTTTACAACATTTTTAATGGTCTGGAGATGAATATTGATCTCAGATCTGACATTATTCCATCAATGGTGGATGAAAGAGACAATGAATCACTTTTAAGTGCTCCACTTGATCAGTAAATTAAAAATACTATCATTGGCCTTAATCCAGATAGTGCGCCTAGTCCAGATGGGTTCAATAAAGGGTTTTATCAAAAGAATGGTGATATTTTCCACAATTATGTTTTAACCTGGTTAAGGCATTTTTCATTCATGGATCTCTCACACACGGAAAAAATGCTCAATTTCTAGCATTAATTCCTAAGGTTGAAAATGCCTCAGAGATCTATTAATTAAGACATATTCCTATGATTAAAACTCTCTATAAAATAATCAACAAAATTATTTCAAGAAGAATTTCACCTATTTTCAATAAAATAGTCTCATGGAATCAGTTTGGTTTTATAAAAGGTAGGTCCATCCAAGACTGTATTTGTCTTGCCTTAGAATTCACCAACAGTATTACAAAAACACTATATGAGGATTATTGGCCATCTAACATGATATTAGGAAGGATTTTGACACCATTGATTGGAACTTTATTTTCAAAGCCTTAAAAAATTTTGTATTTCATGATTCATTCATTGGAAAACATAAAACATTATTTCGATCAGCTTTTATTTCTATTCTGATTAATGGCACCCCTAAGGGTCTTTTCAAATTCTCTAAGGGTGTCATAAAGGGAGACCCTCTCTCTGCCATCCTTTTTGTTATTGTTGAGGACTATATAAGTAGACTTATCAATAATCTGGTTGATCAAGGTAAGCTCAAGCCTATACAAGATGCCAGAAATCTAAATACCCATACCCACCTTTTATATGCTGATGATATCATCTTGATTCTCAACGGTTATAAAAAATATATAAATGTCCCCAAGAAATCTCTTAATCACTATGAGAAGGTGTCTGGAAATGATATTTCATGGAATAAATCATATGTTTTATTTGGAAAGAGCTTCCATGTTAGAAGTAAATCTAGCATTATCGCTTCTCTTGGAATTAAAGAAGGCCTCATACCTTTCACTTATCGGGGTGTCCCACTTTTCTGGGGTTATCCTAAGGCATGATAATTTGATAATATCATTGATCATATCATAAATCAACTCTTTAATTAGAAGGGGAAATCTCTCTCCATGGCTGGTAGAATATGTTTGGTCAAATCGACCATTGTCTCAAAAATGGTTTACTCTCTTATGATTTAAAAATGGGATGTCGGCATCATCAGGAAAATTAATACTTATATTAAAAACTTCATTTGGTCAGGGAATATTTTTGAAATGAACCTCTTCACTATCCCTTGGAATTCATGTTGTAATCCCCTGGATAAAGGTGGCATTGGTATAAAAAAATTATGCTTTTTAATAATACTCTTCATTCCTGCCTTACTTGGTGTATTATTAATTTTACCTCTAAATATTATAAATTATTGAATAAAATATTTCTATCTAAACTATTGAATGGGAACTGTAATTACATCAACTCCTCGATCTGGCCCTCTATTAGGGACTCGTATCACAAAATCATGGAAAAATCTAGATGGATGGTTAGTGATGATTCTTCCAACAATATTTAGTGTGGAAAATGGTATGATAACCCCTTATTTTCTTTGTTAAATCCAATTATTATCCCGGATGATACTACTCATTCTATAAAAGAGGTCCTTCTATTTCATAGAAATGACCTCCTTGAAAATATTGCGCAGATCATTGATAATCATCATTTTTCTCATATTGGTGACATCCTAGTTGGGAACCTGCACCAAATGGAATCCTAGACTCAAGATAAATCTATAAGCATTGCTTTTATAAGGATAGATATAATTGTAAATGGGTGAGCCAATTTAACAATCCTTGGATCAAACCTTCTAGGCTCACCCTTATTTGGCGCATTGCTCATAATTGATTACACACTGAAACCTGTCTGCAAGATTTTTGCATTCGTCTCTTCTCTAAATATCACTTGTGTAACCAAGACATGGAAGATGTTGATTATCTTTTCTTACCTTGTGTGACGGCCTCTGCTCTTTGGAATTGTGGTATTGAATTATTTAAATCCAGATGGCCCTTATCTGAATCTATTTTTTTGTTTCTAAAAAAATTCATTAGATATGATTCCTCTCTACAGGATACAAATATTTTTCTAGCGGTGGTGGCGACGCTTCTGCATGATATCTGGTATTCTCATAATGATCTTATTCATAACAATCACTCATTTAGTCTCAATGTAGGAAAATATTGGATTCTTATTGAGATTCATGAAGCATCTTCAATTCAAACAGACTCTTGCAACAACTTGGTTGGAGACTTTGAAATTCTTCGTCATCTCCATGTGCCTGGTATTTACAGAAAGCTGAAACATTTTTTTGATGTTTTCTGGCAATCACCGATGCCAGGATGGATCAAAGTGAACGTGGATGTCACTTCCAAAGGCAATCCTAGCCCTGCATGTTTTGGTTCCATCTTCAGAGACTCAACAAGCCAGTTTCAGTGTTGTTTCTATGTTGGATGTGGTCATTCTTCATCGCTAGAGGCTAAGATGCTGGGGGTCATCCATGCTATTGATTTTGAGCTTCAAAGAGGTTGGAAAACGATTTGGATTGAAAGTGATTCCACCAATATCGTTCATGCCATCTGGAATGACATCACTCATCTTGCCTGGCTGCTTACCAGACTTTGGATGAATTATCTGAACTTTATTCATGGGTTACAATACATAGCTACTCATGCTTACCGTGAAACGAATGCTTTTGCTGATGCTCTCGCTAACAAAGGAGTTCAACAGAGCATGACATGGATTGACTCTCTACCGGCTGACCTATTATATCATTTTGATAGAGATTGTAAAAAAATCCCATATTTACGTCTTTTGTAACCCTTTTTCTTTTCATTAAATATATTTTGCTTTGTTCTTTGACCGAAGCATTACCTTTAAAAAAACAAACACTGATAAGTGATCCAGAAAATATGAGTAAACAAAGTCTTCAAGCCCTAATCAAAGATGAATAATCAACATCCTCTCATGGATAAGATCATATGAACTATGTTTTTTAGTTTTATAAAGATTAAAAATAACAAGTATTGCCCATTATAACACACTAACTGCATATTTTATCGTGCGATGGAAAAATCAATCAACAAAGGGGAAATTAATTTATAACTATTTGAACTTAAATTTCCCCATTTTAGTTCAAATATAAAAATTTCAATTTTAAAACCATAACCTATCCTTCTTTACTATAAAATCAATTTAATCCATCTTTCACAAAAGAAGGTCACAAAATATTTCACAAATAAACATCATAATCATTTTGACATTCTCTTTCATAATTTCATCAATTTTAAATCACTAAAAAAATTATTTATTAAATTGGAATTGGGTGTTTTACATAATAAATTGTCCAAATAAATTCAAATTTCAATCCAAAACGAATTGGTTTTTTGAGTATTAATCGAATTAACTTTAATATAAATCATTAAATTAAATGTTTTCTAACATTTAAAATCTCATTAAATCCATTGTATTTTTACATGGAGATAGATATCACAAAACCTGAGACACAAATTAACAATGAAGAATGTAATCAATATAGTTGAATGAACCAATCCATGATTAAATAACATAAACAATGGAAATTATATCCTTATAAAACAAAGAAATTATGAACATTATAGATCATAGATAGGGACGACCAATGAAAAGGAACAAGGGGTGTTATTAATCATGGAAGAAATCAATTTATGTCCACCACACATTTATTTACTTTTGAATAATCTTGAAGGATTCAAAATGCGTAACTAGGGGTTCTAAATATCTCATATTTACATAAATATCGAGTAATGATTGATCAAATGAAAAAATAGTGGTCTAATTTTTTTTTTAATTTTTTTTAAAAATTCTGGGTACTCGATTTCATGAATGGGGACACAAAAGTTGTCAAATTGTGTGCCCTTACTATTCACCATTAGGGTGGGGTTTACATTTTTTACTATATGGGTGCCTAAATTTTCAAATTGTGTGCCATTCAATAACTTTCTATTAATTTCATTTCAATTTTCCCTATGAAACAATCATAGATAAACCCAATCAAAATAATGATAAAATGGAGGGTTGATGAGAACCAATAAACAATAACATATGTTTCAATCTCCCCAATATATGAAATTTTATTCCCCCAAATTGCCTGTATGGTCATCTCCATTTCAAAAAGTTGTGGCCGCTACTCTAAAATCACTACAATTGTCAACCATGTCCCATTATTTTCTGAAATGTGTTTTTATTTTACTTGAAACAATTTTATTTTACATACATAGTGTACCTTATTTTAAAAATAAACCATCATATTTGGATTCTTAGTCATAGATAAATCTTTATCAACATCAATATCACACCATCTCAAAACATGATATTTTTCTGAAATATACTTTCCCAACTATTACACGAGGAAAATATAATGTATCGGTGTAAAATGTAGTAGTTGTTTAAATGGGTAATATAAGTCATACACCTTCTCAAAAACATCAAAAGTTCCAACAAAAAATGAGTTATCATCCCTTCCCTAACAATCATTCATTGACCCAAACATGGTGAATCCATCCAGAACACCTGATCACCAACTAAAAATTCAACGGTCTACCGAGAAGATTAACATAATACTTTCCCTAAATCTATTCCAAGTTCATTATATGAAGAATCAACTAAATAATTTATTTCTTATACAAATGGAACTTTCAAACCAATTACTTTTCACTAATAACGTACCATGGAAAATTAGATTAACATATCTAGCTGTATATGACATCCAATATAACCATTATTTTCCACTCTTCTAGTGTATCATTCATTTCATAGTTCATAATATTCATTACATGATGATATGTGATGACATTACCTTTCATAAAGGTATAAGATTTATCAATTTCAAAAAAAATGTATGTATTCCACCTAACACCTTTGGATGAGAATAAAATATTTCTAATATAGTTTATAACTCAATCTAATTTTTTTAATAAATAGTAAACATTTCTTGGAGAAGATATTTCATCTAACTATTAATAGCAAGCATCATAGATTTGAGTTTATGGTCGTGGGTTGGGTAATTCTACGTGAGTTTCATAATATGCTGAGATCCATGAGGCATTATGTGATCACCCATCACAGAAACACATACCAAGACCATTTCTAATGCATTAAAAAAATTCCAAATTAACCTACTCAGCATTTGGAACATTTATCACTAGCACATAAGTCAAGTGACATTTCATGAAACAAATTTCTCTATGTATGTCATCCTAAGAAACCATCACTCCCTTTTTATATCGAGAAATCATTAGATAATCCGATTAAGGAAAATACATTAAAAATGGGGATAATATTCAACTTAAACCAATAAGATCGAAATCTTGATAACATTCTTTGGTTCCTCCATACCATAATATCCTTCACCTCCTATAGACCAAATATTATGCCATGTTACAATACCATAACTTATCACATTAGACACAAATGATTCTCCCCATAAATATATTAAAATTGAATTTCATCCACATAATCTTCCATGAATGTATCAAAATAATAAATTAAATTTTTTTCATCAAATACATGATGACTGTATGAATATTTATTGGACCAAATGGCATGACAAGGTACTCATAATGGCAAAAAAATTATTTTAATAGTTATTTTTGGAATGGCGGCTTGTTTTATTCTCAACTTCAGATAAACAAATCAAGTTCATTCTTAAAAAATCATACATCCTCTATAAATTATTAAAATATAACTTCCATATGTGGAAAGTAATAGTTTTTCATTACGGTAACATGATTGAGATTTCATTAATCATCACATGGGCGAAGTGAATGGTCAAGTTTCTTATTAAAGAGAACATGCACTGAACAAGTTGACTCACTCTATAATTAGAATAATTTCTCTAAAATATCATCCAGCAGTGTCTTCAAATATATCATCTAAGCCGATCCAACTGTTATGGGGGAAAACATACAGGATGAGTACCAGGTACTAAATCAATTAAACATTCTACCTCCCTTCCAGGAGGAAAACTAGATAAGTTATAATGAAAATCCATATGGAATTCAACGAGAATGTTATGGAGATCGACTATGAAGGATACTCCGTATATATAAAATAAATACATTGATATAACATTATAATACTCTGGATATGGTGTCTCATCTCTGATCAACAATAGATCTATTTCTCCTTGACAGATACCAAATACTCCATCATGTGTAAAACATGATACCCATCAAAGTTAGATGCTGATTTCAGTTTTATTAGAAATGATCCAATCCATCATGAATAAGATGTTATGAGGTTCTATGCGAAGAACCAAAAAAATCCTAATTACGATCAATATTTGTTAACTAGAATATACAATAAGGAAAATAAAGACCCTAATCATTAATTATTCCCTGGAGTGTAGATATATCCATCACTCATGGTAAATCCTATTTTTAAATAGTTATTAGATTCACAAAACGAGTCCAAATGAACTACATGGATGCACCAATATCAATTAAATCATCACTCGGGATGAATCATTACTTATTGTACCTCTCATTGTCAATGGAATAATATCAACATTAGATGGAGACTCATAATCTATGTGAACAAAATTCATTATGGATTCCAGTGGCTAAAAAAATGTGGTTCATGGAGGATCTAATGAACCACATACATTAGGTTCTTACTGAAAACCTATTTCAAGTGTGTAGGATTTCTACATTAGTATAAAATTAACAATTCGCTTCTATAAACTAAAGGAAATATAGTAGAACCCTAATGTCATATTCCACCCTAAAAATCATCACAATTTCTCCTTCCAAAGGAGAAATTCACTAAAATTACACTCAAATTAAAAAGAACACTTAAAAATGCTAACCTACTATGAATTTATGGATCAACATTAAATTTATTATCTATCAACACATCATATGTAGAGATCCTAAATAAACAACATGAGGTAAAATAATATATTGAATTCCCATATCCATCAATTTAGACATCATATTCTCATTCAATAATATCTCAAGTGAAAACTACATATGCTCTGCAAAATGGTTTACATATTTAGGAACAACATTATTATCCTTCTTGATTATTAAAAACACTATAACCTCATCCAAAAAAAATATAATATGAATTGGAGAGGTTAGTGAAAGGAAAAATTAATTCATTCTACTCAAATCCCCCAAGATTCTTCAGAGTAACTATAGTGAAACCAAATCTATTTCTAGTTACATACAACTTTTAGGTGGGATATTTCTACGTGATTGAATCGTGAATGCCCATGAACATGGACTAAAGAAATATTATTTATAAATAATTGTGGGCATTTAGTATCTATTGGCCCTTATAATGCTGGTGGAGTTTGGAGTAGTAACCCATGAGAAGGATTTTAAAAGCCATCTTTATGATGTTCAACATCTGGAGATTGAGTTGTAATGGTTATTTCTTCCTTTCCCATAGTAGGGAATAATTTACAATAACCTCATCCATATTATGGTCCATGCGAGGAGGTGCTCAATGTTGTTCATCAGAAGCTTCCTTCTGGGTCCTTTTCAAAAATTTTCTAAGAGGCAAGATGATATAAAAAAGGTGTAACAAAAGAAAAGGCTTTGTAATATTACTTATAGAAAAACTAAATTAAGAAAAACATGGAAATAAATCCCATCAGATAATATAATATGATTTTTATTTTGACTAATGTAAAACTAAATTAGAGAAATGATTATAACTAATGTTCAAATCAAATTTCATGAACTATTGCTGAAGATATTATGAAAAAATATTATGATATATGGCCAGGAACTCACTCATAACTACATCATAAGTAATGAAAATATCTTAAATTCATATTCAAATCAAGTAAATAGTATTATCCTTCAAATATGATACTAATCCTCCTTGAATAAGTTTTTATACCAGTGTACAATGACACCGTATAAAATCCTTACATAGATCAACGGAAATTATTGATCCCCATAGGTTACTGAGTATGACCTTACATCATACAAGGTAATGGAAGGAATACAATTTCAACATAAATAACAGATGAATAGTATAAAAGTCAGTATTCTCAAAAGAAAAATCCCAAATGAGACTATACTAGAATAAAATCATGTATCTGAAAAATAAAATAGTGCACCATTAATATACTAGATAGAAAATATAAAATAGCCCATGTCTCAACAATCACAACACTACCAGACCATGAGATCAGCCAGCACCACCTATATGTGGCAGTTTCCCATTGCTCAGTCTTGGAAGAAGGAAATGTAAAAAAAGGTCAAAGTAAAATGTAGAGTGTAAGATAATATCCCAGTAAGGTCACATAATTTTTTCTATATGAGATTCCCAAAATAAAATAAATAACCCAATTTTTTAAATTTTAAATATGAACGGCATCGAAGTAAAGTTTCATAATTTAATGAAACATTATTTTAATTTCAATTTATGCTATCCTTTAAAAGAATTATTCATTAACAATTTAATATAAAATAGTCCTAAAATATCCATAGTAATGTGTAACATATGTTTAAAAAATGGCATATATTTGAAAAAAACATTATAGGACCAATATGGTCATATAACCCCAGAGGCATGATATTTCTCATTTTATGGGATCCTCACACACTAATAAAAGTGGTCATAGAAATATTTCTACATAATTTCCTCAAACACTAGTCAAAGGGGAAAATCTATAACCGATTAGGGATAATATATAATGCACAATATTTTTTTAGTGTTTTTATACATCAAACCTTCCATTTCCATCCCAAAATACTCAATAACTACCAATGATATCATGTTCGCAAAAAATTAATAAGCAAATTGAAAATTACAATAACACGATTAAAAATATCGGTTCCCCACCTCAGTTTCAATATTCCAATTTCCATTTAAAATTCAAAATCATTGGGTTTAATCAAGTGATAAATTTTTATCATAAAAACAGTCACAGGGTTCTATAAAATTATTTTTTGATAGTTTTTAAGCATTGTGGAAAATAACGAATTCTCAAATCTATTTCACAATCTACTTTACAATAACTATCACTATTCCATTAATTTAAAATAACGCCAACATTTTCCAATTGAATTGTTATTGGTTGTTTTCACCAAATATTCCTAAAAATTTATTTCAAATCATAATCCACAATGACTTTTATTTTTAAATTTAATATTGATGTAATTTTTTATATAATTAATTTAAAATGATTATAACATAGAAATCTCAATGGATATCCTACCATTAGCATAGATATCACATATCACAACACCCTAAATTGAAATTTCCGCTGAATAATGTGAAAAAAATATCAAGGAATCAAACATTGATTCCAGATCCGAAACAAACAAGTTTATATATACGTATAAGATAAGAACTCATTAACTATAAATAGGGTATATAAAGATATCATAAGAGAATAAACAAGAGAATATATCTTAATAGAGGGGAATTGATCAACATTTTCCAAGAATATATCCACATAAGAATAGGCACAGAGGAATCAAAATGGGTTCCATAGAGATCCAATTTCATTGGATTCATAGATATTTTGATATTTGTTGAACCAACTAAGTAAATAGAGGTTCTGGAATTTTTTAAAATATTTTTTTAGAATAAACATTTTTTTTTAAAATAAAAAAATTCAAGTGACATGGTTTCTTGTGGATTTGTATACAATTTTTAAAACATTACATCCTAAATGTGTGGTACACATATGCTGTGTACTATCACAACTAAGAGGGAGAATGGTTGGAAAATGTTTTCACCAAAGATGCAAACCCCCACTGTCAAGGTTATCATGGTTTTCTATGGGATGGATAAAAGTTTCGGAAAACTGTGTGCCCAGTGAGCAGTACCAAAAACAATCCAAAATATTAAAATTTCACCCATAATAAACACAATAAAAAACCTAACTAAATAATGATATTTTATTGTGTAGAGGATTAAACAAAAATATTAACTATGTGTTACACAACTAATAAGTACTGAATCATGCACCCATGTAATAAAAATAAAGAAATGGGGATGAAAAAAAATGTACACAAATATATAGATAAAAACTATGAATTATCAAAATTATATGTAATTTTTTACATGATAATACATATAATTTAAATTTTATATGTTAAACCGTAATATAATGTTATAGATATTTGATATTAATTATATCTCCACTTAAATTTATTTCAACATTGATTTTTCATTAATTTATTTATCAATAAAAGAATCACTTATATATTTATAAATTTTAATGGAAGAGGAATTATATAAAAGGATTGAAAATATTTAATTCATAAGGGGTGAAATATTGTCAATGTCAAACTCATGAGTGTTAATAAAAATTTAAATAAGGAAGAGATGTTTTTTGAGAGTAAGAGAATGAATCATATGATGAGATAATTAAGATAAACAATTTGATCATGAAGAATCATTGAAAAATTATAGACCATACATGAAAATTTATTAATGGATAATCCAAATTGTATTGTGTTTATAATTGAAAAATTATGTTTATATAGATGAAAAAATTATGATATATTTTGAATTAATATTTGAATTTATTATATGGGTAGTTATCAAAAATCATAAATTTGTCAATAATTAATATAAAATATCATTACATGAGAGTTTATCTGGTTTTTACTCTAAGAAAATAAATATATTCGATGGGTTAACTACATTTTACCATAAGAATTTCTATTTTTAACAATCATTCTTCATAATAATATTATAATATGTTTAGTAACAAATTATTCAAACATATATTATATGGTTTAATAACTTTTCTCATTAAAATATTCCATTTTCCCAATAATCCCTAATTTATTTTTGGTTATATTAATTCCATTTTTTTAAATTCCCCAATCCCACACTATTAGATACATTGGTAAAAAATAATATATATATATATATATCTTTGTAAATAATATAGATAACACATTTTTATCCATAAATATCAATGAAAACATAAAAAAAATATTGGAAGACATATATAGCCAAATAGATTTAGAATTTATAATTTTTTTTGGAAATAATAAAAACACATAAATAAAATTACTCCTAACATCAAGGAATTATTCTTTAATGAAAACCAATAATTTCATATTTTGCATGATTTCTTCAACATCTAATAGATGATATTATTCTAGACACATAGAAAAAACAATTTCTTTATAAACTGCTGAGGTAAAATTCTCAAACAATATAATACAAAGTCTTTAAAAATAGAATATCATTAGAGATATAATGACAATTATAAGGTCTTGGAAAAATATTAAATGATCATGATATTTACATAATATATTTACTACCTATTAACACAGGTGTCATTAAAAGTGAGACCTATAATGAGGATTTAACAAAAGAATTAATTATATGAATCAATACTAATGAAACATCTGACACCAATCATATTCAACAGAACAATTAATAAATATTATATATAATGGTGAAATATATTCGAAACATGTACTATTTTAGTCATAACATTTATATACACATGACATAAAAAACTATGGATACCTTAAATCCGTTGGAGAAAACACACCAATGGACTCTTTAAATCATTCATTAAAAAGAATCACGACCCAATTCATTGTGGAATAAAATAAGGATCATCCATCACATAAGCTAGATTGGAATCACCTAATATCATCAATAATGGCCATGTAAAACAATTATATATATAATATAGATACATTTACATTCATCATAAATGTTTTGAAAAAAATTACATTCATTTATATCTTCATTTACCCATGAAAAAATTCTCTTCCGATTATTACATTAAAAAAACATTCCTATTAAATAGGAAAAATAATGATATGTAATGATTCATCAGATCATATTCATAATGTTAATCATCATCAATGAAAATATACTAACCTAGAAGAAATTTTTTTTATGGAAAATATATGACATTTTATTAAAATAATGTTAATATACAATTTCATTCCATAACATAAATTGAAAAAATTAAATAAAATTGATAAAATGATTTTTAATTGTAAATAAATTTGGAAAATATAAACTAATTGTTCAATGAATGGAATATTAATACTTGTGTCAATATATGATTAAGTCATATTTTTAAAAAATACACCTTATTTTTAAAACACATTAAATATTCAAAAGTGTCCAATATGGAATACGATATGAAAACTCTAGTATTTTTTTTAAATTATTCAATGATTATGGAAATGAAAATAATGAAATCATTATTTAAAAAACATTATTAAAATAAGATTAATAACATGGAGCATGATTTTGTTTAAAATACATTCAAAACATTAATCTAATGTTCTAATCAAAACCCCTATTATTACATTAAAAAAGTGAAACAAATAACATATCAAATTACAAAAAATAACAAAAGAATTATTTTTTTCATGATAAATTTGTAAAGTGATTCTATAAAAAAATATTCATGAATATTTCTCAAGAAGAAAATAAAATTCATAAGGAATGATTTTTGACAAAATGAAACCTTTCATTAACCATATTTTATGAATAAAAAACTCTTTATATGAACATTATATGTATGTGTGAAAAATAAAATTTACATGATATATTATGTTATAATAAATTCATGTCATTGTACATATACCATATTCCATAACATGAATAATATCTCAATGAATTTTAATTGAGACCATGAAATCCCTTGAAGTATTTATATCCTTTGAATTAATATATCATTAATGATTAACCCACAAAAGAACATTGAATATATTGATCAATGTGTAATTAACCATATAATATTTCAATAGGTATCATGTACCAAGTATGAAATTAGTATGTTTAATAATAAAGGATATATAAAAAAGGAAAAAAATAATGAGATGAATATTCCATTAAACTTTTTATCACGACCCATCCTTGGGACGCGTGTCGTGACTACCCCAAGCCCGCCTTCCAAAGGACAGGGGTTGGCGACTAACACCTAAGGCATAAATCCCTAATACGGGGAAGGCATTGCCTTGATAAATTATAAACAAACCCAACAGAGTATTAGCTAGAAGAAAAACACAAATACATAATGTTTACAAAAGGAGTGCTGTAAAGTAATGGGGCCGGAAATATAATCCCAACTGTAATGTACAAGTAAGAATAACAAGGGGAAAACAGCTGAATGGTGTAAAGTATCTCCTGGATCGTCTGCCAAGGATCATACCGGAAGGGAAGGTACAAATAGACTCCACAACACTCCACGTTCATTTGTATCCTCCGTGTACTGTCATGCCGTGTGGTCTACCTCTGTGTAATGACCAATCTGGCTACTCTCGGCCTTAGTCAGCGATTTCCATCGTCTGAAACTAACATAATGTTGTGCGGGGAAATCCCATGTAGGAGGTGAGTATAACGATACTCAGTATGGACCCCAAGACCCTTAAGGTGTCAAAAAATCCAACAAGGATAAGCCCCAAAGTATGAAATCAATAGATAACCACAATTGGGAATATGCCCAAACATATACATAAGTTATCATATAATCCATCTCAATCATAAGGTATATATAAATGTTACTAACTTAGCTCGACCAGGATATTTATTCACCTTGTCGAAAATACGGCTTCTGGAGAACTTCTGCTCTGTCGAGTACAGGGGGCTTGCCGCCACAACTAGGTGCAACCCACTAACCATGGACTACTGAGGTACTCCTCCTGTCATGTATCATTGGACTGCCATGCTCACAGAGAGTCTCTCCCCACTAAGGGTCTGTGCCAACTACCAAGAACTCCCCCTAATAGCTAGCAAAGGTACTCCTCCGGTCGAGTACCACAGGTCTACTGCCAACTACCAGGCGCTCATCTGCCTTGGGACTTCCGCCGCAACCAGGTGCTTCCCACTGGGTTAGTTGAAACACTCTGAGTCGAATCGGTCAACCAGTCATTAGGTCTCAGCCAGCTTGTAGGTCTCCATACTCCACTCGCTCATGGTTGGGAGGAACCGTTCCACGAGCTATAGGTTGATACTCCAACTATCACGAAGTCCCATGTAGAAGTATCTCAAAGGTCCTCCTTTTCATAGGGGAATTAACGCAATAGACAACAGATCAATCAGATGAACGGTGTATGAGTTATAAACATTTTAGTCCTAGGATCCCAGATAGATTTTTGTACGATCCAACCTGACAATATATCATCATTACCCCAAACTCTAGTGGGGAATACTCAATGGGACCATCATGCTCCTAGAAAACCAGCGATGTTGATGGTTCATCAAACAGTCTTCTGGTGCCAATGATATGGCCAAAGGAAGTAACTATTAGTAGTGGGTCTGGGTACGGTCCAACCAGGTCTGACTGACTCGGCCCAACTCAGTCTGGGCGGACCCGGTCTAGGTCGACTCAGTTTGACAGGTTGGGTCTAGCCCGACCCATTTGGAAGGCCAGCCTGTTAGTTTCGGCTCGGACTGCTGGGCCCCACCCAACCAGCTGCGTGGGCAGTTCAACCTAGAGTTTGCCGCGTGGGCTGTGGATTTTCCTCGATGAAGTGGCCGGTTTGGGTCATCTAGGGCCGTGAGGGGCGCAGTTCCGGTGGCTCGACCCGAGAGGGTGAGCCGGTTCGGCAAGCGACACCGCAAGGGTGGCCGCGGCATGGCTTGGGATGCCGGAACGGCACGGTCGGGCAGGATGGGGGCGGCATGGTCAGGCCGTGGGTAGGGTGCTAGGTGTGAAGGAAGGGCGTGCAGCGCGCGGGCATGCCGACATGGCATGGGGGAGTCCGCGGGGAGTGTGCGCATGTGGCCACGAGCAGGGTGTGCGGGGCGCGTGCAGGCCGACATGGCGCCAGGAAGGCCACGATAGGGCGCGCCAGATGCTACGAGAAAGTGGTACGATGGTCAGGTGGCAGCCAGGTAGGCCGGTTTGTTGCGGCACGGGCTGGCACGGGCGGACAGTGTTCGGTTGGGAGCACCAGTGCGCCGCGGGGGCAGCACGATTCGCGGAAGCCGTAGGTAGCACTACATTTCTCATTTCATCCTTCATCACCTCATTGTTGTTATGTCGCCATGCTGAAGAAACATCACAAATAGATCGAATGAGAGTGTTTGATCATTTATGTTTGGCCCGCACATTCCACGTTTACAGATGATAGCAATGGGTTCATCAAATATTACAATGAACAATTACACATCAGCAAATAATTTCATTCTAACCATTGAAGATGATATGTAAAGGTAAAACATCATCATTTAATAAACCACGTATCTTTCATTAGTTGGTCGTTCTTGGTGAAGTCGTGGAAAAAAGATGAAGTAGAATTGTTGTTCATCACATTCGCCACACACACTTCCAATCCCAGGCTTTGTTAGCTCGTGGAAGACATTCCACGTAAGTAGGTGTCTGTGGAAGAAGTCGAAGAAGGACTATTGCCAACATTCTCTGTTGGATGAACGCATTCTACATTCTTTGTTCTTTATTAAAATAATTATCTCATCTCCCAATAATCCTCATTCCCTACATCTACCCTAATGCCATGTGAAAATAATATAATAATGAGTTTGTTGATTATTTTGTTGGCACAATAATTCATGTTTGGAAGATTAATTACACGGCTCCCCTTAATTAATCCACGAGAGTTTGCACAATGGATTAAATAGGGGAGGTGAAGAGGCTCTCCCTCATTAATTATAGAGAGTTGAGAGGTCATATAGTCTTCCATAAATAGGGTGGTTTATCCCCATGTAGTCCCCATGACATAATATCTCATGGAAGGTTATGTTCAGGTGGTCACCATGTCATCACCTCTCATGGGAGGTTATGTTCGGGATGGACCCACCACCATAACCTCTCGTGGGAGAATCAGGTTTGGTGGTCCCACCTCAAACTTCCAAGAGTAGGTTTCAACTACAAGTCACCAACATGGAGGCTCAAATAAAATAATATGTAGCACACATTATTTTTTTATTTTTTTATTGAAACCCAAAAACTAACTTTTATTCTCGACCAACTGTCGTCGAGCCGAAAGTCTCCTTAAGTGAATACTGGTGCTGCAAGTTCAATGGTTCCCTAATATTTCAATTCTGAGAAGCAGTTCAAATGATACAAATACCCGCTCGTACGTTTACTGAATGTACATGAACAAAACATCAGAAATTGATTCTGGGCACACTGGGCATCAGAATCAAGCGCCATAAATTTTCACAGACTTGTTAAAACCCATGTATTAGAAAAACATTTACATGGGATTTCTGAGTC
Organism: Viscum album; assembly: GCA_963277665.1. Taxonomy (NCBI): domain Eukaryota; kingdom Viridiplantae; phylum Streptophyta; class Magnoliopsida; order Santalales; family Viscaceae; genus Viscum; species Viscum album. The sequence goes on from OY728161.1 coordinate 1,500,942,869, forward strand.
TTTACATTCTCCCCACCTTTAGGATATATGTCCCTGTTCGCTGTAACCTGAACTATGGGATCAAATGGGGGTACTGAGCACACATCTTAGCCTCCTTATCCCATGTTCTCTCCTAGAGGTTCTTGTGCTACCAATGAATTCGCACTATAGGTATCGAACATCCATGTTGGTCCCGCTCCTGTCTATCCACAATATCCACTGTAACCTCTTTGAATGTCACCCCATTATCAATGTCCAGCTCTCCATGATCAGTGATATCTGTAGGGTCGTGCACTTATCTCCTCAGCTGAGATTATATGGAAGACATCGTGCACCTGGTGCAGCTGAGGTGGAAGAGCTAAGCGGTATGCCACCTCGCCAACTCTGTTGAGGACCTGAAAAGGTCAGAATATTCTTGGAGATAACTTGTCGTCGCGGCTGAATCTCTATAGACCTTGTCGAGGCGAGACCTGTAGAAAGATGTATTTGTCGTCCTCGAACTCCAGAGGCCTCTATCTCCTGTCGGGATATGACTTATGCCTTCTCTGTGTAGTATTTATCCCCTCCTGGATGATTTGTACCTTCTATGTGGTAGCTCGTACCATCTCTAGTCCCACCAGTGCTGACTCCCTTTGGACTATCCTGCACAAGGGTGGTGGGTATGGTTGGCCGTACAAGGCCTCAAAAGTTCCATTCTGATGGTGGAGTGATAGTTTTTTTGTATGAAATCTCCACCAAAGGTAAGTGATCCTCCCAGCTATGACTGAAGTCGATGAAACAATCCCATTACATGTCCTTGAGGGTCAAAATGGTCCGCTCAGTCTGACCATCTGTCTGAGGATGGAAGGTGGTGCTAAGACGAAGCTGCGTACTGAAAGCCTCCTACAACCTCTTCCATTTTCGGGACGTAAAGAGTGTGTCACCATTAGAAATAATCATCGAGGGAATACCACATAAATGCAGAATCTTTTACACATAAAGGAATATCAAGATATCTACTAAACTCTGATCTCTAATCAGTAAGAAGTGGGCCGACATGGTGATTCATTCAATGATCACCCATATCGAGTCATGAACCCTGGATGTACGTGGATGACCCGTCAAGAAGTCCATGGATATCCCATCCACATCCATTATAAGACCTCTAAAGGCTGAACAAAACTGGCAGGTACATGGTGCTCCGCCTCCAAATGATGACAAATGAGGCATCGAGAGACAAAATCTGAAACTTTCTATTTCATACATGGCAAGCAGTGCTATCGTCGAATGACCTGGTACATCTTCACCACTTTTGGATGTACCACGTAAGGGGATGTGTGGGACTCCATCAATACTTCTTCATGAAGTGACACTGGAACCAATGTACGTTCTCTAAAGAAGATGATGTGCTCCCCACCTTCATAAAAACCATCAGTTGTATTCCTTATGGATATCTAAGCATGTCATGTCTCTTAGTTAGCATCCCCATGTTGTGCCTCTCTCACTCACTGATGAAGTGGGGGAGTGACTATATGGAACTGAAGGATAAGTGCTCAATATCTATCAACAAAAGATATCTTCAAAGTGGCCAGCTGCTCCATACCTTTTCCTAGAAGTTGTATACCAGTTATCCTACAGAGTTCATCTGCAACAATTTTCCCCTTACCCGGAGTATAGACTATCTCAAATTCATAGTCTTTGAGGAACTGTAGTCAACGTCTATGTCTCTGGTTCAGGTCCTTCGGAGAGAAGACATACCTATGAATCTTGTGATCAAAGTACATGAAAAAACGTTCACCTATCAGATAGTGTCGCCACATCTTCATGTAAAAGACCACTGCTGATAACTCCATGTAATGGGTAGCAAAGTTCTCCTCATGTTGTCTCAGCTACCAAGATCCATACATGATCACTACTCGCTCTTGTATAAGGACACAACTGAGTCTGGTCCCTGTTGTGTCAGCGTAAACTACGTAAACTACGCCTTCCTCTAGAATCCTAATGATGGGGGCACTAGTCCACCTCTACCTCAGCTCCTGAAATCTCTGTTTCCCTCTCTCCGACCACACGAAGGGTTGCATATTTTTCATCAAGGATGATAGTAGTGATTCAACTATAGAAAAGTCTGGAACAAACCTCTGGTTATATTTAACAATAGAAGACGTCCCTCCCCCTTCGGGGGAGGGGGGGTAATACTGGAAACATAGATTGAAATGATTTCCCCATGTTCTATCACACTTGTTTGGAACTGAAAACTCAAAAATCCTACTGCCACGAGGGTAAGGTTGGTCGACTCAAGAGTTATCGGCTGCACCCTACAATGTATGAGTTTGTCATGCACTACATGGGATTTCATTTTCACCGTCTATGGAAAATATCACATCATCATTGTAGATAAACCATAACCTTTTTTCCTTATATAGTTGATCTGTCTATGAACTGTGGTTGTCTAGTCCATACCCATACTAACGTCGTAAGGCCTCGACGCTTCCACTAAGAGGTTCCAACAGAAACTCTTGCCTCAAGGGACAGATCACACCATTAGTGTAAGTGTGATTATCGAGTCTCCTCCAAAATGTATCTCCGTATGTGAGGTTCATGTCAATGGTTTAACTGGAAACTCAGGATCTAGGATAGGATTCATGGATGGAAGGAATGATTGGTACCTCTGTCTTTTGATACGACAGCTAGTAGTGGACACAGGCCATACCTAGAATCCCTCCTAGAGCCCTTGGGTCACACTCCGTGACCACATAAAGCTACTCTGTTCCCATTCCATCCAGCTCCCTAAGCCTAGTGGTGACTAAAAAGGAATGTGGTTGTAACATGTAAAAATGTACACCACCTCAAGCTGCTCTCGTAGCTATGCTTCCACATCTGTTTCCCTGCAGATTCATATGTCCTTAACACTTCCTCTTCTCAAAAAATTTTACATGCTTGTGTCTCTGAGACTGGAGCCAGTTTCACGCTTTCCCACTGTTAAAATTCATTGGCTGTATCCACTCATCCAAAGAACATTGAACCCCAAAGGTTCTCTATAGAAACTAGAGAAAATTTGTTGTCTCAGATGTCCTAAAACACAACTCGCTCGGTAGTTCGATCCCTAAGGTACTTATTGAAACGTATTTATTGAGTATGTAAAATGATCAGCACGCGTCGATGAATTCTTAGCTACAGACATGTCATCCTGACAAAGTTGTACATGCTCTAGAGAACTCTCAACCACCTCCTCAGGCTAGTCTTGAGCCACCTGTGAGTCGGGCATGCCTCAGAACCTGAGGTTTATCTGATAATGATACACATGTAAGGAACTATGCTGACATGTGTTATCTATCGGTACCATTGGTTGTAACTGCTAACCAACCTCATGGTCACTCACTTGAAAAAAATTGTAGTTATGATCACTATCTACTCTACGGGAGTCCCAATTTGTTGGGGAAATCTAGAAATCGCCCCCATCCAGTCCTCTACTACCTGGGAATCTGTCTCGCCTCGTAACATCGGAGTCCTCTTCTACTGGAACTCATGAAACTTGCTCAGTTGGGGTGCACTGTCAGCTAGTGCGGCTGGTGGCATCTGATGTCCAATGGGTGGTGGTGCTGCTGGTACACCACCTGATGGTTCCAACATGGTAAGAGGTCCCTGAACTGGAGCCTCATCGATCAATGGACCTTCATCGTGTACTCTCTTGGAAATCAATCTAGTTATTTGTGTGGTGGCATCCTAAAAAAGTGAGACACGATCAAAAGTTATACCTCTTTAGCTGACATGCTTGTGATGACTTCAAAAATCTTTTGAAAACACACACACAATCTGGGTTTTTGTGCACTATGTCAAAAATCAGAAGTCAGGGTCTTGGTGTATGGATATCTCGGCCGCCGCAACAACACTGAACTCCCTGAGCTAAAAATCACAATCAGTACCCTAAACACTATTGCATTACAGAAAAGAAATATCAGAGTCCTAAGTTATGCAGTAGAACCGACTCCCCTGATAACAATTTGTCACGACCCATCCTCGGGACCCATGTCGTGACTACACCAAGCCTGCCTTCCAAAGGCCAAGGGCTGTAGACTATCACCAATGGAGTAAATCCCTAAAATTGGGATGACATTTCCTTTATAAATTATAAACACACGCAAAAGAGTATAAGTTGTATGAAAAACACTATGTAAAACTATATACAAAAGTAGTGCTAAAAATAAAATGGGTAGGAAATACAAGCCTAACATTAATGTACAAGTAGAACTGAAAAAGGAAATAATAACTAAAAGGCTTAAAGAAGCTCTTGGATTGTCCACCACGGATCTTACCTGAAGTGTATGTACAGATATCCTCCACAACACTCTACATCTATCTGTCTCCTCCTTGTACTGTCACGCCATGTGGTCCTCCTCTAGGTACTGTACAATACTGCTACTATCGTCCTCAGTCAACGTAGTCCGTCGTCTGTAACCAACACAACGAGGTGCGGGAAATTCCTGTGTAGGGGTGAGTATAACGATACTCAGTAGGGACCCCAAGACCCTCAAGGGTTCATAAAATCCAACAAGGATAATATAGAAAATTATAAATCAACAGATAAAAACTCATAGGTATATTCCCATACATATACCTAAGTTATCAAATAATTCTTCTCTATCATGAGGAAAGCAAAAATGTTACTGACTCAGCTAAACCAGTATTTTTATTCTCATAGTCGAAACCAAGGATGATGGAGAACTCATCCACTATTCAGTACAGTGGGGATGTCATCACAACCGGGCACTTATCACTATCCTTGGACTGCTTAGGTACTCCTCTTGTTGAGTAACGTGGGTCTGCCGCTATCACACAGATGCTCTCCCCACTGTGGGTCAGCCGCCAACTACTAGGCACTCCCCCTTATAGCCAGCAAGGGTACTCCCCCTATTGAGTACTACAGGTCTGTCAGCAACTACCAGGAACTCCTCCACCATGGGTCTGCTACCGCAACCAGGTGCTCCACACTAGGCTAGTCAAATCTCTCTGAGAAAAACCAGTCATGCAGTCGTAAGGTCTCAGCCAGCTACTAGGTCGCCATACTCTGCTCGCTAGTCTCTAGGAGGGTCTTCCCCACGAGCTATTGGTCGATACCCCAACTCTATTTATGTCCCACATAGTAGTATCTCAAAGTTCCTCCTTGTCATAGGAGTCTCTACGCAATAGACAACGCTTCAATCGGATGCCCGGTCTGTGAGTTATAAGATTTTTTGTCCTGGGGGCCTGGTTGGATTCGTGTACTATCCAACCTGATCCTATCTCATCATTTCCACGAACTCCAGTGAGGTATACTCAAAGGGACAATTGTGCTCCAAGAAAACCAACGCTATAGATGGTTCATTAAACAATCATCTGGTGCCAATGATATGGCCAATGAAAGTAACAGTCAGTAGAGGGACCAGGTGCAGACCAACCCGGTCAGACTGACTCAGCCCAACCCAGTCTGGTCCGACCATGTTTAACATGTTGGGTCTAGCCCGACCCATTGGGCGGGCCAGCCTATTAGTTTCGGCCTGGCCCACTAGGTCCAGCCCGGCAGGCCGCGTGGGTAGTTCTTCCCAGAGGTCGTCTCAAGGTGCACGACTCGGCCGAGAGGGTGCAACAGGTTTGGTTCAACCAGCACTGCGAGGGGCGCGGTAGGGATGACTCGGCCACAGAGGGTGAGTCAGTTCAGCCAGTGACACCATGAGGGATGCTACAGGCTGGCACGGGAGGCTAGCAAGGCTCGGTCAGGCAGGCTGGTCGGGCGGCAGGAAGGGCACACAGGGCATGGGCAGGCCGACATGGTGCCTGGAAGGCCGCAACAGGGCACGTGAGAGGCGGCAGGCATGGTGAGAGGGGTGCAGGTATTCCAGCAGGGTGTCAGGCAGGTCGCGGCAGGGCACATTGGAGCCCACATGGAGGGTGCGTGGGAGGCTGCGTGCAGGGCACGCAGGGTGCGGGCAGGCTTCCAAGGCACTGGGTAGGACACGACAGCGTGCGCGGGAGGACACGAGTAGGCGGGCCGATGACCGGGTGGCGGCATGGGTGTGGCCAAGAAGGCTGGTTCGGCTTATCTCGGGCCATCTCGGGCAGGTGGTGTTTGGCCGGGAGCCCTAGTGTGCCGCGGGGGCAGTGCAATTTGCAGAGGCTGCGGGTAGAATGACATTTGTCATTTCCCCCTTCGTCACCACGTCGTGGTTACGTTGCCATGCCGAAGAAACATCACAAAGATATCGGTGGAGGGTTTTGGGCCACATTAGTTAGACCCAGAACTTATGTGTTTAGGGAAGATAACAATTGGTTCATCAAAGGAGTACGATGAACAATAACACATCTGCAAACAATTCCTTTCTAACTGTTGAAGTGGATAAGAAAATGTACAACATCATCATGTAATCATCCTCATCCTTTCATTCATCGGACGTTGTTGGTGAAGTCGCAGGAACAAGATGAAGGATAACCATCATTCATCGTGTACACCACACAGACTTCCCATCATGGGTTGCATCTACTCGTGGATGACTCTCCACATCGATAGGTGTCTGGGGTAGAAGTCAGAGAAGAAACGTCGTTGGTGTTCTTCATTAGAAGAAAATGTTCTTCTTTCTTCATTCTTCATTGGGAGAATTCTCCCTTCTACCATTAATCCTTCTTCCCAACATCCACCCAAATGCGAAGTGAAATTAATAGAATAATGAGTTTTTCTATTATTTTGTTGGCACTATAATTCAAATTGGATAATTAATTACACGGCTCTCCTTATATAATCCAATAGAGTTGGCACAGAGGATTAATTAGAAGAGGTGACAAGGTTATCCCTTATTAAAGAGGAAGCGTTGAGATGTTATATCCTCCTATATCAATAGTGGGTTTATCCCTGTGTGGTCCCCATGACGTAACCTATCGCAGAAGGTTATGTTCGGGTGGTCCTCACATCATAGCCTCTTGTGGGAGGTTATGTTAGGGTGGGACCCACCACATGAACCTTTCATTGGAGGTTAAGGTGTGGTGGCCCCAACTCCATCATCCAAGAGGAGGTTTCAACTACTAGTCACCCCCAAGGAGGCTCAAATAATAAAAAGTGTAGCTCACTTTATTTTATTATTTTTTGATGAAAACCCAAAAACTAACTTTTATTATCGACCAACTGTCATTGAGGTGACAGTCTATTTAAGCGAATATCGGCACAGTGAGTTCAGCAGTGCCCTTAGATTTTAGTTCCGAGCACCGGATAAAAAGTTATAAAATCCCACTCGTACTTTTACTGAACGTACCCAAAAAAATTTCATAATTTGATTCTGGGCACACCTTCCTTGGAATCAAGTGTCGTAAATTTTTTCTGACTCGTTAAAATCCAATGTAAAAAAAAATTCTATGTGATTTATGGGTCTTTACAAATGTAATCATAGATGTTCGAATTAATTGATGACTTGATTTTGTGTGAATACTAAATAACATGAAAGAATAAGAAATTAATTTTTTATGATAATATTTTATTTAAAATATAATCAAGGAATATAATAGTTTTGGATGATTATTTATAACCCTATAAATGGTATTAACCCATTTTCTGTAGTCTAGACTAGCAATGTACATTCATGAAATTAGATATAATAAGCTTATATAAAAATTTTAGTTTTTAAATAACTACTTATACTAATGTCCCCTTATCCAAAAACTATTTATATCCTTAATTACACATTCATACATAACAACTTAATTATTTGAGGACACCTTTTCTATTTTGGGAATGTTATATTATTTTATAAAAAATTACATCATTATGGTTATAATGAATAATGATTTCATCATTCTATAATATACATGTAACTGTTCATGATATATTTATAATTCTTAATGATAGAATTTATCTTATCATCTAAATGTGTAATGATTTTATTAATAAAAAATTACCTCATATCATGAGGTGGTAGACAACACATACTAAAGAGTGGTGATTTTACATTTCATGGGATAAAAATTAAATAATAGAAAAAGTATAAACTCTCTAGATTTGATATAATTTTTAAATAAAAATTTCAGTCATTAAGTCCTTTCCCATGAACTGCAGGCACACCCGGTAGAAGAAATAAATTCAGGTGAGATGAAAAAAATGAGGAAACTCTAGCAGAAGATATAAAGAGAATATCCTAACATTACGAGATATGAAATTTTGAATGCCTGGAATGTCAGATCACAGTTTACTATGTGGGTGGGAAGTACACATGATGATATTATGGCGTTATTTAATACTCCCTATCAGGGAGGTTTCTTAGTATTTTTATGAATTAATTATGTGCTTTGAATGGATTTAAAAGGGTAAAATAATTAAATTACATCAAAAAAACATGTTGCGGGAGCAGTACTGGATAATGAAAACAGATGGCTGTGTAAGGACACCATGTCACCGTCATGGTGTCACCATTACAGTCCTACCTTCACAGTGCCACTGTGGCCGGTGCCACTATTTTGGTGGTGCCTTATTTTGGGAAAGTAATGGGCCAGGAGGGTCTAGGCCATTACATTAGATACCTCTCAAACTATTCTCTCCCTCAAGAATCAAAAACAAACCAGAAGAAAAGAGAGGGTCTGAACAACCACCTCAATAGATACCTATCAGGAGTGAACATCATCGTCATTTAGAAACACCTCTCCCTCAAGAAACCATGCCACATACAAGGGTCCAACTGCCTAGTCATATGGGTCGGGATGTCTCTTCCTCTATGTCACGATACTATCCACTTTGGGTGGCACTGAATTTCCCGCATGGGTTTAATCGCTTCCACTTTAATGCATCTTGATTAAGGATCAGGTCCTCCCTTCCCCATATCTAGGAAATTTCACACACATTCAGAGAATAAGTAAAACCACACATTTCACAGCCAACAAGGTAAAGCATTGCATAAAAAACAAGTACAAACAGAACAACACAAAACATAAAACAACTCTGGGTACTGGGCACACATATGTCCTTCTTGTTCCCAGGTACTCTACTCAAGCCAACCATTCCTCCACAACACATGAAGCAATGGAATGGTTCATCCAAGAAGAACCTTCTCTTCACAGCCTTAGACCGCCTCTGGTATCTCCACAAACATTTCATTGTCCTCGATATCTAGCCCTCCCCAACCTTGGTACAACATATGGTTGAGCGATATGGCCTTCCGTACAATTCGTCAAAAAGAGTCATGCCAATGGTAGAGTGATAGCTATTATTTTAGGAAAACTCTACCAGATGCTTGTGTCACACCCACAATCGCCCAAAATCTATAATACATGCCTGTAGCATGTCCTCCAACGTCTGGATGGTGCGCTCTCTCTGTCCATCTATCTGGTGGTGGAAAGCAGTGCTAAGACGTAGCTGGGTGTCAAAAGCATGCTGCAATCCCCTCCAGGCTCATGAGGTAAACCGTGCATCCATATCCGAGACTATGGTTCTCATAAATCCATGCAACCGAACCACCTCATCCACATACCTTTGAGGTAAGGAATCTACTGCTCCCAACTCCTTGATCTATTTAATGTGATCTAATTACGTTAACCGGTCTAGAACTACCCATATAGCATCAAAACATCCTTGATCTCTGGGTATCCCCATGACAAAATCCATCGAGATGTCATCTCACTTACACTCGGGAACTTCTACAGGTTGCAAAAAGTGTCCTGGAACACAGTGTTCAGCCTTCTCATGGTGACACACTAGGTAATTTGCTATGAACTGTTCTACTGCCTGTTTCACCCCTGGACACCTAAACTGTCTCCTCAGACCCTGGTACATCTTGTTAACTCCCGGGTGCACTTCTATGAGAGAGTTGTGGAACTCGCTAATAATTATTTGCCGCATCATCTCTGGAACAAACATCTTTCCTCCGAAAAGAACACGATTTTGACCATCCTCCGTCCACCCTTATAGAGCCCCACCTTGGTTAACATGGTCACACACCACTTCTATTTATGAGTCTCCCCACTGAGACTCCTCCACCTACCGTAGTAGATAAGGTTGCGCTGTCATCTGATACAGGAAACCACTTCCGCCTTCCATCCTTGCATCCAAGTGTATGGAAGACAACTTCTCTATTTCCTTCCAATAATCATCCGACTCTTGAACCACATATTTCTGCTGCCATAAGTTCATGTCCCGCTGGGAGAAGACATACTTCAAGATCTTGTGATTGGTGAAGACCACGAAGCACTCCCCGATGAGGTAGTGCCACCACAACATCAGCGCGAACACAACCGCCACAAGCATCAGATCATGGGTGGAATAGTTACACTCCAGTGGATGTAACATCCTATACCAATAGGAGATCACCCCTTTCTGCTGCATCAACACAAATCTAAGGCCTTGCCCTGAAGCATCACAGAACACCACATACACAGACTCTTCATCTGGAAACCTCAGCACTGGGGAACTAACCAACTTCTCTTTTAGAAAACTGATGTCTGCCTCACACTGCTAATCCCACACGAAAGCCTGGTATTTCTTGGTCAAGGCTGTCATAGGTGCCGCAACTCGGGAAAAGTTGGGCACAAACCACTAATAGCAACCTTCCTAACCACGAAAACTATGAACCTCTATCATGTTCTTGGTTGCTGCCCAAGAAACAACTGACTCGACCTTCGATGGGTCCACTGCTATTCCATGCTTAGTCACTACGTGCATAAGGAAATGTACATCTCGCATCCATAACTTTTACTTGGACAATATCTTATAGAGATGGTGTTGTCGGAGGACCTCCAAAACCGTTCTCAGGTGCTCAGTGTGATCCTCTTATGATCAAGAGTGGATCCAGATGTCGTCAATAAATACATCTACGAACCGATCCAGATATTCCTGGAAGACGGAGTTCATTATTCCCATGAACACAGTTGGCGCATTTGTAACACCAAACAACATGACTACAAACTTGAATTGCCCATATTTGAACCTGAAGGAAGTCTTCGAGATGTCACCCTCCCTCACCCTCAACTGGTTGTATCCTGACCACAGGTTAATTATTGAGAACCAACATACTCCCTTCAGCTAGTCAAAGAGATCGTCTATCCTCGGGATGGGGTAACGGTTCTTGACTATTACCTAGTTCAGTCTCTGGTAGTCTATGCACATCCTGAGACCACCATCAGCCTTCTTGGAAAATAAGACTAGATCAACCCACGATGATGCATTTGATCGAACAAAACTAGTCTTCATCAGATCGCCAATCTGAATCCATAAATCCCACCACTCAGAAGGTGCCATCCAGGAGGTAGCCATCGAAATCGGACGAGCGCCAGGTTGTAGGTCTATCCCAAACTCAATATCAAGTCGAGTGGGTAGAGTTGTCACCCCTTCAGGGAAGAAGTCCATAAACTCACTGAAGACCCATGGAACTGCCACCATCTTTGCATCCATCGAAACCACTGATAGCTCATCTAACAAGGACATGAGGGGTTCCTCTCACATACTACTCCTCTGGCCACCCCGCTCACAAATAAATGTTACACCTCGGATGCCCATGTTTGAAAACACAACCCTTCCTTGGAAGCAGTCAATGATGGAACATACAGAGAACAACCAGTAAATTCTTAGGATGACAATGTATGGTTGTATCTGTAATAGTATAAGAAACCTGGCTGACTGATGTGGCCATATCATTAGTCTGCATCCTCGACAAACATACAACAAGTCGTTCTGACCTCCGACTAGTGTACTCAACACTAGGGGCACTAGATGTTTCTCAGCATCTAGACCCAGAGCACGGGCCAGACTGGGTTTAACAAAGGAGAGTGAATCTCCTTAATCGAATGAGGCATAGAGAAGAGTACTAAACATGCTGATCATACCTCAAATGACTTCTGGACCTTCTAGAATAGTTGCCTCTACAGCGTGCAACTGTTCACGCCCAGCTCCTTTGCCTCTCAGTTGTCGGCCACCTCCCCGACCACGCCCTGGTCTGGGTACCTAATGAGTGCCCTGAGGTCAGCCTCCTCCTGCAACGTCTGCCCTCAAAGGAGTGGGATCTCTCTTCCCCTGATACTACTAAAAAGGCCATGCTGGAAACTATTGCTTCTGAGGTGGGCGATGAACCTTCCCAAATCCACCGTACTGTACTCTATCCGGGCACTAGTTTCGAAGGTTCCCATTGCTGCCACAGAAAAAACACCTCGGTCCCAGGCCGGAAGGGAAAGTGAGAGGTCTGAGTGATCGCAACTGGAACTGCTGAGGCATGCTCCCTACTGGTCGAACCCTAGAGGGTCCTGATGCTGGAGGCCTACTGCTGATGACTTTCCCCTTTGACGAGCCCAACTGGATTCCCTCTTGTGACACACCTTCTATCATTTTCATCCTCTCCCCACTTCAGCTTTCTTCTGGACCACTATGTACATCGACAGAGTGAAGGGAGTAACAAAATACTGATGAGAAGGTCGAAGTGTGTCCTCCAAACGTCTCGCCCGACACTCCTCAATCGGAAAGAGGTCGGGAGAAAAGAAAATGATATCCTTGAACTTGATCCCCAACACTCTAACTGACATGCTCCCCTGCTAAAGGGAGAGCAACTCATTTCTCTTCTCAGCCTTCATCATGGAAGAGAGGATTCTTCCAGGAACTCCTTCTCAAAGTAATTCCATGTCACTTAAACCTCCATATTCACCCCAAGAAAAAGCTTCCACCACTGACGTGCTTCTCCATGCATCTAGCTGATAGCCTGAGGAACCTGGTACTCCATCGGAGCCCCAATCAGGCTGAAAGCTATCACTAGCTCCTCGAGCCATCTCTCCGTCTCCATATCTGAGGTGTTTCCCTCATAGTTCTGAGGGTATGCCGATGAAAGTCACGATGCGTCCTCTACCACTGATGGTCCTGCTCCTCTTGGTCAGCCTTCTGCTAATCGGCCACATCAACCACCTGGGCCTTGATTTCCCACACCACTCATGGTCATCTCCCTGGTGCCATAGCAGCAAGGTAAAAAAGTAATGCCTAAGCCCGAGTAGTGTATAATATTTTTCTTAAATTTTCTTAGACTTCTTATTCATTTTAAATCCACAAAAACCCATGAAACACTAGAACACAAGTAATTATGAAGGATGTACCTTACCAAGGGTCTCTACCATGCAATCAACACAGCCTCACCTGGTCGTTCGGTAAGCCTAGAGTCCTTGCATCGGATCACGAGAGGCCCTAAAATCCCGTGCCCTAGACGGTATTCCATATCCTAATTCACACACCAAGATCACCAAACACTGTTGTCCTACCATCCTATGCATTCCTCACTATGCCTAACTCCAGAATCTATCCTATCTCTCAACCTTACCCTGATACAATTCTTTCACGAACCACCTTCAACAAGATGATGGAAGGGACAATAGATTTCCATACTCTTCGTTCTTCAAGTTGAAGGAGAGATAATGACCCTATAGACCCGCCTTCAATAGTTCCCAGAGTAGTGACTAGCACCAAGGGTATAAAATCACACACTAGATGGAAGGAATTACCCTATTTCTTTAATAGGATCGAGAGATAATATAGTAAATCTGACAACACCAAATCAGAATGTACAAGTAAATCCCAAACAATCCATTCCCAGATGCATGTTCCAATGTGAATGATACAAAAGTACAAGGAGACTACAAAGTTAAAGTACCAAATAAATAAAAACAGCAACAACAACTATCCCAACGTCTGAGCTAGTATGGCCTCACACGATCCCTGATGTCCACCTAGAAACCCGAAAGCAATTTTATATACGTATGGTGCGAATACAAGTATACTCAGTAGGGAAAACCAAAGACTCCCGTGCACAAGTGGGGAGGCATTATAATGCTGTCTGAGAAAAGAATAACCAAAGAACTTAGTAAGGGAAACTAACCACCCAAGCCTCACCAAGGCACACTCCCCAAATAACGCAAGGCAAGTTATTTATAGTAATAGCACATTGACATATGGGTACCAAACTCCACATTCCCCCAAGTTATTGAAGACATCCTACGCATCGAACCAATCCCTCCATTCTCACCGCAGTACCACTTCCACACCCCGCCCGCAGACACCTGGGCCACAACCACACATTCCGCCCATAGACACCTGGGCCACAACCGCCACGCATAACAAAACCCACAAACACCTGGGTTAGAACAACTACTCCCATTCCAAAAGGCACATGTTCCAGAAAGTTACTTTCACCCCCGAAGACACATGTGCCTCATCCCAAAGACACTTGGGAAACAACCTACCCACAAACACCAGTGCCAACCACCACACTACCCTGTCTGATGATTCATGGGCTAATAATAGACTTTAGGCCATCACAACATAACCGATAATTCTTTCTCTATTCAGGAAAGGGAGAAGAAATGAATCTAATAAACATCGACTCATAGGAGTGTTGGGAAAAACACCACCCCCAAGAAATTTGGGTGTTCGGCACTAAAGTGATCAACATTTATGGGCAGGAATAAGAAACATAAAAGATACAGATATATGTATAGGTACCAAGGACTCCCCAGCCTAGGGATTCCAAAGACCAACCTAAACACAATCAACCTCATGACTATCCATTCGTAAGAATAACAACACTCACGGCCAAGCCACAACTCATTCCCAAAACCTATTCCCCAATTAAATCATTCTGTTTTTATGTTCAATCAAACTCATTTATGTGAATTCTACACTATTGTGCAACTAGAAGGAGTAACCACAATCCAGAGGAAAAGAGAAATAGTCTACTTCAACTTAAGCATTCTCACCCGGTTCTCTTGTAAAGTTACACCAACAAATAGGGATTAGTGAGATCCCTCAGAGTACTCAAACCAATGAAAACCTCACAAAATGGATAAGTGGGATCCCTTGTAGTACTGGAAACAATTAAAACCTCGAGAAAAAACCCCATGTCTCCAAAACCAGGAACCAATGATTTCTCAACAATAGAGGATCCCACCCAAGTTCGTGTCACAGCAAAGCAACCACACAGCTTCAGATTCACAACCAACAACTATACCACAACAGATGATCCCATCCTCAACCACTTTCCCCCATGAGAATCTAGTAGGAGAATACACCCACAACCAAAATAGAATAGTGAATCATCCATGTTCAAGCACATCATTCATTTTTTTTCTTTCTATTGGTTAACTGGGGTGACCACACATGGATTTATGTTTATTGGGTATCCATTTAATCCACCGAGTATAAGTTATTAACCAATTTCCATGTTACAATCATTTAATCATCACAAAATACAACGGTTCATTAGTGCGCAAGGAATGACCACCAACGACCATGATTTTCAGTGATCATATGCCCGCACAATTCGAAACACATATCAATATAAAAGAGTACAGCAGAACATCCATCACACCCCCGCTTCATTTTTTAAAGGTCTGTTTATTATCTTCATTATGTTTGGTATCATCAATCCCCACATAAAAAATAGCATACCCACCCCGCATGATACACAGTAAGGACAGACGAAAGAAAATTCCTACCTGGTTAATCAAGGATCAAAGTTTTTCTCCACGCGCCAAAAATAGGGTATGCGCGACTTTCAATGGAGTAATTATGTGGACTTCAAGAGGTGTAGAAAGATCCAGCAGTGGGGCACCACAAGCCACAAAGAAAGAGGAACTCCAGGCACACCAAGAAGAAGAATGAAATCCATCTGAGAAGAAAAAAAATTTGGTAACTCTAGTGGAAGATATAAAGAGGAGATCCTACTGTTAACAGATATGGAATTTTGAACGCTTGGAAAGTTGAATCGTAGTTTCCTATGCGGGTGGGCAGTTACACACGTTGATATTAAGGTCATATTTAATACCCCACATCAGGGAGGTTTCTTGGGATTTTTAGGAATTAATTATGGGATAAATAATGATTTAAATGGGTAAAAGAATTAATATACGTCAAAAAAACACTTTGTGGGATCGGGGATGGAAAAAGAAAAAGAAGGGCTGGGTGAGGACACGGTGCCACCGTCATGGTGTCACCGTCATGTTTCCAATGTAACCAATGCCACCATCATGGTTCCTTCGTGAATGGTGCCACCATCACGGTGCCACCATGGCTGGTGCCACTGTTTTGGTGGAGCCTTATTTTGGCAAAGAAATGGGCCAAGAGGGTCCGGGCCATTAAAATACATAAACATACCCAATTGGTTTTCATGTTTCATGTTTAAATCCTACAACTATATCATGATGATATTTTGGAAACCTATATAGGATCCAACAATTTTATAAATTACTTAAAATAATTTAGGAGAACACCTACATTGATCAACATGCATCACATTAAAAATATTTAACAAAACAACAAGAGCATGTTGGAAAAGATAATCATCGCATGCCTTTTCCCGATAGTAAAACACTTGTCCATTATTGGAAAAAAACTCAGCCCCGGTTTGATAAAAATGGAATAATGGTTTCAGAAAATGTAAATAATGAAAAATATACTACACTAAAATAGTGTCACTATTTGAAAGGAAGAAATTGAAGGGAACAAAAAAATAGATAACCCAATTGTGTGAATCCTTTTGAGACCAATGGTGGAAGATTCAATATCTGGATTTGGGGGATGCCAAAATATATAGTTTGTGATTTAATTTACACCTACAAGGATCCTATTTTGTTAGAAAAAATCAGGGGGTTTAATTTTAAAACAAAAAAACCATCAAATTTTCTAAAAACCAACTCTATGAATATACATGAATATTAAATTAAATAAATTTAATGTAATTCATTGAATTTCCATTATATAAATATGATATTAAACATCATAAATTTTCTTCCCTGGAAAATAAATCTCTTCAATAAATTCTATGTTTTTTGTTCTAAATATAGTTAGTTTAAATGATGTACATGATCCCTTAATCCACCATATTATTTTTTTTAAAAAAACAACCCAACTAGACCACTATCCCGATGATAAAATCTCTTTCAAAAGGGTAAATAAATCAAGAGTCAACTCATATTTAAAATAACTACTTCCTAATCAATAAAACCCAAGAACATACATCTTTCAATATAAATTATAATGAGATAACAAATTATACTCTCTAAACATGTACCCAAACCAATTCCACATTGATCTAAAGGTTATTTCGGATTCCCATGAGCGGGTGACTATCACCCGAGAATCATAAAATTCCCAATGATAATGAATTCCCTAAAAAGAAATAACATATGAGGAATAATTAATGATGAAATAATTTTTACTGCATAAATTGAAGGGAATTATTTCATATACAATTATGTGAAAATTATAATGATAAAAAACAAATATAAGTTAGGTATAATTCAGTGCTACATCTCAAAAACCCAATAGTAAAACTAGAACAAGATAAAAATAAAATATGTGTTTTTTGAGAAATGATCCACTCTCTGACCCCCTGATTCCAATACTAATATAATATATTCCACAACACATCATTGTATAACATTTAATTTTCGTTAATCAATAGGTAATAAAATTTAAATACATTTGAAATAGAATATGTAGGGTTTTATTTAAATTTTCCTAGTTAGACCACTATCCCGATGATAAAATCTCTTTCAAAAGGGTAAATAAATCAAGAGTCAACTCATATTTATCAATGTTATGAATACTAGATTAACAATTTGAATTAATAGTTTTACATCGGATTTGAAAAAGGTTCCACCTCGGGTTTAAAATCTATAATGACCCATCTATAATGTTGTCAATATTAACATTATGTTACCCTTTCACATCATGAACCCAAATCATATATTATTCCTAAAAATAAATTCATCACTCCAATCATCCATTTTGGGAAATAATTTTTTTTCTACATCATATTCCTAGGACAACATTATTTTTTAAATATATCATAACCAAATGCACAAATATATAAAAATTTAAATGATAAGGCGCATAAAAAATAAATTTTCATTAGACAAAAAATGTTGGTATCTATAACAATTATCTTCTTTAACAACATCCACTAATTTTTTAAATACAAACTGCATAGGTAAAACCATTAGGGAAACATCACTTGTTAAGTTGCTTAGTTTACCCATTAATGACATAAAACATTACCCAATCAATTGGAAAGATAAATAAATATATCCTATCTTATATTCTATTTTGTTCTCACATATCACAATCCTTAATTTCCACATATATAACTTTAATATATCTCATGAAATTTTTATTTTTAAAAACATAAATAAAAAACATTAATAGATTTCTCAATTTATTTATCTTTTGAAAAGAAATTATTTTCATCACAATCACATTAAAAATCACCCAATGCAATCCAGGAATATATAATAGAAGATATTATAAGATAAAATTACTATAAAATTATAAGAATCATTAAATTATATTTATATATAGGGGACTACCATTCAAATTACATTAAATATATTTCATTATGTACCGTCACAAAATAAAACTATAAAAATAATCTGAAAATTATTTCCATTGACATTAAATATGAAATCATTTAAATAATTAGTCATTTACTGAAATAGTGACAATGTTTCTAAATACCCGTCATAAAATATATGTTAAATGAAAATATTTATTTCAGGAATTTGTAAAGAGAGTAAAATTTGGCTTATATAAAATGTTTTTTGAAATTCGCTATTTTAATTTATCAAAAATAAATACACAGATAAAGTGATATAAATTATAAAAAAAATTATATATAAAATAACATTATTGAACATTATAAATAACAAGGTAGAGTATTTTGGTAAAAATCCATAAAAATAAAATTTTTTATATCAAATCCATTTTTCATCATTTTAAAATCCATAATTATTTAAATTAAAGAACATTATAATGAAAATATGATAAATTGGCTATTAATTTTTCCTTCATAATTGATATAAATATGAATTGTATACTCCATATTAATGAATATAGGTGATGTAATCAAATCATTTCATAAATAGGGATATTTTTGTAAGAAACACATTTAAAATGGCTGATTCTTGAATAAAGAAGAAATTCAAGGAATAAAATAATTATTTAATGCAAATTATTCTCCAAAAATCATAGATAAAAAAACATTAATCAGGACAAATGTATGAATTATAATATAAATTATGGTGAATAATTGGATTATGTTTCACTAAATTGAAATTAATACAATGAAGTCGATTACAATTGCTAAAACATTTAAATCAATATCTCACGAATGAGTGATTATAAAAAGAAACATTAAATAATATTCTTAAAGGAGAAATCATGATATAATATCTATATAAAATAATTGTACACCTTATATGTAAATATATTTTTATAATACAATACATCTATCAAAGAGATATTATTGAGATGAATAATCCATAAAATTATATTATCATTATTGATCAAAATAATCAATGATTTGATTATGTTTAAAATTATTTTAACTATACAAAAATTAAAATGAATCCTAATACCATCATTTACCAATTCACCAATATTCATGGAATATTAATATCAATGAATTAAATGTATATCAGACTTAATTGATTTTTTGTTAAGAAACTTATTAGCTCAATTTCGAAAATTTATGATTGTCCTTTAAAATATTTGTAATATACATATAATAAATTATAAAATGGATTGGAATCATTCCTATGCTTATTAATGTATCATGAAATAGATTATTTAAATTATTTTAGATATCTAACTAATTATATAATCTATTAATTCTTCACTATTTTGTTTAAGGGTGTCTAACTCATTGTTTAAAAATGAATTCTGTATGTATAATTTGGAAAAACTGGACATTGTCCCATAATCTCTAATAAATAATCATGAAATCCATATTATTTCTAAATGCAAATTTTTTATGAAAATATAAAATAAATAACTATTTAAGGAGATAGTCCACACGTACACATGAGCGATAAATTTACATACTATTTGATGGAACATAAATTTGAAAAGTAAAATATTATAATTATAGATTCATTATAATGTTTGAAAAATAAAATTAAATAATTAAATCCAACACCAAGGTCATCAATAAGAGGAGTGATTATTAAAACAATTGATAATATTAATTGAAGAGGGTAGGCCACATATAGAAAATTATACTGATTCAATTATTATGGGAATGAATGTCATGAATGAAAATTATATATTTTATTTATATAATAATAATTACCTAAATAATATTATATATATATATATTATATCCATAAAAATAACTATCATTTTGAGATAGGTAAAAAATATATATCTTCTTGATTGTATTAGTGCACTAATATTCATGAGTGATGTTTTTAAATAATATAAGATGTAAATTAATGAAAATATATTTTTTAGATTTTCATAACAATATATTATAACATAGAATAAAATATTGTTATTATGTCTGTATGATTATGATATATTTTATGGTGTTATAAACTGAAATAAAAATATAAAATTTGGATAAGATTTATATCATCGACAATATAAAACCTCCTATTGATGTAACCTGAGAACAATTTCGATAGATTTAGGGTCAAAATAATGGCTTCATTATATGGGATGTAATGTTTAAAAAAGTAATTTGGTGTTGTATTTACTAGAAAAAATTATCCTAGGTTCTCATAGAAATGTGGGAAGTGATTATTTTTTTGAACACACAAAAATCAGAAATCTTCTCATAAATTTTTCTTCCATTATAGAAATTAATTACATATTAAACAAAATCATCCATGTAAATTATCGTTGTACAAAATTTCTAACTATATTTATTATGATATGATGATTTTAATTGTTTTTACATCTTCTAAATAAATTAACTAGTTTTTAATCATATAACACACAATTTAATTTTCATGCCAATCATTTTAAGATGATATTAAAAATATCATGACCACACCCAATCCCAAATAACATTTATTAAAATACCCCATATAAATAGTTAATGTATATTAATTTCAATAAAAATCATCAATCATGTATATTTTTTGTTTTTTAGTATTTTCAAATTCAATTTTTTTATTTTCAATTTATATTACTAATCATTACATCGTCATATCATAATGTTTTAGACAATTATATATAACTGAGAATTTATAAATAAATTTTCATTATAATTAGACTGTAATTTAATTCTTTATGAAAATTTATATTCCTGAAATATGTATATTTACTCATAGATATAATGTGAAATGTAATTTAATATATAATTTCTAAATTTCCCAACATGTAGGATGACTTTATAATAATTTAGATACATTTATTGTAATATAACTCAAAAATTCATTAAAATTATCCCATAAACTCAATAATGAACTATAATAATTAATATATCAAATTAAATACTTCTTTTACATCAGATATTATATTTAGGATGCAAAATTAATCAAATTTAGTAAAGTGTGTGAGTTACTTCTACATTGAACATAATTATCATAATAATTATGGAAAAATTATAAATGTATTATTTGAATAATTATTTATGATAAATGTATTATATTATAACAAATGGTTCATTAAGTGAATTAAAATGTTTTTAAATCAAATTTATGTACTTCAGATCTCATAAAATATATTTTATTCCATAAAATAATTTATATTAAACAAATATTTAACATCCTTAGATAAATATTAAAAATTCCTCCATTGATAAGTTTGAATTAATTAATGTGAAACTAATATACATTACCTTGAATTATACACTTTTCTGTATAATAAATTTCATTTCATATAAACACACAAAATGTGATGACATTATTTCTTCCATGAATTTATTTTTATATTTTATGATCTTTATAGAATAAAAATAGAATAATGTTAACAAAAATAAAATTTACTTGATTATTTCCAATGAAAATGTTTTAATGAAATTTTATAACAAAACCAAAAAAAATACATTTAATATACTTGAAACGAAATGAGTATTTCATATATCATTAGTATTTTTCACTATTCACTGAAAAATCAATACATTCAAAAAAATGATTATGTCATACAAACAAATTTTTCATACAATGAATTAAAAAATTAGATACTTTTAATGAAATTAAATTTCCTTAATTGGTAGATATTAAATATAATATACTTTCATTTTTAGTAATAAAATCCATTTTTATGGAAAATGTATTTTTATATTATTAATTTACATTACGAAAAATTCATTTATTATTCCCTAATAAGTTATCAATTAATTTATGATTACAATGAACATAATATATATATTCCATAATTTAGCTACATTTATTAATATATTTTAATTTAATTACTATGTTGTAATGTTCATAAAAAATATTTTGGGCTTTTTTTAATATTTTTAATTTTAATTTTATACACTATTGAACATAATGATATTTTAAATTCCAGGGTATTACATTTTTTCAATAAATTTATTTTATTGAGTTTTATAAGCATTCATTTAATAATAGTGATCAAATTAGATGTAATGTATAATTAAATTTGATATATTAAAATACAATTTTAGGCATCCAATTTAGATAATATAATATCCATATATATTTATAAAAAATATAAAAAAAATAATAAATCTATAAAAATTTATAAAATATTTATTCAATAATATTATTATGATATGAAGAAAAAATATGAAAATTTAAATATTAATATAATGAAATTTTATATTTATTTATGAACACCCCTCTTTCATATTTATAAAATATAGTTTATTAAACTTCTATTTGATAAATAATACATATTTAGGTAAAATCGTTCCGCTATAATGTGAATAGTAATGAAATGTTTGTAATAATGAAATGAATTCCCAATGGATTGTGATAAAAAAAATTTTAAAAAAATTAGTTATTTTTGGAGAGGATATGAGAATTTATTATGATTCCAAATAACAATGAGATTGATGTTCCAAATTATTACTGTTGTGGATTATGGGATGAAGATGAATGATTCATTTGTTATGGATTTTACATTACAATGTGTATTGTGTATCTCTTATTTTAAATATAATAAAATATGTATTTCATACTTTTATTTTTAATTATTATTTTAGTGTTTTTCTTCGAATTAAATGTGATGATTGTTGATTAATGTACAATATATTAAATATTTTGTATGGGTTTGAGATATTTTCTATATTTTATAAAGAACTATATTTATAAGTAAATTTTTTTACGAAGGTTATTAATAATCATACGAATATTAAGAATGAATTATGCATCAATAAAAAAACAATATATCATTTATGATGAATATAGATTGAGCATGATATATGAGGAAACATTTAGGGGTTTTTTATTTTCAGAAAATTATTTAATGATATATTTTTATTATGGAAAATAATTGTGAAATAATGATGATGAATTTTATGAATTATTTTAAAATTATGAATGTTAATTATGATTATTTATTAGCATGAATTTATGAAGATTACATAAAAATACTTATGGGTATATTTTAATTTTTTTACCCACATATTATTTTATAAATGGATTATATACTATATATATACCGTTAAATTCAATATTACATAGATTATGTATGAATATCTATATGATGTTATTGGAAAAATTATGGATTTTTTGAACTTATAAACATAAAAATGGATAATTATTATATAAATAATATCCATCAGGAGTGTTTATATAATATATATGAGTGGAATGCAAATTATAATGAAAATGAATTTTTTTATAGAGAGGGATATTTTCCCATGGAAATGAATTTTTTCCATGTTATTTGGTAAGGATTTCAAGACCTTGATGAATTGATTTTGAAAATGTAAAAAGGAACACTATTATTTATCAATTAATTTCTATTAATGATTAAATTATGTAATGATTTTCTATAGAATATAAAATGGAAAATCATGTGTGTGAAAATTTTTCAAAGTAATAAATACACACAATGACACATTTGGATGATTCTTTATTTAATGTTCATATGTTAGAGTGAACATGAAGTACCCAAATGTTCACATTAATATTATGAAGGATACAAAAAGCTATAGTTTTAATATATAATTTTATATTATTCTTCCATTTCGAAATGAATGTGTCAAAAAACGTTTTTTACATTTATGATGGAACATTCATAATTTGTTTTTTAGAAATAAATTTCCCCAAGATGACTACAATATCAATATAAATTAATATTTTTATAGAGTGATAATTTTTAAGTTTATAGAGCCTAATAGTTCATTTCAGTTATTAAATTCATAAAATCATGTTATTTTAATTGATCTAAAATTCAATACAACATAAAAAATATGAAAATATGAGATGAAAATGGTGGGATTGGAGTATCATAAATGTTTTATATTAAATATATAATATTTCAAAAATAATTTTTTTTGATTATTTTTAAATATATAATGGGATTAAATTCATTACATCATTAAATGGTAATATTAATCATTATGTAATATAATCAATGTAATTAATAATTATAATTGATGGATATAGAAAGAATACCAACATGACTATACAGACAAATAAATATTAATGTAACAATGGTGAATATCATCTATATTCATTATTCAAATAAAGAAAAAAAATATTCAGATTGTATGAATTTATTGGATAGCGTATGACTGATGAATGAGTGAGGTGGTAGAGGGAAAATCATATATTATTTTATAATAATCATCATTTTTAATATATATATATATATATATATGATTGTCAAAAGAGGCCAACTAGGTTTCACTGATGCATAACCCATTATTGTTTAAGGTAGTAGAAACAAATATGATAAATAACACATAAGAAAAATAAAACAAGATGTAACACACTATAAACACGAACTAATACTTAAGATATCAATAAAAATTAACAAGGTGGAAATCATTTTTTATATAGATATATGAATTAACAATAGAAAATAATTTTTATGGATGAATATCTCATTTTTATATGTAGTGGTATCATTGTGTAAAATGATGAATTTTTTCATTATAGATATCACAATAAAACATTTTAAACTAGAATGAGAATGTTTAATTAATAAAATGTGTTATTTTATAGGTACTTGAGAGAATATAGCATATTTTTTAAATATTTATAATTATATTATGGGTGATAAAAATATTTTTTGTTTTCAATTATGTAATCTATATATTGAATTTTTTGTAGACTCTACCTAAACATAGTTAGGAGTAGATTCCAACATTTTTGTTGAAAATTATAAAAAAAATATAATATTATTCAATACCCAATTATTTAATTCCTTGATTGTTGTCAAATATTACCATAATTCATAATTAAATCCATATATTTTAACTTATATTATTTTTCAAATATGTTGTGGGGAAATTCAAATGGTAATGAATTCAATAAAATTTTCAAACACCAATTCATAATCCATAATAATTTTTCAATATGAACCTTATTATATTTTATTATATATTATTGTTACTCAATGTATTCCCAATTTTAATTAGTTCTTCATCAAATATTTTTATCAGATATATACAATTATAGTGTAATCTGAGTCGTATATGAAAAAATTATTTAAATGTTTTTACAAAAAAATTGGAAAAATATTGAATTTATTATAATGATATGGTCCTCATATATGATGAGGGGAAATGAAAGAATACAATGAATTGTATTTAACAATTATTTTCATCAATTCATTAAATATTATAATAATGATTTACTTTAATAATAAAATTGTTTCTTTGAAGAGTGTTCACATCTTGGGCCAGTTTTTATGTTATAATCAGACCTAAATGAATTAATAAAATGTATTTAATGTATTTATATATGTATAATATCTTACATCATGGTTATTTATGATGTGATGTTATAAAATATGTGGGAATATCAGGTAATGGATTTCTAATAAGAATCCTTTTCTAATGAAGTATACATTAATTAATGAATATAAGACCAAGAAACAATCCTTCTTGGACTATAAATAATGTTAAATAAGAACATGGATATATATTAAATAATCATTAATATAAATGATCATATAAATATAATATTCTATGAGATGTTATATACATTATAATAAACCCAAAATTCAATTACCTGTATCTAGGATTCCTAGTTAGAGTTCATTTATAAAACATTTAATGATAATATCATTAAAATAAATTATAAAAAACGGTCAAAATATAAAAAAAGAGAATGCAGATAGGTTAAATACAAAAATATGTTGAGGTTGTGAATATTTTATTTAACATTAAGTGTCATGAAATAAAAATAGAACAAAAAATATAAAGATTCAACATGGGAAGAATCCTTCTAAAAAATTATTAAAGTTGAATCTCAATGTATGTATTTGGTATGAATTGTGCCTCTAAAAATTAGTAGATTAGTATTAAAAAATTAAATATATATATTATTCTCCTAGAAAAAAATGAAAAACGTAAAGAAATATATTGTTAAATATTTACAAATTTTTTAGATGGATATTAACGGTTCATTTTATAAATAATAAAATTATAGGTTTAGAAAAATGAAATTTTAGACCCCATAATACCATGGGTTAATTTATTTATATCGATGGAATATCACTTAAATATTGTAAATAAAAAAAATATTTTTCTAGATTGAAATTGAAATTTAAAAATATTGATTATGTTGATTTTTAGGGAAATAGAACATGGTTTGCATTCCATTTTTTACCATAATATAGATTTTAAAATAATTAAAATAAATTTTTATATAATATAAATATTTATTCGTAATTTAAAAATCATAAATGAAAGGGTATACTTTTTTAATGGGGAAAAATAAAACTATAAAAAATAATATAACATTCTAAAAAATAATTTCATATTAATGAATAATTCATATTAAATTGACCTAAAAATAATTATAATTTGAAATATTTGTCATTTAGATTAGTAAATAATATATGAAATGATATCAATGGATATATAAAGTCATAAAATTATGAGAATTGATTTGTTTTCCAATTTTTCTAAAAAAATTTAAGTGCACCTAAAAACACCCTCCCAATTAATTCATTTAACGATATTGAATAAAAAATAAAGAGATTAGTATATTATTTAATAAAATGACACATCTTGGAACACTGAATTAAATTAATTAGAATTATTATTACATGAATGAACATGAATCTATATTGAAGTTATTCAATATAAGAGAAAATTAGTTGAATATTTTCATGGAAGACATCCAAGCTAATGAATATTGTGTGGTTTTTTATATGAATTCATAAATTTAATTGAGAATCAATAATTAAGGGAAATTTTATTGGATAAACCAATTAAAATACGTCAAATTTCTTCTAGGAAAAATGAATATTATTAAAAGATATTAATGTATATAATGGTAAAATAAAATGATTACACATTTTTTCCCCAAATAAAAAATGGATCTGAAGATAATTCCACATAGAAGAATATTTGTGTCTATCTTGTTCATCAAAAAAATTATGGTTCATAGATGTTTAATTCTAGTGGTAATATGATGACCATATTATAATAGGAGTTAAAATTATTTTCATATAAACATGAAATATAATTATGGGTAATAGTTATTATTTAGATACAATGAAATTAAATTCCATGATATGATGGAAAAATCAAATTATAACAATAAAATTTTAAAAATTGAAACCTAAATATATTTCCAAATATACTAGATTTCAGTTTACATTAAAGAAATAAATTTTGATATACGATTAAGTATATCCATATTAGTATTCTATACATATTATTTGAATATTTGATGTCATTCAAGGAAATAATTAACATATATCAACAGTCATCTGTGAAAATTATCATGTTACATTAGATTTATATGAATTTGGTTCACATTGTAGATTCACATTCATGATTATGAATATAATTATGCATGCCTTATGTCAAAGAAAAAATGATGAACAAGTTCCTATAATTCTTGAGATATAGAAAGAACATGTTGAATTTTAATTTTGATAAATAATAATATGATATCTAATAGTTTATTGAGTTTAAGAAATTAGATGTATTTATAAAGATTGTATGCTAATCTAGAATCTGTCATGAAATATAAAAACAAATATTCATTTAAATTTTTTTAATGTGACTGATAAGATGATTAAATGAATTATATATATAAATATTGTCGAATAGACACTATAAATTTCTTTTTTGGTTAGTAATCCAATATATGAATTTTATATAAATATTTTTTTTATTTAAATTAATCACATTTTATATTTAAGAAATGAAATATTATGTATACATAGAGTTGAAAAAAAGTTTATTAATTGAATATATATTATTATAAAGATCATCCTAAATGTGAATCAAGATTGAAAATTTTGTTAATGTAAGTATGTGGGGTTTTCTAAAAACATGTGATGTGTATTTCTACCCCATATAATAATAGAATAATATTTAATAACCTCTATGAAGAGATAAAAGCGGAACTATAATTGATGTATTTAAAATAACGATATGACTACCATTACTATATGATAAATGTGAAGATATTAATTTAATATATATAAATGGTAAGTTTTGATGTAATTTTTTTTGTATATTGTATATGATCGAAGAATAATAAATGATGAATGATGAATGTGGTTGATTATGATGTCAATCCATTGTAATAATTTCATGCATGAAAGGATTATAAAATAAAACAAATCATTAATAATGATTGGATAATGATAAATTTAGAACAAGTGAAATTAAATGAAAGTGTAGTTTCCTAAACAAACATAATGATATTTTTATATTATATAAAATGATACTATAAATGTGATATATATTATTTAGAAAAGTTTTTTTAAGTAACTTATAGTGTTTTTTGTTGATTTAGTGAGGCTAGAGAATACCTGAGAGGATTTAAGGACTATATATAAATTTATATATGTAAATAAATTATTTAATGGTGAAGCACAACATACATTGTGGAATTTAAAATATTTATTTATGTATTAGAGTTTACAATTAATGTTATTATAGATATTTGAAAGTATTTCTAACCATTCAGAATTGATAATGAATCACAAAAATTTATTTAGGAGTCCTAAATATTGTATATGGGTAGTGTATTGTTAAATATAAACATTGAAATAATGATTAGGTGTTTATATCGATATATGAAAACAAATTAATACACATTGATGTTCTCCAGGAAATGTATAATGGGTTTAAGATCACTAAATATAGAAAATAATCCATGATTAGCCAAACACTATTATATATAAAGAAAGATACACAATTTATAATGGAATTCACAGTTTTTAATTGAATATTATTAGATACATAATGAGATGTGAGATATGAAATATTACATCAGATAGAGTTTGATAGTTATGTAAAAATAAAGCAATTTTTGTAATATTTTGGAGTTAAAAGAAGATATGTATAAAATTCATAATCATATTATTCCATATGAAATGGAATTGATGAATATGAAAAAATTTAAAAATTATATCATATTAAAATACATGAGTAATATTAATCTCATGTAAATGAATGAAATAAATTTGAAATAAATTGTAATGGTAAAATTATTCCTAAGGATTTGCAGTCTCTATATAGAAATTAAAATATTTAATAAATGAGAATAATTATTGGAAATGACTAATAAGTTAAATTTATGATCATAATGTCTTAAATATCATCTTCTGATGATTGATTTTTGATTTAATAAATTATTAAATGATGAACAAGTGATGCTAAATGATTCCTATCAAAATCCAATTATTATTCAATATTAAAATAACATTATTTATGAATGATTTATGGTGATCAATGTGAGTAGAAAATAATTTTTTAATGGATATTTTTATTTAATTAGGTATTTTTTTAATATCATATGTGGAAAGAATAATATTATTCTGAGATAATTAATATAAAATAAAAATGATTCAAATAATAATAAATAGAAATATGGTATGGATAGATATCATATAATTTAAATATCCAAAAACTAAATATTCATTATGGGATTAATCTAATATATGAAATTGTATGAATAAATGAACGACATATGTGATATAGACCTAATAATTATTTTATTAAAAAACAACTTGGTTATCACATAATAAAAAAATAAGACAATCAAAAGCTATTGGATCAGGATCTGGTAATTTATAATGTGTTATCCTCAAAGCCTCCAGAGAATTAAAAGAATAAATTCCAAGAAGAATACAATATAAGAATACATGATATATATATATATATATATATAATGTGATCATTATGACATTGAATCAATAAACTATTTTCATTTTGGTTTTTACAATTTAAATATATTTATTTTGAGTAAAATATCATTTTCAATTGATGAACATATTATATAGTGATATAAGGATTTTTATGAATTGTGGGAGTATCTGGTTGATTTTGGTTATCTTTACGCCCATCTATATATGAATTGGAGCTCCTAAAATAACTAAAATAAGATATTTTTATAATATAATAGATGAATTATATTATTTTATATTTATATTTAGTTAGGGATTATTTCTTCCAAAAATTTTAATCAGATTATTAACTTTGTTTATATATATTAATTACAATCAACCAAATGAGAATAAGTATTGAATTATCACATTCAATTTTATCCCTGTAAAAACCCATATATTAATAAGTCTTCATTTTTCCATTAGATATTGTGCTTTCATTGGAGAATTCAAATGTATATAAATTATTATAAATTAATATAAAGTTTCAAATAGTTAGAAAATATATTTAAAGAATATATAATTTAATAAAATGGGTCTATTCTAATTCACCCAACCCCTCCCACAACTACTGTATAAACATATTTTAAATTCCCACAACAAACATGTGATTAATATAAAATGTATTTATTATAAAATTTAAATTGTGGGATGGATAGTTTTAGAAATTTTATTTAAAAGGAAAAATGGTAGGAATGGACTAATAAAATAATTGAAAAATATTTAACTATGTTCATTTGATTATATTTTTATAAAATGATTATTTTTATAAATAAGTAAATATATATTTTTAAGGATGTATTTTTAATGAATATTGAAACATAAACAATCTATAGGAATAATAATATTTAAATGTTATGAATATTGTGAGAATTTACTAAAGGAGTTTCATAAAATGATGAAATAGAAAATTATCTATTTTTAATATTTATTTGTATTGGAGAATCCAGTTTTTATAGTAATAGTATAACGATTATTGAATTAATATAGGATAAATGTAACAAGGATATTAGTGATGGATATTTAATTAATAAAATGATAATATGATTTTTTTTTCATGATACCTAATTGGTCATTAAAAAATCCATGAAAATCGAAATAATATTGTATTTTTTAAATTTTTTGGAAGGGAATAATTAGAAGAATTTTAATATTAATTTCTTATGAATTCAATACTTGATTATAATAAATTTATAATATCATAGAAGGACACCTCTGAAAAATAGTCTCTACATCCACTCCCGAAGTACATAAAATATCATCAGACCACATTACACGGTGACATACTTCTATTGGAATGTGTCTTATTCCATCGACGAAGGTACATTTGGATATGTTAGGGATTCAAAAATATTATTTGTGCATTTTGTAGGATATTTTAAAAGAAATTTCGAATATATGAAATTTATCAAATGAGTTAAAACTGGTGGATGATGGTTGTATTTATATTCAAACATGTCTTCTGTTTTTTAATATATTATTAAATAATTTTACAATTTTTATCATGATTAGGAATATTATTGATTCATGAGAAAAGTATATATTATTTATTAAATTAAATTATATTTCCAATCATATACATGCTTCCATAACAAAAAAATAAATAATAAAATTAAATTAATATTAAATACTTAAATATATTTTTTATTATAAAAATGATAATTTAGTCTCTAAAAATTAATTTCTCGGATTAGAAATTAATTTTTATTTCATGAAAAAAAAATTTTACCTACTAAATTATTTTTATTTTTTGAATAACTAATTATAAAAACTGATTATATTTTATGTAATAATGATTTCATAACATGTACTATAAATATATTTTAATTCATTCTAATAATAT
Organism: Viscum album; assembly: GCA_963277665.1. NCBI lineage: Eukaryota > Viridiplantae > Streptophyta > Magnoliopsida > Santalales > Viscaceae > Viscum > Viscum album. Next base: position 1,500,974,701 of record OY728161.1, read on the forward strand.
GAAGGTAATATTTTTTTCATATCACAAAGTCATCCTTATATATTTTAAAAATTCATATTATTAAAATGGGATGAATATTTTGAAAAAATATATAAATTGGTTTATTGTGATATTGAAATATTAACATAAATATTTTGGTTTTACTAATATATACAAATCATTATTTATTATTACATATTGACATAAATGTTTTCAATTTAATTAGATTATATACAATTTTATTGTGTTCAGATACTTATAAATTCATCATATAAAATATATAAAATATATAAACAATATTATATGTATTTATACTATTTTTAGTTATGAATAACATCTCATAAAATATTATTAAGCAAGAAAATTTGTAAAACTAGTCATGAACCAAAAATAACCAAAAGAATCCAAAATAATCAATCAATAAGGAGAAAAGAAATAAGGTAGGAAAAGATCATCCCATATTATCAGATTAACCCCCTTTGCATTTTGGAATAGGATAGTGGGGAATAATGTGACTCTGGGGACCTCACACAACACTTACATGTAAAACATATTGGATAAAACTCAGTTTACCTCCTTCCATAAATGGACAAAATAAATATTGTTACCAAGGATGGGTCATCAATTTCTTATGACGTATTATATCGACCAGAGTGTAATGAATTTTCCACACCTAGTGTCATAGAACAACATGGAATCAGTTTCTACCTGGGAAAGAGCAATATTATTCTAGAAAAATGGTTGAAGACCTGTTATCGAATATTTTTCTTCTTCATGGATCATGTTTTCTTGTCCGTAGCTGGAAGAAAGTTAATTGGGATGCTTCCCCAGTAGTCACAAAAAACACGTCAACCATGAAGGACCGCCTCCACGCACGAGAAATCTATATTGATTATGAAAACAAAAAGTTCTGGTTTCCCCCACACCCACTGCCCTAGAGCCCTATCAATGATATAATAAAAGTGATGAACTGACTGATAGATATCTTATGGAGGTAGTGTATAATAGGTTGGTGATTTACCTTACCGTATAGACATGGAGGTATTTTTTTCTCCTAAGGATGGTTCTTCTAGAGGATGAAATACCCTTATACCTGGCCTAATTCTTGACCATGAAAATGCAAAAAAAACCTAAATTCAATGTGGTAGATCTTTCTGGTTTTTTCCAATCTCATACTCACACCATGAAACAATAACACCATGAATGTTCCACAAATATGGCCTTGTTAGTAAAGTGATGCGAAATCACAAAAAATGTTCCACACTTCCAAGGCCCATTTTCCCTCATTGAAGAGGTGGTTCATGGTTTTTTCCATAAAAGATTTTTTGTAGTTCCATCTGGATGAAATGTTTGAACACGTATTTTTAACGTATTCTTATGTGGGAACTATATGATTCCTTATACTCAAAGTTAGATGGTTATACATTATCTATATTTTATTACACCATATCATGATATTTTATCTATCTCACTCATCTTGTTGTGATTTAATTCTTTATAAGTACCTTAATGTGAAGGATCTCGAGTTAGATTTCGTAGACATGCATATGTATGATTTAGAAAATATTCCAATTAGATCATATACCTCATATTGTTTCTCATCTAGAATTTACTGAATGAAACATGGATGTATGCAATAATTGATAAAGGATGTTGAATGAGCAGGTCCCCCAGGAAGACCATCATGGAACTCACCCAGTTCTATTGCCAGAAGAGAATGCTACCTTCTCCCATAATCTACCATGATATATTACAATGTTTCCAGGTGAGAGGGGAAACCATGGGCCAGAAGGGGGGTTCCAAGTTATTACCATCATCAAAGATACCAGTGCCTTTATATGAGAATATCTTACCCTGAAGGGTGATCTTTTCCACTATCTCTCAAGAAATATTATTATGTATTGAATGGATAGTATCCGATAGTTTTATCATAGTAATTATACCTCAATTAATAGGGCTCACCATTCTTCTTAATGAGGTCCGATTACATTTACATTTATCTAGTGCATCCAAAATAATTGTTTCCAGTATTTTTTCAATGGTAGAGTTGATATCCTTTGGCAACTTGATGGATGATAGATCGTCGACTTCTATCACTATGAGTACACTATTGACTAAGAAGATACGTCCCCAAAATGATAGGTAGTGATTCTACTAGTTGGGCATGCACCATTTTATCCTACCATGTGTGATGTGATACTATTATAAAATTATTTGAATATTACAAAAATCATATAATTGTTGAATTTATTTTAAATGAATATTATTGACTTCTTTATTTATTTAATATGTTTTCCATAATTGATTTATTTTCACCATTTCATAAATATCAATCATTTTTCAAGTGTTTTGATTTAATATCTTTGTGTGCTTTGGGAAAATAAAATTTCAGGGAATATGAAACATAAATTCTATAAATACATTAAAACATAATTTTCAAAACATTTTATACATCTACAATTTTTTTATAAGATTATAACTGTTAATACTAAATATATAATATTTATATTTTATTGAAATAAAATAAAACAATTTTAATTTATAATATATTAGAGTTATGTTCTTCTAAAAAATATATATTTGTTATTGAAAATAAATAATTCTAGGAATGTAAAATTATAATAGAATTGAGGATATTAAATCGTACCAACATCAAAATTGATATATATGATCTATTATGATCTCATCCTTAATAGTGTGTTTTTAAACACGGGAAAAATTAATTTTTTTATCCATGGGAATAGGATGTAGAATTTAATAACCACAACCATTTATTCCATATATCCAATATAATAGTGTAATAACCCATATATTATGTAAGTAACTTTTCGGGATATATCGTAATGAACCAATAAATATTAAATTACTACTTGAAAGGGATCCAATAATGTGAATTTTTATCAAAAAATTCTATGTTTTAGTCTTATGTGAATGATAAAATCATTTATTTTTCTTCCAAAAATTCTACCAGTGAAATAATGAATTGATTATTTTCTTGTATTGTTCAATATATATGAATCAGAGAAATGATATATTCATAAAACATAATAATGGAACATTTTGGGGGTTTTACTAGTAATTGAAAACTATATAATATAAAAAATGATTCAATAGTTTTTGATAATATTTATTTAAATTTATATATTATTTTGAATAAACATATTGTATGTGTTTTTTTATTAATGAATTATTAATATAATACCTTTGATCATATGTTTTTCAAAGTTAACAGTAATAATAATCAAATATTTGTAGTGTCTATAATCAATCAATTTTTGTTGTATCTATATATAATTCTATATTATAATTTAGTTTTTATTATTTTCATAGATATAAAATATCGCACATTTTAAATACTGTTATTTTAGTGGTCCATTATGAATATCATTCAACAGCTATATCATACAAAATTTCCAAATGATATCACTTTAATTATTTTCCTGTTGTTGAAGAAACATTTCAATGAATAATTAATTCTTAATTTCAATGGGTGGAATAGTTTTTCTAATTCATTTTAATGTTTTGACATAAAAATATTCAACTTTATTAATGTATTCTACATACCACTCAATACATAATTACATTATAATTTTCAATAAATAATTGAAATAGATGTTTTAAATTTATTATATATTTATCATAACTAGATTAAAAAATTTAACATTTTACATTACACATTTTATACTTAATCCCAACCCTATTTTTTTATTTTAGGATAACTACTACATCACCAATCAGGTTTATGAATCATATTCATACTCTGGGAGGGAAATTTTTACAATAAACTATAATTAATATGATTAATAGTAATAGTAATTGATAAAAATATTATAAATAATAATATAAATATATAATATATATTTAATTTTTTACAACCTGTAATGAATTCTGATTATCCTCAGAAACATAATGTTTAAATATTACATTGGTTGATAAAAACATAACAAAAATAGTTCAATATAGGAATATTACATTTTTATATTATAATAATATTTAATAAAATAATTTTAAAAATTATCTAGGAACATTTAAAATAACAAAAAAATCATTCCTAGAGTCTTGAAAAACACAATCTTGTGTAAAAAGTATGATTTCAAAACAAATACTCTCTATCAAGGTAAAAATAAATACCCATATGAATAAATTTATTTTATTAAAAATATTAAATTAAAGATTTCACAACATCTCATAAATATATCTTATATTATATTTATATATTATTTAAATAACACATTCATCTGAAAAAAAAATTGTGTTTATATCATCATGATAACTCTAGTGACATTATTTATCCATATTATATCATTATAAAGAAATTTAGAATGAAATAGTAAAAAATATTTATATTAATGTATAATATGATTAAAAGGGTTTAAAGATTTATAAGTTGATATTATTGGATTTAAAAATTAAGAAAAACCGTATAAATGTTCAATAGTGAAACAAAATGATTAGAAGAAAAATTTCATGAAATAGTAATAATTTAATAAATGTTTTAATGACATAATCATGTATGTTTGAACCAAAAAAAAATTGATGGCAATTAATGAATGATGAATATAATGGAATAAGAATATAAAATCCTTAAATAACAATCATGATAGTTAGTATTATATAATTGATATTAATATCATGAAAAAAATAAAACATATTAATATATGTGACATTTTAATAACTGAGTCGCCCCCAGTAATATTATTTATTGAGATTTAACTCAGAAATTACATTCCAAAGCCTTATAAATTATATAGGGATAAAAAGGAAAACATACAATGAAAGTAATTTAAAAAAATATTATACTCAACATATTATCCTCATACTTAATATTTTACCCTCATGTTGTGTTTAGGAGAATCAGGGAAATTATAAGAATTTCAGACATTTTTAACATGTATAAATTTATCATCCACTCATCTCAATTGAATAAATGATAATATTTTGGTGTCAATCGGTTTTTATGATATGAAAAATGGAAATATATTACTATTTTTCCTAGGACAAACATATGTTTTTTAATATTTGGAGGATTTTGTAGTCTCCATAATAATTTATTAAATTTATAATTTTATTGTTTTTTATTCATGATAGTTATCGAGGAATATAAATTTCTATATCAATGATAAATAAATTATAAATTTATGTACTTATTAAATATATCTAATACAAGAGTTTTTTTCACAATAAAAATATATTCCTCTTTAATCATATGTCATTATGATTACCCATCAGAGTTGTATCAATTAATGAGAATAATTATTACCCATTAAATATAAAAATTACAATATAACCTTACATCTAAAATTAATTATATTTTATATATTTCCCCAGGTTAACACAATTTTTATATATCAATAGTCATAAATTAATGGAACGATGGGCGATATAAAAGATTCCAAAGGAATCCACATTGATTTTAAAAAGAAAGATAAAAATTGTGATATCATTAAGGAATTGATTTAGTATTGATGATTAATGTATTAAATATGTAAATATTGAGTTGAGGTGATTATGTTTCTTCAATTTCCTATGCATTCAATTTTTAAGAATTCAATAATAATAATATTAAAAATTCATATAATATTACACATATTTTTAATTAACTCAACAATTTGTTTAATGAAAATTATTGGTCTGTGTATTATTATGTATAATTGAAGGTATTTTTTTATTCTATATTATATTAGAATATAATTATACAATAATTCTTTCTATCATTCATTAATAATTAATAAAATTATGTTATCAAATATTTATTTCTCATAAGTTTATATATCTTGTGGAAAGTTGAAAATGAATATTCTGGAATTTTCAATTTTAATGAAACATCAATTTTCATTTCCCTTATATATTCAAGAGAAAAACCACCTCCAACAATTATTTGGAATGTATCAGAAATTTTATGTGATCTGATTGTAATATTTGTTATATCTAGTGGTGATTAATTTGTTAAATTTTTTGGACAAGGTGATGAGAAGAAATCCATCATTTATGATGGGTAATTCTTGAATGATATAAATAATCCTTATCATTTATTTTATATTAACAATGACATATTTAATATTTTTTGTACCCTCGGTGGTCTTTTATTGTGATTAGTGGAATGTTGATATTCTTATTGTATAATTTTTATGTATTTTAATTAAAATGAAAAGGTTATTAATTTATGGATTAAGCACCTAAATAAGTAGTGTGTTTTTCAAATTTACAGACATTATGTAACTCCCATACTACAATGATGGTTTTATGAATGTTTATACATATCCAATGTTGTGTGATATTAATTTATATTATTCAATAGAGAGTTCATTATTCTAATACTATCACAGTTTATTGGTTGGATACATTCTATTTTTATCATTGATGACATGGATTTGAAAGAAGGTCACACAAAAGGTTGTACATTTGATCTACCCAATGTGTGTCAATTTATTAGGTTTAATTCACTGTGGAAAAAAGATCATTTAATATAGAATAAACATTGTAAGTGAGCCATCTATGTCTAGACACCATGTTCCATTACAGAGACGTTATCCTTTTCATATAACATTACATGAATTGTAATCAAAATAATACATCAGAGTACATGCCAATGATCGTGAAGTCAAGTGTCATCGAAAACTAAGTACAGAAAACTAAAAAACATGGATCACAATAAAATATTTATCTAATCTACATAAATATCTCTTATAATACATTGTTCCCAAACATCAATAGAGGGTACTTTGGGGAACACATGAATAAAGTGGTGAAAAAAATAGCCTATTAAGGGATTGACCATAGGAACAATGCATTAGAACAAGGAATATAAGGCATGACATGTTGATATAAAAAAACATGTAAAATATGTAACCTTAACATATTCACATGGGATAATATAAACATTGAGACATAGAAATGTGGCAGAAACATAAAACATGAATTTAGTACGTGTCAAGGCTAAACACCAAAATAGTTTGACATAGTATCACCAACTAAGGATAACCGCCATGACTGTCGCATATAACATCTCATGAGAATTACCATTACCCAAAGCATTGTTGCGTGATATGGGTACACACATATTATCTTTAAATGAATATTTTTTCCATATAATTAATCATTAAAAATCAATCATATATAAATGAAAGGGTTACCAATGGAAAGGATTTCGGGCCACAATAATGTCATAAAAGCATAACCAAAAATAGTGTCATAAATGTGTCCATGAAAGAATGTGATTAGAAAATATAGGGATGTTCATAATGTATGAAGTGAATATATCATGGTACCTGATTTCAAACAGAGGGGACAACATGTAAAAAGGTATATGAGAAATTTTAGCATTAAGAACTTTTTGAGCGGGTTTAAGGAAAATACTATAGAGCTTCTATAATTGAAACGTGAGAATATGTTATATAAAATGATAAGTGAACCAAGAATGTTTTAATAAATAAAATACTGATATTATAAAGAAAGTGTTGGAATAAAATAAATTATAGGGTGAACTTGATATCCATAAAGAATTCGGGATGTTCCCTTAAAACAAGTTTGCTTGTCGAGAAATATTGTGGAGGGAATCACCTAAAAACATTTATATCCCTTAAAGTGAATTATTAAAGGGGATTGATATATTAATTGGTACATATAAAAATCATTTAAAAGATGAACATTAAAATATAAGAAAACTTCATTATGGTAATTAAAAAATGAGGCAACCCAAAAGAATAAATGAGATTTGGGTAGAATTATTTACATATAATCAGCATGATATATGGTATACATAAGAGGGATTTATGATAGAGAAAAGGTGTTTCCATAATAATATAATAAAGAGGTATTTATGGGGAGGGTGAAAAATCATACCACATAATTTGGGATTACAAATAAAATGTCATAATATCGAAAAAATTCTTGACTAAATGTGAAATGGAGAGGATCCCTTACCTTAAATCTGATGGTGATATTTTATTGAACATAATGAAAAAATTAACAAAATATTTTCATTAATTAATAACTAAAGAACCTATTATATATGTAAAATATTTATTATAACCTTTTTAAGTTCATTTATAACAATTTTGATAGGTAATGAGGTTAAATTTCATTCTTCGGGTCTATTTGCTTGCTTGGAATTAATGATTGGTCCATGTTCGGATAAACATGAATGATGAAAGTGGATGTCCTGAATTGAAGTTATATATTATTATTGAACATCTATAAGGATACATGTTTGGAAAATAAATTTGGTCCATGGAGTGATTTTGAATCATTATATAAATCATTAGTGATAACTTTTTGTGGTTGATTAGCAATTTTTGACCACAAAGAACACATTTTGTTTTATAAAACTGAAACATATTTACAAAGGATTAATGATCCATATATGAGGAATAATAAATATTTTATTTTATGAATCAACCATTAAAATGTTTTCATATCAATAATTTAATATTGTCAAGGAACTAGAAAATCCATCATTATTGAATGTTGTAAATTAACACATCTAGGATGGTGTCTTTACTACTAAAATAAAATAAGAGTAAATGATAGAATATAATAACATATTATAGTATCATGACAATGTTAAAGTATATTTTTGGTACTATAGTTGACATAACATTTGGATCAGGGGGTAAGGATATAAAAGAAAACCAATGTACATGAAAAGAAAAATAACGAAAATAATAGAATAATTTACCTCTTCATTCAATTGTACTTGAGAGCCTCTTAAGGGGATATTGTAACATCCCATATAAATAAATAATATGAATTTCTCATATTTATTAATTTTTGAATTAAATATTAATTTTACTTTAAAAGTGTCTCTATGTTCGATAGCATACCCGATACGCAACAACGGGTTTCATTGAAATTTTACGTTGCACACAAATAATACATTATTATTTTAAACGGTAGTTATCTCCTAGCCGTCTTACTGGCAGGAATGAACAAAACTAACTAAAATATTATTATACATGTTTTTTAAATGTATTAACATTTATCCAATAAATGTTAGAGGCTTAAAATGTGAATGAATCTAATTTTAAGCATAATTTACATTAAAATGTTGATTTATCATCTTTTAATGGAAAAGTCTTTTTAAATATAGTATTTGTCACTTTTATAAATTCTATATGACCAAATAAAATCCTTCATTACAATGGGGACATAAAAATTTACTTTGGGTAAATTTTTAGAATTTTTCGGATAAAGTTCATTTTTAATGAATAGTTACAATATTGTATTTTAATTCAAAACAATGTTTTAATCAAATTTATTTATATGGTTAGATTATCTTTTTAATTGGTTTTAAAGTTTAATTATAATATCTTTTTACCACTTAATCCAATTTTTGTCATTTATATTAAATTTACTTTGAAATTGGACATAAACAAGTATAAGTATTTTGATAGTTATTGTTTCTAAAAACACGCTATTTGTTTTGATAATGGAAATTAATATTAAAATGAATAAATTCCACTTATATTTTTTGAATTTGCATAAATACACATTATTATTGTCACGAACCATCCCGGTGGGGCCCGTGCTGTGACTCGCCAAGCCCGCCTCCAATAGGCCAGGGGATGGTGACTAGCACCGGGTAGGCATGTCACTAACATGGGGGCATTGCCTATGTACCTGTACACACACACAGACATCTCCAAGCCCACAAATGCTGAAATGTAAAACACTAAAGAACAAAAAATGCATGCATACATCTAAACCCAACCAACAGAGCACGATGAAAGGTATAGTACTGTAAAATTAAACTGGGCCAGAATACAAGCCCACCAAAAAAACATAGTCTAAAAAACACTGCAAAGTCCAACCTGTAAGCACAAAGGTACTGGGACTGCTGCTCGCAACTGTAGGAATGCCATGGAATGTAGGAATCTCAGAAAGCTCGGTCCTATCCTGGTCCTCCCTGGACTCTGTCAAAAGGCTGCTCGCCTGTACAGGACAGGAGACGTGCGGGAAAAGCCCGTGTAGGGGTGAGTATAACAATACTCAGTAGAGGACCCCAAAAACCACAAAGCAGAACACAAAGTAAAGGTACAGTCAGCTATGCACAATATATGTTTACAGAACATATAAAACAAACCAGATATACTCAAACCCAGGTCGGTGGTCTAGAGACAAAACACACAACCTCATACCCTGATAGGGATTCTATTTGAAGATTCCATGATGCACTCATTCCGAGAGGACACACTCCACGAGTATTATAGTTCTGATGAAGTCCATCCGAGGAGTGATGTTCGTCGGGAACCATCATGAGATATAGCTACACTCATTGCGGGAGACACACTCCTGAGTGGAAGGGTTACGATAGATAGAAGCACTCATTATGGGAGACACACTCCTGAGTGGGAAAGATCTTGATACACAGATGAGGATCACAGCCAGGGCCATGGAGAATACCGAAACACATCTGGAATTTACCTGCTAGGTAGAGGATCAACGCTCGGTAATGTTGGTCACACCGATGCCAGACTCTACCTAGGGTCTGGAATGGATAGAGGATCTCGATCCGGGCATCTCAGATGGATGCCTGACTCTATCGCAGAAAAGTCCTGCTGAAGGGATCATAAACCGGCGTGAGGGAATGATTCATGACCTTCAGGGGAAAAGAGGAAGGGGCACTAACACAAAAGAGGATGTTCAAGGCACGGTGAAAAAAAATGATCGAGTTGTTCTCCAAAACTACACGGCGTGTAGAAATGACACACGCCGTGTTGTCTGACCCCGGGTACTGCTCGTGTGCAACGTCCCCTGTCGTGAGGCTGGTCGTGTAGAAAACTTTATTCACGGCGTGTTGTACGGAGTACACGCCGTGTCTGGGTCACTACGGCTGGCTCCGTGCACTCTGGCCATGTGCCCGTACACGGTCACCAACCCGTGTCCGTGAATCCCCGGGATACACACCGCGCTCCATGTAGCCGCCTCTACCGAGTTGTACACACCGTGCCACCTGAAGCCGTGTAGAGCATCCCGTGTCCGTGAACCACCCGAAGTACACGTCGTGCTTCGGGGAAGGTCCAACACGCCGTGTGACCAGGTTCACACGCCCTGTGATCCTTCTCTAACCCCAAAACCCTAGCTGCCACCATCTGAAATACACGGCGTGTTATTCGGAACTACACGTCGTGTATTCTAGAAATTTCTAGAAACGCGGGCCTCCGCCGGCGCGCCTCCCGTGGTGCACCGATCATTGATCTTTTCATACTATCTCCACGAAACCTTCATGTTTTGGTCGCCCCGACACCACGATGTTGTTTCTAGCATTTTCGAGCTTCCGATCGGCTCTGAAAAAATGATCAGCCTCCCCGCACGAAGAACGCTCAAAGAACGCCCTTTCCGATCTGGTCCGATTTGTCGCCTGCCAATGTCATCGCACCTCCATATGGAAGTTGCGATGTTGAACATTCAATTTTGGGATCATTTCATTGCATAATGGATGTGCAAACGTCCGTTGTTCGTCACCCCGCAATGAACGCGAAGAACGTGTAGGGAAAAAGGATGAAGATCTCCAAATAAACAAATTGAGGAACGAACCTCCGCCGTCGTTCTTCACTGCACTGATCGGCTCCCGTTAGTAGGTTTAAACGGAGTAGAGATCAACACGGATAATAATCATGGATTAATTTCCCCAAAATTTATCCCAAGAAAACCCTCCCGCAAGAACGTATGGATCCGCGGATCAACTTCTTCGTGGTTGATCTGCGTTCGTCGTTTAAACTCAAAAACGGGGAAAAGAGAAAAATCAAAACAAAAAACCCTACCTTTTGAAAGGTTCTATCATTGAAGAAGGCGTCGTGCTGCCATTGTTATCACGATCCTTCAACACCGACGCAACGATCCTTGGTTTCGATCTGTTGTCGTTCGTCATCAAGAATTGATCCAAAGCCTCGCGGATTCGGTAGAGGTTCTTCTCAAGCGTTGCCAACGATCAGAAATTGATCACCCATTTAAAAAAAGGGAAACAAGATTGGAATTTAATTACGCATTGATATTAATGAACCCTTCTTGCCAAAACATGAGTCATTATGACACACAAATATTTAAAGAAGCAGACGTCACGTCGCTGCGTATTAAAGGGTCCAACTTTCCATTTATTTGTCATTATGACACATCATTTAATTAAGGGAACATATGCCCTTTTGACACACCTTAGCGGTTGTTTCCATAAAAAAATAAACATTTATGTTTTCATTTTATTGTATTTTATTATTAAAAGATTCGAAAATTAACTTCTTCCCTCGACCCATGCCGGTTGAGGTTAGCCTCATTCATAGGTAATGTCATCGTCACAGACGCAACGATGCACTCATATTTTTAATCCGGGCATCCGTTTGGAAACTGCCACAACCGTGCACAAGTGCTGACTCACATAACAAAAAAAATTTAAACCACCATTCCGGGCTCACTGGTCCTCAGAATGATGTGTTGTCTTCACGCCCGATCTCGAAATAATTCCATTTAATATTGAAAAATAATAAACGGAAAAATCTGAGACATTACATTCTCCCCACCCTGGGGATTTACGTCCCTGAAATGCCAAGACAATGGCTACCCAAAAAGATGAGGTTATTGGGCATAGATCTGGGCCTCCCGCTCCCAGGTGCTCTCCTAAAGATTCTCGGGCTGCCGCCGGACGCACACGAAGGGAATCGATCACCCACGAAGGATCATCTTCTGTCGATCCTCGATCTCCACCGGGTACTCAGCAAAGGTCACTCCATCCTCGATGTCCAGCTCACCCCAGTCGATAACGTGCGATTGGTCATGCACGTACCTCCTCAGCTGCGACACGTGGAAGACATTATGTACCTGATGCCACTGTGGTGGTAGAGCCCGGCGGTACGCCACCTCTCCAACTCTTCCTAGGATCTGGAAAGGTCCGATGAACCTCAGAGATAACTTCCCTCTTCGGACAAATCTCTGCAACCCACATCGAGGTGAGAGCCGACGAAAAACATGGTCTCCCTCCTCGAACTCCAAGGGCCTCCGTCGTCTGTCAGCATAAGACTTTTTCTGGCTCTGTACAGTCTTCATTGTCTCCTGGATGATCTGCACCTTCTATGTGGTAGTTCTGACTAACTCTGGACCCATGAGTGCTGACTCTCCGGGGTCGGTCCAGCAAAGCAGTGACCGCCAGGGTCTCCCATACAAATCCTCGAATGGTTCCATGCCAATGGTTGAGTGGTAGATGTTGTTGTACGCAAACTCCACTAGTGGTAGGTGGTCCTCCCAGCTGTGACCAAAGTCCATGATATAGGCCCGCAACATATCCTCCAAAACCTGAATGGTCCTCTCGGTCCGAACATCTGTCTGGGGATGAAACGTTGTCCTCAAGCATAGCTGAGTCCCAAAAGCCTCCTGGAGTCCCTTCCATAACCGGGATGTGAAGCGGGAATCTCGGTCTGAGACTATGGTCGAGGGGATTCCATGAAGCCGAACTATCTCATGTACGTAGAGGCGTCCCAAGAACTCTACGGAACTCTGCTCCGTGACAGCTAGGAAGTGGGCCAAATTGGTGAGTCGTTCAAGGATTACCCAGATGGAATCGTGCCCCTTGGATGTCTGTGGTAAGCCTGTCACAAATTCCATCGATATTCCATACCACTTCCTCTCTGGAACATACAAGGGGTGAGCTAACCCTGCTAGAACCCGGTGCTCATCCTTCACCTATTGTCATGTGAGGCATCGAGAAAAGAACTCTACCACTGCCTTCTTCATTCATGACCACCAAAACTATCGTCAGAGATCTTGGTACATCTTTTCCACTCCAGGATGTACCACCAAAGGGGATGTATGAAACTCCCTCCAGACCTCCTCCTAGAACTCTATTGGTATAACAGTGCGTCCTATGAAGAGAAGTATGTGCTCCCCACCTTGCAAAAATCCATCAGGAGAATGTCTTGTGGTTAACTGAGAACGTAAAGCCACACAGTCAACATCCTCATGGTGTGCCTCCCTAAATCACTGTAAGAGTGGAGGGGTGAAAACCATCGACTGTAGGTAAGATGTGTCCTCACCATCCACGAAGGATAACTATAACACATCTAATTTTTGTGTCGGCTCACTCAATAGTTTGAGCTCAACCTTCTTCTAAGAGCATCTTCCACCTTGTTCCCCTTCCCAGGAGTATAGATGATCTCGATATCATTGTCCTGGAGGAACTCTAGCCAATATCTCTGCCTCAGATTTAGATCCTTCTGTGAGAAGATGTACTTGAGGCTCTTGTGGTCAGAGTAGACAATGAACCGCTCGCCCATAAGGTAGTGTCACCACATCTTAAATTTGAAGACTACCACTACCAACTCGAGATCATGGGTCACATAGTTATGTTCATTTGGCCTAAGATGGCGCGAATCATAAGCAATCACCGCGTTCCGCTGCATGAGGACACAACCGAGCCTGGTCCCTGATGCGTCGCCGAAAACTATGTACTCGAAACCCTCCTCTGGAAATCTCAAACCGGGGCGCTCGTCAAGCTCTGCCTCAGCTGCTCAAAGGCCTGCTGGAAATTTTCTGTCCACACGAATGGTTTCCCCTTCCTGGTCAAGGTCATCATCAGTGCTGATATCCGGGAGAAATCAGGGATGAATCTTCGGTAATATCCTGCCAACCCAAGGAAGCTTCGCACATCGGTCACGCTCCGAGGTGGCTCCCATGATAACACATCCTCCACCTTGGATGGGTCCACAGCTACTCCATCTTCTGAGATGAAATGTCCCAGAAAGTGGACCTCCGGAATCCAGAACTGACACTTCGAGAGCTTTCCATAAAGCGGGTGCTCTCGGAGTACGTCCAGGACCATCTGCATGTGTCTCGCGTGCTCCTCCTCTGACACCGAGTACACAAGGATGTCGTCGATGAAAAACACTACGAACCGGTCCATGTACGGCTGGAAGATCCGGTTCATCATCCACATGAACACTACAGGGTCATACGTTACGCCAAAAGGCATCACCAAGTACTCATAGTGACCGTAGCGACATCTGAATGACGTCTTCGGTAAATCCTCATCCTGCACTCGTAGATGGTGATAGCCTGATCGATGATCAACCTTTGAGAACCACTAGGCCCCTCTTAGTTGATCGAATAGGTCATCAATTCTCAGTAGTGGATACTTGTTTGTCACCTTCACCTAGTTCAGGCACCGGTAATCCACGCACAACCTTAGACTCCCTTCTACCTTCTTGGAAAACAAGTCCTGGGCTGCCCAGGGTGAAACGATGGGTCTGACGAAACCCTTGCTCTGCAAATCCTCCAACTGCACCCTCAGCTCATGAAGCTCTGTTGGAGCCATCCGATATGCCGATGAGGAAATCGGTGTTGTCTCGGGGTGTAAGTCGATGCAGAAGTCAATTTCCCAGCGGGGAGGTAACACTGGGACATCTTCTGGAAAGATGTCCTCATACTCCACCACCACAGCTGGGAACTGAGAGGTCACAAAATCTACTGCTCTGATGGTAAGTCCAGCCAACTCATGAGTGATCGGCTGCCCCCTCCCATGCATGAGCCCACATTGTGCTGCCTGGGTTTCCTTATCACCAACAAAGGAAAACCTCATTCCATCACGGCAGACACACCACACTATTCGCCTAAAACAGTCAATCTGGGCATGGACCGAAGATAACCAATCCATACCTAGAATGACATCGTAAGGCCTCGAGGATAACACCAAGAGGTTCCAACCGAAACTCTCACCTCCAAGTGTAAGATCACACTGTCTACAAAGGTGCGTGATCATCGAGTCTCCTCACATCAGTGTCTCGAAGCGTAAAGATCGAGTCAACCATTCTACCTGAATCTCGAGGATTCATACAAGACATGTGGCTATAAGGGAAAGACTGGAACTTATGTCTATGAGTACGGCAGCTAAGGTAGAAAAGACACAGATCATACCTTTAATTATCCCTGGAGACCCTGGGTCGTATGCCTCGACCGCATGCAGTTGTCCCTGTCCCTGTCCCCCAGCTCCCAGAGCCTGGTGTGGTCCTCCTGGGGGTGGGGGTGGATATAAGTCGAAGCGTCTAACACCACCTGCCGCTCTCCCTGCTCCTCTGCCACGTCCACCGCCTGGCAGATCTGCCTGATCCATTCTCTGCCTCTGCCTCGGTGGCCCATCCACCACTTCCCTGTCAGGAGCCCGACATTTCGAGTAATCTCTAGCGAGATGCCCCCTACCGTCACATGCATAGCATCGCTTCTCCCTAGGCTGACTGGATCCTGCCTGAGAGACCTGGACTATCGATCCCCTATCCTGGGTCCTCCTATGATGTCTCCCACAACCAGATCCCTGTGTCTAACGTCGGCTCCCTACTGTCGGTGTCTCCGCACCTGTCTGCCTGCTGCTGACTGCCGACGGCTATCTCTGCTCCACCAAGAAGCTTTCGTTCACCAAGGCCCGCTCGAGCACTCCAGCATAGGTCGATATGCATAGTGGAACAACACTAGCTCGGATATCTCGCCATAGAACTCACTAAAATGTCTGATCCCTAATGTACTGATCCCTGACTATATCCATCGAGTACCTGGTGAGGTTGGTGAACCATGACGAATAGTCAGCCACTGTCATACTGCCCTGCAGGAGCTGAAGAAGCTCATGGACATGTACAGCTCTTAGTGTAACTGGAGAGAACTCCTACCTGATGAGTTGATCAAACTCTATCCACGAAAGGGTCTCCTCGTCATGAGTCTGTGTGGTCAGACTCCACCATCGTCCGGCCGAACCCTGAAGAAGGCGCGCTCCTAGGATTACCATCTGGTCTGCTGGTGTCCTCACTAGACAGAAAACTCTGGTCACCGCCTCAAGCTAGTCCTCACCCGCCTGAGGGTCGGGCTCACCTCGGAACGTAAGGGGTCTCTGTCTCTGGAACTCGTGGAGCGCGCTGAGCCTGCACTCCTCATCGGTCGGTACCGCTGGTACCACTGGTTGCTCCATTGGTGGCGGTATAGAAGGTGCACCACCTAGTGGCAACGCCTGTGGAACTGGTCCATGTATCAAAGCCTCGTCACTAAGGGGGTCATCCTCATGATTGTGATGCTGAATCCTAGCGGGTACGCATCGCGGAGGCATCCTGTAATGAAACAAGATGTGTCGCGGTCAAAGAGTATATCTGGAAAGCTGACACCAAGGATATGGAAGACACAACTCATTGATATATGATGCATGTACCTTTTTATTTCCTTGAAACCAGTGTTTTCGTGAACCAGGTCGAAAAGCAGGTTATCAGAGTCCTAGTATATGGATACGCCAGCCGCCGCACCAAAACCGGAGTCTCTGGCCTGAATGCCGAACCTGAAACACTCAACACTTGTTGCCCCATCCAAACTTACAGACTCTTGGTCCTAAGGTAGAAACGACCACCTCTGATACCACTCAATCATGACCCATCCCGGTGGAGCGTACGACGTGACTCCCTAAGCCTGCCTTCAATAGGCCAGGGGCTGGTGACTAGCACTGGGTAGGCATGTCACTAACATGGGAGGCATTGCCTAAGTACCTGTACACAAACACACACATCTCCAAGCCCACAAATGCTGAAATGTAAAACACTAAGGAACAAAAAATGCATGCATACAACTAAACCCAACCAACAGAGTACGATGAAAGGTAGAGTACTGTAAATGTAGACTGGGCCAGAATACAAGCCCACCAAAAAAACAAGAGTCTAAAAAAACACTGCAAAGTCCAACCTGTAAGCACAAAGGTACTGGGACTACTGCTCATAGCCGTAGGAACGCCTCGTCCTGTAGGAAACTCAGAAAGATCGGTCCTATCATGGTCTGCCCTAGACTCTGTCAAAAGGCTGCTCGCCTTCACAAGACACCAGACGTGTGGGCAAAGCCCGTGCAGGGGTGAGTATAACAATACTCAATAGAGGACCCCGAAAACCACAAAGTAGTACACAAAGTAATGGTACGGTCAGCTATGCAAAATATATGTTTACAGAACATATAAAAGAAACCAGATATACTCAAACCCAGTCCTGTAGTCTAGAGAAAAGCCACACAATAGCATACCCAGATAGGGATTCTGTTTGAAGATTCCATGATGCACTCGTTCCGGGAGGACACACTCCATGAGTCTTATAGTTCTGATGACGTCCATCTGAGGAGTGATGTTCATCGGGACCCATCATTAGATATAGCTACACTCATTACAGGAGACACACTCCTGAGTGGAAGAGTTACGATATATAGAAGCACTCATTATGGGAGACACACTCCTGAGTGGGAAACATCTCGATACACAGATGAGGATCACTGCCAGGGCCATGGAGGAAACCATGAATCATCCAGAATTCAACTTCTAGGTAGAGGATCAACGCCAGGTAAAGTTGGTCACATCGATGCCTGACTGTACCAAGGTTCTGGAATGGATAGAGGATATCAATCCGGGCCTCTCGGATGGATGCCTGACTCTATCACAGAAAACTCATGCTGAAGGGATCATAAACCAGTGTGAGGGAATGATGCCTGACCTTTAGGGGAAAAGAAGAAGGGGCACTAACCCAAATGAAGGATGTTCAAGGAACGATGAACAAAAATGACCAAGTTGTTCTCCAAAATTACACGTCGTATAGAAATGACACACGCCATGTTGTCCGACCCTGGGTACCGCCTGTGTGCAACGGCCCGTGTCGTGAGGCTGGTTGTGTAGAAAACTTTATACACGGCGTGTAGTATAGAGTACATGTCGTGTCTGAGTCAATGGGGCTGGCTTCGTGCTCTCTGGCCATGTGCCCGTACACGATCACCAACCCGTGTACTCCAACCCGAGCAATATTCACACGTGGTGACCTGTGCTTGGACAAGTGAGGGAGTACACAGTCATGTACTCCATCCCGTGTCCGTGTATCCCCGGGATACACGCCACGCTCCACGTTTCTGCCTCTGTCGAGTTGTACACACCGTGCCGCCTGAAGCCGTGTAGAGCATCCCATGTCTTTGCACCACCCGAAGTACACGTCGAGCTTCGGGGAAGGTCCAACACGTCGTGTGACCGGTGTCACATGTCGTGTGATCCTTCTCTAACCCCGAAACCGTAGCCACCACCATCAGAACTACAGTGTGTGTTCTTCGGAACTACACGCCGTGTATTCTGGAAATTTCCAGAAATGCGAACCTCCGCCGTCGCGCCTCCCGTGGTGCTCTGATCATTGATCCTATCATCTGATCGCCCCGAATCCTTCAGGTTTTGGTCGCCCCAACACCATGATGTTGTTTCCGTCATTTTCGGGCCTCCGATCGGCTCAAAAAACATGATTGTTCTTCCCGCGTGAAGAACGCTCAATGAACGCCCTTTTCGATCTGGTCCGATTTGTCGCCTGCCAACATCGCCGCACCTCCATAATGACGTTGCGATGTCTAACCTTCTATTTTGGGATCGTTGAATCGCAGAACGGATGCTCAAAGATCCGTTGTTCGTTGCCCCGCGAAGAACGTGAAGAACACACATGGAAAATGGAGGAAGAAATCCAAATAAACAACTTGAGGAACAAAACTCCACCGTCATTTGTCACGGCGCTGATCTGCTCCTATTAGTAGGTTTAAACGGAGCATAGATCAACACGAATAATAATCATGGAGTAATTTCCCCAAAATATATCCCAAGAAAACCCACCCGCAAGAACGTACGGATCCGCGGATCAACTTGTTCATGGTTGATCCGTGTTCTTCGTTTAATCTCAAAAATGGGGAAAAGAGAATAATCAAAACAACAACCCCTACCTCTTGAAAGTATCGATCGTTGACGAAGGTGTCATGCTTCCATTGTTGTCGTGATCCTTCAACACCGGCACAACAATCCTTGGTTTCGATCCGTTGTCATTCGACATCGAGAATTGCTCCAACGCCTCGCGGATTCGGCAGAGGTTCTTCTCAAGCATTTCCAATGATCAGCAATTGTTCATCCATTTAAAAAAAGAGAAACAATATTGGAATTTAATTACGTGGCGATATTAATGACCCCTCCTTTCCAAAACTTGAGTCATTATGATGCGCCAATAGTTAAAGAAACAGACGTCCCGTCACTGCGTATTAAAGAGTACAAATTTCCATTTATTTTCCATTATGACACAACATTTAATTAAGGGAACAACCGCCCTTTTAACATGCCTCATTGGTTGTTTCCATAATATAAAATAAACATTTATATTTTCATTTTATTTTATTTTATTATTAAAATGTACAAAAATTAACTTTTTCCCTTGACCCGTGCTGGTCGAGGTTAGCCTCATTCATAGGTAAAGTCATCGTCTCGGACGCAATGGTGCGCTCAGATTTTTAATTCGGACAACCGTTTTGAATCTGCCACAACCGTGCACAAGTTCCGACTCACTTAACTAAAAAAAATTCCAACCACCATTCCGGGCTCACTAGACATCGGAATGATGTGCCCTCTTCACGCCCGGTCTCGAAATAATTCCATATAATATTTAAAAATAATTAACGGAAAAATCCGAGACATTACATTCTCCCCACTGTGGGGATCTAGGTCCCTGAAAAGCCAAAACAAAGGCTATTCAAAAAGATGAGGGTACTGGGCACGGATCTGGGCCTCCCGCTCCCACGTGCTCTCCTGAAGATTCCTATGCTACCACAGGACGTGCACTAAGGGAATCAATCACCCACGAAGGATCCTCTCCTGTCGATCCACGATCTCCACCGGGTACTCAGCAAAGGTCACTCAATCCTCGATGTCCATCTCACCCCATTCGTTGACGTGCAATGAGTCATGCCCGTACCTCCTCAACTGTAACACGTGGAAGAAATTATGTACCTGATGCAACTGTGGCGGTAGAGCCAGGCGGTACGCCACCACGCCAACTCTTCCCAGGATCTGGAAAGGTCCGATGAACCTCGGATATAGCTTCCCGCCTTGGACAAATCTCTGCAACCCATGTCGAGGTGAGACTCGATGAAAAATTTGGTCTCCCTCCTCGAACTCCAGGGGCCTCCTTCATCTGTCAGCATAAGACTTTTTCCAGCTCTGTGCAGTCTTCATCTGCTCCCGGATGATCTGCAACTTCTCTGTGGTAGGTCGCACTAACTCTGGACCCACGAGTGCTGACTCTCCGGGGTCGGTCCACCAAAGCAGTGACTGGCAGGGTCTCCCATATAAAGCCTTGAACAATGCCATGCCAATGGTGGGGTGGTAGATGTTTTTGTACGCAAACTCCACCAGTGGTAGGTGGTCCTCCTAGATGTGACCAAAGTCCAAGATACAGGTCCACAACATATCCTCCAGAACCTGAATGGTCCTCTCTGTCTGACCATCTATCTGGGGATGAAATGATGTGCTCAAGCGTAGTTGAGTCCCAAAAGCCTCCTGCAATCCCTTCCACAACTAGGATGTGAAGGGGGAATCTCAGTCTGAGACTATAGTCGAGGGGATTCCATGAAGTTGAACTATCTATTGTACGTAGAGGCATCCCAAGATCTCTATGAAACTCTGCTTCCTGATAGCTAGGAAATGGGAGACTTAGTGAGTCGTTCAACAATCACCCAGATGGAATAGTGACCCTTGGACATCCGTGGTAAGCCTGTGAAAAAGTCCATCGATATTCCATCCCACTTTCACCCTGGAACTTCCAAGGGGTGAGCTAACCCTGCTGGAACCAGGTGCTCAACCTTCACCTGTTGGCATGTGAGGCACCGAGAAACGAACTCGGTCACTGCCTTCTTCATGCCTGACCACCAGAACTATCGTCGGAGATCCGGGTACATCTTTGCCACTCCAAGATGTACCACCAAAGAGGATGTATGAAACTCCCTCATGACCTCCTCCTGGAACGCCACGGGTACAACAGTACATCCTCTAAAGAGAAGTATGTTCTCCCAACCTTGGGAAAAACCATCAATAGCATGTCCTGTGGTTTGCTGAGCACGTAAATACACACAATCGACATCCCCAAGTTGTGCCTCCCAAACTCGCTGTATGAGTGTAGGGGTGACAACCATCGACTGTAGGTAAGTTGTGTCCTCTCCATCCATGAAGGATAACTATAACACGGCTAATTGTTGTGTCGCCTCACTCAACAGTTGTAAGCTCAACCTTCTGCTAAGAGCGTCTGCAACCTTGTTCCCCTTCCCAAGATTATAGATGATCTCAATATCATTGTCCTGGAGGAACTCTAGCCAACGTCTCTTCCTTATATTTAGATCCTTCTGTGATAATATGTACTTGAGGCTCTTGTGGTCAGAGTAGAAAATGAACCGCTCACCCATAAGGTAGTGTCTCCACATCTTCAATGTGAAGACTACCGCTGCCAACTCGAGATCATGGGTCGCATAGTTCTGTTCATTTGGCCTATGTTGGCGCGAATCATAAGCAATCACCGCGTGCCGCTCCATCCAGACACAGCCATGACTGGTCACTGATGCGTCGTAGAAAACTATGTACTCGACACCCTCCTCCGGCAATCTCAAGACTGGGGTGCTCGTCAAACTCTACCTCAGCTGATAAAAGGCATGCTGGCAATTTTCTGTCCACACGAAGGGTTTCCCCTTCCGGGTCAAGGCCGTCATTAGTGATGATATCTAGGAGAAATCAGGGATGAATCTCTAGTAATATCCTGCCAACCCAAGGAAGCTTCGCACCTCTGTCACGCTCCGAGGTGGCTCCCATGCTAACACAGCCTCCACCTTGGATGGGTCCACAGCTACTCCATCTGCTGAGATGAAATGTCCCAGAAAGTGGACCTCCTGAATCCAGAACTGACATTTCGAGAGCTTTCCATAAAGCTGGCGCTCTCGGAGTACATCCAGGACCATCCGCAGGTGTCTCGCGTGATGCTCCTCTGACTCCGAGTACACAAGGATGTCGTCGATGAAAACCACTACGAACCGGTCCAAGTACGGCTGGAAGATCCGGTTCATCATCCCCATGAACACTACGGGGTCATTCGTTACGCCAAAAGGCATCACCAAGTACTCATAGTGACCGTAGCGACATATGAAAGACGTCTTCAGTATATCCTCATCCCGCACTCGTAGCTGGTGATAGCCTGATCGAAGATCAAAATTCGATAACCACTAGGCCCCTCTTAGTTGTTCGAAAAGGTTATCAATTCTCAGCAGTGGATACTTGTTCTTCACCGTCACCTAGTTAAGGCACCGATAATCCAAGCACAACCTCAGACTCTCGTCTAGCTTCTTGGAAAACAAGACCGGGGCCGCCCAGGGTGAAATGTTGGGTCTCACGAAACCATTGCTCTGAAAATCCTCCAACTACACCCTCAGCTCATGAAGCTCTGTGGGAGCCATCCGATATGCCGATGAGGAAATCAGTGTTGTCCCGGGGTGTAAGTCGATGCAGAAGTCAATTTCCCGACGGGGAGGTAACACTGGGACATCTTCTGGAAGGATTTCCTCATACTCCTCCACCACTACTGGGAACTGAGAGCTCACAAAATCTACTGCTCTGAGGGTAAGGCTAGCCAACTCATGAGTGATCGGCTGCCCCCTCCTATGCATGAGCCCACATTGTGCTTCCTGGGTTTCCTTTTCTCTGACAAAGGAAAACCTTGTTCCATCACGGCGGACACACCACACTCTTCACTTAAAATAGTCAATCTGGGCATGGACCGAAGATAACCAATCCATACCAATAATGACATCGTAAGGCCTCGAGGCTAACACTAAGAGGTTCCAACCTAAACTCTCGTCTCCAAGTGTAATATCACACTGTCTACAATGGTTCGTGATCGTCGAGTCTCCTCCCATCAGTGTCTCCAAGCACAAGGATCGAGTCAACGGTTCTACATGAATCTCGAGGTTTCGTACAAGACATGTGGCTACAAGGGAATGACTGGAACTTATGTCTATGAGTACTAAAGCTAAGGTAGAAAAGACACATATCATACATCGAATTATCCCTGGAGCCCCTGGGTCGTATGCCTCGACCACATGCAGCTGTCCCTGTCCCTATCCCCCATCTCCATGAGCCTGGTGTGGAACTCCTGGGGGTGGTGGTGGAAGTAAGTCGTAGCGTCTACCACCACCTGAAGCTCTCCCTGCTCCTCTTCCATGTCCACTGCCTGGCGGATCTACCTGCTTCATTCTCTGCCTATGCCTCGGTGGCCCATCCACCACTTCCATGTCAGCAGCCCGACATGTCGGGCAATCTCTAGAGAGATTCCCCCTACCGTCACATGCATAGAATCGCTTCTCCCTATGCTGACAGGATCCAGCCTGTGAGCCCTGGACTATTGATCCCCTGTCCTGGGTCCTCCTATGATGTCTCCCACGTCCAGATCCCTACGTCTGATGTCGGCTCCCTACTTCCAGTGTCTCTGCACCTGTCTGCCTGCTGCTGACTGCTGACGGCTATCTCTGCTCCAACAAGAAGATTTTGTTCACCAAGGCCCACTCGAGCACTCCAGCATAGGTCGATACGCATAGAGGCACGACACTAGCTCGGATGTCTTGCCATAGACCTCGCTCAAAGGTCCGATCCTTGAAGTACTGATCCCTGACCATATCCATCGAGTAACTGGCGAGGATGGCGAACCTCTATGAATAGTCATCCACTGTCATACTGCCATGCTGGAGCTGAAGAATCTCCTGGACGTGCACAGCTCTCAGTGTAACATGAGAGAACTCCTCCCTGAATAGTCGCTCAAACTCCATCCACAAAAGAGTCTCCTCGTCATGAATATGCGTGGTCAGACTTCACCATCGTCCGGCCGAACCCTGAAGATGGCTCGCTCCAAGGATTACCATCTGGTCTGCTGGTGTCCTCACTAGACGGAAAGCTCTGGTCACCACCTCAAGCCAGTCCTCAGCCTCCTAAGGGTCGAGCTCGCCTCAGAACCTAAGGGGTCTCTGTCTCTGGAACTCGTAGAGCACGCTGAGCCTACACTCCTCACCGGTCGATACCGCTGGTACCACTGGCTGCTCCACTAGTGGCTGTATAGCAGGTGCACCACCTGGTGGCAATGCCTGTGGAACTGGTCCCTATATCAAAGCCTCGCCACTGAGGGGTTCATCTTCGTGATCATGCTGCTGAATCCTAGCAGGTACGCATCGCGGAGGCATCCTGTAATGAAACAAGATATGTCACGGTCAAAGAGTATATTGGTATAGCTGACACCAATGATATGGAAGACACAACTCATTTCTATATGATGCATGCACCTTTTTATTTCCTTGAAACCAGTGTTTTCGTGAACCGGGTTGAAAAGCAGGTTATCAGAGTCCTGGTGTATGGATATCACTAGCGCAGAAATCCTTTTTTACGTCACCATTTTTTACGTCGGTTATATATAACCGACGTAACAATGCGGCGAGTAGATTTTTCATGTCGGTTATTTTAATAACCGACGTTACAAATCGCGCCTGTTGGGTTTTTACGTCAGTTATTTGATAACCGACGTAACAAATCAATGCGCGGGGGTTTTTTACTTCGGTTATTTTGTAACCAACGTAAAAAAACTGCAGTTTTTACGTCGGTTATCAATTAACCGACGTAAAAAACCAAAGCTCCCTGGGGTTTATAACGTCAGTTATAAAATAACCGACGTAAAAAAGCTTAAAAATAGTTTATAACGTCGGTTATATAATAACCGACGTTATAAAGCATTTAAAAAAAATAAAGCCCGCGTTCTGTCATTTACGATTTTTTGGATTGACAGTCGTCGGCTCGTCTCTCTCTTGCGCGGTAAACTCTAATCGGCTCGTCGATCTCCTGCATTACAATCATTTTGGCTTCATTGTTTATCTTCTTCACTGCTCTCGGATCTATCATCTCAACTCGCGACATTCAAGTAAGCCTTCCACAAATTTATTTCGTTCGTTTTCGTTTTGAATCTTGATGTTCTTTTCCTTCGTTTTTGAATCTCGTGGAATTTTTTTAATTGCAAATGTTTATTATGTTCATTCAACTCGCAACATTCAACTCGCAAATGATTATTAAAACATTGTGGATTAGCTTCAGCAAAATCTGAAAAATAATGGGTGGTACTGTAACGTTCCATTCTTCCAGCAACATTATTATTTTCATTCCCTATGTTATAAAAATAAGTATTATGTAGGATGATTCAAAAATTTAATCTGTGAGATGAGTTGATTTATGTGTGAAACCCAGTCCAAACACATATGTATTTTTTTATTGGTATTACATATATATAGTTCGACATATACTTTTTTTTACATTACTATGATATTAACATTACTTTTTCTAAAGAAATATTAATGTCCTTAGATTATATATCAGATCAAAAGGATATAGTAATTCTAATATATAATCAGAATGATCAGATAATATGACAATATTATTAAACATAAAACAAATGGTCTATATTCATATTTTTAACATGACACTTACGATGTATAACTATTTGGTGTTGGGTACTTATGAAAACTACTACTACATTCAAGATTTGTTTTATATTTTAAATTGTTTTACATTCAAATTATGATTTTTTTCATATAAACATGTTTTGTCTTATCTTAAAAATATATATTTTTTGTTGATATTTTTTATAGGTAATAATGAGTCGAAGTTGGATTACGGCACATCGAATGGGCAATGAATTTGAGGAAGGTGTTGATGCCTTTTTGGAATTTTCAAAACAAAATGTTCCAAGTAGTGACATTTTTTTCTGTCCATGCATGAAATGTTTGAATATGAAGAAGTTGAAAAGTAGAGAGATAAAAGATCATCTGATATGGCATGGTTTTAATCCGAGTTACAGCCCTTGGATTTGGCATGGTGAGACTGGATGGAATGTCACTGATGATGATGATTCGCAAGATGGTAACTCCGATGGAATTGAAGAAATGATTCGCGATATTGTAGTAGAACAAATTGAGATAGAACCGACAGTTGCACGTCTATATAGTGATGCTGAAAAACCATTATATCCCGGTTGTACAGAATTTACGGTTCTGTCGGCGGTGTTAAGATTGATTAACCTAAAGGAGAAGCATGGATGGAGTGACAGAAGTTTTACAGAGATGCTACAATTGATGAAAGACATTCTTCCAAAAGATAACGATCTTCCAGATTCACATTACAAAGCAAAGAAAATATTATGCCCGATGGGATTGGGATACAAGAAAATACATGCATGTCCGAATGACTGCATTATATATAGGAAGGAATATAAATTTATGTCAGAGTGTCCAAAATGTGGGACATCACGGTATAAGGTGAAAGAAAAATCACAGGGTGATGTAGATATTACAAAGCTCCCTTCAAATGTATTTTGGTATCTTCCTATAATTAATCGTTTCAAACATTTATTTGATAATTCACATGATGCAAAAAGGTTAAGATGGCATACTGAAGAGAGGGTATGTGATGGAAAAATACGTCATCCAGCTGATTGTCCACAATGGAAGAAAATAGATGCGCAATATTCTACATTTGGAAATGGAATAAGAAATCTCAGACTAGGGTTGTGCACAGATGAAATGAATCCATACCGTACACTCAGTAGCACACATAGTTCATGGCCTGTTTTATTGGTAATTTGCAACCTCTCTCCTGAAGTTTGTATGAAGCGCAAATATGTCATTTTGAGTAAAATGATCTATGGTCCAAAGAAACCCGGTAATGATATTGATGTTTACTTGTCACCGTTGATTGATGATTTGAAACTGTTATGGGCTGATGGTATTAGGGTGTATGATTCTTATAAAATGGAATATTTTCAACTGCATGCAGTGCTTCTGTTCACTATAAATGACTTCCCAGCGTATGGAAATTTGTCTGGATACAGTTTTAAAGGGCATAAAGCATGTCCAATTTGCGAACAACAGACATCCTATTGTCAATTGCATCATGGGAGGAAAACAATGTACATGGGTCATCGAAAGTTTATGCCTATGGAACACCCTTATAGAAGACTAAAAAAGGCATTTAATGGCTCACAAGAATTTGATACTGCTCCAAAACCTTTATCCCATGATCAGTATTTTGAGAGGGTGAAAAACCTTGATGTGACATTGGGAAAGACACAGAAATCTGGTAATGATAGACATATTTGGAAGAAAAGGTCAATATTTTTTGAGCTACCATATTGGAGGTATCATGAAGTTAAACATAATATTGATGTCATGCATGCAGAGAAGAATATATGTGATTCTTTGATTGGAACATTGTTAGATATTAAAGGAAAGACTAAAGATGGGTTGAATGAAAGATTAGACTTACTATCAATGGGAATACGTTTGGAGTTAGCTCCCACTCCTAAAGGAAGACGAACATTTCTTCCCCCGGCTTGTCATACATTATCGAAGAGGGAGAAAATTAGCTTATGTCAGTGTCTTCATGATACCAAAGTGCCTCAAGGTTATTCTTCTAATGTAAAAAATTTTTCCTCAATGAAGGACTTGAAGTTGATAGGTATGAAATCACATGATTGTCACGTCATGATGCAACAAATTCTACCAGTTGCATTGCGTGGAATATTGCCCATTCGTGTCAGAAAGACTATAATGAAGTTGTGTTATTTTTTCAATTCAATTTGTAACAAGGCGATTGATGTGAATGCTTTGAACATTTTGGAAAAGGATGCAATTTTAATACTTTTTCAATTGGAAATGTAATTTCCTCCATCTTTTTTTGATATAATGGTGCATTTAATGATTCATCAGGTTAGAGAAATAAAGCTTTGTGGACCTGTATATCTTCGTTGGATGTATCCTTTTGAAAGGTTTATGAAAATATTAAAGGGGTATGTTAAAAATATATATCGACCTGAAGCCTCCATTATTGAAAAGTATATTTATGAGGAGGTAGCAGAGTTTTGTACGAGCTACTTGGGTGCGGTGCAACACATAGGTTTTCCTCCATCTCACCATGAACGAGTTAATAATGAGGGAAAGGGGATTCGTGGCTTGAAAGTCAAATCATTGTCAGCTGAACAGATGAAGAAGTTAGAATAATACATCTTGAAGAACATAGATGATGCTCAACCATATATCACATTGCACATTAATGAGTTGAAACAATGTCATCCAAAGAAGAAAGAAATGTAGATTTTGAATGAGCACAACAAAACTTTTTTTGCATGGATTAAAAAGACTTTGCTTGGTAGATCAGATGTATCAGAGACATTAACATGGATAGTGGGTGGTCCATGTTTAAATGTGATAACGTGGTCTGGTTATGACATTAATTGTTATACATTTCATACAAAAGCTCAGGACAACAGAAGTGCGGTTCAGAATAGTGGTGTATTGGTGTTTGCAGAAGCAATGCATTTTTCGAGTGCTAAGGACAAAAACCCAATTTCTGCATCAAATGCATATTATGGAGTGATTGAAGACATATGGGAGGTTGATTACATTAAAATTAAAGTTCCCATTTTTAACTGTAAATGGTTTAACGGTAACAACAACGTCAGACCCGATGAATTTGGAATGACACTTGTTAATCTGAATAGATTGGAAGACACAGCTGATTCTTTTATAATGGAAACACGTGCAAAACAAATTTTTTATGTAGTAGATCAATCAGATATGCAGTGGGCTGTTGTTTTACAAGGAAAAAAACAATATGTTGGTGAGGATGAACTTGATGAATATGCTGATTTATGTGAGATCCCTAATTCAATGGAAATATTAACAAAACATAATGACGATCATGTTGAAGACATAGTTTGTGCCATAAGGAACAATCACGATGAAGGAATTTGGGAAAACAATCCATCTGTACATTCCTAAAATTACAGGTAACATATGTTTATTTCTTGTTTATTGTTGTACCCCTCTCTCTTGGATTTTAATGATCACAATCACTCTCATCGTGTTATAACTTGTTTTCAAGTGTTTTGATGCTAGGAAAAAGGTTGCCCAGGAGTTGGCCCAAGAAGGATGATATTGACTCTCTGAGTCTACCGGCCAACCGGTGGACTCCCACCGGTCAGCCAGTGTTAGCGCACTGGCCAGCAGGTATGGGCACCGGCCAACCGGTTCTTGCCCACCGGCCAGCCGGAGGGCAAGGCAGTAGGCTTTCCCACTGCCTGGGGACACCGGCCAACCGGTGGATGACCACCGGCCAGCCGGTGGTCTCTGGCAGAAGCATTGCTTTCTGCCGGAGCCACCGGTCAGCCGGTGTTAGCGCACCGGCCAGCCGGTATGGGCACAGGCCAACCGGTTCTTGCCCACCGGCCAGCCGGAGGACCCAGCCCGTAGGCTTGCCCACTGCCTGGTGACACCGGCCAACCGGTGGATGACCACCGGTCAGCCGGTGGAACCCAGACAAAAGGAAATGCTCTACGACCCAACAGTTTATAACCATTACATGATATTTAAAATGATTATTTTTGTTCAATGACATTTTCTTTACCATGTTTAAAATGTTCACCAAGTGTACCATTTTTTCCATTTTTTACCATCTTGACCATTTTGACCATCTTGACCATCTTTGCCATCTTTACCATTGTTTAACATGCTTACCATATTACCAATGTTTACTATTATGTAACCCAGTACACTTTTCTATTTTCTGATTACAGTAGTATTAAAATATTTGAATTTGTATATTTGTGAACTGACGTTTTTTTTTTGATTTGAAGGATAATGACAGATCATTCAGATGATCAACCACATGATTCAGGGGAGGAGCATATTGTTGGTCATACCTCTGGGGATGAACATTCACATGCTCCTATTACGACAAAGAGTTCAAAGGTTGGTAAATGTGGTTGCACACATTTTCCAAAATTATCACTTGACCGTACACATGATCAAAGGATAGTAGTTGAGTTTGATGATGATGATATTCCTAGAGGTCCGAATGCCAAAGATTTTTATAGTTTTGTTGCAACTCAGGCTAAGACCAATGTAAGCATTCTGTAAGATGATTGGAGAGGTGTGGATAAAGCGGTTATCTATCAGTTGTGGGAGACAATTTTGGTAAGATCTATTGTCATTGTTTGACCATTCTTTTAATGTTTCTGGTATATATAATATGTTTAACCTCTTATTTATCAGATGACATTTGATATTCCTGACACTGGAGGAGTCAGGAACAGATGCTTATCGTTGGCTGCTAGGAGATGGAGGGATTTCAAATCAACCCTCACATCTGATTTCATTTATGGTCATAGGAGTCATGACAATCCATGTCGTATATATCCTTTTATAGATGAAGACACATGGAGATAGTATTTTGAAATTAGAAAAAAAGAGTCATTTCTGGTAAGGGCAATGTAAACTTTTATATAATTTCTTATATAAATGATTTTATTAATGTTTTGTTAATGATTTATTTTTCTTAAAATATTGGAAACAAGGAAAGCTCATCAGGATATCCAATCTAAAAATGTATACCCTCATAGTTTATCTCGGGGAGGGTATACATTATTGAAAGAAAAAATGATAGCGGAAGAATTTCAACAACTAAGAGCTGAGTCTTCAAGCTCTGGAGAGGTGGCCCCTCCATCACCTCCATCTAGACATGAAAAATGGAAGAGATCTCGGAAGGGAAAAAAGGGCAATATCTTTCGGAAGAATCGAGAATCGTAGCTGAGAGGATTGTAAGATATCTATTTAATTTATTTAAGTTAACTTTTTTCTTCATATAAGTTTCAATCATTACAGAAATGTTCAATTAATTAATACAGGACTCTCTTGAGGAGCAAAGTTCAGAGGGGACATTTACAGCTACTAGGAGGGAAGATATTTTATTTGCAGCATTGGGAAGGCCCGAACATCCTGGTCGTGTAAGAGGATATCCGACAGGTGTATCGGTAAGAAAAGTGTTTCCACGTTCTTCAAATTCTAACATTGAGGGGGTTTATAAAAAAAATAGAATCCTTGGAGGCTAAAGTTCAAAATATTAATGCGACGATAGAAGACAAGATTAGAGATTCGGTGCAATCTATGTTTGCAAAAATGGAAAGACAATTTCAGACTGCAGCTCCCACTCCTCCACCTCCCCCTGCAGACCCCATTATTTATCCTCCACCTCCGCCAGTAGCTCCCACTCCCCCACCTCAGCCTGCGGACCCCATTTTTTATCCTACGCCTCCGCTGCAGCTTCCTACATATTGCGAGTTGTATGTTAATGATTCTCAACATCATATAGTAGCATACGGGTTGGTATATTGTATAGGAGATAGAGTTCATCATCAACAATTAGAGGTAGAGAATCAGAGGGTCAATGTACAGGATATTATAGATAGATCAGCTAGGGTACCAATACCTACAGATGAGGTGGCGACAGTTGGACAGAGTATCGGCCATTTTTTAGTTTGGCCATCCATACTTCTTCGACTCATTACCATAGAGGTATGAATGTTATATCTTTTATTTTATTTTTTTATTAAAGTTGTTTTATCAATTGAAAACTACTATAATTATCAAATTTTTTTCACAGGAATACTTCAAAGGTAAAGAAATACTGTATAGACAACAACAAAGACAACAGGCTATGACATCAGATACAGATTCTAGTGGTCTTGACAGATTGTCAAGATATTCACATTTGTTGTTGGGTTTTTATGAGTTTCCAATGGAATCTCATGTTTGTGGACGTGAAATAACTGTGGCGATTACAAAATCTGATATCATGGAGCTTGTTACTGGAGATAAGTTGGGCATCAACGTGGTGAAAATTTTTACCATGTAAGTCTTAACACCTTTTCCCTGCGTTATATTTATTAAAAATGTATACTTATATATGTTTTGTATTAGTTATCTTTATAAAATTTGTGAGAGGAATGAACTGACAGAAGTATATGGATTCATGGACCCGCAATTGATTTCCCCTGAAGCATGTGCATTGACTGAGGAACAAAGGATGGTTTATATTGCTGAATGATTTGAAAAGAATATAATCCAACAATGTTGGATGATGCCTTTTTGTGAGAGGTATGAAACACATTTCTCTCGAATAGTTAATTATCTTTTAACATAAAAAACCACTAACATTAAATTTCCTTTTATCAGTATTCATTGGATGTTAGGGATTTTTTTCCCAAGGGAGAAATCTCTTTATTGGATATGCTCTGTTCATGGTGATGTGCGGGCAAGTTTTAAGAATATATTGTAAAAGTATGTTTCAATTTCTCAATAGTTTTATATATTATAATAAATTTTAAATTTACCCCATTCGTATTATTTTTCTAACAGTGCATGGGACTACTTTTGAAAAAACACAAAGAAAAGAAATGAAAAGATCAAATATGTAAAGGCGAAGGTAAATTTCCATTTATAATTTGTACTTTTTGATTTATTACATAAAAATAATATATTGAATTTACACTCATTAAAAACAGAATTTTCATGAACAAAAAGGCCTCATCGAATGCGGATATTATATGTTATGATTTATGTATGAAATAATAACAACTGGGACAGTTGTGAATTTTGACCTGGTACGATTTCCTCTTAAACATTGCCATAATATTTCAATTTGATTTATTCATTATACACGTAAACTATCTTCTTTTTCATTTGTAGCTTTTTGATGACCCTCAACCCTATACGGTTGAAGACATCAAACACGTACAAGTGGAGTGGTCAAATTATTTTACAGGTTTGATTGAATTTTAGTTGTTTGTAATGTAAAATGTAATTTTGAATATTGTCATTTTAATTGTCTATTTGGTAGTTGTTTAGGTTTGATTTAGTTTTTTTTTGAAGTTGACAGTGTATGTTTTGAATGTTATATAAGTGAATGTTTAATTTTGCTCTACTTCTTGTTTTGGTCTACTTTTGATGGTTCTTCTGGTATGGATTTGGGTTTGTGGGGGAGGGGTGGCAGGGATGTCCATGGGTGTGGGAAGCCGGTCCAGGGGTGTGGGAGTGCTGTCCAGGGGTGGGGGGGTTGTCCAGGGGTGTGGTGGGGGCTGTCAAGTTGGGTGAGGGGGTGAGGAGGTGATGTTCAGGCGGGTGGGGGGTTGCCGAGGGGTGTTTGGGGGTGTCCGGGGGTCGGGGGGCAGTCCAGGGGTGTGGTGGGGGCTCCAATGGGGGTGGGGGAGGGTTGTCCAAGGGGTATACATGAGGGTGGGAGCTCCAATGGGTGGGGGAGGGATGTCCTGGGGGTATACATGAGGGTGAGGGCTCCAACGGGGTGGGGGAGGGCTGTCCAGGGGGTATACATGAGGATGAGGGCTCCAACGGGGTGGGGGAGGGCTGTCCATGGGGTATACATGAGGGTGAGGGCTCCAACGGGGTGGGGGAGGGCTGTCCATGGGGTATAAATGAGGGTGGATTCTGTTTAGTGGGTAAGTATTATATGTTATCTATTTACATGCTTATATTTGATGTACTTCTGTTTTTGTGGTATGATTTCTTGATTTATTTTCTGGTTGATTCTGGGGGAGAGAAGGTCACTGAATTCTGTTTAAAAAAAAATTGGGTTTATCACGTCGGTTATTTAATAACTGACGTGATAAAATGCCTGGAAAATAGTTTATCACGTCGGTTATTTCATAACCGATGTTATAAAAGGCCTGTAAACTAGTTTATGACGTCGGTTATTTAATTACCGACGTGATAAAAGGCCTGGAGATTTGTTTATCACGTCGGTTATTTAATAAACGACGTGATAAAGGGCCTAGAGAATGGTTTAGCACGTCGGTTATTGAATAACAGACGTGCTAAACGGCCTGCACAAGGGTTTATCACGTCGGTTATTGACTAACAGACGTGATAAACCCCCTCCCACCGGTTTATCACGTCGGTTAGTCAATAACTGACGTGATAAACCCCCCTCCTCCAGTTTTTCTCGTCGGGTTTATATGAACCGACGTGATAAACCACGCTCAGCCCGGTTTATCACGTCGGTTCTTATAGAACGGACGTGATAAACCACCCTAACCCCAGTTTATAACGTCGGTTCTTCGATAACCGATGTGATAAACATCGCGATTTTATGTTTTTTGACGTCGGTTTTTAAATAACTGACGTCAAAAACCTTATTTATAACGTCCCATGTATTAACGTCGGCTAGAAACCGACGTAAAAAATTAAAAATAACCGATGTAAAAAACGTTTTCTGCACTAGTGATACGTCGGCTGCCACACCATCACTGGAGTCTCTGGCCTGAAAGCCGAACCTGAAACACTCAACACTTGTTTCCCCAACGAAACTTAAAGACTCTTGGTCCTAAGGTAGAACCAACCACCTTGGATACCACTCTGTCATGACCCGTCCTGGTGGGGCCTGCACCGTGACTCCCCAAGCCTGCCTCCAATAGGCCAAGGGCTGGTGACTAGCACCGGGTAGGCATGTCACTAACATGGGAGGCATTGCCTATGTACATAGACACACACACACACACACACACACATCTCCAAGCCCACAAATGCAGAAATGTAAAACACTAAGGAATAAAAAATTCATGAATAGAACTAATCCCAACCAACAGAGTACGATGAAAGGTACAGTACTGTAAATGTAAACTAGTCCAGAATAAAATCCCACCAAAAAAACAAGAGTCTGAAATAAACACTGAAAAGTCCAACCTGTAAGCACAAGGTTACTGGGACTGCTGTACGTAGTCGTAGGAATGCCTCGGCCTATAGGAAACTCAAAAAGCTCGGTCCTGTCTTGGTCTGCCCTAGACTCTGTCAAAAGGCTGCTCGCCTGCACAAGACACCAGACGTGCGGGAAAAGCCTGTGCAGGGGTGAGTATAACAATACTCAGTAGAGGACCCCGAAAACCACAAATTAGTACACAAAGTAATGGTACAGTCAGCTATGCTAAATATATATTTACAGAACATATAAATGAAACCAGATTTACTCAAACCCATGCATGTAGTCTATAAAAAAGCCACACAACCACATACCCCGATAGGGATTCTGTTTGAAGATTCAATGATGCACTCGTTCTAGGAGGACACACTCCACGAGTCTTATAGTTCTGATGACGTCCGTCCAAGGAGTGATGTTCGTCGGGAACCATCATGAGATATTGCTACACTCATTGCGGGAGACACACTCTTGAGTGGAAGGGTTATGATAGATAGAAGCACTCATTACGTGAGACACACTCCTGAGTGGGAAAGATATCGATACACAGATGAGGATCACTGCCAGTGCTATGGTGGATACCGCGACTCATCCGGAATTCACCTGCTAGGTAGAGGATCAACGCCCGGTAAAGTTAGTCACGTTGATGCCTGACTCTACCTAGGGTCTAGAATGGATAGAGGATCTCGATCTGGGCCTCTCGGATGGATTCCTAACTCTATCACAGAAAAGTCATGCTGAAGGGATCATAAACCAGTGGGAGGGAATGATGCCTGACCTTCAGGGGAAAAGACGAAGGGGCACTAACCCAAACGAAGGATGTTCAAGGCACGGGGAACAAAAATGACCATGTCATTCTCCAAAAGTACACGATGTATAGAAATGACACACACCATGTTGTCTGACCTCGGGTACCGCCTGTGTGCAACGGCCCATGTCGTGAGGCTGGTTGTGTAGAAAACATTATAAACGGCGTGTAGTACGGAGTACACGCTGTGTCTAGGTCAATGGGGCTGGCTCCGTTCACTCTGGCCATGTGCCCGTACACGGTCACCAACCTGTGTACTCCAACCCGTGCAATATTTAATCGTGGTGACCTGTTCTTGGACGAGTGACGGAGTACACGGTCGTGTACTCCATCCCGTGTCCATGTATCCCCAGGATACACGCCGCCCTCCACGTTTCTGCCTCTGTCGAGTTGTACACGCCGTGCTGCCTGAAGCCGTGTAGAGCATCCCATGTCTATGCACCACCCGAAGTACACGTCGAGCTTCAGGGGAGGTCCAACATGCCATGTGACTGGGGTCACACGCCGTGTGATCCTTCTCTGACCCCGAAACCCTAGTCTCCACTATCATAACTACACAGCGTGTTCTTTGGAACTACACGTCGTGTATTCTGGAAATTTCCAGAAATGAGAACCTCCACCGTCGCGCCTTCCGTGGTGCTCTGATCATTGATCATGATGTCCGATCTCCAAGAAAACTTCAGGTTTTGGTCGCACCAACACCACGATATTGTTTCCGTCATTTTCGGGCCTCCGATCGGCTCCGAAAACATGATCGGTCTTCCCGCGCGAAGAACGCTCAAAAAACGCCCTTTTCGATCTGGTCCAATTTGTTGCACGCCAATGTCGCCGCACCTCCATAAGGACATTGCGATGTCGAACCTTTGATTTTGGGATCGTTGTGTCGCAGAACAGATGCGCAACGATCCGTTGTTTGTCGCCCCGTGAAGAACGTGAAGAACACGCGTGGAAAAAGGAGGAACAAATCCATATAAACAAATTGAGGAACGGACCTCCACCTTCATTTGTCACGGCGCTGATCTGCTCCCGTTAGTAGGATTAAATGGTGCAGAGATAAACACGAATAATAAGCAGGGATTAATTTCCCCAAAATTTTTCCCAAGAAAACTCTCCCGCAAGAATGTACGGATTCGCGGATCAACTTGTTCATGGTTGATCCGCGTTCGTCATTTAAACTCAAAAATGGGGAAAAGAGAAGAATAAAAACAACAACCCCTACCTTTTGAAAGGATCGATCGTTGACGAAGGCACTATGCTGCCATTGTCGTCACGATCCTTCAACGCCGGCACAACGATCCTTGGTTTCGATCCGTTGTCGGTCGTCATCTACAATTGCTTCAACGCCGCGCAGATTTGGCCGAGGTTCTTCTCAAGCATTGCCAATGATCAGAAATTGTTCACCCATTTAAAAAAAGGGAAACAATATTGGAATCTAATTATGTGGCGATATTAATGACCCCTACTTTCCAAAACATGAGTCATTATGATGCGCCAATAGTTAAAGAAACAGATGTCTTATCACTGCATATTAAAGAGTCCAACTTTCCATTTATTTGCCATTATGACAAAGCATTTAATTAAGGGAGCATCTGCCCTTTTAACATGCCTCCACGGTTGTTTCCATAAAATAAAATAAACATTTAGATTTTCATTTTATTTTATTTTATTATTAAAACGTCCAAAAATTTACTTTTTCCCTCGACCCGCGCTGGTCGAGGTTAGCCTCATTCATAGGTAAAGTCGTCATCCCAGACGCAATGGTGCGCTCAGATAATTAATTCGGGCATCTATTTTGAAACTGCCACAACTGTGCACAAGTGCCGACTCACTTAACTAAAAAAATTCAAACCACCATTCCGGGCTCCCTGGACATCGGAATGATGTGCCGTCTTCACGTCCGGTCTCGAAATAATTCCATATAATATTTAAAAATAATAAATGGAAAAATATTAGATATTACATTCTCCCCACCTTGGGGATTTACGTCACTAAAAAGCCAAAACAAAGGCTACTAAAAAAGATGAGGGTATTGGGCACGGATCTGGGCCTCCCGCTCCCACGTGCTCTCCTGAAGTTTCCTGTGCTGCCACCGGACATGCACTAAGGGAATCGATCACCCACAAAGGATCCTCTCCTGCCGATCCTCGATCTCTACCGGGTACTCAGCAAAGGTCACTCCATCCTCGATGTCCAGCTCACCCCATTCGTTGGTGTGCAATGGGTCATGCACATACCTCCTCAGCTGCAACACGTGGAAGACATCATGTACCCGATGAAACTGTGGCGGTAGAGCCAGGCGGTACGCCACCACGCCAACTCTGCCCAGGATCTGGAAAGGTCTAATGAACCTTAGAGATAGCTTCCCGCCTCGGCCAAATCATCGAAACCCACGTCGAGGTGAGACCTGAAGAAAAACATGGTCTCCCTCCTTGAACTCCAGGGGCCTCCATCGTCTATCATCATAAGACTTTTTCCGGCTCTGTGCAGTCTTCATCCGCTCCCGGATGATCTGCACCTTCTCTGTGGTAGGTCTCACTAACTCTGGACCCATGAGTGCTGACTCTCCAGGGTTGGTCCACCAAAGCAGTGACCGACAGGGTCTCCCAAACAAAGCCTCGAACAATGCCATGCCAATGGTGGAGTGGTAGATGTTGTTGTACGCAAACTCCACCAGTGGTAGGTGGTCCTCCTAGCTGCGACCAAATTCCATGATGCA
The DNA here is from genome assembly GCA_963277665.1 of Viscum album. Taxonomy (NCBI): domain Eukaryota; kingdom Viridiplantae; phylum Streptophyta; class Magnoliopsida; order Santalales; family Viscaceae; genus Viscum; species Viscum album. The sequence continues at coordinate 1,501,013,638 of OY728161.1, forward strand.
GGCCCACAACATATCCTCCAGAACCTGAATGGTCCTCTCTGTGTGACCATCTGTCTGGGGATGAAATGCTGTGCTCAAGCGTAGCTGAGTCCCAAAAGCCTCCTGCAATACCTTCCACAACCGGGATGTGAAGGGGGCATCTCGGTCTGAGACTATAGTCGAGGGGACGCCATGAAGCCGAACTATCTCTTGTACGTAGAGACATCCCAAGCTCTCTACGAAACTCTTCTCCCTGATAGCTAGGAAGTGGGCGACTTGGTGAGTCGGTCAACGATCACCCAGATGGAATCGTGCCCCTTGGAAATCCATGGTAAGACTGTGACAAAGTCCATCGATATTCCATCCCACTTCCACTCTGGAACTTCCAAGGGGTGAGCTAACCCTGCTGGAACATGGTACTCAGCCTTCACCTGTTGGCATGTGAGGCACCGAGAAACGAACCCTGTCACTACCTTCTTCATGCCTGACCACCAGAACTTTCATCGGAGATCCGGGTACAAATTTTCCACTCCAGGATGTACCGCCAAAGTGGATGTATGAAACTCCCTCAGCACCTCCTCCGGGAACGCCACTGGTACAATAGTGTGTCCTCTAAAGAGAAGTAGGTGCTCCCCACCTTGCGAAAAACCATCAGGAGCATGTCTTGTGGTTAACTGAGCACGTAAAGAAACACAGTCGACATCCCCAAGTTTTGCCTCCCTAACTCGCTGTAAGAGTGGAGGGGTGACAACCATCGACTTTAGGTAAGTTGTGTCCTCACTATCCACGAAGGATAACTGTACCACGACTAATTGTTGTGTTGCCTCACTCAACAGTTGTGAGCTCAACCTTCTGCTAAGAGTGTCTGCCACCTTGTTCCCTTCCCAAGAGTATAGATGATCTCGAAGTCATAGTCCTGGAGGAACTCTAGCCAACGTCTCTGCCTTAGATTTAGATCCTTCTGTGAGAAGATGTACTTGAAGATCTTGTGGTTAGAGTAGACAATGAACCGCTCACCCATAACGTAGTGTCGCCGCATTTTCAATGCGAAGACTACTGCTGCCAACTCGAGATCATGGGCCTCATAGTTTTGACATGTGGACTAAGCTGGTGCAAACCATGTGAAATCACCATGTGCTGCTGCATGAGGACACAGCCGAGCCCGGTCCTTGATGCGTCGCAGAAAACTATGTACTTGACACCCTCCTCCGGCAATCTCAAGACCGGGGAGCTCGTCAAACTCTGCCTCAGCTGCTCAATGGCATGCTGGCACTTTTCTGTCCACAAGAAGGGTTTCCCCTTCTGGGTTAAGGCCGTCATCGGTGCTGATATCCAGGAGAAATCGGGGATGAATCTCCGGTAATATCCTTCCAACCCAAGGAACCTTCCCACCTCTGTCACGCTCTGAGGTGGATCCCATGCTAACAAAACATCCACCATGGATGGGTCCATAGCTACTCAATCTGCTAAGATGACATATCCCAAAAAGTAGACCTCATGAATCTAGAACTGACACTTCGAGAGAATTCCATAAAGCTGGTGCTCTCGGAGTATGTCCAGGACCATTCGCAGGTGTCTCGCGTGCTCCTCCTCTGATGCCGAGTACACAAGGATGTCTTTGATGAAAAACACTAAGAACCAGTCCAAGTACGGCTGGACGATCCGGTTCATCAACCCCATGAACACTATGGGGGCGTTCGTCACGCCAAAGGGCATCACCATGTACTCATAGTGACCGTAACGACATCTGAAAGTCGTCTTCGGTATATCCTCATCCCGCACTCGTAGCTGGTGATAGCCTGATCGATGATCAACCTTTTAGAACCACTGAGCCCCTCTTAGTTGATATAAGAGGTCATAAATTCTCGGCAGTGGATACTTGTTCTTCACCATCACCTGGTTCAGGCGTCGGTAATCCACGCACAACCTCAGACCCCCGTATGCCTTCTTGGCAAACAAGACCGGGGCCGCCCAGAGTAAAATGCTGGGTCTCACGAAACCCTTGCTCTCCAAATCCTCCAACTTCACCCTCAGCTAGCGATGCTGTACTGGAGCCATCCGATAATCCGATGAGGAAATCGGTTTCATCCCGGGGTGTAAGTCGATGCAGAAGTCAATTTCTCGATGGGGAGGTAACCCAGGGACATCTTCTGGAAAAACATCCACATACTCTGGCACCACTACTGGGAACTGAGAGCTCAAAACATCTAATACTCCCAGGGTAAGTCTAGCCAACTCACGAGTGATCGGCTGCCCCATCCTATGCATGAGCCCACTTTGTGATGTTTGGGTTTCCTTTTATCTGACAAAGGAAAACCTTGTTCCATCGTGGCGGACACACCACACTCTTCGCCTAAAACAGTCAATTTGGGCATGGACCGAAGATAACGAATCCATACTGAGAATGATTTCATAAGGCCTCGACTCTACCACCAAGAGGTTCCAACCGAAACTATTTCCTCCAAGGGTAAGATCACACTGTCTGAAAAGGTGCATGATCGTCGACTCTCCTCCCGTAGGTGTCTCCAAGCGTAAGGATCGAGTCAACGGTTCTACCGGAATCTCGAGGTTTTGTACAAGACAAGTGGCTATAAGGGAATGACTAGAACCTATGTCTATGAGTACAATAGCTAACGTAGAAAAGACACAGATCGTACCTCGAATCATCCCTGGATCCCCTAGGTCATATGCCTCGACCGCATGCAGCTATCCCCGTCCTCGTCCCCCAGCTCCCTGAGCCTGGTCTGGACCTCCTGGGGGTGGTGGTGGAAGTAATTCGAAGAGTGTACCACCACCTACAGCTCTCCCTGCTCCTCTGCCACGTCTGCCGCCTGGCGGAGCTGGCTACTCCGTTCTTTTCCTCTACATCGGTGGCCCATCCACCACTTCCCTGTCAGCAGCCTGATGTGTCAGGAAATCTCTAGGGAGATGCTTCGTACCGTCGCATGCATAGCATCGCTGCTCCCTAGGCTGAATGGATCCATCCTGAGAGCCCTGGACTATTGATCCCATGTCATGGGTCCTCCTATGATGTCTCCCACGTCCAGATCCCTGCATCTGACGTCGGCTCCCTACTGGCGGTGTCTCTGCACCTGTCCGCCTACTCCTGACTGCCGACGGCTGTCTCTGCTCCGACAAGAATCTTTCGATCACCAAGGCCCACTCGAGCACTCTAGCATTGGTCGATATGAATAGAGGCACGACACTAGCTCAGATGTCTCGCCTTAGACCTCGATTAAAGGTCCGAGCCTTGAAGTACTGATCCCTGACCATATCCATCGAGTACCTAGCAAGGTTGGTGAACCTTGATGAATAGTCAGCCACTGTCATACTGCCCTGCTGGTGCTGAAGAAGCTCCTGGATGTGCACAGCACTCAGTGTAACTGGCGATAACTCCTCCCTGAAGAGTCGGTCAAACTTCGTCCATGAAATATTCTCCTTGTCATGAGTCTGCATGGTCAGACTCCACTATTGTCCGACCGAACCCTAAAGAAGGCTCGCTCCTAGGATTACCATCTGGTCTACTGGTGTCCTCACCAAACAGAAAACTCTGGTCACCGCCTCAAGCCAGTCCTCAACCGCGTGAGGGTCGGGCTCACCTCGGAACCTGAGGGGTCTCTGTCTCTGGAACTCATGGAGCACGCTGAGCTTTCACTCCTCACCGGTCGGTACCGTTGGTACCACTGGCTGCTCCACTGGTGGCGGTATAGCAGGTTCACCACCTAGTGGCAACGCCTGGGGAACTGGTCCCTGTATCAAAGCCTCGTCACCGAGGGGGTCATCCTCGTGATCGTGCGGAAAAATCCTAGCGGGTACGGGTCGCGGAGGCATCCTATAAATAAACAAGATGTGTCACGGTCAAAGAGTATATATGGATAGTTGACACCAAGGATATGAAAGACACATCTCATTCCTATATGATGCATGTTCCTTTTTATTTCCCCGCAACTAGTGTTTTCGTGAACCGAGTCGAAAAGCAGGTTATCAGAGTCCTGGTGTATGGATACGTCGGCCACCGCACCAACACCGGAGTCTCTGGCCTGAATGCTGAACCCAAAACACTCAAAACATGTTTCCCCAACCAAACATACAGACTCTTGGTCCTAATGTAGAACCGACCAACTCTGATACCACTCTGTCACGACCCGTCCTGGTGGGGCCCTCACCGTGACTCCCCATGCCTACCTCCAATAGGCCAGGGGCAGGTGACTAGCACCGGGTTAGCATGTCACTAACATGGGAAGCATTGGCTAAGTACATGTACACACACACACACCTCCAAGCCCACAAATGCTGAAATGTAAAACACTAAGGAACAAAAAATTCAGGCATACAACTAAACCCAACCAATAGAGCACGACGAAAGGTAGAGTACTATAAAAGTAAACTGGTCCAGAATACAAGCCCACCAAAAAAACAAGAGTCTAAAAAAACACTGCAAAGTCCAACCTGTAATCACAAAGGTACTGGGACTGTTGCTCGTAGCGGTACGAATGCCTCGGCCTGTAGGAAACTCAGAAAGATCGGTCCTGTCCTGGTCCTCCCTAGACTCTGTCAAAAGGCTGCTCACCTGCACAAGACACCAGACATGCGGGCAATGCCCGTGCAGGGGTGAGTATAAAAATACTCAGTAGAGGACCCTGAAAACCAAAAAGCAGTACACAAAGTAAAGGTACAGTCATCTATGCACAATATATGTTTAAATAACATATAAAACAAACCAAATATGCTCAAACCCAGGCCCTTGGTCTAGAGACAAGCCACACAACCGCATACCCCGATAGGGATTCTATTTGAAGATTCCATGATGCACTCGTTCCGGGAGGACACACTCCACGAGTCTTATAGATCTGATGACGTCCATCCGAGGAGTGATGTTCATCGGGAACCATCACGAGATATAGCTTCACCCAATGTGGGAGACACACTCCTTAGTGGAAGGGTTACAATAGATAGAAGCACTCATTACGGGAGACACACTCCTGAGTGGGAAAGATCTCGATACACAGATGAGGATCACTGCCAGGGCCATGGTGGATACCGGGACTCATCCGGAATTCTCCTGCTAGATAGAGGATCAATGCCTAGTAAAGATGGTCATGCCGATGGCTGACTCTACCTAGGGTCTGGAATGGATAGAGGATCTCGATCCGGGCCTCTTGGATGGATGCCTGACTCTATCACAGAAAAGTCCTGCTGAAGGGATCATAAAACGGTGTGAGGGAATGATGCCTGACCTTTAGGGGAAAAGAAGAAGGGGTACTACCCCAAACGAAGGATGTTCAAGGCACGGTGAACAAAAATGACCACATCGTTCTCCAAATGTACACGACGTGTAGAAATGACACACACCGTGTTGTCCAACCCCGGGTACTGCTCATGTGCAACAACCTGTGTCATGATCCTAGTCGTGTAGAAAACTTTATACACGGCATGTAGTATGGAGTACACGCCTTGTCTGGGACACTGGGGCTGGCTCCGTGCACTCTGGTCATGTGCCTGTACACGGTCACAAACTCGTGTACTCCAATCCATGCAATATTCACACGGGGTGACCTGCACTTGGCTGAGTGAGGGAGTACACGGTCGTGTACTCCATCCCGTGTCCGTGTATCCCCGGGATACACGCCACGCTCCATGTAGCTGCCTCTGCCGAGTTATAAACACTGTGCCGCATGAAGCCGTGTAGAGCATCTTGTGTCTGTGCACCACCCAAAGTACACGTCGAGCTTCAAGGAAGGTCCAACACCCCATGTGACAGGGGTCACACGCCGTGTGATCCTTATCTGATCCCGAAACCCTTGCTGCCACCATCAAATCTACACGGTGTGTTCTACGGAACTACACGTCATGTATTCTGGAAATTTTTAGTAACACGGACCTCTGCCGCCACACCTCCCGTGGTCCTCCGATCATTTATCATGTTGTCTGATCGCCACAAAGCCTTCAGGTTTTGGTCGCCCCAAAACCACGGTGTTGTTTCCTTCATTTTCGGGCCGCCGATGGGCTTTGAAAACATTATCGGTCTTCCCGCACGAAGAACACTCAAAGAACGCCCTTTCCAATCTGGTTCGATTTGTCACCTGCCAATGTCGCCGCACCTCCATAAGGACGTTGCGATGTCGAACCTTCGATTTTGGGATCGTTGCGTCGCAGAACGGATGTGCAACGATCCGTTGTTTGTCGCCCCGTGAAGAACGTGAAGAACGCGCATGGATAAAGGAGGAAGAAATCCAAATAAACAAATTGAGGAACGAAACTCCTCCATCATTCATCACGGTGCTGATCCTCTCCCGTTAATAGATCATCACGAATAATAAGCATGGATGAATTTTCCCAAAATTTATCCCAAGAAAACCCTCCCGCAAGAACGTACGGATCTACAGATCAACTTGTTCGTGGTTGATCCGCATTTTTCATTTAAAATCAAAAATGGGGAAAAGAGAAAAATCAAAACAACAACCCCTACCTTTTTAAAGGATCGATCGTTGACAAAGGCTTCGTGCTGCCGTTGTCATCGCGATCCTTCAACGCCGGCGCAACGATCCTTGGTTTTGATCTGTTGTCGTTCTTTGTTGAGAATTGCTCCAACCCCTCGCGGATTTGGCAGAGGTTCTTCTCAAGCATTGACAATGATCAGCAATTGTTCACCCATTTAAAAAAAAGGTAAACACGATTTTCATTTAATTATATGACGATATTAATGCCCCATAGTTTCCAAAACTTGAATAATTATGATGCGCCAATAGTTAAAGAAACAGACGTCTCGTCGCTGTGTATTAAAGAGTCCAACTTTCCATTTATTTTCCATTATGACACATTATTTAATTAAGGGAACAATAGCCCTTTTAACATGCCATAACAGTTGTTTCCATAATATAATATAAACATTTAGATTTTCATTTTATTTTATTTTATTATTAAAACGTCCAAAATTTATCTTTTTCCCTCGACCCACGCCGGTCGAGGTTAACCTCATTCATAGGTAAAGTCGTCATCCTGGACCCAACGGTGCACTCCGATTTTTAATCCGGGCATCCGTTTGGAAACTTCCACTACCGCGCACAAGCGCCAACTAACTTAACTAAAAAAAATTCAAACCACCATTCCGGGCTCACCAGACCTCGGAATGATGTGACGTCTTCACGCCTGGTCTTGAAATAATTCGACATAATATTTAAAAATAATTAACAGAAAAATCCGAGGCATTACAATTATTGAATTTGGAATATCAAATATAGCTTAGGCATAATTTTTGGTATTTTTCTAAAAACCTTCAATTTTTTATGAATAGTGAAACCACTTTGTGGTAATTAAAAAAACTGAATTTTTCATTTTAATGAAAATTTACCACTTATGTGAATTGAATTTTCAAAAATCTGACACACAAGGTTGTTATCAAGATGTAAAATGTGCTTCATTTAGATGAAAATAATTTTTGTTGAATAGTAACTCTTGGCTTTTATTTATTGCAGTTAAAGGTAAATAGGGTAATTCAAGGTTAAAGAATATTATAATAATTTAAATTTATCTTAAAACTTCTCCAAAAAATATTGGTTGAGTCATTAACGACCATGAGAATATTTTGTTATATTTTGAGACCCCATTGAGCCACTTGGGAGTGATAAGGACTATTTAGATTAATTAATTTAATTTAATGAAAAAATTGACATTAACAAAAATCTTTTAGTAATTAATATTTATATGGTTTTATATAAGTCATATTTTCGACTATAAATCCTGATTGGAAATCTAAACATATTTCCTACATGATAGAATCTTTTTTATAATTTTTAGATATCAAATAATTTAAATTAATTATGACACAATAATGATGCAGTATTTACCTCATTAAAAAATTATTTAAATAAATAATATTATAATGATTGAAATATTATACAAAACATGTCCAATTCCTATTGGCTGATTTTATGTCGAACATCAGTCATATTAACTTTATCGTTAATGATTTTTGGACACTTTGAAATTGAAGATACGTTTATAATAAAATAATATTTTCACACTTTCCAAAAGATCCCCTCCTCTCTCTTATAAAAGAAGACCACTTCTAACCATTTCCTCACACCTTTAAAGCCATTTTTCTCATCCAAACTCTACCCAATTAATCTCTCTACATCCCTATTCTCATACTCTAAGCCTTTATTTAGGAAAGAGGCACATCAAGAAGTCCTTTGGTTCAAACCAAATAGAGATACCCAAATTAAAGGTAATGAGGTTTCTTAATTTTTTTTCTTTTATTTTTCTTCTAAAACCCCTAAAATATTTCTATTACATTATTTTGTAACAACACTAGTATCGTAAATATAATAATATGTTGTTATTAGAAGTGTTAGAACTACAAATACACACACCTCCATTTAATGGGTGATGAACATAATGTTTTTGTGGATGGAAAACTAACACCTCACGAAACAATGACTGTTCAATTATCTCCTTCCATATCTCATGGTGGCCATTATGATGGAACTATATATATATATGATATATATTGTTTATATGTTTTCGTTATGCTTCTGTATTTTCCATTTCTATCATGCCTTTATGGTTTATAATGGGTAAATACGATAATCTCATTTGAGGAAGTGTGGACTACCGCCCCCTTAAAGTGATGTGACTCGTTAATGCATTATGTGGGATGTATAAAGGATAGAGTTAATGATATTATATATGATATTTTAATGTAATTATAATATACCTATTTATAATTATTCTATAATTCCATAAAAATAACAAATTGAAATGAAAGTAGCGTTCATGCGTTCGTACGGCTTACCGTCTCCATGAAAGGTGCATTTCATTTCTTACCTATAAATGTAATGTACTGTTATAAAAACATGTATATAATGGATATATAAATGATATCTATGATATCTAAATGATTAATATCTTTCTGGATATAATGAACCTTTGACCACATGAGCTACCCGAAATTATAAGAAGTCCATTTTTTGACTCAAGTGCCAAATATCGACAAAACAAACATTATTAACTTAATTGATTACATAGTGTTTATAACATGGAAATAGGTGATATAAAAGGAATAATAAACATGAAAACGGTTCTTAATAAAGTATAATTTAACTTTAGTTTATTATTCAAGAGTTTAATGAATTATATAGTCATGTCGGGCACGAGGTAAGGGATTTCTTATCTCACTTTTAATTCCATGAGATTTCTATTGTTCGCCACTTATTTATTGCATGTGGTGTGTTGTATACTTCCATTTGATATTTATTATCATGATTCTATGTATATTCATGGCATCTTGTTATTCATTTTGTGGTTATTATCTTTTGGTTATATAACTTGATTGATTACAAAGTTGTAATGGATTTTCATCTCACTTTTTATTCCCATGAGATTCATGCTATATTTGCCACTATTTCCTTTTTTGTGGTGTATATACATCCCATGATTGTATTTATTGTGTAATATAATGAAATTTATGTGTATTTAAATATTCATTGTTTGATCCTTCTTTCATGGGATGTATGTTTCTTAATATACCAAATCAATAAGGGAATTTCAAACTTCAATTTCCAATCCATGGGCTTTACACATACTTCATTGATTATTTTAATCCATGATTTTGAGTGGAGTCACAATTTATTATTTGTGCAGTAATTTACACTCCCCTTTCTGTGGATATACTTTTGACACACATAATCACTCCATCGATAAATTCTCAAGACATCGACATAAACTTGATAAGAGTAATTTTTAACTCAATCTCCATTTATTGAGTTAAAAATCCAATTACATGGTGTTGTTTATACAAGAATATGTGTGAATGTCATCTGATTGATTTACACTGATTATCCAATCATATTGAGTGTTTTTATATCTGTCACACATAAATATGTCATTGATTTATCCTCAACCAATGGATACTGTATTTATAATAGATCTCATCTCAATTTACATTCCACTGAGACTACATTGTTTTTATGAACCAATTCAAACTTATATGGTGTATATACTATCCTTGGACACATTATATCATGAATTTCTTTATTCTCATGATATTATAATGTTCTGATTAAATTTTATTACTCAATTATTTGTATTTAATTTTCTCTCTTTTGGTTAAAAACTCTAACTAAAATATTGTTTTAAATGTTTTGAAGATTTATTCATCTAAATATTTCTCAATTATGTCCATATATTCACAATGATTTGTAGGATTTTCTTAAATGGACATTAATGTTTTAAAATGAAAATTCATTTAAAATCATCAAAGTGGTATGAGGAACTTTTATTAAAAAATCTATTTTTAAAGGGTTTTGAAAATGATTTGATAAAACATTATTTATTTAAATTCCTTGATTTGATATATTGGAATGTGGAAATTTTATCATTCCTTTATACATGTGTTATACATTATGATTATGTTATGGATTTTTGGAGTTGTTTATGTATATGGGTGGTACTGTGATAATCCTTGGGCGGGTGAGACTGAGATAACTATCCAATGCTTTGGGTACCGTGATAGAGTTAAATGTGATGTTTCTCCTAATAGATTTAGGGAATATACTATGATGGGTATTCCAAGTGAAACTCCCTACGTAGCTATGATATCTACATTGTATGTTTGATATGGATTCCATATGTAACCTTCATGATTTATGATTTGTGTGTGTTATTCATAAATATTATGATTTCATAAGGTATGTTATGATTGAAAAGTCTAGTTTCATGGATTTTTATTTATTATTGGGATAATGTTTTCCTTCGTTATTTTATAACCCTTACTGAGATTTTTATGCTCATCCCTTGTTTTTTAAATGTTTTCCATATGACTTAAAGATGAATAGGTTCAAGGATGGGATCATGGAAAAGTAATGTTGTCTAAAACATAGAACTAGAAATGTTTCTTTTTAAGAGGTTTAATTTATGAAAAGATTCGATACTGAGTAGTATTGTCTACTTGTAATATTCCAGCTGTTATGTATTATTTATGGCCTAATTATCTAAAACTCTAAACCTGAAAATTTCCACAATGTGAATTATTCATTTAATTCAAGATTATGTAATGTTTTAGGATGGGTCCCTATAGTTGGTATCAGAGGTCGGTTTAGATAACTTTAGAGGTTAGGGTATTCTATATGTATAAGTGACATTACCATAATGGTTCGGATTTCTAAAAGAGTCATAGATTTTTTTAGGTAAAGTGAATGGGTTTAGGTTAAAAAAAATATTTGTATCTTAGTGGTTACCCTCCTCATATGATATTATATGATGATTTTATTAATATACTCACACTGACCTTTTCGGCTTTAGTAAATGCTTGGATCTAGCAGGCACCAAAGTAATAGTGGATGTGAAGAAAACTGTGACTGTTTTCTAAACGAGCAATTGAATGATATGGGACCTGCAATTAGAACACATGTGGTTATTCTCAACCGACTATATGTTGTCATGATTGACCACCTGAACCTTAGTAATCTTTTTAAGGCATCATATAAGCGCGAAACAATTCCATATGGATGTTCACGTAATAATAAAAAAGGTAATTGTGTTAAAAAAACCTATGTGTCAAAGATGTGGAAAGAAACAACTAGGAAAATTTTTCAATGTTAAAGAAAGATGCTACAGATGTGAAAATGAAGGTAATAAATCCAGAACCTACCATGGAAAAAGGAATCATCTTGTTGACTCTAGGAAAGGGAAATAATTCCTTTCCGAGGGATCAATTTAATTTTTTAAATTTGGTGTGGATGGTAATTATGCAAAAACATGTCCTACGAATATTATTTGGGAATGGGCTCACCAGGATCATACAAATATTTTTTTACCAATACCTAATTCAATTCTAATTGAGGATGAAGAAACTGACAATGACCAATGAATGGTATGGATTATTTCTTAACATATGTTTTCTTATTATTGAAATCTTAAGATATGATTCATGATTTTGTTTATAGGGAAGATGTGTTTCAGAATAAGTTTGGAAGGAATGGTTAATGGATCATGAAGAATGTTGAATAAGTAAGAAGTCAATATATAAGAGAATTCAAGAGTTAGGGTAGAATTTAGGATGGTGAAATGCTTAAAAGTATTAAGGCTCTTCTGATGATGGGATTACATTATAAAACTTTTTATAGTATGTGTAACCCTAATGTTTGATACAAGAAAATTTTATTCAAGGAATAATTTTCTTCTCATTTGTAGATATAGTTATAAAGGAAAATTTGGGTTTATATGATCTTTGAATTTGAGGCAATTACTGGTTAATAAATTTTGGGATGAAAAACGAAAGTTATTAGATAACCTTTGTGGTTAAAATATTTTATGGTTATTATTGATAAATTTATATCTTTTTGGGAATGTTATAATATTATGTTGTCTTTGAAAAGGGAAAATACACAAACTATGTGACAACTCATCCTGTCGGACGAAGCTATGCGAATCAAACCCCCAACCAAAGTGCGACTGGTATTTATCGCCTACCACAAGACTACTTGAAGTCCCTGATAGCATGACTAATTATTTTTAGTTAGATGATCTTATGAATCAGGAATAATTTGATTTTGGGTAATATGTGGAAATTATTAAATTATCATGGAGGATATGTGATTAGGTTAATTACTTTTCAGTATGAGACTTTAAGAGTAACTAGTTTAATTAGGAGGTAAATGTTAAGATTTATCTTGTAAGACTAGGTGATTAAATAATTCAGAGATTTGGGTTTGAATCTTAGTTTTTATTATATTGACGAATTTTACGGATAACTATTTATTGAATGGTATTTTATTATCTTAGGGTTTTTTGGACCAATTTTGGAGATTAAGATTAGTATTTATTTTTATAAAGGATTATACTTTTTGTTGGTGATCTAATCTATTACTAACAATTTTTGTTGTTGTTGATGTATAAATATAAGGGAAATATATAGTTATCCTTTTTTGGATTATGGGATTCCTTAGAAGATGATTCTTGTGCTTTTGATGTGACCAAGACTTTTTGAATGCTCATCATTGAGAGAAATGATTAGTTTTGGTAGAAACATATTAAAAGATAAAACTCTACTTGAAGGTCTGTATATTTTCTTATGTTTTAATTCTATGTATAAGATGAATTCTTAAAAATTATGAAAAAGAAACCTAAAATATAAACATTGTGAGTTTACGTTTCCTACTGGGTAATCAAAGACTGTTTACACACATCAAAAGTTTGTTATTTTCTTGTGGTTAACTTTCACCAAATCATGTTTCCCATCACTCTCCATTAGAAATTGACCGTTTTTCTCTTCCATATCCATGTTTTCATGGAATATTAGTCTGGGTTAACTCGTGTGACCATTTTACTTCTCTTTATTTCTTTTATTGTGATAGTTTTAATGACTCTTTTTTGATATGGGACTTTCAATAAAGTTTCAGAGCCCAAATTTTAAAATTGTGAGGATGCATTTCCCAAAAGAGGGGAAGGATGTAACATCCCAGGTAAATAACGAATATGAATTTTTCATATATATTAATTTATTAATTAAAGATTAATTTTACTTTAATAGGGTTGTTATGTTCAATAGCATACCTGATACGCAACAATGGGTTTCTTTGAAATCTTATGTTGCACACTAATAACACATTATTATTTTAAATGGTTGTTAACTCCTAGCCGTTTTATTGGCGGGAATGAACAAAACTAACTACAATATGATTATACATTTTTGTTAAATGTATTTACATGTATAAAATAACAGTTATATGCTTAAAATGTGAATGAATCTAATATTAAGCATAATTTATATTAAAAGGCAGATTTATCGCCTTTTAATGGAAAACCCTTTTTAAAAATATTTATGGTAACTTTTATATATTAAATATTACCAATTTAAATCCTCTTTTATAATGGGGGCATCAAAATTGACTTTGGGTAAATATTTAGAATTTTTCCGATAAAGTTCATTTTATAACAAAATATTGCAAATATTGTATTTTAATTCAAAACTATGTTTTAATCAAATTTATTTATATGGATATAGTATCTTTTTAATTGGTTTTAATGTGTAATCAGAATATATTTTTACCATTTAATCCAATGTTTTTCATTGGAATTAATTTTACATTGAAATTTGACATAAACAAGTATCTGTCTTTTGGTAGTTATTGTTTCTTAAAAACAAGATATTTGTTTTGATAATGAGAATTTTTTTAAAATTAATTAATGCCACTTTTATTTTTTGAATTTGGAAAAATAGTCATCATTTTTGAATTCAGAATATCAAATATTGGTTTGGATGAATTTTTGTTATTTTTCTGAAAAACATCCTTTTTGATGAATGTTGAAACCACTTAGTGGTAGTTAAAAAAATAACTTTTTCATTTAAATGAAAATTTACCACTTCTTTGAATTGAATTTTAAAAAATCCAACATACATGGTTGTTATCAACAAGTAAAATTTGGATAATTAAGATGAAAATAATTTTTGGTGAATAGAAACTTTTGACTTTTATTTATCGTGGTTAAAGGTAAATAGGGAAATTCAAGGTTAAAAGAATATTATAATAATTCAAAATTATCTTAACACTTGTCAAAACCATATTGGTTGAGAAAATAAAGACCATTAGAATTTTGGGTCGATTTTGGGACCCCATTGAGCCAATTTGTACTGATAATGAAAATTTAGATTAAATAATTTAATGTAACGACAAAATTGGCATTGACAAAAATCTTTTAGTAATTAATTGTTATATGGTGTTATATAAGTCATATTTTCGACTATAAAAACTGATTGGAAAGATAAAAGATTTATTTCATGATTTTATCTATTTTAATATTTTTAGACATCAAATAATTAAAATTATTTATGACACAATAATGATGCAGCATTACCTCATTAATAAATGATTTAAATAAATATGATTATAATGATTAAAATATTATCCAAAACCTATCCAATTCCTATTGGATGATTTTATGTCGACCTTTAATATCATATATTTATCTTTATTGATATTTGGACCCATTTAATCCGAACATAAGTTTATAATAAAATAATATTTTCACACTTTCCAAAAGAGAACCTCCTCTCCCTTATAGATGGAGACCAGTTCTAACCAATTCCTCACACCTCTCAAGCTATGTGGCTCGTCCAAACTCTTCCCAATTAATCTCCCTACATTCCTCTCCTCCTACTAGAAACCTTTACTTAGTCAGAAGGTACTTCAAGAAGTTCTTTGGATCAAACCAAAGGGAGTTACCCACATTAAATGTAACAATTTCTCTTAATTTTTCATCTTTTATTATTCTTCCCCAACCCCTAAACTCTTTTTATTCCATTATTTTTTAACAAAAACAGTATCCTCAATATAGTAATATGTTTTTATGCGAATTATTAGATCTACACATACACACACCTACATCTAATGGGAGAAGAACATAATGTTTCTGTCAATGGAAAACTAACGTCTCACGAAACGATGATTGTTTGATTATCTCCTTACACGTCTCATGGTGGCCATTATGATGGCATTGTATTTATATATGATATATATTGTGTTTATGTTTTCTTTATTCTTCTGTATTCTTTATTTATATCATGCATTTATGGTTTCCGCGGTGGGTAAATACGATAATCTAATTTCAGGAAGTACGAACTACCGCCCCATCAAAGTGATGTGACTCGTTAATTCCTTATGTGGGATGTATAAAGGATATTATTAATGATATTATATATGATATTATTCTATAATTATAATATAACTATGTATCATTATTCTTTAATTCCATAAAAAGAAGAAATATAAATGAAAGTATCGTTCACTCGTACGTACAGCTTACCGGCTCCATGAATGGTGCATTTCATTTCTTCCCTCTAAATGTTACGTACTATTATAAAAAAATTTATATATTGGATATATATGATATATATGATATATAAATCATGAATATAATTCTTTATATAATGAAATTCTGACCACATGATCAACATGTAATTATAAGAAGTTCATTTTTGACTCAAGTACCAAATATCGACAAAACAAACATTATTAACTTAAATGATTACATAATGTTTATAACATGGTAATAAGCTATATAAAAGGATTTGAAATCTTGAAAAAGGATCTAAATCAATATGAAGTTAACTTTAGTTTATTATTCATGAGATTAAAGAACGATCGAGTCAAGTCGGACACGAGGTAAAGGATTTCTTATCTCACTTTTAATTCCGTGAGATTTCCATTGTTCAGCACTGATTTATTGCATGGGGTGTATTGTATACATACATTTGATATATATTATCATGATTCTCTGTATATTCATGGTACTCTGTGATTAATTTTTTGTTTTTTAACTTTTGGTCATATGACTCGATTGATTACAATGTTGTAAGTGATTTTCATCTCACTTTTTATTCCCTTGAGATTCATGCTATATTTTCCACTATTTCTTTTTGTGTGGTGTATGCACTGCCAATTATTGTATTCATTGTGTAATATACTTATTTTTATTTGTATTTACATATTTATTGTCTGATACTTCTATCATGGGTTATATGATTCATATGTTACCAAATTAGTATGGGGATTTCAAACATCAATTTCCACTCAGTGGGCTTTACACATACTTCATTGATTATTTTACTCCATGATTATGTGTGGAGATACTATTTATTATTTGTGTAGAAATTTACCTCCCCTTTATGTGGATATAAATATGATACACATAATCACTCCATTGATAAATTTCAAGTCATCGACATGAACTTGATATGAGTAATTTTTAACTCAATCTCCATTTATTGAGTTAAAAATCCATTTCATTGGTGTTGTTTTTACAAGAATATTTGTGACTGTCCTATGATTGATTTACAAACAATATTGAATCATATTGAGTGTATTTATATTTGTCACACATAATTATGTCCTTGATTTATCCTTAACCTAAGGATATGGTCTTTATATTAGATTTCATCTCAATTTGCATTCCATTGAGCCTTCATTGTTGTTATGCACCAATTCAAAAATAAATGGTGTATATACTATCCTTTGACACATTATATCAGGAATTTCATTATTCTTATTATATTATAAAGTTCTGATTAAATTTTATTCCACAATTATTTGTATTCAATTGTCTCTCTTTTCGTTTAAAACTCTTTAACTAAAATATTGTTTTAAATGTTTTAAATGTTTTAAATATTTATCTTCTAAATATTTCCCATTGATGTCCTTATTTTACAAATTATTTTTAAGATTTACATATATGGACATTAATGTTTTAAAATGATAATTCATTTAAAAGCTTCAATGTGGTATGAACACTTTTATTCAAAAATATATTTTTAAATTTTTTTGAAAATGTTTTGATAAATAATTATTTATTTCAATACCTTAATTTGATATATTGGAATGTGGAAAGGTTATCTTCCATTTATAAATGTGTTATATGTTATTATTTTTCTATGGTTATTGTGCATTTTTTATATATACCGGTGGTTCCGTGATAAACTTAGGGCGTGTGAGCCCGAGATAGCTCTCCAATGCATTGGGTAAAGTGATGAAGGTAAACATGATGTTTCTCCTATGAGATTTAGGGAATATACTATGATGGGTATTACATGTGTAAATCCCTACGTAGCTATGATAGCTACAATGTATGTTTGATATGGATGCCATATGTAACCTTCATAATTTATGATTTGTGCATGTTATTCATAAATCATATGATTTCATAAGGTATTTTATGATTGAATTGTATGGTTTGATGGACTTGTATTAATTTTTAGGCTAATGTTTTCATTATTTATTTTATAAACCTTATTGATCTTTTTTATGCTCATTCCAGGTTTTTGAATTGTTTTCCACAGGACTCAAAGATGAATAGGTTTAAGGATGAGATCAAGGAAAATTCATGTTGTGTAAAACATGGAACTAGACATGTGTCTTTCTAAGAGTTTTTATTTTATGAAAGAAATGTATACCAGGTAGTAGAGTCTACTTGTAATATTCAAGTTGTTAGGTAATAGTTATGGCCTAATTTTCTAAAACTCTAAACCTGAAAAGATCTCCATGTTGAATTATTCATTTAATTCATGATTATGTAATGTTTAAGGCTGGGTCCTTATAGTTGGTATCATAGGGTCAGTTTAGTTATATTTTTAGGTTAGGGTATTCTTTAAGCATATGTTTCATTACCATAATTGTTAGGATTTCCAAAAGATTCATAGTGTTTTTAGATAAAGTGAATGGGTTTAAGATAACATGAATAGATATATCTTAGTGGTTAACCTCCTCATTATATATTATATGATGATTTTACTGATATACTCACCCTGACCCTTTTGGTTTTAGTAAATGGTTGTGTCTAGTAGGCACCAAAGTAATAGTGGATGTGAAGAAAACTATGACAGTTTTATGAATGAGAAACTGAATGATATGGGAGTTATAATGAGAAAACTTTTGGTTATTCTCAACCAACTATCTGGAGTCATGATTGACCACCTGAACCATTGTAATCTTTATAATGAATCATATATATGAGAAACAAATCCCAAGTTCAGGAAATAATCATAAAGGTAATTTTGTTTAAAAACCTATGTTTCACTGATGTGGAAGGAAACACCCAGTAAAATGTTTCAGAAGGATAGAAAGATGCTATAGATGTGGAAATTATGGTTATAAATCAAGAATCTACCATGGAAAAAGGAGGCATCTATTTGAATCTAGTAAAGAGAAAGAGGTCCTTTATGAGGGATCAATTGAATGTATTAAATGTGGTGTGCATGATCAATATTCAAACACATGTCCTATGAACAAGTTTCAGGAATGGGATCACCAGGATCATAAAAAAATTTGTTTACTAATACCTAATGCCATTCTGATTGAGGATGAAGAAACTGACAATGACCAATGAAAGGTATGAATTATTTCGTAACATAGGTTTTCCTATTATTGAAATCATATGATATGATTCATTATTTTTTTATAGGAAAGAATAATTTCGGAATAAGTTTGAAATGAATGGTTAAGGGATCATGAAGATTATTGAATGAGTAAGAAGTCATCTTATAAGGTACTTCAAGAGTTATTGTAGAATTTAGGATGGTGAAATGATTAAAAGTATTAAGGGTCTTCTAATGATTAGATTAAATTAGAATACTTTTTAAATTATGTGTATCCCTGATATTAGATATAATAATTTTTTTAAGGAATAATTATCTTCTCTTTTTTGGATATAGTTTTAATGAAAAATTTCAGTTTATATGATCCTTGAATTTGAGGCAATTACCAGTTAATATAGTTAGGGATGCAAAATGAATGTTATTAGATAACCTTTTTGGTTAAAATATGATATAGTTATTTAGGATGAATTTATCACTTTTTGGGAATGTTATAAAATTAGTTTGTTTTTGAAAAGGGATAACAAAAAATCCGTGTGGAAACCCAATGCGTCGAACGAAGGTGGGGGAATCGAACCCACAACCAAAGTGCGACTGGTATTTATCGCATACAACTGGACTACGTGAAGTCCCTGGTTAGCTTGACTAATTATTTTCAGTTAGATGATCTTATGAATCAGGAATAAGTTGATTTTGCGTTATCTATGTAAATGATTAACCTATCAGGGAAGATATGTGATTAGGTTAATTACTTTTAAGTATGAGACTTTAAGAGTAAATTATTTTATTTGGAGACAAATGTTAAGATTTATTTTGGAAGACTATGTGATTAAATCCTTCGGAGATTTGGGATTCAATCTTAGTTTTGATTACATTGAAGAATTTTATGGATAACTGTGTATTTATTGTTATTTGATGAACTTTGGGTTTTGTTGGACAAATTTTGGAGATTAAGAGTAGTAATTTTTTTTGTAAAGGATTCTCCTATTGTTGATTATCTAATCTTGTACTAACAATTTTGGTTTTAGTTGATGTCTAAATACAAGGGAAATAGATAATTATCCTTTTTTGGATTATTAGATCCTATAGAAGATGATTCTTGTTCTTTTGATGTGACCAAGTCTTTTTGAATGCTCATCGTTTAGAGAAATGATTACTTTTGGTAGAAAGGTATTAAAAGATGAAACTATACTTAAAGGTAATTATATTTCCTTATTTTTTCTATTCTATGTAAATGATGAATTCCTAAAAATTATTAAAATGAATGTAAAACAAAAACGTTGTTGGTTTATGTTTCGTACTGGGTAATGAATGTCCGTTTACACACATCATAAGTTTGTGAATTTCATGTGGTTTACATTATCCTAATCATATTTCCTATCACTCTCCATCAAAACATGACCATTTTTTTCTCCTACACAACCATGTTTTCATATAATCTTAGAATGGGTTAACTTGTGTGACCATCTTACTTCTCATTCTTTCTTTTTATGTGATAGTTTTACTGACTCCTTTTTTAAAAATGGGACTTTCAGTATTGTTTCCGTGCCCAAATTTTAAAATTACGAGAATCAATTTCCAAAAAGGGGGAAAGGATGGAAAATCTCATGTAAATAAATAATATTACTTCATAATATTTATTAATTTTTGAAATAATTAATAATTTTACTTTAAGAGGGTTGCTATGTTCGATAGCGTACCTGATACACAACAACATGATTCTTTGAAATCTTATGTTGCACACTAATAATAAATTATTATTTTAAACGGTAGTTAACTCCTAGCAGTTTTATTGGTGGGAATGAAAACAATTAACTACAATATTATTATACATTTTTGTTAAATGTATTTTAATTTATCCAATAAAAGTTAGAGGGTAAAAATGTGAATGAATCTAATTTTAAGAATAATTTACATTAAAAGCTGATTTCTCACCTTTTTATGGTGATCCCATTTTAAATACAGTTTTGGTAAATTTTATATATTATATATGACAATATAAGATCCTCTTTTAGAAATGGGACTTCAAAATTTAGTTTGGGTAAATTTTTAGAATTTTTCCGATATAGTTCATTTTTTAATGAATAGTGTAAATATTGTATTTTTATTCAAAACTATGTTTTTATAAAATTTATTTATATGGATAGATTATAATTTTTATTGGTATTAAAGGGTAATTATAATATATTTTTAACATTTAATCCAATGTTGTTCATTGAAATTATTTTCACTTTGAAATTGGGCATAAAAAAGTATCAGTCTTTTGATAGATATTTTTTCAAAAAAACGCGCTATTTGTTTTGAAAATGGGAATAAATTTTTAAATTAATTAATGCCACTAATATTTTTTTTGAATTTGAAAAAATAGACATAATTTTTGAATTTTTAATATAAAATATACCTTTGGCTGAATTTTTGGTATATTTCTAAAAAATATCAATTTTTGTTGAAGAGTGAAACCACTTAGTTGTTGTTAAAAAAAATTTCCTTTTCATTTAAATGAAATTTTACCACTTTTGTGAATTGAATTTTCAAAAATCTGGCATACATTTTAGTTATCAAGAAGTAAAATTTGGTTAATTAAGATGAAAGTATTTTTTGATGAAGAGTAACTTTTGACTTTTATTTACCGCGGTTAAAGGTAAATAGGGTAATTCAAGGATAAATGATTATTATAATAGTAACAAATTACTTTAACACTTGTACAAACCTTATTGTTTGAGTCATTGACGACCATGTGAATCTTTGGGTTGATTTTGGGACCCCATTGAGTCACTTGGGAGTGATAATGATAATTTAGATTAATTAATTTAATGTAATGACAAAATTGATATTAACAAAAATCTTTTAGTAATTAATTTTTATATGTTCTTATATAAGTCATAGTTTATACTATAAATACTAATTATAAAGATCAAAAAATTTCCTAGATGATAGTATATTTTTTATAATTTTTATACATCAAATAATTTAAATTATTTATGACACAATATTGATGCAGTATTTACCTCATTAATAAATGATTTAAATAAATAAGTTTATAATGATTAAAATATTATCCAAAACATGTCCATTTATTAGTGCATGATTTTATGTAGACCATGAGTAATCTTATACTCATCTATAATGATTTTTTGACCCTTTGATACTGAAGATATGTGTATAATAAAATAATATTTTCACAGCTTCCAAAAGAGCCCCCCCCCCAACCACCCTCTCTCTTATAAAAGGAGACCACTTTTAACCCATTACTCACACCTCTAAAGACATTTGGATCATCCTAAAATTTCTAAATTAATCTACCTATATCCCTATACTCCTTTTATAAGCCTTTAATTATGAATAAGGCTCTTCAAGATGTCCTTTGTTTCAAACCAAAGGGAGTTTCCCAAATTAAATGTAATAGTTTCTCTTAACTTTTTTTCTTTGATTTTACTTCTCCAACCCTTAAACACTTTTTATTTCTTTCATTGGTAACAACACAAGTATCCTCAATATACTAAGATGTTTTAATGAGAATTATTCGAACTACACATTCACACACCACAATCTAATGGGTGAAGAACATAATGTTTCTGTGGATGGAAAACTAACGCCTCACGAAACGATGATTGTTCGATTATCTCTTTCCACCTCTCATAGTGGCCATTATGATGGCACTGTATTTATATATGGTATATATTATTTTTATGTTTTCTTTAGGCTTCTGAATTTTCCATTTATATCATTCCTTTATTGTTTCCATAGTGCGTAAATACGATAATCTAATTCTAGAAAGTGCGAACTACCAACCCTTCAAAGTGATGTGACTCGTTAATGCCTTCTGTGGGATGTATAAAGGATAGATTTAATAATATTATATACAATATTATACTGTAATTATAATATTCCTATGTATAATTATTATTTATTTTCATAATAATAACAAATAGAAATGAAATTAGCGTTCATGCGTATGTATAGCTTACCGTCTCCATGAACGATGCATTTCATTTCTTACCTCTAAATGTTAAGTACTATTAAAAAAACATGTATATAATGTATATATATGATATATATGATATCTAAATAATGAATATTATTCTTTTTATAATTAACCATTGACCACATGAACTACATGTACTTATAGGAAGTCTATTTTGACTCAAGTACCAAATATCGACAAAAGAATCATTATTATCTTAAATAATTACATAATTTTTATAACATGGTAATTTGTAATATAAAATTAATAATAAACTTTAAAAAGGTTCTTATGAAATTATATGTTGTCTTTAATGTTTTATTCAGTAGACTAAAGAACGATCGAGTCATGTCGGACACGAGGTAATGGATTTCTTATCTCACTTTTAATTCTGTGAGGTTTCCGTTGTTCACCAGTTATTTATTGCATTTCGTGTATTTTATACATACATTTGATATATTTTATCATGATTATCTGTATAATAATGGTATTATATTATTAATTTTGTGGTTATTATCTTTTGGTCATACGACTCGATTCATTACAAAGTTGTAAGGGATTTTCATCTAACTTTTTATTCCCGTGAGATTCATGCTATATTTGCGACTATTTACTTTTGTGTATTGTATATACTGACCATGATTTCATTCATTGTGTAATATAATTAAATTTATGTTTATTTACATATTCATTGTATGATCCTTATTTCATGGGTTGTATGTTTCATAAGTTACCAAACCAGTAAAGGAATTTCAAATATCAATTTCCACTCACTGGGCTTTATACATACTTCATTAATTATTTTACGCCATTATTATGTGTGGAGTAACTATTTATTATTTGTGTATTAATTTCCACTCCCCTTTAGTTGGATTTAATTTTGATACACATAATCACTCCATTGATAATTTCTCAATTCATCAACATGAACATGATAAGAGAAATTTTAACTCAATCTCAATTTATTGAGTTAAAAATCCAATTCATTAGTGTTGTTTTTACAAGAATAAGTGTGAATTCCCTCTGATTTATTTACAATCAATATACAATCATATTTAGTGTATTTATATTTATCACACATAATTATATCCTTTATTTATCATTAAATTAAGGATATGGTCTTTGTAAGAGATTTCATCTCAATTTACATTCCACTGAGACTTCATTGTTGTTATGCACCAATTCACACTTATAAGGTGTATATACTATCCTTTAACACATTATATCATGAATTTATATATTCTCATTATATTATAATGTTATGATTAAATGTTATTCCTCAATTATGTTAATTTAATTTTCACTCTTTTGGTTTACAACTATTTAACTAAAATATGGTTTTAAATGTTTTAAATATTTATTCCTCTAAATATTTTTCATTAATTTCCATGTTTTCACAATGATTTTTAGGATTTACTTATATAGAAATTAATATTTTAAAATGATAATTCATTTAATATCTTCAAATTGGTATGAGACACATTGATTCAAAAATCTATTTTTAAATGGTTTTAAAAATGATTTAATAAAACATTGTTTATTTCAATACCTTGATTTGATATATTGGAATGTGGAAATGTTATCTTTAATTTATACATGTGTTAAATGTTATGATTATGTTATGATTATTGGGAATTGTTTACATATATGGGTGGTTCTGTGATAATCCTAGTACGAGTGAGCCTGAGATAGCTCTTCAATACCTTGGATAATGCGACATAGGTAAATGTGATGTTTCTCCAAAGAGATTTAGAGAATATACTTTGATGGGTATTCCAAGTGTAACTCCATACGTATCTGTGATAGCTACAATGTATGTTGGATATGGATTCCATATGTAACCTTCATGATTTATGGATTGTGTGTGTTATTCATAAATCCTATGTTTTCATTAGTTATGTTATGATTGAAAAGAATGGTTTCATGGATTTTTATTTATTGTTGGGAGAATGTTTTCATTCCCTATTTTATAACCCTTAATGTGATTTTTATGGTAATCCCATGTTTTTAAAATGTTTTCCAGAGGACTTAGAGATGAATAGGTTCAAGGATGGGATAATGGAAAAGTCATGATGTATAAAACATGGAACTAGACTTGTGTCTTTTTAAGAGTTTTTATTTTATGAAAAAAATGGATACTAAGTAGTAGTGTCTACTTTTAATATTGATGTTGTTATGTAATAGTTATGGGCTAATTCTCTAAAATTCTAAACCTAAAAAGGTCACCAATGTGAATTATTCATCTAATTCAAGACTATGCAATGTTTAAGGCTAGGTCCTTATAGTCGGTATCAGAGGTCAGTTTAGATAACTTTAGAGGTAAGGGTATTCTTTAAGCATAAGTGACTTTTCCATAATGGTTAGGATTTCCAAAATATTCATAATTTTTTTAGATTAAGTAAATGGGTGTAAGATAACATGAATAAGTATATCTTAGTGTTTACCCATCTCATAAGATATTATATGATGATTTTTCTAATATATTCACACTGACCTTATTGGTTTTAGTAAATGGTTGGATCTAGCAGGAACCAAAGTAACAATGGATGTGATGAAAACTATGATGGTTTTCAGAATGAGCAACTGAATGATATGGGAGCTGGAATGACAAAACTTGTGGTTATTCAAAACCATCTATCTGGAGTCATGATTGACCACATGAACCATACTGATCTTTATAAGGAATCATATATGTGAGAAACAAATTCCTACAGAAGTTTAGGTAATAATAATAAAGGGAAGTGTGTTCAAAATCCTATGTGTCAATGATGTGGAACGAAACACCTAGGAAAATGTTTCAAAGGGACAAAAAGATGCTATAGGTGTGGAAATGAAGGTCATAAAGCAAGAACCTGCCATGGAAAAGGGAAGAATCTAGTTGACTATAGGAAAGGAAAAGAAGTCCTTTATGAGGGATCAATTGAATGTTTTAAATGTGGTGTGCGTCGTTATGCAAAAACATGTCCTTCTAAGATGTTTCAGGAATGGGGTCACCTAGATCATACAAATATTTGTTTACGAATACCTAATTCCATTCTGATTGAGGAGGAAGAAACATACAATGACCAATGAAAGGTATAGATTATTTCTTAAGATATGTTTCCTATTATAAAAACATTAGGATAAGATTCATGATTTTGTTTATAGGAAATAATTGTTTAGGAACATGTTTGAATAGAATAGTTAATGGATCCTGATGAATAATGAATGAGTAAGAATTCAACATATAACAGAATTCAAGAGTTATGTTATAATTTATGATGGTCAAATGATTAAAATTATTAATGATCTTCTGATAATGGGATTAAATTAGAAGACTATTTATATTATGTGTAACCCTGATGTTTTTTATATAAAAATTTTATTCATGGAATAATTATCTTCTATTTTGTGGAAATAGTTATAACAAACAATTTGGGTTTATAAGATCCTTTAATTTGAAGCAATTACAGGTTAATACATTTTGGGATGTAAAACGACTGTTTTTAGATAACCGTTGTGGTTAAAAAATGTTATGGTTATTTTTTCTGAATTTATATATTTTTGGGAATGTTGTAAAATTATTCTGTTTTTGAAAAGGGAGAAGACACAAACTGTGTGACAACCCGTCACGCAAGATGAAGCGGCGGGAATCGAACCCACAACCAATGTGCGACTGGTATTTATCGACTACCACTGGTCTACGTGACGTACCTGGATAGTATGACTAATTATTTTTAGTTAGATGATCTTATGAATCAGGAATAAGTTGATTTTGGGTTATCTATGAAAATTATTAACCTATCATGGAGGATATGTGATTAGGTTAATTACTTTTCAGTATGAGACTTTAAGCGTAACTAATTTTATTTGGAGATAAATGTTAAGATTTATCTTGGAAGACTATGTCATTAAATCTTTTAGAGATTTGGTTTTCAATCTTAGTTTGGTTTACATTGAAGAATTTTATGGATAACTATTTATTGAATGGTATTTGATGTACTTCGGGTATTGTTGGACAAATTTTGGAGATTCAGATTAGTGATTCTTTTTATAAAGGATTACAATTTTGTTTATTATCTAATCATGTACTAACAATTTTTGTTTTAGTTGATGTCTAAATACAAAGTAAATATATAGTTATCTTTTGTGGAATATGAGATTCTCTAGAAGATGATTCTTGTGCTTTTGATTTAACCATGTCTTTTTGAATGCTCATCATTTAGAGAAATGACTAGTTCTGGTAGAAACTTATTAAAAGATGAAACTCTACTTGAAGGTATGTATATTTCCTTATGTTTTTATTTTATGTAGAAGATTAATTCTTCAAAATTATGAAAAGGAACGTAAAACAAAAACGTTTTTTGTTTAATTTCCTTCTGGGTAATCAAACACCATTTACCCACATCATAAGATTGTGATATTTTTGTTCTTAACTTTATCCTAATCATGTTTCCTATCACTCTCCATCAGAACATGACACTTTGTTTTCTCCTCTATATCCATGTTTTTATGAAATCTTACTATGGGTTAACTCAGGTGACCATTGTACTTCACTTTCTATCATTTAAAGTGATAGTTTTACTGAATCTTTTTTCCAATATGAGAATTTTAATAAAGTTTCCAAGCATAAATTTTAAAATTACGAGGAAAAAATTCCCAAAAGGGTGGAAGGATATAACTTCCCAGGTAAATAAAGAATATTACTTCATAATATTTATTAATTTTTTAATTAAATGTTTTTTTACTTCAAAATGGTGGCTATGTTCGATAGCGTACCCGATATGCAACAACGGGTTTCTTTGAAATCTTACGTTGCACACTAATAATACATTATTATTTTAAACGGTTGTTAACTCCTAGCCATTGTATTGGTGGGAATGAATAAAACTAACTACAATATGATTATACATGTTTGTTAAATGTATTTACATTTATCCAATAAAATATACATGCTTAAAATGTGAATGAATCTAATTTTAACCATAATTTACATTAAAAGGCTGATTTATCGCCTTTTAATGGAGAACCCTTTTTAAATCAAGTTTTGGCCACTTTTATATATTATATATGGCCAAATAAAATTTTTATTTAGAATGGGGACTTCAATATTTACTTTGGGTAAATTATTAGAATTTTTCTGATAAAGTTCATTTTTAACGAATAGTGAAAATATTGTATTTTAATTCAAAACTATGTTTTAATCAAAATTATTATTATGGTTAGATTATTTTTTAATTGGTTTTAAAGATTAATTAGAATATATTTTAACCATTTAATACAATTTTTGTTATTTTAATTAATTTCACTTTGAAATTGGAAAAAAACAAGTATCGGTCTTTTGATAGTTATTGTTTTCTTAAAAACACACAATTTGTTTTGATAATGGGAAATAATTTTAAAATTAATTAATTCAATTATATTTTTTGAATTTGGAAAAATAGACATAAGTTTTTAATTCGTATTATCAAATATAGCTTAGGCTGAATTTTTGGTATTTTTCTGAAAAACATCAATTTTTTATGAATAGTGAAACCACTTAGTGGTATTTAAAAAAACTGACTTTTTCATTTAAATTATATTTTAGCACTTCATTTAAATGAATATCAAAAATAAGACATACATGGTTATTATAACAAAACAAAATATTGTTTATTAAGATTAAAATAATCTTTGGAGAAAAGTAACTTTTGACTTTTATTTACCGCAGTTAAAGGTAAATATGGTAATTCAAGGTTAAAAGAATATTATAATAATTCAAAATTACCATAACACTTGTAAAAACCTTATTCATTGAGTCATTAACGACCATGTGCATCTTTGGGTCTATTTTGGTGCCACATTGAGCCACATGGGAGTGATAATGACAATTTAGATTAATTAATTTAATGTAAAGACAAAATTGACATTTCCAAAAATATATTAGTAATTAAATTTTTTTGGTGTTATATAATTCATATTTTCATATATAAATACTTATATTAATACTAATAAATTTCCTAAATGATTGTAATTTTTTTTATAATTTTTAGATGTCAAATAATTTAAATTATTTATGTCACAATAATGACGCACTATTTACCAAATTAATAAATGATTTAAATAAATAAGATTATAATGAATAAAATATTATCCAAAACCTGTCCAATTCTTATTGGATGATTTTATGTAGACCATGAGTCATATTATATTCATCTTTAATGATTTTTTCACCCTTTGAAACCGAATATATGTTTGTAATAAAATAATATTTTCACACTTTCCAAAATAGCTCATCCTCTCCCTTATAAAAGGAGACCACTTCAAACCAATTCCTCACACCTCTCAAGCTATTTGTATCTTCAAAAATCTGCCCAATTAATCTTTATACATCACTATACTTCTCCTATAAGCTTTTACTTAGTCATAGGGCAATTAAAGATGTCCTTTGGTTAAAACCAAAGGGAGTTACCCAAATTAAAGGTAACAAGTTTTCTTAATTTGTTTATTGTTATTTTACTTCCCCAACCCCTAAAATATTTTTATTACTTTATTTTGTAACAAAACCATTATCCTAAATATACTATAATGTTGTTATGAGAAGGATTATAACTAAAAATACATGCATTTCCATATAATGGGTGAAGAACATAATGTTTCTGTGGATAACAAACTAACGCCTCACAAAACGATGATTTCTCGATTATCTGCTTCCACCTCTCATGGTGGCCATTAAGATGGAACTTTATTTATATATGATATTTATTGTGATTATGATTTCTTTATGAATCTTTATTTTCTATTTACATCATGACTTTATGGTTTCCATAGTCGGTAAATAAGATAATCTCATTTGAGGAAGTGTGCACTACTTCCCCCTCAAAGTGATGTGACTCATTAATGCCTTATGTGGGATGTATAGAGGACAGAGTTAGTGATATGATATATGATATTATACTATAATTATAGTATAACAATATATAATTATTCTTTAATTCCATAAAATTAAAAAATAGAAATTAAAGTAGCGTTCATGCGTACGTATGGTTTACCGTCTCCATGAACGATGCATTTCATTTCTTACCTCTAAATGTTATTTACTATTATAAAAACATGTATATTATGGATATATATGAAATATATGATATCTAAATAATTAATATAATTATAGATATAATTAACCATTGAACACATAAACTATATGTAATTATAAGAAGTACATTTTTGACTCAAGTACCAAATATCGACAAAACAAACATTATTAACTTAAATGATTACATAATGTTTTTAACATGGTAATAAGTGATATAATAGGAATAATATACTTGAAAAGGGTTCTTAATAAAGTAGAAGTATGATTTATTTTATTATTCAGGAGATTAAATATCGATCGAGTCAAGTCGGACACGAGGAAAGAGATTTTTTATCTCACTTTTAATTTCGTGAGATTTCCATTGTTCGCCAATTATTAATTGCATGTGGTGTATTTTATACTTCCATTTTATATATATTATCATTATTCTCTGTATATTCATGGTATTCTGTGATTCATTTAGTGCTTATTAACTTTTGTTCATACGACTCGATTGATTACAAATTTGTAAGGGATTTTCTTCTCACTTTTTATTCCTGTGAGATTCATGCTATATTTTCCTTGTTTCCTTTTATGTGGTGTATGTACATCCCATTATTGTATTAATTGTTTAATATACATAAATTTATGTCTATTTAAATAATAATTATATGATCCTTCTTTCATGGGTTTTAAGATTCATAAGTTACCAAATCAGTAAGGGAATTTCAAACTACAATTTCTACTCAGTGGGATTCACACATACTTCATTGATTATTTTCTCCATGATTATCTGTCGAGTCACTATTTATTATTTTTGTAGTAATTTCCAATCCCCTTTCTGTGGATATATTTTTGATACACATAATCACCCCTTTTATAAATTCTCATGTCATCAATATGAACTCGATAAGAGTAATTTTTAACTAAATATCCATTTATTGTGTTAAAAATCTAATTCATTGGTGTTGTTTTTACAAGAATATGTGTGAATGTCCTCTAATTGATTTACAATGAATATCCAATCATATTGAGTGTATTTATATTTTTCAAACATAATTATGTCCTTTATTTATCATTAAATTAAGGATATGGTCTTTATAAGAGATTTCATCTAAATTTACATTCCATTGAGACTTCATGGTAGTTATGAACCAATTCACACTTATATGTTGTATATATTGTCCTTTGACACATTATATCATGAGTTTCATTATTCTCATGATATTACAAAGTTCTGATTATATGTTATTCCTCAATTACTTGTTTTAAATTTTCTCTCTTTTGGTTAAAAAAATATTTAATTAAAATGTTGTTTTAAATGTTTTAATGATTTATTATTCTAAATATTTCTCATTAATGTCCATGTTTTTACAATGATTTTCAGGATTTAATTATATGGACATTAATGTTTTAAAATGAAAATTCATTTAAAATCATTAATGTGTTATGAGGAACTTTTATTCAAAAATATATTTTTAAATGGTTTTGAAAATGATTTGATAAAAAATTGTTTATTTCAATACCTTGATTTAATATATTGGAATTTGTAAGTGTTATCTTTCCATTATGCATGTGTTATATGTTATGATTATGTTATGGTTATTGGGAATTGTTTACATATATGGGTGGTTCCATGATAAACCTAGGGCGGGTGAGCCTGAGATAGCTCTCCAATGCAATGGGAAACATGAAGGTGGTAAACGCGATGTTTCTCCTAAGATATTTAGGGAATATACTGTGATGGGTATTCCAAATGTAACTCCTTAAATAGTTGTGATAGCTACAATGTAAGTTTGATATAGATACCATATGTAACCTTCATTATTTATGATTTCTGTGTGTTATTCATAAATCTTATGATTTAATAATGTTTGTTATGATTGAAAATTATGGTTTCATGGATTTTTATTTATTGTTGGTCTAATGTTTTCCTTACTTATTTTATAACCCTTACTGAGCTTTTCATGCTCATCGAATGTTTTTGAAATGTTTTCCACAGGACTTAAATATGAATAGGTTCATGTATGGGATCAATGAAAAGTCATGATATTTAAACATGGAACTAGATATGTGTCTTTTTAAGAGTTTTTATTTTATAAAAAAAGGATAGTGAGTAGTACTGTATACTTGTAGTATTCAAGTAGTTATGTAATAGTTATGGCCTAGTAATCTAAAACTCTAAACCTGAAAAGATCCCCATTGTGAATTATTCATTTAATTCAAGATTATGTAATGTTTAAGACTGGGTCCTTTCAGATATGATTTGGTCTTTTGAGGATACCATTAGCTGTTGGATGTGGAGGAGGTGCTTGGGGATTGGTTTGACCATAATATTGCAACACACAAGGAATGAGAGGACTGATGAGAATAGGTAATGAGGGTGGTATTTATAGTGTAGGATAGGATGGTTTTCATAAAAATATAATCATTATTTTAATATTTTCCCATAAAAAATAGATAGATAATATTCTAAGAACAATAATAATCATAAATGCATGTGAGTTCTAGATTTTGTTTCTTATATCACTTAATAGGTCCTGAATAGTGGATTTAAATTATAATGTATTTATAGGATAAATTAATGTATTTTACATTTCACCAAGAATTCATGTATTTCAATAAAATCTCATAAATTATACCTAACCATTTATCAAGCTGTAGAATTTGAAAGTTAAATCCTTGTTTGAAAAATATTTTTTTAAATATGATTAATTTAATTTTTAATTAAAATGACAATTTATTTAAAAAATAATTATTTTAAAACATTTATTTTTTTCTTAAATATTGGTATATAGTAATTCCACATAAATATTATTTATAAACTATCATAAGTAAGGTTACTATTCATTAGGGTACGCCACTATTCATACGGGTAAAATTACTATTCATAAGGGTATGTTACTATTTATAAAATATTATGTGGGTCATATTGGACCCCAAATAACTTAATAATCTCAACTGTATATGTCATATTATCAAAATTCAAATCGCAAAAGTAACAAAAATATGTTTTAATGTGACATAACCTGTATTGGTTTGTTATGGTTTGATTTCATGATATTATATGACATAATTATCATACGGAAATATCCATTGAAAACCTTGGTACATATCATTATCCCCACTTATGAATTTTTTACCTCAAAATTTAGTTTTAAATTCTAAGCTGTAAACCAGTATGTGTAATTTTTATTCATTGCCTCCTCTAGTTACCATGTTGCCTCATTGTAATTTTGGTTCTGCCAGAGTACTTTGACCAGGATTATGGTTTTGCTTTTTAGAACATTTCCACTAAAATCAATGATCTTCACTGGCAACTCCTCATAATAATTCTCACTCTCCAACCATACCACCTCTGAAGATATTACATGTGAAGGATCTAGTATGTACTTTTTTAAGAGGGATGCATGAAAGACATTGTGAACTTTGGACATGTTAGGTGGAAGTTCTAGTCGATATGCAACATATCTATCATGATCATGGATTTCTAAGGGGATAATGGACCTTGAAAATAGCTTCCCTTTCATCCCAATCCTCATGACGTTCTTCAATGTAGATATGCACAGAAATAACATGTGTCCAACAATGAACTCATGGTTTGTTGATGGTTTTTTGCATAACTCTTTTTTGACATTGTGATACCTTGATATGCTTCTAAATTTTTTTCACCATCAACACCATTTCTTTGACCATTTAATGTCTTAGAAGATTATTCTCTATGACTTCATTCCATGACTTCAGTGTTCTACACATCTTCCCATAAAGGGATTCGAATGGAGTCATGCAGATGCTCGAGTGGATTATATTTTTGTAAGATAATTAAACCAGTTAAAGATGTTTGTCACAACTATCATTGAATTCTGTAGAATAAACTCTCAACATGACTTCCAGTTTTTCAATTGTTCTCTTGGATTGGCCATCAATATAATGATGATAAGACGTATTGAAGTTAGTTCAGTGATAAGAGCATGACATAGACTTTTCTAGAACTTCTCCATGAAGCTTGGATCATGATTAGATACAACATATAGTTGTAATCCATGAATAACTACCACTATATTGATATATATATATATATGTATATATATGGGAAAGTCTTTCCAATGGTAATTCATTTTGAATCATGATAATGTCAGTCATATTTTTAAGACGATCCACAAAGACCCATATATCATTGTTTCCTCAGGACGTCCTTTGTAGTCTATTGACAATGTCCATAAAGATGCTATTTCAACTCCATTTTGGTATGGGTAGAGGTTTCATCATCCCTATGGACTTCTCACTTTCATCCATCACTTGTTGACAAATCAGAGACATTTATGTACACTCAGCAATCTCTGTTTTAAAAATTTCCAACAAAATATCTCTTAGAGATCTTGATTCATCTTTGTGCTCCCTTGGTGAATAGAGTCAGTTGAGCTCTGTGCATCATTCATAATCTACTTCTTTTTCTATGTATTGGATAATACACATAATTTTTACCCAAATATTATAACTCCATCCTCATAAATAATTAACTCTGAGGATTTCCCATTTCTGATATCTTTTACACATTTCAAAATTTCCACATCTTTTCATTGAGCATCATTTATTTAATACATGTTGCATGGTTAGAAATAATTTGATAAAGTATTTATTATGTTCCACCCTAAATAATTCCCATGTATAGTCTCCAAAAATTTAATAATATCAAGTGGTTTTAAAATATCTTCATTGATAAAGATACACGATCCTTTCTACATACAACATATGCCACCATGCTTGCCTTAATGGGATGGTAGTTGATTGAGTAGTCAAAATCTGTGATGAGATCTATCAATTTTTTCTAAATCATATATATCAATATTTGTTTGAATATATATTTCCTACACTTGTGATCAGTATATATCTCAATGTTATCTCCAGAGAGATAATTCCACCTGATTCTCAAAACAATGATCACCGCAGCCCACTCCAGATCATGCGTGGGATTGTGTTCTTCGTGGATTTTTAGAAGCCTTACAACGTAGATTATCACATTATCATATTTCATAAGAATATAGCCTAATCCCTTAATTGATGCATCATTGTACACCACAAATAGTTCTCCACTTATTGGGAGTGTGAGTACCGAAACAATTATTAGCTTCCTTTTAAACTCCCTAAATCATTCTTTACATTCTCGAGTCCAGACAATCATTACTCTCTTTCATGTCAATAAGGTTAGTAAGTTTAAAAATCCTTAAAAATTCTCCTTCATATTTTCATAATATCTATCTAGACAAAGAAATTTGTGGATCTCCAATACTAATGTTGGCCTTGGCCACTCTTTCATCACCTTTTTCATGGATGGGTCC
The DNA here is from genome assembly GCA_963277665.1 of Viscum album. Taxonomy (NCBI): domain Eukaryota; kingdom Viridiplantae; phylum Streptophyta; class Magnoliopsida; order Santalales; family Viscaceae; genus Viscum; species Viscum album. The sequence goes on from OY728161.1 coordinate 1,501,048,815, forward strand.
ACAGATATCCTTTTATTGGTTATAATATACACCAATGATGGTATTTCCTCCATCTAAACGCACATTCACTGTACATTTCATAAATTACTCTATTTTCAATATATTTATCATAGTATTAATTTTCACTCATGTTAATACATTCTCTATGATTATATAAAAATATCGTAAATAATGACTATGACAAATTTTCCTCTATAAACTCTAAATACTCAATTCATTAAATCCATGAATTTTTTTTTGGAGATTAGAGATTCTTAATGGAATTTCTATGAACTCAACATGTCTATAACTTGTTCAAAAGCTAGTCTTGGAAATATTATCCTTCATCACCTTCAGTTGGTGTTAACACTACTAAAGGACCATATTAGAAATATAATTCGGCCCACAAATCTGATCGAACAAATCATATATCAATGGAAGGGGATACTTATCCTTTATCATTATTTTATTGACCTTGATATATTCAATGAAGAAGATAATTGAACCATCCTTCTTCATGAAAAATAAGACTATCACTCCACAAGACGAACGATTTGGGCATATAAAACCCCTCTCAAGATTCACCTATGACTACATATATAACTCTTTCATCTCTATGGTGGCTATAATATATGGATTATTTTATATAGGACTAGATTTATTGATAAGTATAATTGAGAAATTAGAATCTCAGTCATAGGAAAGACCATGAAACTCTTCAAGTAATACCAAAGTGTAATATCTCATGATGGGAATATCATCAAGCATGATTCACTCCATTGCCCCAATCATTTGATCTTGGCATGCTAGAGTATAAGGAATTAATTTACACACATGACACAATGATTCTAATAGATATTGATCATACTACATAAACTTTTATTAAATTGGGTAATGATTTAGGATTTTAATATTGATAACCCTTTCATGGAAGATGATGTTGGATTTGTATAAAGATAGCCAATCCATGTTGAAGATAACATCAAACTCCACTAAAGAATGTATGATGAGATTTTTGGGGAGGTTCGGTCCGCAAACATTAACCTCAGAGCAGTTATAATATCTGGACGTAATAATGTACCCATTCCCTATTATCATTGATAACTTATCCTATATATTTTGAAGTGGTATTTGAATAGTTCTACTAATCTTTAAAGATATGAACGAATGCTAAGAACCATAATTATATACTAGGTTCTCCATACATGAATGAATAACTAGTGTACATGTCACCACATCGTAGTCTGGCTCCACCTTAGTAGTTGAGATAACATAATCCCTTAATTTTTTCTATATAGGTTTTTATGGATTTCCTCTGATAACACATCGATATGGGTAATTTTTTGAATAATTTCCATGCTCCATGTAGTGGTAACACTACCCCACAGCCTGAGAGTTGATATGATCCTTCCTTTCTTCATCCACATTGGCATGATTCTTCTTATCCCAATAAAAGTTTTTATCTAGAAGTCACATTCGTCCACATTTTAATAAATTCACGGTTTCATTTAGACATTTCCAATGATTCATAATCCTAGATCTTTAACAAGTGGGATATTTTTGTTTCATTACATTATCGGATTTGATTGTTGAACCACCCATGTTGTTTTCTATTTTTCACTTCCTATGACGGGGCCACAAAGACCACTTAATGTCTATAATTTCCATTTCCACCTTAAGGGAACAAAAAATGGTCTCCTCATAATATTAAATGTCTCGGATCACAAACACCCTCCATAGACTCAACATTTGTCTGATAAAGAAGAAATAATATTTGATTTTGGTGTTCGTGACAATGCAATATTCATACCATGAATGACTTGTAATGTTTGGTTCATATGCCCCAATGGACACATCTTCCTTATCCATGAGACCAAGGAAGTCACTTTCCATCAAGAAAAATAGGTTTCAAGGAAAATATTTATTGAAAAACATTATCTTGAATTCCACTGAATCCATTGAATAAATTTGATCCTGGGACATTTTATTCATGATCAGTGCCCTCGACTAATCATCTTCCCCATCAAAATGATAGACCACTAGTACAACTTTCTCAATATCACAACACTAAAAGCTATAGAGTTCCTTTTCAATGTATTTAATGCACACATCCACGAAGAGGGGATTGTGATATCAAATAAACACGGGAGGCCCTTTCCATATAAAGGATTCTACAAAAAAATTATCTTTTTGATGAGGAGATGGGTGTGCCAAAGGATTCATGTAATTATTCATTACTTCAGCTAGATGATCAAGTACTGTCATGACGTTTTGAGTACCCATTCCAATTATATCAGGAATATCATTAAGGATGTATTCATGTTTTCTATCAAATTGGTTGTTGGAATGAGTTTTTATATTTACCTCAATTAACATAGAAAACTATTGTTCATTCAGGGGGGCTTTTATACATAGTCATTGAACATAAAAAATGAATCTTTTTAACAATAAAGGATAAAATTGTAAAGTACAAGTATATCTTAACTTATGATTACTTAGGTTTAGATATATGGTATCCTCGGTCTATTTCATAACATATATTCATATGGGATGTTTTTTATTCACTTAATAATGGTTTGTACTAAGATCATTAATTCTCCAATGCATATCGCCCAGCAGTTTCAAACAAAGAGTGAAGAAAAGAGCATTGTCATGTACCATGATTCCCTAGTTCAGGCCAAAAAACCTTTATCAGAGTTCTAACTCATATGTACTTCTTTTCTAAAGTCACCTCTTCTGTTTGTATGTAGACAAAAAGTTATTTTATTGATAAACCACTTACTCTATACTTACCAAAATTTAGTGAGGTTTCTTACAGTTAGTCTCTTCCATAAGGTTCGCATTAAGGTGCTCTGTTCATAATATCCAAAAATTACTAGACCATCCTTTGATACCAACTATTTGGCCCCTAGAAATTACTCATAACATTACATGATTTTATGTATAATTATACATCAGTGTACCCTCCATGTATCATGAAGTTTAGTGTCTTTTGAAGAATATGTACTTAAAACTGAAAACATGAACTAAAAAACATATTTATTTAATCTCCATAAAGAGATCCTAAAGTCATTTCTACTCCAAAATCTATATAGGACACCCTGGGTAACACATGAACAATGGGATGAACTAAATACAACTATACAGAAATTTCTATAAGAAAAAATCATTAGCACAAGGAATAAAAGTGACGAAATGATGATATAAAAATGCAGGTAACATATAGAACCATAACATATAAACATGGAAAAAAATTAAAATAGATTCATTAATATGTGAAAGCAACATAAAACATGGCTTTAGTATGATTCAAGGCTAACATCCATGGTCGTTTCTCATAGTAGAACAAGCTAATGCTAACCGCTAAGACTGCCACACATAATATCATATGATACTTAAAATTACCCAATTAATTAGAGAGCCATCATGGAAAACCCATCCGAACACTCTATGAATATTTTTTCTATATAACCAATCACAAATTATCAGTCATATATAATGAAAAGGGTTACCCAAGGAATGGATTGGGTAACACAATCCTGATGTAAAGCATTACCAATGTGCATGTAATAAAAGTTTCCATGAAAGAAATGAATTAGAATATACATGGATGTTCATAAGGTATAATAGTATTATATCATGGAATGTGTTTTCAATCATATCTAACAACATTTATGAAATGTAATTGGGAAATTTTAGCATGAAAAAATTTTTGAACGATATTTAGTAAAATACTTGATATTTTAAAAAAGAAAAATGGAACAATATTTTATATAATACCATAAGTGAACCAAGATGGTTTTCATAATAGAAAAATTATTTTAAAAAGACAATGGTGTAATAAAAAATGATTATCTGAACTTGAATTAATGTTAGAATTCAGGATGTTCCCTTAAAACAAGTTTGCATATAGGTAAGTATTGTGGAGGGAACCACTTAGAAACATTTATATCCCTGAAGGAGAATGATGAAAGGGTCATTATAATTTAATTTGGTTCATATACACAAATTTTATAATATTATAATAAAAATATAATACAGCTTATTTTTTGTAGTATGAAAGATGTGGTAATCTGATAGAATAAAGGGATTCGGGTAGAATTCCATACATATTATTTTCATGATATCGGGTGTTCATAAGACGGTATTATGAGAAAGAAATGGGATTCCCAAAACATATTAAATAATAGGAAAGTATGTGGTTGGTGAAAAATAATACCCCATCTTATGTTATTAAAGTTAAAATGGAATAGCATAGAATACATTGTTGAATAAAATTAAAATGAAGGGGATCCCTTACAATAAATCTATTGATGATTTTTTCATGAATTTAATGACATGAATAATATAATTATATTCATTAATAAATAATTTAATAACCTATTATAAATTTAAAATATATATTATACCGTTTTTATGTATGTTTATAATCATTTTTATTGGTTATGAGGTTCAAATTCATTGTTCGGGTCCATTTGCATTCTTAGTTTTAATGATTGCATAATGATTGGATAAACATGTATGATGAAGGTTGTTGTACTAGATTGATGTTATATTTTATTATTGAACATCCAGAAGGTTACATGGAATGAAAACATAATTTGGTTACCTGGAGTGATGTCAAATCATTATATTAATCTATTAAAAAAACATTTAGGATTATTGGCAGTTTTTGACAACCATGAACATGTTATGTTTTATAAACCAAAACCAAATGTACAATAAGAATATAGAAACATAGATGAATAATAAAACATATATTATTGTCTGGTTAAAACAAATAAATGCATTCATTTACTAATTGAATATGGTAATGGAAATTGAGAACCCATAGTCCATGAATATGGTAAATTAACACATCTCGGAATGTGTAATTACTAATAAAATAAAAGAAGAGTAAATGATAAGATATTATAACGTATTCTATAATAAATAAAAAATTCTAGTACATGTATGTTACTAGATTTTTCATAACATTTGGATGAGGAGAGGTAGGATAGAAAAATAACAAATGAACTAAAAAATAAATAGAATTAAAAGAAAAGAGGAATTTACCTCTTTATTAAATATTCCTTGAGAGCCTCTTTATGGGAGAGGATTTAGTCTTTTTAGGATACCAATTAATTTTTTACGTGGGGAGGATCTTGTGGTGTGCATCACAGAAAATTTAGGTAAGGCACAAGGCTTAAGTGTAGTGAATAGAAGAGGTAAATAGGGGTTGTGTTTTTAGTGGAGTTGAGGTGGGGTTTCATAATATTATGATCATTAGTTTATTATTTTATCATAATACAACTGATTGAGATGATTCCAATACCAATAATATTCATAAGAGAATGCGAGTAAGATAGTTTGGTGCTTACATCACATATATTGTCTAGAGTAGTTGATTTAAATTATAATGTACTTATACAGCAAATTAAGGTATTTTACAATTCACAAAAATTTCATGTATTTCAGAAAAATACCATAAATTCACGCTAATCATTTTTTTACATGTATAATTTAAAAAAGTGTTCAATATTTCAATTTTTTTTTGTTAAATATGATAAATTTATATTTTAATTAAAATCACAATTTAACCGATAAACAATAATTTTATAACATTTATTTTCTTATTCCCAGATATAGGTATATATAACTTCCACTTGAATAATATTTATATATTATCATAGGCAAGGTTAATATTCATTAATTAATTTCACTATAGATAAAGGTAAAATAACTATTCATAAGGGCATGTTACTATTCACCAAAAATTATGTTGGTCATATTAGACACCAAATAACGTATTGATTGCAACTGTGTTTGTCCTATTTTAGAAATTTAAATCACAGAATTAAAAAATATAAGTTTAAAAGCCACATATCACATAGTAGTTCATTATGTTGTGATTTCATGTTATTATATGACATAATTATGGGAATACAATTTCCATTGAAAACATTGGGTTGTTAAATCCATAGTGTTCATGAAATTTATATTGATTTCACAAGAAATATTTTTGAAAAAATACAACCATATGACCATTAGTATCTACGCATTCTGTGTCACTTCATACATGTGATTAATTATGTTCAAACATAGTTTCCTATTGTATATTGTTACTTGAGACATTAAATAGGACACCTGAGTAGTCCATCATATATATTTTTCTATATTGAATATGATGAATTAATATTCATTGAAATCATTATTGATATGATCAGTGATTCATGTAGATTCAAATAGATACCTCTTTATAAAATATGATAGGGTTTGTAACACCCCAAGCATCCACGGTGTGATTCACTTTGAATAATATAGTAGTGTGTGTTGTACGTAACATCGAGTTCTAACACATACCATAATCTATCAAACTGGCAGTTATGAATAGTAATACCCACTTTTTGAAATACTATAAATTTTATCATTCAAAATTGACTTTAGATTTTCAATAAGAATATCAAAATTATCCTATGGTGATTTTTTGGTATTTTTCTGAAAAAAATCAATTTTTGATGAATAGTGAAAAACACAGAGTTATAGTTCAAAAACGAATTTTTATTTAAATAATTAATTATATTATTTAAATTGAATTATGGTCAAAATAGATACATAATACCTATATAAGTTGAATTTAATTCATTGGAGTTAGTTTAGAATAATTTTAGATATATAAAAATTTTATTGAACATTTCACCGTCTTTTACCCACCTTCTAGGAGAATTAGGAAATTCAAAAAAAACATAATTTTACCGCTTCGATGATTGGAATTATAAAAATACAAGACATGCTATTAATATAAAGGAGTAAAATTAGTTTCAATAAGATAAAAATAAATTTTGGTGAATAGTAAATTTTTTCTTTTATTTACTATAGTTAAAAGTAAATAGTGTAATTAAGGGTAAAATGATATTAATATTACCTAACACATGAACTAATTTTATTGAACAAGTGTATCTCAACCAAAAACAACCTTAGGAAAAAAATATTATCATTTAGGTCCACTTGGATTAGATTAGGATGTTTATGATTATTTAATTCAATGAAGAGTTAAAAGAGTTAAAATCAAAGTTTAATTACTAAAACATTTTCAATATAGGGTAATAAATAATATAAATTCAATTATAAATATTCATTAGGAAGCTAAAAATATTTACTATATTATAGTACATTATTATTTAATTTTTAGACATTTAATATGTTAATTTATTTATGACACAATGGTGATGCAGTAATTACCTAATTAATGAAATAATAAAATAATTTATATTATAAAAATCAAAATAAATGAAATTTGAGACTTTTTATTAATTACTATAATATTATTGATTAATATGACATATTTTTACTGGTTATATAATTTTTTTTGAAGTAATAATGCTGTTATAAAATTATCAAAAACAAAATACCCAATAGTGTCAACATTGACATAAAAGTGTTTTTAAAACAAATATTATATTATTAATTGATATTCTATTCCTAAAAATACATGGTTTGACCAAATGACTTTTATAATGATATTTTTATCATTAATTGACCACTTGGGGTTATATTGGAGGTATATAGTACGTTTATTAACTATATAATATAAAAACACAAAGAGACATGGTAAATGTCAAACTATTTAACTAAGAGTTAAATATAAATGATAATGTTAATATAGTGACCCAAACCTGTCTAAAATATATTTGATGAAAATATTTCGACCCATCCCCACATTAATCTTTAAATAATCAACTTTTGAGCCATTATAAACAGAATATGAATTTATTATAAAATAAAATTTCTATCATTTATAAAGGTGCCCCTCACCCCTCTTATAAAAGGGCACTCCCCCTTCTCCCTAATTCACAACATAAAAGCCTTTGGTATCGGCCAAAACCTAACCAATTATTCTATCAACATCCCTCAATTCATTCTAGAGTCCTTAGTTTGGTCAGAAAGCCAACCTAAGGAGCCCTTTTGTTCAAATCAAAAGGAAGAACCCGAAGAAGAGGTAATGTTTTCACCTCCCTCTATCATGTTCCTTTATTCTTTAACATCTTCTTTCTTTGTTATTTAAATTATAAAATAATAACTCCAGTATCTCTTATATAATGTGATGTTATTATAAATATGGTACGACCATATTCAGTATTCTATCCATCCCTTTAATGAAATGTCACCATACGTGTGTATGTGCGGCTTACCATTACCACGTCGTGGTGTAATTGTTATTCAATACATTATTATTTGGATGAGTATAACAATGATGGGTAACATGTGTAAATAATAAATATAACAAGATAATAATTCTTTATATATGATACAACACCCAATTATATATTATGTTAACATCAAAAGGATGATATTGTCGTTCGTGCGTACGTTCGGACTACCGTCCACAAACACGATGAAATTCATTCCCCATCGTATCCATTCAAGAATAATTATAATTTGATGGTTAAAAAAATGTTTAAAGACTTAATATCATTCTGGATATGAATTAGATATAACCTATCCATAACAAACAAGGCTTACGTAACAAATCATATAATGGATAACGAATCAGTTAACACCCGAAACAACGATAAAACAAAATTATTACTAACAAAGCAATGTTAAAAGATCATATATGATCTAATGTTAATGTATATGATTCATGTATAAATTAATAACAATTATTTCACCATTATACTAGAGTTTAACTTACCATCAACCACGGAAGAGTACAAGATAAGGGTTTATTTTACAATCTCTTCATTATCCGAGGTTGTTTATACATAATTGTCTACTGAGATCTCTTTATCATCCACATCCATTTTTCATAAAACTAAATTTAAAATAATTCCTATTATTTTAAAGACTATGTATTAATTTCATTTATACCCTTTTTTACTTTATATCATATGTTTATAAAGGAATATTTCTGTCGTTTTCAAAACAAGTTCTGTTTTATCCTTTTCGACAGAATTAATGTAAGAATGTCTTTTTTAACTTATACAGTGGGTACGAATTTTCTATGTCTTTATAAAATCGTCAAAGATTCCCTTTCAAGCTTATAAGAATATTTTGAAAGTAAATGGAATTATTTAATTTTATCTTTTCCATATTATGTTGAAGATCAATTTTAAAAGGCTTCTGTTTTAGTTATACATTGGCTTAAATGTTTATGTTTATTTATAAATGTTTCTGATATATTGTTATCCTTACTGAGTATCTGAGCTCACCCCATTCAATGTTATTACTTTTTCCAGGATTTGAAGAATTTTTTTACGAATGACCTGTAGGGATAGTCTGAGGGGATATAAATACAAGATGTTGTTGAATTTTTTTTCACTTTATGATGTAATTTAAAACTTATTAATATATCTACTGATTCCAAGGCTACTAAACTAATCGGTCATCTGGGACTTGATCTTTTGTGATCATGCCAATGTTATGTAATAATGCATTGACTTTGGGTAACTGGGGTCAGGGAATTATAGTTGGTATCAGAGAACGTTTAGTAAAAAAATGGGAATCAAGATTTAGATAAACTCTGCTTAGAGAACATAGCCCTAAGATAGACTTTTAATATTAGTATAGAATAATTTCATAGAATTTAGGTATTGTAGGGATTTTGTATGTTTTCCGAGTAATACATCCTTGTCTGGATACGAACAGGTAGAGGCAGATCTGGCTCAAATGTACCTAGGGGTACAACCCGAAAACACCGCTTTGTGCTAGACTTGAACAAGAACTGGTGCACAATAATGGGCCTTGCTGCACACTTGGTTATCACACTCCTGGGGGATATGCTTAGGATAATTATCATTTTCATTTAAAACCATTATTAAGGGTTTATGATTATATATTTTCTCAAAGAATATTTTAATATTATTATGGATTATATCCATTAACTATTCAATTATTGTTAAGTGTTTTACAAGTTTGGAATTTTGTATTTTGATTCATAAACTGATCTAGTTTATTCCATTGTTTAGAAACGATTCCTAGTGGAAGGAATGGAAACCATATCAATGCACACACTCCATTTAGGTATTTCCTTCCTCCTCAAGATATTTATAGTAGAGCCGGTGATGCAAAAGGTGCTGATAAGATAATCACTGTAATGGGACAACTCAATTAGGTTATGAATAATAACATTACCCGTATGGAGCACCCCGATCCAAAATGTGGGGGTTCAATGTTAGATAACTTCATGAGGAAACAACCACCAACACTAAATGGGAGTGAAAATCCATTTTGTAGCTGGAAATGGATAAGTTCTTTAGAGAAAATATTCCACGCCTTGGTGAGTAGCGAAAGAGAAAAAATTTTCATGGCAGTTTACCACTTCACTGGATATGCTGATCAATTGTGGTCATTGATTCAAAACACGATGGAAGTTGATGAAGTATCAAATATGAAATAGATGGAGTTCAAAGAGCTTTTTTTAAATAGTTTCTTTGTGACCATTGAGCAGATATGGAAAGGCAATTTCTGAATCTGAGATAAAAGGAAGATGTGAATATCGCAATGTATGAGGCTAACATTACAAGGTTATCATGACATGCAGAAGATTATATAAGTAACCCAATGAGTAAGATTGATCATTTAATTTATGGGTTAAAACCATTTCATCGTAGAGAACTAGTCTCCCAATCCTTCTCTTCATAAGAAGATATTGTCTCATGTTCCATCAAGATAGAAAAAGAATTCTCTATGTATTATGACATTAAAGAAATGAAAGAGAAGTTTAAATCTGCTGATCACTCTAGAAATGGAAATAAGGGGAAGAAGGTAAATGTGGAATATCCATACTCTAGTAAATGTATGAAGAATCACCTCGGTACTTTAATGAAAGGAATGGATCTCTGTTATAAGTTTGGTGAAAAAGGCCACCAAGATCTTGATTTCAAGGGCAAGAAAGAAGCTACTGATGTTCAATGCTACAACTGCAAGGAGATGGGAATTTATTCAAATGAATGTCATAAGAGTCAGGGGAACATACCTCTTAAAAGCACAAGGAATCAAGTCCAAGGTTATGCTGTCACTACTGCTAAAGTAGAAGCTATGAAAAACGTGGTGGCAGGTAATTTAATGGTTTCCTCAAGTCTAGAAAATGCATTATTTGATTATAGATCATTGCATTGTTTCATATCTTCCCAGTTTTCTAAGAAAATTAGATATTTCCAATTTTCATTAGAAAGGGAGTTGTCAGTAAAAACTCCTAAGGGATGTATCATTGCTACAATGTTCTGTGAATTAGTACCCGTTAGCGCACATAAATGTTCATTATCTGCTGATCTCATCATCATATCTATGATTTAGTTTGATATAATATTTGGAATGGATTGGATTTCGTGCTATGAAGTGAAGAATTATTATAAGAAGAACGAGGTTACAATTTTTTATGATGATTATAAGGAAAACCTTATCTTTAGAGTAGAATAATCACCACCTAATTCTTTTCATGATCCACCCCCAGTAGCTCTACTAAATTAAATTATTTGGGGCGAAGTGAATGAAATAACTATGTGTGACGAAAATAATGTTCATATATAGGATGTAACCATTGTGAAAAAAAATATTGATGTGTTTCCAGAAGATTTTCCTGGACATCCTCCAGAATGAGAAATTGAGTTTTCCATTGATTTAATTCCTTGATCAAGCCCTATATCGAAGACCCCTTATAAAATGGAAACTATGGAATTAGTGGAACTAAAGAAACTGCTAGAGGAATTAAGTAATAAGGGATTTATTCACCATAGTGTTTCTCCCTGGGGATGTACTATTCTTTTTGTTAATAATAAATATGGATCTACGAGGTTATGTATCAACTACAGGGAAATGAATGCTATAATAATAAATAACAAGTATCCCCTACCTCACATTGATGATTTATTTAAAAAACTGCATGGAGATTAATACTTTTCAAAGATTGAACTTTGATCTGGATACCATCATTTGAGTGTGACGAAGGGAGAATTTCCGAAGACAGCATTACGAACCAGGTACGGTCATTACAAGTTTACAGTAATTCCTTTTTGGGTGACTAATGCACCCTATGTTTTCATGGATCTAATGAACAGAGTTTTAAATAATTGTCTTGATTATTTTTTATTAGTATTTATTGATGATATCTTGGTATACTCTAAAATCTACGAAGATCATGAAAATCACATGCGCATTATCTTGAAGACTCTCAGAATACATGAATTATATGGAAAGTTTAGCGAGTGTGAATTCTGGATTCAAGAGATTTCATTTCTTGGCCATATTGTCTCTAATTATGGAATATTTGTTGATTATTATAAGACAAGATAAATCCATGAATGTCTAGCTCTGTCGATTATAACTATGGTACGCAGTTTTATTGGTTTAGTAGGTTATTATCGGCGTTTCGTCCAGAATTTTTCCTGATTGGCTAATCCATTAATGAATATAACACGTAAAGTGGTTAAATTTGTTTGGACAATAGAGTGTGATGAATGTATTGAAGGACTGAAGATAAGATTATTCAACACTCTTATTTTGACTCTACCATTGGGGAATGATGAGGTTGTCATTTATAGTGATGCTTGGAAGAAATGACTTGGTTGTGTCCTTATGAAGAATGATAGTGTTATTGCCTATGCATCATGATAACTATAAATAACTGAGAAAAACTTTCATACACATGATCTTGAGTTGGCTACTGTAATTTTTGTTCGAATATATGAAAACATTATCTCGATGGTGAAAAATGTGAGATTTATACTGATCACAAGAGTTAGAAGTACATTTTCTCATAGAAAGAACTCAACATGGGGCAAAGGAGATGGCTTGGACTACTCATGGATTATGATTACACAACACACTACCACCCGAGGAAGGGAAATAAGTTGGCAGATGCCTTGAATAGAAAAGATCATTGAGTTTTGAACAAGATGAGAGTTAAGAGGGATCCTATTTTTAGGGATCTGTTAAAGATGGATATGGGAATCACCATGGAAGGTGAAACATCAATACTTTTTCAAATGGTTGCCAAACCATCATTGCTGTAAAAAATAAAGAGTTCTCAGACTGATGATGAAGAGTTTAAAAAGAAGATTAAAGCTGTGAGTGATGGGACATTGAGTGACTTTGTGTATAAAGATGAAATTTTGAAATTTTGGAAGATTCATTGTGTTCCCGATATACATGATCTAAAATGAAAATTGTTGGATGATGCTCATAGTTACAATTTCTCTATATTCCATGGCAGCACCAAAATGTATAGATATTTGAAGGAACATTTTTGGTAGAACAACATGAAGAGGGAGATTGCTGATTTTTGTCAAGGTTGTTTTGTTTTTCTACAAGTGAAAGCTCGAAGGAAACAACCTGGAAGAGTCATGCAACATCATCTCATACCTGAGTTTAAATGGGATAATATCATGAGGTAATTTGTCATGCGACTACCAAAGACTCATATAAATAACAATGCAATACAGTTCATTATTTATCGTCTTACCATGTAAGCACTTTTTCATGGTATAAGGGAAGATTTACCACCTGAATGTCTAGAAAGGCAATATATTAATGATGTTGTGAGACTTCATGGAGTACCCCTATCAATTGTTTTTGATCATGATCCCTATTCTACTTCAAGATTCTAGAAGAGTATTTAGAAGGCCTTGGATACTGAACATTGTTTGAACACTACCTACCACTCTCAAACAGATGGGCAATTAGAAATGACTATTCAGACCTTAGAAGACATGTTGAGATCTTTCTCACCTGACATTTAGGGTATGTGGAATTAATATTTCCTCTGGTAGAACTTTCATATTACAATATCATTCATTAAAGTATCCGGATGGCACCATATGAAGCGTTATATGGAAAGAGATGTCACACACCAACCTGTTGGGATGGCGTTGGTGAATGAAAACATGTAGGCCCCTAACTGTTGGAGGAAATGATGGAAAAGGTAAATGTAATCCAAAACCACATCAAAGAATCTCAATGTAGGTAGATGAGCTATAACGATAACCGATAGAAGGATTAGGAATTTCAGGTAGGAGATCATGTTTTCTTGAAGGAATCTCTATGGAAGGTAGTTATACGTTTCTGTAAGAAAAAAAAATTGCGCCCCAGGTACATCAGATCTTTCGAATTTCTTGAACGAATTGGGGTTGTAGCTTACTGTTTGGAAATGCCTCCAACTCTCTCCAAAGTGTATGATGTGTTCCATGTATCACTGTTGAGAAAATACATGCCTGAGCCAACACATGTACTCAACTATGAGAAATTAGAACTGGAACTCGGTCTGTATTATTGCGAAGAGCCCGTCAGGATTCTTGATACAAGAGAACAAGGGATTAGAAACCGGACGACCTTTCTGGTAAAATTTCTATGGAGAAACCATAAAATTGAAGAGGCAACATGGGAAACCGAGAAACTTATGTTGATGAATCACCCGAGTCTTTTCATGCGATAGTATTCTAGAAATTCGAGAACGAAATTAATTGAATGATGGTATAATGTAACACCATAAGCTTCCACAATACGCTTCTCTTTGAATAATACAGTAGCGTGTGTTGTACGCAACTTCGTATTCTAACACACACTACAACCAATCAAATTAGCCATTATGAATAGTAATACCCACCCTTCGAAATCTTTTAAATTTTATCTTTCAAAATGGACTTTATATTTGGATTAGGAATATCGAAATTAGCCTAGGGTGAATTTTTTGGTATTTTTCTGAAAACATTCAATTTTTGATGAATAATGAAATAACACTGAGTTATAGTTTAAAAACAATTTTTAATCTAAATAATTATTTATTTTTTTTAAATTGAATTACGGTCAAAATAGATACATAATACCTATATAAGTTCAATGTAACTCATTGGAGTTATTTTATAATAATTTTAGATATATAAAAAATTTATTGGAATTTTTACTATCTTTTACCCACCTCCTAGGAGAATTTGGAAATTCACCTAAAATATAATTTTACCACTTATTTGAGTGGGATTCTGAAAATCCTAGAGACACGGTTAATATCAAGGAGTAATATTTTGTTCAATAAGATTAAAATAATATTGGGTGAATAGCATCATTATACTTTTATTTACCACAGTTAAAATAAATAGGGTAATTAAGGGTAAAATGATATTAATATTATCCTAACACATGTTCTAATTCTATTGGACACGTGTATCTCAACCAAAAACAAACTTAGGAAAATTTATTATCATTTAGGTCCAATTGTATTAGATTAGGATATTTATTATTATTTAATTCGAAGAAGTGTTAAGTGAATAAAATCAATTTTTAATTACTAAAACATTATTAATATAGGGTAATACATAAGATAAATTTGATTATAAATATTCATTATTAAGATAAAAATATTTCCTAAATTATGGTATTTTATTTATAAATTTTAGACATTAAATAATTTAATTTATTTCTGACACAATGGTGATGCAGTAATTACCTAATTAATGAAATAATAAAATAATTGATATTATAAATATCAGAATAAATATAATTTGAGACTTTTAATGAATTAAACTAATTTTCTAGGTTAATATGACATATTATTATTGGTTATATAAATTATTTTCGAAGTAATAATGTAGTTATGAAATTATCAAAAACAAAATAACCAATAGTATCAAAATTGACATAAAAGAGTTTTTAAAAAAATTAATATATTATTAATTGATATTTTATTCCTAAAAATCTCAAGATAGGCCAAAAGACTTATATAATTATAGGTGTTTCATTAATGGACCAATTGGGGTTCTCTTGGTTGTATATAGTATGTTTATTAACTATATAATATAAAAATACAAAGAGACATGGTAAATGTAAAACTATTTAACTAAGAGTTAAATATAAATGATAAAGTAAATATAGTGACCCAAACCTGTCTAAAATATATTGGTTGAAAGCCATCCACACATTAAACTTTAAATAATCCACTTTGGATCCATTATAAACAGAATATGAATTTATTATAAAAAAATATTCCTATCTTTTCCAAACGTGCCCCTCACCCCTCTTTTAAAAGGGCACTCCCCCTTCTCTCAAATTCAAAACTTCAAAGCCTTCTGGTGTAAAGACCCGTAAATTTGAAGGATTTTTTTTTTAATTTTGTTTCGAATTTTACAAGAATGCAGCTTCTGAGGGCACCTGATTCTGAGGCCCGGTGTGCCCGGAATCATTTTTCGATGTTTGGCTTGGGTATGTTCAGTGAACGGACGAGTGGGTTTTTCTAACTTTTGAACTGGCACCCGGAATCGAATTCTGAGGGAACCGATGGAATCACAGCACCGGTAATTGCTTAGAAACGCCTCTTCCGGAGTTCCGTTTGCTCGGGTGTGGTTTTTAATTTTGGGGCTTAATGTTAAGAAATAAAATAAATTTTACGACAACTTTATTTTATTTCACTTACACCGCTTGGAATCCACTTGAAACCACTAAAAAGCGGCTTAAGATGAGTTGGACCGGATAGAGTACCATCCAAAAATATCATACCCTCTTGGTATGATATTTGTGGGGTGGGGCCCGCACAAGCCCCGCTGTTTCTTTTCCGCTAAATAACGCACCCGAGAAAACCCGTCATTATGAAATTTAACTGACGCGTTTTCTTAAATTCTTAATGCACCATTTAATTGGGCAGTTTTATTCATGAATTAAATGGGCAGTTTCTTTCGTTGATTTAATTCTATGAATTAATGTGTCAATACTTACCTCTTTTTTCGTTTGTTGGCGAAATAATAAAATAAGACCAACACCGACTTTTGGAGGATGACACGTTGAGAGTTTTTGACAGATGTTCTTGTACCTTCACCCTTCTTCGCGAAAAACACGAAGAACACAAAGAACGCGAAGAATGTCGGCCTCCGATGAAGAACGCCGAACCCGCGGAAATCGACAACGCGACGCTGTGTGCCGCGACGCCGACGTTTCTTCTCCCGTAACTTTCTTCGGCGACGTTTCTTCATCCGCAACGAAATCCTAGAATCATCTGTTTGAGAGTTCATTGACAAAATGCCGGATAACGCGACGACGTGACGATCCCCTCCTTCCCCGACGATCAAACCCGCGAAGAAGCCACGTGCGACGACTTGACGAGGTAGGGGTTTATTTAAATTTTTTATACTCCGTGAATGTTTCCGATCAAAGTGGAGAAACCGGATGATAAAAACAATTTTAATTCATTAAAATTGTTTTAGTTATGTTTTATATGCGTTGTTTAATCCTCCCAATTGTTATCGCCTAATGCGGAGGGTGCAGACAAAACGAACATGGCCCGACAACCGTCTGTCGTTCTTCGTTGTTGTGCGGATTTGACGGGCGACGATGGAACATGCCGCAAAGGGAATTTGATGGTTCCGAAGTGAAGAATGGGTCCCGGGAGGAGCAGCGGCGCAGACAGAAACAGAATCGGACCACCGGAGCGACTCCGGGGGCCAGCGGAAGCCGCCGGTGGCGCCCCGACGCACCGTTGGACAAGGCCGCCGCGGCAGAAGCCGCGGCGGCGGCGGCGCCAGCGGACCCCCGGCCGCGGGGGTCCGGCGCACACACGTGGGAGGTGGCTTATGCCGCGTCCGTTGACCAGGGAGGCCCCCCGCGGGGGCCGCGTTGCTGACACGCAGGGGTAGCGAGCCCCCCGCGCTTCTCAGCCGCTCGGCCGAGCCGACCCGGACCGGACCGGGTCCCGCCGGGTCGGGTCGACCCAGTTCGGCCGAACCAGGGGGGTCGGGCCGGGTCGGCCCTGGCCCAGACCCCCCGTCTGCGGACCATTTTTGGTCTTTTGCCCGTAACGTGAGGTACGGGCCTCCAAACGACGCGCTGTCTGCGGAAACGTGATCCTTGGATCGGGACGATAGTTTCAGTATATTACACTCAAGGTTTCGGAATGCTTTGGGTTCGTCTGGGTTGGTTCGTACACGAAACCAACTGTGCCCTCTGAGCGAAAACGCTCATATCTTTAGCTACAGACGTCCGATTGACGTTCCTTCGACTTCGTTGAATTCCTCTAAGTGAGACAGATCTTTTCGCTCATTCCACACGAGGTTTGGACGCTGGTGGAGTATGGTCGGATTGGTTTTTCCTTAAAAATCAACCAGGCCCCCTGGGATGAAAAAGCCAATAACTCTCAGACCGGGCGTCCGATTGACGCGCCATCTGCGCCATTGAGTTCCTGTTGACGATACCAAACTTTTGGATACATCAACTTTGGACATTATGTCAGTTGATGTATCAGCCTCTCGGATCATGGAGCGGACCCTCCCGAACGAGCTTGCTGTGTGCGGGAACCATAGTGTTTGTTGCGACTTCGACGACGACGACTGTGCAGAGATCCTCGGTGGAATGCGAAGATGAAGTGTGCTGGTGTTGTATCCTATGTGGGTCCCAGCCAAGCTGGTCTTGTATCCTATGTGGGTCCCAGCCTAGATGATTCAATCCTGGTCTTGTATCCTTTGTGGGTCCCAGTATAGATGAATCAATGAAAAGTGCTGGTCATGTATCCTATGTGGGTCCCAGCTATGCTGGTCTTGTATCCTATGTGGGTCCCAGCTTAGATGATTCAATATTGGTCTTGTATCCTATGTGGGTCCCAGTATAGATGAATCAATGAAGGGTGCTGGTCTTGTATCCTATGTGGGTCCCAGCTGTGCTGGTCTTGTATCCTATGTGGGTCCTAGCTTAGATGATTCAATACTGGTCTTGTATCCTATGTGGGTCCCAATATAGATGAATCAATGAAGAGTGATGGTCTTTTATCCTATGTGGGTCCCATCCGTGCTGGTCTTGTATCCTATGTGGGTCCCAGCTTAGATGATTCAGTGCTGGTCTTGTATCCTATGTGGGTCCTATCATAGATGAATCAATGAAGACAGCTGGTCTTGTATCCTTAGTGGGTCCCAACATAGATGATTCAGTGTCTATATCTGATCATCCCTTTCACCTTTTCGACGATGTATACCTGTGTGAGATGATTCCTGTGTTATTCTCCTTTATGGATTGTGTTGATATATCCTTTGTGGATTCGCTGATATTCTCCTTTGTGGATTGTGTTGAGCTATCCTGTGTGGATTTACTGTTTTACTCTCCTATGTAGATTGTGTTGAGCTATCCTATGTGGATTTACTGTTTTACTCTCCTTTGTGGATTATGTTGAGCTATCCTATATGGATTACTTTTACTCTCCTTTGTGGATTTTGTTGTGCTATCCTATGTGGGTATACGTTTTGCTTTCCTGCGTGGACTGGGTTGTGCTTGAGCTCAGACGTTGGAGCCGAGCGGGAATGGATGACATAGGTATATATATGGGCATATACCTAAGCAGTGTCGAATGTAACTTCGTGATTGTATCTTTCCTTGTGGTTTATCCTTTTTGGATTTCGGGAGACCTTCTGGGTCTCAGGGTCCCTACTGAGTAGCTTATACTCACCCCTGCACGGGTTATGCCCGCACATCATTGTGTTGGTTGCAAACAACAGACAACACCGATCGTGGTGGAGGCTTACGGAGCAGGACTGTACCTGGAGGTGGACCACTGGGTGGGACGTACTCGGAGTGGACGGCTGGACTGAGGATCTTTGGAGGATATCTGTACCCAACCTTTAGGTGGGACCATCAGAGGATGGCTCGATGCTGCGGATTTTCTTTTCAGTTGTTGTTTTTCCCTTTCAGTTGTACTTTACAGTTGGGCTTGTCTTTCCGGCCCCTTTTACTTTCAGCATAGCTTGTTACCGTTTTTACTTAGTGTTTACTCTTCTGCTTTCTTACTCTGTGGTTCTTGTTTACTTTTCAAAGGCAATGCCTTCCCTTTTGTTGGGATTTACGCCTTGGTGCTAGTTGCCAGCCCCTGCCCTATGGAAGGTGGGCTTGGGGTAGTCACGGCATGGGCCCTGAGGACGGGTCGTGACAAATTGGAATCAGAGGTGGTCGGTTCTACCACAGACTCTGATCTTTCTTCTATGTGAAGCAATAGTGTTTAGCGTATTGGGTGTGGCTGTCAGTCCAGGGAGTCCAGTGTTGGTGCGACGGCCGACGTATCCGTAAACCAGGACCCTGACTTCTGATTTCCGACTTAATGCACGAAAACGTTGATTTAATGTGTGTTCAAGTTTTCTTTGTGATTACTTGTGTCAGCTCACCAGGTATATAGTTCTGACCGTGGTGCACCTGTTTCTTTTCAGGATGGCCCCACGACGGCAGCCAGCTAGGGTTTTGAGATTGGAGCGTGATGACAGCCCACCGAGCGACGAGGCCTCAGTGCAGGGCTCCTTGTCAGCAGAGGCACCAGTGATACCTTTACATGCGGATCCACCGATGCTACCAGCCCCAGCCGCTGACGATGCACGTCGCCATAGCGCGTTGCACGAGTTTCAGTGTCAGCAACCGCCCAGGTTCCGCGGGGATACGGACCCCCAGGCATCCAAGGACTGGCAGGAGGCAGTGGTGCGAGTTTTCAGGATAGTAAGGACACCAGAAGACCTCATGGTGATCCTCGCGGCGAGCCTACTGCACGCAGCAGCGGGCCGATGGTGGAGCTTGATTCTCCAGGTGCACGACGAGACATCTCTTCTCTGGACGGACTTTGAGAGCATCTTCTGCTCTGAGTTTGTCCTAGCCACCCTCCGTGCGGATATCATTCAGGAGCTTCCTCAGCTGCGGCAGGCACCTTGACAGTGGCCCCGTACTCGGCGAGATATACTGATCTCTCGCGCTACTCCACAGATATGGTACGTGACTCGTTCTTCCGGGCCCGGACCTTCGAGCAGGGACTGAGGCATGAGATCAGGGCTTCGATGATCTCCCTCAACATTCCGACTCAGGAAGAGGTGTTGGAGAGAGCCCTTATAGTAGAGTGTTTTCTCGCCGACCAGGCTCCAGTGATAGGGCCCCCCGCAGGACGGCCCGTAGCAGGGTCTTCTGCAGCTGGTAGTAGACAGGTGATGCAGAGGTTCAAACGGGCAAGACTATCAGTTGCTCAGTGTTAGGATGAAGATTTGGTTGTGCGGGGCACCCGAAGGTGATCCAGCTACACGAGGGGCAAGCATTTCTACGCATGTGGAGGGAGAGGTCACATGGCTCGAGACTGCCCGACTCGTCTTACAGATGAGCAGTAAGTGGTAGATGGACCTCCCAGATAGAGGTTCGGCCACGGTGGTCCGCAGGGTGCAGGCGGACGAGGCAGAGGAGCTGGCCGAGTAGCAGATGGAGGGTGACACTTCGAGGTCTTGCCACCACCATCACCAGGAGGACCACCCCGACCGCAGGGAGTTGGTGGACATGCGAGAGCTCAGCATCAGGAAGCCGAGGCCTTCGATCATGGTGCTCTGGGAGCAGACGGACAAGAGCGGAACTAGTAGATACGTCCTTTTTACTTCTAGTTCCTTGTTGTTGTTGTGTAGTGTCTTTGTATTATGAGCTGCAATAGTAAAAGACGCTTACCTTTGTGATGTTTTCATTCCTGTCTTCTTTTGTGTTAAAACTAAGAGGTTCCATCTTAGACTATTGACTTGACCCTCACTCGTGAGACATCTACTGGAGGAGACCCAGTTACCACACACTGATGCCTACAGTGTGACTAAACCCTTGGAGGAGAGAGTAATGGTTGGATCTCTTGGTAGTAGCGTCGAGGCCTTACGACATTATCCTTGGTATGGATTAGTAACATCCATGTGGGGATTGATAGTGTTAGGCAATGTAAGTGGTTCATCCAGTGGATGAGACCAGATTTATCTTATCGGCAAAGAAGAAATCTTAGCAGTTCTTGTGGGATCGGAGATGGTCCAGGTCATCCAGGAGCGGATGAGTACAGCTCAGAGCTGGCAGAAGTCTTATGCTGACAGGAGGCGGGGGCCACTAGAGTTCGAGGATGGAGACCACGTCTTCTTGCGTGTCTCACCACGACGTGGATTATGGAGATTTGCCGAGGAGGCAAGTTGTCTCCACGCTTCATCGGACCTTTCTAGGTCCTCAGCAGGATTGGTGAGGTGGCTTATCTCCTGGCTCTACCACCTCAGTTGTACCGGGTGCACGACGTCTTCCACGTATCTCAGCTGAGGAGATACGTGCACGACCCGACGCAAATCTTTGACCATGGAGAGATGGCCTTTGATGATGGGGAGACATTTGCGGAGGTCCCAGTGGAGAGCGAGGATCGACAGGAGTGGGTCCTACATGGACGATAAATTCCTCTAGTGTGCTTCAGATGGTAGCTCGAGAACCTCCAGGAGAGCACTTGGGAGCGGGAGGCTCAGATGCGTGCTCAGTACTGCCTTTGTATCCCTAAGTTTGTAGTGATGCTTTACGGGGACGTAAAGCCCTGTGGTGGGAGTAATGTAAAGACCCGTAAATTTCAAGGAATTTCTTTTATAAATTTTCTTAGGAATTTTACAAGAATGCAGCTTCTGACGGCACCGGATTCCGAGGCCCGGTGTGCCCGGAATCATTTTCTGAAGTTTTGGCTCGGGTACGTTCAGTGATGGGACGAGCGAGTTTTTCTAACTTTTGAACCGGCGCCTGGAATCGAATTCTGAGGGCACCGATGAAATCGTAGCACCGGTAATTTCTTAGAAACGCCTCTTCTGGAGTTGTGTTTTCTCGGGTGTGGTTTTTAATTTTTGGGCTTAAAGTTAAGAAATAAAATAAATTGAAATACAAACTTTATTTTATTTCACTTATGCCACTTGGAAGCCACATGAAACCACTTAAAAGTGGCTTAAGTTGAGTTGGAACGGATTGGGTACCATCCAAAAATATCCTACCCTCTTGGTAGGATATTTGTGGGGTGGGGCCCACACGAGCCCCACCATTTCTTTTCTGCTAATTAACACACCCGCGAAAACCCGTCATTATGAAAGTCAACTGACGTGTTTTCTTAAATTCTTAATGCACCATTTAATTGGGCGGTTTTATTCATGAATTAAATGTGCAGTTTCTTTCGTTGATTTAATTCTACGAATTAATGGGTTGTTACTTACCTCTTTTTCGTTCGTTGGCGTAATAATAAAATAAGACCAACACCGACTTTTGGAGGATGACACGTTGAGAGGTTTTAACAGAAGTTCTTGTGACTTCACCCTTCTTCGCGAAGAACACGATGAACACGAAGAATGCGAAGAACGTCATCCACCGACGAAGAATGATGAACCCGCGGAAATAGACGACGGGAAGTTGTGTGCCGCGACGCCGACGTTTCCTCTCCCTCAACGTTCTTCGGCGACGTTCCTTCATCTGCAACGAAATCCTCGAATCATCTATTTGAGAGTTCATCAACGCAACACCGGATACCGCGACGACGCGACGATCCCCTCCTTCTGCGACGATAAAACCTGCGAAGAAGCCACGTGCGACGACTTTACGAGGTAGGGGTTTATTTAAATGTTTTATAATCCTTGAATTTTTCCGATCAAAGTGGAGAACCCGGATGATAAAAACAATTTTAATTCATTAAAATAGTTTTAGTTATGTTTTCTATGCGTTGTTTAATCCTCCCAAATGATATCCCCTAACGCGGAGGGTGTGGGCCAAACGAACACGCCCCGACAACCATCCTTCGTTCTTCGTTGTTGTGCGGATTTGACGGGCGATGACGGAACATGCCTCAAAGGCAATTTGATGGTTCCGTAGTGAAGAACGGGTCCCGGGAGGAGCAGCGGCGCAGACGGGAACGGAATCGGACAACCGGAGCGACTTCGGTGGCCCGCGGAAGCCGCCGGCGGCGCCCTGGCGCGCCGCCGGACAAGGCCGCCACGACGGCGGCGATGCTAGCGGACCCGCGGCCACGCGGGTCCGGCGCACACATGCGGGATGCGGCTTATGTCGCGTCCGTTGATAAGGGCCGCCCCCCGCGGGGGCCGTGGTGCTGACATGCGGGCGATGCGAGCCCCCCGCGCTGCTCGCCCGCTCTGCCGAGCCGAGCCGGACTGGCCGGCCAGTCCGGGCCGCACCCTGACCGGACCGGACCGGGTCTAGAAGGGTCGGACCGGGTCGGGTCGACCCAGTTCGGCCGAACCAGGGGGGGTCGGCCCGGGCCCGGACCCCCCGTCTTCAACCATTTTCAGTCTTTTGCTTGTAACATGAGCTACGGGCCTCTGAACGACGCGCCGTCTACAGAAACACGATCCTCGGATCGAGACGGTCATTTCGGTATATCGCACTCAAGGTTTCGGAATACTTTGGGTTCGGCCGGGTTGGTTCGTACACGAAACCAACCGGGCCCTCGGAGCTGAAACACTCATATCTTGAGCTACGGACGTCTGATTGACGTGCCGTCGACTTCGTTGAATTCCCCTAAGTGAGACAGATCTTTTTGCTCACTCCACCCGAGGTTTGGACGTAGGTGGAGTACGGTCGGAATGATTTTTCCTTAAAAACCAACTGGGCCCCTGGGACGAAAAAGCCAATAACTCTCAGACCGGGCGTCCTATTGACGCGCTGTCTACGACGTTGAGTTCTTGTTGACGATACAGAACTCTTGGATACATCAACTTTGGACTTTGTGTCAGTTGAAGAATCAGCCTCTTGGCTCGTGGAGCGGACCCTCCCGAACGAGCTTGCTGTGTGCGGCAACCCTAGTGCTGGCTGCGACTTCGACGACGACAACTGTGCAGAGATCCTCAGTGGACTGCGACAATGAAGAGTGTTTGTTTTGTATCCTATGTGGGTCCCAACCTAGATGATTCAATACTGGTCTTGTATCATATGTGGGTCCCACCTTAGATGATTCAATACTGGTCTTGTATCATATGTGGGTCCCACCTTAGATGATTCAATACTAGTCTTGTATCCTATGTGGGTCCCAGTATAGATGAATCATTGAAGAGTGCTGGTCTTGTATCCTATATAGGTCCCAGCTGTGCTGGTCTTGTATCCTATGTGGGCCCCAACTTAGATGATTCAATACTGGTCTTGTATCCTATGTGGGTCCTAGTATAGATGAATCAATGAAGAGTGCTGGTCTTTTATCTTATGTGGGTCCCAGCATAGATGAATCAATAAAGACAGTTGGTCTTGTATCCTCAGTGGGTCCCATCATAGATGATTCTGTGTCTATATCTGATCATCCCTTTCACCTTTTGGACGATGTATACTTGTGTGAGCTGAATCCTGTGTTATTCTCCTTTGTGGATTGTGTTGAGCTATCATGTGTGGATTTACTGTTATTCTCCTTTGTGGATTGTGTTGAGCTATCCTGTGTGGATTTACTGTTTTAATCTCCTATGTGGATTGTGTTGAGCTATCATGTGTGGATTTACTGTTTTACTCTCCTTTTTGGATTGAGTTGAGCTATCCTATATGGTTTACTTTTACTCTCCTTTGTGGATTGTGTTGTGCTATCCTGTGTGGGTATACGTTTTGCTTTCCTGTGTGGACTGGGTTGTGCTTGAGCTCGGACGTTGGAGCCGAGAAGGAATGGATGACTTAGGTATAAGTATGGGCATATACCTAAGCAGTGTCAGATGTAACTTTGTGATTGTATCTTTCCTTGTGGTTTATCCTTTGTGGATTTCGGGAGACCTTCGGGGTCTCGGGGTCCCTACTGAGAAGCTTATATTCACCCCTGCACGGGTTATGCCCACACATCGTTGTGTTGGTTGCAGACGACGGACATCACTGATCGTGGTGGAGGCTTGCGGAGCAGGACGGTACCTGGAGGTGGACCATTGGGCGGGACGTACTTGGAGTGGACGGCTGGACCGAGGAGATGTGGAGGATATCTGTACCCACCCATCAGGTGGGACCTTCAGAGGATGGCTCGACGCTGTGGCTTTTCTTTTCAGTTGTTGTTTTCCCTTTCAGTTGTACTTTACAGTTGGGCTTGTATTTCCGGCCCCTTTTACATTCAGCAGAGCTTGTTACAATTTTTACTTAGTGTTTACTTTTCTGTTGCTTACTCTGTGGTTCTTGTTTACTTTTCAAAGGAAATGCCTTCCCTTTTGTTGGGATTTACACCTTGGTGCTAGTCGCCAGCCCATGGCCTATGGAAGGCGGGCTTGGGGTAGTCTCGGCACGGGCCCCGAGGACGAGTCGTGACATTTAGTTCATCCAAACACTTCAAAATATTCTCCCAACTTCCCTCACTTCAACCTGGAGGCCTTAGTTTGATCATAAAACCAACATAAGGATCCCTTTTGATCAAATCAAAAGAAAGAACCCGAAGAAGAGGTAATGTTTTCACCACCCTCTTTCAAGTTCCATTCTTCTACAACTTCTTCTTTCTATTTTTATTTCAATTATAAAATAATAACTCCAGTATATCCTATATATTGTGATGTTATTATAAATATTTTACAACCATATTCTGTATTCTTTCAATCCCTTGAATGACATGTCACCATACGTGCGTACGTACGGCTTACCGTCTCCACGTCGTGGTGTAATTGTATTTCAATACATTATTATTTGGATGGGTATAATAATGATGTGAAATTCATGAAAATAATAAATATAACAAGATATTTATTCTGTATATATGATACACCACCAAATTATATGTTATTTTAATATCAAAAGAATGATATTGTCGCTTGTGCGTACGTATGGACTACTGTCTCCGCGAACGCGATGAGATTCATTCCCCATCATAACCATTCAAGAATAATTTTCATTTGATGGTTAAAAATAATTTTTAATTACTTAATATCATTGTGGATATGAATAAGATACATCCTATCAAACACGACTTACGTAACAATGCATATGAAGGAAAACGAATTAGTTAAAACCTGAACTAACGATAATACGAAAATATTACTAACAAAGAAATTTAAAAGATCATATATGATATCATTTTAATGTATATGAATATTTTATAATTTAATAACAATTTTTTCACCATTATACAGGAGGTTAACCTACCCTCAACCAATGAAATGTACAAGGTAATGGTTTATTTCACAATATCTTCATTATTTTAGGTTGTTTACACATAATTATCTCCGGGGACCTCTTTATCATCCACATCTATATTACTTAAAAATGTATTTCAAAACAATCTTAATATTTTACATAATATGTAATAATGTCATTTATAGCATTTTTTGACTTTTTATAATATGTTTTAAAAGGAATCTTCCCATCGTTTTCCAAACAAGGTCCTTTTTAACCATTTCGACAGAATTAAGTTAAGAATGTGTTTTTATCTTATATGTTGGGTGCGGCTATTCTACCCCATTATAAATTGTCGATATTCACTAAAAAGATTATATGAATATTTTTAAATTAAATGTTTCATTTTATAATTATGTGACTTTTAAATGATTTCAAAAAAAATAGATATTTATCTAAAATACTTTTAATTTCATCTTGGTCAACATCCTTTGATGGATTTTAATCTTATTTGAATTTGATTTATTATGATACAAAACACATATTCTGTATTGAAGGTTTTGTGATATGTTTGACTGTGTATGTGTTATTTTTATACGATTCATTTCTTATGAAGAATGTATTGACATTTCATATTCTAGTTTTAATAAGAATGTTTATGATATGTTTAAACCAATTCATATGGGGAATGCGTTGGACATAATAAGTAATGGGTGGAGCCTGCTATAGATCCTCAATGCATCGGTTGGTATCATGAGAAATACTAGTGTCTTGGCACAAGGAATTGAAAAAATATTATTTGTAGTCTTGGCACAAGGCCTTGACTATGTGGTTATGATAGTACAACATTATGCAGTCCATCATTATGAAAGTGGTTATTGATATTGCATGTGATTATTCAACTCGTAGAATATCAATTTGAATAAGTAAATTGAATTATTTAATTTTATCTTTTCCATATTATGCTGAAGTTCAAGTTTAAATGGATTTTTTTAGTTATACATTGCCTTAAATGATTATGTTTATTAATGAATTTTTCCGCTGTATTGTTATCCTTACTGAGAATCGGAGCTCACCCCTTTCAATGTTTTAATTTTTTCAAGGATGTGAAGAAGTATTTTATGAATGTACTACATGGATAGTATGATGGTATATGAAGACAATATGTTGTTTTATTGTTTTCACTTTATGTTGTAATTTAAGACTTCTGAATATATCTAATGATTCCAATGCTGCAAAACTAATCGTTCATTCGAGAGTTGATCTTTTGTGATCATGCCGCTATTATGTAATAATGCACTGACTCTGGGTAACTGAGGTCTGAGCATTATAGGGTTCAAGAAATATTTTCAATGAAATCATGGGGTTGCAACACCCCTAAAATAAAGTGACTGGTCAGGGAGGGGTCGAATAATCATTATATAGATTAGTACATTCCATTGTATATAGGGCGTATACCCTCCATATTACTATAATGTTGGTACTTTATTAATGTAGATAAAATTATGGATTCTTGAATATTTATAAAATAGTTTTATACTTACCCATATATTTGGTGTGTTGTTCCTCCCTCAGGGAACATTATACTCACTCATCTATTGTTTTCTAGTTAGTGAGTAATGTTTTATTTAATATTGGTCATAAGATGTGATGTTGATAAAATAATATCATGGTATTTATGATTTGGTGGTTATGTTCCACTATTATAAAAAATTATCATAAATCATTGTATATGTCACCAAATAGATTCTTTAGAGAGTAAATTCAAATTATAGACATTATTGTTGTATAAATTATCAACATGTTCATATGATTCAATGAGAATTAGTTTTCCATCACTATATATTTTTATTAAATTATATATAAGTCTAGGAAAACATAATATTCCATGAAATTTGTTTTTTATTTTTTTTGGGTTGAAATATACATAAGTTTTACCGACATGTGACTTTTTTGGGATTTCTGATACACTGATCATATCATTATTCATGTGTATTATTGAAACAAGGATTGGATCAGTGATAAAATTAATTTAATTGAATCTCTAAAACATCTAGTGGTTGAAAATAATTTTTTTTATAGTTTTTATAACATACCTATCCTTTTTTTATACAACATTTACCTTGTTTTTTGGGTGTTATAGTGTGTTTTTTTGAACTCACTACTATATATCCCTTTTTCTCACATGAGTTGTGAGTAACGATGATTAAAAGTCAAAAGATAATTTGAATTTTTATGAATCATGTGAGTCTTGTATAGATCAGATTCCAGGTGATTAAAAGTAATGAATGTCATAACATATTTGTTTGTGATGGTGGTACTCACTATTGCGTCTGAAAATCTATGGATGTTTACTTTTATCAAGTATATGCATTCTAATTTATAATCTAAAAAATATATATAGGCATAATAAATTTATCATTCATTTAGTATTTAAGTATAGTTAAAAATGATGTATTTTATGCCACTAATATTTATTCTATGAAGATTAATTATATATATATAGTGGTATTACTAGTCATTTTATGAATATTAAATATTTTTATGTTATAGTTAGGTATAGTCTATGGACCCACATATAGTGTGATATTCTTATTTGATGGATGTAATTTTACATTTTCAAATAAAATGTGTTCATGGGACAAAAAATATTGATTAATAAAATCATATTGATGAAACTTGAGGGTAAGGTCTGTATGATTGGATTCATATCAATAAACTCTTTTGGGTATAATTCTATATTGATATTTATGTGGGAACATGTCATGGAATATATAGAAATGATGTTGAAGGAAATTTTAGATTTTATAGTATCACACATATTACAATATAGGTTGTGTGATCAACATATCCATTCTATAGGACACATTCAACATTTCAGTTAAAGTATAAATATAATATATATTTTTAGTTTAGAATAAATATTGACACAAATCATAGAGTTTTCAGTTTATATTTTAAATTACCTTATTGTTTTGAGATCATTTAGATACTCTATAATTATTTTATGTTTTTCTTAAAGAAATTTATCATTAACCACAAATATTATATATTATTAATGAGTTATGGTATACCAAATTTTATTTCGAATATATTTCAATTCATAATTAGTTTGTAGTCATTGGATTATTATTTTTTGAATACATTGAAATATATAATTTCCTCAAATTTTGTTTTATTTTCACACAACTTCAAGAAAACGAAATAATTATCATGTATAGAATATTTTAGTTACCGATGTAGGGGATGATACTAATCACATGTTAGAAATTTTGGTTAATTTTCATAATATTGGAAATTGTGGTATTCCTGATGATTATTATCACTGGATGGGTGGGTTTTTTCAGGAGTTCAATAATCATTTTTCATTCTGTAACGTCCCAGTTCTGGACGTCACCCAAAGGCAACCAGTACCCGGTTGGTCACATGGCCTCAAGTGCATTTCCCCTAATGCCAGAGGCTGCCAACTAGCAGTGAGGGCATTGGGTGTAATAGTGGGGAAACTATTCCCTCATTGGGAGAATAACACAGCAGAAGAGAATCAGATACACAATTGCGAAAGCATTAATAATCCATAAAAAAGTATACTATAGCTGAAACGAAATATTAAACTAGAGCGCACAAAAATATATATATATATTTGAGTGATGCATGACAAATATATCTAGGAAAATAGCCAAACAAATCAAAATACTAGAATACAACAATACTAAAATAATTTACAAACGAAATCAGGATAAATAACTCCTCACCATCGCATGACATATCTTTGTTCAATGCTCTCCAGCTCTATAGAAAATCAAGTCTCTAAAGTTGAAGGGAAATTTCCATTTTCTATGTCGGTAACAATATAATTTTTTTGGGCCCAATGAAATACCCAAACATGGTTTGAGACTAAATCATAGTGGGAAACCACCATTATATCTTTGCCTAACAGTCAGTGAATATATATATATGGAAGGTAATATGTAATGAAACTATAACAAGAATGTAATCAATAGTAACCAATCCTACAGTTGAAGCATTCAGTTTTATATATCAAGTAAACATCTAATCAAGCAGGAAAACACAAATAGGTAACCCTCTAGGAAGTACTCACAACCATTCCCCTCTGGTCCTACATATCAACAGAAGCAACCCTCTATAAAGCATGCAAAATCTACCCTTCTGGTTCAAATTACAAGGATGTAACAAGGACTCTCTGAGCAATCACTCACAATCAATTCCCCTTATAGCCTAAAGTGAAACAGACTATATGAGAAATATCACATGGTCATTTTCCCTTATAGTCCAAAGTGATTAAAGACTCTGTGAGGAATCTCTCCCAGTAAATTCCCCTTATATTCCCAAATGATCAAATACTCTTTGAGGAAGATCACACAGTCAATTCCTCTTATACTATACTACACCAGGTTCTCATAGCCTTGTGTAAGTCAATCGATCATAGAAATGCAATACAACCAAAGTAAACATCAATAACTTCTTGTCTAAACATTCTACAACATATCAAGCATGCCAGATCAAATAATCACTCTATCCTACCATACTAGGCATGGGAAAACATCAAGGAATCCGGACGACTAAAAAGGACAAAAAAACATTATGTAGAACAAGCATTGGAAAACACATCCAAATAATAGAAAACAACCGTATTAATATCCAATAAACCTCTATGTATGAATACCCACATAATAGGAAATTATATAGGTTAAAACGATAAACACACAATACCCCGATCAATGGAACGAGATAAAATTGCACATATAACTCAGCAAAATTCACCTGAAAAGCACAAAACACCTCCCTCCGTGTTGTGAGATCGCTATATGTGAACCTCAAGCCTTGAATCACCAATGAACATGGTAGATCTACAAAAACATCTAAAACATTCATCCAAGGATAACTCTTTAAAGAGTAAGAGTCGGGAAAGGAAGCTCTTGGAGAAGGAAGATCTTACCGAATTGATCACAATGCAATTGATAACGGTAGATTCAGAGAATAGATGCTCAGTTGGGGGATCAAGGAAGATCTGCACTGTACGGACTCTCTCGGTTGAGTTTGGTGGAGAAGAAGACGTTTCTATCGATAAAATGTGACCATGGTAAATTTAATGAAAAAAATAAATTAAATGGCGTGTACTTGCCTTTATAGCCCCCCATATTATGTGGTCTCCAGGTCACCACACACGGCCATGGGAATATCCATTACATGGGCAGCACCCGGCTACCTGTACATGACGTGTGCTTCAAATATATCCAGCAATTCCTCTTTTTTTTAAACGACCAGAAAAGGAAAACATTATTGAAATGAAGATTCAGGTTCATGAAACCCCCCCCCCCTTAATGAAATTCATCCCTGAATTCCACTATAAAGGCGGCGTAGAAAAAGAAACCTCGAACAACTCCGACCATTGAAACTATACATCCACCTTCCTCTCCCTAGTATCTTCTTATACTCGCCCATGCCGCCATTTCACTTGTACCAGAGGAACAGACTGGCCATTGAGAACTTTCATACATCGATCAACAATCTAGATATGGCGCTCCTCAAATGATGCATCCACTTACAAATCAACCTACTTAGATTGAAAATTATGAGTTGGGTCTGAGAAGTAACGTTGAAGCTGAGAAACATGGAAAATGTTAGGCATACCTGGTAACTCTGAGGTAACTACAGCCGATAGGCAACATGCCCCACTCTCTCCAACACCTCAAAAGGACCAACATACCTCTGTTAAATCTTACCATATCGTCTATTCCTCTGGTGCCCCAACCTATGTTTGACACACAGGAAAACCTGATCTCCGACATCAAACTCTAGTGGTTTTCTATGTTGATCAACATAAGACTTCTGTCGAGACTGTGAAATAGCCATCTCTTCCAAATAAACTCTATCTGCTCATTGGACTCCTCTACAAGATGAGTTCCTATCATAGCTTCCTTTACTACCTCCAACCAACATAATGGTGATCGGTATGGCCTACCGTAAAAAGCCACAAAATGTGTCATCGTAATGGTTTATTGAAAACTATTATTATAGGAAAACATCACAAAAGGTAAACACTTCTACCAAGAACCTCCAAAATCCAGGATGTATGTACGAGTCATGTCCTCAAGCACCTGATTCGTACACTTGGACTAGCCATTTGTCTAGGGATGGTAAGTTGTACTCCAAAGTACATGTGTACCCAAAGCTTTTTGATGCCATTGCAAGACCCGAGAAGTAAAAAGGGAATCCCTATATGAAACGATTGAGTGTGGAACCCATGTAGACGTACAATCACTCGGATGTATAACCATAATAGCTCATCTACACTAATGGTCTCCTTGATCATCAAGAAGTGAGCAACCTTTATGAGTTTTTCAATGACAACCCAAACTACATCATTCCTACAAGGAGACCTCAGTAAACATGTCATGAATAATATTGAGACATCATTCCACTTACACTTGGGAATGGGTAACTGGTGCAAAATACCTACTAGTCGCTGATGTTATGCCTTCACCTGCTGACAGGTGGAATACCTCATAATGAGACTAGAAACATATCTATTCATACTTGTCCAACAATATTGATGGTGTATATCACAATATATCATGAAGAAACCATGATAAACTTCCCAAACTGAGGAATGAATGTACCACCTCAGCTCCTCGCATATGTCTGTTGGCACCCATATGCGCCCCAGGAAATACAATATCTCATACTTTCCTATAGTCCATCAAGGAATAGGGTCCTCTCCTAACATGATTTCCCATAGGACTAAGCCTTCATAATCGTATAGGTTCCTCATTCACACTCCATCAAGAAGCATAGAGGTAACACCCACAGAAGAAAGAAATTTCAGATCCGGTCCGTCATGCACCTTCAAATGCATC
This sequence comes from Viscum album, assembly GCA_963277665.1. Taxonomy (NCBI): domain Eukaryota; kingdom Viridiplantae; phylum Streptophyta; class Magnoliopsida; order Santalales; family Viscaceae; genus Viscum; species Viscum album. The sequence continues at coordinate 1,501,082,456 of OY728161.1, forward strand.
TCAGAGAATAGTGCCATAAGTGGCCCATCCCTACTGGCCTTTTGAACTACCTGTATTTGAATCCTCACACTCAACGTATGAGCTACAATGTTTCCTTTCCCAGGAGTATAGGCAAGCTTAAAGTCAAATGACTGAAGGTAATCAACCCACTAATGCTGTCTCAAATTCAAGCATACATAGTAAAGATGTACTTGAGAATCTTGTGGTCAGTGAAAACCAGAAATTCTCTCTTAGAAGATAATTTCTCCAATAGAATAAGACATAAACAATAGCATCCAACTGAAGATCATGTGTCAGGTAATTCTTCTCAATGTGGACTAAACTACTGAGACCCATAAGCGACCACTCCTCCCCCTACATAAGTATAACTCCCATACCGATTCCTAAAGCATCACCATGAATAGTATAGCTCCTTCCTATCTCTATCACGAATAGTATCAGTGCTGAAGTCCACCTCCCTTTCAACTCTTGAAATGATTTCAGACAAGAATTTTACAATAAGAACCTTTCACCCTTCTTAGTCAGACCCATCAGTAGCACTTCTTAGAATGATAATTCCGGTATGAAATGACTGTAGTAACCAGCTATCACTAGAAATCATAGTAACTCAAAGTTGTTCTTCGGCTGCTCCTAGGAAACTACTGCTCTCAATTTATCTGGTTTGACTGATACTCCTGATTCATAGATAACATGACACATGATGTTAATCTCTTCCATCCAAAAGAGGCATTTTGATATCTTTACATATAATTGATGCTCACTCAGTGTACTCAAAACGATCTAATGGTGGGTAAGATAGTCATGTCAAGTGTGAGAGTACACCGAGATATCCTACAGAAAGACCACCATGAAAGTATCCAATTATGGATGGAACTCTCAGTTCATTAGATACATGATGACTGTAGGTATGTTCTTGAGACTGAATGACATAATCACATACTTGTATAGACCAAACCTACTCCGGAAAGCTGTATGATGTATATCAGATTTTCTAACATGAAATTGATGATAACCATACCTCAAGTCAGTCGTTGAGAACACCTAGGCTCCTCAAAACTAATCAAAGAGACCATCAATCCTATGAATGGGATATTGGTTCTTGAACATTAATTGGTTCGTCTACCGATAATCCACACAATGTCTGAGGGTACCTTCCACCTTTTTCGCAAATAGGATAGGCAAACCCCCAAAGAGAAGTATTGGGTCAGATGAAACCCTTAGACTATAACTCCTCAAACTGCTTCTTGAGATCCTGTATCATTCGTGTAGCAGTCCTATAAGGAGTAATTGGCACTGGTGACACACCTCGAACGAGATCAATAAAAAATTATACCTCTCGCTATAGAGGAATACATGAAAAGTCCTCTAGATATACATCCCTCAAACGATCCACCATTGTAGGAAAGTCTATATGTGAAGTCCTCTGGAAATCCAGATAATGAATATAAATTTGGGTTGTAACTCCTCTAAACCCATGATGCGCAGGTCCTTCTCTTCTCACCTAAACAACCCATTCACCCTTATAAAGAAATGATCTTCCATCTGGTGATGTGAAACTCACCATGCAATGATAGCATTCAACAACTCCATGGAAGGAAACTAACTAGTCCATTCCATTAATGATATCATATCCTATCTGTGCTAGGACATTGAGGTCCCATACAATGTTACACCCACCAATCTCCAGAGGGCACTCCTTGCACAGACATACACTAGCTGTTATAGTCCCCAACAGAGTGTCTAGAGTTGATATATCATAAAAAAAATTTCCAGCCCAAGGCTTTCCACAAAAACAATAGATATAAAGGTATGACAAGATCCTGTATCGAATAGAGTATATGATAAAACTGAGGCAACGAGGATCGTTCATCGAAATGTAGAGGGTCTCGAATCCATCTCAGTTTGGGTCTCTTCCACTGCAAATGTTTGACCTGCACATTGGCCATGCGACCCTACCTGACCACCCTGAGCTGATCCACGCTGTTGTCGCTGAACTCCTGGTGATAGGATACCAAGTCCATGACTGCCACCATGTTCTGAATGGACTAATTAACTCCAGTTCCCAGACTGGTGGGAAACTATTGGTACTGCTCCATAATGAGGAGTAATAGATGAATTCTTTCACCTAAAGAAGGTAAAAATAATTGACGGAAACATTTACGATGACCTATCTTTCAACAAGATCAGAACTCCACTGGGTCCCTCAAAAAATGTGGCCTTATAAGCCCACTCCACCCGCACTGGTAGAATACCACATGACTACCATAAGATACATTCCACCTACTTAGATATCAACGTGTAATCTCCCTACGGTGCTTCCTATTATCAACTGGTAGAGGAGTAACTCTGGATGCTGAACCGCCCAGTCTCCTAGCTCCAGAATCCCTCAGATTGCGCTTGGCAATCAGTGCGTAGTTGACAATAGAAGATATCTATGTCAACATGAAGATGTTCACATGAGATTAGATATCCTGGATGAAACCATCATCAATCATCCATGCAAGGAATTACTCATCCTCACTAGAAATGGTGTAAATCACTACAGATTGGTGAAGCGAGAGGAATACTCCCTAACAGAAATACTACATTGATCCAAACACATAAACTCTTGGGTCCGATCATACCTCAATGTCTCTAGGTTGAATTAATTATATATTATGCACTAAAAATCATCCCAAGACACAATCAGATGGCATCCCACCTGTGAGATCACATTCCACCGTCTCTTTGATGAATCCTGAAGCGTGTATGTAGCGAGTTTGACCCTCCTTTCTGGAGGCATCTGCAGATTCTCGAATATCATCAATGTGGCTTCTGTCCATGACTCTATAGCCTAATTTCCTCCTTCCTCTGTGAATGTGGGATTATTTTACATCTGAAAGGCCTGAATCAATTCTTACATCGATGGGACAGGAGGTGGCGCTCCCTGGAAGGTATGTATCATACTATGAAATCCCTCCATGAACTATGCATCGGAACCTGTGTCCGATATAACTGTTAATGCATAGACTGACATAATTGGAGGATCTGCTGGAAGTCCCTGGTCCACCATACCTAGTGTCTAATCACTGCCCTGTAACTGGTGGAAAATCGGATGACGTCTCGGTGGAATGACTATGAAAGTTCAAGTGCACACCATAGAACAAAATCACCAAGGACTAGGAATTGGAAGTGTAATAAGGGAACATGAGAAAGAAAACATTCATGTTTTTAAAAACAATACTAAAAGACATGTATAAGTACTTCAGAGTGTGTTCCATTAAGGTATTCAAAAAGGCGTGTACATTTGCTAGAACTTTTCAGGTAACAACCCAAACAGACATCGTTTTGTCCTTACACACGGTATGTAATTGATTTCTCTTCCCCTTCCTGATTCCTTCTACAGGGTTAATCCACACATCTCCCCTTAGATTAATATTACACGGTGTGTTTATTCCTGAAATGGCATGAACTAGATGAGATTCAGTCACCCGTGATGATCGGGACACGACCGGATACATGGCATGTTCTAGATGGCCACGACGTGTACTACACAGGTTTCAACTTCCAATTTAGATTCATATAGGTGAACACACAACTAAATATACACGGAGTGTTAGTGCTAGACACGGTGTGTACAAAAATATTTAACTAACTGGTGTTGCTCATTACATGTTTGGATACACGGGTTACCCTACACAGTGTGTTCCATACAGACATGGTGTGTACATGGAAGGATAACACTGACCTATGTTGTCAGTTACATGGTTGGGTTCCAATATTACACAACACGGGGTGTTTAGAACTGAAATGGCATGTATAACCTATGATTTCTCTATCTGTAGTGTTAGTCACACGGGAGGACACACGGTCAACATGACATGGTTTGTGCAACAGTTACATGGCATGTTCCCACCTGAATTTCCCTATCCCATGTCTCTGCCCACACATCATATGACATGGTTATAGACTACACGACATGTACATGAAGTACATGGCGTGTACCTAAGAAAAACAGTTTCGTCCAAAATAGAATAACACATGGCTGTAGTCAGACCTACACGGCGTATATTCTGCATTTTTCAAGATAGTAAACCTCAGAAACTACATTGGAGCCCATAAAAATAATGTAACGAACAACAAAGTGCCAAATTTCGATCAGTTAGTGACTGTACGCCCTGTTAATCAATGATGGGCCTCTTATACATGTTATAACATGCAAAATATGGAAATGATCCACCAATTTTCGATCCATGTAGGCCCATAACTCCTCAAGAACCAATGTTTGTAATTTATTCAAACAAAACCTTACACAGAAAATATCCAATAAAATATAATGTATTTTTATCAAGGAATCAATCACAACAGGATGCATATCTAGCATAACCTCTGTCACAACAACATGCAATTGCTAATGTAACCAAAATGGCATGGCAGGAATGCATGACAATTGATTTCTAGAAAGTTCATATATACTAAAATAGATGGAATAATTTCATCTCATCAGGCTGTAAAAGATATAGACCATCAATATCATCATCAATAATAGCACAAAACATGTGAATCACCCAAGGTTAAAATTGAATCAACAGTAAAATTGCAAAACCAGAAAAATTCCAATAACGAGGTAGACTGGATTTTCCTTATATTCGGGGTATCTAATATTGTTCACAACATATTACCATGTACCTATTAATTCCTCTACCTATATATAGGCTCAAAATAATATGTCATGTGAAAATAATTCTTCTAATACAACTTCTTAACATCCCGGTTTTGGAAGCCACCCAGTGGCTCCCAGTAGCCGGTTGGTCACAAGGCCTCAAGCGCAGTTCCCCTAAAATAGGAGGCTACCGACTAGCTGTGAGGGAAATGGGTGTGGTAGTGGGGAAACTATTCCCTCATTGGTAGAGTAACATATTGGAAGAGTAACATATATACAATAGATGAAGTAATAATAATCCATACAAAAGTAAATATAGGATGAATGGATATAATAAACTCGAGTGCACACACACTCAAACACACACACACACATATATATATATGATTGAATCATGATACATATTCCTTGTAAAATATCCAAAAAAATCCCAATGATGGAATAAAACAGTACTAAACAAAATTATAAAAGAAATCAAGACAAATAACACCTCATCATCACAAGCCATAGCTTGGTCCCATGCTATCAAGCTCCAAAGAAAATAAAGTACCTACAGTAGAAGGGAGCTAGACCTTATCTATATCAGAAACAATATAATATATTTGGACCCAAAGCATGACCCTAACAGGGTGTGAGATTAAATCCCAGTAGACGGCCACCATGAGATCAGGGCATAATAGTCAGGGAATATATATATGGAAGTTAATAAGTAAAGCAACCGTAACAAGGAAGTGCTTAGCAATAACCAATCCTACAGTTTCTAGTATTCAATTTTATCTATCAAGTAAACATCTAATCAAGTAGGAAAACACAAACCAGAAACCCTCAGAGAATTAATCAAAACCAATCCCCTCTTGTCTTACATAGAAACACAAGCAACCCTCTAGGAAGAAAACACAATCTACCCCTGTATTTCAAATTTCGAGGAAATAACAATGACTCTCTAGGGAAGCACTCACAGTCAATTACCGTTATAGACTAATGTGATAAAGTCTCTCTAAGGAAGCTCTCATGGTCAGTTCCCCTTATAGCACAATGTGACTAAAGGCTCTCTGAGGAAGCTCTCATAACCTATTCTTCTTATAGTCCAAAATTATCAAAGAATATCTCAGGGAGCTCACACTGTCAATTCCCCTTATAGTCTACTATAACAGGTTCTCACGACCCTGTGTATGTCAAAATAGCCTAGAAATGAAATACAACCAATGTAATCCTCAAAAACTACTTGTCTAAACAATCTACAACATATCTAGCACGTCAGATAAAATAATCACTTCATCCTACAGTTCTAGGCATGGAAAAAACATCAAGGAAGCATAATGGCTAAACTGGACCAAACCACCATAAACAGAACATGCATGTGAAAACTACCCCAAAGCATTTTAAACGACACTATTCAAATCCAATTAACCTATATTTACCCATAGAGGCATAGAAAGCAATTAAAAAAGGTTATAATGGTAAACATGAAATACCCTGTTCAAGGGTATTGGAAAAAATTGCACATATAACACAAAGACATTCAACATAAAGGCACAAACCACTTACCTCGGGGTTGAGAGATCTTTATACGTGAACCACAAGCCTTGAATCTCCCAAGAACATGGTAGATCTACAAAAATATATAAAAAGTTCAACCAAAGATAACTCTTGAATGAGTAAGAATCGAGAAATGAAGCACTAGGAGAAGGAAGAGATTACTGAGGCGATCCAAGAACAATCGACGACTGTCAATTTGGAGAACAGATGCTCGGTATGGTGCTTGGGGAAGATCTGCACCATGCGAACACTCTCTGTAGAGTTCTAAGGAGAATAAGAATTTTCTATCGATAAGACACAATACATGCCCATTTAATGAAAAAACATAATGTACACAGTGTGTACTTTATAAGTACATGATGATTACTTGCCTTCACCAGCCCCTGCATTAAGATGTCTCCATGTCTCTATAGGTGGCCGTGTGTATGGCCGCTACACGGCCAACACCTGGATACATGCGGTAACCAAGTACATGACATGCATGGATAGAGTACACGAAATGTATGCCAAAAATTTCTAGAAATTTCTCTTTCTTTCAAGAATGACCAGAAAAGAAAAACATAACTGAAAATTATATCTGGGTTCTTACAAATTCTTTCACAGACTCTCATTTTCCAGTCAATGAATAATGTATTTTTTTCCAAAAAAGTAATAAGGGGTAATTATTTGATGTTATTTTTTATTGTTGTCCAAATTTTTGTATAATTTAATGAATTGATTTGTATTAATGTTTAATTATTGGTATTTATTTTTTGGATATTATAACCACAAAAACGGTTCATGAACATGATCATGAATGTGTTGTTTCCCACTGACCTCACATGCAGCACTTTGAAAACATTTATTTTTTGATATGATAAATCAATTCATTTAGTCAAAAACATTTGATTAAAAATAATATAGTTATACTATATTTTCACAAAACCATACATTTTTGTTAGATCCTGACAATTCTAGGGTTTTGCAATTCACATTTTAGATAAATTTTTTTTATTTGGATATTAAGTTGGTGGGATAGGTATCATGGTTATATCAGGTGATTTTTTTTAATTTAGGAAGCCACATAGGTTGTTCATGGTTGGCTCACATATAGGGAATATGATTCAGATTGGCCAGGAAAACAAAGCACCACATTTTGGAAAGGTGGGAGGCAGAGCTTGGTTGGTGAACTATTTGGAAAAACCATGAAGACACTCTCCATAAACTATGAAAACTAACATAGAGTGTATTTTAATGGTTTTCACATTGCTTTTAAACTGATTTTTACACAAATTAGAAATTGTGCACCCATAAGGAAAGGGACGTAGTTAAGGCACGCAGTTGGGAAAACTGTGCTCTTCAACATAAGAATCAGTGTTCTAGTGTTTTTTGTCATATTAAAATATAATTAATATTCCTGAACCCCCATGTTATAATACATATTCTCCACTAGTCCCCTATACATTAACTCCTTCATTTTTGGAGTCTCCATGGAGTATTTTTATTCTATACAACACCAAATACTGATTAATTGATGATCCAATTGAAGGATTGACTCCTCATTGGTAAGTGATTTTTTCCCAAATTATTTCATCTATCTACCATGAATTTGTGATGATTATGTGGAATAATTAATCAATATTTGGATTTGGTTTTAGATTGATGTTTTGATTCTTTAATTTCATTTGATCTTGATATTTTGATATGGTCATATATCATCATCAACATTTGGGTCATGATAATTATTTAAATATTTGGGGATTTTAGTTTGGTCAAATTCCATTAAAGGCCATGTATTTAGGTGGTTTAATTTTTAAATCTCATATCATTGATTATAAGATCATTTATGTTATTGTAAAATTAAAATTATCTTAGTGGAAAATTGTTTTTTATTTTATTAATTAATTGAATGATTTTCCCATGTTATAATGAAATTGGTTTATTATTTGATAATATAATTATTGAATAATGGGATTATGAAAATGATATATTATTGGTTTAGAAAATAGATAGTGGCCCAAATATAGTTCTGATATGATTGAAACTATTATTATCAATTGTGGTGTATGGATAAGATAAAAAAGTTTTTTTATGAATTATGTTTGGTTGATAGAATAGGATTGTGAAGTGGGATGAATATTGAATTATTGTAATGGAAGATAAATGGTTGGAAATATGAAACCATGTGATGTGATATTTATTGTTGGGTTTTGGGACATAGATTATAGACCCAAATACCCATGGGGTTCCAGACTACTACTCTACTCCACCAATATGTTTATATATATATATATAAATATATATATATATATATCACAGAGAAGTGAGACATGGATTTCTCCACCAATTTCCCATAGGGTTCTATACAATGCTTTTATTCCCCCATTGTTTAATTTACAAATAAGAATTATTGGATTAATTGAACCTTATTGTGGAAGGAAATGTGATATCCCTCACGAGATAGTTGAGACCCCTTTTTGTGCTGAAGCTTGAATTAATGGATGGGGTGTCTTTGTTAACAAATGATTAATATTGTAAATTAAAATATAATGTAATATAAAAATTGTATATATTATGTATAAAAATTGTATATATTATGCATTAAAATTTAGTCTTTATCCATATTCATAAATTGATAATGAATGAATATTTCATTATACATTGTTGGTGGGGGCCTTCTAATTTGAACTCATACCCTACCCTGGAATCATTATTGGTACATGAATATATTTCATTTTTAATTTAATGGATAAGGAAATGATCCACTGTAAAATGGCTGATTTGGTATTAAGAATATATGAGGTATCTATATGTGAAATAGGTAACCACATGGGATTATTCATTTGAATTTATTTAGGGTTTTATTTAGATATTTGTGACAAATTTGGAATGGCATCACTAATTATTTTTTTTTGATAATATATTCTATTTTGATTTATTATGTTATACAAGTTTGTATTGGTTATCAGATTATTATAGTTTTGGTTTGATAACTTTTTGATATTGGTTATTTATTTAACCTGTTGTGGTGAATTGTTAAATAGGTTATAGTCTCCCTATGATATATAAAATGACATTAATTATATTCGGAATCACCAATCATATATGGAGGAATACATGTGGATATGTTTCAAATTGGACTCGGGCATCAACATGTGGAACCCAGGCCAAGAGTTCAAAAAGATGTGTTAGAGGAATTTTATTTTATTTACAATTTGGTAATTATATAGAAGATATTCGGATGAATCACGAATGTTTTATGATATATTTCATTGGAGTATCTAACCCACATATAAGGAAATTAAAAATTACACATGGTGTGATTGTTCTTATTAATGTTTTCTATTACATTTGGATAACATTCCACCTTGGGAGATGCACTATGTGAGGGTTTTTATTGTATATTTGATATTTTCACTATAGTTTGTTATGGATTAATTTTTTTGAAAACAATAATCATTCTAGGACCCCATGAATTATTATTACATCCATCTTTTTGTGAATTCATGGAAAGTATATTTTTGGGTGAGTTTTTTAAATAAATGTTATTTTCGTATCATTTGAAATTTAAAACAAACAATTATAATGATATATTTAAATGGTAAATATGATGTTAAATGACGAAATTGTATTGATAAATTGGATTATAATAGGAAAATTTTTAATATAACAATAGTTTTCCTTATATATGGTTGGACCAGAGTGAGTGATGGTTGAGGGTAGAGATATTTCCTATGATTTAGTTATGCCACAAGATAGGGGGGATGAAATGTTAACAATTTAAATGAAATATTATTTTTAAAATAAGTTAAGGATGTCTAACGTGTGTTAATACATGTTTTTGGACATGTATAGACATTCCTCCATGAATATTATTGTTGACAGGATGTATGAAGGACATGGTCGAAAATGCATATCATGAAATGGAACGTAAGGCCATCACAGTTCTAGTAAAAGGGATGGGAATTTAGTTCCATGATAACAATTGTCTATTTATGAATATTATGGAAGGTGACATGGATCTGGTTGTATGGTGTATGACTAACATGAAACTGGTGTTCTAGTTTCTGAACCATCTTATGATCATTATAGAGGATTCAAATGAGGGATAAGAGATCTAGATTGACTCTTTCCAGAATGTCCAGGACCACATTGAGAATCATTATAAAAATATTTCAAAATTGAATACTATTATGTTACGTTGATAATAGAGGAATTTATCGAACATTTAGAATCATGATTCGTAGTTGGATAACATGGTTTGGAAGGACTTTCGAGGGATGTTTTTAGTTCTATTTTACTCTATGAATCTCTGACAGGATATGGAATCAATATTAAAGAGGATGAACAAGGGTTGTAAGTTCCTGATGGACTATGTTGGTTACTTTAAAAATGTTTAAATATTTTTTCCAAACATGGAAACTGATGAATATAATGTTGGAAAGTGCTTCATGTATGGATGTAAATGTGATATTATGTCCAAGGTTAATATATCTATGTAGAAGATTTTTTCAGAAGTGGTGAATTTGTATATCATGTTTCCATGAAACCTAAGAGAGGATTATAGTGGAATGGATGTTTTTTGTGCTCTATATTCATGATGTAATTATTCTATGAGTAGAAAGTGCCTCTTTAAAAAACCAAACCATATAGAATGAAAACATTAAGGTCTTGGAGATGGAAAATTTACTTAGAGTATTAATATTATATGCTAAATGAAGTCTTTTTGGTTAGGGGAAATTCATATCCAGTCTCTATGAGCACCAGTGGAATGGTGATCTTGTAGAAAAATGTGTCACTTTCATAGTTCATATAAAAAACCTGACCCTATGGATAGTAATAGATGATTCAGCTTGAGACAGAACATTGGGAGGGGTTCTTCTATCCCGTATCATTCATGTATTTTGAGTTCTACTAGTTATGTCATTTGAGGTATTGCATGTTTTCATTAGTTTAAGAAGGTATATATCAGTACATTGTTTTAGAATAGTTTATTTAGAAAAAATAAGAATGATTAGGGCATGTAAATTGCATCCAGTTTAGCCTATACTTGTGGATAGCAAAGACAATCCATCAATATTCAGAGGTAATATTCATATAGTTTCTAGGATTGATATTTGTTTATTTCATTCATGACCCTATCATTATTTTTTAACTTCCCAACATGTGAATGGGATGATTATAACGTTTTATGTTTTGGGTGGGGATATGACGATCGAAACACCATTTATATAATGGTCTAGAGACACCTAATTAAGTACTGGGTGTTCTCTAGGGGTTGGAGAATAGATTTTTTTGTTGGTATCTATACATACATGATATCCCATGTTTTGAATTTATATTGTGTAAGGATTAACTAGTATCATAACGATCCCATGATTATTAATACCATTGTGAAGTCCCCTTTACATCTATTGTGGGGGTCCCTTTTGTACATCGTGTATAGAGGGATATGGATCGGGTCGTGTAGTGAAAGATCATCCACAGGTGGGTGAGGTCACAACCAAATTATAATGATTTATTGTAAATGATGTAGGTGTAAAATAATTTATCTTTGATGTCAATATGGTGATGTTTGATGACCTAATTGTTAAGGGTATATTAGTGATAACAACAGAGATGTATGTTGTGTTTAATATTGGGATCTTGTGTGGATATGACAAGGTTTATATTACAATATAATGAATGAATCCCAATCTAATTTAGGAGATTAAGATTAATCTAGAACATATTATGGATAAGGTGTTTACCCAATCAAGTGAGTCATATTTTGTTACATCAGTTTTGTTTTCTAAGAAGGATTATGAAACCAAGGAGTTTTTTGTCAATTACAAAAATTTGAACTGAATAACTACGAAAAACATGTATTTTGTTTTCCATAATGATGTTCTATTTGACTAGTCAAGAGGATATTTTGTGTTCTCAAATAATGAATAGATTTTGGGGTATTATTAGAAGATACATAGTCGTTCTGATATAAAGTAAACAAAATTCCCATATAGGTGTGGAATATATGAGTTCATTATGATGTTGTTCTTCTTGATGAATCCTCTTTCTCTATTTATGGTCTTGATGATCCAAATCATGAAACCAAACAAGTATAATTTTTTTGGTGTATGTTGATTTTAATTTTCTTGTAATTAAATACTAATTACCATCATGCCCTTCATCTTGAAAACATCATTAGTAAACTGATAGAGAACCAACTACATTTCTGGTTGTCTAAGTGACAATTATTGATTGATCATGTATGTTTCATGGGTTTCATACCGCATGTGGAAGGTTTGATAGTTGAATCGTTTAAGGTGAAAGAAGATGATTCTTATTAGAATACCCATAGTGTATTTTATGTCAATAAATTTCTATATTTTATGGATATTACATATGTTTCATTCAGGATTTATCATTATTGGAGGGACCACTTTTAGGATAAACCACTATTTTAATTAAGATAGAATAGTCTGGATAATGTGAAGATTCATTCCCAAAGTTGATGAGGCATTTTACTACCGCACTGATAATGATCCTACCCAATACATGTTAGTAGAATACCATGTTTATTATACATATGATATAGGACAGAGAAAAATGATGATCTATGGATATCATTTAGTGTCTTTTGTTTCATAGAAATTGATTCCTCATTAATGGAATTAGACTATGAATGATCATTAGTTAGTTCTCATAGATTATTTTTTGAAGTGTTTTCATTATTATATGTAGAATAAAAAGTTAACTACATAAATTGATTCTATGTGATTAATGTATATCTTTCTTCATCAATATTTTAATCTCTATTAGTTAATATGGGTTAATTATATGTATTATTTTCATTTTGGACATTCATATTCATGTTGAAAATGATACAATGTTATTGTTTCATTGATTAATATTATGTATACACATGAAGATCAGTAGTCTACATATTAGGGGATGTGGGTGGAATATTATGGATTATATGTATGTTGTAGTTAAGGATATCTAGGAGGGGATGATCAATGTATTAGTATTAGTGGAATCAAAACTTTTGAACCCGACTAGAGAGAGTCAATATGATGATCCTAAGAGTTTAGACTTTAGGGAAATCCTTGAAGGTTTCATGTAACCTATTGAATGTAAAATAGTTTAGGATGAGATCACATATGTCAGTGTTTATTTTGTTGTGCTAAAGATTATGCAAGAGGATCAGATGTGTGGGTTTCTTACTTCAATGAAGTTGGTGAATCACGGTTTGAAAAAAATGTACCATAACCTATGTGAATAGTATGGGATATAAAGAATGTAAATTTATATCACATTGTTTATGATATGATGGTACACCAATCCATAGGTGAATTTTGAGAATAAATGAATCAGTGATTCACTATAGTAGTCACCATTCCGGAATGATGATGGATGATGCTACCATTGAAATCGTGGTGGGTCGTCAGAGGATTCCTCAGAGCCATGATTCTTTATGAGTGGATATAGACCAACTAAAGAAATTATTTCATTAATGGATTAATCTATACCCTTTCATAGTGGATCTGTTGGGTGATATATAATTTTGGAAGATATCCCATTTTCACTGGGTACCAATGAGTAAAGTTTCTGATTTTTACATTTACATAACTTTGTGATTATAGAATGATTTAAAGATGGAGGTGGCTACCCAAGTACAATTTAATATGGATATTTAACTACATGTGGATACATATTAAGAACATATTACGTAGTTACATTGGATTCGATATAAGAATTCATCATTGAATTTTCTGGGTCTTGTGAGATTCACGTAGTTCTCATTGTGATCTCTTTAAAATTTACTATTAAAAGAATATTAAGATAGTACCATATGAGGTAATTTATGGTAGTACATATAAATAACCTCTATACTGGATGTAGGATGGTTATTCAATCATGATGGTACAATGTATCATATAAGAAACGTCTTATAGTGATTAATTATTTTTAAAATGAATGTCTATAACTTATCATAGACTGAAGTAATTTTCTGAATTATGTAAAAAATACCATAGTTTAAATTGGGAGAACACGATTCCCATATACTATCAACTATATTAGGAAAGCATAGAATTTAGAGATAGTTAATAGTTTTAACCAGGTTTGACAGTCATTTATTATATTTTTGAGACAACTGGGGGGTGTAATAGTTATTGGATTTTTGATAGAGGTATAGTTTCAAGATATTTTTTCTCAAGTGTGAAAAAAATGGTATCTCCCCAGCTGTTATCTTTTGACTGATATTTATTATTTTCAAATTGATACTAATGCATCTTTTTGGGTTTATCTGATACATAACTTCGATTGAAGTTATATAGTGTTGAAGGGAACTACAATGATGTCAGTTAGAGTATTTTGTGAACATGTATATGTTCATGTGAAAAAATGGGAGATATAAGTATATATACAAGTTCCATGAACCAACCTTTTTATCTCGTAATCTTAGAGTTCCATTGGATTATAGATAAAGTATATGATATTATATTGTGGGGAGATTATAATATCCATATCTTTCTTGAGACGTAACTTACTAGTTTCAGGTATTAATTTTACTTGTTTTTGTTTTAACATGGTTAGATATTCTATAGTGGTTATTTTTGGTGAATTTAGAGAATATTGAATGCCAAAGGGGATATGCCTGGACAGAACATGGTTAGAGAAATCCCATGAATTTATGGTATATGAAACCATGCTCCATGTTTTTTAGAGGTAGGAGGTGGAACTTGATTGGAACATAGTTTGAATGCCACATGCCTCTACCATTCAAAAACCATTAGAACTGATGACTAGGGTAGGTTTATTCAGGGTTGGTGCACAATTTTTCAAGCCATGCACCCACATTGTCTAAATAATTACAGTTTTGTAAAATCATAGGCCTCTGACAAGTAAAACATGTACATAATTTTTTAATCCTCCAAAAAGATATTTAAATATATAAACACCCAATTTTTAACAATTATTCTCCCCATACTTGTCTTTAAACTATGAAAACATTTTTAGAGTCTCTTAGGAGGATACCAAGGCTCCACAAACCACTTTATTGATGAATTGAATATGTTGTTGAAGGATCATCTCCTCTTTGATAAGTGATTTCTTCACTGTTAACATTCTTCCATCTCCCATCTCTCTATCTTGTTGAGGATAATGTATTTATCCTCTATTGGCCTTGGTATTAGATATCAGATTTTATGGTTGTGTTATATCTTATCTAGATAATAGTTTTTTTTTTCATATTTTTCCAATGTTATTTGGATCTTTATTTTTCTACATTAGTTTGTGGGATTCATGATTGGAGAACATCCATCAACAAAATTGAGGATGATGGTTTACGTTTCAAATACCATAGTCTTTAATTTTATTTCGTGAAAGTATTTTTTAAAATTTAATTACCATGTATTGAAATTTCATTCTAAATATGATTAATTATTTTTTTTATTTTCCCATGAGGTAATGAAATGGGATGATTTTGTGATAATGAAATTAGTGAATAATGTGATTGCAAAATAGGTTGATTAATGGTTTATGAAATTAATAATGACCCATGGGGTGTTCCGTTTTGACGAAATCATTTACCCACCATTGGGGTGTGCCGATAAAAAGAATATATTGTTTATATAAATTATTTATGGTTGAAAAAAATGGAATTGTGAAATGTGTTAAATAATAAAAAAATTACCATGGTAGATAAATTTTTAAATATAAGTATTCTTTTAATGTGATATATTTCAATGAGTTACAGTAAAACACTTCTACTCAAAATTCATATGGGGTTCAAGACTACCTCTCTAGTCTGAAAATATATTTATTTATATATGTGAAACTTGAGTTAGGGGAAATGGAATACTTCTCCAACTACTAACGGGGTACCAGAATTCTTCTCTAGTCCCCCATTTATTAAATGTGTAATTGAAATGTTTTTATTAATTGATACATATGATAGAATAAAAAGTGAATTTGATTGGAAGAAAACTAAGAATCCACCCAGGGAAGAAGTTGGTATTAATGGTTTGTGTGTCTTCGTGAACCCTGTATTATTGTATTAAATTAATGAATAATTTAATATGAATAATTTTTACACATTATATTGTATATTATTACATCAGTATACATGGTTATAGATTTGATATTTCATTATATTTTTTTGGTGGTGGCCAGCTGAGTTATACTCACACCCTACTCTGGCTTCTTGATTGGTACTCAAAAAGACAATATATATCTCAAACCTGATAAGGGAATGAGCCCTATGTTATATTGATGAGGGTTCTGGAAGTAAGTCATTAAACACTTATGAGTTGTAAGTGTGTCTTTATTATGGGGTTTATTCAGTCACTTGATATATATTCTGGATAACATATCTATTGGTTTGGTTTTGATATTTTTTTCAAATTTTGATATATCATGTGATACTGACCTATAATGGTTAATACATTATTCTAGATATTGGATATAATATTTTTTTTATATGTTAATTTTTGTATATTGTGCTTCTTTTATAAATATGGTATTATCTCTATATGATCTATATTGGATGCTTGTAGCTAGTCAGTAGCCTTTGGCTTATGGTGAGACTCACCTATGGTCATGTTAACCACTATCTCGGGGAATTGAATATTTACACCATTGTAGGGATTTAAAAAATTGGTATCAATGTGGTTATCTTTTCTTTTTAATTTATCATTCTAATTGGATAATTTATAAAGATTAGGATCATTCGGGCCTTCATCAAGAATATTTTCATCAAAGTATATATCCAATGTAATGGGGAAACCCCAATTACCCATGATGGGATAGTTATATTTTAGGTTTTTTTGTTAAAGGTGATTTTTATTTAACCTTGTGTATACTTGAATAATTCATGGAGCATTGTAATTTTTATGAAATATGTCATTTTCTAAACGAACAAAAAATCATTATTTGGGAGAGTTGTTTAGATGATAAAAATTTTCTTCATTGGGAAATTTAAATAAAACAAATGTGAGTAATTTTATATATAAATGGGTAAAATTATTATACATGTGGAATTTTATGTGGATAAATTGGTTTTTATGGGAAATAATGGAATCTAAGCATGTCTTATCCCATGTTAGCTATGACATAGATATGTGATGGTTGATTATTGTTGATAGTGCCTATGTTGTAACCATTTGGAGCGATCTTGGAGACTAATTTTAATGAAAATGTGTGAATCACTCTTATTTAAATGTATTAATGTATTGTGAATGTTCCTAAGAATTGATTTTTTAATTTTAGTGATATGCCTCAATGATGATGTGAGTGGATCATATGGCTGGAGGACAAGGTTGGATATGTGAAAAATGTAGTTGAACCTGAGGTCCTATATGATCTGAGTTAAGGGCCAGAATATTCATTAAATGAGAACATTATTTGATAAAATCATTTATAGAAAGTGACCTATATCATTTTGTGTTGATTATTCCCACCATGAAATATGAGTTTTTGTTGTAGCACCCTCCATTGATAATTGGAGAGGGTGGACCTCAATAATTTCGCTTTTCTATTGAGTCTATCAAGAAAATAAATATCGACATATAGTCTACTATTGAGATGAGAGTCAAAATTGATGCTTACATGAAATTTGGTCAAGTATAGTGTTGGTGTGATATTCTGAATCTTGATAGAATACTAGGGAACAATGTATGGAAGGACTATCTAAAGATGTTCATGGTTGACTTTTACCCTGAGGGTTATAATCAAGAGGGGGGAGCATAGTTTATGTGGTTAAAAAATTGAAGAATGTACATGGCAGATTATGGTGTTCTCTTCATTTATTTGTGATTCTTTTTTTATAACATTTATGCAATGGGGATACTACAAAAAATAGTTTACATGATGGTATTCTATGTGAGATAATGTGAAAGGTTAATATATTTTTCTCTAAACAATTACCATGATGTAGTTAATCCAGATCACTTTTTTGGTTGGAACTTAAACGATGATTCCATAAAAAAGTAGGTGGTTTTTGACGAAAAAATGGCAGTTAAGTTTTCTATGTGTACAAAATGTTATTTTTAAAATGTAAAGTATTGTGATAACAAATAGATTGCACATTGAGATGAATAAATTACATATCATATTAAACGGATATAATACCACCATCGATGTAGGTCTGAGCACAATGGAATCCAATGTATATCAACAGTCGAAGAGCATGTAGGCTACATTATAATGGTTTTATTTCAGAGTTATGATATAAACCCTCGACATATGGGTAATGAATTTGAATCAAGGTAGATCCACCACATCACTGTGCGATCTTCTAACACATATCATTTTGAAATTAAGAGTTCTAATTGACATGGTATTTTAGGATCAAGATGTTGTAATTAACGGAAAAATATCATGTATCAGAAGTGTGATCTCTCTAAGGGGACACAGACTATAGAATAGGGAATGTAGGTTGGACTATTTCAAGTAGTTCATCATGTACTTGTGCATAGTGAGACTAAAATGTCAAAAATATTAGGTAATTTTTAATTATATTCTATTCTTCAAAATACATTTTTTGATACCTGATCCTATCATTAATTTATATCTACAAAACATGTGAATGTGTTTAGTATAGTGTTGGTGTTTTTGAGTGGGGTTATGTTGACTGATAGAAATATTTGAGTATGTTTAAGAGATATTTTACTATATACGGGGTGTTCTCTTGATGTTGGGGTGTATCAATATTATTTGGATTTCAAAATTCATGATATTTCCAGTTTTGAATTGATTTTTTTGGATTTCATAGTAGAATATTGATCCCACGTATATTTTTATTACATGATATTGACATTTACAAATATCAAGGTTTACAATTATGTATATTGTGGAGAGTTGTGTGTGTTGGAAATTCATGTAGGAGTAGTTCATCTGTAAAATGGGATATCACTTCCCAAGATTCATTCCTTTTACTAAAAGTCATGGGTGTAAAACATGATATACTACCACCAATTGTGGACTAGTTATATGATGTGTTTTTAGAGTTCTTATAGGGATTGCACTTTAGAATAATGTTGGTATTTCATTTTTGACCATGACGACACTTCGGAATAATAATAGTAAACCTTATATAGTGTAACCAACCGAGAATTGTGATAATTAGACTCGACAAAAATATTGGATGTATCATGGGTTTGTCCGTAAAATATTTTCATCGCGGGGTTCTATAATCATGTTTTCTAAAAAGGGAAACCTAAAATTGGTAGTATGTGTTGATTACCTAAATGTGAAATGAATGTCCATGATGAATTTTTATTCTTTCCATCATATTGATGATATATTTGACAATTTTAGTGGATATTTTGTGTTCTACAATATTGACATCTTGTTAGGTTATTAAATGTTTATTGTTAGACATTCAGATATACCAAGGAAATATTTTAGGAAAAAACATGGCCTATAGAAGTTCATCAGGATGATGTTTCGGCTATGAAATGCACATTTCTATTTATGGACTTCTTAAATCCTTTCATCCATCCATAAATGGATAAATTAGTTGATTTTTTTGTAATAAATATTGTTGTAATCCAAAATTCATAAAATCATGACAAAAAAGAAGACATCAACCTAAGAATATTGAGAGGGCAATGAATATTATATAATCATTTTAAATTCCATTTATAGAATGATAGGGTACATTTATTTTGTAACGTCATCTCTTAGGAAGGTGTGTCAGTGGACATTGAGAAGGTTCAGGTAGGGGATTATTTATAGAATCACAATTTTTTTTGATATGCGTAGTATTTTTTGGTTTAGTGGGATAATAGCATTGGCTCATCTAGTAATATTCCCACTTGGATGAACCATATATGGTATCAATGAAAATGGAAATAATTTTGAATTGTCTGGATATTGTTAGAATGATTTATGGGATTTGAATAAGCATTTGACTATTACCATAGTCATGATTCTTCCTGAGACCAGTGAGGAGTAAAACCTAATTTTTATTTCCTTTATGATATGACATGTAGTTTTATTGATGTCGGGAGATCAAGTTGTGGCTTATGGTTCATCTAAATTGAGGAATCATGTATTAATTTAACATATTAATGATAATATGTTTGCATCAGTAGTTTAAAATTTCAAGTCCATTTATAATTATACATTTTTAAAAAATCCCCCTTCATATACCAAACATGTGAACTTAATTTAATTCTTTTCACAATGATATTTGATTTTTAATTGGTGGACATGGGATAAATTTATATTATAATTTAATTTTTAGATAATTTATACACCCAAGAAGAAAAATTGTTTTCCTAACACATTGAGTAGTAAAAAACATACTCATAATGTTCATAAGTCTATTTATCTTTCACGGATAATAAACTTCCTGGTTGAGATGCATGTTGTAGTTCTGTTTATCTAGTAGTAAATGAAACATGTATCGTTATAAGTGGAATTCAAATATTTGATCCTGATCTGGGATAGAATTTACAAATAAATAGAGTGTATGGGAGTGATAGAACACCTTTATAGCGGGGAAGACACCTTCCAATAAAACTATTATTGAGTATGAGATAATTTATTTAATAAATTATGTTGTTATTCCAACAGTTATGATAGAGGAGGAATTCCATGAGTTTTGTTCCATGAATTGGGTGGTACATCCTATTTTTTTAAAAAATTTACCATGAACTATATTGATAATATTGGTGCTCTGTAATGAATGATGATATTTTAGGGTTCGTGACACATTTGTACACTTTTCAAAACGTGAAGGTCGATAATCAATAAAATAGTGGATTACTATATCCATTTCCATTTTAGAATTGAAGAAGTGTGTTTTTAACTTATAATTTTTTTGTGTTTCATTTGTAGACACCCTGTTAAAATGATGGAATATGGGTGTTTGTAGATTGGATAATGAAAGTTTCCCTATCATTCCACTTTCGATGACACTCAATATGGATCATATGGTGGATATGAATGTTCAATTGATAGTTCATTTTAATGGGGTACCTCATAGTATTATTATAGAACATGATTTGTGCTTTAAATTTCAATTATATAATTGTTTATATAGGGAAAGGGGTGCTCGGGTAAGTGTATGTCTTTTTACACACAGATGTATGGGTAGTCAAATTCTACAATTTAGGTATTTTATCGAATGCTACGACCATGCATTCATTAATTTTATTGGTAAAGGGAGAATCATATATCTCTCATTGATATCTTATATAACAATAGTTATCATTTATCAATTCACATAAAACCATTTAAGTGATTATAAGGTAGTCTATGTAGATCATATCTCTATTATATAGATACTCGTGAGTCAGAGTAGTATAAACTATCTCTCAAGCATCATACTTTTAATCATGTTAAGTGTATTTTGAATCGTGTGGATATGGATCATAGTATGAAGAAATCGTATAATAATCGACAGTAATTACAATATGAGTTTAGAGTTGGTGATCGTGTGTTCCATATTGCATCTCATAGATTTTGACACTACTGTTCTCAGATGATGGAATGTTTTCCCCTTGGTTTGTTCGAACTTTTGTGTTTTTATAGATAAGAATGTCAGTTACATACTTATTCTCTCTTTTATATAGGTATTGTTTCATGCAACACAACGTCAATGGTATCACCCCAAGCCATCGTAGCTTATCAATTTCTATGGTTTGGAACTTAAGACCAGGGCGTCCTTTAAGGATATTTTGTTACAAGTTATGGATCAAAGTGAGAAAGTGTTCCATGGAATGGTTGGGCCAATATTTTGAATAATGTGAAAACATGGATGTGCTCTAGAGGAAAAAGGGAGAGAGAAGAATGAATGAGGTTTTATTGGACATATATTTTTAGGTTTTAATCTTAAATATGCAATGGTGTATATACTGAAGAGGGGGAATTATAATGTAAATAGATATCATGATCATCAAATTTAAGTGGATGTCTCATACTTTTTTATTGTCCTTTTTCCCATGGTTTTGTTATTACAATGGTGAGTTCTTATTTAGGGTTTTGGATGAATTTGGATAATTTTAGATTACTAAGGGGTGGTGCACAATTGACTCATAGCTAATTAAAACCAACCAATTTATCCAACATAACCATGAAAACTATTTTATATAGGTTGATGGTAATTCATGGTTTGATCACTGTTTTTTCAAATCATTCTACCACACCCCAACTACTAAAAATTAAGCATAGTGGGAGGATTTTCATTGCTGGTTCATGTTTTTTCATTATGTGTTCCCAACTTGTAAATATAGTTTATCGATAATGATATAATAAGGATTGAGGAAGATTTTCCGAAAATGCATGTGCCTCAACATAATAAATAATGCACTAGGGTTTCCAATCCTTTGAAAATTGAATGAAATTCGTGACCCTTAATTTAGAGCCAAATTCAACCAGTGTAAAACCTAACATTAGTCATTCATTTTTGTAGTTTCCCATGTGAATTACAAGATTCAAAAAACTACTTCCACGATATTTTTAATATCCTGTTGAATGATAAACACATCATTGGAAAGTGATTTATTACCTTTTTGGTTATATCTCTCTCTCTATGGTATCAATTTCCAAATGAAGATGACTGATTTATACTTTTTTGGTGTTGTGGAGATCTAGTTTTTTACGATATTATATTATTAGTTATTGACTATTTTTTGATTGCAGATATTCCATGTCATTTTTTCCTCGATCAATCTGCATCATTTGATGGGATTTTTAGATGGTGAACATCCATCTATGACCATGAGGTATGTTATATATTGGTCAAATACCACAGACTAGATTATAATTCCATGGATTTAACTATTTAATTTCAATTTACACTATGGGAAAATTAAATTATAATGTGAATTAATTAATATGATTATTTTCCATTGGGATAATGAAATAGTTTTTTGTTGATCATGATAAAAATTATAGATTTCAATAAAAATTTATAAATTGTTCAAGGAAGAATACAAGAAACATCTTTATATCACATGATAGAGATATTATGACATATAAAATGTGGGAATAAGTTGATTAAAAAACTAATGTATTTTTAATGTATAGTTCTATGTTGAAAAAATTATTATATTATATTGGATTCCTATTGGGGGATATTGTATTGTCTCATAATTTCTATATTATTTTTCAATTAAATATAATTATTTCGTGACCTGGTGATGAGACAACATGTGATTCTGAGGATCGGAGTGCGTAGAATGATCCCTAAAAAATTATTAAGATTTAATAAGTGATTGACAATTTTTCATGAAAATTTTGAATAAATCTTCAATGGGTTTCTAGATTAGAAATCTGAGTGAATCATTTCATTGAGGATGGTAGGATTACCATATGAGCGAAATAAGTTTTTTCAGCACAGACCTCGAGTGAGAAAATCTGAAAATGGCATATCTGTAAATAACATAATTAAATAAAACAATTTTATTATTAAAATTATTATAACTCAAGGGAGATATCATAGATTAAAATTCAGAAACCACCACTGAGATTGTGACGAGATTTTTCACTTAGGCAGATCATAACATTTGCTAGTGCCGACCAACATTGGAAGCTAGTTTTTAGATGTTAATAAAATAATATGGTAACAATTATATTATTGTGAAATCCTTATAACATACAAACAGTAACTCGGATTGGAAATCTGAGCGTACGGTTGATCTTGTGAGGTCATTTTACCCTTAGGTGAGCCTAACCCTGACCGGTGTGGATCATGGGTGAATGTTAGTTTTTGATCTCTTTTTAAGGATAATTTAATGAACATTGGATAATGATTTTATATCTTTGGAATTTCTGGTCAAATTGAAAATCTGAGGGTAACATTGAATTCGAATTGTCGGGATTCTCTTAGGAGAAGAATAACTTTGACTAGATATGGTTGGACATAAATGATAAATTTTATATTTTTCATAAAAATAAAAAAATAAATAATTATGTTATTTTATTTCTTACATAGACCACTGAGAGATGGTTGGTTAAACAACATCACAACTAAGAACATTAAAATAATTTTATTCAATGATTAGTTTCATTTTTTTGTGTAAGCACAACACCTTTAAAATTAATAGTTTATTGATTAAGGATTATTAATGAGCACAATTAATGAACTCAAAAACACAGTGGTGTTTTATTTTATTCAAATTTTTTTGAAAGAGGTATAGGGGATGTGAGGTAAAATATTGATGAACACACTGGTGAAATCCCTATCCAACGATGAACCGAGAAAGAGCATCGATTGTTGGAGGATTTGATTTAGAAATCATTGGGAGAGGACAAGCGCTATCGATTGTGGAATGCCTATGAACATGGATCTTAAATTTTGTCTCCATCACCAAAATCCGTTAGAGGATTTATTTTCTCTTAGTATTTAATGGTTCCACCATTATTGATCATTGAAAATATAGTGAACCTAGATCTACTGACTAATGGTTTGATCTGCGACTCATTTAATGTTGCAGGAGGGTGTTGTGGGGTCTCGATTTGTGGTTTTACATAATCTATATAATGATCGTTATCACCCCTATTATATAATTCTAATTTAGAGTGTCTATAGATCCAAAAAAAAGCATGAACCACCCACTGCTCTTGGATTTTGTGTGTTCATTGTGGGTGACTGAGCAATATGGAGTCAAGGTGATTCGGTGGGTTTTAGAGATGAGGTGGTAATTCGAGATTCCCTTGGGCATAGACAAGATAGAAAATGATCCATCAAAGCTTTAACAGTATATAAAAGTGGTCGGACCATGCTGGCCGCATGGAGGAGGAGCCGCCTACAATCGCCACATAGACAAGAGAAGGCCGAATTTTACCAGCTGGGTGTCAGGCGATGGTGCGTTGCGGCAGCGGATACAGTGGGATGCCCACCAGCAATGTGTGGAGATGAAGCGGACCACTCGGGCTAGTCGGCTGTAAAAAAAATTGTTTGGTCATTTCATCCCTTATGGGGTGATGTTGTGGCGCTTGATAGCGTCTCATTCTAGAAATATAGGATGACCCGCATCTGGTCCAACACAACTAGCCCACACATCACAAACCGAGTTCCTAATTTAAGTCTTGCCCCACCTTGCGCACTGAGCCACCCATGGGTGGATCCTGCCACCGAGCCAGACCATGGTTCCCACAAGACGGTTGGTTCGGGACCGTTATTAAAACCATACCAGACCCTTGGGTCGGATTAGACCTTGACCTGAACTACCCCGTTTCTCTAAAATAGTTATAACTCGCAGAACGAGTGTCCGATTAATGCAACACCTACAGTGATGGAACCCTTGCGATGAGGTGGACCTTTTGAGATAGTCAACATGAGTTTTGGAAGGAGTTGTAGTTTCTCCAGTTTGGACCTGACTCAAATCCAATCGAGCCATATTTACCGTTTAGCGAATATCTTACAGACAGGTTGGCCGATTAATGCATCGTCTGTCGTATTGGAATTGTTATGAATATACAGTCATTTTAGATTATTCTATGTGGGAAATCATGGATATTGTGATATAAAAGATGTATTTTGGATTATATCTTCCTGAAATAAAGCGTTCTATGTAAGGGAATTCAATGTCTAGCTGTGAGCTGAAAAATGGGGAGCGTTCCTTTATGGATCTCCATAAAAACTACCCTAGATCTGAATAATAGAGACCCTTTGTGGATTGGTATAAAAGAAATCCTTATAGGATCTGTATAAAAGATTCCCTTCATGGATATACATTAAAACAATCGTTCAGGGAAATTCATCATAGTGACCCTTCAGAGATTAGTAGTAGTGTGACACGACTTGGATCTGTCGTATAGCGACCTGCCGTGGATTAGCAGTTGAGAGACCCTTTGTAGATCAGTAGCAGAGTGACTGATTGTGGATAAACACTACATCTAACCTTCATGGATCATTATCACTCTTAACATGATAAAAATATATATAATTACAGCTAATCATCCTTACTCTTATACATTATGTTATACATGTTGTGAGGATAGTATTTTACACTGTGTCCTGTGATTAAGGTAATGATTTGTTGTATTTTATTATGGAATTATGAGAGTCCTTTGGGGGTCTCAGGGTCTGTACCGGGTGTTGTTATAGTCACCCTTTCATAGGATTCTCTCACAACTTGTTTTTACATGTGAAGACGACAGAAAGCTTGATTGAGTCTTTAGAGAGTTAGGAATATATAGTACACAGAGGTGAAATATAGATGTGGTGAGCCACAGTTATTAGATATACATTATCTTCAGTTAAGATCCTGGGATGATGTTCTCTAGAGCCTATTTCTCATTTTAATGTAATACTCTTTTAGTTGGTCTTGTATATTGGCCCCTTGTTCTTTTAGTACATACTTTTACTTTGAGTAGTGGTCTTTAGTGGTGGTAGTACAAATCCTTATTTGTTGTGTCTCTTTTGTGTGTAGTGTGACCTATCTCTCTATGTTCATGTTTAATGTAAATGCCATCCATTTTGGGGTTTCTCTTTTCTGGTGCTAGTCACCAGCCCCTGGCCTATGGAAGGAAGGCTTGGGGTAGCCACGACATGGCCCTAAGGGTACGGTTCCTGACAGATATGTGATGGAATATTCATTATATGGGTTGTTCAGATTTGAAAACCATCACGAAACCCCTTTTTCATGATGTTATTTATCCATTACTACAATTGATAACCTTGTTTCTAGTACTTTGAGAATTTAAAATAAGTAAATAATAATGATTATTATAAAACACACAAAACACTGATTTTATCATTCTTTTAATGCTACAGACAATGTATATTTCATTACCTATTGGCCAAAATTTGTTATATTTTATAGGGTATTCAACATACGTCACCAAAAAAATACAATATGATATATATTACAATCATAAAATTGTTATTACGTTAGAGGGGATGAATGTTATTAATAACATTATGAAATAAATAATTATAAATTTAATAATATATATATATATATATTTCTTACATTGAATTATTTTTTGAAAAATAATATGTAAATTAATAAATCTATTTTTTCATAATGTGATTTTATTCTTCATATTATGTTTTCATACAAAATGTTGTATATTTATTTTTTATTAAAAATACCATAATAAAATTATAGACATATTTTTATGTATGTTAGATAAACTATAATAAATTGGTGAAATATTAATACAAAAATTACCTTAGTGTGAATTTTTTAATTATTTTTCATGGTTTTATTTTTTAAAGAATTATGAAAAATTCATACATTTAATTGAAATTTTTAATTTTATTTAATTTAATTTATAAATATATATATTTTTTAAATTTTTTTATAAATTATATTATGTTCAAAATTACATATATTAATCTAATTTCTAGAATTGAAATAAATTTTATACTAAAATTGAATATAAAATCATCGTAAACTTTTTTAGTTTTCCTCATTGAAAACCCAATTTCTTGTTGAATCTGTAAGTATAAAATTAATTTATATTCTACAAATTCTACTAAATTAATTTATAAAAATATATTCCATATTTTGAATAATTATAATAATATAATTATATAGAAACGATTTTATTAAAAAAATTATTTAAAATAATTAAAATTAATCAAAGTGCTTATGGTGAAAATGAGCTTACCGAAGGTTAATACATTAAACACATGAGTTAAAATTCCCTAGAAAAATTTTAAATACCATTATTTTTATATATTTATACCACCATTTTTATAGGATATATTTACATGAGTATGTTGGAAACTTTTTTTGGAAATTTAATAATATAATATGTTTTATAAAAAAGACAGAAAGGAATAATTTTTATTTTAGTATCTATAAAGATTTTGGATAGTGAAAAAATATTATTTAAGATATAATAATTATTTTGAAATATAAATTATTTTTTCTATGATGATAATATATTTTTATTTTTTTAAATGAATTAATTACATTATTTACAAAAAATACCCCAACAAAATAATTATTTAGTTAATAATTAACAAAAGTAAAAGTTAAAAAAATGTTTGTTGAGAAGCTAATTAAGTGAATAATAGTATTAAATTATTTCTTTATATGATTATATCATTTTAAATTGTTTTATGAATAATATATTATAATTATATTATTTATTTTTATATTAAAAGTAAACGCAAATATATATTGTCAAAATTGACATAAATTTATTTTATAATAAATTGTTATTTTTTACTAAAACTCATATCTACATAAAATTGATTTTAAATTTTCAATAATCATCATCAATATCTCATTAATATTTCAATTGTTCTTTTATAATTTTTATATTGACCAATATTTTATAAAAAATATTTTAGTGTTGTAAAAGATACATTAGTTTCTTCTCCATACTAGTGCATTTGATAAAACAAATTTTCAACACACATATGATTTTTTATAAATTTTATTTTATATTTATCATATTTTTTTATAAAGTAACTAATATTACTCACATTAATTTATTATTAAATTACCCATTACATAGATTGAAAAACTAATTACCATAATGAAAAACTAAAATTAAAAATTAAAAAAAAATGTACATGGAAAAAAGAACAAAACATGGATTTTATTATGTATATGGGATGCTTCTCGATCATGTTATCCATAAATAAGATTAATTATCAATTTTTGAGCCAGATTATTTAATACATTCCTACCCATAGGGAATAAATTTAATAATTTTAAAAAATTCTACTACTCTACAACTATTAAAGCATACTCCCTCCCCTCAATTCACTAAATAAATCAAGACATTTGGATCACCCAAACACTGTCAAAATAAAAAATCAACATCCATAATGTCAACCTATATTTTTTTAACTTGGGAAAATCCATCCAAATAATTCAATCGGTGAATACTTGAAAAAGGTACTCCAAGAAGATGAAACATTCATTATCCCATGTTTTTGTTTTATATCATTTTCCACAACTAAAATTGTTCTTATACAATGATGATATAAAAATATAATTATATTTCACAAAATTATATGTTTTAATATTATTATTATAAAGAAATAACAACACACGCATACATTAAATGGGTTACTATGTGTTCACTTATGTTTATAGTGGACTACAGCCTCATGAAATGATGAAATTTGTTTTTCCAATACCACCATACAGGGATGGATATGAAGATGTAAATACTGTTTTTATGTTATATATATAATATTATAATATATTTGGATTCATTATATCAAATATTACATTTTACAGTGCATGGAAGACTACCACCTTTAGAAGATATGTGATTTTTTTTCACTAACGTGTTAAATAGAAGGAAATAAGTGTAAAAATAATGAATATATATGAAAAATTCTAATAATTTTTATGTTAATGGTATATTTATCATTCTATAAATATAATATGTTATTTTATTTTTACCCATTTTTTCAATAAAAAAATCATATCATCATTCATTAAAGTGTAGACTACCACCTATTTAAATCGATGCGATTTCATTATTCAACACCAAATGAGAATATTGATATAGATAAGCAAATATATATGAATAATATGATATTTAAAATATTGTTTTCAATTTTAAATGATAAATTTAACTTACTATATTTCCATAATTATCATTCAAAAATAGAAATGTTACACAAGTGTATGTATGGGCTACCAACTACATGATCGTAATTTTTATTCAGTTTTTATAACCCTAATTTATTATTAGTTTAAAAAAAATAAATTATGTTAAAATATAATAATTGTTAAATTATTATTATTATTTAATGTTTTCATTAATAACCACATTTACCATAGTTAACCCATCTATGTTGCTTTTATCACAGAAAAAAATATGGCCAAAACATCTGATATAACATAAATTGATTATGTAACTAAATATCAGATGTCAAAAATTAAAATAAAATTATTAATAAATAAGATAAAATATCTCAAAAAATATTATAAATAACATATGGTTATTTTTTCAGAATACAAAGTCACACATCACATGTCGGACTCAATGTCAGGGTTTTTCTCATCCCACATTAATTTCTCTGAGATATACAATATATTCACCACTTATTTTTATTGGGTATTGTATATAGTAAACATTAATGTTTTTATGATTAATTTAATTATACATATTTCTATTCTCATTTCCAATTTAGGAACTTTATTTTATGTGGTTTGTGTTTCCAAAATAAATAATGTGGTATGACATTTTTGTTTCAATTTTCCTTCTTTGATATGTATGTTATGTTCTATGCCGATCTTCTTTTATAAAGAGTATATACATCCCATTTGATATATAATATCATTAATATAATTAAATTCATTATATTATAAAATTATTTTAATGATAATATTAATGTAATATTATTACTTAAATGGAAATATAAATTTAATAACATTATTTTAATGACATTATATGTGTCATTTAATGTTTTTACATCATGGGGATTACGATTCAATATTACCAGTTTTGTAAGAGTATATTATAACAATCTCATCCTTTTTCATGATATTGTATGATTAATACTCCTATGTTTAAATCTTATAACTCTCCTTACATCAATACATCAAATTATATTCATGATATTATCTTGTAATATTGTCATTTCCCATTATTCATTACATAGAATTATTGAGAAAATGATATTTAGAAAAATAAAAATATATTCTATCATTGGTATAAAATTTATTTTAACCCAAAATTTGATTTCTAATAATAGATATAAATAATGTTAATAACATTTATAAAAGTTATTTAAGTGTTATTTCAACCAAATTATTCATTGAAAAATAATTTCAAATGAAAATATTTGTTTCATTTATATTATGGTTCTCTTATAAAAAAATTCACCTCAAAAAATCAATTTTTATACAGCATGTACATAATTTCCAACTGACATGACCCAAATTTATTTGAAGTGTCAATTTAATTGTTATATGGATATTTTTAAAGAAATTTTTTTAATTAATAATAAGTAATTATATCTTTTAAAAAATTATTCTCAATGAAAGATATATTACATTTTTTTTAATTTAGAAAAAGTATTTAAAAATGGAAAAATATTTTCCTTAAAACAATTTGTATGATAGTTTAATATTATTTACATTAATTGATTTTAAAACCCTTGTTTTCACTCTACCAACATTGGATATTTTATGAAATTATAGTATCCCCATTTTTTTCTAGATGGATTAATAAAATTTTAAAGTTATTGTTATGGAAATAAATTCTTCTTCATGACATAATTATGTTCTAAATTGATTTCAATATAACTCGTTTTTTTCAATGGTCAATTCAAGTTATAAAATTACTAATGATTGTTTGTGTGATATTATGTCGAAAACTCTATGTGATTTATTCATGTTATAGTTTTTATATGTATTGTATGATGGGTTGACAAAGATATCACTAATCAATAACATTATATATTATATAATGGGGTGGCCAATAAATCACTAAGTGATCTAGTTAGTGATAATGTGAAATGGTGGCCCAGATAATGTTGGGTGATTTTGTTACAACATATATTGTTTTGTGCCCTAGATAGAATTCAGTTAACCTACTATACTATATATGATGGGGGTATACCAGATTGTCCTCCAATGCTTTAAGTAATTGTTATATTAGATATCATCAGTAAGGTTTTTTATTCACAATGGGGTTTCAATCTGTTTTATTAATATTATACTACATGTTGCTAAATATAGTGTTAATTTCATTTTTTACAATTATAATTATTCTCATGAACAAGATTTATATTTCAGTACTTGTGATTATTTATTCTAATGACTCTTACATTTTCCATGTTTTCATATTAGATGATCTAGGTATTGAAGGTAATGCGTTATTTTATGACTCTCTAATGCACTATAATTAGGTTTGTATACCCTTATTCACTTCTAATACTCATCGATTTCTTTCAATATTTATTGATTATGATTACCCTTAATGTGAATTTAAGATCACCATTCTTATTTTTCATTTCCCTTAGGTTATAAATAATATAGTTTTTTAAATTATTTTCAAGAAGGGATTTAATATGGTTGATGATAATGAATTAATGTGAAATAATAAAGGATGGGATATGTAATAAAAATGATATTATGAAGAAATAGATACTATTTATATATGGTTCTTTCATAAATCTTAAACCTATAAACCAAAAATCACTTCCAGAATGTAAGTGATACATTTTTTCATTTTTAATTCTTATGGATGTGAAGGAAAACATTAACACAATTATCATTATAAAATCCTAAAATGTCATGATCAATATTTCATCACTAGATATCGGAGTGCTAATAGTAACATGGCAATATTATTATACTACTACTACATCATTTTAAATATAATACATGTAATATTTTTAAAATTTCAGGATAAAATGATTTAGTGTCTTCGGAAAATATGGACCGTATATTTTATTTAGAAAATAAAACATAACCATTTATTTAATTTATTCATCTCTATATTCTTATTATGCTTTTTTCACACATTTTTACACATATCATATATTAAAAGATACATTAATAGAATGAGTGAGATAGAATTCCAGAATGTGTATAAATAAGATCCATGAAACATGGGTTAGCGTAATCATCGTCATAAGAACATTAGTATGGTATCATCACTGTAATCATGAGAGGAATCATTACATAAAGGCATGTAATGTTGAAATTTAAAAAAATTAATTATCAAGTCATAGTAGTCAAATACCCCACATATTTGCTAAAAATTAAAGAACATTTTTCATTAATATTTTAAATTATCTCATTTTATTCATCACATTACCAAATTCATTACATCTCTATATAACACACGGTGCACCTACAACATCATAACATTTATATTATCATGTATGCCACATTCAGAGAACATCCATCTATAAAATAAAATTACAAATTGAATGAAATGTGTTTCATTTGACTATGAATACATTCATAAATATTAAGGTTCTCAAATTACAAATAAAATATCAATATTGGCATAAAGATCATCAATATTGTTAGAATAAGAAATAATCACACAAGAAGAGAAATATGTATTTTTTGAAAGAAGAGTTATTTTGGGAGAAAATATTTCTATTTACCATATAAATCAATTAGAACCCTGTATATGAATAAAAGGATATGGAAATTAAATGAAATTAAATTCACAAAAAATAAATGCATCATACAAAATAAAAATGGAGTGAAAGATAGAAAACCAAAATGAAGAGAGTTGGGATTGAGAATCCCCTTAGATTAGGGTTAAATTATATCATTTCATTAATATCTAGGATAATAAAATTAAATTCATTATGAAAAATATTTAGAAAATTTTAATCATGAATATTATTTATTTTTCATTTTATTAAGGTCATTTATTGGATTTTTTATGATCTATATAGTTTGATTTCATAATTTTTGATTGTGTGTTTTCTTGGTTTTCATAAATAGTAATGTTGAATATTATTATAAAATTTATAATAAAATTTGAATAGTTATCCAACATTTAAAATAGATGCTATTAAAGAATATTCAAAATAAGTAATGATATTATAAATAATTTTTATTTGGTATGAGGATTAATAATAAAATAAATAGTTAATTGAAATAATTTAATCTACTTGGCATATTTTATGACTATGATGATGTCATATCATTTTATTTAACATCATGTGTATATAATTCTTATTAACATTATATGAAATATAATATTTACAATAAAATAATATTTCTCCATAATTATGGTTTTATAGATATACATGAATTTCATACTGAAAAATAAAAACACATCATCCATGTTGGTGGTCAATCCACCCACAATTGATGATACATTCATTTTTAGAATAAAAGGAAAAATATAAGAGATTAGAAGATGAATTATTCCATTAGAATAAGAAAATTACTATATATAAAATATAATTAATTTATTATTCCTCTCATATAGGTGTAGGTTAGTTAAGGATATCATAATAAATAAAATTTAAAAGAAACGGAAATAAATATTAGGAGGATTTTACCTCTTCAATTTCCCCTAACTGATAACCTCTTTAGGGAAAATGGTTTGGTCTTTTGATGAGCCCAAGGTATCCTAGTTATGCGATATAATATTGGGAATATTATTGGAAATAATTATTATATGGATCAATGATTTAGTATTATGAGGAGAAGAGGGGTTGGGGTGGTATTTATAGGGGAGGAGAGGGGTGTTTTGTCATTAATGTATTCATTAGTTTAATATTTTGGATGAAGAGTATGTATAGTTTTATAATTTTCACAGAATATATTAAAATAAATAGGTAGAGTTATTTTTTTGTTTTTTAAATTATCAATAAATCATCTATGACCAAACAATTCAAATATTTAGTTATTATTGTAAATTATCGTATTTCACTATTCACAAAATTTCAAATATTTTTTAAGTATAAAAAAATAAATCATAACCATTTATCCACATGATGAATTCAAAAAATGAATTACATTTTACAAAAATAATTTTATAAGTATGATAAATTTATTTTATAATTTAAATCATGATTTACATGGGAAATTCCAATTTTAAAATTTTAATTGATTTTATAACACAATGAAAAATTAAATATGGTATCATAAAATTACCTTATAATAATAAGTAAAAATAAATTAATTTATGATTTTATTTAATGAAAATGTATATTTTTTCAAAACATTATATTAAAAATAAATTTTAAATAACCATTTCATATTTACAAAAAAGAAAATTTTAAATAATCGTTTAATAAAACTACATACTTATACTATAATATAATTATATCATATTTTAATTTATAAGATGCCTAAATTTTATTTATATGTTCGTAGATGATATTCTATTTTACTATCCATGTTACAATTCTAAATGGTTACATTACAATTCTAATGGTTAGGTTCAAATTCAAATGGTATAGGTTTCTTAGCTTATATAAAAGCATTTTCTTCTATTCATTTTTCTTTTAAAAATTATAAATTGTGTTTTCATTCAGATTTTTATGTAGTTTATAAAATATGGTTAAAATATTTGAGTGGATTTCTCATTAAAATAATTTTCATCAATACAGTATTACACCATTATATAAATTTCACCCTCGAAATTTCATTTTACATAAATATGTCGGGGTATTTTACCTTATTGCTTCATCAAGTTACCATATTTACTAATCTTACTTATTACTCCACAATTGTAATTTTACTAGGTGACTAGTCTTATTGAAATTAACATTATCTCTATATTCCAAGATCATCGATATATGATCCTCCTAAGGGAGATCATTTTACAACTATACCCACTCTAGATCCAGAAAAATTTATGGATCCCATGTGTACATCCTGAAGAGTGATACATGGAATACATATTGTAATTGAGACAAGGAAGGTGTAAGTTCCAGTCAATAGGCCTCATCACTGACTCAATTAAGTATCTATAAGGGGATGATGTAATGGGGAATCTCCTTCCCTTTATTCGAAAATATCATGATCCTCTTCCATGGAGATATTCGGAGGAAGACCATGTCTCTAACCGTAAAATATTGTTTCCATCATTTATTTTATGCACAGATCATTTTTTGACGTTTGGATTCCTTCATGTGATGATTAATGGTTTTCACCTTTTCCACCAATTCATTAACCAATTTTTATCTTAACAACTTACATTCACCAAATTCATTCCATAAATCTATTGTTCATCATCTTTTCCCAAGGTGGGATTCATTTATATCCATTTGGATTCTGTAGTAGAAAATGGTATTCTATTAGAACTCAACCTGAGGTAGATGTATGTACCATCCTCCTATGATATCTATATAGAAAACTCTTGACATGACATCAGTGTTTGAATAGTATTCTTCTATTGGTTATCACTTTGAGGAAGATAGGTCATAATTCAGTTCATATCATAATTTTGATCATGTTAAGGACTTTTCCAAAACATGGAGGGGAACCATTGATCCCAATTAGATAGAATTGATAGTTGAACTCCATTCAGTACTACCACTTATGTCATGTATATTTGTGAATGTTAATCAAGTGATATGACAGCTTGAAATGTGATGAAGTGATATATTTTTGTTTGACAATCCACCACAACCCTTAAATCATTATTTCATCTTGAGGTCTTTGGATGCCCGGGGACATGTTCCATTGTGATGTTTTCCTTCCACATTGGTATAGGGAATGTTTGAATCATCCCCTTATACATTTCCATTTCAATCATCACTAATTTAGACACCATATGTATTGATGTATATTTTGAAATCTGCTTCTTCATATTTTCCCACCAATAATTGCCTCAGAGATCTCCATACATCATTTTTATCCATTAGAGAAAAGGAAAGGATGAGATTTGTGGGCAATTAAAAAGATATTTCTTTTTATATACATCAGATGGTACACATATTCATGATCCATATATCATGAGTCCTTCCTTGCCCATTTGGACATCTGAGGATTTTTCATTTCTGATAAATTCTTCAATTTTTGAAGCTCCCATATCATATTTTTGATAATCTTATATCTCATCTTCAATTGATGGTTAACAAATAATTTGATAAATGATTGATGATTTTTCTCCCTAATCTATTCCCATATCCATGATTTTTAGTTCTATAAAGAATGGTTCCTTCTAAATTATGATTATAGATAATTTGTTGTATCGTTTCTACATATCGAATCTTCTACGTTATTAAAATTTCCATGATGGTCATTGATTGAGAATTCATAATATTTGATGAGCTATAACCATATTCAATGGTGAGTATTATGATCCTTTTGTTTCAATATATATTTAAAAATATTATGACAATTTTATATTTCACAGTTCACTTAATAAAGATAATTCATCCTTTTTTTCAACATAAATATCAAATCTTCCAACTACACATGATGTTTGGGCAGTTGTTCTTGTGAATTTTCAAATAACATGATTCATAGGATGTAAATTTACCATAATCATTAGTACATATCATACAACATTAATTTAATAATTGATGTGTACCACCTTTCTCTATGATATTCAGAAGAATACAACCCATATGATTAAAAAAAAGATGAGCATTACATGTAAAACAAAGATAAATCAGCATCTTTACATTAAATTTTTAATTATATCATATAATTGTAATTAAATATAGGTCCACCAATATTCACATGTTTATATGAGTACACACACCCAACAGGATACACAGTTAAAATAGAGTCAACTGAATCCCAACATAGAATAACCATTGATCCACAATTCTTCCTTACCTAAAAATTGGTGGTTTTAATAGTATCATGAAATAACTATAAGGGAAAATGAACAGACTTCTACAACATAAAATCATGACTATGTGGGGATGAAATTTCCTCTTCACACTAAGAGAAGGCGGGTAGGATCAAGGAATAGTTGATTTTGTCTTTAAAAAGGTCAGATCCAATGTTTACAATGAAAACTACTTTAATGGCACTTGAATCAAGATCCCAATCATGACCTCATTGTTTTTTAGTCAAAGGAAGATTCTAGTTTTTGGGAGATAAATACTAGTTAAAATTGTCTAAAATCTCATTAAATACATAATTTAACTCATTTAACATCCAAAATTCGGGGAACTAGGAAAACCTAAAAAGTTTGAAAATGAATCACCAATAGGAGAGTCAACGACATGAGTCTCTGATGCCTAAGTCATCATAAACTGAGTCACTGATGCAAGGTTGAATAATTTTAGAGCCATTGACTTGATGACCTACCAATTATATATTATACCGATGTACTGACCTACTGATTCCATTAGTCACTGATGCCCTGAATCATCGATGTCCTTAGTCACCGATGACTTGACTCATTGACCCCCCGAGTCACTGATGCCCAAAGTAACTATTGTAACGAAATACTAACATCATGACCTATCAATTCCCTAACATACCAATGACCTGATTCACTAATGTGAAACATATAATTTCAAAAACAATATAAAATGAGCTTATATTTCCTCCGAAAACACCAAAACACTATATTATGAAAAATTAATGTATCAGGGAGTTAGGGACCATTACATTAGATACCTATCAATTTATTCTTGATGTAGAGAATTATAAAGAGAATCCCGTTAAAATAGGGGTTCGAACAACCATCCAATAAGATACCTCTCAAGGATAAAAATCCTTGTGATTGAAATCCTGAGAAATACCATTACATCCATGTACACTGAATCCAACTTCTGTTATCCCAGAAATTCCCAATACATAACAAACAACCACCAAAATTCACACATCCTGAACATATGAATCAGAAATTACATACTCCATGACAAGATATTAACCTCTTATGGCGGCACTAACTCTCCCACATTTATCTAAACGCAACTGCATTTACATATATTGATTAGGACATGTTCCTCCCTTCGTCATATGTTAGGACCTTATTATAAATTAGAGATCAATGAAAAAACTATTCACATAGACAAAAAACGTTCAATATTTACAAGGAAAACCATATCTAATTCAAAATCAAAACAAACCTCAGCATACTAGGCACTCATATGTGCTTCTCACTCCCATTTACTCTCCTCTAGAACACCATTTCTACACAAAACACAAACCAATAGAATGGTTTGTCCAAACATAATCTTCTCCCAATTATAATGGATCTCAACTGGCCATGCTATGAACTTTTTTTCATTCCCGATATCTGACTCTCCCCCGTCAATGACATGGGATTCTGATGCATTAGAATTTTTCGCAGATCCCCAATCAAAATATTATTTACCAATGAATGCAATATAATACACTCCTAGGGTCGGCCTCAAGGAGGCAACTTACACAACACCAAAATTCTATTGTCACTATTTATTTTCTAACTAATATATAACATAAAGATGAGTTTGAAATATGCATAAAATATTAATATATATATATGTAATGAAAACATTATGATGCTAAAAAGAAGAGAGAATACATTTATTCTTGGGGGATCATAATGGTTGATATCATTGTTTATTAAAATATTCTCAATATCAATTCCATGTAGTGATCAAGATCTATCATAGTACATCCTCTTATTCGAAAAGTTATTTCCTGAACAACGAGATCTTTTCATGTGGGGAAATACTCTTCCTAAATTCGGCTAGGATATCTCTTTTTCGACCATCACTACCCAATCAATACTCCATTGTATACATCACATAGATAGTAAAGGGAAGGATTAATGTTGAATGAGAAGAAGAACTTAGTGGTAGAGAAAATGGGGCAATGACACACAATAATAAATTTAACCACAACTTAATTACTTTGAATTAAATAATGAGATTAAGATTTAAGAACAATGAAACTCAATCGACCACCATTCTCCCCCTTGAACAAACATCGAGGTTAGTTTCCCATTCTCATGGAGTTATAAGAGAATATGGTGAGTGGAACACATAAAATTAAAAATTGAAGAATGAGGTATGAAGAAAAAGAATAATATAAATTAAAAAATGATAAATATACTACAGAAGAGAATAAAATATAAAACTAAACAAAAATTGAAACT
This sequence comes from Viscum album, assembly GCA_963277665.1. NCBI lineage: Eukaryota > Viridiplantae > Streptophyta > Magnoliopsida > Santalales > Viscaceae > Viscum > Viscum album. The sequence continues at coordinate 1,501,122,021 of OY728161.1, forward strand.
ACTTTTCCAACACTTTGGAATGAAGAGGGGGTACATTTTTTAAGGCAAGGGAGTCAAAATTTGGATTCAAACTCTTCCTGGAATGTAGGTGCATTAAGGACCTCTGTAATGACAAAATTGAAAAATTCTTACTTTTTTAATGTTATTCCATTACTTCTCCTCTGTCGATCCACAAACTTTCATCTTCATTGGACGTGCCTAGAAGTAGTTATGAATTTATTATTGATGATTTCTTTTTCTAGAAGAAGGTTCTATGAATGTTTCTTCATAAATATGTCATCAAATGTCCCTCAGAATGGATCAATAATGAAATTAAATTTATTTTATAAACACTATTTTGTGTCCTAGTACATCTCCAAGTACAATTATCTAATTTGGAGGTGTTTATACTGAATTGGGTTTCTGTTATGAAAGTGGGGTCCACACAGTCCGCCCGGAAAAATGTCCAAATTCATTGCATTTGTAGACCGTATAAATGGCTGAATCATCTCCTGGTCCTGAAGACAAAAATAAATGAAATAAAATCAGCATTTTAAATAAATTTTAATCTCAAAATATGGAAAAATATTTTATTATAAATGACCAAAATACCCTTGATGTAAAAATATGTCTAAAATCCAGAATTTGGCAATTTTCACATTTACGCTCAAAATAACACTAAAACCTAAATATGTGACAACTACCCATATAATAAAACAATGTTGGGATGATAAAAAACGAATTAAATTATAAAATATATGAATATTTGTGCTTCATCACTCCCCCACAATTAAACATTGCTCTTATGGGCAATTATCCTATACCCTGGTCAAAAAAAATTTGTCAAAGCATAAATGACCACATAGCTCAATTATCATATCAGAAAAAATATCATGCCTCCTACATGGATCAGAATTTTAGAACTCCTCCAAAATCATATGAATCCATTAAATCCCTTGTCAATCCTCACATGCATTTCGTACTTACCACCCTAGAAAAATATTTCTCTCTTCACTCAAGGATAATTTAATGCGGAGTTTTTCTCATTCCCAAGAACATGTGTGATCTATATAGGCTTGCTATCTTCCTAATATCTCTACTTCACTGAGTCAAAAATGATTCAATCATGAGGCCTTTTTCATGGGTTTTTCCTAAGGCTGAGGGATGGCATGATTAAAATGCTAAAACATTTAAGGAAAAATGAGGAAGGTTAAGCTCTAAAGTGAAGTAAATTCATGAAAATAGTTTTGCTCAAGAATGGTGTGCACTTTAATCAGCTCCCAAATGAATCACCTCCAAACACCACTTATTTAGAAAATTTCACAGATATAATTTTATCATCAATGATTTTCATCCCTCTTTTCCCCATTTGTAGCATTGTTTTACCATGAATTCAGATCTGTATTTCTCTTCAGAATCATGTTTTTGATGAAAAGAGAGGCAGCTTAGGATCTTCAAATATTGGTGAACACCTAGTCAATATGTGTAATGATATTTTGGGCATCCCATTCATCTTTCCCTCATAAAATTTCTTCCACCAATGTAATAATAAATATTGCAACACTTTCAATTCATCTCAAATAGATTCTCCAGCAGTGAAAAAACACATGCCATCTTCTCCCTCCCCCACACTTGAGTTCAAAAATAATCATGCATTTAACTTCTAGAGACGGTTGTAATGGGATAAATGGCTTGTAATGTGGCTTCATAACCAGGTATTTCATGGCTACTAGGGGATTAATGAAGGTCATATGTATGTTATTCCAAAAAAAGAATTTAATGAATAAGGGGCATTCAATGTTATGCTTCAATCATACTTGACACATTCCATGAACTCTATCAGCTTTAAAAAATAGAAAAATATCAAGTTATAGATCACAAAACATGTAAAAAGACTCTCAAGAAAAATGGAAATGAATGAATATATAAATTATGTTTATAAATCTCTTGGGTCGGGAATGATATTAAATTTGGACAGCACTAGTGCACATGATTTTCAATGTAAATCAATCTTCATCAAATGAAAAGATCATAAATTAGAAAAAAAATCCATTCACCAATCATTTGAATCCTTAAATATTAAAATCAATCAATTTTCCACAAATACCAATATGGTTTTAATTTTCCCAAGTATTCTATTTAGCACAAGATTCCTAAAATCACACCCAAAAAAAGAAAATTTCAAACAAAACATGAAAAATAAAATAAAAGCACACACAAAATTCTTAAAACAGGTTGAAATACCTCCACCAAACTTATTCCATTCACTACCCTAATTTTAGTTCAAATAAGACCATGAATGATGTTCACATAGAATTTAAATTATGTAGAAAACAAAATAAATTAAAGGAAAGACACAGCCTGATTTATTTTTCTTATGGCAGCCATGAGTAAGGCTCCTAACTACTTCCACATAAAAACAACAATAAATAAATCCTAATTCAAAAGAAAAATAAATAAAAATAAATAGGAAGGGAATTTAAAAAGGATAATGCTTGGTCTGACCCCCAGCAGATGTTAGGTTTTTACTACCCCTAGTCAGGCAGTTGCAGTGGATTATCCCCAATCAGAAGGTGGGTGTGGTTTCTTTGAGATAAACCAACACATGTGGATTTTCCTAGTTTCCATCAGTAGACTATGAGATTGGAGAACCCCGAAGGATAAAATAATTTTCCCAACCCCCAAGAAAGAATACATATAGAATTAAAGATCCAGAGTGTGAGGGAATAGAAAATATGGGTGCTCCATGTGAACTTCATTGGTGTCCTCCTCCATGTGATATGAAATTTGATGTACATGAGGTAGTCACACCACCACCAGCTTCTTCAGCTCTTCTTCCTTAATTACCACTACTTTGGTGGTCTCATCATAAACATACAAGGCCTGATCCATTTGTGCTATATAAAAAATTTCAGGAAAAGAGATGTTAGAAATAAATTCTATTTGAATAAAATTAAAACATGACAAATAAATAAAGAAATCTTCCCTTTCAAGTAAGTCAATATGGAAATTTATTTCTTCTAACATGACAATTGCAAACTCTATCTTAGTAGGTGTATCTTCTTCTTCATCATCCAAATCAAGACTGAGGTAAAAAGGTACTGATTTTTCAATATCTTGCATGGGAAGATCATGTTTTATGATATGTTCAACAATGTGATTCCATTATTCTTTCAAAAAAGGTTGATCTCCCATAAGTGCATTAGCTAGAATGTGTATTGTATACTTCCATTTGATATATATTGCATTTGGTGTATTGCATACATCCATTTGATATATATTATCATGATTCTCGGTATATTCGTGGTTTTCTGTTATTCATTTTGTGGTTATTAACTTTTGGTCATGTGACTCAATTGATTACAAAGTTGTAATAGATTTTCATTATTCATTTTATTCCCCTGAGATTCATGCTATATTTGAGACTATTTCCTTTTGTGTGGTGTATGTACTGACCATGATTGTATTCATTGTGTAATATACTTATATTTATGTGTATTTACATGTTAATTGTATGATCCTTCTTTCATGGGTTGTATGTTTCATAAGTTACCAAATCAGTAAGGGATTTTAAAATTTCAATTTCCACTCACTGGGTTTTACACATACTTCATTAATTATTTTACTCCACTATTATCGGTGGTGTAACTATTTAATATTTTTGTAGTAATTTCCACTCCCCTTTCTTTGGATATACTTTTGATACACATAATCACTCCATTGATAAATTCTCACGTCATCAACATGAACTTCATAAGAGAATTTTTTTAATCAATATCCATTTATTGAGTAAAAAATCCAATTCATTGGTGTTGTTTTTACAAGAATAAGTGTCAATTTACTCTGATTGATTTACACTGAATATCCAATCATATTGAGTGTATTTATATTTTTTCACGCATAATTATGTCCTTTATTTATCCTTAAATTAAGGATACGATCTTTATAAGAGATTTCATCTCAATTTATATTCCACTGATACTTCATTGTTATTATGCACCCATTAACACTTATATGGTGTGTATACTATCCTTTAACACATTATATCATGAATTTATTTATTCTCATGATATTATAATTTTCTTGATTCAATGTTATTCCTCAATTATTTGAATTTAATTGTCTATCTTTTGGTTTAAAACTCTTTAACTAAAATATGGTTTTAAATGTTTTAAAGATTTATTCTTCAAAATATTTCTCAATAATGACCTTGTTTTCACAATATTTTTTAGGGTTTACATATATAGACATTAATGTTTTAAAATGATAATTCATTTAAAAGATTCAAAGTGGTATGAGAAACTTTGATTCAAACATCTAAATTTAAATGGATTTATAATTGATTTGAAAAAACATTATTAATTTCAATACCTTGATTTGATATATTGGAATGTGGAAATGTTATCTTTTCTATATACATGTGTTATATGTTATGATTATTTTATCATTATTGGGTATTGTTTACATATACGGGTGGTTCTGTGATAATCCTAGTACGGGTGAGCCTGAGAGAGCTCTCCAATGCAGTGGATAATGTGACAGAGGTAAATGTGATGTTTCTCCAAAGAATTTAGGGAATATACTTTCATGGGTATTCCAAGTGTAACTCCCTATGTAGCTGTGATAGCTACAATGTATGTTGGATATGTATTCCATATGTGACCTTCATGATTTATGATTTATGTGTGTTATTCATAAATCGTATGATTTCATAAGTTATGTTATGATTGAAAATTATGGTTTCATGGATTTGTATTTAATTTTGGGAGAATGTTTTCCTTCCCTATTTTATAACCCTTAATGAGCTTTTTAAAGTCATCCTACGTTTTTAAACTGTTTTCCAGAGGACATAAAGATGAATAGGTTCAAGGATGGGATCAAGGAAAAGTCATGATGTCTAAAACATGGAACTAGACTTATGTCTTTTTAAGAGTTTTTATTTTATGAAAAAATGGATATTGAGTATTAGTGTCTACTTTTAATATTCATGTTGTTATGTAATAGTTATGGCCTAATTCTCTACAATTCTAAACCTAAAAAGATCACAAATGTGATATATTCATTTAATTCAAGATTATGTAATGTTTAAGGCTGGGACCTTATAGTTTGTATCAGAGGTCGGTTTAGATAACATTATAGGTAAGGGTATTTTTTAAGAATAAGTAAATTTACCATAATGGTTAGGATTTTTGATAGATTCATAGTTTTATTAGATATAGTTAATGGGTGTAAGATAACATGAATAAGTATATTGTAGTGGTTAACCTTCGCATAAGATATTATATGATGACTTTTCTGATATATTGACACTGACATTTTTGGTTTTAGTAAATGGTGGGATCTAGCAGGAACCACAGTAATAGTGGATGTGAAGTTAACTATGACAGTTTTCTGAATGAGCAAATGAATTATATGGGAGCTGCAATGACAACAATTGTGGTTATTCACAAACATCTATATAGAGTCATGATTGACCACCTGATCCATAATTATCTTTATAAGGAATCATATATGTGAGAAACAAATCCCTATGGATGTTTAGGTAATAATCATAAATTATGTGTGTTAAAAATCCTATGTGTCAAAGATATGGAAAGAATCACCCAGGAAAATGTTTCAAAGGGACAGAAAGATGCTATAGATGTGGAAATGAAGGTCATAAAGTAAGAACTTTCCATGGAAAAAGGATGCATCTAGTTGACTCTAGGAAAGGGAAAGAATTCCTTTCTGAGGGATCAATTGAATTTTTTAAATGTGGTGTGCGTCATTATAAAAAACATATCTTACGATGATGTTTCAGGAATGGGGTCACCAGGATCAGACAAATATTTGTTTACCAATACCTAATTCCATTCCGATTGAGGAGGAAGAAATTGACAATGACCAATGAAAGCTATGGATTATTTCTTATCATATGTTTTCCTATTATAAAAATTTTAGGTAATGATTAATGATTTTGATTGTATGAAAGAATTATTTCAGAATATGTTTGAAATTAATGGTTAATTGATCATGATGAATATTGAATGAGTAAAAATTCAACATATAAGATAATTCAAGAGTTATGGTATAATTTATGATGGTCAAATGCTTAAAAGTATTAAGGATCTTATGATAATGGGATTAAATTAGAAGACTTTTTATAGTTTTGTAACCTTGATGTTTGATATATGAAAATTTTATTCATGGAATAATTATCTTATCTTTTGTGGATATAGTTACAACGAACAATTTGGGTTTATAAGATCCTTGAATTTGAGGAAATTACTGTTTAATACATTTTGGGATTCAAAAGGAAAGTTATTAGATAACCTTTGTGGTTAAAACATGTTATGGTTATTTTTTATGAATTTATCTCTTATTGGGAATGTAATAAAATTATGTTGTTTTTGAAAAGCGAAAACACACAAACCGTGTGACAACCCGTCACGCCAGACGAAGATGTGGGAATCAAAACTACAACCAATGTGTGACTGGTATTTATCCCCTACCACTTGTCTACGTGACATCCCTGGTTAGTATGACTAATTATTTTTAGTTAGATGATCTTATAAATCAGGAATAAGTTGATTTTGGGCTATCTATGGAAATGATTAACCTATCATGAAGGATATGTGATTAGGTTAATTTCTTTTCAGAATGATACTTTATCCGTAACTGATTTTATTTGGAGATAAATGTTATGATTTATCTTGGAAGACTATGTGATTAAATCCTTAGGAGATTTGGGTTTCAATCTTAGTTTGGATTACATTGAATAATTTTAAGGATAAATATCTATTGAATGGTATTTTATGAACTCTGGGTCTTGTCGGACAAATTTTGGAGATTAAGTTTAGTGTTTCATTTTATAAAGGATTACCCTTATGTTTATTATCTAATATTTTACTAACAATCTTGGTTTTTGTTGATGTATAAATATAGGGGAAATATATAGTTACCCTTTTTTGGAATATGTGATTCTCTAGAAGATGATTCTTGTTCTTCTGATTTGACCAACTCTTTTTGAATGCTCATCGTTTAGAGAAATGAATAGTTTTGGTAGAAACTTATTAAAAGATGAAACTCTACTTGAAGGTAAGTATATCTCCTTATGATTTTATTATTTGTAGAAGACTAATTCCTGAAAATAATGAAAAGGAACATAAAACAAAAACGTTTTTGGTTTACGTTTCCAACTGGGTAATCAAACACCGTTTACCCACATCATAATATTGTGATTTACTTTTGGTTAACTATATCCTAATCATGTTTCCAATCACTGTCCATCAGATATTGACCCTTTTTTCTCCTCCATATCTAGATTTTTATATAATCTTACTATGGGTTAACTCAGGTGACCATTGTACTTATCTTTCTTTCATTTTTAAGTGATAGTTTTACTGAATCATTTTTCCGATATGAGACTTTCAATAAAGTTTTCGAGCCCAAATTTAAAAATTACGAGGAAACAATTCCCAAAAGGGGGGAATGATATAACATCCCAAGTTAATAGAGAATATGAATTTTTCATATTTATTAATTTTTTAATTAGATATTATTTTTACTTTAAAATGGTGGCTATGTTAGATAGTGTACCCGATATGCAACAACAGATTTCTTTGAAATCTTACATTGCACCCTAATAATACATTATTATTTTAAACAGTTATTAACTCCAAGACATTGTATTGGCAGGAATTAATAATTCTAACTACAATATTATTATTAATGTTTGTTAAATGTATTTACATTTATCCAATAAATGTTACAGGCTAAAAATGTGAATGAATCTAATTTTAACCATAATTTACATTAAATGGCAGATTTTTCACCTTTTAATGGAGAACCCTTTTTAAATCATTTTTTGGTCACTCTTATATATTCTATATGACCAAATAAAATTTTTCTTTAAAATGGGGACATCAAAATTTACTTTGGTTAAATTTGTAGAATTTTTCAGAAAAAGTTCATTTTTAATGAATAGTGAAAATATTGTATTTTAATTCAAAACTATGTTTTAATAAAATTTATTTTTATGGATAAATTATATTTTTAATTGGTTTTAAAGTGAAATTAGAATATATTTTAACCATTTAATACAATTTTTGTCATTGGTATTAATTTCACTTTGAAATTGCACATAAACCAGTATCAGTCTTTTGATAGTTATTGCTTCTTAAAAACACGCTATTTGTTTTGATAATGTGAATTAATTTTAAAATTAATTAATTCCACTTCTATTTGTGGAATTTGGAAAAATGGACATATGTTTTGAATTCATAATATCAAATATATATTAGGCTGAATTTTTGGTATTTTTTTGAAAAACATCAATTTTTGATGAATAGTGAAACCACTTAGTGGTAGTTAAAAAATGAATTATTCATTTAAATGAAATTTTAGCACTTCTGTGAATTGAATTTAAAAAATACAACATACATGGTTATTATCACGAATTCAAATATGGTTTATTATGATGAAAATAACCTTTGGTGAAAAGTAACTTTTGACTTTTATTTACCGCGGTTGAAGGTAAATAGGTTAAATCAAGGTGAAAAAATATTATAATAATTCAATATTACCTTTACACTTGTGAAAACCTTATTCGTTGAGTCATTAACGACCATGGGCATATTTGGGTCGATTTTGGGACACCATTGAGCCACATGGGAGTGATAATGACAATTTAGATTAATTAAAATAATGTAAAGACAAAATTTACATTACGAAAAATCTATTAGTAAATAAATATTGTTTGGTGTTATATAAGACATATTTTCAACTATAAATACTGATTAGAAAGATAAAAAAATTTCCTACATGATAGTAGTTTTTTATAATTTTTAGATTTCAAATAATTTAAATTATTTATGTCACAATAATGATGCAGTATTTACCTAATTAATAAATGATTTAAATAAATAAGATTATAATTATTACAATTTTATCAAAAAACTGTCAAATTCCTGTCATATGATTTTATGTAGACCATGGGTCTTATAATATTCATCTTTAATGATTTTTTCACCCTTTGAAACCGAATATAGTTTTGTAATAAAATAATATTTTCACACTTTCCAAAAGAGCCCATCCTCTCCCTTATAAAAGGAGACCACTTCAAACCAATTCCTCACAGCTCTTAAGCTATTTGTATCATCAAATATCTGCCCAATTAATCTCCCTACATCACTATCTTCCTCCTAGAAGCCTTTAAATAGGCATAGGGCACTTCAAGATTCCATTTGGTTAAAACCAAAGGGAGTTACCAAAATTAAAGGTAACAGTTTTTCATAATTTTTTTATGTTATTTTACTTACCCAACCCCTAAACTCTTTTTCTTCCTTTATTTTGTAACAAAAACAGTATCCTAAATATACTAAGATGTTTCTATGATAATAATTATAACTAAACATATATGTGCCTCCATATAATGGGTGGTGAACATAATGATTCTGTGGATGACAAACTAACGCCTCACAAAACGATGATTGTTCGATTATCTCCTTCCACCTCTCATGGTGGCCATTAATATGGAAATGTATTTATATATGATATATATTGTGTTTATGTTCTATTTAGGATTCAGTATTTTCTATTTATAACATGCCTTAATGGTTTCCATAGTCGGTAAATACGATAATCTCATTTGAGGAAGTGTGCACTACCGCCCCCTTAAAGTGATGTGACTCATTAATGCCTTATACGGGATGTATAGAGGATAGAGTTAGTGATATTATATATGATATTATACTATAATAATAATATAAATATGTATAATTATTCGTTAATTCCTTAAAAATAAGAAATGGAAATTAATGTAGCGTTCATGTGTACGTATGGTTTACCGTCTTCATGAACGGAGCATTTCATTTCTTACCTCTAAATGTTATGTACTATTATAAAAACATGTATATACTGGATAAATATGATATATATGATATATAAATTATGAATATAATTCTAGATACAATGAAACATTGACCACATGAACTATATGTAATTATAAGAAGTCCATTTTTGGTGATTTACACACCATTATTATACCCATCCAAATAATAATATATTGAATAACAACTACACCACGATGTGGAGACGGTAAGCTGTACGTACGCACGTATGGTGACATGTAATTAAAAGGGTGGATAGAATACTGAATATGGTTGTAACATATTTATAATAACATCACAGAATATATATGATACTGGAGTTATTATTTTAGAATGGTAATAACAAAGAAAGAAGAAGTGGAAGAAGAAAGGAACTTGAAAAGGGGTGGTGAAAACATTACCTCTTCATCAGGTTCTTCCTTTTGATTTGATCAAAAGGGATCCATAGGATGGCTTTATAATCAAAATAAGGTCTATAGGATGTATTTAGGGACGTTGAGAGATTATTTGGGATGGGGTTGGCTGAACCAAAAGGCTTTTAAGTTGTGAAGAAATGAGAAGGAGGAGTGCCCTTTTATAAGAGAGGTGAGGGGTACCTTTGGAAAAGCTAGAAATATTAATTTATAATAAATTTACATTCGGTTTCTAATGGCTCCAAAGTTGATTATTAAAAGGTTAAGGTGGGGATGGGTCGAAAACCACTCAACCAATAGAATTTAGACAGGATTGGGTCATTATATTAATCTTATCTTTATATATTAACTCTTAGTTAATTAGTTTCACTTTTACAACTTTTCTTTATATTTTTATATTATATGGTTAATAAAATTACCATATACATCAAAGAGAACCCCAAGTGGTTAATTAATGTCACACCTATCATGATATAAGTCTCTTGGACGAGTATTAGATATTTAGGAATTTAATATCAATTAATAATATAATATTTGTTTTAAAAACTCTTTTATGTCAATTTTGACACTATTCAATAGTTGATTTTTTTGAAACAAGTAACAGAATTATTACTTTGGAAAAAGTTAATTAAATCAATCCTAATATTTCATATTAAATTATAAAATTAGTTTAATTCATCAAAATTATCAAATTATATTTATTTTGGTATTTATAATATCAATTATTCTATTTTTTCACTATTATGGTAATTACTGCATCACCATTGTGTCATAAATAAATTAACTTATTTAATGTCTAAATATTACAAATAAAATAAAATTATGTAGTAAATAGTTATAGATTTATAATGAATATTTATAGTCTAAAATCCATCATATATAACAAATATGTAAAAATTGTTTTGCTAAAAGATATATGCTTGTGTAATGTTTGTAATCATTTTAACATAATTAAAATAAATTGTCCCTATCACCTACAAGTGGCTCCAAGGGGTCCCAAAATCGACCCAAATATTCCTATGGTCGAACATGTATCAACCAATAAGGCTAGAACACGTTTTAGTGTAATTTAGTATTATTATAATATTATTTTTTAACCCTTATTACCGGATTTACCCTTAACCATGGTAAATAAAATATTTACTGCAGTAATTATTCAAAATGTCTAAAAATAAAAGTTACCAATTCACACAATATGAACATCCTAATTCAAAATATGGAATCCATTTTTCCAAATTCAAAACACAGAAGTGGCAGAAATTAATTTAAAATTAATTTCCGTTGTTAAAATAGAAAGCGTGTTTTTAAGAGATAATAACTATCAAAATATTAGCACTTGTTTATGTCTGGTTTAAATGTGAAATTATGTTCAATGACCCACAATGTATTACATGTTAAAAATATATTTTAAATATAATTTAAAACCACTCAAATTCATAATTTATCACTATTAATTATTTCGATTAAAAAAGTTGTTTTTAATCAAAATTTAGTAATTTTTACTATTCATCAAAATATAAAAGTTATCCGAAAAGTACCAAGATTTCACCCTAAGCTAATTTCGTTATTAATAATCAAAAAAATGAAGTCTATTTTACCAAATTCAAAACATAAAAGTTTCATTTATTAATTAAAAATTGATTCCCGCTTTCGAAACCAAAAGGCCTATTTTTAAGAAATAATAACTGTCAAATGTTTGACACTTTATTATGTCCAATTTCAAGGTGAAATTACTTAAAATGACAATCATTGGATTAAATTGTAAAAATATAATCTATTTATACATCCAAATAATTAAAATTTATAATTTAACAATATAAATTATTTTGATTAAAAAAGTTATTTTCATTTAAAATATAGTATTTTTCACTATTCACCCAAATATAAAAGTTATCAGAAGGACACCAAAACATTATTGATTCTAAATTATTATGTCCCGATTCTAAAGAATAATTTCATTTTGTCAAATTGAATATATAAAAGTTTCAAATATTGGTTTTAAAAAGGCTTCTCCATTAAAAGGCTGTAAAATTTCATTTTTTCAAAAATACTTCTTTTATCAGAAAAAAATGAATTTGTTTATAAATCATGTATTAGAAACTCGTAATATGGATTAAAATTATAAGGATAATGTAATATTTAAACTTTAGTTAATACTATTCATAACCTCTTTTGAATGGCTAGTTTGGTAAGTCGTGGTGTACTTGAACTCAGGGTTACGTACAACAAATGCTATTGTATTATTCAACGAGATGTATACCGTGGAATATTGGGGTGTTACATTCTCCCCTCCTTCAATAAATTTCTTCCTCGAAATTTTAAAAATTCTGCCTGAGAATGGAAAGTCCCACATCGGAAAAAGAGTCAACAAAACTATCACTTTAAATTAAATAAAGAGAGGTATAACGGTCAACCATGATAACCCATACTCGGATTCCATGTAGGAAAACATGGATATGGATGATAAACTAAGTGTCATGTTCTGATAGAGAGGGATAGAAATCAGGAACATGAGAAAGTTAACAATAAGAAAACCACACACTTGTGTTGGGACAAACGACCATTAGTCTCCTAGAAGGAAAGTAAACAGACAACATTTTTTTGTTTTAAGTTACATTACATAAGGATGAGGAATTCATTTATGATATTTACTAAGAATATAAAGATATATACTTATATTTTAAGTAGAGTTTCATCTTTTAATAAATTTACACCACTAACTCATTTTTTTTTAAACGATGAGTATACAAGAAGACTTGGTCACATTGGAAGAGCTAGAAAAAACTTCAATAGAATCACATGATCCATGCAGGATGAACTATATATTTACATTGTCTTTGGAGATTAATAAAAACCAAAATGGTTAGTAAAAGATCTAATGATCCCCCAAAAGGATATTCCTTGAGAGAAATAAACACTAATCATAATTTAAAAAATTAAACCAACAATACAACAAAGTTAAATAAATACCATTCAATAATCAATTGTCCTTAAAATCCTTCAATATAATCCAAACTAATATTGAAACTCAAAACTTATAAGAATGTAGTCTTCCACGTTAAATTGCATCTCCAAATGACATGAAATACTCTTAAATTCACATACTTAAAAGTAATTAACCTAATCATTTCCATTAACAACCCAAATCACTATAAATCCATAATAAAAACATAGATAAAAATCCACCATTACTCCTCAAATGAAATCCCATATTATTCTATTTTCCTTATGCATATAGTGTTCACAACAAAGCAAACAACTTCCGAAATAACATCTATCACTTAATCACCAAATCATTTTCCAATACTAAGGGTAATCTTTTAATAAGACATAAGATCCCAAATCAAATTATTATTGATCAATAAAATCATATAATTAAAAATAATTAGTCACACTATCCAGGGACTTCACGTAGTCCAGTGGTAGGCGATAAATCCCAATCGCACTTTGGTTGTGGGTTCGATTCCTATAGCTTTGTCCGACATGACGGGTTGTCACGCGGTCTACGTGTTGTCCTTTTCAAAAACTATGCTTTATAACATTACCAAAATGAGATAAATTCCTCAAAATAACCATAAAATAATTTAACTGCAAATCTTATCTCATACCTTGCAATTTCATCTCAAATTATAATAACTTATAATTGTCTCAAACCCAATGATCATATAAAACCAAATTGTTATTTATAACTATATCCACAAGAGAAGAGGTAATTCTTCCTCAAATATCATTCTCACATGTCAAACTGTAGGGTTAAAAATACAAGAGAAAATTATTCCAAAGTAAACCATAAAAAACGAGCACTAAAACTTTTTAAACATTTCTACAACCGTTTATTTCCACATAGCTTCTTTTTTGACCAAGAAAATATCCTATAGAATAGGGCATTCACTCAGGTAATGGCCAGGTCCCCTACATTTATGGAAAATGACTGTAAATGGACTCTTGGGACCATTTTTATCTTCTTCCATAGTACTCTTCCTTTTTCTTCGGCAATTCATCACTTTATGTCCCTCCTTCCCCCACATAAAGCATTTCCTGGTCCCATTGAGACACTTTCCTGGGTGTCTCCTACCACATTTCTTGCATGATGGAAATTGAGGGTTCTTTTATCAATGGTCTCTATTACTGGAGCTCTTATCATTCATCACCTTTCTCTTCCTTTTTGAGTCCGGGAGTTGGTTAATATATATGTTGTTGATCATATTTTTGGAAAACAGATTTGGCATAAAGACAATATCTTTTACGCCTATCAACATTCCATTTTGTTGCTCATTTCCACCACCTTTCCCACCATGTACATCATTCTCAAAGTCACTATGACTTCCTTGGAATCTAACCATTGACTAAAACTAGAAAGCATTGTGTAAGTAGAAATAGTCATAAAATCATTTAGAGATTAACATGTCACCATATTCTCAATTTGAAACACATTAGGATTAACCAAGGTCATTTACTCTCATATTATATATATAATAGCGGGCTCCACCTGTCACTTATTAAGTCCAATTCATTCCTCATATGAACAGGTTTAAACTTATCATAAACATTCGTATTAAAACTAGCATATGAAATGTCAATACTATTACCACAAACCATGAATGGTATAAAAATAGCACATCCACAGTTAAACATAACGTATTCGATACAATATGGAAGATTGTATTGTATCACATTAACCTCAATCAAGAATAAAGAAGGATGTTGACATAGATGAAAATAATCATCAAAACTATTTGAGAGAAATATCCCCCTTTTCTTGAAAACATTTAAAAGTCACACTATTTGTTAAGAAGCCATTTAAAAATAGATTTTTGAATAAAAGTGTCCCATACCACTTTGAAACGTTAAAATGGAGTTTTAATTTTAAAACATTAATTCCCATATAAATAAATCCATAAAACCATTTTTAAAACATGGACATTAATGAGCAAGATTTAGAAGAATAAGTCTTTAAAACATTTAAAAATGGTATTTTAGTTAGAGTTTCTAACCAAAATAGAGACACTTTAATACAAATAATTGAGGTAATCAAAACATTGTAATATCATGAGAATAAAGGAATTCATGATATACTATGTCAAAGTACATTATATACACCACATAAAAGTGATTTGGCATATAACAACAATGAAGTCTCAATGGAATGTAAATTGAGATGAAATCTCTCATAAAGGCTGTATTCATAGATTAAGGATAAATCAACGACATATTTATTTGTGAAAAATATAAATACAATAAATATTATTGGATATTCAGTGTAAGACAATCAAAGAACATTCACACATAATCATTTAAAACAAAACCAATGAATTGTATGTTTAAGTCAACAAATGGAGAATGAGTTAAAATTACTCTTATCAAATTCAAATCGATGACTTGAGAAATTATAAATGCAGTGATTATGTGTATAAAAAGTATATCCACAGAAAAGGGGAGTGGAAATTATGACATAAGCAAATGAATAGTGATTCCACACATAATCTCGGAGTAAAATAATCAATGGAGTTTGCATAAAGCCAAAAAAAATGGAAATTGAAATTTCAAATTCCCTTATCGATTTGGTAACATATGAAACATACACCCATGAAAGAAGGATCATAAAATGATGATGTAAATACCCATAAATTAAATTATAACTCACAATGAATACAATTATGGGTAGTACACATACACCACATGCAATAAATAAGTGGTGAACAATGGAATTCTCACGAAATTAAAAGTGAGATAAGAAACCCCTTACCTTGTACTTTTACTTGGATGGGGGTAGGTTAAACTCTTTTATAATTGTGAAATAATTTTTATTTAATTATACAAGAATCATATTCATTAATATGATATCATATATGATCTTTTAACATTGATTTGTTAATAATATCTTAGAATTATTGTCATTTTGGGTGTTAACGGGTTCATTTTACTTTATATTCTTTATTATGTGAGCCATATTTGTTATTAATGGGATGTATATTATTCATATCCAGAATGATATCAAGTACTTAAATATTATTTTTAATCATCAAATGAGAATTATACTTGAATGGATACGATGGAAAATGAATCTCATCGCGTTCGTGGAGACGGTAGTTTGTACGTACGCACGAGCGACAATATCATTCTTTTGATATTAAAATAATATATATAATTGGATGGTATATTATATATACAGAATCATTATCATGTTATATTTATTATTTACATGAGTTACACATCATTATTATACCCATCCAAATAATTATATATTGAATAACAATTACACCACGACGTGGAGACGGTAAGCCGTACGTACGCACGTATGGTGACATGTTTTTCAAAGAGTGGATAGAATACTGAATATGGCTGTACCATATTTATAATAACATCACAGAATATATATGATACTAGAGTTATTATTTTATAATGGTAATAACAAATAATGAAGAAGTGGAAGAAGAAAAGAACTTGAAAAGTGGTGGTGAAAACATTCCCTCTTCTTCGGGTTCTTCCTTTTGTTTTTTTTTTGGAAACACATAACAGAATGATTACTTTGAAAAAAGTTAATTAAATCAATCATAATATGTCATATTAACTTATAAAATTAGTTTAATTCAACAAAAGTCTCAAATTATATTTATTTGTGTATTTATAATTTCAATTATTCTAATTTTTCACTATTATGGTAATTACTGCATCACCATTGTGTCATAAATAAATTAACTTATATAATGTCTAAAAATTATAAATAAAATATCATTATGTAGGAAATATTTTTAGCTTTATAATTAATATTTATCGTCTAAAATTCAGCATATATAACCATTTGAAAAAATTGTTTTGCTAAAATATATATGCTTCTGTCATTTTTGTAATCATTTTAACTTAATTAAAATAAAGTGTCCCTATCACCTACAAGTGGCTCCATGGGGACCCAAAATCCACCCAAAGATGGCTAAGGTCGAACATGTATCACAAAATAAGTCTAGGACGCGTTTTAGGGTAATTTAGTATTATTATAATATTATTTGTTAACCATTTTTACCAGATTTACCCTTAAGCATTGTAAATAAAATATTTACCGCATTAATTATTCAAAATATCTAAAAATAAAAGTTACATATTCACACAATATGAACATCCTGATTCCAAATATGGAATCAATTTTTCCAAATTCAAAACAAATAAGTGGCAGAAATTAATTTAAAATTAATTCCCGTTGTTAAAACAAAAAAGCGTGTTTTTAATAGATAATAACTATCAAAAGATTTGCACTTGTTTTTGTCTAGTTTAAATGTGAAATTATGTTCAATGGCCCACATTGTATTACATGGTAAAAATATATTTTAAATATAATTTAAAACCACTCAAATTCATAATTTATCACTATTAATTATTTCGATTAAAAAAGTTGTTTTTAATTAAAATTTAGTAATTATTACTATTCATCAAAATATAAAAGTTATCTGAAAAGTACCAAAATTTCACCCTAGTCTAATTTCGTTATTCCGAATCAAAAAATTAAGTCTATTTTACCAAATTCAGAACATAAAAGTTAAATTTATTAATTTAAAATTGATTCCCGCTTTCGAAACCAAAAGGCGTATTCTTAAGAAATAATTACTATCAAAAGTTTGACACTTGTTTATGTCCAATTTCAAGGTGAAATTACTTAAAATGACCATCATAGGATTTAATTGTAAAAATATAATCTATTTATACTTCCAAACCATTAAAATGTATAATTTAACAATATAAATTATTTTGATTAAAAAAAGTTGTTTTCAGTTAAAATATAGTATTATTCACTATTCACCCAAATATAAAAGTTATCAGAAAGACACAAAAACATTATTGATACTAAATTATTATGTCCAAATTCTAAAGAAGAATTTCATTTTGTCAAATTGAATAAATAAAAGTTTCAAATATTGGTTTTAAAAAGGATTCACCATTAAAAGGCGGTAAAATTTCATTTTTCGAAAAATACTTCTTTTATCTGAAAAAAATGAATTTGTTTATAAATCATGTCTTAGAAACTCATAATATGGATTAAAATTATAAGGATAATACAATATTTAAAATTTATTTAATACTATTCATAAAATCTTTTGAACGGCTAGTTTGGTATGTCGTGGTGTACTTGAACTCAGTGTTGCATACAACAGACACTATTGTATTATTCAAAGAGATGTATACTGTGGAAGATTGGGGTGTTACCAGTATTCAGAAGGCCTTGTATACAGAACTTCGTTTGAACACTACCTACCACCCTCAAACAGATGGGCATTCAGAACGGACTATTCAGACCTTAGAAGGCATGTTGAGATCTTGCTCACATGACATTCAGGGTATGTGGGATCAATATTTACCTATGGTAGAATTTTCCTATTACAATATTTGTCATTCAAGTATATGTATTGAAACATATGAAGCGTTATATGGAAATAGATGTCACACACCAACCAATTGGGATGATGTTGGTGAAAGGAAACTTGTAGGCCCCTAACTAGTGGAGGAAACAATGGAAAATGTAAAGGTAATCCAAAACCACATTAAAGAAGCTCAATGTAGGCCAAAGAACTATGCTGATAACCGAAGGAAGGATTTGGAATTTCAGGTAGGAGATCATGTTTTCTTGAAGGAATCTCCATAGAAGGTAGTTATACATTTCAGTAAGAAATGTAAATTGATCCCCAGGTACATCAGACCTTTCGAAATTGTTGAATGAGTTGGGGATGTAGCTTACTGTTTGGAAATGCCACCAAGTGTCTCCAAAGTTCATGATGTGTTCCACATATCACTATTGGGAAAATACATGCCTGAACAAACGTATGTAATCAACTATGAGGAATTAGAACTAGAACTCGGTCTGTCTTATTGTGTAGAGCCCTTCAGGATTCATGATATAAGATAACAAGGGCTTAGAAACCAGACGACATGTCTGGTAAAAGTTCTGTGGAGAAACCATAAGATGGAATAGACAACGTGGGAACCAGAGGAACTTATGATTATGAATCACCTGATTCTTTTCATGTGATAGTATTCTATAAATTATATAACGATATTATTTGAATGAGGGGATAATGTAACAGCACAAGCTTCCATGGTACACTTCTCTTTGAATAATACAGTAGCGTGTGTTGTACGCAACTTCGAGTTCTAACACACACCACAACCAATCAAATTAGCCATTATGTATAGTAATACCCACTTTTCTAAATTTTATAAATTTTATCTTTCAAAATGGTCTTCATATTTGGATTAGAAATATCTAAATTATCCTAGAATAAATTTTTTGTATTTTTCTAAAATCATTCAATTTTTGATGAATAGTGAAAAAACACAGAGTTATAGTATAAAAACGAATTTTTATTTAAATAATTAATTATTTTATTTAAATTGAAATAAGGTCAATATAGATACATAATACATATATAATTTCAATGTAACTCATTGGAGTTAGTTTATAATAATTTTAGATATATAAAAATCTTATTGAACTTTTCACAGTCTTTTACCCAACTCCTAGGAGAATTTGGAAATTCACGTAAAATATAATTTTACCACTTCTGTGAGTGGGATTCCAAAAATCTGAGAGACACAGTTAATATCTAGTAGTAAAATTCGGTTCAATAAGATAAAAATAATACTGGGTGAATAGTAACATTTTAATTTTATTTACCACAATTAAAAGTAAATAGGGTAATTAAGGGTAAAAATGATATTAATATTACCCTAACACATGTCATAATTCTATTGGACATGTGTAAACAACCTTAGAAATAATTTATTATCATTTAGGTCCAATTTGATTAGATTAGGATATTTATTATTATTTAATTCAATGAAGAGTTAAAATAATTAAAATCAATGTTTAATTAGTAAAACATTTTCAATATAGGGTAATACCTAAGATAGATTCGATTATAAATATACATTATTAAGATAAAATGATTTCCTACATTATGGTATTTTATTTATAATTTTTAGACATTAAATAATTTAATTTATTTATGACACAATGGTGATGCAATAATTACCTAATTAATGAAATAATAAAATAATTGAAATTTAAAATATCAAAATAAATGTAATTTGAGACTTTTTATGAATTAAAATAATTTTATAAGTTAATATGACATATTATTATTGGTTATATAATTTTTTTTTGAATTAATAATGTTGTTATGATATTATCAAAAACAAAATACCCAATAGTTTGAAAATTGACATAAAAGAGTTTTAAAAACAAATATTATATTATTAATTGATCTTTTATTCCTAAAAATCTCAGGATTGGCCAAAAAAATTTTATAATTAGAGGTGTATAATTAATTGACCACATGGGATTCTCTTGGTTTTATATAGTATGTTTATTAACTATATAATATAAAAATACTATGAGACATGGTAAATGTCAAACTATTTAACTAAGAGTTACATATAAATGATAAAGTAAATATAGAGACCCAAACCTGTCTAAAATATATTGGTTGAAATGATTTTGAACCATCCCCACATTAACCATTAAATAATCTACTTTAGATCCATTATAAACAGAATATGAATTTATTATAAAAAAATATTTCTATCTTTTCAAAAGGTGCCCCTCACCCCACTTCTAAAGGGGCACTCCCCATTCTCTCAAATTGCCAACTTCAAGGCCTTTTGGATTAACCAAAACCTACCAAAATAATCTTTCAGCATCCCTCACATCAACCTTGAGGCCTTAGTTTGATCATAAAACCAACCTAAGGATCCCTTTTGATCAAATCAAAAGAAAGAACCTGAAGAAGAGGTAATGATTTCACCACCGTCTTTCAAGTTCCTTTCTTCTACAACATCTTCTTTATTTTGTTATTTCAATTCTAAAATATTAACTCAAGTATCTACTATATACTATGATGTTATTATAAATATGTTACAACCATATTCTGTATTATATCCATCCCTTGAATGACATGTCACCATACGAGCGTACGTACGGCTTATCGTCTCCACGTCATAGTGTAATTGTTTTTCAATACATTATTATTTGGATGGGTATAATAATGATGTGTAATTAATGAAAATAATAAATATAACAAGATAATTATTCTTTATATATTATACACCACCCGATTATATGTTATATTAATATCAAAACAATGATATTGTTGCTCGTGCGTACGTACGGACTACCCTCTCCACGAACGCGATGAGATTAATTCCCCGTCGTATCCATTCAAGAATAATTTTCATTTGATGGTTAAAAATAATTTTTAATGACTTAATATCATTCTGGATATGAATAAGATACTACCTATCCATATCAAACATGGCTTACGTAACAACGTATATAAAGGAAAACAAATCAGTTAACACCCAAAAAAACGATAATAAAAAAATATTACTAACAATGCAATTTAAAAGATCATATATGATATCATATTAATATATATGATTCTTGTATAATTTCATAACAAATATTTCACTATTATAAAATAGGTTAACCTACCATCATCCATGGAAATGTACTAGTTAAGGGTTTATTTCACAATATCTTCATTATTCGAGGTTGTTTACACATAATTATCTTCTTGGGACCTCTTTATCATCCACATCCATGTTTTTTTAAAAATTTATTTCAAAACTGTCTTACTAGTTTACAGAATATGGATTAATGTCATTTATATCCTTTTTTTAGTTTTTATAATATGTTTTAAAAGGAATCATCCCGTCGTTTTCCAAACAAGGTCCTTTTTAAACATTTCGACCGAATTAAGGTAATAATGTCTTTTCATCTTATATGTTGGGTGAGGCTATTATACCCCATTATAAAATTGTTGATGTGTCCCTAACAAGATTATAAGAATATTTTTAAATTAAATGTTTTATTTTATAATTATGTTACTTTGAAATGATTTCAAAAAAAGAGATATTTAAATCAAATACTTTTAATTTCATCTTTGTCAAAATCCTTTGATGATTTTTAAACTTATTTGATGATGATTTGTTATGATACAAAAAATCTATTTAATATTGAAGGTTTTGTGATATGTTTGACTATGGATGTGTTATTTTTATACCATTCATTGTTTATGGAGAAAGTATTGACATTTCGTATGCTAGTTTTAATATGAATTTTTATGCTATATTTAAACATGTTCATATGCGGAATGCATTGCACTTAATAAGTGACATGTGTAGCTTGCTATAGATCTTCAATGAATCGGTAGGTATAATGAGACAAACTAGTGTCTTGGCACAAGGCCTTGGAAAATTCTTATTTGTAGTCGTCGCACATGGCCTTGACTATGTGGTTATTATAGTCTGGCATTATGCATTCCATCATTATGAAAGTGGTTATTGATATTTCATGTGATTATTTGACTCATTGATTATCCATGTGAATAAGTAAATGAAATTATTTCATTTTATGTATTCCATATTATATTGAAGATCAAGTTTAAATGGCATTTGTTTTAGTTATACATTGCCTTAAATGATTATTTTTATTAATGAATGTTTCTGCTATATTGTTATCCTTACTGAGCATCTGAGCTCACCCCTTTCAATGTTTTATTTTTCCTACGATGTGAAGAAGTATTTTAAGAATGACCTGCAGGGATAGTATGAGGGTATATGAATTCAATATGTTGTTGTTGTTTTTTTCACTTTACGATGTAATTTAAGACTTCTGAATGTATCTAGTGATTCCAATGCAACAAAACTAATCGTCCTTTCAAGAAATCATCTTTTGTGATCATTCCAATATTATGTAATAATGCACTGACTCTGGGTAACTGAGGTCCAGACATTATAGGGTTCAAGAAATATTTTCAATGAAATCATGGGGTTGCCACACCCCAAAAATAAAGTGACTGACCAGGGAGGGATCGAATAATCATTATAGAGATTAGTACATTCCCTTGTATATAGGGAATATACACTCCATATTATGATAATGTTGGTACTCTATTAGTGTAGATAAAATTATGGCTTCTTGAATAATTATATAAAAAATTTCTACTTCCCCATATATTTGGTGTGTTGTTCCTCCCTCAGGGAACTTTATACTCACTCATCTATTATGTTCTAGTTAATGAGGAATGTTTTATTTAATATTGGTCATAATATGTGATTTTGATTAAATAATATCATGGTATTTATGATTTGGTGGTTATGTTCTACTATGATTAAAAATTATCATAAATCATTTTACATGTCACCAAACCGATTTTTTAGAGAGGAAATTCAAATTATATACATTAATGTTGTTTAAATTCTCAACTTGTTCATATGATTTAATGAGAATTAGTTTTATATCACTATTTATTTTCATTGAATTATACATAAGGCTAGGTAAACATAATATTCCATGAAATTTCGTTCATAATTTTTTTGGGTTGAAATATACATAAGGTTTACCGACATGTGACTTTATTGAGATTTCTAATACACTGATCTTATCATTATTCATGTGTCTTATAGAAAAAAAAATTGGATCTGTGATAAAATTAATTTAATTGAATATCTAAAACATCTCGTGGTTGAAAATAAATTTTTTTTCATTTTTTTATTACTTACCTATACTTGTTTTTTATATAACATTTACCTTGTTTTTTGGGTGTTATAGTTTGTTTTTTTGATCTCACTACTATATATCCCTTTTTCTCACATGACTTGCGAGTAACGATGATTCAAAGTCAAAAGATAATTCGAATTTTTATGAATCAAGTGAGTCTTCTATAGATCAGATTCTAGGTGATTAATAGTAATGAATGTCATAACATCTTTGATTGTGATGGTGTTACTGACTATGACCTATGAAAATCTATGGATGTTTACTTTCATCAAGTATATGCATTCAAATTTATAATCTAAAAAATATATATACAAATAATAAATTTATCCTTCAGTTAGTATTTAAGTATAGTTAAAATTGAAATATTTTATGCCACTAATATTTATTCTTTGAATATTAATTAAATATATATAGTGGTATTACTATTCATTTTATGAATATTAAATATTTTTATGTTTTAGGTGGGTATAGGATACGGACCCCCATATAGTGTGATATTCTTATTTGATGGATGTAATTTTACAATTTAAAATAAAATGTGTTCATGGGACAGAAAATATTGATTAATAAAATCATATTCATGGAACATGAGGGTAAGGTCTGTATGATTGGTTTCATATCCATCAAATCCTATGGGTATAATTCAATATTGATATTTATGTGGAACATGTCATGGAATATATAGCAATGATGTTGAATGAGTTTTAATTTTTATAGTATCACACATATTACAATATAGGTGGTGTGATCAACATATCCAATCTATAGGGGCAGATTCAAAATTTCAGTTAAAGTATACATCTAATATATATTTTTAGTTTAGAATAAATATTGACACACATCATAGAGTTTTTAGTTTATATTTTAAATTACCTTATTGTTTTGATATCATTTAGATACTCTATAATTATTTCATGTTTTTCTTAAAAAATGGTATCGTTAACCACAAATATTATATTTATTAATGAGTTATGGTATACCAAATTCTATTTCTAATGTATTTCCATTCATAATTAGTTTGTAGTCATTGGATTATTATTTTTTGAATACTTTTAATGATATAATTTCCTCACATTGTGTTTTATTTTCACACCACTTCATTGAAACGAAATAGTTATCATGTATAGAATATTTTAGTTACAGATGTGTCATATGATACTAATCATATGTTGGAAATTTTGGTTAATTTTTTTAATAGTGGAATTTTTGGTATTCCTGATGATTATTATCACCAGGTGGGTGGGTTTTTCCCGGAGTTCAGCAATCAATTTTCATTCTATAACGTCCTAGTTCTAGACACCGCCCAAAGGCACCCCATACGTGATTGGTCACATGGCCTCAAGTGCATTTCCCCTAATGATAGAGGCAACCGACTAGTAGTGAGGGCATTGGGTGTAATAGTGGGGAAACTATTACCTCAGTGGCAGAGTAACACAACAGAAGAGAATAAAATACACAATTGCGAAAGCATTAATAATGCATAAAAAATAAACAACAAATGAAAGGAAGTATTAAACTAGAGCAAACAAAAATATATATATGAGTGATGCATGATAAATATATCTATGAAAATAGCCAAACAAATCACAATACTGGAATACAACACTACTAAACCAATGTACAAAAGAAAGCAAGATAAATAAAACCTCAGCATCACATGACATATCATGGTTCCATGCTCTCCAACTCTATAGAAAATCAAGTACCTGAAGTTGAAGGGCACTTTCCATTTTCTATGCCTGCTACAATATAATATGTTTGGGCCCAATGAAATACCCAAACATGGTGTGAGACTACATCCTAGAGGGAAACCACCACGATATCTGTGCCTAACAGTCAGTGAATATATATATGGAAGGTAATATGTAAAGAAACTGTAACAAGAAAGTAATCAACAATAACAAATCCTACAGTTTGAAGCATTCAGTTTTATATATCAAGTAACCATCTAATTAAGTAGGAAAACACAAATAGGTATCCCTCTAGGAAGTACTCACAGCCTTTCCCCTCTGGTCCTACCTAGAAAAACAAAAAACCCTCTAGAAAGCATGCACAATCTACCCCTCTAGTTCAAATTACAAGGATGTAACAAGGACTCTCTGAGAAATCACTCACAATAAATTCCCCTTATAGCCTAATGTGACACAGACTATCTGAGGAATCTCAAATGGTCAATTACCCTTATAGTCCAATGTGATTAAAGACGCTCTGAGGAATCTCTCACAGTAAATTCCCCTTATATTCCGAAATGATCAAAGACTCTCTGAGAAAGATCACATAGTCAATTCCTCTTATATTATACTACACCGGGTTTTCATATCCCTCTTTAAGTCAATCGAGCATAGTAATGGAATACAACCAAAGTAAACATCAATAAATACTTTTCTAAACATTCTACAACATATCAACCATGCCAGATCAAATAATCACTCCATCATACAATACTAGGCATGGGAAAACATCAAGGAAGCCTCACGACTAAAAAGGACCTAATGACATTAAGTATAACAAGCATGGTAAAACACATCCAAATAATAGAAAACAACTTTATTAACATCCAATTAACCTCTATGTATGAATACCCACATAACAAGAAATTAAAAGGGTTAAAACGATAAACACACAATACCCCGGTAAAGGGTATTGGATAAAATTGCACATATAACTCAACGAAATTCAGCTGCAAAGCACAAACCACCTCCCTCAGTGTTTCCAGATCGCTATACGTGAACCTCAAGCCTTGAATCACCAATGAACATGGTATTTCTACAAAAACGTCTAAAAAATTCAACAAAGTATAACTCTTTGAAGATTATGAATCAAGAAATGAAGATCCAGGAGAAGGAAGATCATACCGAAGTGATCACAATGCCATTGAAAATGGTTGATTTAGAGAATAGATTCTCAATCGAGGACTCAAGGAAGATCTGCACCGTACGGACTCTCTTAGTCGTGTTTTGGTGGAGAAGAAGATGTTTTTGTCGATAAAATGTGACCTTGGTCAATTTAATGTAAAAAACAAATTACATGGCGTGTACTTGCCTTAATCTCCCCCCACATTAAGTGGACTCCATGTCACCACACACGGCCATGGGAATAGCCGTTACATGGGTAGCACCCGGATACCTGTACATAGCATGTGCTTCATAAATATACAGCAATTCCTGTTTTTTTTAAAAAATGACCAGAAAAGGAAAACATAGCTGAAACGAAGATTCAGGCTCATAAAAACATCCCCCCTTAATGAAATACATCCCTGAATTTCCCTAGAAAGGTGACATAGAAGAATAAACCACGAACAGCTCCAACGATTGCAAATATACATCAACCTCCCTCCCCCTAGTCTTTTTTTGTACTCGCCCTTGGCGCCATTGCACTTGTACCAGAGGAACAGACTGGCCATTGATAACTTTCATACATAGATCAATAGTCTAGATATGGTGATTCTCAAAAGATGCATCCACTTACAACTCAACCTACTTATAATGAAAAGTATGAGTTGGGTCTGAGAAGTAACGTTGAAGCCGAGAGACATGGAAAATGTCAGACATAGCCTAGTAACTCTGAGGTAACTACAACCGATAGGCAACATGCCCCACTATCTTTGACACCACAAAAGGCTCAACATACCTCTGTGAAATCTTACCATATCTTTTATTCCTCCGGTGCCCCAACATATTTTGGACACACACGAAATCCTGATCTCTACGATCAAACTCTAGTGGTTTTCTATATTGATCAACATAAGACTTCTATCGAGACTATTCAGTAGCCATCTATCTCTTCCAAATCAACTCTATCTAGTTATAGGTCTCCTGTACAAGATGAGTTCCCATCATAGCTTCCTTTCCTACCTCCAACCTTCATAATGTTGATTGGTACGACCTACCTTACAAAGCCTCATAATGTGTCATCGTAATGGTTGATTGAAAACTATTATTATAGGAAAACTCCACAAGAGTTAAATACTTATACCAAGATCCTCCAAAATCCCGGATGTATGCACGAATCATGTCCTCAAGCACCCGATTCATACACTCAGACTAGCCATTTGTCTAGGGATGGTAAGTTGTACACAAAAGTACATGTGTACCCTAATCTTTTTTATGCCCTTGCAAGACCTAAGAAGTAAAATGGTAATCCCTATATGAAATGATTGAGTGTGGAACCCATGTAGATGTACAATCACTCGGATGTAAAACCATAATAGCTCATCAACAGTAATGGACTCCTTGATCATCAAGAAGTGAGAAACCATCTTGAGTTTTTCAATAACAACCCAAACTACATCATTCCTACAAGGAGACCTCGGTAAACCTATCATTAAAACTATGGAGACATCATTCCACTTACACTTGGGAATGGGTAACTGGTGAAAAATACCTACTAGTCCCTGATTCTCTTCCTTCACCTGCTGATAGGTGGAACACCTCATAATGAAACTAGAAACATATCTCTTCATACATGGAAAACAATATTGATGGTGTAGATCACAATACATCATGAAGACACCGGGATAAACATCCAAAAATGAGGAATGAATTTCCCACCTCAGCTCCTCACGTATGTCTGCTGGAACCCATATGCTCCCCAAGAAACACAATATCTCATACTCGCCTATGGTCCATCCAGGGATAGTGTCCTCTCCTAACATGATTTCCCATAGGACTAGGCCTTCATAATCTGATAGGCGCGTCATTCACACTCTATCAAGAAGCATAGACGTAACACCCACAGAAGAATGAAATTTCAGCTCCTGTCTATCATGCACCTCCAAATGCATCTCATAGAATAGTTCCATAAGTGGCCAATCACTATTGGCCTCTTGAACTACCTATATTTGAATCCTCATACTCAACGTATTAGCCACTATGTTACATTTCCCAAGAGTATAGGCAAGCTTAAAGTCAAATGACTTAAGGTAATCAACCCACATATGTCGTCTCAAATTCAAACATATTTAGTGAATATGTACTTGAGGATTTTTTGGTCAGTGAAAACAACAAATTATCTCCTAGAAGATAATTTCTCTAATAGAATAAGACATAAACAATAGCATCTAACTCAAGATACTGTGTCAGGTAATTTTTCTCATGTGGGCTCAACTACCGAGACCCATAAGCGACGTCTCCTCCCCCTACAGAAGTACAACTCCCATACCGATTCCTACAGAATCCCAGTGAATAGTATAGCTCTTTCCTAGCTCTAGAATGAATAGTATCGGTGATTAAGTCTACCTCCCTTTATACTCTTGAAAGGATGACTCACAAGAATTTTACAACAAGAACCTTTCACCCTTCTTAGTCAGACCCATCAGTTGCACTTATAAGCATGATAATTCCTGTATGAAATGTCTGTAGTAACCAGCTAGCACTAGAAATCATAGTAACTCAAAGCTGTTCTTCGACTGCTCCTAGGAAATAATGGCTCTCAATTTATCTGGTTCGACTAATACTCCTGATTTAGAGATAACATGACACATGAAGTTAATATCTTCTATCCAAAAGAGGCATTTTTATATCTTTAGATATAATTGATGCTCACTCGGTGTACTCAAAACGTTCTAATGGTGGGTATCATGGTCATGTCAAGTGTGAGAGTACACCGAGATATCCTCCACAAAGACCACCATGAAAGTATCCAATTATGGATGGAACTCTCAGTTCATCAAAAACATGATGACTGTAGGAATGTTCTTGAGACTAAATGACATAACCACATACTTTTATAGAACATACCTGCTCCAGAAAGCTGTAAGATGTATATCAGATTTTCTAACATGCAACAAATGATAACCAGATCTCAAGTCAGTCGTTGAGAACACCTAGGCTCCTCAAAGATAACCAAATAGACCATTAATCCTAGGAAAGGGATATTGGTTCTTGACCATTAATTGGTTCATCTTCCGATAATCCACACAATTTATGAGGGTACCTCCCATCTTTTTCACAAATAGGACAGGAAAATCCCAATGAGAAGTACTGGGTTGGATGAAACCCTTAGACTACAACTCCTCCAACTACTTCTTGAGATCCTGTATCTTTAGTCTAGCAGTCCTATAAGGAGGAATGGGCAATGGTTTCACTCCTAGAACGAGATAAATAAAAAATTCTACCTCTATCTATGGAGGAAAACCTGAAAATTCTTTTGGATATACATCCCTCAAACGATCCACCACAGGAGGAAAGTCTATCTGTGATGTCCCCTGGTAATCTAGATATATAATGGAAATTTCGGTTATAACTCTTCTAAACCCATGATGCTCGGGTCCTTCTCTGCTCGCCTAAACAACCCATTCACCTTTATAAAGAAACTATCTACCCTCTGGTGATTTGAAATTCACCCTACGATGATAGAAATCAACAAATCCCTTGAATGGAACTAACTAGTCCTTCCCATGAATGATATCATAGTCTATCAGTGCTAGGATGTAGAGGTCCCATACGATGTGAAACCCACCAACTTCAAGAGGGAACTCCTTTCACATATATACACTAGATGTTATAGTCCCCACCAGAGTGTCTGGAGTCGATATATCATATAAAAAAAAGATGGCCAGCCCAAGGCTCTCCACAAAAACAACAGATATTAAGCTATGGGAAGCTCCTGTATCGAATAGAGTATATGATAAAACTAAGGCAACAAGGATCATACCTCAAAATGTAGAGGGTTTGGGATCTATCTCAGTTTGGGTCTCCTCCACTGCAAATGTTTGACCTGCACATTGGCCATGTGACCCTGCCTGACAACCCTAAGCTAATCCACCCTATTGTCGTTGAACACCTGGCGACAGGCTACCAAGTCCACGAACTCCACCATGTCCAAAATGGACTGATTAACTCCAGTTCCCAGACTGGGGGAAAACTATTGGTAATTCTCTAGAATGAAGAGTAATAGATGAACTCTGTCACCTAATACTGGTAAAAATAACTGACAGAAAAATTTAAGATGGCCCATCTTTCAACAAGATCAGCACTCCACTGGGTCCCTCACAAAATGTGGCCTCGTAAGCCCACTCCTCCCGCACTGGTAGAATACCACATGACTGCCATAAAATATATTCCACCTACTCAGATATAAACATGTAGTCTCCCTACAGTGCTTCCTATTATCAGCTGGTAGAGCAGTTACACTAGATGATGAACCGCCCAGTCTCCCACCTCAAGAATCCCTCAGATTGCGCTCGGTGATCAGGGCCTGGTGGACTATAAAAGATATCTATGTCAACGTGAAGATGTTCTCATGAGATCATATATCCAACTGAGTCAATCCTCAATCTTCCATGCAAGGAATAACTCATCTACCCCCAGAAATGGTGTAAATCACTACAGATTGGTGAAGCAAGAGGAATACTCCCAAACAAAAAGAGTACATTGATCCAAACACCTAAACTCTTAGGCCCGATCATACCTCAATGTCTCTAGGTTGAATTAATTTTATATGATGCACTAAAACTCATCCAAAGACACAATATGCTGGCATCCCACCTATGAGATCACATTCCACCGTCTCCGGGATGAATCCCGAAGCATGTATGTAGTGAGTTTGACCCTCCTCTCTGGAGGCATCTCAAAATTCTCTAATATCATCAATGTGGCTTCTAGCCATGACTCTATAGCTTAATTTCCTCCTTCCCTTGTGAAATTGGGAGTATGTTACATCTGAAATTCCTGAATCAATTCATCCATGGATGGGGCTAGAGGCATCGCTCCCTGGAAGGTATGTATCATCTGATGAAATCCTTCCATGAACTATGCATCAACAACTTTTTCCGGTATAAATGTTAGTGCCTAGACTGAAACAACTAGAGGATATGCTGGTAGTCCCTGGTCCACCATATCAGGTGTCTAATCACTGCCCTGTAACCGGTGGAAACCTGGAGGACGTCTTGGTGGCATGACTATGCAAGGTCAACCGCACACCATAGAACAAAATCATCAAGGAATAAGAATTGAAAGTGTAATAAGGGAAAATGAGAAAGAAAACATTCATGTTTTACAAAACAAGACTAAAAGACATGTATATGTACTACATAGCGTGTTCTATTAAAACTTTCACAAGGGCGTGTACATCTGTTATAACTGGTCAGGTAACAACCCGAATAGACATCGTTTTGTCCGTACACATGGTATGTAATTGAATTCCATTCCCCTTACTGATTCCTTATACAGGGTTAATCCACAAGTCTCCCCTTAGAATAATATTATAGGGTGGGTTTGTTCCTGAAATGTCGTGAACTAGATGAGCTTCACTGACCTGTAATGATCGTGACATGGCCGGATACCCGGCTCTCACTACACGACGTGTTCTAGATGGCCATGACGTGTACCACACAGGTTTCAACTTCCAATGTAGATTCATACAGGTGAACAAAAATCTGACTTTACATGGTGTGTTAGTCCTAGACACGGTGTGTACAAGAAGATTTAACCAACTGATGTTGCTCATTACACGTTCGGATACACGGGTTACACTACACAGTGTGTTCCATATGGACATGGTGTGTACATGGAAGGATAACACCGAAATATGTTGTCAGTTACATGGTTGGTTTCAAATATTACACAACACGGTGTGTTTAGTACCGACATGGCATGTATAACCTATGATTTCTCTATCTGTATTGTTAGTCACACGGGCGGACACACGATCAACACAACATGGTTTGTGCAACCTTTACACAGTGTGTTCCCACATGAATTTCCCTATCCCATGTCTCCTCCCACACATCATATGACATGGTTAGAGACTAAATGACATGTACAGAAAGTACATGTC
This sequence comes from Viscum album, assembly GCA_963277665.1. Classification (NCBI taxonomy): domain Eukaryota; kingdom Viridiplantae; phylum Streptophyta; class Magnoliopsida; order Santalales; family Viscaceae; genus Viscum; species Viscum album. The sequence continues at coordinate 1,501,154,606 of OY728161.1, forward strand.
GTGTACATAAGAAAAATAGTTTCTTCATAAATAGAAGAACACATGGCATTTAGTCAGACCTACACGGCGTGAATTCTATGTTTTTCTTGACATTAAACCTCAAAAACTACTTTGGGGCCCAGAAATACAATGTAATGAACAAAAAAGTGCAAAATTTCGATCCGTGAGTGCCTGTAATCCTTGTTAATTTTTTTTCCTCTTATACATGTTATAACATGCAAAAAAATTGAAATGATCCACCAATTTTCAATCCATGTGGGCCCATAACTCCTCAAGAACCAATGTCTGGAATTTAATCAAACAAAACCTTACACAAAACATACCCTATAAAATAAGAAGTATTTTTATCAAGGCATCAATCACAATAGGATGCATATCTAGCATAACATCTGTCACATCAACATGCAAATTCTATTTTAACATAAATGGAATGGTAAGAATGCATGGAATTTGATTTCTAGAAAGTTCCTATATACTGAATGAGATGGAATACCCTCATCTCATTAGGATGTAAAAGAAATAGAACATCAATAACATCATAAATAACAACACAAAACATGGGAATCACCCAAGGTTAAAATTGAATCTACCGTAAAATTGCAAAACCAGAAAAATTCCAATAACGAGGTAGACTGGATTTCCTTGTATGTGGGTTAGCTACTATCGATCACAACTTATTACCAAGTACTTATTCATTCCTATCCCAATCAATAGGCTCCAAATTGTATGTCACGAGAAAATAATTCTTCTAATACAACTTTGTAACATCCAGGTTCTGGAAGCCACCCTGTGGCGCCCAGTAGCCGGTTGGTCACAACCCCTCAAGCGCAGTTCCCCTAAAACAGGAGGCTGCCGACTAGCAGTGAGGGAAATGGGTGTGGTAGTGGGGAAAAAATTCCCTCATTGGTAGAGTAACATAGTGGAAGAGTAAGATATATACAATAGAGGAAGTAATAATAATCCATACAAAAGTAAATAGAGGAAGATTGGAAATAATAAACTGGAGCGCACATATATATATATATATATATATATGATTGATGCATGATACATATGCCATGGAAAACATCTAAAAAAATCCCAATGATGGAATACAACAGTACTAAACAAAATTATAAAAAGAAATCATGTCAAATAACTCCTCATAATCACAAGCCATAGCTCGGTCCCATGCTTTGAAGCTCCAAAGCAAATCCCGTACCTAATGTAGAAGAAAGCTAGACCTTATCTATATCAGCAATAATATAATTTGTATGGACCCAAAGCATGACCCTAACAGGGTGTGAGATTAAATCCCAGTAGACAACCACCATGAGATCAGGGAATAATAGTCAGTGAATATATATATGGAAGTTAATAAGTAAACAAACAGTAACAAGGAAGTACTCTGTAGTATCCAATCCTACAGTTTCAAGTATTCAATTTTATTTATCATGTAAATATCTAATCAAGTAGGAAAATATAAACCAGAAACCCTATGGAAAGTACTCAAAACCTATCCCCTCTGGTCCTACATATAAACACAAGAATCCCTCTAGGAAGCAAACACAATCTACCCCTCTATTTCAAATTACGAGGATATAACAATGACTATCTGGAGAAGCACTCACAATCAATTACCCTTATAGACTAATGTGATAAAGTCTATCCGAGGAGGATCTCATGGTCGATTCCCATTATAGTACAATGTGTCTAAAGGCTCTCTGAGGAAGCTCTCATAACCAATTCCTCTTATATTCCAAAATTATCAAAGAATTTCTCAGTAAGCTCACACAGTCAATTCCCCTTATAGTATACTACACTAGGTTCTCACGACCCTGTGTAAGTCAAAATAGCCTATCAATGAAATAAAACCTATTTAATCCTCAATAAATACTTTTATAAACAATCTAAAAAATATCTAGCACGTCAGATCAAATAATCACTCCATCCTACAGTTCTAGGAATGGGAAAAACATCAAGGAAGCCTAATGGATAAACAAGACCAAATGATCATAAACAGAACATGCATGTGAAAACTAATCCAAAGCATATTAAACAACACTATTCAAATCCAATTAACCTATATTTAATTATAGAAGCATAGAATTCAATTAAAAAGGTTATTATGGTAAACATGAAATACCATGTTCAAGGGTATTGGACAAAATTGAACATATAACACAAAGACATTCAATAAAATGGCACAAACCACTTACCTCAGTTTTGAGAGATCTTTATATGTGAAGAACAAGCATTGAATCTCTCAAGAACATGGTAGATATACAAATATGTCTAAAATTTTCATCCAAATATAAATCTTGAATGGGAAATAATCAGGAAATGAAGCACTAGGATAAAGAAGAGATTACCGAGGTGCTCCAAGCACAATCAACGGCTGTCAATTCAGAGAACATATGCTCGGTATGGTTCTTGGGGAAGATCTGCACCATGCGAATGGTCTCTGTAGAGTTATGCGGAGAAGAAGAATTTTCTATTGATAAGACACAAAACATTACCATTTATTGAATAAAAAAGTACACAGTGTGTACTTTATAAGTACACGATGATTACTTGCCTTCACCACCCCCGGTATTAAGCTATCTCCATGTCTCAATAGACGGATGTGTGTATGTCCGTTACACAGACAGCACCTGGATACATGCAGTAACAAAGTACATGTCATCTATGGATAGATTACATGGAATATACATAAAAAATTTCTATAAATTTCTCTTATTTTCGAGAATGACCAGAAAATGAAAACATACCTGAAAATTATATCTGGGTTCTTACATTTTCTTTCTTATACTCTCATTATCCAGGCAATGAATAATGAATTGTTATCCTAAAATGTAATAAGGGGTAATTATTTGATGATAATTTTTATTTTTTATCCAAATTTTAGTATAATGTAATGAATTGATTTTTATCAATTTTTAATTATTGGTATTCAATTTTTGGATATTGTAACCATAATAACGGTTCATGAACATAAACATGAATGTGTTGTTTCCCACTGACCTCACATGTTGCACATTGGAAATGGTTATTTTTGGAGATGATAAATCAATTCATATTAGTCAAAGACATAGGATTTAAAATTATATAGTTATACTATATTTTCACAAAACCATACATTTTTGTTAGATCCTGACAATTCTTGGGTTTTGCGATTCACAATTTAGATACATTTTTTGTTGTTTTGGATATAAAATGGGTGTGATTGGTATCATGGTTATATCAGGTGATGTTTTGAAATTTGGGAAGCCAAATAGGTTGTTCTCGGATGGCTCACATATAGGGAAAACTATTCAGATTGTCCAAGAAAACAAAGCACCAAGTTTTTGAAAGGTTGGAGGTGGAGATTGGTTGGTGCCCTATTTAGAAAAACCATGAAGACACTCTACATAAACTATGAAAACTAACTAAGAGTGTATTTTAATGGTTTTCACATTTCTTTTGAACTGGTTTTTACGCAAATTAGAAATCATGAGCCCATAAGGATGGACACATAGTTAAGTCACGCTGTTGGGAAAACTGTGCTCTTCAACATAAGAATCTGTGTGCCAAAGTTTTTTATCATCTCAAAATATAATTAATATTCCGGAACCCCCATGAGATAACACTTATTCTCCAATAGTCCCCTATACAATATCTCCTTCCTTTTTGGAGTCTCCAAGGATGATTTTTATGCTCTACAACACCCTATATTGATGAATTGATGATCCGATTGAAGGATTGACTCCTCATTGTTAAGTGATTTTTTCCCAAATGATTTTATCTATCTACCATGTCTTTACGATGATGAAGTGGAATAATTAATCAATTTTTGGAATTGGTTTTAGATTTATGTTTTGATTCTTTAATTTCATTTGATCTTGATATTTTGATATGGTCATATATCATTGTCAACATTGGGATCATGACTATTATTTAAATATTTGGGGATTTTAGTTTGGTCAAATTCATTTAAAGACCATGTATTTAGGTGGTCTTATATTAAAATCTCATAGTATTGATTATAAGATCGTCTATATTATTGTAAAATTAAAATTATCTTAGTGGAAAATTGATTTTTATTTCATTAATAAAATGTTTATTTTCCCATGTTATAATGAAATTGGTTGATTATGTGATAATATAATTATTGAATAATGGGATTACAAAAATGATAGATTAATGGTTTAGAAAATTGATAGTGGCCCATAGATAGTTCTGATATGATTCAAACTATTATTAACTATAGTGGTGTACTGATAAGATAAAAAAGTTTTTTTTATGAATTATGTTTGGTTGATAGAATTGGATTGTGAAATGGGATGAATATTGAATTATGATAATGTAGTATAAATGGTTGGAAATATGTAACCATGTAATGTGACATTTATTGTTGGGTTTTGGGTCATATATTATAGACCCAAATACCCATGGGGTTCTAGACTACTACTATAATCCACCAATATGTATATATATATATATATATATATATCACAGAGAAGTGGGACATGGATTTCTCCACCAATTTCCCATAGGGTTCTATACAATACTTTTATGACCCCATAGTTTAATTTAAAAATTAGAAAGATTTAATTAATTGAATCTTATTATGGAAGGAAATTTGATATCCTTCCAGAGATAGTTGAGACCCCTTTTTGGGCTGATGCTTGTATTAATGGATGGGGTGTCTTAGTTAACACATGATTAATATGGTAAATTAAAATATAATGTAATATAAAAATTGTATATATTATGTATTAAAATTTTATATATTATATATTAAAATTTAGACTTTATCCATATTCATAAATTGATAATGAATTAATATTTAATTATACATGGTTTGTGGGGGCCTACGAAGTCATACTCGTAGCCTACCCTAGAATCATTATTGGTACTTAAATATATTTCATGTTTTATTTAATGGATAAGGGAATGATCCAATGTAAAATGGCTGATTTGGTATTAAGAATATATGAGGTATCTATATGTGAAATAGGTAACCACATGGGATAATTCATTGTGAATTTTTTTAATTTTTTATTTAGATATTTGTGACAAATTTGGAATGTCATCACCACTAATTTTTTTGGATAATATATTACATTTTTATTTATTATGTTATACAAGATTGTATTGGATATCAGATTATTATGGTTTTGGATTGATAACTTTTTTATATTGGTTATTTATTTAACCAATTGTGGTGAATTGTTAAATAGGTTATAGTCTCCCTAGGATATATACAATAACCTTGATTATATTCGAAATCCCCAATCATATAGTGAGGAATGCATGTGGATATGTTTCAAACTGGACTGGGGCATCAATATGTGGAACCCAGGCCACGAGTTCAAAAAGTTTTGTTAGAGGAATTTTATTTTATTTACAATTTTGGAATTATATAGAAGATATTAGGAATAATCAGTAATTTTTCATGATCTATTTCATTGGAGTATCTAACCCACATATTAGGAAATCCAAAATTCCCCATGGTGTGATTGTCCTTATTAATGTTTTCTATTACATTTGGATAACATTCCACCTTGGGAGATGCACTATGTGATGGTTTTTTATTGTTTATTTGATATTTTCACTATAGTCTGGTATGGATTAATTGTTTTGAATACAATAATCATTCTAGGACTGCATGAATTATTATTACAACCATCTTTCTGTGAATTGATGGAGAATAAATTTTTGGGTGAGTTTCTTAAATGAAATTTATTTTCTTATCATTTGAAATTTAAAAAAACAATTATAATGATATAGTTAAATGGTAAATATGATGTTAAATGAGAAATTGTATTGATAAATTGGTTTATAATAGAAACATTTTTAATATAATAATGGTTTACCTTATATATGGTTGGACGAGATTGAGTGATGGTTGAGGGTAGTGATATTTCCAATGATTTAGTTATGTGGCACGATAGGGGGGATGACATGTTAAGAATTTAAATGACGTAATTTTATTAAAATATCTTAAGGATGTATGACGCGTCTTAATACATGTTTTTGGACATGTATAGACATTGCTCTATGAATATTCTTGTTGATATGATGTATGAAGGACATGGTTGAAAGTGCATATCATGAAATGGAACATTAGGCCATCACAGTTCCAGTTAAAGGGATGGGAATTTAGTTCCATGACAACTTTTGTCTATTTATGAATATTATGGAAGGTTACACGGAGTTGGTTTTATGGTGTATGACTAACGTGAAAATGGTGTTCTAGTTTCTAAACCATATTATGATCATTATAGAGGTTTCAAATGAGGCATATGATTTCTAGATTGAGTCATTCCAGAATGTCCATGACCACATAGAGACTCATTATAAAAATATTTCAAAATGGAATACTATTATGTTACGTTGATAATAAACTAATTTATCAAACATTTAGAATCATGATTCATAGTCAGAAAAAATGGTTTGGAAGGACTTTTGAGTGATGTATTTAGTTATATTTTACTCCATGAATCCCTGACAGGATATGGAATCAATGTAAAAGAGGATGAACCAGGGTTGTATGTGCCTGATGGACTATGTTGGTCACTTTAATAATGTTTAATTATTTTTGCCAAACATGGAAACTGATGAATATAATGTTGTAACGTGCTTCATGGATGGAAGTAAATGTGATATTATGTACAAGGTTAATATATCTATGCAGAAGCATTTTTCAGAAGTGGTGAATTTTTATATCATGTATCAGTGAAACATAAGAGAGGATTATTGTGTAATAGGATTTGTTTGTGCTATATAGTCATGATGTAATTATTCCATTAGTAGGAAGTGCCTTTTAAAAAAACCAAACCATATAGAATGAAAACATTAAGGTCTGGTAGATGGACAAGTTAATTAGAGTATTAATATTATATGCTAAATGAAGTGTTTTTGGTTAGGGAGCATTCATATCCAGTCTTTATGAGCACCAGTAGAATGATGATCTTGTGGAAGGATGTGTCACTTTCATAGTTCTTATAGGAAACCTGAACATATGGATAGTTATATATGAGTCAGTGTGAGACAGAACATTGAGAGGGGTTCTTCTTCCCCGTATCATTCATGTAGTTAGAGTTCTACTAGTTATGGTATTTGAGGTAATGTATGTTTTCTTCAGTTTAAGAAGGTATATATCAGTACATTGGTTTATAATATGTTATTTATAATAAATAAGAAAGATTAGGGGAATGTTAATTGCATCCAGTTTAGCCTATACTTATGGATAACAAAGACAGTCCATCAACAGTCAGAGGTAATATTCTTATAGCTTCTATGATTGATATTTCTTTATTTAATTCATGACCCTATCAATATTTTTTATCTTCCAAACATGTGAATGGGATGATTCTAACGTTTTATGTTTGGTTTGGTGATATGATGATTGAAACACCATTTATATAATGTTCTAGAGACACCTAATTAAGTACTGGGTGTTCTCTAGGGGTTGGATAATATCATTTTTCTTTGGTATCTATACATACATGATATCCCATGATTTGAATTTATATTGTGTATAGATTAGCTAGTATCATAATAATACCATGAATATTAATACCATAGTGAAGACCCTTTTACATCATTTTTGGGGTTCCCTTATGTACATCGTGTATAGAGGGATATGCATTAGGTTGTGTAGTGAATGATCATCCACTGTTGTGTGAGTTCACAACCAAATTATAATGATTTATTGTAAATGATGTAGGTGTAAAATAATATATCGTTAAATTCAATATTTTGAAGTTTGAGGACCTATTTGCTAGGGGTATATTAGGGATAACAACAGAGATGTATGTTGTGTTTACTATTGGGATCATGTGTGGAGATGAAAAGGTTTCCATTACAGCATAATGAATGAATCACAATCTGATTTAGGATATTAAGATTAAACTAGAACATATTATGGATAAGGTGATTACCCAATCAATTGAGTCATATTTTGGTTCTTCATTTTTGTTTTCTATGAAGTATTACGAAACCATGGAGGTTTTTTTCAATTACCAAAAGTTGAACTGGATAACTATGAAAAACATGTATTTTGATTCCCATATTGATGTTCTATTTGACTGGTCAAGAGGATATTTTTTGTTCTCAAATAATGAATAGATTTTGGGGTATTATTAGTAGATACATATTCCTTCTGATATATAGTAAACAAAATTCAGATATAGGTGTGGAATATATGAGTTTATCATGATGTTGTTCATCTTGACGAATCCTCTTTCTCTATTTATGGCCTTGATGAACCGAGTCATGCACCCAAACATGTATAATTATTTTGTTGTATGTTGATTGAAATATTGTTGTAATGAAAGACTAATTACCATCATTCCCATCATCTTGATAACATCCTTAGTACACTGATAATGAATCAACTACATTCCTTGTTGTCTAAGTGACAATTATTGATTGATTAGGTATGTTTCATGGGTCTTATACCGCATGTGGAAGGTTTGATAGTGGAATAATTTAAGGTGAAATAAGTTGATTCTTATTATAATACCCATAGTGTATTTTATATCCACATATTTCTATATTTTATGGATATTACATATGTTTCATTCAGGATTTAGCATGATTGGAGGGACTACTTTTAGGATAAAGCACTATTTTAATTAAGATAGAATAGTCTGGATAATGTGAAGATTCATTCCCAATGATGATGAGGCATTTTACTACCGCACTGATAATGATCCTACCCAATACATGTTAGTAGAATACCATGTTTATTAAGCATATGATATAGGACAGAGAACAATGATGATCTATGGAGATCATTTAGTGTCTTTTGTTTCATAGAAATTGATTCCCCATTAATGGAATTAGACTATGAATGATCATTAGTTAGTTCTCATAGATTATTTTTTGAAGTGTTTTCATTATTATATGTAGAATAAAATGTTCACTAAATAAATTGATTCTATGTGATTAATGTATATCTTTCTTCATCAATATTTTGATCACTATTAGTTAATATGGGTTAATTATATGTATTATTTTCATTTTGGACATTCATATTCATGTGGAAAATGATACAATGTTATTGATTCATTGATTAATATTCTGTAGACACATGAAGATCAGTAGTCTACATATTAGGGGATGTGGGTGGAATATTATGGATTATATGTATGTTTTAGTTAAGGATATCTAGGAGGGGATGATCGATGTATTGGTATTAGTGGAATCAAAACTTTTGAACCCGACTAGAGTGAGTCAATATGATGATCCTAAGAGTTTAGACTTTAGGGAAATCCTGGAAGGTTTCATGTAACCTATTGAATGTAAAATAGTTTAGGATGAAATCACATATGTCAGTGTTTATTTTTTGTGCTAAAGATTATGCAAGAGGATCAGATGTGCGGGTTTCTTACTTCAATGAAGTTGGTGCATCAAGGTATGAAAAAAATGTACCATGACCTATGTGAATAGTATGGGATATAAAGAATGTAAATTTATATCACATTGTTTATGATATGATGGTACACCAATCAATAGGTGAAGTTTGAGCATAAATGAATTAGTGATTCACTATAGTAGTCACCATTTCGGAATGATGATTGATGATGCTGTCATGGAAATATTGGTGGGTCTTTAGAGGATTCCTCAGAGCCATGATTCGTTATGAGTGGTTATAGACCAACTAATGAAATTATTTCATTTCTGGATTAATCAATACCTTTTTATAGTGGATCTATTGGGTGATATAAAAATATGGAAGATATCCAATTTTCACTGTGTACCAATGAGTAATGTTTCTGATTTTTATATTTACATTACTTTGTGATTATGGAACGATTTAAAGATGTAGATGGCTACCCATGTACTCTTTTATATGTATTTTTAACTACATGTGGATACATATTAAGAACTTATTACTTAGTTACATAGGATTCTAAATAATAATTCATTATTGAATTTGGTGGGTCTTGCGAGATTCACCTAGTTCTCATTGTGATCTCTTTAAAATTTAGTATTATAAGAATATTAAGATAGTATCATATGAGGTTATTTATGGTAGTCCATGTAGATCACCTCTATAATGGATGTAGGATGGTAATTCAATAATTATGGTATAATGTCTCATATTGGAAACATCATATAGTGTTTAATTATTTTGAAAATGATTGTCTATAAATTACCATAGACTAAAGTCATTTTCCGAATTATGTAAAAAATACCATAGTTTATATTGGGAGAACATAATTCCCATATGCTATCAACTATATTAGGAAACCATAGAATTTGGAGATAGATAATAGTTTTAACCAGGTTTGATGGTCGTTTATTATACTTTTGAGACAACTGGGAGGGTGTAATAGTTATTGGATTTTTGATAGTGGTATAGTTTCAAGATAATATTTCTCATGTGTGACAAAAATAATGGTATCACCCCAACTGTAATCTTTTGACTGATATTTATTATGTTTAAATAGAGACTAATGTGTCTTTTTGGGTTTATCTGATACATAATTTGGATTGAAGAGATATAGTGTTGAAGGGAATTACAATGCTGTCAGTTATAGTATTTTATAAACATGTATATGTTCATGTGAAAAAATGAGAGATATATGTATATATACATGCTTTTTGAACCAACCTTTTTATCTCGTAATCTTAGAGTTTCATAGGATTATAGATCAAGGACATGATATTATATTGTGGGGAGATTATAATATCCATATCATTCAAGAGATGTAACTTACGGGTTTTAGGTACTAATTTTACTTATTTTTGTTTTAACATGGTTAGATATTATAAAGTGGTTATTTCTGGTGAATTTAGAGAATATTGAATGCCAAAGGCGTTATGGATAGACAGAACATGGTTATATAATTCCAATGAATTTATGGTCTAGGAAACCATGCTCCATGTTTTTAAAGGTAGGAGGTGGCACTTGAATGGAACATAGTTCGATGAAACATTCCTCTACCATCCCAAAACCATTAGAACTGATGAATCAGGTAGGTATATTCATTTTTGGGGAACATTTTGTCAAACCATGCTCCCACTGCGTCTAAATAATTACATGTTTGTAAAATCATAGGCCTCTGACAAGTAAAACATGTACATAATTGTTTAATCCTCCAAAAAGTTATTTAAATATATAAACACCCAATTATTAACAATTATTCTCCATATACTTGTCTTTAAACTATTAAAACATTTTTGGAGTCTCTTAGGAGGATACCAATGCACCATAAACAACGTTATTGATGAATTGAATATGTTGCTGAAGGATAAACTCCTCTTTGATTAGTGATTTATTCACCATTAACTTTATTCCATCTCCCATATCTCTATCTCGATGAGGATAAAATATTTATCCTCTATTGGACTTGGGATTAGATATCATATTTTAGGGTTGTGTTTTATCTTAACTAGATCATAGTTTTTGTCCATATTTTGTCGATGTCATTTTGATAATAATTTTTCTACATTAGTTTTTCGGATTCATGATTAGAGAAAATCCATCAACAACATTGAGGTTGATGGATAAATTTTCAAATACCATAATCTTTAAATTTATTTCATGATTTTATTTCTGAAAATTTATTTACCATGTATTGAAATTTCATTCTAAATGTGATTAATTAATTGATATATTTTCCTATGAGGTAATAAAATGGGTTGATTTTGTGATAATGAAATTAGTGAATAATTTGATTGAAAAATAGGTTGATTAATGTTTTATGAAATATATAATGACCCATGGGGTGTTCCGTTATGATAAAATCATTTTCCCATCCTTGGGGTGTGCCGATAAAAAGAATATATTGATTATATAAATTATTTATGGTTGAAAAAATGGAATTGTGAAATGTGTTAAAGAATAAACAATTCCCAGGGTTGATAAATTCTTAAATATAATTATTCTTGTATTGTGATATATTTCAATGAGTTACAGTAAAACACATCTACTCAAAATTCCTATGGGGTTCCAGACTACCTCTCTAGTCTGAAAATATATTTATTTGTATATTTTAAACCTGAGTTATGGGACATGGACTACTTCTCCAACTACTAATGGGGTACCCGAATTCTTCTCTAGTCCCCCATTTATTAAATGTAAAATTGAAATTGATTTTATTAATTGAAACATATGATAGAATAAAAAGTGATTTCCCTTGGGTGAAAATTCGGAACCCACCCAGGGATGAAGTTGGTATTGATGGTTTGTGTGTCTTTGTGAACCTTGCATTAATGTATTAAATTAATGAATAATTTAATATGAATAATTTTTAAACATTATATTGTATATTATTACATCAATATACAAGGTTATAGATTGGATATTTCATTATATTTTTTTGGTGGTGGCCATCTGAGTTATACTCACACCCTACTCTGACTTCTTGATCGGTACTCAAAAAGACATTATATATCTCAAACCTGATAAGGGAATGAGCCCTATGTTATATTGATGAGGGATCTGGAAGTGAGGTCATTAAACACTTATGAGTTGTAAGTGTGTCTTTATTATAGGGTTTATTATGTCACTTGACATATATTATGGATAACATATATATTGGTTAGGTTTTGATATTTGTTTCCAATTTTGATATATCATGTGATACTAACATATAATCGTTATTACATTATTCTAGATATTTAATATATTATTTTTGTTATATGTTAATTTTTTTTTATATTGTGCTTCTTTGATAAATATGGTATTGTCTCCATATGATTCATATTGGACGCTTGCAGCTAGTCAGTAGCCTTTGGCTTAGTGTGAGACGCACCTATGGTCATGTTAACCTCTAGATCGGGGAATTGAATATTTACACCATTGTAGGGATTTCAATAATTGGTATCTATGTGGTTATTTTTTTCATTTTCATTTATCATACTATTTTGATAATTTAGAAAGATTAGAATGATTCGGGCCTTCATCATGAATATTTTCATCAAAGTATATATCCAGTATAATGGGGAAACCCCAATTACCCATGATGGGATAGTTATTTTTTTGGTTTTTTGTTAAAGGTGATTGTTATTTAACCTTGTGTATACTTGAATAATTCAAGGAACCTTGTAATTTTTTGAAATATGTCATTTTCTAAATGAACAAAATATCATTATTTGGGTGAGTTGTTCAGATAATAAAATTTTTCTTCATTTGGAAATTTAAAGAAAAAAATGTGAACAATTTTATATATAAATGGGTAAAATAAGTATAAATGGGGAATTATATGTGGATAAATTGGTTTTTATGGGAAATAATGGAATCTAAGCATGTCTTATCCCATGTTAGCTATGAAATAGATATGGGATGGTTGATTATTGTTAATAGTGCCTAAGTTGTAACCATTTGGAGCGATATTGGGGAGTAATTTTAATGAAATTGGGTGAATCACTCTCATTTAAATGTATTAATGTCTTTTGAATCGTCCACAGAAGTGATTTTTTAATTTTATTGATATGCCTCAATGATGATGTGAGTGGATCAGATGGATGGAGGACAAGGTTGGATATGTGAAAAAAGTATTAGAACCTAAGGTCCTATATTATCTGAGCTAAGGGAAAGAATATTAGTTAAATGTGAACATTATTTGATAAATTCATTTATAGAAAGTGACCTATATCATTTTGTGTTGAGAATTCCCACCATGACACATGAGTTTTAGATGTATCACCCTCCATTGATAATTGTAGAGGGTGGACCTCAAAAAAGTGAGTTTTCTATTGATTCTATCGAGAAAGTAAATGGCAACATATAGTCTCCTATTGAGATGAGAGTCAAAATTGATGCTTAAATGAAATTTTCTCCAGCATAGTGTGGTGTGATATCCTGAATCATGATAGAATACTCAGGAACAATTAATGGAAGGACTATCTAAAGATGTTCATGGATGAATTTTACCCTGAGACTCATAATCAAGAGAGGGGAGCATAGTTTATGTGGTTGACAAAATGAATAATGTACATGATGGATTATGATGTTCTCTTCATTTATTTGTTATTATTTTTTCTATAACTATTAGGTAATGATGCTACTACAAAAAAAGTTCACATGATGGTATTCTATGTGAGATAATGTGAAAGGTTAGTATATTTTTCTCTAAACAATTACAATGATGTGGTTAATCTAGATCACCATTCTAAGTGGAACCTAAGCGATGTTTCCATAAAAAAGTTGGTGGTTTTTGAAGAAAAAATGGAAGTTACGTTTTCTATGTCTACAAAGTGTTATTTTTAAAATGTAAAGTATTGTGATAAAAAACAGATTGGACATTGAGATGAATAAATTACTTATCAAATTAAACGGATATAATGCCACCATCGATGTAGGTTTTAGAACAATGGAATCAAATGTATATCAACACTAGAATAGCGTGTAGCGTACATTATAGTGGGATTATTTCAGAGTTATGATATAAACCCTCGACATATGGGTAATGAATTAGAATCAATGCAGATCCACCACATCACTATGGGATCTTCTAAAACATATCAGTTTGAAAGTAAGAGTTCTAATTGACATGGTATTTGAAGATAAAGATGTTGTAATTAAGGGAAAAATATCATGTATCATAAGAGTGGTGTCACTAAGGGGACACAGACGATAGAATAGAGAATGGAGTTTGGACTATTTCAAGTAGTTCATCACGTACTTGTGTATAGTGAGACTAAAATCACAAAAATATTAGGTAATTTTTTATTATATTCTATTCATGATAATAATTTTTTTGATACCTGACCCTATCATTAATTTATATCTACAAAACATGTGAATGTGTTTGGTATGGTATTGGTGTTTTTAATTGGGGTTATGTTGACCGATAGAAATTTTAGAGTATGTTCAGGAAAGATTTTACTATATAAGGGGTGTTCTCTTGATGTTGTGGTGTATCAATGTTATTTTGATTTCAAAATTCATTATATTTCCAGTTTTGAATTGATTTTTTGGGATTTCATTTTAGAATATGGATCCCACATATATTTTTATTACATGATATTGAAATTTACATATCTCAAGGTCGACAATTATGTATATTGTGGAGAGTTGTATGTATTGGAATGTCATGTAGGAGTAGTTCATCTGTAAAAGGGGATATCACTTCCCAAGATTCATTCCTTTTTCTAAAAGTCATGGGTGTAAAACATGCTATACTACCTCCCATAGTGGACCAGTTCTATGATGCTTTTTTAGAGTTCCTACAGGGATTCCACTATAGAATAATGTTGGTATTTCATTTTATATCATGAATAGACTTGGGAATCATTTCATAAACCTTATATAGTGTAACCAAAAATGAATTGTGATAATTAGACTTGAAAAACTATTGGTTGTATCATGGGTTTATCTGTAAAAAAATTTCAATGCGGGGTTCCATAATTATGTTTTCTAAAAAGGGTAACAAAAATTGGGTTTATGTTTCGATTACCTAAACGTGAAATGAATGGACATGATGAATCTGTATTCTTTACATCATATTGATGGTCTATTTGAACATTTTAGTGTATATTTTGTGTTCTATAATATTTACGTCTTGTTAGGTTATTAAAATATTAGTGTTAGACATTCAGATATACCAAGGAAATATTTTAGAAGAAAACAAGGCCATAGATGTTCATCAGGATGATGTTAGGGCTATTAAATGCACATTTCTATTTAGGGACATCTTAAATCCTATCATCCATCCATAAATGGATAAATTAATTGATGTTTTTTGTAATAAATATTGTTGTAATCCAAAACACATAAAATCATGACAAAAAATAAGACATCAAACTAAGTATATTGAGTGAGAAATGAATATTCAATAATCATTTTAAATGTCATTTATAGAATGATAGGGTGCATTGATTTGGTAATGTCATCTCTTAGGAAGGATTGTTAGTCGACATTGAGAAGTTTCAGGTAGGGGATTTATTAGAGCATCACAATATTTTTTTGATATGCATAGTATTTTTGGGTTTAGTGGGAAATTAGAATTGGATCTTCCAGTAAAATTTCCACTTGGATAAACCATATATGGGAACAAAGATAATGGAAATAATTTCGAATTGTCTAGATATTGTTTAAATGATTTATGGGATTTGAATAAGTATTTGACTATTACCCTAGTCATGATTCATCCTTAGACCGGTGAAGAGAAAAACATAATTTTTGTTTCCTCTATAATATGACAAGTAGTTTTGTTGATGCATGTAGATCGATTTGTGGTTTATAGTTCATGTAAATTGAGGAATCATGTATTAATTTACCATATTAATGATCATATGTTTGCATTAGTAGTTTAAAATTTCATGTCCAATTATAATTATATATTTTTTAAAAATCGACCTTCGTATACCGAACTCGTGAACTTAATTTAATTTTTTTCACAATGATATTATATTATTAAGAGGTGGAAGTGGGTTAAATTTATTTTATAATTTTATTTTTAGATAATTTATACACCCATGAAGAAGAATAGTTTTCCTAACACATTGAGTAGTAAAACACAGAATCATAAAGATCATAAGTCTATTTATTATTCAAGGATAATGAACATCCTAGTTGAGATGCATGTTGTAGTTCTGTTGATCTAGTAGTAAATGCAACATGTATCATTATAAGTTGAATTCGAATCATTGAACCTGATATAGGATAGAATTTACAAAGAAATAGGGTTTTTGGGAGTGATAGAACACGTTTATAGCGGGGAAGACACCTTCCAATTATACTATAGTTGAGTATGATATAATTTATTTCATAAATTATGTTGTTATTCCAACAGTTATGATAGAGGATAAGTTTCATGAGTTTCAAGCTATGAATTGGGTGGTGCATCATATTTTTTTAAAAATTTTACCATGAACTAAATTGATAATATTGGTGCTCTATAATGAATGAGGATATATTAGGCTTCGTGACACATTTCTACACTTCGCAAAATGTGAAGGTCGATAATCGATAAAATAGTGGATTACTATATCAATTTCTATTTTAGAATGGAAGAATTATTTTTTTAACATATTAATTTTTTTTGTTTCATTTGTGGTCACCCGGTTAGAATGATGAAATATGGGTGTTTGTACATTGGATAATGAATGTTTCCCTATCATTCCACATTATATGACTCTCTATGTGGATCATATGGTGGATATGAATGTTCAAGTGCTAGTTCATTTTAATTGGGTACCTTATAGTATTATTATAGAACCTGATTTGTGCTTTAAATTTCCATTATATAATTGTTTATAGAAGGATAGGGGTACTCGGGTAAGGGTATGGATTTTTACACACAGATGTATGGGTAGTCAAATTCTACAATTTAGGAACTTTATCAAATGATACGACTTTGCATTCATGAATTTTATTAGTAAAGGTAGAATCATATATCTCTCATTGAGCTCTTATATAACAATATTTATCATTTAACTATTCACATAAATCCATTTATGTGACTAATAGGCAGTCCATGCAGATCACATATATATTATATAGATACTCGTGAGTTAGAGTAGTTTCAACTATCTCTCAACCATGATACTTTTAAGCACGTTTAGTAAATTTTGAATCATGTGGATATGGATCATAGTATGAAGAAAAAGAATAATAATCGAAAATAATTACCCTATGAGTTTAGAGTGGGTGATCGTGTGTTCCATCATGCATCTCTTAGATTTGTCCACTATTGTTCTCAGATGATAGAATGTTTTCACCTTGGTTTGTTCGACCTTTTGTGTTTATATAGATAATCATGTTGGTTACATACTTATTCTCTCTTTTATAGAGGTATTGTTTCATGCAACACAACTTCAATGGTATCACCCCAAACCTTCATAGGTGATCAGTGTCTATGATTTGGATCTTAAGACCAGGGTGTCCTTTATGGATATTTTGTCACATGTTATGTATCAAAGTGAGAAGGTGTTCTATGGAATGGTTGTTCTATGATTTTGAATATTTTGAAAACATGGATGTTCTTTAGAAGAAAAAAGTGAGAGAGAAGAATGTATGAGTTTTTATTGGACATATATATTTATGTTGGAATCTTAAATATGCAAGGGGTGTATAGACTGAAGTGGAGGAGTTATAATGTAAAGAGATTGTATGGTCATCAAATTTAAGTGGATGTCTCATAATTTTTTATTATCCTTTTTCCCATGGTTTTGTTATTACAATGGTGAGTTATTTTTATGGTTTTGGATGAAATTATATAATTTAAGATCACTAAGGGGTGGTTCACAATTGACTCATAGATAATTAAAACCAACCAATTTATCCAACATAACTGTGAAAACTATTTAAAATTTGTTGATGGTAACTCATGGTTTGATCACTATTTTTTCAAATCATTCTACCACCCCCAACCATTAAAAATTAAGCATAGTGGGGGGATTTTCAGTATTGGTTCATGTTTTTTCATTCTGTGTTCCCAACATGTAAATACTGTTTATCGATAATGATAAAATAAGGATTGAGGATGATTTTTCAGAAATCCATATGCGTGAACCTAATAAATAATTCATTATGGTTTCCAATTCTTTGAAAATTCAATTAAATTCATGACCCCCAATTTGGAACCAAATTCTACCAGTGTAAAACCTAACATTAGTCATTCATTTTTGTAGTTTCCCGTGTGAATTACATGATTCAAAAAACTACTTCCACGATAGTTTTAATATCCTGTTGAATGATCAACACATCATTGGAAGGTGATTTATTCCCTTATAGTTTGTCTCTCTCTCTGTCTTTGTGGTATCTCTTTCCAAATGAAGATGACTGATTTATACTTTTTTGGTGTTGGGGAGATCTTTTTTTACGATATTATTTTATTGGATCTTAACCATTTTTTGATTGCAAATATTCCATGTCATTTTTTCCTCGATCAATTTGCATCATTTTGAGGAATTTTTAGATGGTGAACATCCATCTATGACCATGAGGTATGTTATATATTGGTCAAATACCACAGACTAGATTATAATTCCATGAATGCAACTATTTAATTACAATTTCCACTATGGGAAAATTAAATTAAAACGTGAATTAATTAATATAATTATTTTGCATTGGGATAATGAAATTGTTTTTTGGTGATCATGATAAAAATTATATATTTCAACAAATTTTTAGAAATGGTTCAAGGAAGAATAAAGTAAACATCATTATATCACATGATAGAGATATTATGACATATAAAATGTGGGAATAAGTTGATTAAAAAAAGTAATGTATTTTTAAATTATTGTTCCATATTGAAAATATTATTATAATATATTGGATTCATATTGTCGGATATTTTAATGTCTCAGAATTTCTGTATTTTTTTCAATTAAATATAATTATATCATGACCTGGTGATGAGAAACATGCAATTCTGAGGATTGGAGTACATAGAATGATCCCTCGAAAATTTTAAATATTTAATAAGTGATTGAAATTTTTTATGAAAACTTGTAATAGATCTTCAATGGGTTCCTATATTAGAAATCTAAGGGAATCATTTCACTCAGGATGGTAGGATTACAATAGGAGCGATATAAGTTTTGTCAGCACAGACCTCCAGTGAGAAAAGATGAAAATGGAATAACTGTAAATAAAATAATTAAATAAAACCATTTTATTTTTCAAATTATTATAACTCATGGGAGATGGCTCATATTAAAATTCAGAGACCACCACTGAGCTTGTGACGGGATTTTTCACTTAGGCAGATCATAACATTGGCTAGTATGGGCCAACATTGGAAGTTAGTTTATAGATGTAAATAAAATAATTTGGTAACAATTAGATTATTGTAAAATCCTTATAACATCCAAACAGAACCTTGTATTGGAAATCCGTGAGTACAGTTGAGCTTGTGAGGTCATTTTACCCTTAGGTGATCCTAAACCTGACCGGTGTGGATCATGGGTGAAGGTTTGTTTTGATCATTTTTACGGCTCATTTAATGAAAACTGGAGAATGATTTTATATCTTTGGAATTGGTGGTCAAATTGAAAATACGAGGGTAACATTGAATTCGCTTTGTTGGGATTCTCTTAGGTGAAGAATAATTTTGTCTAGAAATGGTTGGACCGAAATGATAAATTTTATATTTTTCATAAAAATAAAAAAATAAATATTTATGTTATTTTATTTCTCCCATAGACCATTTAGCGATGGTTGGTTATACCACATCGTAACAAATAGCTTTAAATTAATGTAATTCAAAGAATAGTTTCATTTTTTGTGTAAGCACAACACCTTTTTAATTAATAGTTTATTGATTAAGGATCATTAATGAGCACCATTAATGAACTAAAAAACACATAGGTGTTTTATTTTATTCAATTTTTTTTGAAAGAGGTATAGGGGACATGAGGTAAAATATTGATGAACACACTAGTGAAATCCCTGTCCAATGATGAACCGAGAAAGAGCATTGATTGTTGGAGGATTTGATTTAGAAATCATTTGGAGAGGACAAGTGCCAACGATTGTGGAATGTCTATGATCATGGATCACTAAATATGTCTACATCACCAAAAGCTATTAGAGGATTTATTTTCTCTTAGTATATAATGGTTCCACCTTTATTGTTCATTGAAAATATAGTGAACCTAGATCTACCGACTAATGGTTTGATCTGCAACTCATTTAATCATGCAAGAGGATGTTGCGGGGTCTCTAT
Source organism: Viscum album (assembly GCA_963277665.1). NCBI lineage: Eukaryota > Viridiplantae > Streptophyta > Magnoliopsida > Santalales > Viscaceae > Viscum > Viscum album. The sequence goes on from OY728161.1 coordinate 1,501,175,209, forward strand.
TTGTGGTTTTACATAATCTATATAATGGTCGTTATCACCCCCATTGTATAATTCTAATTTATAGTTTTTTTAGATCCAAAAAAAGAACGAACCCCTCACTGATATTGGATGTTGTGTGTTCATTATGGGTGACCGAGTAATATGGACTCAAGGTGATTCGGTGGGCTTTAGAGTTGAGGTGGTAATTCGAGATGCCCTTGGGAATAGAGAAGACGAAAAATGATCAATCGAAGCTTCTCCAGTGTCCAATAGTGGTCGGACCATGCCAACCGCATGGAGGAGGAGGCACCTAAAATCGCCACATAGGGAAAAGAAGGCCGAATTTTACCGGCTGGGTGCAAGGTGATTGTGCGCTGCGGCGGCGATGACAGTGTGATTCCCACCAGCAATGTGTGGGAATGAAGCGGCCGACTCGGGCTAGTCATCTGAAAAAAATTGATGGGTCATTTCATCCATTATGGGGTGATGTTGTGGCACTTGATAGTGTCTCCTTCTAGAAAAATAGGATGACCTGCATCTAGTCCAGCACAACTAGCCCGCACATCACGGACCGGGTTCCTAATGTAACACCCCGGGTAAATAAAGATTATAACATCTTTATATTTATCCTTATTTGTGAATCAAATATTAATATTACTTTAAAGGGGATGTAATGCTCGATGGCGTACCCAATACGCAACAACGAGTTTCTTGGAAATCTTATGTTGCACTCTAATAATAAAATAATATAATTTAAAATGGCAGATAACATGTAGCCGTTGTATTGGCGGAAATGGATAGAAATAACTAAAATATGATTATACATGTTTTTAAATGTTTTTACGTTTATCCAATAAAATATAAAAACTTAAAATATGGAAAGAATTCAATTTTAGGCGTATATGCCCTAGTTTTACTAAAGGTTCACTTATCGCCTTTTGATGGAAAACCGTCATTAAATATAGTTTTGTTCACTCTTATACATTCTATTGGACCAAATAAAACTCTTCTTAAGAATCGGGACATCAAAATTTACTTTGTGTAGATTTTTGGTATCTTTCCGATAAAGTTCTTTTTTTCTATGAATAGTGTAAAATGTTGTAATTTAATTCAAAACCTCTTTTTAATCTAATTTATTTATATGATTATATTATCTTTTGAATTGGTTTTAAAGTGAAATTAGAATATATTTTTACCATTAAATCCAATAGTGGTTGTTGGAATTAATTTCACTTTGAAATCAGACTTAAACTAGTGTCAATCTTTTGATACTTATTGTTTCATAAAAACACGCTATTTGCTTTGACAACGAGAATTAATTATTAAATTAATTAATCTGACTTATCTGTTTTTAATTTTGTAAAATAGACTTCATTTTTGAATTCGGAATATCAAATATAGCTTATGGTGAATTTTTGGGATTTTTCTGAAAAACTTCATTTTTTGATGAATAGTGAAACCACTAAGTGGTACTTATAAAAACTGAATTTTCCATTTAAATGAAATTTTCCATCTTTGTGTTTTGAATTTCAAAAGTCCGACATACATGGTTGTCATTAAGAAGTAAAATGTGGTTCAATGGGATAAAAATAATTTTTTGGTGAATAGTAACTTATTAAGTTTTTAATCGCGACTACTGGTAATTGGTGTAGTTTAAGGTAAAAATAATGCTTTAATAAAATAAGATGAGCTTGAAACATGTCCTACACTCATTGTTTGTGTCATGTCCGACCAAGACAAGCCATGGGTCAACTTGGGGACCCCATGGAGCCACTTTGGTTGGGAAATGACATAAATAACTTTTTATTTAATGTAAAAGTAAAAATGACACAAACATCATATGTTTTACAAAAAAAAATTTTACATGGGGTTATAATGATCATATTTTTTATTATAAATTGTCATTGAAAAGCTAAAAAGATTTCCTACATCATAGTATTTTTTTATAATTTTTAGACACTAAATAAATTAAATTATTTATGACATCATGATGATGCATCGATGACCTCATTATTTAACGATTTAAATAAAATGGAAATATAATGTAAAATCTATGAAATACACATGTCCAAAATCTATTGGATTGGTGGATTTAGAACCCTTATCACCTTATCCACGAAATATATCAATGTGGGACCTTTTAAAACCTAAACACATTTTCAAATAACGTAATATTTCTTTACTTTCCAAAAGTGCCCCTCCTCTCCTCTTATAAAAGGCCCCCACCTATACCTCATTTCAAACACTCATCAAGCCTTTGACTCGGCCAACACCTGCCAATTTACTCTCTCCACATCCCTATCCTCATCCTAGAGGATTTCCATTGGGAATAATCCTTTCAAAGGAATCCTTTAGGCTCAAATCAAAAGGAGTTACACTTTTAAAGGTAATTCATTCTCTCATGTTCATTTGTTTTATTTTGCTTCTCCAACCCCGTAAAATCTTTTTATTTATTTCATTTGTATCAACACCAGTATCTTCAATATACTAGGATGTTTTTATAAGATTTATTTGAGCTACACTCTCACACAACTACATCAAATGGTTAAATAACATACGGTTTCCGTGGATGGCGAAATTCTGCCTCCCGAAACGATGATTGTTCAATACTCATTTAACACCTTCAATGGTGGCCATTATGATGTCACTATATTTATATATGATATATAATATGTTTATATTTTCCTTAAGCTTCTGTTTTTTTTCATTTTGGGCATACCTTTATGGTTTCCATTGTGGGTAAACGCGATATCTTCATTTAAGGAAGTGCGGACTACCGCCCCCTCAAAGTGATTTGATTCGTTAAATACCATATGTGGGACGTATAAAGGATGGAACTATGAAATTATATATGATATTATACTGTAATTATAATATACATATATATCATTATTATTCCATTCTATAAAATACGAAATAGAAATGAAAGTAGTGTTCATGCGTACGTACGGCTTACCGTCTCCATGAACGGTGCATTTCATTTCTTACCTCTAAATGATTATGTAATGTTATAAATGCATTAATGTACTGGATATATATGACATATATGATATCTAAATCATGAATAAAATTCTCGATATAATAAACATTTGGCCACACGAACAACATGTAATTGTAAGAAGTCCACTTTCGACTTAAGAACCAAATATCGGCAAAACAAATATTATTAACTTAAATGATTACATAATGTTTATGACATGGTAATAAGTGATATAAAAGGAATAATGAACTTGAAAAATGTTCTTAAGGAAGTAGAAATTAACTCAAGTTTATTATTCAGGACGTTAAAGAACGATCGAGTCAAGTGGGACCCGAGGTAAGGGATCCTACACCTCACTTTCTTTTTAAGTACATTCTTTTATGTCTTTCCTTTTAAAGATCATATTTCTTGTTATTGGGATGTTCTTTTATATTAATATTACTGTAATTTTTATGTTCATATGATGAGAGACCCTATTCTCTCTTATCTATCCATTTTGGATGTTTTGAGTGGCGTCGTTAGGCTGCCGAATTTTCGTAAGAGATCTAACCCCTCTTTTTTTAAGTACTCTCATTTATGTCACTACTTTTAAGCTCCTCTTTTTATTATGGGGGATGTTATTTTATATTCATATTTCTGTACCTTTTATTTTAATGTGATGAGATACCCTATTTGATCTCATCAATCCATTTTTGGAGGTTTTAAGTGGCACCGTTACGCTGCTGAGATTTCGTAAGTGATTTTTCATCTCACTTTTATTCCATTGAGATTTATGCTACATTTGCCACAACTTTCTTTGAGTGGTGTATGTAATTCCCATTATTTTACTCATTTTGTAATATACTTTCTTTTATGATTATTTACATCAATGATGTATTGTCCTTCTTTCATGGGGTGTATGTTTTGAAAGATACCCAAGTCGGTAAGGGAACCTTTCACCCTCCTCTTTTTAAAAGAATTCTTTTGTGTGGTCTTTTAATTTACATATTGTTATGATGTGATATGTTCTCATATATCCTTATTGATGTAACTTTTATGTCCAAGTGATGTGATACACATTTTATCTCTCATCAACTCATTTTGAGGTGACGCCGTTAGGCTGTCAAGGGAACTTCTTAACCCAGTTTCGATTTCTTTGGGTTCAACATGTAGTTATTGAATAGGTCATCCTTTGAATATGTGTGAATGACCTTTGATTATTTTACACATAATATCCAATTATATTTGGTGTATTCATTTGTCACACATAATTATGTAATTGATTTATCCTTAAACCAATGATACCATCTTTGTAAGGGACTTCGTCTCAATCTCCTTTCATTGAGGAATATTTCATTTTATACATAACTTTATTTTATATGGTGTATAAACCCCTTTTACATTTACTTTTATACAAAAGGAATCTTTTTCTACGAAGCGTTTTACTAAACGATAAAAAGGAATGTTTTTTTAACATACGCGGTAACAACGACCTTTTCCACCGCCGCAAGTATTATTTGGTCATTGGCTTCCTCAACAAGACGTAATGTTTTTAAAATAAAATAAATACCATATACTCTTTTATGTATTTTGGTATTGAAAATGGTTTTGATAAAGGATTTTATTATGTCAATATATTTATGATATATTGTGTTTGAAATGTGGAAATGTTATCATTCCTTTATATTGGTTTTATGTTTTATGATTTTATATTTGTACTTGGACATTTTAACGGGTGGTTACGTTATAAACCATATGACGGGTGGTGTTGTTAATACCAGGACGGGTGGTTACGTTATAACCTCCAATGCATTGGGTATGGAAGTCGGCCGTATGGCTATTCCATTAAGTATGTATGGAAATTGCCCATATGGCTATTCCATTGAGTGATATGAGTGGAAGTCGACCGTATGGTTATTCCACATAAGTATGTTTATGTCCGAAGTTACCTTTATATATGTTATGTGTTCTCTATATGGGTTTTAATGTAATCCTTTGGTTACAAAAAGGTAAGTAATGATATTTTATTCAATGAAGCGTTTTTACTACTTCATAAAGGTGAAAAGTATTACTTTGATAAAGTATACATGGTTTACTTTTTGTTTTGATAAACTAACAGTTTTTATTCTTTGTGTATCCCTTACTGAGTTTTTATGCTCATCCAAAGTTTTTGAAATGTTTTTCACAGGAATTAGCGTGGAATAAGGTCAAGGATGGGATCAAGGGAAAGTCATGCTGCCTAAAACATGAAACCAGACATGTTTCTTTTTAAGAGTTTTTATTTTATGAAAATTTAGTAGAAGATACTACTTTGTAATCTTTTGAGATTTAATAGTTATGTCCTAATTCTCTAAAACTCTAAACCTGAAAAGATCCTCAATGTGAATTATTCATTTAATTCAATTTTAAGTATGGTTTAAGGTTGGGGGCTTATAGTTGGTATCAAAGGTCGGTTTAGATAACTTTAGAGGTTAGGGTATTTTCTAAGCATAAGTGACATTACCATAATGGTTAGGATTTCAAAAAGAGTCCTAGTTTTAGATAAAGTGAATGAGTAAGTATATATTAGTGTTTATATTCCTCATTATTACATGATGGTTATGTTGATATACTCACACTGACCTTTTTGGTTTTAGTAAATGGCTGGATCTAGCAGGCACCAAAGTGACAATGGGTTTGAAGGAAACTGTGGTGGTTCTCTGATTAAGATACTGGATGAGATGGGGGATTCAATGAGGAATCTCATGGTTGTTATAAAACAACTATCAAGGAGTCATGATCAACCACTTTAACCTTGGTGAGTTCTCTAATGCATCATGTACGAGATGGCCAACTCGATGTGGAAATTCAGGTAATAATTATTAAGGTAACCAATAGGGTTTATATGATCCTTAATTTTTAGGTAATTATAGGTTACTCTATGATATGATGGAAAATGAAAGGAATGAGATAAAATTGTGGTTAAAATATGTTATGATTATTCTTGAAGATATTATCTCATTTTGGGGAATGTTTTCAGAATTATATAGTTTTGGAAAAAGGACAACACGCAGACCGTGTGACAACCCGTCGCGTCGGACAAAGCTGCGAGAATCGAACCCACAACCAAAGTGCGACTGGTATTTATCGCCTACCACTGGACAACGTGAAGTCCTTGTTTAGTTTTACTGGTTCTTTTTATTTATATGATTTTATGAATTAAGAGTAAGTTGATTTTGGGTTATTTATGAAAATGATTAACCTATCATGGAGGATATGTGATTAGGAATAATTACTTTTCAATGCGAGACTTTAAGAGCAACTGGTTTTGTTTGGAGATAAATATTACGATTAAACATGGAAGACTATGTGACTAAATCCTTCAAATGTTTGGGTTTCAATATTAGATTGGTTTACTTTGAGGGATTTTATGGACAAATTGTTTATCGGATGGTCCTCGTTGAACATTGGGTTCTGTTGGACAAATTTTGGAGATTAAGAATAGATTTTTTTTCTAATGGGTTATCCTTTTCTGGGTTATCTGATCTTGTACTAATATTTTGGGTTTTGGTTTTGGTTAAAGTCTAAAGACCTGGGAAGTATGTAGTTATCTTTTTTGTGTTAGGTAATTCTCTAGAAGTTGATTATAGTACTCTTAATGTGAACAAGTCTTCCTAAATACTCGCCTTTTGGAGAAAATATGAGTTTGTGTAAGGAATCTAATAAAAGTTGAGAGTCAACATGATAAGTGATTAGGTTTCCTTATGAATAAACTCCTCAATAAAAAGTAACTTAAAACAAAAATGTTGTCTATTAACTTTTCCTACTGGGGAATCGAATACCATTTAACCCATCACATGTTTGTGATTTTCTCATGGTTAACTTTCTCCTAAACATGTTTTCTATCACTCTCCATCAGAGCATGACCCTATGTTTTCTCCTCCATGTCCATGTTTTCATACTTGGAATCCTAGTACGAGTTAACTCGAGAGACCTTTGTATTATATTTCTTTATTTTAAAGTTATTGTTTTACCGACTCTTCTTCCAGTGTGGGACTTTCAAGGATGTTTCCAAGCCCAATTTTAAAATTGCGAGGACACAATTCCCAAAAGTGAGGAAGGATGTAACACCCCGGGTAAATAAAGAATATAACAACTTTATATTTATCCATATTTGTGAATCAAATATTAATATTACTTTAAAAGGGATGTAATGCTCGATGGCGTACCCAATACGCAACAACGAGTTTCTTGGGAATCTTATGTTGCACTCTAATAATAAAATAATTTTATTTTAAATGGTAGTTAACATGTAGCCGTTGTATTGGCGGGAATGGATAGAAATAACTAAAATATTATTGTACATGTTTTTAAATGTTTTTACGTTTATCCAATAAAATATAAAAGCTTAAAATAGGGAAAGAATTCAATTTTAGGCATATATGCCCTAGTTTTCACTAAAGGTTCACTTATCGCCTTTTGATGCCGAACCGTCATTAAATATAGTTTTTTTCACTCTTATACATTCTATTGGACCAAATAAAACTCTTCTTAAGAATCGGGACATCAAAATTTATGTGTGTAGATTTTTGGTATCTTTCCGATAATGTTCTTTTTTTTCAATGAATAGTGTAAAATGTTGTAATTTAATTCAAAACCTCTTTTTAATCTAATTTATTTATATGATTAGATTATCTTTTGAATTGGTTTTAAAGTGAAATTATAATATATTTTTACCATTAAATCCAGTAGTGGTTGTTGGAATTAATTTCACTTTGAAACCAGACTTAAACTAGAGTCAATCTTTTGATACTTATTGTTTCATAAAAACACACTATTTGCTTTGATGGCGGGAATTAATTATTAAATTAATTAATCTGACTTATATGTTTTTAATTTTGTAAAATAGACTTCATTGTTTGAATTTGGAATATCAAATATATCTTATGGTGAATTTTTGGGATTTTTCTGAAAAACTTCAATTTTTGATGAATAGTGAAACCACTAAGTGGTACTTATAAAAACTGAATTTTCCATTTAAATGAAAATTTTCCATCTTTGTGTTTTGAATTTCAAAAATCCGACATACATGGTTGTCATTAAGAAGTAAAATGTGGTTCAATGGGATAAAAATAATTTTTTGGTGAATAGTAACTTATTAAGTTTTTAATCGCGATTAGTGGTAATTAGTGTAGTTTAAGGTAAAAATAATGATTTAATAAAATAAGATGACTTGACACATGTCATACCCTCATTGGTTGTGTCATGGCCGACCAAGACAAGCCATGGGTCAACTTGGGGACCCCATGGAGCCACTTTGGTTGGGAAATGACATAAATAACTTTTTATTTAATGTAAAAGTAAAAATGACACAAACATCATATGTTTTACGAAAACAATTTTTACATGGGGTTATAATGATCCGATTTTTGATTATAAATATTCATTGTAAAGATAAAACGATTTCATACATCATAGTATTTTTTACAATTATTATACACTAAATAAAATAAATTATTTTTGACATCATGATGATGCAGCAATGACCTCATTATTTAACGATTTAAATAAAATGGAAAGATAATGTAAAATCTATGAACTAAACATGTCCAAAACCTATTGGATGGGTGGATTTCGAACCCTTATCACCTTATCCACGAATTATATAAATTTGGGACCTTTTAAAACCTAAAAACATTTTCAAATAATGTAATATTTCTTTACTTTACAAAAGTGCCCCTCCTCTCCTCTTATAAAAGGCCCCCACCTATAGCTCATTTCACATTCTCCTCAAGCCTTTGACTCGGCCAACCCATGCCCAGTTACTCTCTCCACATCCCTATCCTCATCCTAGAGGATTTCCTTTGGGCATAATTCTTTCAAAGGAAGCCTTTAGGCTCAAATCAAAAGGAGTTACACTTTTAAAGGTAATTCATTCTCTCATGTTCATTTTTTTTATTTTGCTTCTACAACCCCCTAAACTCTTTTTATTTATTTCTCTTGTAACAACACCAGTATCTTCAGTATACTAGGATGTTGTTATAAGATTTATTCGAACTAAACTCTCACACAACTACATCAAATGGTTAAAGAACATACGGTTTCCGTGGATGGCGAAATTCTGCCTCCCGAAACGATGATGGTTCAATACTCATTTAACACATTCAAAGGTGGCCATTATGATGCCACTATTTTTATATATGATATATAATATGTTTATGTTTTCCTTAAGCTTCTGTTTTTTTTCATTTTGGGCATACCATTATGGTTTCCATTGTGGGTAAACGCGATATCTTCATTTAAGGAAGTGCGGACTACCGTCCCCTCAAAGTGATTTGATTCGTTAAATACCATATGTGGGACGTATAAAGGATGGAACTATGAAATTATATATTATATTATACTGTAATTATAATATAATTTTATATCATTATTATTCCATTCTATAAAATACGAAATAGAAATGAAAGTAGCATTCATGCGTACGTATGGCTTACCGTCTCCATGAACGGTGCATTTCATTTCTTACCTATAAATGATTATGTAATGTTATAAATGCATTAATGTACTGGATATATATGACATATATGATATCTACATCATGAATACAATTCTGGATATAATAAAAATTTGTCCACACGAACAACATGTAATTGTAAGAAGTCCACTTTCGACTTAAGAACCAAATATGGGCAAAACAAATATTATTAACTTAAATGATTACATAATGTTTATGACATGGTAATAAGTGATATAAAAGAAATAATGAACTTGAAAAAGGTTCTTAATGAAGTAGAAATTAACTCAAGTTTATTATTCAGGACGTTAAAGAACGATGAAGTCAAGTCGGACCTGAGGTAAGGGATCCTACACCTCACTTTCTTTTTAAGTACATTATTTTATGTCTTTCCTTTTAAGGATCATATTTCTTGTTATTGGGATGTTATTTTATATTACTCTTACTATAATTTTTATGTTCATATGATGAGAGACCCTATTCTCTCTTATCTATCTATTTTGGAAGTTTTGAGTGGCGTCGTTAGGCTGCCGAATTTTCGTAAGAGATCTAACCCCTCTTTTTTTAAGTACTCTCATTTATGTCACTTCTTTTAAGCTCCTCTTTTTATTATGGGGGATGTTCTTTTATATTCCTCTTACTGTACCTTTTATTTTAATGTGATGAGATACCCTATTTTATCTCATCAATCCATTTTTGGAGGTTTTAAGTGGCACCGTTAGGCTGCTGAGTTTTCGTAAGTGATTTTTCATCTCACTTTTATTCCATTGAGATTTATGCTACATTTGCCACAATTTCCTTTGAGTGGTGTATGTACTTCCCATTATTTTACTCATTGTGTAATATAATTTCTTTTATGAGTATTTACATCAATGATGTACTGTCCTTCTTTCATGGGGTGTATGTTTTGAAAGATACCCAAGTCGGTAAGGGAACCTTTCACCCTCCTCTTTTTAAAAGACTTCTTTTGTTTGTTCTTTTAATTTACATATTGTAATGATGTGACATGTTCTCATATATCCTTATTGATGTAACTTTTATGTCCAAGTGATGAGATACACTTTTTATCTCTCATCAACTCATTTTGAGGTGACGCCGTTAGGATGTCAAGGGAACTTCTTAACCCAATTTCGATTTCTTTGGGTTCAACATGTAGTTATTGAATATGTCATCCTTTGAATATGTGTGAATGACCTTTGATTATTTTACACTTAATATCCAATTATATTTGGTGTATTCATTTGTCACACATAATTATGTAATTGATTTATCCTTAAACCAAGGATACCGTCTTTGTAAGGGACTTCGTCTCAATCTCCTTTCATTGAGGCATATTTCGTTTTATACACAACTTTATTTTATATGGTGTATAAACCCCTTTTAATTTTACTTTTATACAAAAGGAATATTTTTCTATGAAGCGTTTTACTTAACGAAAAAAAGGAATGTTTTTTTTAACGTACGTGGTAACAACGACCTTTTCCACCGCCACAAGTATTATTTGGTCATTGTCTTCCTCAACAAGCCGTAATGTTTTTAAAATAAAATAAATACCATATACTCTTTTATGTATTTTGGTATTGAAAATGGTTTTGATAAAGGATTTTATTATGTCAATATATTTAAGATATATTGTGATTGAAATGTGGAAATGTTATAATTCTTTTATATTGGTTTTATGTTTTATGATTTTATAATGGTACTTGGACATTTTAACGGGTGGTTACGTTATAAACCATATGACGGGTGGTGCCGTGAATACCAGGACGGGTGGTTACGTTATAACCTCCAATGCATTGGGTATGGAAGTCAGCCGTATGGCTATTCCATTATGTATGTATGGAAATTGGCCATATGGCTATTCCATTGAGTGATATGTGTGGGAGTCGACCGTATGGTTATTCCACTTAAGTATGTTTATGTCCGAAGATACCTTTATATATGTTATGTGTTCTCTATATGGGTTTTAATGTAATCCTTCGGTTACAAAAAGGTAAGTAATGATATTTTATTCAGTGAAGAGTTTTTACTACTTCATAAAGGTGAAATGTATTACTTTGATAAAGTATACATGGTTTACTTTTTGTTTTGATAAACAAACAGTTTTTATTCTTTGTGTATCCCTTACTGAGTTTTTATGCTCATCCCAAGTTTTTGAAATGTTTTTCACAGGAATTAGCGTGGAATAAGGTCAAGGATGGGATCAAGGGAAAGTCATGCTACCTAAAACATGAAACTAGACATGTTTCTTTTTAAGAGTTTTTATTTTATGAAAATTTAGTAGAAGTGAATACTTTGTAATCTTTTGAGATGTAATAGTTATGTCGTAATTCTCTAAAACTCTAAACCTGAAAACATCCTCAATGTGAATTATTCATTTAATTCAATTTTAAGTATGGTTTAAGGATGGGGCCTTATACCTAATGTATGTCTTGCCCCACCTTGCCCACTGAGCCACCCATGGGCAGAACCCGCCACTGAGCCAGACCATGGTTCCAAGAAGCCGGTTGGTTCGGGACCCTTATAAGAACCATACCGGACCCTGTAGTTGGATTAGACCTTGACATGACCTCCCCCGTTTCCCTAAAATGGTTATAACTCATAGAACGGGTGTCCGATTAACACAACAACTAAAATGAAGGAACACTTGTGATGAGGAGAACCTTTTGAGATAATAAAAATGAGTTTTCGAAGGAGTTGTAGTTTCTCTAGTTTGGACCGGAATCAAATCCAATCGAGCCATATTTACCATTTTGTGAATATCTTACAGACAGGTTGTCCGATTAACGCATCGTCTATAGTATTGGAATTGTTATAAAAAGACGGCCATTTTAGAATATTCTATGTGGGAATTCATGGATATTGTGATATTATAGATGGATTTTTGATTATATCTTCCTGAAATTAAGCATTCTATGTAAGGGAATCCAATGGCTAGCTATGAGGTAAAAAATGTGGAGCATTCCTTTATGGATCTGCATAAAAAATACCCATCCTGGATCTGAATAAAAGAGACCCTTCGTGGATCGGCATAAAAGAAACCCTTATTGGATCAGTATAAAATATGTCCTTCATTGATCTACATTAAAGCAACCGTTCAGGGATAATCATCATAGTGACCATTTACAGATTAGTAGTAGTGTGACATGACATGGATCTATCATATAGCGACCTGCCATGGATCAGTAGTTGAGAAACCCTTTGTAGATCAGTAGCAGAGGGACTGTTTGTGGGTCAACACTACATCTATCCTTCATCGATCAGTATCACTCTCAACATAATAAAAATATATATCATTACAGCTAATCATCCTTACTTCTGTACATTTTGTTATACATGTTGTGAGAAGAGTATTTTGCATTGTGTCCCATGATTAATGTAATTATTAGTTGTATTTCCTTATGGAATTATGAGAGTCCCTTGGGGGTCTCAGGGCCCGTACTGAGTGTTGTTATAGTCACCCTTCTATAGGCTTCGGTCACACCTAGTTTGTACATGTGAATACGACATACAACTTGATTGAGTCTTTAGAGAGTTAGGAATATATAGTACACAGAGGTGAAATATATATGTGGTGAGCTGTAGGGATTAGTTATACATTCTCTTCAGGTATGAACCTGGGATGATGTTCTCTAGGGCCTATTTTTTATTTTACTATAATACTCATTCAGTTGGTCTTGTATATGGCCCCTTTTTCTTTTAGTACATACTTTTACTCTGAGTGGTGGTCTTTAGTGGTGGTAGTACTGATCCTTATTTGTTGTGTTTATTTTGTGTGTAGTTTGACCAATCTTTGTGTGTTCATCATTAAAGTAAATACCATCCATTTTGGGGGTTCTCTTTTCCGGTGCTTGTCACCAGCCCCTGGCCTATGGAAGGAAGGCTTGGGGTAGTCACGACATGGCCCTAAGGGTACGGGTACTGACATATATGTGATGGAATATTCATTATATGTGTTTTTCATATTTGAAAACCATCACGAAACCCCTTTGGAATGATGTTATTTATCCATTACTGCAATTGATAAACTTGTTTCTAGTACTTTAAGAATTTAAAATAAGGATATAATATTGATTTTTATAAAACACACATAATACTGATTTTATCATTCTTTTCATGCTACAGACAACATATATTTCATTACCTATTGGCCAAAAAAATTCATATTTTATATGGTATTCAACATACGTCACCGAACAAAAATACATTAGGATATATATTACAATTATAAAATTGTTATTTAGTTTGAGGGGTTTAATGTTATTAATAACATTATGAAATAAAAAATTATAAATTTAATTATATATTTAGATATTTCATACAGTGAATTAATTTTTTACAAATGATATGTAAATTAATAAATCTATTTTTTTGTAATGTGATTTTAATCTTCAAATTATGGTTTCATAAAAAATGTTATTTATTTATTTTTTATAAAAAAATACCATAATAAAATTATAGACATATTTTTAAGAATATTAGATAAAATATAATAAATTGGTGAAATATTAAAACAAAAATTAACTTAGTGTGAATTTTTTAATTTTATTTCAAGGTTTATTTTTTAAAGAATTGTGAAAAATACATAATTTTAATTGAAATTTTATATTTGGTTTAATTTAATTTATAAATATAATTGTTTTTAAAATTTTTTATAAATTATATTATGTCCAAAGATACATATATTAATCTAATATCTAGAATCGAAATAAATTTCATACTGAAATTGAATATAAAATAATCATAAACGTTTTTACTTTTCCACATTGAAAACACAATTTCTTGTTCAATTTGTAAGTATAAAATTAATTTATATTCTACAAATTCTACTACCATAATTTATAAAATTATATTCCATATTTTGAATAATTATAATAATTTAATTATAAATAAAAGATTTTATTAAAAAAAATTTTGAAAAAAATTAAAATTAATCAAAGTTCTTATGGTAAAAATGAGCTTACCGAGGGATAATACATTAAACACGTGAGTTAAAATTCCCTAGAAAAATTTTAAATACCATTATATTTATATATTTATACCATCATTTTCATAGGATATATTTACATGAGTATGTCGGAAACATTAATTGTAAATTTAATAATAAAATATGTTTTATAAAAAATGTCAGAAAGAATCATTTTTCTTTTAGTATCAATAATGATTTGGGATAGTGAAAAAATATTATTTAAGATATAACAATTATTTTGAAATATAGATTATTTTTTCTATGATGATAATATATTTTTAGTTTTTGTAAATAAATTAATTACATTATTTACATAAGAGACCCCAAAAAAATAAATATTTAGTTAATAATTAATAAAGGCAAAAGATACAAAAATGTTTGTTGTGAAGTTAACTGAGTGAATAATAGTATTAAATTATTTTATATTTGATTATACCATTTTAAATAGTTTGATGAATAATATATTATAATTCCATTATTTAATTTTATATTAAAATAACATGTAAATATATAATATCACTATTGACATTAATTTATTTTATAATAAATTGATATTTTTTTACTAAAACTCGTATCTACATCAAATTGATTTTAAATTTTCAATAATCATCAAAAATATCTAATTAATGTGTCAATTGTTCTTTTATAATTTTTATATGGCCAAATATTTTATAAAAACCCATTTAGTGTGGTAAAAGATACAATAGTTTCTTCTCCATACTAGAGAATTTCATAAAACAAATTTTCAACGCACATATGATTTTTAATAAATTTTATTTTATATTTATCATAATTTTTATAAATTAACTAATATTACTCACATTAATTTAGTATTAAATTACACATTATATAGATTGAAAAACTAGTTACCATAATGAAAATCTAAAATAAAAATTTAGAAAAAAAATGATTAGGGAAAAAATAATAAATCATGGGTTTTATTATGTATATGGGATGCTTCTCAATAATGTTATCCACAAATAAGATTAATTATCAATTTTTGAGCCACATTATATAATAGATTCTTACCCATAGAGAATACATTTAATAATTTAAAAAAATTCTACTACTGAACAACTATTAAAGCTTACCCCCTCCCCTCACATCTCTAAATAAGTCAAGGCATTTGGATCACCCAAACACTGTCAAAATAAAAAATCAACATGCATAATTTCACCCTATATTTTTTTAACTTGGGAAAATCCATCCAAATAATTAAATCGGTGAATACTTGAAAAAGGTACTCCAAGAAGATGAAACATTCATTGACCCATGTTTTTGTTTTATATCATTTTCCACAAATAAACTTATTCATATAAAATGATGATATAAAAATATAATTATATTTAAAAATATTATATGTTTTAATGTTATGTTTATGAACAATAACAACATACACATCCATTAAATGTGTTACGATGTCTTCACTTATGTTTATAGTGGACTAAAACCTCATGGAATGATGAATTTTTTTTCCAATACCAGCATACAGGGATGGATATGAAGATGGAAATAAAGTTTTTATGTTATATTTATAATATTATAATATCATTGGATTCATTATATCAAATATAAAATTTTACAGTGCATGGAAGACTACCACCATTATAAGATATGTGATTTTTTTCACTAACGTGTTAAATAGTAGGAAATAAGTGTAAAAATAATGAATATATATGAAAAAATAATAATAATTATTATATTAATGGTATATTTATCCTTATATAAATATAATATTTTATTTTATTTTTACCAATTTTTTCATTGATAAAATGATATCATCATTCGTTGACATGTAGACTTCCGCCTCCTTAAAGCGATGTGATTTCTTTATTCAACACCAAATGAGAATAATGATATATATAAGTAAATATAATTGAATAATATGATATTTAAAATATTATTTTCAATTTTTAATGAAAAATTTACATTACTATATTTACATAATTATCATTTAAAAATATAAATGTTACACAAGTGCATGTGTGGGCTACTAACTACATAATCGTAATGTTTATTCAGTTTTCATAAACCTAATTAATGATTAGTTTTTAGAAAATAAATTATATAAAAATATAATAATTATTAAATTATTATTATTATTTAATGTTTTCATTAATAACTACATTGACCATAGTAAACCCATCTATGTTGTTTTTATCATAGAAGAAAAATATGGCCAAATCATCTGATGTAACGTAAATTGATTTTGTAAATAAATATCAAATGTCAAAACATAAAATAAAATTATTAATAAATATGATAAAAGATCTCAAAAAAGATAATAATTATCATATGGTTATTTTTTCAGAATAAAAATTCATACATCACATGTCAGAATCAATGTCAGGGTTTTTCTCATCCCACATTAATTTCTCTGAGATATATAATATATTCACCACTTATTTTTATTGTGCAGTATATATAGTAAACATTAATGTTTTTATGAATAATGTAATTGCAAATATTTTTATTCTCATATCCAATATAGGAACTATATTTCATGTGGTTTGTGTTTCCAAAATCAAAAATGCGCTTTGGGATTTTTGTTTTAATTTTCCTTCTTTGATATGTATGTTATGTTCTACACTGATCTTCTTTTATAAAGAGTATATACATCCCATTTGATATATTATATCATTAATATAATTAAATTCATTATATTATACCATTTTTTTAATGATAATCTTACAATAATATGATTTTTAATGGTAATATAAATTTAATAACATTATTTTAATGACATTATATGTGTCATTTAATGTGTTTACATCATGGGGATTACGATTCCATATTACCATTGCTGTAAGAGTATTTTATTACAATCTCATTCTTTATCATGATATTTTATGATTAATAATCCTATGTTTAAATCTTATAACGCTCATTACATCAATTCATCAAATGATATTCATGATATTATCTTGTAATATTGTCATTTCCCATTTTTCATTACATAGAATAATTGAGAAAATGATATTCAGAAAAGAAAAAATATATTATATAATTTGTATAAAATTTCTTTTCACCATAAATTAGATTTCTAATAAAATATATAAATAAAGTTAATAACATTTATAAAAGTTATTTGAAGTGTTATTTCAACCAAATTATTCTTTGAAAAATAATTTCAAATGAAAATATTTGTTTCATTTCGAACGTGGTTCTCTTATAAAAAAATTAACCTTGAAAAATCAATTTTTATAGAGCACGTACATAATTTCCAACTGACATGACAGAAATTTATTTGAACTGTCCTTTTAATTTTTATATGGATATTTTTAAATAATTTTTTTTAATAATAGGTAATTATATATTTTATATAATTATTCTCAATGAATGATATATTCAAAATATTTTTTATTTTAGAAAATGTATTTAAAAATGAAAAAAATATTTTCCTTAAACGAATTTGTATGATATTTTAATATTAGTTACATTAATTGATTTTAAAACCCTTTTTGTCACTCTACCTACATTGGATAATTTTTTAAATTTTAGTATCCCCATTTTTCTTCTAGATGGATTAATAAATTTTTAAAGTTATTGTTATGGAACTAAATTATTCTTCATGGCATAAATATGATCTAAATATATTTCAATATAACTCATTTTTTTCGATGGTATATTCATGTTATAAAATTACTAATGATTTTTTGTATTATATTATGTTGAAAACTATATGTGATTTATTTTTGTTATAGTTGTTATATGTATTGTATTATATTATGTTGAAAACTATATGAGATGGTGGCCCAGATAGTGTTAGGTGATCCTATTACAACATATATTTTTTGGTGTCTTAAATATAATTGAGTTAACCTACTATACCTTATATGATGGGGGTATACCAGATTGTGATCTAATGCATTAAGTAATTATTATATTAGATATCATCAGTATGTTTTTTAGAAAAAATGTATGTTCAATATGTTTTATTAATATTATACTAAAAGTTGATAAATATAGTTTTAATTTCATTTTTTACAATTATAATTATTCTCATGAACAAGATTAATATTTCAGTACTTGTGATTATTTATTCTACTGAATCTTACATTTTCTATGATTTCATATTAAATGATCTAGGTATTGTATGGAATGAGTTATTTTATGATTCTCTAATGCACTCTAATTATGTTTTTATACCCTTATTCATTTCTAATACTCATCGATTTCATTCAATACTTATTGATTATGATTAACCTTAATGAGAATTTAAGATCACCATTCTTATTTTTCATTTCCCCTAGGTTATAAATAATATAGCTTATTAAATTATTTTCATGAAGGGATTTAATATGGTTGATGATGATGAATTAATTTTAAATAATAAAGGATGGGATAAGTATGATAAATGATATTATGACGAAATAGATACTATTTATGTATGGTTTTTTCATTAATCGTTAAACTTGTAAATGAAAATGTCTTCAAGAATGTATGTGATCCATTTTCTCATTTTTATTACTTATGGATGTGAATGAAAACATTCACACAATTATCATTATAAAATCCTAAAATGTAATGATCAATATTTCATCACTAAATATCAGAGTTCCAATAGTAACATAGCTTTTTTCTTATACTACTACTGCATAATTTTAAATATAATCCATGTAATATTTTTAAAATTTCAGGATAAAATGATTTAGTGTCTTGGGAAAATTTGGACCATATATTTTTTTTACATAATAATACATAACCATTTATTTAATTTATTCATCTTTATAATATTATTATCATTTTTTCTCACCTTAGTACACATATCATACATTAAAAGATACATCAAAAGAATGTGTGAGATAAAATACCAGAATGTGTAAAAATAAGATCCATGAAACCTGGGTTAGCATAATCATCGTCATAATAACATAAGCATGGTATCATCACTATAATCATGAGAGGAATCATTACATAAATGCATGGAATGTTGAAATTTAAAAAAAAAATCTCAAGTCAAAGTAGTCAAATACCCCACATATTTGATAAAAATTAAAACATAATTTTCATTAATATTTTAAATTATCTCATTAGATTCATCAAATTACCTAATTCATTAGATCTCTATATAACACACGGTGTACCCGCAACATCATAACATTTTAATTATCAGGTATGCCACATCGAGAAAACATCAATCCTTAAAATAAAATTACAAATAGAATGAAATGTGTTTCATTTGACTATGAATACATTCATAAATATTAGGGTTCTCAAATTACAAATAGAATAAAAATCTTGGCATAAGGATCATCAATATTGTTAGAATAAGAAACAATCACAAAAGAAGTGAATGATGTATTTTTTGAAAGAAGAGATTTTTTGGGAGAAAATATTTCAATTTACCATATAAATCAATTAGAACCCTGTATATGAAGAAAAGGATATGGAAATTAAATGAAATTAATGTCACAAAAAACTAATGCATCATACAAAATAGAAATGGAGTGAAAGATAGAAAACCAAAATGAAGAGAGTTGGGATTGAGAATCCACTTATCTTAGGTTTGAATTGTTTTATTTCATTAATATCCAGGATAATAAAATTAAATTCATTAAGAAAAAAATTATTAAATTGTAATCATGAATATTATTTAGTTTTCATTTTATTAAGGTCATTAATTGGATTTTTTATGAGCTATATAGTTTGATTTCATAATTTTGGATTGTGTGTTTTCCTTGTTTTCATAAATAGTTATGTTGAATATTATTATAAAAGTTATAACAAAATTTGTATAGTTATCCAACATTAAAATTAGTCGTTATTAATGAATATTCAAAATATTTAATGATCTTATAAATCATTTTTCTTTGGGATGAGGATTATTAATAAAATATATAGTTAATTGAAATAATTTAATCTACTTAGCATATTTTTTGACTATTATGATGTCATATCATTTTATTTAACATCATGTGTATATAATTATTATTAACATTATATGAAATATAATATTTACAATAAAATAATATTTCTCCATAATTATGGTTTTATAGAAATACATGAATTTCATACTGAAAAATGAAAACACATCATCCATGTTGGTGGTCAATCTACCTACAATGGATGATACATTCATTTTTAGAATAAAAGGAAAAATCTATGAGATTAGAAGATGAATTATTCCATTAGAATAAGAAAATTACTATATATAAAATATAATTTATTTATTATTCCTGTTGTATAGGTGTAGTTTAGTTAAGGATATCAAAATAAATAAAATTTAAAAGAAACTGAAATAAATATTAGGACGATTTTACCTCTTCTATATCCCCTAACTGAGAACCTCTTTAGAGAAAATGGTTTGGTCTTTTTATGAGCCCAAGGGATCCTAGTTATGCGATAGAATATTTGGAATATTTTTGGAAATAATTTTTATATGGATCAATGATTTAGTATTCTAAGCAGAAGAGGGGGTGGGGTGATATTTATAGTGGAGGAGAGGGGAGTGTTGTCATTAATGTATTCATTAGTTTAATATTTTGGATGAAGAGTATGCATAGATTTAGAATTGTCACAAAATATATTAAAATAAATAGGTGGAGTTAATTTTTTGTTTTTACATTATTAATAAATCATCTACGACCAAATAATTTAAATATTTAGTTATTATTGTAAATTATCGTATTTCACTATTCAAAAAATTTCAAATATTTTTTAATTATAAAAAAATTATTGTAACCAGTTTTCCACATGATGAATTCAAAAATGAATTACATTTTATGAAAATAATTTTATAAGTATGATAAATTTATTTTATATTTTAAATCATGATTTACATGGAAAATTCCAATTTTTAATTTTTAATTTATTTTATAACATAATGAAAAATTAAATATGGTATCCTAAAATTACTTTATAATAATAACTAAAAAATAAATTAATTTATGATTTAATTTAATGAAAATATATATTTTTCAAATTATTATATTAAAAATAAATTTTAAATAATCATTTCATATTTACAAAAAAAATCATTTAATAAAACTACATACTTATACTATAATATAATTATATCATATTTTAATTTATAAGATTCCTAAATTATTTTTATATGTTCTTAGGTGATATTCTATATTACTATCCATGTTACAGTTCTTAATGTTTACATTACAATTCAAATGGTTAGGATATAATTCGAATGGTATAGGTTTCTTAGCTTATATAAAAGCATTTTCTTCTATTCATTTTTAATTTTAAAATTATGAATTGTGTTTTCATTGAGATTTTTAAGTAGTTTATAAAAACTGGTTAAAAAAATTTGAATGGAATTCTCATTAAAATAATTTTCATCAACACACAATTCCACCATTATAAAATTTAACCCTCGAAATTTCATTTTACAAAAACCTGTCGGGGTATTTTACCTTATTGCTTCATCAAGTTACCATATTTACTCATCATACTTAATACTCCACAATAGTAATTTGACGAGGTGATTAGTCTTATTGAAATTAACATTATCTCTATAGTCCAAGATCATCTCTATATGATCCCCCTAAGGGAGATCATTTTACAACTATACCAACTCTACATTCAGTAAAAATTTTGGATCTCGTATGTACATCCTCAAGAGTGATACATGGAATACATATTGTACTTGAGACAAGGAAGGTGTATGTTCCAGTCAATAGGCCTCATCACTGACTCAATAAAGGATCTATAAGGGGATGATGTAATGGGTAATCTCCTTCCCTTTATTCGAAAATATCCTAATCATCTTCCATGGAGATATTCGGAGGAAGACCATGTCTCTAACCGTAAAATATTATTTCCAACATTTATTTTATGCAGAGATCATTTATTGACATTTGAATTCCTTCATGTGTTGATTAATGGTTTTAACCTTTTCCTCTAATTCATTAACCATTTTATGTCTTAACAACTTACATTCATCTAATTCATTCCATAATTCTACTGTTCATCATCTTTTCCCAATGTGGGATTCATTTATATCCATTTAGATTCTCTAGTGGAAATGGTATTATAAGAGAACTCAACCAGAGGTATATGTTTGTCCCATCCTCCCATGATATCTATATATAAAACTCTTGACATGATATGAGTGTTTGAATTGTATTCTTAGATTGGTTATCAGTTTGAGGAAGATTGGTCATAATTCAGTTCATATCATAATTTAGGTCATGTTAAGGACAGTTCCAAAACATGGAGGTGAATAATTGATCACAATTAGATAGAATTGATAGTTGAACTCCATTCAGTCTTACCACTTCTGTCATGTATATTTGTGAATGATAATCAAGTGAGATGACTTCTTGAAATGTGATGATGTGAGATATTTTTTTTACAATCCACCACAACCCTAAAATCATTATTTCATCGTGAGGTCTTTGGATGCCCGTGGACATGTTCCATTGTGATGTTTTCCTTCCACGTTGGTATAGAGAATGGTTGAATAATACCCTTATACATTTCATTTTCAATCATCACTAATTGAGAGGCCATATGTATTGATGTATATTATAATATCTACTTCTTCATATTGTCCCACCAATAATGCCCTCAGAGATCTCCATACATCATTTTTATCCATTGAAGAAAAGGAGAGGGTGAGATTTGTGGGTCATTAAAAAGATATTTCTTTTTTATATACATCATATGGTACACATATTCATGATCCATATATCGTGATTCCTTCCTTACCCATTTGGACATCTGAGGATTTCTCATTTCTGATAATTTATTATATTTTTGAAGCTCCCAAATCCTTTTTTATAATCTTATATTTAATCTTCAACTGATGGATAACAAATAATTTGATAAATGATTGATGATTTTTCTCCCTAATCTATTCACATATCCATGATTTTTAGTTCTATAAATAATGCTTCCTTCTCACTTATGATTATAGATAATTTGTTTTATCATTTCTACATATCAAATCTTCTACTTTATTCACATTTCCATGATGGTCATGGATTGAGAATTCATAGTCTATTATGAGCTATAACCATATTCAATGGTGAGTATTATTATTCTTTTGTGTCAATATATATCTGAAAATACTATGACAATTTTATATTTCACAGTTACCCTAATAGAGATAATGCATCCTTTTTTTCAACAGAAATATCAAATCTTCCAACTACACATGATGTTGGGGACAATTTTTCTTGCTAATTTTCAACTAACATGATTCATAGGATGTATATTTACCATAATCATTAGTATATATAATACAATATAAATTTAAAAATTGAATGCGTACTACCTACCTCTATGATTTTCAGAAGAATACAACCCATATGATTCAAAAAAAGACCAGCATAACATGTAAAACAAATAGAAAACTACATCTTTACATTAAATTTTTAATTATATCATATAATATTAATTAAATACAGGTCAACCAATATTCACAAGTTTATATGATTACACACACCCAACATGATACATAGTTAAAAGAGAGTCTACTGAATCCCAACATGGAATAACCATTGATCCAAAATTCTTCCTTACATAAAAAATGGGTGGTTTCACGAGTATCATGAAATAACTATAAGGGAAAACGAACAGACATCTACAACATAAAATCATGACTCTGTGGGGATGAAATTTCCTCTTCACTCTAGGATAATGCTGGTGGGTTCAAGTAATAGTTGATTTTGTCTTTAAAAAGTTCAGATCCAACATTTACAGTAAAAACTACTTTAATATCCCTTGAATCCAGATCCCAGTCATGACCTCATGGATTTTTACTCAAATGAAGATTCTGGTTTTGGGGAGATAAATACTAGTTCAAATAGTCTTAAATCTCAATAAATATAGAATTTTAATAATTTAACATCCAAAATTTTAGGAACTAGGAAAACTTAAAAGGTTTGAAAATGAATCATCAATGGGAGAGTCAACGATATGAGTCTCTGACGCCTAAGTCATCAAAACCTGAGCCGCTGATGCAAGGATCAATAATTTCAGAGCCACTGACTTGATGACCTACCAATTCTATATTATACTGATGTACTGACCTACCGATGCCATTAGTCACTGACGCCCTGAGTCATCGATATCATTAGTCACTGATGACTTGACTCACTGACCCCCCGAGTCACTGATGCCCTAAGTCATCGATGAAACGAACTACTAACATCTTGACCTATCAGTTACCTAACATACCAATGACCTGATTCACCAATGGGAAACATTAAATTTCAGAAACAATATAAAATGAGCTTATATTTCCTCCCAAAACACCCAAATACTATATTATGAAAAATTAATGTATCAGGGAGTTAGGGACCATTATATGAGATACCTATCAAATTCTTCTTGATGTAGAGAATTATAAATAGAATCCAGTGGAAAGAGGGGTTCGAACAACCAACCAATAAGATACCTCTAAAGTATAAAAAACCATGTGTTCAAAATCCTGAGAAATACCTTTACATCAATGAAAACATAATCCAACTTCTATTATCCTAGAAATTTCCAATACAGAACAAACAACCACCAAAATTCACGCATCTCAAACACATGAATCAGAAATTACATACTCCATGGCAAGATATTATCTGCTTATGGTGGAAATAACTCTCCCACATTGATCTAAATTCATATGAATTTACATATATTTATTAGGACATGTTCCTCCCTTTGTCATATGTTAGGGCCTTATTATAAATTAGAGATCAATGAAAAAACTATTCACATAGACAAAAAACGTTCAATATTGACAAAGAAAATCTTATCTAATTCAAAATCAAAACAAACCTAAGCATACTAGGATCTCATCTGCGCTTCTCACACCCATGTAGTCTCCTCCAGAACACTATTACTCCACAAAACACGAACCAATGGAATGGTTTGTCCAAAAAAGATCTTCTCCCAATTATAATGGATATCAACTAGCCATGCTATGAACTTTTCATCATTCATGATATCTGACTCTCCCATGTCAATGACATGTGATCCTGATGCATGTTAATTTGTGCCAGATCCTCGATCAAAATATTATTTACCTAAGAATGCAATATAATGCACTCCTAGGGTCGGTCTCAGGGAGGAAACTTACACAACACCAAAATTCTATGGTCACTATTTATTTTCTAACTAATATATAACATAAAGATGAGTTTAAAGTATGAGAAAAATATGAATATATATATATATATATATTTGTAATTAAAATATTATGATGTTAAAAAGAGGATAGAATAATTTTGTTCTTGGGGGATCATAATGGTTGATATCATTGTTTATTAATATATTCTCAACATTAATTCAATGTAGTGATCAAGATCTATTATATTACAACCTCTTATTCGAATATTTATTTCCCGAACAATGAGATCTCTACATGTAGGGAAATACTCTTCCTAAATTCGGATAATATATCTCTTTGCCGACCATAACTACCACATCAATACTCCATTGTATGCATCACATAGATAGTGAAGGGAAGGATAAATGTTGAATGAGAAGAAGAACATAGTGGTAGAGAAAATTGGGCAATCGCACACCATAATCAATTTTACCACAACATAATTACTCTGAATTAAATAGAGAGATTAAAATTTAAGAACAATGAAACTCAATCAACCACCATTATCCCTCTTTAACAAACATCGAGGTTAGTTCCCCATTCTCATCGAGTTAGAAGAAAATACGATGAGTGAAACACATAAAAGTAAAAATTGAAGAATAAGGTATCAAGAAGATGAATAATATGACTTAAAAAATGATAAATATACTACAGAAGTGATGAAAATATAAAACTAAACAGAAATTTCAACTACTTTTCCGACACTTTGGAATGAAGAGGGGGTACATATTTATATGCATGGGGGTCAAAATTTGGATTCAAACTCTTCCCTGAATGTAGGTGCATTAAGTAACTATTTAATGAAAGAATAGAGAAATTTTTCCTTCTTGAATGTTATATCATTACTTCTCCTCTGTCAAGCCACAAACATTTAGCTTCATTGGATGCGCCTAGAAGTAGTTATGAATTTACTAATGATGATTTGTTTTTCTAGAAGCAGGTTCTATGAATGTTCTTTCACAAATATATCATTCAATGTCCCTTATAATGGATCTATAACGCAATGAAATTTATTTTATAAATGATATTTTGTGTCCTCATACGTCTCCATGTAGAATTATCTAATTTGGAGGTGTGTAGACCGAATTGGGTTTCTGTTATGAAAGTGGGCTCCACACAGTCCACCCGAAAAAATGTCCAACTTCATTGAATTTGTAGGCCCTATAGATGGACGAATCATCACCTAGTCTGAAGACAAAGATGAAGGGAATAAAATTAGGATTCTAAAGAAATTTTAATCTCAAAATTTGGACAAATATTTAATGAGAAATGTCCAAAATACCATTGATGTAAAAATATGTCTAAAATCCATAATTTGGCGTTTTTCACATTTAGGCTCAAAATAACACTAAAACCTAAATATGTGACTATTGATCATACAATAACACTATGGTGGAATGATAAAAAACGAATTAAATTATAAAATATATGAAAATTTGTGCTTCATCACTTCCCCAAGAATATTTCTCTCTTCACTCAAGGATAATTTGATGTGAAGTTTTTCTCATTCCCATGAACATGTGTGATCTCTATAGGCTTGCTATCTTCCTAATATCTATAAATCACAGAGTCAAAAAGTTTCAATCATGAGGTATTTTTTATTTGTTGTTTTGAAGCTGAGGGTTGGAATGTTTAAATTGTTAAAACATTAAAGGCAGAATGAGGTGGGTTAAGCTCTAAAGTGACGTAAATACATGAAAATTGTTTTTCTCAAGAATGTTGTGTTCCATCATCAGCTCAAAAATGTATCACCTACAAACACCTATTATTTCGGTAAGTTCACACTTAGAATTTTATCATCAATGATTTTAATCCCTCTTTTCCCAATTTGTAGCATTGTTTTAGTATAAATTCAGATCTGGATATCTCTTCAGAATCATGTTTTTGATGAAAAGAGAGGCAGCATTGGATCATCAAATATTGGTGAACACCCAGTCCATATGTGTAATGATATTTTGGGCTACCCATCCGTCTTTCCCCAATGAAATTTATTCGACCAATGTAATAATAAATATTGCAACACTTTCAATTCATCTCAAAAATATTCTCTAGTAAAAAAATACATCCCATCTTCTCCCTCCCCCACACTTGATTTCAACAATAATCATGCATTTAACTTCTATAGAAGGTTGTAATGGGATAAATGGCTTGTAATGTGTCTTCTTAATAGGGTATTTCATGGATACTATGGGATTAATGACAGTCATTTTTAAAGGTAGTCCAAAAAAGAGTTTAATGAAAAAGGGGCATTCAAAGTTATGCCTCAATCATACTTTACACATTACATGAACTCTAAATGCTTTGAAAAATAGAAAAATATCAAGTTATAGATCACAAAACATGTCTCAAGTCTCTAAATAATAACAGAAATGTAAGAATATCTAAAATATGTTTAGAAACATCTTGGGTCGGGCATGATATTCAATTTGGACTGCACTAGTGCACATGATTTTTAAAGTCAATCATACATCATCAAATGAAATGATCTAAAATTTGAAACAAAATCCATTCAGTAATCATTTAAATCCTCAAATATTAAAGTCAAACAATTTTCCACATATACCAATATGGTTTGAGTTTTCCCAAGTATTTTATTTAGCACAAGATTCCTAAAATCACACGTAAAAAAAGAAAATATAAAAAAACATGAAAAATAAAATAAAAGCATACAAAAAATTATTAAAACAGGTTGAAATACCTCCACCAAACATATTCCATTCACGACACTAATTTTAGTTCAAATAAAACCATGAATTATGTTCACATAGAAAATAAATTGGGTAGAAAACAAAATAAATAAAAAGAAATACACAACCTGATTTATTTTTCTATGGAATCCTTGAGTTAAGCTCCTAACTGCTACCACCTAAAAAATATAAGAAATAAATGAAAAGTCATATGAAAAATAAATAAAAATAAATATTAAGGGAATTGGAAAAGGATATTGCTTGGTCTGACCCCCCAAGAAGATGCTAGGTTTTTACTGCCCCTTGTCTTGCAGTTGTAGTGGATTATCCCCAATCAAGAAGGTGGGTGCGGTTTCTTTGAGATAAACCACCACATGTGACTTTTCCCTGTGTCCATCAGTAGACACTGAGATTGGAGAACCCCAAAGAATATCATAATTTTCCCACCCCTCAAGAAAGAATACATATAGAATTAAAGATCTAGAGTGTGAGGGAATAGAAAATATGGGTGGTCCCTATGAACTTCGGTGGTGTCCTCCTCCATGTGATATAAAATTTGATGTACATGAGGTAGTCACACCACCACCAGCTTCTCTGGCTCCTCTTCCTTGATTACCACCACATTAATGGTCTAATCATCAACATCCATTCCCCGATATATTTGTGCAATATAAAAAATTTCAGGAAAATCAAATTCAGAAATAAATTCTGTTTGAAATAAATTGAATCATGACAAATCAATAAAGAAATCTTCTCTTTCAAGTAAGTCAACATGGAAATTGATTTCTTCTGACAAGGCCATTGGAATCTCCATCTCAGCAGGTGCATCTTCTTCTTCATCTTCGAAAGCAAGAGTGAGGTCAAAAAGTACTGATTGTTCAATATCATGCATGGAAAGATAATGTTTTATGTTATGTTCCACAAAGTGATTCCAAGATTCTTTAAAAAAAGGTTGATCTCCCATAAGTGCATTAGCTAGAATGTGTATTTTATACATCCATTTGATATATATTGCATTTTCATTGTATACATCCATTTGATATATATTATCATGATTCTAGGAATATTCATGGTATTCTGTGATTCATTTTCTGGTTATTAACTCTTGGTCATACGACTCGATTTATTACAAAGTGGTAAGGGATTTTCATCTTACTTTTTATTCCCGTGATATTCATGCTATATTTGCGACTATTTCATTTTTTGTGGTGTATGTACTGACCATTATTGTATTAATTGTGTAATATACTTAAATTTATGTGTATTTACATATTCACTATATGATCATTCTTTTATGGGTTGTATGATTCATAAGTTACCAAATCAGTAAGGGTATTTGAAATTTCAATTTCCACTCACTGGGCTTTACACATACATAATTAATTATTTTAGTACATTATTATGTGTGGAGTAACTATTTATTATTTGTGTAGTAATTTCCACTCCCCTTTCATTGGTTATACATTTGAAACACATAATCACTCCATTGATAAATTCTCAAGTTCTCAACATGAACATGATAAGATAAATTTTTAACTCAATCTCGATTTATTGAGTTAAAAATCCAATTCATTGGTGTTGTTTTTACAAGATTAAGTTTGAATGTCCTCTGATTGATTTAAACTGAATATCCAATCAGATTGAGTGTATTTATATTTGTAACACATAATTATGTCCTTTATTTATCCTTAAATTAATGATACGGTCTTTATAAGAGATTTCATCTCAATTTGCATTCCACTGAGACTTCATTTTTGTTATGCAACAAATCACACTTATATGGGGTATATACGATCCTTTAACACATTATATCATAAATTTTTTTATTTTCATGCTATTATAATGTTCTGTTTAAATTTTATTCCTCAGTTATTTGAATTAAATTGTCCCTCTTTTGGTTTAAAACTCTTTAACTAAAATATGGTTTTAAATGTTTTAAAGATTTATTCTTCTAAACATTTCTCATTAATGTCCACGTTTTCACAATGATTTTTAGGATTTACTTATATAGACATTAACGTTTTAAAATGAAAATTAATTAAAAACTTCAATGTGGTATGATAAACTTTGATTCAAAATTCTATTTTTAAATGCTTTTAAAAATGATTTGATAAAACATTGTTTATTTCAATACCTTGATTTGATATATTGGAATGTGGGAATGTTATCATTCCTTTATTCATGTGTTATATGTTATGATTATGTTATTGTTATTGGGTATTTTTTATATATACAGGTGGTTCCGTGATAATACTAGTACGGGTGAGCCCGAGATAGCTCTCCAATGCATTGGATAATGTGACGGAGGTAAATGTGATGTTTCTCCAAAGAGATTTAGGGAATATACTTTGATGGGCATTCCAAGTGTAACTCCATACATAGCTGTGATAGCTACAATGTATGTTGGATATGAATTCCATATGTAACCTTCATGATTAATGATTTGTGTGTGTTATTCATAAATCTTATGATTTCATAAGTTATGTTATGATTGAAAATAATGGTTTCATGGATTTTATTTATTGTTGGGAGAATGTTTTGTTTCCATATTTTATAACTGATAATGATCTATTTATGGTCATCTCATGTTTTAAAAATGTATTCCAAAGGACATAAAGATGAATAGGTTCGAGGATGGGATCAATGAAAAGTCATGATGTCTAAAACAAGGAACTAGACTTGTGTCTTTTTAAGAGTTTTTATTTTATGAAAAAAATGGATACTGAGTAGTAGTGTATACTTTTAATATTCATGTTGTTATGTAATTGTTATGGCCTAATTCTCTAAAAATCAAAACCTAAAAAGATCACCAATGTGTATTATTCATTTAATTCAAGATTATGTAATGTTTAAGGCTGCATCCGTATAGTTGGTGTCAGAGGTCGGTGTAGATAACTTTAGAGGTAAGGGTATTATTTAACCATAAGTGACATTACCATAGTGGTATGGATTTCCGAAAAACTCATAGTTTTTTAGATATATTTAATGGGTGTAAGATAACATGAATAAGTATATCTTAGTGGTTACCATTCTCATAAGATATTATATGACGATTTTTATGATATATTCACACTGACCTTTTTGGTTTTAGTAAATAGTTGGACATAGTAGGAACCAAAGTAACAGTGGATGTGAATAAAACTGTGACGGTTTTCTGAATGAGAAACTGAATTATATGGGAGATACAATGACAACACTTGTGGTTATTCGCAACCCTCTACCTAGAGTCATGATTGACCACCAAAACCATAGTGATCTTTATAAGGCAACATATATGTGAGAAACAAATCCCTACGGATGTTCAGGTAATAATCATAAAGTTATGTGTGTTCAAAATATTATGTGTCAATGATGTTGAAAGTAACACCTAGGAAGTTGTTTCGAAGGGACAGAAAGATGCTATAGATGTGGAAATAAAAGTCACAAATCAAGAACCTCCCATGGAAAAAAGGAATCATTTTGTTGAATCTATTAAAGAGAATGAATTCCTTTCCGAGTGATCAATTGAATGTTTTAAATGTAGTGTGTGTAATTATGCAAAAACATGTCCTACGATGATATTTCGGGAAAGGGGTCACCAGAATCATACAAATATTTGATACTAATACCAAATGCCATTCTGATTGAGGAGGAAGAAACTGAAAATGACCAATGAAAGTTATGGATTATTTATTAACATATGTTTTCCTATTATAAAAATTTTAGGATATGATTCATGATTTTGTTTGTAGGAAATAATTATTTCGGAATAATTTTGAAAGTAATGGCTAATGGATCATGAATAATATTGAATGAGTAAGAATTCAACATATAACAGAATTCAAGAGTTATGGTGTAATTTATGATGGTCAAATGCTTAAAAGTATTAAGGATCTTCTGATAATGGGATTAAATTAGAAGAATTTTTATTGTATGTGTAACCCAGATGTTTGATATATGAATATTTTATTCATTGAATAATTATCTTCTCTATAGTGGATATAGTTATAACGAACAATTTGGGTTTATATGATCCATGAATTTATGGAAGTTACTGGTTAATACATTTTGGGATGCAAAACAAATTTTATTAGATAACATGTGTGGTTAAAACATGTTATGGTAATTTTTATGAATTTATCTCTTTTTGGGAACGTTATAAAATTATGATGTTTTTAAAAAGGGACAACAGACAAACCGTGTGACAACCCGTCACGCGAGATGATGCTGTGGGAATCGAACCCACAACCAATATGCGACTGGTATTTATCACCTACCACTGGTCTACCGGACCTCCCTGGTTAGTATGACTAATTATTTTTAGTTAGATGATCTTATGAATCAGGAATAAGTTGATTTTGAGTTATCCATGAAAATGAATAACTTATCATGGAGGAAATGTGATTAGGTTAATTTATTTTCAGTATGATACTTTAAGCGTAACTGATTTTATTTGGAGATAAATGTTAAGATTTATCTTGGATGACTATGTGATTAAATCCTTCGGAGATTTGGGTTTCAATATTAGTTTGGATTACATTAAATAATATTGAGGATAACTATTTATTGAAAGTTATTTGATGAACTTCAGGTTTTGTTGGACAAATTTTGGAGATTAAGGTTAGGGTTTCTTTTTATAAAGGATTACCCTTTTGTTTATTATCTAATCTTGTACTAACAATTTTGGTTTTAGTTGATGTCTAAATACAAGGGAAATATATAGTTATCCTTTTTTATAATATGATATTCTCTAGATGATGATTCTTGTGCTTTTGATTTGACCAAGTCTTTTTGAATGCTCATCGTTTAGAGAAATGATTAGTTTTGGTAGAAACTTATTAAAAGATGAAACTCTACATGAATGTAATTATATTTCCTAATGTTTTTATTCTATGTAGAAGATTATATCAACAAATTTATGAAAAGGAATGTAAAACAAAAACGTTTTTGGTTTACGTTTCATACTGGGTAATCAAACACCATTTACCCACATCATAAGATTGTTATTTTATTATGGTTAAAATTATCTTAATCATGTTTCCTATCTCTCTCTATCAAAACATGACCCTTTGTTTTCTCCTCAATATCCATGTTTTTATGGAATCTTACTATGGGTTAACTCAGGTGACCATTGTACTTCTCCTTCTTTCATTTAAAGTGATAGTTTTACTGAATCTTTTTTCGGATATGAGACATTCAATAAAGATTCTGATCCCAAATTTTAAAATTACGAGGACACAATTTCCAAAAATGCGGAAGGATATAACTTCCCTGGTAAAAAAAATAATATTACTTTTTCATATTTATTAATTTTTGAATTAAATATTATTTTTACATTAAAATTGTGGCTATGTTCGACAGCATACCCGATATGCAACAACGAGTTTCTTTGAAATCTTACGTTGCACACTAATAATACATTACTATTTTAAACAGTTGATAACTCCTAGCCATTGAATTGGTGGGAATGAATAAAACTAACTTCAATATGATTATACGTGTTTGTTAAATGTATTTACATTTATCCAATAAAAGTTACTCACTTAAAATGTGAATAAATCTAATTTTAACCATAATTTACATTAAAAGGCTGATTTATCACCTTTTAATGGAGAACCCTTTTTAAATCATGTTTTGGTCACTTTTATATATTATATATGACCAACTAAAATTCTTCTTTAGAATGGGGACATCAAAATTTACTTTGGGTAAATTTTTAGAATTTTTCTGAAAAAGTTCATTTTTAATAAATACTGAAAATATTGTATTTTAATTCAAAACTATGTTCTAATAAAATTTATTTTTATGGTTCGATTAGATTTTTAATTGGTTTCAAAGTTTAATTAGAACATATTTTAACCATTTAATACAATTTTTGTCATTGTAATTAATTTCACTTTGAAATTGGACATAAACAAGTATCAGTTTTTTTATAGTTATTGTTTCTTAAAAACACACAATTTGTTTAGATAATGGGAATTAATTTTAAAACTAATTAATGCCACTTCTATTTTTATAATTTCTAAAAATAGACATATGTTTTGAATTCATAATATCAAATATATCTTAGGTGGATTTTTTGTTATTTTTCTGTAAAACTTCATTTTTTGATGAATAGTGAAACCACTTTGTGGTAGTTTAAAAAGCTAACTTTTTCATTTAAGTGAAATTTTAGCACTTATGTGAATTGAATATCAAAAATATGACATACATGGTTATTATCACGAAGTAAAATCTGGTTTATTAAGATGAAAATAATCTTTGGGGAAAAGTAACTTTTGACTTTTATTTACCGCGGTTAAAGGTAAAAAGGGTAATTCAAGGTTAAAAGAATATTATAATAATTCAAAATTACCTTAACACTTGTAAAAACCTTATTTGTTGAGTCATTAACGACCATGGGCATCTTTGGGTCGATTTTCGGACACCATTGAGCCACTTGGGAGTGATAATGACAATTTAGAATAATTAATTTAATGTAAAGACAAAATTGACATTACCAAAAATCTATTAGTAATTAATTTTTTTTTGCTTTTATATAAGTCATATATTCAACTATAAATACTGATTGGAAATATAAAAAAAATTCCTACATGATAGTTTTTTTATAATTTTTAGATGTCATATAATTTAAATTATTTATGTCACAATAATGACACAATATTTACCTAATTAATAAAAGATTTAAATAAATAAGATTATAATGATTATAATATTATCCAAAACCTATACAGTTCTTATTGGATGATTTTATGTAGACCATGATTCATATTATATTCAACTTTAATTATTTTTTCACCCTTTTAAACCGAATATAAGTTTGTAATAAAATAATATTTTCACACATTCAAAAGAGCCCCCTCTCTCCCTTATAAAAGGAGACCACTTCCAACCAATTCTTCACACCTCTCAAGCTATTTGGATCGTCCAAAATCAGAAAAATTAATCTCCATAAATCCCTCTCCTCCTCCTAGAATCCTTTACTTAGGAATAGGGCTCTTCAAGATGTCCTTTGGTTAAAACCAAAGGGAGTTACCGAAATTAAATGTAACTGTTTTTCTTAATTTGTTTTCTGTTATTTTACTAATCCAACCCCTAAACTCTTTTCATTCCTTTATTTTGTAACAAAAAAGTATCCTAAATATACTAATATGTTTTTATGAGAAATATTATAACTACACATACACGCACCTCCATCTAATGGGTGATGAACATAATGTTTCTGTGGATGAAAAACTGACGCCTCACAAAACGATGATTGTTCGATTATCTCCTTCCACCTCTCATGGTGGCCATTAAGATGAAAATGTATTTAAATATGATATATATTGTGTTTTTTTCTTTATTATTCTGTATTTTCCATTTATATCATGATTTTATGGTTTCCATAGTCGGTAAATACGATAATCTCATTTGAGGAAGTGTGCACTACCTCCCCTCAAAGTGATGGGACTCATTAATGCCTTTTGTGGGATGTATAGAGGATAGATTTAGTGATATTATATATGATATTATACTTTAATTATTATATAAATATGTAAAATTATTCATTAAATCTATAAAAATATGAAATAGAAATTAAAGTAGCGTTCATGCGTACGTATGGTTTACCGTCTCCATGAACGTTGCATTTCATTTCTTACCTCTAAATGATATGTACTATTATAAAAACAAGTATATACTGGATATATATGATATATATGATATCTAAATCATGAATATAATTCTAGATATAATTATCCATTGACCACATGAACTATATGTAATTATAAGAAGTCCATTTTTGACTCAAGTACCAAATATCGACAAAACAAACATTATTAACTTAAATGATTACATAATGTTTTTAACATGGTAATATGTGATATAATAAGAATAATATACTTGATAAAGGTTCTTAATAAATTATAAGTTAGCATTAGTTTATTATTCAGGAGATTAAATATCGATCGAGTCAGGTCGGACACGAGTAAAGGGATTTCTTATCTCACTTTAAATTTCGTGAGATTTCCATTGTTCGCCAATTATTAATTGAATGCGGTGTATTGTATACTTAAATTTGATATATATTTTCATTATACCCTGTATATTCAAGTTATTCTATAATTCATTTTGTGGTTATTAACTTTTGGTCATTTGACTCAATTTATTAAAAATTTGTAAGGGATTTTCTTCTCACATATTATTCATGTGAGATTTAAGCTATATTTTCCACTATTTCCTTTTATGTGGTGTATGCACTGACCATAATTGTATTCATTGTGTAATATACATAAATTTATGTGTATTTACATAATCATTATATGATCCTTCTTTCATGGGTTTTACGTTTCATAAGATACCAAATCAGTAAGGGAATTCCAAACTACAATTTCTACTGAGTAGGATTCACACATACTCCTTTGATTATTTTACTACATGATTATGTGTGGAGTCACTATTAATTATTTTCTTAGTAATTTCCTCTCCCCTTTCTATGGATATATTTTTGATACAAATAATCACTCCATTTATAAATTCTCATTTCATCGACATGAACTTTATAAGAGTAATTTTTAACTCAATCTCCATTTATTGTGTTAAAAATCTAATTCATTTGTGTTTTTTACAAGAATATATGTGAATATCCTCCGATTTATTTACACTGAATATCCAATAATATTTGTTTTATTTATATTTTTCACACATAATTATTTTCTTGATTTATCCTTAACCTAAGGATATGGTCTATATCAGAGATTTCATCTCAATTTACATTCCAATGAGACTTCATGGTTTTCATGCACCAATTCACACTTATATGTTGTATATACTGTCCTTTGACACATTATATCATGAGTTTCATTATTCTCATGATATTATAATGTTCTGATTAAATGTTATTCCTAAATTATTTGTATTAAATTTTCTCTCTTTTGGTTAATAAATATTTAACAAAAATGTTGTTTTAAATGTTTTAATGATTTATTCTTCTATATATTTTTCATTAATGTCCATGTTTTCACAATGATTTCCAGGATTTACTTATATAGACATTAATTTTTTAAAATTATAATTCATTTAAAACCATTAAAGTGTTATGAGACACTTTGATTAAAAAATCTATTTTTAAATGGTTTTGAAAATGATTTGATAAAACATTGTTTATTTAAATACCTTGATTTGATATATTGGAATGTGGAAATGTTATCTTTCTATTATGCATGTGTTATATGTTATGATTATGTTATGGTTATTGGGCATTTTTTTCTTATATGGGTGTTTCCATGATAAACCTAGGGCGGGTGAGCCCGAGATAGCTCTACAATGCATTGGGAAACATGAAGGTGGTAAACACAATGTTTATCCAATGAGATTTAGGGAATATACTATGATGGGTATTCCAAGTGTAACTCCCTACATAGTTGTGATAGCTACAATTTTTGTTTGATATGGATGCCATATGTAACCTTGATGATTTATGATTTGTGTGTGTTATTCATAAATCTTATGATTTAATAAGGTATGTTATGATTGAAAAGTATGGTTTCATGGATTTGTGTTTATTGTTAGTCTAATGTTTTCCTTCCTTATTTTATAACCCTTACTGAGCTATTTATGTTCATCCCATGTTTTTGAAATGTTTTCCATAGGACTTAATGATGAATAGGTTCAAGGATGGGATCAATGACAAGTCATGCTGTCTAAAACATGGAACTAGACATGTGTCTTTTATAGAGTTTTTATTTTATGAAAAAATGGATATTGAGTTGTTGTTTTTACTTGTAATATTCATGTTGTTATGTAATATTTATTGCCTAATTCTCTAAAAATATAATCCTGAAAAGATCCCCATTGTGAAATATTCATTTAATTCAAGATTATGTAATTTTTAATACTGGGTCGTTTTAGATATGATTTGGTTTTTTGAGGTGACCAGTAGCTGTTGGAAGTGGAGGAGGTGCTTGGGGATTGGTTTGGCAATAATATTGAAACCCACAAGGCTTGAGAGGACTGAAGTGAATTGGTAATGAGGGTGGTATTTATAGAGTATGATAGTATGGGTTTCATAAAAATATAATCATTAGTTTAATATTTTCCCATATGAAAATAGATAGATATGATTCTAAGACCAATAATAATTATAAATGCATGTGAGTTCTAGATTTTGTTACTTATATCACATATTAGGTTCGGAATAGTGGATTTAAATTATAATGTATTTATAGGATAAATTAATTTATTTTACGTTTCACCAAGAATTCTTATATTTCAACAAAATCCCATAAATTATCCCTAACAATTTATCATGCTGTAGAATCTGAAAGTTAAATCCATGGTTGAAAAATAATTTTCTAAACATGATTAATTTAATTTTTAAATAAAATAACAATTTATTTAAAAAATAACTTTTTTAAAACATTTTTTTATTCTTATATATAGGTATATAGTAATTCTACATAAATATTATTTATATACTATCATATGTAATGTTACTATTCATTAGGGTATAAAAATCTTCATACGGGTAAAATAACTATACGTAAGGGTATGTTACTATTCATAAAATATTATGAGGGTCATAATAGACCCCAAATAACTTAATTATCTCAACTATATATGTCATAATATCGAAATTCAAATCGCATAAGTAACAAAAATTTGTTTTAATGTGACATAACCTATTTTGGTTTGTTATGATTTGATTTCATGATATTATATGACATAATTATCATGTGAAAATATCCATTGAAAACATTGGTACATAACATTATCCCCCCCTTAGGAATTTTTTACCTCAAAATTTATTTTTCATTCTAAGCCATAAACCAGTATGTGTAATTTTCATTCATTACCTCCTCTAGTTCCCATGTTGCCTCATTGTAATTTTGGTTCTGCCAGAGTACTTTGACCAGGATTACGATATTATTTTCTAGAACATTGCCTCTAATATAAATGATCTTCACTGGCTACTCCTCATAAGAATTATCACTCTCCAACCATACCACCTCTGAGGATATTACATTTGTAGGAACTAGTATGTACTTTCTTAAGAGGGATGCATGGAAGACATCGTGAACTTTGGACATGTTAGGTGGAAGTGCTAGTCAATATGCAGCATATATATCATGATCAAGTATTTATAAAGGTAAAATGGACCTCAGAAATAGCTTCCCTTTCATCCCAATCCGCATGACATTCTTCGATGTAGATATGCACAAGAAATACCATGTATCCAACAATGAACTCATGGTCATGTCGACGGTTTTTTGTATAACAATTTTTTTGACATTGTGATTCCTTGATGTGCTTCTAAATGTTTTTCACCAGCTACACCATTTCCATGACCATTTCTGGTCTTATAAGATTATACTCACCGACTTCATTCCAAGACTTCATTGTTATACACATTTTCCCATAAAGTGATTCGAATGGTGTCATGAAGTTGCTCGAGTGGATTCTATTTTTGTAGGGTAATTAAACCAGTTAAAGATGTTTGTAAAATCTATCATTGAACTCTGTAGAACAATCTCTCAACATGTCTCCCAGTTCTTCAACTATTCTCTCTGATTGGCCATCAATTTAAGGATGATAAGACGTATTGAAGTTCGTTCAGAGATTAGAACATGATGGAGACTTTTCTGGAACTCTGACATGAATCTCAGATCATGATTAGATACAACATATAGTGGTAATCCATGAATCACTACCACTACTTTGATATATATATATATGTGTGTATATATATAGGCATGTTTTTTCAATGAAAATTCATTTTCAATCCTTATATTGTGAGTTGTCTTTTTAAAATGATCCACAAAGACCCATATATCATTGTTTCCTCAGGACGTCCATAGAAGTCTACTGGAAAAGTCCATAGAGATCCTCTTTAAATTCCATGTTGGTATGGGTAGTGGTTTCATCATCCCTATAGAATTCTCAATTTCATCCTTCACTTGTTGATAAATCAGAGACATTGATGTATACTCAACAATCTCTGTTTTAAAAATGTCCCACAAAATATCTCTTAGAGATCTTGATTCATCTTTGTGCTCCCTTGGTGAATATAGTATGTTGAGCTATGTGCATCATTCAGAATCACTTTTTTTATATATATATTAGATACTACAAATAATTTTGACCCACATATTATAACTCCATCCTCATCAATCATGAACTTAGAGGATTTCCCATTTCTGATAGCTTTTACACATTTCAGAATTTCCACATCTTTTCTTTGATCATCATTTATTTAATACATGTTGCATGGTTTGCAATAGTTTGATAATGTATTTATTATGTTCCACCCTAAATGATTCCCATGTACAATCTCTAAAAATTTATGAAGGCTAAGTGCTTTTAAAATAACTACTTTTATAAAGATACATGATCCTTTCTACATACAACATATGCCACCATGCTTGCCTTAACCGGATGGTAGTTGACTGAGTAGTCAAAATCTGTGATGAGATCTATCAATTTTTTCTGGAACATATATATCAATATTTGTTTGAATATATATTTCTTACACTTTTGATCAGTATATATCTCACACATATCCCCAAAGAGATAAATCCACCTGATTTTCAACAGAAAGATCACCGCAGCCCACTCCTGATCATGTGTGGGATAATGTTGTTGATGGATTTTCAAAATCCTTATAGTGTAGTTTATCACATTATAATATTTCATAAGAATATTTCCTAATCTCTTAATTGATTCATCACTTTACACCACAATGAGTTCTCCACTTATTTGGAGTTTGAGTACTGAAATAGTGATTAGCTTCCTTTTAAACTCCATAAAACATTCTTTACATTATCGGGTCCAGACAATCATTACTCGCTTTCGTGTCAACATGGTTAGTATTTTTAAAAATCCATAAAAATTCTCCTTAAATTTTTCATAATATCTAGCTAGACAAAATAATTTGGGGATTTCCATTACTAATATTGGCCTCGACCACTCTTTCATCACCTTTTTCATTGATGGGTCCACAGATATCCTTTTATTGGTGATAATATACAGCAATGATGGTACGTCCTCCATCTAGAACTAACATTTATAGTACATTTCATATATTACACCATTTTCAATATATTTATCATAGTATTCAATTGCACTATGTTCCTACATTCTCTTTGATTATATAAAAATATCGTAAATAATGACTGTGACAAATTTTCAACCGTAAACTCTAAATACTCAATTCATTAAATCCATGATTTTTTAGAAGATTTAGTGATTATTAAGGGAATATCTATGAACTCAACATGTCTATAACTTGTTCAAAATCTAGTCATGGAAATATTATCCTTCATCACCTTCATTTGGTGTTAACACTACTAAAGGACCATCATAGAAAAATAATTTGGCCCACAAATCTGATCGAACAAGTCATATATAAATGGAAGGGGATACTTATCCTTTATCAATTTTTTATTAACCTTGATATATTCAATGAAGAAGATCATTGAACCATCCTTATTAATGACAAATAGGACAATCACTCCACAAGATGAATCACTTGGGAATATAAAAACCCTCTCTAGATTCACCAATAACTAATTATTTAGCTCTTTCATCTCTATAGTGGCTATAATATATGGATTAATTTATATAGGAATAGACCTATTAATAAGTATAATTTAGAACTCATAATCTTAGTCATAGGAAAGACCATGAAAATCTTCATGTAATACTAATGTGTAGTTTCTAATGATGGTAATATCATCAAACATGATTAACTCAATTGTCCCAATCATTTGATCATGGCATGCTCGTGTATAAAGATTTAATTTCCACACTTGATTCAATGATTCTAATAGATATCAATCATACTAGTTACACTTTTATTGAATTGGGGAATGATTTAGGATTTGAATAATGATATCCCTTTCATGACAGACGATGTTGGATTTGTATAAAGATATCCAATCCATGTTAAAGATAACATCAAACTCCACTAAAGAAAGTATGAAGAGATTTTTGGGGAGGTTCAGTCCACAAACGTTAACCTCAGAGGAGTTATAATATCTGGATGCAATAATGTACACATTATTTATTCTCATTTATAACTAATCCTCTATATTTTGATGTGGTGTTTGAATAGTTTTACTAATCATCAAAGATATGAAATAATGTTACGAACAATAATTATATAGTAGGTTCTCCATACATGAATGAATAACTAGTGTACATGTCACCACATCGTAGTCTGGCTCAACCTTAGTAGTTGAGATAGAATAATCCATTCCTTTTTTTATAGAGGTTGTTATGGATTTCCTCTGATAACCCATGGATATGTGTAATTTTTTGAATAATTTCCATGCTCCATACAGTGGTAACACTACATCACAGCCTGAGAGTTGATCTGATCCTTCCATTCTTCATCCACATTTGCATGATTCTTCTTATCCCAAAAGAATTTTTTAGCTAGAAGTCCCATTCATCCACATTTTAATAAATTCATGGTTTCCTTTAGACATTTCCCATGATTCATCATCCTATATCATTAACAAGTGGGTTATTTTTGTTTCTTTACATTATCAAATTTTTTTGTTGAAGCACCCATGTTGTTATCCATTTTTCACTTCCTATGATTGGGCCACAAAGTCCACTTAATGTCTCCGATATCCATTTCCACCTTGAGGGCACAAAAAATGGTATCCTCATAATA
This sequence comes from Viscum album, assembly GCA_963277665.1. NCBI lineage: Eukaryota > Viridiplantae > Streptophyta > Magnoliopsida > Santalales > Viscaceae > Viscum > Viscum album. Next base: position 1,501,218,002 of record OY728161.1, read on the forward strand.
TTAAATGTCTCGGATCACAAACACCATCCATAGATTCCACATTTTTCTGATAAAGAAGAAATCAATTTTGATTATGGTTTTCGTGACAATGCAAGATGCATACCATGAATGACTTGTAATGATTGGTTCATATGCCCCAATGGACACATCTTCCTTATCCATGAGGCGTAGGAAGTCACTTTCCATCATGAAAATGAGGGTTCAAGGAAAATATTTATTGAAAAACAATATATTGAATTCCTATGAATCCATTGAATAAATTTGACATGTGTATTTTTATTCATGATCAGTGCCCAAAACTAATCTTCTTCCCCATCAAAATGATAGACCACTTGTACAGCTTTCTCTACATCAAAAGGAGGGGATCGTGAGATCTAATAAACATGAGAGGCCCTTTCCATATAAAGGATTCTACAACACAATTATCTTTTTGTTGAGGACTTGGGTGTGCCAAAGGATTCAAGTAATTATTCATAACTTCAGCTAGATGATCAAGTACTGTCATGACGTTTTGAGTAACCATTCCAATTATATCAGGAATATCATTACGTAAGTATTCACATTTCCTATCAAATTGGTTGTTGGAATGAGTTTTTATATTTACCTCAATTAACATAGAAAACTAATGTACTTTTAGGGGCTTGTATACATAGTTATTGAACATAAAAAATGAATCTTTTTAACATAAAAGGTTATGATTTTAATGTACAAGTATATCTTAACTTGTGATTCCTTAGGTTTAGATCTATGGTATCCTCGATCTATTTTATAACATATATAGATATGGGATGTTTTTTATTCCCTTAATAACGGTTTGTACTAAGTTCATTAATTATCCAATGAATATCCCCCAGTAGTGTCAACCCAAGAGTGAAGAAAAGACCATTGTCATGTACCATGATACCCTAGGTCTGGCCAAAAACCGTTTATCAGAGTTCTAACTCATATGTACATCTTTTCTAGAGTCACCTCATCTGTTTGTATCCAGAAAAGAATTTAATTTCTTGATAAACTACTAACTCTATACTTACAAAAATTTAGTGATTTTTCTTACAGTTATTCACTTCCATAAGGTTCAAATTAAGGTTCTCTATTAAAAATATCCAAAAATTACTATACTGTACTTTGATACAAACTATTGTGCCCCTAGACATTACACATAACATTACATGATTCTACGTATAATTATACATCAGTGTACCCTCCATGTATCATGATGTTTAGTGTCTATTGAAGAATGGGTACATAAAACTGAAAAAAGGAACTAAATAGCATATTTATTTAATCTCCATAATGATATAATAACTTCAATTCTACTCCAACATCTATATAGGGCACCCTGGGCAACACATGAACAAAGTGATGCACTAAATACAACTATAAGTTAATTACCATAAGAAAAAAGCATTAGAACAAGGAATAGAAGTGATGACATGATGAAATAGAAATGTAGGTAACATATAGAACCTTAACATATAAACATGGAAACAAATTAAAATAGATTCACAAATATGTATAAGCAACATAAAACATGGCTATAGAAAAAGTAAAGGCTAACTTCCATGATCATTTCGCATAGTAGCACAAGCCAATGCTAACTGCTAAGACTGCCACACGTAATATCTTAGGATGCTTAACATTACACAATTAATTAGAGATATATCTTGCCACACCCATCAGAACACTACATGAATTTGTTTTCTATATAATGAATCATAAATAATCAGTCATATATAAAGAAAAGTGTCACCCATTGAAAGAATTGTGTAACATAATCAAGACATAAAGTATAACCAATGTTCATGTAATAAAAGTTTCCATGAAAGAAATGAATTAGAAGATACATGGATGATCATAAGGTATAATAGAATTATATCATGGAATGTGTTTTCAATCAGATCTAACAATATTTATGAAATTTAATTCGGAAATTTTAGCATGAAATCAATTTTGTACAGTTTTAATTAAAATACTTGATATTTTAAAAAAGAAAAGGGGAACAATCTTTTATATTAAACCATAATTGAACCAATATGGTTTTAACAATAGAAAAATGATTTTAAAAAGGAAATGGTGTCTTAAAAATGATAATCTAAACATGTATTAGGGTAAGAATTCAGGATGTTCTCTTGAAACAAGTTTGCATATAGGGAAGTATTGTGGAGGGGACCACTTAAAAACATGTAATCCCTGAAGGTGAATGATTAAAGGGTCATGATAATTTAATTTGTTACATTAATAGAAAATTTATATGATTAAAATAAAAATATTATACCACCTATTTTTGGTAATAAGAAAGATGAGGCAATCTGATAGAATAAAGGAGATTCGGGTAGATTTCTATACAAATTATTTGCTTGATATCGGGTGTTCATAAGAAGGTATTATGAGAGAGAAATGGGATTCCCAGAATATAGTAAATAGGAGGGAAGTTTGTGGTTGGAGACAAATAATAACCCATCTTATGTTATTAAACTTAAAATGGAATAGCATAGGAGACATTGTTGAATAAAAGTAAAATGAAGGGGATCCCTTACCAGAAATCTGTTGGTGATTTTTTCTTGAATTTAATGACATGAATAATATAATTATATTCATTAATTAATAATTTAATAACCTATTATAAATGTAAATAATTTATTATACCGTTTTTATATATGTTTGTAACCATTTTTATTGGTTATGAGGTTCAAATTCATTGTTCGGTTACATTTTCTTTCTCAGTTTTAATGATTGCATAATGATTGGATAAACATGTATGATGAAGGTTGTTGTACCAGATTTAAGTTATATTTTTTATTGAGCATCTAGATGGTTACATGGTATGATAATTTAATTTGGTTACCTGGAGTGATGTCAAATCATTGTATAAATCTATTAACAAGCTTTTAGGATTATTGGAAGTTTTTGGCCACCAAGAACATGTTATGTTATATAAACCAAAAACAAATGTACAAAAGGATTATAGAGACATAGATGAATAATAAAACATATATTATGGTCTGGTTCAAACAATGAAAAGGATTTATTAACTAATTGAATATGGAAATGGAAATTGAAAACCCATCGTCCACGAATATTGTAAATTAACACATCTCAGATTGTGTAATTACTAATAAAATAAAACAAGAGTAAATGATAGATTATTATAACGTATTCCATAATCAATAAAAAATTCCAGTACATATATGTTACTAGATTTGTCATAACATTTGGATGAGGAGAGGTAGGATAGAAAAGAAAACAAATTAACTAAAAAATAAAAATAATTAAAAGAAAAGAAGAATTTACCTCTTTATTAAATATTCCTTGAGAGCCTTTTAATGGGAGAGGATTTAGTATTTCGAGGATACCAATTGGTTTTTTACGTGGGGGGGGGGGGGATCTTGTGGTGTGCATCAAGAAAAATTTAGGTAAGGCACAAGGCTTAAGTGTAGTGAATAGAAGAGGTAAATAGGGGTTGTATGTTTAGTGGAGGGGAGGTGGGGTGTCATAATATTATTGTCATTAGTTTATTATTTTAACATAAGACAACTGATTGAGATGATTTTAATACCAAGAATTTTCATAAGTGAATGCGAGTAAGATAGTTTGGTTCTTACATCACATATAATGTCCAAAATAGTTGATTTAAATTATAATGAACTTATACAGTAAATTAAGGTATTTTACAATTCACAAAAAATTCATGTATTTCAGAAAAATACCATAAGTTCACCCTAACCATTTTTCAACGTGTATAACTTAAAAATGAGTTCAATATTTCAGAAATTATTTTTTAAAAATGATAAATTTATTTTTTAATTAATATCAAAATTTACTCGATAAACAATAATTTTATAACATTTATTTTCATATTCCCAGATATAGGTATATATTATTTCCACATGAATCATATTTATATATTATCACAGGCAAGGTTAATATTCATTAAAGAATTTCACTATTGATAATGGTAAAATAACTATTCATAAGGGCATGTTACTATTCACCCAAAATTATGTTGGTCATATTAGACACAAATAACATATTGATTGCAACAGTGTTTGTCCTATTTTAGAAATTTAAATCACAGAATTAAAAAATATAGGTTTAAAAGCCACATATCACATACGAGTTCATTATGTTGTGATTTCATGTTATTATATGACATAATTATGGGAATGAAATTTCCATTGAAAACATTGGGTTGTTAAATCCATAGTGTTAATTCTATTTATATTGATTTCACAAGAAATATTTGTGAAAAAATACAACCATATGATCATTAGTATCTACACATTCTATATCACTTCATAGATGTGATTAATTATGTTTAAACATAGTTTCATTTTGTATATTGTAACTTGATACATTAAATAGGACATCTTAGTAGTCCATCATATATTATTCTATATTGAATATGATGAATTAATTTTCATTGCCATCATTAATGATATGATTGGTGATTCATGTAGATTCAAATAGATATCTCTTAATAAAATATGATAGGGTTTGTAACACCCCAACATCCACATTGTGATTCACTTTGAATAATATAGTAGCCTGTGTTGTACATAACATTGAGTTCTAACACACACCACAATCTATCAAACGAGTAGTTATGAATAGTAATACCGACTTTTTGAAATACTATAAATTTTATCATTCAAAATGGACTTCATACTTACATTCATAATATCAAAATTATACTAGGGTGATTTTTTGGTATTTTTTTGAAAACATTCAATTTTTGATGAATAGTGAAAAAACACAGAATTATAGTTCAAAAACGAATTTTTATTTAAATAATTAATTATTTTATTTAAATTTAATTATGGTCAAAATAGATACATAATACCTATATATGTTCAATATAATTCATTGGAGTTAGTTTATAATAATTTTATATATATAAAAATTTTATTGAACATTTAACCGTCTTTTACCCACCTCCTAGGAGAATTTGGAAATTCACAAAAAACATAATTTTACCACTACGATAAGTGGAATTATGAAAATACAAGACACACGGTTAATATCAATGAGTAAAATTTGGTTTAATAAGATAAAAATAATTTTTGGTGAATAGTAACTTTTTTACTTTTATTTACTACAGTTAAAAGTAAATAGAGTAATTAAGGGTAAAAATTATATTAATATTACACTAACACATGACCTAATTCTATTTAAAAACTGTATCTAGACCATAAACAACCTTAGGAATAAAATATTATCATTTAGGTCCACTTGGATTAGATTAGGACATTTATTATTATTTAATTCAATGAAGAGTTAAAAGAGTTAAAATCAAAGTTTAATTACTAAAACTTTTTCAATATACGGTATTAGAGAATATAAATTAAATTGTAAATACTAATTAGGAAGCTAAAAAGATTTCCTACATTATTTTATTTTATTTATAATTTTTAGACATTAAATAATTTGATTTATTTATGACACAATGGTGATGAAGTAATTACATAATTAATTAAATAATAAAATAATTGATATTATAAAAATCAAAATAAATGAAATTTGAGACTTTTTATTAATTCAACTAATTTAATATATTAATATGACATATTATTATTGGTTATATAAATTTTTTTTTGAAGTAATAATGCTATTATAAAATAATCAAAAACAAAATACCCAATAGTGTCAAAATTGACATAAAAGAGTTTTTAAAACAAATATTATATTATTAATTGATATTCTATTCCTAAAAATATAAAGATCATCAAAAGGACTTGTATAATGATATTTATATCATTAATTGACCACTTGGGGGGTCCCTTTGAGGTATATATTATGTTTATTAACTATATAATATAATAACACAAAGAGACATGGTAAATGTAAAACTATTTAACTAAGAGTTAAATATAGTTGATAAAGTTAATATAGTGACTCAAACCTGTCTAAAATTTATTGGTTGAAAAACACTCGACCCATACCCACATTAACTTTTAAATAAAAAACTTTTGAGCCAATGTTAACTGAATATTAATTTATTATAAAATAATATTTCTATAATTTCCAAAGGTGTCCCTCACCCCTCTTATAAAAGGGAACTCCCCCTTCTCTGTAATTCACAACATCAAATCCTTTTGACTCGTCCAATCCCTACCCAAATATTCTAACAACATACCTCACTTCATCCTAGTGGCCTTAGTTTCGTCAGAAATCCATCCTAAGGAGCCCTTTTGTTCAATTCAAAAGGAAGAACCCAAAGAAGAGGTAATGTTTTCGCCTCCCTCTTTCAAGTTCCTTTCTCCTTCAACTTCTTCTTTAATTGTTATTTCAATTATAAAATAATAACTCCAGTATCTCTTATATAAGGTTATGTTATTATAAATATGGTACAACCATATTCTGTATTCTATCCATCCCTTGAATGACATGTCACCATATGTGTATATGTGCGGCTTACCGTCACCACGTTGTGGTGTAATTGTTATTCAATACATTATTATTTGGATGGGTATAAAAATGATGGGTAACTTTTGTAAATAAAAAATATAACATGATAATAATTCTGTATATTTGATTCAACACCCAATTATATATTTTTTTAATATCAAAAAAATTATATTGTCGTTCGTGCGTACGTACGGACTACCATTTCCACGAACACGATGAGATTCATTCCCCATCGTATCCATTAAAGAATAATTTTCATTTGATGGTTAAAAATAATTTTTAAAGACATAATATAATTCTTGATATGAATAAGATACAAACTATCCATAACAGACATGGCTTACGTAAAAAAAATCATATAATGGAAAACGAATCATTTAACACCCGAAACAACGATAATAAAAAATTATTACTAACAAAGGAATATTAAAAGATCATATATGATCTAATGATAATTTATATGATTCTTGTATAATATAATAACAATTATTTCACCATTATACTAGAGGTTAAACTACCATCAACCAAGTAAAAGTACAAGGTAATGGCTTATTTTACAATCTCTTCATTATCCGAGGTTGTTTATACGTAATTATCTACTGGGATCTCTTTATCATCCAAATCCTTGTTTCTTTAAAATGTATATAAAATAATTCTTACTATTTTACATAATATGTATTAATTTCATTTATACACTCTTTTTACTTTTTATAATATGTTTATAAAAGAATCATTCCGTCATTTTCAAAAAAGGTCCTTTTTATCCTTTTCGACAGAATTAATGTAAGAATATCTTTTTTAACATATACGGCGGGTACAGATTTTCTATGCCATTATAAAATCGTCAAATCTTCCCTTGAAAACTTATAAGAATATATTGAATGTAAATGTTTTATTTTATAATTATGTTACTTTTAAATTATTTCAAAAAAAGATATATTTATCTCAAATAGTTTTGATTTCATCTATGTCAACTTCCTTTCATGGATTTTAAGCTTATTTGAAGTTGATTTATTATGATTCAAAACACACATTTAGTATTGAAGGTTTTGGGATATGTTTAACTGTGGATTTGTTATTTTTATACCATTCATGGCTTATGGAGAAAGTATTGACATTTCGTATGCTAGATTTAATACGAATGTTTATGTTAGGTTTAAACCTGTTCATATGAGGAATGCATTGGACTTAATAAGTAACGGGTGGAGCTCACTATAGCTCCTCGATGCATCGGTAGGTCTCATTAGTCAATATAGTGTCTTGGCACAAGGCATTGGAAAAATCTTATTTTTATCTTTGGCACAAGGCCTTGACTATGTGGTTATTGATACTGCATGTGATTATTCAACTAGTAGAATATCCATGTGAATAAGAAAATGGGATTATTTAATTTTATCTTTTCCATATTATGTTGATGTTCAAGTTTCAAAGGCTTTTGTTTTAGTTATACATTGCCTTAAATGTTTATGTTTAATTATAAACGTTTCCGCTATATTTTTATACTCACTGAGCATCTGAGCTCACCCCTTTCAATGTTTTTACTTCTCCAAGGATTTGAAGAAGTATTTTATGAATGACCCGTAGGGATAGTATGAGGGGATATAAATACAAGATGTTGTTGTAGATTTTTTTCACTTTATGATGTAATTTAAGACTTATTAATATAACTAGTGATTCCAAGGATACTAAACTAATCAGTCATTTGAGACTTGATCTTTTGTGATCATGCCAATGTTATCTGATAATGCATTGACTTTGGGTAACTGCGGTAATGGCGTTACAGTTGGTATCATAAAACATTTAGTAAAAAAATTGGAAGCTATATTTAGATAAACTCTGATTAGATAACATAGCCCTAAGATAGACTATGAGGATTAGTATAGAAGAACTTCATAGAATTTTTGTATTGTAGTGATTTTATATGTTTTCTGAGTAATACATCCATGTCTGGATATGAGCAGGTAGATGTATCTCTGGCATAGATGTACCTAGTGGTAAAACTCGAAAACACTGATTTGAGCTTGACTCGAATGGGAACTGGTGCACGACAATGGGCCTTGCTGCACTCTTGGTTACGACACTCTTGGGGATATGCTTAGGATAATTATCATTTTCATTACAAAACATTATTAAGGGTTTATGACTATATACTTTCTCAAGGAATGTTTAATTTTTATTATGGATTATATCCATTAACGTTTCAATTTATGTTAAGTGATTTACAAGTTTTGAATTTTTTATTTTGATTCATAAACTGATCTACTTTATTCCATTGTCTAGAAATGGTGCCTAGTTGAAGGAATGGAAACCATATCAATGCACGCATCCATATAGGGATTTACCTCCTACTAAAGATATTTATATTGGATCTGGTGATACAACTAGTGCTGATCAGCTAATCACTATACTAGGATAACTCACTCAGGTTATGAATAATAACCTTACCCATATGGAGCACCCTGATCCACAACATGGAGGATCAATGTTAGATCGCTTCATGAGCCAACAACCACCAACATTAAATGGGAGTGCAAATCAATTAATAGCTGATCAATGGATATGTTCTTTACAGAAAATATGATACGCCTTGGGGAGTAGAAAAAGGGAAAAAGTTTTCATGGCAGTTTACTGCTTCACTGGATATGCTGATCAATTGTGGTCATTGATTTAAAACACGAAGGAGGATGATGAAGTATCAAATATAAAATAGAGGGTGTTTAGAGAGATTTTCTTAGAAAATTAGTTTCTTTGTGACCATCGAGGAGATATGGAAAGGCAATTTCTGAGTCTGAGATAAATGGAGGATGAGAATGTCGCAATGTATGAGGCTAACTTTACATGGTTAGCAAGGCATACAGAAGATTATATACGTAACCCAAGGAGTAAGATTGATCATTTCATTTATGGGTTAAAACAATTTATTTGTAGAGAATTAGTCTCCCAATCCTTCTCATCGTAAGAAGATACTGTCTCATGTGCCATCAAGAAAGAAAAAGAATTCTCTAAGTCATACGACAATAAATAAATGCAAGAGAAGATGAAATTTTAGGATCACTTTAGAAATGCAAATAAGGAGAAGAAGGTAAAAGTTGAATATACATCCTCTATTAAATGTATTAAGAAACACACTGATACTTTCTTGAAAGGAATTGCAGTCTGTTATAAGTGTGGTGAAAAAGGCCACGAAGCTCTTGATTTCAAGTGGAAGAAAGAAGCCACCGATGTTCAATGCTACAACTGCACAAAGATGGGAATTTATTCCAATGAATGTCATAAGATTTAGTGGAACTTACCTCTTAAAATCCCATGGGATCAAGCCCAAGGTTATGCTTTCACTACTGCTGAGGTAGAATCTCAGAAAGACGTGGTGACAAGTAATTTAATGGTTTCCTCATGTTTAGAAAATGCATTATTTGATTCTAGATCATCGCATTGTTTCATATCTTCAATGTTTTCTACAAAAATTATATATTTACAATTTTCATTAACAAGGATGTTGTTAGTAAAAAATCCTAAGGGATGTATCATTGCTACAATGTTCTATGAATCAGTACCCATTAGAGCACATAAATGTTCATTATCTGATGATCCCATCGTCATATATATGATTGAGTTTTATATAATCTTTGGAATGGATTGGATTTCAGACTATGAAGTGAAGAATTATTATAAGAAGAAGGAGGTTACGATTTTTGATGATGATTATAAGGAAAACCTTATCTTTATAGTAGAATCACCACCACCTAATTCTTATCATGATCCACCCCCAGTAGCTCAACTAAATTAAATTATTGGGAACAATGTGAATGAAATAACAGTGTGTGAGGAAAGGAATGTTCATATAGAGGATGTACCCATTGTGAAAAAATATGTTGATGTGTTTCTAGAAGATTTTCCTGGACATCCTCTAGAATGAGAAATTGAGTTTTCCATTGATTTAATTCCTCGATCAAGGCCCATATCGAGGACCCTTTATAGAATGGAATCTCCAGAATTAGTGGAACTAATGAAACCGCTAGAGGAATTAAGTAATAAGGGATTTATTCACCCTAGTGTTTTTCAATGGGGATCCCCTATTCTTTTTGTTAATAATAAATATGGATCTATGAGGTTATGTATCGAAAAAAGGGAAATCATTGCTATAATAATAAATAATAAGTATCCCCTACTGCGCATTGATGATTTATTTGAACAACTGCATGGAGCTCAATACTTTTCAAAGATTGACCTTCGATCAGGATACCATCATTTGTGTGTGAAGAAGGAAGACATTCCGAAGACAACATTTTGAACTAGGGACGGTCATTAAATGTTTACAGCAATGCCTTTTGGGATGACTAATGCACCCTGTGTTTTCATGGATCTAATGAACATAGTTTTCAAGGAATGTCTCAATTATTTTGTATTAGTATTTAGTGATGATATATTGGTATACTCCAAAAGCTATGAAGATCATGAAAATCACATGCTCATTATCTTGAAGACTCTTTGATGACATGAATTATATGGGAAGTTTAGCAAGTTTGAATTATGATTTAAAGAGATTTCACTTCTGGGCCACATTGTCTCTAAGGATGGAATCTTTGTTGATTATTATAAGATATGAGCAATCCAAGAATGGAAACCACTGAAGAGTATTACTGAGGTACACAGTATTATTGGTTTAGCTGGTTATTATCGTCATTTCGTCCTGAATTTTGCCTGATTAGCTAATTCATTAATGAAGATCACATGTAAAGGGGTTAAATTTGTTTTGACAAAAGAGTTTGATGAATGTATTGAAGGACTAAAGATAATATTAGTCAATGATCATATTTTGACTCTACCATTGAGGAATAACTAGTTTGTTATTTATAGTGATGCATTAAAGAAATGACTTGGTTGTGTCCTTATGAAGAATGATAGTGTTATTGCCTATTCATCACGACAACTAAAAATTACTAAGAAAAACTATCATACTCATGATCTTGAGTTAGATACTGTAATTTTTGTTTGAATATATGTAAAAATTATCCCTATGGTGAAAAATTTGAGATTTATAATGATCACAAGAGATTGAAGTACATTTTTTCATAGAAAGAACTCAACATGAGGCAAAGGATATGGCTTAAACTACTCATGGATTATGATTACAGAACACACTACCACCCAGGGAAGGAAAATAAGGTAGAAGATGCCTTGAGTAGAAAAGATCATTGAGTTTTGAACAAGATGAGAGTTGAGAGGGATCCTATTTTCTGGGATCTATTAAAGATAGATATGGGAATCACCATGGAAGTTGAAACATCAATACTTTTTCAAATGGTTTCCAAACCATCATTACTGAAAAGGATATAGATTTCTCAGACTGATGATGAAGAGTTTAAAAAGAAGTTTAATGCTGTGAGTGATGGGATATTGAGTGAAATTGTGTATAAAGATGGAATTTTGAAATTTGGGAAGATACATTGTGTTCCTGATATACCTGATCAAAAAAGGAAATTGTTGGATGATGCTCATAGTTCCAATTTCTAAATACTCCATGGGAGCACCAAAATTTATAGAGATTTGAAATAACATTTTTGGTGGGAAAACATGAAGAGGGAGATTGCTGATTTTTTTCAAGATGTATTATTTTTATACAAGTGAAAGCTGAAAGGAAAAAACCTAGAGGATTCATGATACATCTTCTCATAACTAAGTTTAAATGGGATAATATCATGAGGGAATTTGTCATGGGACTACCGAAGACTCGTAGAAATAACAATGCAATATGTGTCACTGTTTATCGTCTTACCAAGTAAGAAATTTTTCTTGGTATAAGGAATGATTTACCACCTGAACGTCTAGCAAGCCTATATATTAATGAAGTTGTGAACTTCGTGGAGTAACCCTATCGATTGTTTCTGATCGTGATGCCTGTTTTATTTCATGATTTTGGAATAGTATTCAGAAGGCCTTAGATACTGAACTTTGTTTGAACACTGCCTACCACCCTCAAATAGATGGGCAATCAGAACAGACTATTCAAACCTTAGAAGAGATGTTGAGATCTTGCTCACACGACATTCAGGGTATGTGGGATCAATATTTACCTCTGGTAGAAGTTTCCTTTTACAATATCTTTCGTTCAAGTATTCAGATGGAACCGTATGAAGCGTTATACAGAAAGAGATGTCACGCACCAACCTGTTGGGATGCCATTGGGGAAAGAAAACTTTTAGGCCCATAACTGGTGGAGGAAATGATGGAAAAGGTAAATGTAATCCAAAACCACATCAAAGAAGATCATTTTAGGTAGAAGAGCTATGCCGATAAACGAAAGAAGGATTCGGAATTTCATGTAAGAGATTATGTTTTCTTGAAGGAATCTCCATGGAAGGTAGCTATACGTTTCATCAAGAAAGGTAAATTGAGCTCCAGGTACATTAGACCTTTCCAAATTCTTGAACTAATTCAGGTTGTAGCTTACTATTTGGAAATGCTGCCAAGTCCATTTAAAGTTCATGATGTGTTCCACGTACCAATATTGAGAAAATAAATGCCCGAAAAAACAGATGTACTCAAATATGAGGAATTAGAACTAAAACTCGGTCTGTCTTATTGTGAAGATCCCGTTAGGATTCTTGATACAAGAGAACAAGGGCTTAGACACCAGACGACTTGTCTGGTAAAAGTTCTATGGAGAAACCATAAAACGGAAGACGAAACGTGGGAACCCGAGGAACTTATGATGATGAATCACCCGAGTCATTTCATGCGGTAGTATTCTAGAAATTCTAGAATTAAATATTTTTAATGAGTGGATAATGTAACACCACATGCTTCCACGGAACACTTCTCATTGAATAATAGAGTAGCGTGTGGTGTACGCAACTTTGAGTTCTAACACACACCACAACCAATCAAATTAGACATTATGAATAGTAATACCCACATTTCAAAATTTTATAAATTTTATCTTTCAAAATGGACTTCATATTTTGATTAGGAATATCAAAATTATCCTAGGGTGAATTTTTTGTATTTTTTTGAAAACTTTCAATTTTTGATGAATAATGAAAAAACACTGAGTTATTGTTTAAAAACGAATTTTTATTAAAATAATTATTTATTTTATTTAAATTATATTAAAGTCAAAATAGATACATAATACCTATATATGTTCAATGTAACTCATTTGAGTTAGTCTATAATAATTTTAGATATATAAAAATTTAATTGAACTTTTCACCGTCTTTTACCCACCTCCTAGGAGAATTTGGAAATTCACGTAAAACATAATTTTACCACTTCTGTGATTGGGATTCCGAAAATCAGATAGACATGGTTAATATCAAGGAGTAAAATTCAGTTCAATAAGATAAAAATAATATTGGGCGAATAGTAATATTTTACTTTTATTTAACACAATTAAAAGTAAATATGGTATTTAAGGGTAAAAATGCTATTAATATTATCCTAACGCATGTACTAATTCTATTGGACAAGTGTATCTTGACCAAAAACAACCTTAGGAATAATTTATTATCATTTAGGTCCAATTAGATTATATTAGGATAATTATTATTATTTAATTCAAAGAAGAGTTTAAAGAATAAAAATCAATGTTTAATTATTAAAACATTTTTAATATAGGGTAATACATAAGATAAATTCGATTATAAATATTCATTATTAAAATAAAAATAATTCCTACATTAGGTTATTTTATTTATAATTTTTAAACATTAAATAATTTAATTTATTTATGACACAATGGTGATGCAGTAATTACCTAATTAATGAAATAATAAAATAATTGATATTATAAATATCAAAATAAATGTAATTTGGGAATTTTTATGGATTAAACTAATTTTCTAGTTTAATATGACATATTATTATTGGTTATATAATTTTTGTTCGATGTAATAATGTTTTTATGAAATTAACAAAAACAAAATAACCAATAGTTTTAAAATTGACATAAAAGAGTTTTTAAAACAAATATTATATTATTAATTGATATTTTATTCTGAAAAATCTTAGGATTGGCCAAAAGATTTATATAATTATATTTGATTCATTAATGGACAACATGGGATTCTCTTGGTTGTATATAGTATGTTTATTAACTATATAATATAAAAACACAAAGAGACATGGTAAATGTCAAACTATTTTACTAAGAGTTAAATATAAACGATAAAGTAAATATAGTGTCCCAAACCTAACTAAAATATATTGGATGAAAGGATTTCGACCCATACCTAGATTAACCTTTAAATAATCCACTTTGGATCCATTATAAATAGAATATGAATTTATTATAAAAAAATATTTCTATCATTTCCAAAGGTGCCCCTCACCCCTCTTATAAAAGGGCACTCCCCCTTCTCTCAAATTCACAACATCAAAGTCTTTTGGTTCAGCCAAATCCTACCAAAGTATTCTCTAAGCTTCCCTCCCTTCAACCTGGAGCCCTTATTTTGATCAGAAAACCAACTTAAGGATCCCTTTTGATCAAATGAAAAGAAAGAACCCGAAGAAGAGGTAATGTTTTCACCCCTATCTTTGACGTTCCTTTATTCTACAACTTCTTCTATATTTTGTTATTTCAATTAGAAAAATAATAACTCCTGTATATCCTATATACTGTTATGTAATTAAAAATATGTTACATCCATATTCTGTATTCTATCAATCCCTTGAATGACATGTCACCATACATGCGTACGTACGGCTTACCATCTCCACGTCGTGGTGTAATAGTTTTTCTATACATTATTATTTGGATTGGTTTAATAATGATGTATAATTCATAAAAATAATAAACATAACAGGATAATTATTATTTATATATGATACACCACCAATTTTATGTTATTTTAATATCAAAAGAATGATATTGTCTCTCGTGCGTACGTACGGACTACCGTCTCCACGAACGCGATGAGATTCATTCCCCATCGTATCCATTCAAGAATAATTTTTATTTATGTTTAGAAGAATTTTTTAAAGACATAATATCATTCTGGATATAAATAAGATACAACCTATCCATATCAGACACGGCTTAAGTAACAATGCATATAATGTAAAATGAATCAGTTAACACCTGAAACAACGATAATACAAAAATATTACTAACAAAGAAATTTAAAAGATCATATATGATATCATATTAATGTATATGATTCTTTTATAATTTAATAAAAAATATTTCACCATTATACAGGAGGTTAACCTACCCTCAACCAAGGAAATGTACAAGGTAAGGGTTTATTTCACAATATCTTCATTATCTGAGGGTGGTTACACATAATTATCTTCTAGGACCTCTTTATCATCCACATCCATGTTTCTTAAAAATGTATTTCAAAAAAATCTTACTAATTTACAGAATATTTATTAATTTCATTTATAGCCTTTTTTAACTTTTTATAATATGTTTTAAAAGGAATCCTCCCGTCATTTTCAAAACAAGGTCGTTTTTAACCATTTCGGCAGAATTAAGATAAGAATGTCTTTTTATCATATATGTTGGGTGCTACTATTCTACCCCATTATAAATTTCTTGATTTGTCCCTAAAGAGATTATAAGAAAATTTATTATATTAAATGTTTTATTTTATAATGATGTGACTTTTAAATAATTTCAAAAAAATATATATTTAACTCAAATACGTTTAATTTCATCTTTGTCAACATACTTTGATAGATTTTAAGCTTATTAGAAGTTGATTTTTTATGATACAAATCAACTATTTAGTATTGAAGGTTTTGTGATATATTTGACTGTGTATGTGTTATTTTTATACTATTCATTGCTTATGGAGAAATTATTGACATTTCGTATGCTGGTTTTAATACGAATGTATATGTTATGTTTAAACCTGTTCATACGGGGAATGCATTGGATTTAATAAGTGACGGGTGGAGCCCACTATAGATACACAATGCATCGGTAGGTATCATGAGGCAAAATAGTGTCTTGGCACAAGGCCTTGGAAAAATATTATTTGTAGTCTTGGAAGAAGGCCTTGACTATGTGGTTATGATAGTCTGGATTTATGCATTCCATCATTATGAATGTGGTTATTGATATTGCATGTGATTATTCGACTCGTAGAATATCAATGTGAATAAGTAAATGGAATTATTTCATTTTATCTTTTCCATATTATGCTGATGTTCAAGTTTAAATGGATTTTGTTTTAGTTATACATTTCCTTAAATGATTATGTTTATTATTGAATGTTTTTGCTATATTGTTTTCCTTACTGAGCATCTGAGCTCACACCTTTCAATGTTTTAATTTTTTCCAGGAAGTGAATAAGTATTTTATGAATGACCTGCAGGGATAACATGAGAGTATATGAATACAATATGTTGTTGTTGTTTTTTTTTCACTTTATGATGTAATTTAAGACATCTAAATATATCTAGTGATTCCAATGCTACTAAACTAATCGGTCTTTTGAGACATGATCATTTGTGATCATGCCGATGTTATGTAATTATGAACTGACTCTGGGTAACTGAGGTCCCAACATTATAGGGTTCAAGAAATATTTTCAAAGAAATCATGGGGTTGCAACACCCCTAAAATAAAGTGACTGATCCGGGAGGGGTCGAATAATCATTATAGAGATTAGTACATTCCCTTGTATATAGGGCGTATACCCTCCATATTACGATATTGTTGGTACACTATCAGTTTAGATAAATTTATGGCTTCTTGTGTAATTATAAATTTTTTTCTACTTCCCCATATATTTGGTGTTGTGTTCCTCCCTCAGGGAACTTTATACTCACTCATCTATTGTGTTGTAGTTGATGACGAATGTTTTATTTAATATTGTTCATAATATTTTATGTTTATAAAATAATAACATGGTATTTATGATATGGTGGTTATGTTCTACTAAGATAAAAAACTATCATAAATCCTTATACATGTCACCAAATAAGTTTTTTAGAGAGGAAATTCAAATTATAAACATTATTGTTGTTTAAATTCTCAACTTGTTCATATGATTCAATGAGAATTAGTTTTTCGTCACTATAAATTTTTATTAAATTATACATAAGGCTAGGTTAACATAATATTATATGAAATTTGATTCATAAATTTTTTTGGGTTGAAATATACATAAGGTTTATCGACATGTGACTTTTTTTTGGATTTCTGATACACTGATCATATCATTATTCATGTGTCTTATAGAAACAAGGATTCGATCAGTGATAAAATTAATTTAATTGAATCTCTAAAACATATACTGGTTGAAAATAAATATTTTTTGTAGTTTTTATTACTTACTTATACTTGTTTTTTATATAACATTTACCTTGTTTTTTTGGGTGTTATAGTGTGTTTTTTTGAACTCACTACCATATATCCCTTTTTCTCACATGAGTTGTGAGTAATGATTATTCGAAGTCAAAAGATAATTTGAATTTTTATGAATCAAGTGAGTCTTGTATAGATTATATTCCACGTGATTGATAGTAATGAATTTCATAATATATTTGATTGTGATGGTGTTAGTAACTATTGCCTTTGAAAATCTATTGATATTTACTTTCATCAAGTATATGCATTCTAATTTATAATCTACAAAATATATATAGGCAGAATAAATTTTTCCTTCATATAGGATTTATATATAGTTAAAATTGAAATATTTTATTCCACTAATATTTATTCTTTGAAGATTAATTATATATATATAAATAGTGGTATTACTAGTCATTTTATGAATATTAAATATTTTTATATTCTAGGTGGGTATAGGCTATGGACCCCCATATAGTGTGATATTCTTATTTGATGGATGTAATTTTATAATTCCAAATAAATTGTGTTCATGGGATAAAAAATATTGATTAATAAAATCATATTCATGGAACTTGAGGGTAAGGTCTGTATGATTGGTTTCATATCAATCAAATCCTATAGGTATAATTCAATATTGATATTTATGTGGGAACATTTCATGGAATATAGAGCAATGATGTTGAAGGAATTTTTAATTTTTATAGTATCACAAATATTACAATATAGGTCGTGTGATCAACATATCCATTCTATAGGACACATTCAACAATTGATTTAATGTATAAATCTAATATATATTTTTAGTTTAGAAAAAATATTGACAGACATCATAGAGTTTTTAGTTTATATTTTAAATTACCTTATTGTTTTGAGATCATTTAGATACTCTATAATTATTTTATGTTTTTCTTAAAATATGGTATCATTAACCACAAATATTATATATGATTAATGAGTTATGGTCTACTAAATTTTATTTCTAATATATTTCCATTCCTAATTAGTTTGTAGTCATTGGATTATTATTTTTTGAATACTTTGAAAGATATAATTTCCTCACATGTTGTTTTATTTTCATACCACTTCATGAAAAGGAAATAATTATCATGTATAGAATATTTTGGTTACCGATGTGTGGGATGATAGTAATCATATGTTGGAAATTTTGGTAAATTTTTATAATAGTGGAATTTTTGGTATTCCTGATGATTAGTATCACCGGGTGAGTGGGTTTTTCTAGGAGTTCAATAATCAATTTTCATTCTGTAACATCCCAGTTTCAGACGCCGCCCAAAGGCACTCCATACCCGATTGGTCACATGGACTCAAGAGCATTTCCCCTAATGCCAGAGGCTGCCGACTAGTAGTGAGGGCCTTGGGTGTAATATTTGGGAAACTATTCCCTCATTGGCAGAGTAACACAGTAGAATAGACTCAGATATACAATTGCGAAAGCATTAATAATCCATAAAAAAGTAAACAATAGATGACAAGAAATATTAAACTAGAGCACACAAAAATATAAATAAGTGATGCATGATAAATATATCTAGGAAAATAACCAAACAAATCACAATACTGGAATACAACACTACTAAACCAATGTACAAAAGTAAGCAAGATAAATAACTCCTCAGCATCGCCTGACATATCTTGGTTCCATGCTCTCCAACTCTATAGAAAATCAAGTACCAGATGTTGAAGGGCACTTTCCCTTTTATATGCCTTCAAAAATATAATATGTTTGGGCCCAATGAAATACCCAAACATGGTGTGAGACTAAATCATAGTAGGAAACAACCACGATATATGTGCCTAAAAGTAAGTGAATTTATATATGGAAGGTAATATGTAAAGAAAATTTAACAATAATGTAATCAACAGTAACCAATCATAGAGTTTGAAGCACTTAATTTTATATATCAAGTAAACATATAATCAATCAAGAAAACAAAAACTGGTAACCCTCTAGGAAGTACTCATAGTCTTTCCCCACTTGTCCTACCTAGCAACAAAAGCAACCCTCTAGAAATCATGCACAATCTACCCCTATGGTTCAAATTACAAGGATGTAACAAGGAATCTCTGTGAAATCACTCCAATCAATCCCCCTTATATCCTAAAGTGATACAGACTATCTGAGGAATCTCACATTGTCAATTACCATTATAGTCCAAAGTGATTAAAGAATCTCTGAGGAAGCCCTCACAGTAAATTCCCCTTATATTCCAAAATGATCAAATAATTTCTAAGGAAGATCTCACGGTCAATTCATCTTATACTATACTACACCAGGTTCTCATAGCCTTGTGTAAGTAAATCGGGCATAGCAATGCATTACAAACAATGTAAACATCAATAACTTCTTGTCTAAATATTCTACAGCATATCAAGCATGTCAGATCAAATAATCACTCCATCATACAATACTAGGCATGGAAAAACATCAAGTAAGCCTCGCGACTAATAAGGACCAAATGAAATTAAGTAGAATATGAATGGGGAAACACATCCAAATAATAGAAAACAACCCTATTAACATCCAATTAACCTCTATGTATGAATACCCACATAATAGAAAATTAGCAGGGTTAAAACGATAAACACACAATAACCTGATAAAGGGTATTGGATAAAATTGCACGTATAACTCAACAAAATTCAGCTGAAAATCACAAACCACCTCCCTCAGTGTTTTGAGATCGCTAGATGTGAACCTCAAGCCTTGAATAACCAATGAACAAGGTAGATCTACAAAAATGTCTAAAACATTCAACCATGGATAACTCATTAAAGAGTACGAATCAATAAATGAAGCTCTAGGAGAAGGACGATATTACCGAAGTGATCACAACTCAATTGACAACGGTCTATTCAGATAATAGATGCTTAGTTTGGGGCTCAGGGAAGATCTGCACCGTATGGACTCTCTCGGTCGAATTTGGTGGAGAAGAAGAGTTTATGTCTATAAAATGTGACCTTGGTCAATTTAATGAAAAAAATAAATTACATGGTGTGTACTTTCCTTCATCTCCCCCCACATTAAGCGGTCTCCAGGTCACCACACACGGCCATGGGAATAACCGTTACATGGGCATCACCCGGCTACCTGTACACGGCGTGTGCATCAAAAATATCCAACAATTCCTATTTTTTTCAAAAACGATCAGAAAAGGAAAATATAGCTGAAATGAAGATTTAGGTTCATAAAATCATCCCCCCATAATTAAATTCATCCCAAAATTTCCCTATAAAGGTGTCGTAGAAGAAGAATCCTCGAACAACTCCGACCATTGCAAACATACATCCACCTCCCTCTCCCTAGTATCTTCTTGTACTCACCCATGCTGGAATTGCACTTGTACAAGACGAACATACTTGCCATTGAGAGCATTCATACATCAATCAACAGTCTAGATATGGTGCTCCTCAAAAGATGCATCCACTTACAACTCATCCTACATAGATTGAAAAGTATGAGTTGGGTCTGAGAAGTAACGTTGAAGCTGAGAAACATGGATAACGTCAGGCATAGCCTGGTTACTCTAAAGTATCTACAACCGATAGGAAACATTCCCCACTCTCTCCATCACCTCAAAAGGCCCAACATACCTCTTTGAAATCATACCATATCTTATATTCCTCCAGTGCCCCATCCTATGTTTGACACAAAGTAAAACCTGATCACCAACATCAAACTCTAGTGGTTTTCTATGTTGATCAATATAAGACATCTGCTGAGACTGTGCAGTATTCATCTCTTCCAAATCAACTCTGTCTGCTCATAGGTCTCCTATATAAGATGAGTTCCCAATATAGCTTCCTTTCCTACCTCCAACCAACATAATGGTGATTGGTACGGCCTACCGTACAAATCCTCATAAGGTGTAACTGTAATGGTTGATTTAAAACTATTATTATTGGAAAACTCCACAAGATGTAAATACTTCTACCAAGAACATCTAATATCTAAGATGTATGCATGAATCATGTCTTCAAGAACCTGATTGTTACACTTGTAATAGCCATTTGTATAGGGATGGTAAGTTGTACTCAAAAGTACATGTGTACCGAAAGATTTTTGATTCCCTTGCAAGACGCGAGAAGAAAAACAAGAATCCTTATATGAGACGATTGAGTGTGGAACCCATGTAGACGTAAAATCACTCAGATGTACAGCCATACTAGCTCATCAACAATAATGGTCTCCTTGATCATCAAGAAGTGAGAAACCTTCATGAGTTTTTCAATGACAACCCAAACTACATCATTCCTACAAGGAGACCTCGGTAAACCTATCAAGAAAACTATCACGGAATTATTCCACTTAAACTTGGGAATGGGTAACTGGTGAAAAATAACAAATAGTCACTAATTCTCTGCCTTCACCTGCTGACAGGTGGAACACATCATAATGAAACTATCAACTTATCTCTTCATACTTGGCCAACAATATTGATGGTGTAGATCACAATACATCATGTAGACACCAGGATAAACATCCCAAACCAAGGAATGAATGTCCTACCTCAGCTCCTCGCATATGTCTGCTAGCATCCATATGTGCCCTAGGAAACACAATATCTCATACTAGACTATGGTCCACCAAGGAATAGGTTCCTCTACTAACATGATTTCCCATACGACTAGGCCTTCATAATCCGATATGTGCCTCATTCACACTCTATCAAGAAGCATAGAGGTAACACCCGCAGAAGAAAGAAATTTTAGCTCCGTTCTATCATGCACCTCCAAATGCATCTCAATGAATAGTTCCATAAGTGGCCGATCACTACTGGCCTCTTGAACTACCTGTATTTGAATCCTCATACTCAATGTATCAGCCACTATGTTGCCTTTCCAAGGAGTATAGGCAAGCTTAAAGTCAAATGACTGAAGGTAATCAACCCACATATGCCGTCTCAAATTAAAACACACATAGTGAAGATGTACGTGAGAATTTTGTGGTCAGTGAAAACCACAAATTATCTCATAGAAGATAACTTCTCCAATAGGAAAGACATAAACAATAACATCCAACTCAAGATCATGTGTCAGGTAATTCTTCTCATGTGTACTCAACTACCGAGACCCATAAGTGACAAATCCTCCCCCTACATAAGTACAACTCCCATACTAATTCCTAAAGCATCATAGTAAATAGTATAGCTCTTTCCTAGCACTAGAATGAATAGTATTAGTTCTAAATTACACCACCCTTTCAACTCTTGAAAGGATGACTTATAAGAATTTGACAACAAGAACCTTTCACCCTTCTTAGTCAAACCCATTAGTTGCACTTCTATGTTTGATAATTCTTGTATAAAATGTCTGTAGTAACCAGCTAGAACTAGAAATCATAGTAACTCAATGATGTTCTTCGGCTGCTCCTAGGACACTACTGCTCTCAATTTATCTAGTTCGACTGATACTCCTGATTCAGATATAACATGACACAAGAAGTTAATCTCTTCCATACAAAAGAGGCATTTTTATATCTTTACATATAATTTATGCTCACTCAGTGTACTCAATGTTATATAAAGGTGGGTATCATGGTCATGTCAAGTGTGAGAGTACACCGAGTTATCCTCCAGAAAGACCACCATGGAAGTATACAATTATGGATGGAACTTATAGTTCATCAAGGACTTGATGACTGTAGCCATGTTCGTGAGAATGAATGACATAACCACATACTTTTATAGACCATACCTCCTCCGAAAATCTATAAGATATATATCAGATTGTCTAACATGCAACTGATGATAACCAGATCTCAAGTCAGTCTTTGAGAACACCTAGGCTCCTTAAATATAATCAAAGAGACCATCAATCCTAGGAAAGGGATATTGGTTCTTGACCATTAATTGGTTCATCTTTCGATAATCCACACAATGTCTAAGGGTACATTCCACCTTTTTTGCAAGTAGGACAGAAAAACCCTAAGGAGAAGTACTGGGCTGGATGAAACCCTTAGACTACAACTCCTCCAACTACTTCTTGAGATCATGTATCTTTAGTTTAGCAGTCCTATAAGGAGGAATTGGCACCGGTGCCACTCCTAGAACGAGATAAATATGAAATTCTACCTCTCTCTATAGAGGAAAACCTGAAAATTCCTCTGGATATACATCCCTCAAATGATTCACCACAAGAGTAAAGTCTATCTGTGAAGTCCCCTGGTAATCCAGATATAGAATAGCAATTTGGGTTGTAATTCCTCTAAACCCATGATGCTCGGGTCCTTCTCTGCTCTCCTAAACAACCCATTCACCCATATAAAGAAACAATATGCCCTCTGGTGATGTGAAACTCACCCTACGATGATAGCAATCAACAACACCTTAGAAGGGAACTAACTAGTCCATTCCATGAATGATATCATAGCCTATCAGCAATAGGACATAGAGGTCTCATACGATGTGACACCCACCAAACTCAAGAGGGAACTCCTTGCATAGATATACACTAGTTGTTATAGTCCCCAATAGAGTGTCTAGAGTCAATATATCAAAAAAAAGATTGCTAGCCCAAGGCACTCCATAAGAACAACAGATATAAAGCTATGGGAAGCTCCTATATCGAATAGAGTAGATGATAAAATTGAGGCAACAAAGATCGTACCTCGAAATCTAGAGGGTTTGGGATCCATCTCAGTTTGGGTCACCTCTACTACAAATGTTTGACCTGCACATTGGCCTTGTGACCCTACCTGACCACCCTGAGTTGATCCACCCAGTTGTCACTGAATGCCTGGCGACATGCTACCAATTCCCTGACCTCCACCATGTCCTGAATGGATTGACTAACTCCAGTTCCCAGACTGGTGGGAAACTATTGGTATTTCTCCAAAATGAGGAGTAATAGATGAACTCTGTCACCTACTGCTGGTAAAAATAACTGACAGAAACATTTAAGATGACCAATCTTTCAACAAGATCGTCACTCCGCTGGGTCCCTCACAAAATGTGACCTCATATGCCTGCTCCTTCCTCACTGGTAGCATACCACCTGACTACCATAAGATACATTCCACCTACTCAGATCTCAACGTGTAGTCTCCCTACAGGGATTCCTATTATCAGTTGGTAGAGAAGTAACTCTGGATGTTGAACCGCCCAGTCTCCCAACTCTAGAATCTCTCAGATTGCGCTCTATGATCAGTGCATGGTTGATTATAGAAAATATCTAAGTCAACGTGAAGAAGTTCACATGAGATCAGATATCCTGGATAAGACCATCCTCAATCTTCCATGCAAGGAATAACTCATCTAACCCTAGAAATGGTGTAAATCACTAAAGATTGGTGAAGCGAGAGGAATACTCCCAAACAAAAAGAGTACATTGATCCAAACACATATAATCATGGGATCAATCATTCCTCAATTTCTCTAGTTTGAATTAATTGTAGATGATCCACTGATACTCATCCCAAGCCACAATCATCTTGCATACCACCTGTGTGATCACATTCCACCATCTCTTCGATGAATCCCGAAACATGTATGTAGCGAGGTTGACCCTCCTCTCTAGAGGCATCTCCAGATGCTCGAATATCATCAATGTGGCTTCTATCCATGAATCTATAGCCTAATTACCTCCTTCCCCTATGAAAGTGGGAGTATGTTACTTCTGAAAGGCCAGAATCAATTCTTCCATCGATGGGGCAGGAGGCGGCACTCTCTAGAAGGTATGTATCATCCTATTAAATCCCTCCATGATCTATGCATTGGCACCTATGTCTAGTATAATTGATAGTTCCTAGACTGACACAACTGGAGGATCTACCGGTAGTCCCTGGTCTACCATATCTGGTGTCTAATCACTTCCCTGTAACTGGCGGAAAACCGGAGGACGTCTTGGTGGCATGACTATGCATGGTCAAGCGCACACCTTAGAAAAAATCATTAACGACTAAGAATTGGAAGTGTAATAAGGGAACATGAGAATGAAAACATTCATGTTTCACAAAACAAGACTAAAAGATGTTTATAAGTACTACATAGCGTGTTCCATTTTGACTTTCACAAGGGTGTGTACATCTGCTAGAACTGGTTGGGTAACAACCCAAACCTTAATCGTTTGTTCCTTACACACGGTATGTAATTAAATTCTATTCCCCTTCATGATTCATTCTACAAGGTTAATACACACGTCTCCCTTAGAATAATATTACATGGCATGTTTGTTCCTGAAATATTGTGAACTATATGAGCTTCACTGACCTGTGATGATTGTGACACGACCGGATACGCGGCTCTCACTACATTGATTGTTCTAGATGGCCACGATGTGTACTACATAGGTTTCAACTTCCAATGTAGATTCATACAGGTGAACACATAGATTACTATACATGGCTTGTTAGTGCTAGAAACAGTGTGTACAAGAAGATTTAACTGACCGGTGTTGCTCATTACACGTTCAGATACACGGGTTACACTACACAGTTTGTTCTATATAAACATGGTGTGTACATGGAAGGATAAAAGAAACCTATATTGTCAGTTACATGGTTGGGTTCCAATATTACACAACACGGTGTGTTTAGAACTAACATGGAATGTATAACCTATGATATCTCTATCTGTATTGTTAGTCACACGGGCGGACCCACGGTCAACACGAGATGGTTTGTGCAACCATTACACGGTGAGTTCCCACATGAATTTCCCTATCCCATGTCTCTTACCACACATCATATGACATGGTTAGAGACTACATGACATGTACATAAATTACACATCGTGTACCTAAGAAAAATAGTTTCTTCCTAAATAGAAGAACACATGGCGTGTAGTCAGACCTACAAGGGGTGTATTCTGCGTTTTTCTTGACAGTAAACCTCAAAAACTACTTTGGATCCCATAAAATCAATGTAATGAACAAAAAAGATCCATGTTTCGATCCGTTAGTGCCTGTACTCCCTTTTAATAAATTATTGGCCTCTTATACATGTTATAACATGCACAAAAATGGAAATGATCCACCAATTTTCAATCCATGTGGGCCAATAACTCCTCAAGAACCAATGTTTGGAATTTATTCAAACAAAACCTTTCAAAAAATAAACCCTATAAAATAGAAAGTATTTTTATCAAGGCATCAATCATAACAGGATGCATATCTAGAATAACATCTCTCACAACAACATGCAATTGATAATGTAACCTAAATGGCTTGGAAAGAACGCATGACATTTGATTTCTAGAATGTTCCTATATACTGAATGAGATGGAATACTCTCATCTCATCAGGCTGTAAAAGAAATAGAACATCAATATCATCATCAATAACAATTTAAAACATGTGAATCACCCATGGTTAAAATTGAATCAACCGTAAAATTGAAAAACCAGAAAAATTCCAATAATGAGGTAGACTGGATTTTCCTTGTACGCGGGTTAGCTACTCTCGGTCACAACTTATTACCAAGTACATATTCTTTCCAATCCCTATCTATGGGATCAAAATAGTATGTCATGAGAAAATAATTATTCTAATACAACTTCGTAACATCCTGGTTCTGGAAGCCACCCAGTGGCGCCTAGTAGCCGGTTGGACATAAGGCCACAAGAGCAGTTCCCCTAAATAAGGAGGTTGCCGACTAGCAGTGAGGGAAATGGGTGTGGTAGTGGGGAAACTATTCCCTCATTTGTAGAGTAACACAGTGTAAGTGTAACAGATATACAATAGAGGAAGCAATAATAATCCATAAAAAAGTAAATAGCAGATGATTGGAAATAATAAACTGGAGCGCACACACACACACACATATATATATATGATATATGGATGATACATATGCCTTGGAAAACATCCAAAAAAATCCCAATTATGGAATAAAATAGTACTAAACAATATTATAAAACAAATCAAGACAAATAACTCCTCATCATCACAAGCCATCGCTTGGTCCCATGCTATCAAGCTCTAAAGAAAATCAAGTACATAAAGTAGAAGGGAGCTAGACCTTATCTATATCAGCAACAATATAATCTGTTTGGACCCAAAGCATGACCCTAACAAGGTGTGAGATTAAATCCCATTATGAAACCACCATGAGATCAGGGCATAATAGTCAGTGAATATATATATGGAATTTAATAAGTAAAGAAACAATAAGAAGGATGTACTCAACAAGAACAAATCCCACAGTTTCAAGTATTCAATTTTATTTATCAAGTAAACAGCTAATCAAGTAGGAAAACACAAACCAGAAACCCTCTGGGAAGTACTCATAACCTATCCCCTCTGGTCCTACATAGAAACACAATAAACCCTCTAGGAAGCAAACACAATCTACCCCTCTATTTCAAATTACAAGGATGTAACAATGACTATCTGGGGATGCACTCACAGTCATTTACCCTTATAGACTATTTTGATAAAGTCTCTCTGAGGAATATCTCACGGTCAATTCCCCTTATAGTAAACAATGTCTAAAGGCTCTCTGAGGAAGCTCTCATAACCAATTCCTATTATAGTCTATAATTATCAAAGAATGTATGAGGAAGCTCACATGGTCAATTCCCCTTATAGTCTACTACACCAGGTTCTCACGACCCTGTGTAAGTCAAAATAGCTTAGAAATACAATACAACCAATTTAAACCTCAAAAAATACTTGTCTAAACAATATACAACATATCTAGCACGTCAGATCAAATAACCACTCCATCCTACTGTTCTAGGCATGGGAAAAACATCAAGGAAGCCTGATGGCTAAACTGGATCAAACGAACATAAACAAAACATGCATGTGAAAACTAATCCAAAGCATAATAAACAACAATATTCAAATCCAATTAACCTATATTTATGCATAGAATCATATAAAGCAATTAAAAAGGTTATAATGGTAAACATGAAATACCATGTTCAAGGGTATTGGGAAAATTTGGACATATAACACAAATACATTCAACAAAATGGCACAAACCACTTACCTCGGTGTTTAGAGATCTTTATACATGAACCACAAGCCTTGAATCTCCCATGAACATTGTATATCTAAAAAAATGTATAAAAATTTCAACCAAAGATAACTCTTGAATGAAGAAGAATCAGGAAATGAATCCCTAGGAGAAGGAAGAGATTACCGAGGTGATCCAAGAACAGTCGATAACGGTCAATTCGGAGAACAGATGCTCGGTATGGTGCTTGGGAAAGATCTGTACCATGTGAACGCTCTCTGTAGTGTTCTTCAGAGAAGAAGAATTTTCTATCGATAAGACGCAAAACATGCCCATTTAATGCGAAAAAGAATGTACACAGTGTGTACTTTATAAGTACACGATGATTACTTGCCTTCACCAGCCCCCGCATTAAGTTGTCATCATGTCTCCACAGACGGCCGTGTGTATGGCCGCTACACGGCCATCACCTGGATACATGTGGTAACCAAGTAAATGGAATGTATGGATAGAGTACATGTAATGTACCTCAAAAATTTCAAGAAATTCCTCTTTTTTTCAAGAATGACCAGAAAAGGAAAACATACCTGAAAATTATATCTAGGTTCTTACAATTTCATTCTTAGACTCTCATTTTCCAGTCAACGAATAATGAATTGTTATCAAAAATGTAATAAGGGGTAATTATTTGATGTTATTTCTTACTGTTATCCAAATTTTAGAATATTGTAATGAATTGATTTTTATTAATGTTTAATTATTGGTATTTATTTTTTGGATATTGTAACCACAATAATGGTTCATGAACATGATCATGAATGTGTTGTTCCCCACTGACCTCCCATGTTGCACTTTGGAAACAATTTTTTTTGGAGATGATAAATAAATTCATATTAGTCAAAGACATAGGATTAAAAATTATATAGTTATACTATATTTTCACAAAACCATACATTTTTTTAGATCCTGACAATTCTAGGGGTTTTTATTCATATTTTAGATACATTTTTTGTTGTTTTGGATATAAAATGGGTGGGATAGGTATCATGGTTATATCAGGTGATGTTTTGTAATTTAGGAAGCCAGATAGGTTGTTCTCGGTTGGCTCATATATAAGAAAAATGATTCATTTTGGCCTAGAAAAAAAGCACCACATTTTGGAAAGGTGGGAGGTGGAGCTTGGTTAGTGTACTATTTGGACAAACCATGATGACACTCTCCATAAACTATGAAAACTATCTTAGAGTGTATTTAATTGGTTTTCACATTTATTTTGAACTGTTTTTTACACAAATTAGAAATCGTGCACCCATATGGAAGGGGACATAGTTAAGGCACGTCGTTGGGAAAATTCTGCTCTTCAACGTAAGAATCTATGTGCTAGAGTTTTTTATCATCTTAAAATTTATCTAATATTCTTGAACCCCCATTCTATAACACATATTCTCCACTAGTCCCCTATACATTACCACCTTCATTTTTGGAGTCTCCAAGGAGGATTTTTATGCTCTACAACACCCTATATTGATGAATTGATGATCCAAAAGAAGGATTCACTCCTCATTGGTAAGTGATTTTTTCCCCAAATGATTTTATCTATCTACCATGTCCTTGTGATGATAAAGTGGACTAATTAATCAATTTTTGGAATTTGTTTTATATTGATGTTTTGATTCTTTAATTTCATTTGATCTTGATATTTTGATATGGTCATATATCATCGTCAACATTGGGATCATGATCATTATTTAAATATTTGGGGATTTTAGTTTGGTCAATGTCCCTTAAAGACCATGTATTTAGGTGGTCTAATTTTAAAATCTCATAGTATTGATTTTATGATCGTTTATATTATTGTAAAATTAAAATTATCTTAGTGGAAAATTGTTTTTCTCATTAATTAATTGATTGATTTTCCCAGGTTATACTGAAATTGGTTGATTATGTGATAATCTAATTATTTAATAGTGGGATTATGAAAATGATAGATTAATGGTTTAGAAAATTTATAGCGGCCCACAGATAGTTCTGATATGATTGAAACTATTATTAACTATTGTGGTGTACTGATAAGATAAAAATGTTTTTTTATGAATTATGGTTGGTTGATTTAATAGGATTGTGAAATGGGATGAATATTGAATTATGCTAATGGAGGATAAATGGTTGGAAATATGTACCCATGTGATGTGATATTGATTGTTGGGTTTGGGCCATAGATTATAGACACAAATACCGATGGGGTTCCAGATTACTACTCTAATCCACCAATATGTATATATATATATATATATATATCACATAGATGGGAGATATGGATTTCTCCACCAATTTCTCAAAAGGTTCTATACAATGCTTCTATGCCCCTATTGATTAATTTACAAATTAGAATGATTTGATTAATTGAATCGTATTATGGAAGGAAATGGGATATCCCTCAAGAGATAGTTGAGACCCCTTTTTGGGATGAAGCTTGTATTAATGGATGGGGTGTCTTAGTTAACACCTGATTAATATTGTAAATTAAAAAATAATGTAATATAAAAATTGTATTTATTATGTATAAAAATTCTATAAATTATGTATTAAAATTTAGTCTTTATCCATATTCATAAATTGATAAGGAATGAATATTTTATTATACATGGTTTGTAGGGGCCTAGAAAGTAGTATTTGTACCCTACCCTAGAATCATTATAGGTACTTGAATATATTTCATGTTTTATTTAATTGGGAAGGAATGATCGACTGTAAAATGGCAGATTTGGTATTAAAAATATATGAGGTATCTATATGTGAAATAGGTAAGCACATGGGATAATTCATTGTGAATTTATTTAGGTTTCTATTTAGATATTTTTGACAAATATGGAATGTAATCACTACTTATTTGGTTTAGATAATATTTTCTTTTTTGATTTATTATGTTATACAAGTTCGTATTGGTTATCGGATTATTATAGTTTTCGTTTGATAACATTTTATATTGGTTATTTATTTAACCTATTGTGGTGAATTGTTAAATAGGTTATAGTCTCCCTATGATACATAAAATAACCTTGATTATATTTGGAATCCCCAATCATATAGGGAGGAATTCATGTGGATTTGTTTCAAACTGGACTGGGGCATCAACATGTGGAACCCATGCCAGGAGTTCAAAAAGTTGTGTTAAAGGAATTTTATTTTACTTACAATTTGGGAATTATATATATGATATTTAGATGAATCAATAATTTTTCATGATCTATTTCATTAGAGTATCTAACCCACATATTAGGAAATCCAAAATTAACCATGGTGTGATTGTTCTTATTAATGTTTTCTATTACATTTGGATAACATTCCACCTTGGGAGATGCAATATGTGAGGGTTTTTATTATTTATTTGATATTTTCACTATAGTCTGGTATGGATTAATTGTTTTGAAAATAATAATCATTCTAGGACCCCAGGAATTATTATTACATCCATCTTCTGTTGAAATCATTGAAAATAAATTTTTGGGTGAGTTTTTTAAATGAATGTTATTTTCTAATCATTTGAAATTTAAAAAAACAATTATAATGTTATATTTAAATAGTAAATATGATGTTAGATGAAGAAATTGTAGTGATAAATTTGTTTATAGGAGTAAAATATTTAATATAATAATGGTTTTCCTTATATATGGTTGGACCAGAGTGAGTGATGGTTGAGGGTAGTGATATTTCCTATGATTTAGTTATGTGGCAAGATAGAGGGGATGACATGTTAACAATTTAAATGACGTAATATTATTAAAATAAGTTAAGGATGTCTAGTGTGTCTTAATACATGTTTTTGGACATGTATAGACATTCCTCCATGAATATTCTTGTTGATAGGATGTATCAAAGACATGGATTAAAATGCATATCATGAAATGGACCTTTAGGACATCACAGTTCAAGTTAAAGGGATGGGAATTTAGTTCCATGATAATATTTTTCGATTTATGAATATTATGGAAGGTGACATGGAGCAGGTTATATGGTGTATGAGTAAAATGAAACTGGTGTTCTAGTTTCAAAACCATCTTATGATCATTCTAGAGGTTTTAAATGAGGCATAAGAGTTATATATTGAGTCTTTCCATAATGTCCATGACCACATAGAGACTCATTATAAAAATATTTCAAAATTGAATACTATTATGTTACATTGATAATAGAGGAAATTATTGAACATTTATAATCATGATCCATAGATGGAAAACATGGTTTGTAAGTACTTTCAAGGGATGTTTTTAGTTATATTTTACTCTATGAGGCTCTGACAGGATATGGAATCAATGTTAAAGAGGATGAACCAGGGTTGTATGTTCCTGGTGGACTATGTTGGTCACATTAATAATGTTTAATTATTTTTTACAAACATGGAAACTGATGAATATAATGTTGTAAAGTGCTTCATGGATTGAAGTAAATGTGATATTATGTCTAAGGTTAATATATCTATGTAGAAGAATTTTTCAGAAGTGGTGAATTTGTATATCATGTTTCAGTGAAACCTAAGAGAGGATTAATGTGGAATGGAATTTGTTTGTGCTATATAGTCATGATGTAATTATTCCATGAGTATTAAGTGCCTATTTAAAAAACCAAACCATATAGATTGAAAAAATTAAGGTCTGGGAGATGGACAAGTTACATATAGTATTAATATCATATGCTAAATGAAATGTTTTTGGTTAGGGATCATTCATATCCAGTCTCTATGAGCACTAGTGGAATGATGATCTTGTGGAAAAATGAGTTACTTTCATATTTATTATAGGAAACCTGAACCTATAAAAAGGTATAGATGAGTCATCTTGAGACAGAACATTGGGAGGGGTTCTTCTACCCTGTATAATTCATGTAGTTAGAGTTTTACTAGTTATGGTATTTTAGGTATTGTATATTTTCTTCAGTTTAAGAAGGTATATATATATACATTGTTTTAGAATATGTTATTTTTAACAAATAATAAATATTTGGGGCATGTAAATTGCATCCAGTTTAGCCTATACTTGTGGATAACAAAGACAGTCCATCAACAGTCAGATGTAATATTCTTATAGCTTCAATGTTTGATAGTTCTTTATTTGATTCATGACCCTCTCATTATTTTTTATCTTCCCAACATGTGAATGTGATGATACTAACGTTTTATGTTTTGGGTGGGGATATCATGATCAAAACACCATTTATATAATTGTCTAGAGACCCCAAATTAAGTACTGGGTGTTCTCTAGGGGTTGGAGAATATCATTTTTCTTTGGAATCTATACATACAAGATATCCCATGTTTTGAATTTATATTGTGTATGGATTAACTAGTATCATAACAATCCCATGAATATTAATACCATAGTGAAGTTCCATTAACATCTCTTGTGTGGGTCCCTTATGTACATCGTGTATTTTGGGATATGCATCATGTCGTGTAGTGAAAGATCATCGACAGTTGGGTGAGGTCACAACCCAATTATAATGATTTATTGTAAATGATGTTGGTGTAAAATAATATATCTATAAAGTCAATATGGTGAATTTTGAGGACCTATTTATTAACGATATATTAGGGATAACAACAGAGATGAATGTTGTGTTTACTTTTGGGATCATGTGTGGAGATGACAAGGTTTCCATTACAGCATAATGAATGAATCCCAATCTGATTTAGGATATTAAGATTAAACAAGACCATATTATGGATAAGGTGTTTACCAAATCAAGTGAGTCATCTTTTGGTTCATCAGTTTTGTTTTCTAAGAAGGATTATGAAACCATGGAATTTTTTGTCAATAAAAAAAAGTTGAATTGGATAACTATGAAAAACATGTATTTTTTTCCTATATTGATGTTCTATTTGACTTGTCAAGAGGATATTTTTTGTTCTCAACTAAGGAATAGATTTAAGGGTATTATTAGTAGATACATAGTCCTGTTTATATAAACTAAAAAAATTCAGATATAGGTGTGGAATATATTAGTTCATCATGATGTTGTTCTTCTTGAAGAATCCTTTTTCTCTATTTATGGCCGTGATGAACCGAAACATGCCCCCAGTCATGTATAATTTTGTTGTTGTATGTTGATTGAAATCTTGTTGTAATGAAAGAATAATTATCATCATGCCCATCATCTTGAAAATGTCCTTAGTACACTGATAGAGAATAAACTACATTCCTTGTTTTCTAAGTGACAATTATTGACTGATTAGGTATGTTTCAAGGGTCGCATATCGCATGTAGAAGGTTTGATAGTGGAATCATTTAAGGTGAATAAAGTTGATTCTTATTATACTACCCATAGTGTATTTTATATCCTTATATTTATATATTTTAGGATAAACCACTATTTTATTTAAGATAGAATAGTCTGGATAATGTGAAGATTCTTTCCCAAAGTTGATTAGGCATTTTACTACCGCTCTGATCATGATCCTACCCAATCCATGTGAGTAGAATACCATGTTTATTATACATATGATATATGACATAGAACAATGACGATCTATGGAGATCATTTAGTGTCTTCTGTTTCATAGAAATTGATTCCTCATTAATGGAATTAGACTATGAATGATCTTTAGTTAGTTCTCATAGATTATTTTTTGACTTGTTTTCATCATTATATGTAGAATAAAAATTTCACTACATAAATTGATCCTATGTGATTAATTTATATATTTCTTCATCAATATCTTAATCTCTATTTGTTAATATTGGTTAATTATATGTATTATTTTCATTTTGAGCATTCATATTCATGTGGAAAATGAAACAATGTTATTGATTCGTTGATTAGTAATCTATATACCCATAAAGATAAGTAGTCTACATATTAGTGGAAGTTTGTGGAATATTATGGATTATATGTATGTCGTAGTTAAGGATATCTAGGAGGGGATTGTATATGTATTGGTATTAGTGGAATCAAAACTTTTGAACCAGACTATGGAGAGTCAATATGATGATCTAGGGAGTTTAGACTTTAGAGAAATACTTGAAGTTTGCATCTCACCTATTGAATGGAAAATAGTTTAGGATGAGATCTCATATGTCAGTGTTTATTTTTTTGTGCCTAAGATTATGTGAGAGGATCAGATGTGTGGGTTTCGTACTTCAAAGAAGATGGTGCATCAAGGTTTGAAAAAATGTACCATGACCAATGTGAATAGTATGGGATATAAAGAATGTATGTTTATATCACATTGTTTATGATATGTTGGTACACCAATCAATAGGTGATGTATGAGCATAAATGAATCAGTGATTCACTATAGTAGTCACTATTCCAGAATAATGATGGATGATGCTACCGTGGAAATCATGGTGGGTCATCAGAGGATTCCTCATAGCCATGATTTGTTATGAGTGGTTATAGACCAACTAAAGAAATTATTTCATTTATGGATTAATCAATACCCTTTCATAGTGGATCTTTTGGGTGATATATAAATTTGGAAGATATCCCATTTTCACTGGGTACCAATGAGTAATGTTTCTGATGTTTACATTTACATTACTTTGTGATTAAGGAAAGATTTAAAGATGGAGATGGCTACCCAAGTACTATTTAATATGGATTTTTAACTACATTTTGATACATATTAAGAACATATTACTTAGTTACATAGGAATCAATATAAGAATTCATCATTGAATTTGGTGGGTCTTGCGATATTCACCCAGTTCTTTTTGTGATCTCTTTAAAATTTAGTATAATAAAGAATATTAAGATAGTATCATATGAGTTTATTTATGGAAGTCCATGTAGATCACCTCTATAACAGATGTATGATGGTAATTAAATAATGATGGTACAATGTATCATATAGGAAACATCATATAGTGTTTAATTATATTGAAAATGAATGTCTATAACTTATTATAGACTGAAGTCGTTTGCGGAATTATGTAAAAAATACCATAGTTTAAATTGGGAGAACATGATTCCCATCTTCTATCAATTATATTAGGAAACCATAGAAAATGGATATAGTTAATAGTTTTAACCAGGTTTGACTATCATTTATTAGATTTTTTAGACAATTGGGAGGGTGTAATAGTTATTGGATTGTTGATAGAGATATAGTTTCAAGATAATTTTTCTCAAGTGTGACAAAAACAATGGTATCACCCCAACTATTATCTTTTGACTGATATTTATTATGTTTAAATTGAGACCAATTCATCTTTTTGGGTTTATATGATACATAATGTGGATTGATTTGATATAGTGTTGAAAGGAATTACAATGATGCCAGTTAGAGTATTTTGTAAACATGTATATGTTCATGTGAAACAATGGGAGAAAAAAGTATATATATACATGCTCCGTGAACCATCCTTTTTATCTGCTAATCTTAGAGTTTCATTGGATTATAGATCAAGGATATGATAATATATTGTGGGGAGATTATAATATCCCTATCTTTCATGAGATGTAACTTACTGGTTTCAGGTATTAATTTTACATGTTTTTGTTTTAACATAGTTTGATATTATATAGTGGTTATTTTGGGGAATTTAGAGAATATTTAATGCCGAAGGGGATATGCATGGACAGAACGTGGTTAGAGAAATCCCATGAATTTATGGTCTAGGAAACCATGCTCTATGTTTTTTAGAGGTAGGAGGTGCCACTTGATTGGAACATAGTTTGAATGAAACGCGGCTCTACTGTCCCAAAACCATTAGAACTGATGACTTGGGTAGGTATATTCATGGTTGGTTCAAAATTTGTCAAACCATGCACCCTGTTTGTCTAAATAATTACATGTTTGTAAAATCATAGGCCTCTGACAAGTAAAACATGTACATAATTTTTTAATCCTCAAAAAAGTTATTTAAATATATAAAAACCCAATTTTTAACAATTATTCTTTCCATAATTTCCTTTAAACTATTAAAACATTTTTATAGTCTCTTAGGAGGATACCAAGGCTCCACAAACCACTTTATTGATGAATTGAATATTTTTTTGAAGGATAAAATCCTCTTGGATAATTGATTTCTTCACCGTTAACTTTCTTCCATCTCCCATATCTCTATCTTGATGAGGATAAAATATTTATCCTCTATTGGCCTTGGG
The DNA here is from genome assembly GCA_963277665.1 of Viscum album. NCBI lineage: Eukaryota > Viridiplantae > Streptophyta > Magnoliopsida > Santalales > Viscaceae > Viscum > Viscum album. The sequence continues at coordinate 1,501,255,735 of OY728161.1, forward strand.
ATTAGATATCATATTTTATTGTTGTGTTTTATCTTATCTATATCATAGTTTTTGTTCATATTTTTATGATTCCATTTTGATCTTGATTTATCTACATTAGTTTGTGGGATTCATGATTGGAGAACATCCATCAACCACATCGAGGATGATGGTTAAATTTTCAAATACCATAGTATTTAATTTTTTTTTTCATGAATTTATTTTTGAAAATTTAATTACCATGTCTTGAAATTTCATTCAAAATATAATTATTTAATTGATATATTTTCACATAAGGTAGTGAAATGGGTTGATTTTGTGATAAAGAAATTAGTGAATACTGTGATTGCAACATTGGTTGATTAGAGGTTTATGAAATTGATAATGACCCATGGGGTGTTCCGTTATGATGGAATCATTTACCCACCCTTGGGGTGTGCCGATAACAAGAATATATTGTTTATATAAATTATTTATGGTTGAAAATATGGAATTGTGAAATGTGTTAAATAATAAACAATTCCCATGGTAGATAAATTTTTAAATATAAGTATTCTTGTAATGTGATATATTTCAATTAGTTACAGTAAAACACTTCTACTCAAAATTCCTATGGGGTTCCAGACTACCTCTCTAGTCTGGAAATATATTTATATATATATGTAAAACATGATTTATGGTACATGTACTACTTCTCCAACTACTAATGGGGTACCCAAATTATTTTCTAGTCCCCCATTTATTAAATGTAAAATTGAAATGTTTTTATTAATTGAAACATATGATAGAGTAAAAAGTGATTTCTCTTGGGCGAAAATTCAGAATCCACCCAGGGATGAAATTGGTATTGATGGTTTGTGTGTCTTCATGAACCCTGTATTAATGTATTCAATTAATGAATAATTTAATATGAATAATTTTTAAACATTATATTGTATATTATTACATCCGTATACATGGTTATAGATTGGATAATTCATTATATTTTTTGGTGGTGACCAGTTGAGTTATACTCACACCTTACTCTGGCTTCTTGATCGTTACTCAAAAAGACATTATATATATCAAACCTGATAAGGGAACTATCCCTATGTTATATTGATGAGGGATCTGGAAGTGAATTCATTAAACCCATATGAGTTTTAAGTGTTTCTTTATTATGGGGTTTATTCAGTCACATGACATATATTCTGGATAACATATCTATTGGTTAGGTTTTTATATTTGTTTCCAATTTTTATATATCATGTGATACAGACCTATAATTGTTATTTCTTTATTCTAGATATTGATTATTATATTTTTGTTTTATGTTATTTTTTTGTATATTGTGCTTCTTTGATAAATATGGTATTGTCTCCATATGATTTATATTGGACGCTCGCAGCTAGTCAGTAGCCTTTGGATTATGGTGAGATGTACATATGGTAATGTTAACAACTAGATTGGGGAATTTAATATTTACACCATTGTAGGGATTTAAAAAATTGGTATCCATGTGGTTATTTTTTCTTTTTCATTTATCAAACTATTTTGATAATTTATAAAGATTAGGATGATTTGGGCCTTCATCAAGAAGATTTTCTTCAAAGTATATATCAAATGTAATGGGGAAACCCCAATTACCCATGATGGGATAGTTATATTTTAGGTTTTTATGTTAAAGTTGATTGTTATTCAACCTTGTGTATACTTTAATAATTCAAGAACCTTGGAATTTTTATGAAATATGTCATTTTCTAAACGAAAAAAAATCATTAATTGGGTGAGTTGTTTAAGTGATAAAAATTTGCTTCATTGGGTAATTAATATAAAAAAATGTGAGTAATTTTATATATAAATGGGTAAAATTATTATACATGTGGAATTATATGTGGATAAATTGGTTTTTATTGGAAATAATGGAATTTAAGAAAGTCTTATCCCATGGTTCCTATGACATAGATATGGGATTATTGATTATTGTTGATAGTGCCTAAGTTGTTACAAATTTGAGCGATATTGGGGACTAATTATAATGAAATTGTGTGAATCACTATCATTTAAATGTATTAATGTCTTGTGAATGGTCATAAGAAGTGATTTTTTATTTTTTGATATATGCCTCAATGATGATGTGAGTGGATAAGATGGTTGGAAGACAAGGGTGGATATGTGAAAAAAGTAGTAGAACCTGAGGTCCTATATGATCTGAGTTAAGGGCCAGAATATTAGTTAAATGAGAACATTATTTTATAAATTCATTTATAGAAAGTGACCTATATCATTTTGTGTTTAGTATCCCCACCATGACACATGAGTTTTAGTTGTAGGACCCTCCACTTATAATTGGAGAGGGTGAACCTCAAGAATTTGAATTTTCTATTGAGTCTATTGAGAAACTAAATGGAAACATATAGTCTCCTATTGAGAAGAGAGTCAAAATTGATGCTTACAGGAAATTTGGTCAAGCATAGTGTTGGTGTGATATTCTGAATCTTGATATAATACTAGTGAACAATGTATGTAAGGACTATATAAAGATGTTAATGGTTGACTTTTACCCTGAGAATCATAATCAAGAGGGGGGAGCATAGTTTATGAGGTTGGAAAAATAAAGAATGTACATGACAGATTATGATGTTCTCTTCATTTATTTGTGATTATTTTTTCTATAACTTTTAGGTAATGAGGCTACTTAAACATGAGTTTACAAGATGGTATTCCATGTGAGATAATGTGAATGTGTATTATATTTTTCTATAACCAATTACAATGATGTGGTTAATCCAGATCACTTTTCGGAGTGGCACCTAAATGATGCTTCTAAAAAAATTTGGTGGTTTTTGATGGAAAAATGGCAGTTACGTTTTCTATGTGTACAAAGTGTTATTTTTAAAATGTAAAGTATTGTGATAACAAACAGATTAGACATTGAGATGAATAAATTACTTATTTTATAACACGGATATAATGCCACCATCGATATAGGTCTGATCACAAAAGAAACCAATGTATATCAATACTTGAAGAGCGTGTAACCTGCATAATAATTGGTTTATTTCAGAGGAATGATATAAACCCTCGACATATGGGTAATGAATTTGAATCAAGGAAGATCCACCACATCACTATGGGATCTTCTAACACATATCAGTTTGAAAGTAAGAGTTCTAATTGACATGGTATTTGAGGATCAAGATGTTGTAATTAAGGGAAAATGTCATGTATCAGAAGAGTGGTGTCTCTAAGAGGACATAGTCTATAGAATAGAGAATGGAGGTTAAACTATTTCAAGTAGTTCATCATGTACTTGTGTATAGTGAGACTAAAATGACAAAAATATTAGGTACTTTTTTATTATATTCTATTCATGATACTAATTTTTTTGATACCTGATTCTATCATTAATATATATCTACAAAACATGTGAATGTGTTTAGTATGGTATTGGTGTTGTTGAGTGGGGTTATGATGACCGATAGAAATTTTGGAGCATGTTCAGGGGAGATTTTACTATATAAGCTATATTCTCTTGATGTTGGGGTGTATCAATATTATTTGGATTTCAAAATTCATGATATTTCCTGTTTTGAATTGATTTTTTTGGATTTCATAGTACAATATTGATCGGACATATATTTGTATTGCATGATATTGGCATTTACATATCTCAAGGTTGACAATTATGTATATTTTGGAGAGTTTTATGTATTAGAATGTCATGTAGGAGTAGTTCATCTGTAAAATGGGATATCACTTCCCAAGATTCATTTCTGTTTCTAAAATTCTTGGGCATAAAACATGTTATACTACCACCCATAGTGGACTAGTTCTATGATGTTATTTTAGAGTTCCTATAGGGATTCCACTTTAGAATAATGTTGGTATTTAATTTTAGATCATGACTACACTTGGGAAGCACTTTATTAAACCTTATATAGTGTAACCAACCGAGAATTGTGATAATTAGACTCGAAAAAAATATTGGATGTATCAGGGGTTTATCCGTAAAACTTTTTCATCGCGGGGTTCCATAATCATGTTTTCTAAAAAGGGTAACATAAAATTGGGTTTATGTGTCGATTACATAAATGTGAAATGAAGGGCCATGATGAATTTGTATTCATTCCATCATATTGATGGTCTATTTGACCATTTTAGTGGATATTTTGTGTTCTATAATATTTACAACCTGTTAGGTTATTTAAAGTTGATTTTTATACATTCAGATATACCAAGGAAATATTTTAGAAGAAAACATGCCCTATAGATGTTCATCAGGATGATGTTAGGGCTATAAAATTCCCATTTCTATTTATGGACTTCTTAAATCCTATCATCTATCCATAAATGGATAAATTAATTGATGTTTTTTAAATATATATTGTTGTAATCCAAAACACAAAATATCATGACCAAAAAGAATACATCAACCAAAGTAAATTGAGAGAGCAATGAATATTCTATAATCATTTTAAATGTCATTTATAGAATGATAGGGTACATTTATTTGGTAACATCATCTCTTAGGAAGGTTTGTCTGTGGAAATTTAGAAGGTTCAGGTAGGGGATTATTTAGATCATCAAAATATTTTTTTGATATGCATAGTATTTTTGGGTATAGTGGGATATTAGAATTGGATCATCCAGTAATATTCCCACTTGGATGAACCATATATGGGAACAATGAAAACAGAAAAAATTTACAATTGTATAGATATTTTTATAATGATTTATGGGATTTGAACAAGCATTTGACTATTACCCTAGTCATGATCTTCCTGAGTCCAGTGAGGAGTAAAACATAATTTTTGTTTCCTCTATGATATGACATGTAGTTTTATTGATGCAGAGAGATAGAGTTGTGGATTATGGTTCATGTAAACTGAGGAATCATGTATTAATTTACCATATTAATGATCATATGTTTGCATCGGTAGTTTAAAATTTCATATCCATTTATAATTATATATTTTTAAAAAATTGTCCTTCGTATACCGAACACGTGAACTTAATTTAATTCTTTTAAAAATGATATTTGAATCTTAAGAGGTGGACATTGGGTTAAATTTATGTTATCATTTTATTCTTAGATAATTTATACACCCAAGATGAAGAATAGTTTTCCTAACACATTGAGTAGTAAAACGCAGACTCATAAAGTTCATAAGTCTATTTATCATTCACGTATAATGAACATCCTGGTTGAGATGCATGTTGTAGTTCTGTTGATCCAGTAGTAAATGAAACATGTATCATTATAAGTGAAATTCAAATCATTGAACCAAATATAGGATGTAATTTACAAATAAATAGAGTGTCTAGGAGTGATAGAACACATTTATAGCGGGGAAGGCACCTTCCAATTAGACTATAGTTGAGTATGAGATAATTTATTTCATAAATTATGCTGTTTTTCCAACATTTATGATAGACGAGACGTTTCATGTGTTTTATGCCAGGAATTGGGTAGTGCATCCTATTTTTAAAAAAAATTACCATGAACTATATTGATAATATTGGTGCTCTTTAATGAATGAGGATATTTTAGGGTTTGTGACACATTTCTACACTTTTCAAAATGTGAAGGTCGATAATTGATAAAAGAGTGGATTAATATATCCATTTCCATTTTAGAATGGAAGAAGTATGTTTTTAACATATAAATTGTTTGTGTTTCAATTGTGGACACCCTGTTAAAATGATGAAATATGGGTGTTTGCAGATTGTATAATTAAATATTCCCTATCATTCCACTTTAGATTACTCTCTATGTGGATAATATGGTGGATATGAATGTTCAAGTGATAGTTCATTTTAATGGGGTACCTCATATTATTATTATGGAACATGATTTGTGCTTTAAATTTCAATTATATAATTTTTTATTGAATGAAAGGGGTACTCGGGTAAGGGTATGTCTTTTTACACACAGATGTATGGGTAGTCAAATTCTACAATTTAGGTACTTTATCAAATTCTACGACCGTGCATTCATTAATTTTTTGGTAAAGGGAGAATCATATATCTCTCATTGAGCTCTTATATAACAATAGTTATCATTTAACAATTCACATAAAACCATTTAAGTGACTATAAGGTGGTCCATGCAGATCACATCTATATTATATAGATACTCATGAGTAAGATTAGTTTCAACTATCTCTCATGCATGATACTTTTATGAATATTTAGTATATTTTGAATCATGTGGATATGGATCATAGTATGATGAAATCGTATAATAATCGACAGTAATTACTATATGAGTTTAGAGTGGGTGATCGTGTGATCCATCATGCATCTCTTAGATTTGGCCACTATTGTTCTCAGATGATGGAATGTTTTCACCTTGGTTTGTTCGACCTTTTGTGTTTTTAGAGATAAGCATGTCGGTTAAATACTTATTCTTTATTCTATAGAGGTATTGTTTCATGCGAACAACTTCAGTGGTTTTACCCCAAACCTTCGTAGGTGATCAATGTCTATGGTTTGGAACTTATGACCAGGGCATCCTTTAAGGATATTTTGTTACATGTTATGGATCAAAGTGAGAAGGTGTTCCATTGAATGGTTGTGCCAAAATTTTTAATATTGTGAAAACATGGATGTGTTCTAGAGGATAAAAGTGGGAGAGAAGAATGTTTGAGGTTTTATTGGACATATATTTTTATTTTGGAATCTTAAATATGAAATGTCGTATATACTGAATAGGAGGTGTTATAATGTAAAGAGATAGTATGATCATCAAATTTAAGTGGATATCTCATACTTTTTTATTATCCTTTTTCCCATGGTTTTGTTATTACAATGGTGAGTTCTTTTTTAGGGTTCTGGTTGAATTTGGATAATTTTAGATCAGTAAGGGATGGTGCACAATTGACTCATAGCTAATGAAAACCAACCAATTTATCCAACATAACCGTGCAAACAATTTTAAATTGGTTGATGGTAATTCATGGTTTGATCACTATTTTTTCAAATCATTCTTCTGCCCCCAACCGTTAAAAGTTAAGCATAGTGGGGGGATTTTCAATGATGGTTCATTTTTTTCATTTTGTGTTCCCAACTTGTAAATATAGTTTATTGATAATGATAAAATAAGGATTGGGGACAATTTTTTGAAAATCCATGTGCCTCATCCTAATAAATAATGAACTAGGGTTTCCAATCCTTTGAAAATTGAATTAAATTCATGACCCCGAATTTGGAACCAAATTCAACCAGTGTAAAACCTTACATTAGTCATTCATTTTTGTAGTTTCCCTTGTGAATTATAAGATTCCAAAAACTACTTCCACGATAGTTTTAATATCCATTTGAATGATCAACACATAATTGGAATGTGATTTATTCCCTTATTGGTTATATCTCTCTCTGTGTGGTATCTCTTTCCAATTGAAGATGACTGATTTATACTTTTTTGGTGTTGGGGAGATCTAGTTTTGTACGATATTATTTTATTGGATATTGACCATTTTTTTATTGTAGATATTCCTTGTAATTTTTTCCTCGATCAATATGCATCATTTGGAGATATTTTTAGATGGTGAACATCCATCTATGACCATGAGGTATGTTTTATATTGGTCAAATACCACAAACTAGATTATAATTCCAGGAATGTAACTATTTAATTTCAATTTCCACTATGGGAAAATTAAATTATAAAGTGAATTAATTAATATCAATATTTTCCATTGGGATAATGAAATAGTTTTTTTGGTGATCATGATAAAAATTATATATTTCAATAAATTTTTATAAATGGTTCAAGGAAGAATACCAGAAACATCTTTATATCACATGATAGATATATTATGACATATAAAATGTGGGAATATGTTTATTAAAAAAACTAAGGTATTTTTAAAGTATAGTTCCATATTGAAAATATTGTTATATTATATTGGATTCCTATTTGGGGATATTGTAATGTCTCATAATTTTTGTATTATTTTTCAATTAAATGTAATTATTTCGTGACCTTGTGATGAGACAACATGTGATTCCGAGGATCAGAGTGCATAGAATGATCCCTCAAAAATTGTTAAGATTTAATTATTGATTGACAATTTCTCATGGAAATTTGGAATAAATATTCAATGGATTCCTAGATTAGAAGTATATGGGAATCATTTCATTTAGGATGGTAGGATTACAATAGGAGTGACATAAGTTTCTTCAGCATAGACGTCGAGTGAGAAAAGCGGAAAATGGCATAACCATAAATAAAATAAAAAAATAAAACAATTTTATTATTAAAATTATTATAACTTAGGGGAGATGAATCAGAATAAAATTCAGTGACCACCATTGATATTGTGACGAGATTTTTCACTTAGACAGATCATAACATTGGCTAGTGTCGGCCAACATTTGAAGATAGTTTTTAGATGTAAATAAAATAATTTGGTAACAATTAAATTATTGTAAAATCCTTATAACAACCAAACAGTAACTCGGATTTGAAATCTGAGAGTACGATTGAGCGTGTGAGGTCATTTTACCTTTAGGTGAGCCTAACCCTTACCGGTGTGGATCATGTGTGAAAGTTAGTTTTTGATCTTTTTTTAGGCTAATTTAATTAACATTGGAGAATGATTTTATATCATTGGAATTGGTGGTCAAATTTAAAATCCGAAGGTAAAATCGAATTCGCATTGTTGGGATTCTCTTAGGTGAAGAATAACATTGACTATAAATGGATGGAAAGAAAGGATAAATTTTATATTTTCATAAAAATAAAAAATAAATATTTATTTTATTTTATTTCTCAAATATACCATTGAGTGATGGTTGGTTAAAACACATCGTAACGAATAGATTTAAATTAATTTAATATAAAAAATAGTTTCATTTTTTTTGTAAGCACAACACCTTTTTAATTAATAGTTTATTGATTGAGGATCATTAATGAGCATCATTAATGAACTCAAAAACACAGCGGTGTTTTATTTTATTAAATTTTTTTACATAATCTATATAATGATAGATATCACCCCAATTATATTATAATAATTTAGAGTGTCTGTAGATCCAAAAAAAGTACGAACCCCCCACTGATATAGTATGTTTTGTGTTCATTGTGTGTGACCGAGAAATATGGAGTCAAGGTGATTTGGTGGGCGTTAAAGTTGAGGCGGTAATTCGAGATGCCCTTGGGCATAAAAAAGACAAAAAATGATCCATCGAAGATTCTCCAGTGGCTAACAGTGGTCGGACCATGCCGACCGCATGGAGGAGGAGGCGCCTACAATCACCACATAGACAAGAGAAGGTCGAATTTTACCGGCTGGGTGTAAGGCGATGGTGCGCTGCGGCGGTGGTGACAGTGTGATTCCCACCAGCAATGTGTGGAGATGAAGAGGCCCACACTGGCTAGTCAGCTGGAAAATTAATTGTTGGGTCATTTAATCCATTATGGGGTGATGTTGTGGTGCATGATAGTGTCTCCTTTTAGAAAAAGAGGATGACCCGCATCTGGTCCAGCACAACTAACCCGCACATCATAGACCGGGTTCCAAATGTAAGTCTTGCCCCACCTTGCGCACTGAGCCACCCATGGGCAGAACCTTCCACTGAGCCAGACCATGGTTCCAATAAGCCGGTTGGTTCGGGACCCTTATAAGAACCATACGAGACACTTGGGTCGGATTAGACCTTGACCTGACCTGCCTCGTTTCTCTAAAATGGTAATAACTTGCAGAATGGGTGTCTGATTAACGCAACACCTACAGTGAAGGAACCCTTGAGATAAGGTGGACCTTTTGAGATAATCAACTTGAGTTTTTGAAGGAGTTGTTGTTTCTCCATTTTGGACTGGACTGAAATCCAATCGATCCATATTTTCCGATTTTCAAATATCTTACAGACAGGTTTTCCGATTAATGCATCATCTATCGTATTGGAATTGTTATGAAAAGATGATATTTTTATATTATTCTATGTGGGTATTCCTGGATATTGTGATATTACAGATGGATTTTGGATTATATCTTCCTGAAATGAAGTGCTCTGTGTAAGGGAATTCAATGGCTAGCTGTGAGGTGAAAAATGGGGAGTGTTCCTTTATGGATCTACATAAAAACTACCCTTCCTGGATCTAAATAAAAGAGACCCTTCGTGGATCGGCATAAAAGAAACCCTTATAGGATCAGTATAAAAGATGCCCATCATGGATCTACATTAAAACAACCGTTTAGGGATAATCATTATAGCGACCCTTCAGAGATTAGTAGTAGTGCGACATGACTTGGATCTGCCGTATAGCGAACTGCCATGGAACAGCAGTTGAGCCACCCTTTGTTGATCAGTAGCAGAGTGACTGTTTGTGGATCAACACTACATCTAACCTTCATGGATCAGTATCACTCTCAACATAATAAAAATATATATCATTACATATAATCGTCCTTACTTCTATACATTATGTTATACATGTTGTGAGGAGAGTATTTTACATTGTGTCCTATGATTAAGGTAATTATTTGTGTTATTTCCTTATGGAATTATGAGAGTCCTTTGGGAGTCTCAGGGTCCGTACTGAGTGTTATTATAGTCACCCTTTCATAGGATTCTCTCACTCATTGTTTGTACTTGTGAAGACAACAGACAAATTGATTATGTCATTAGAGAGTTAGGAATATATAGTACACATATGTGAAATATAGATGTGGTGATCCGCAGTGATTAGCTATACAATCTCTTCAGGTATGATCCTGGGATGATGTTCTCTAGAGCCTATTTTTCATTTTACTTTAATACTCTTTCAGTTGGTCTTGTATATTGGCCCCGTTTTTATTCAGTACATACTGTTACTCTAAGTGGTGTTCTTTAGTGATGGTAGTACTGATCCTTATTTGTTGTGTTTCTTCTGTGTGTAGTGTGACCTATCTCTGAGTGTTCAGGTTTAATGTAAATTCCATCCATTTTGGGGTTTCCCTTTTTAGGTGCTAGTCACCAGCCCCTGGCCTATGGAAGGCAGGATTGGGGTAGTCACGACATGGCCCTAAGGGTACGGGTCCAGACAGATATGTGATGGAATATTCATTATATGGGTTGTTCATATTTTCAAACCATCAAGAAACCCCTTTGGCATGATTTTATTTATCCATTAATACAATTGATAAACTTGTTTCTAGTACATTGAGAATTTAAAATAAGGAAATAATATTGATTATTATAAAACACACACAACACTAATTTAATTATTCTTTTCATGTTGCAGACAACATATATTTCATTACATATTGGCAAAAAAAATCATATTCAATAAGGTATTCAACATACGTCACCAAAAAAAATACACTATGATATATATTACAATTGTAAAATTGTTATTTAGTTAGAGCAGTTGAATGCTATTAATAACATTATGAAATAAATAATTAGAAATTTAATTATATATATATATGTATATTACTTACATTGAATTAATTTTTGAAAAATGATATCTAAATTAATAAATCTTTTTTTCATATTGTGATTTTATTCATAAAATTATCTTTTCATAAAAAATGTTTTTTATTTATTTTTTTTATAAAAATACCATAACAAAGTTATAGACATATTTTTAAGTATGTTTGAAGAAATATAATAAATTGGTGAAATATTAATACAAAAATTACCTTAGTGTGAATTTTTTAGTTTTTTTTTTCAAGGTTTGATTTTTTAAAGAATTATGAAAAATACATATTTTTAATTGAAATTTTTAATTTTTTTAATTTAATTTATAAATATAATTTTTTGTAAATTTTTTTATAAATTATATTAGGTTCAAAAATAAATATATTAATCTAATTTCTGGAATTGAAATAAATTTCATACTGATATTGAATATAAATTTATCGTAATCATTATTACTTTTCAACATTGAAAACCCAATTTCTTGTTGAATCTGTAAGTATAAAATTAATTTATATTCTACAAATTCTACTACATTAATTTATAAAAATAGATTACATATTTTGAATAATTATTATAATTTAATTATATAGAAATGATTTTATTAAAAAAAATTATTGAAAATAATTAAAATTAATCAAAGTGCTTATGGTAAAAATGAGCTTACGGAGGGATAATACATTAAACAAGTGAGTTAAAATTCCCTAGAAAAATTTTAAATACAATTATATTTATATATTTATACCATAATTTTCATAGGATATATTTACATGAGTATATAGGAAAATTTTATTGGAAATTTAATAATATAATATGTTTTATAAAAAAAGACAGAAATGAATCATTTTTCTTTTATTATCTACAATGATTTGGGATAGTGAAAAAATATTATTTAAGATATAACGATTATTTTTAAATAGAAATTATTTTTTCTATGATGATAATATATTTTTAGTTTTTGTAAAATAATTAATTACATTATTTATATAAGATACCCCAACAAAATAATTATTTAGTTAATAATTAACAAATGTAAAAGATACAAAAAATTTTGCTGTGAAGTTAATTGAGTGAATAATAGTATTAAATTATTTTTTTATATGATTATATCATTTTAAATAGTTTTATGAATAATATATTATAATTCAATTATTTATTTTTATATTAAAAGTACACGTAAATATATAATGTCAAAATTGACATTAATTTATTATATAATAAATTGGTATTTTTTTACTAAAACTCATATCTACATAAAATTGATTTTAAATTTTCAATAATCATCAACAATATCTAATTAATGTGTTAATTTTTCTTTTATAATTTCTATATTGACAAATATTTTATAAAAACTCTTTTAGTGTGGTAAAAGATACAATAGTTTCTTCTCCATACTATATCATTTGATATTACAAATTTTCAACACACTTATGTTTTTTTATAAATTTTATTTTATATTTATCATATTTTTTTAAATTAACTAATATTACTCACTTTAATTTAGTTTTAGATTACACATTACATAGATTTAAAAACTAGTTACCATAATGAAAAACTAAAAAAAATATAAAACAGAATGTTTAGGGAAAAAAGAATAAAACATGGGTTTTATTATGTATATGGGATAATTATCCATCATTTTATCCATAAATAAGATTAATTATCAATTTTTGAGCCACATTATTCAATACATTCCTACCTATAGAGAATACATTTAATAATTTTAAAAAATTCTACTACTCTACAACTATTAAAGCTTACTCACTCCCCTCACTTCTCTAAATAAATCAAGACATTTCAATCACCCAAAAACTGTAAAAATAAAAAATAAACATCCATAATGTCACCCTATATATTTTTACCTTGGAAAAATTAATCAAAATAATTCAATCGGTGAATAGTTGAAAAAGGTACTCCAAGAAGATGAAACATTCATTGACCCGTGTTTTTGTTTTATATCATTTTCCACAATTAAAATTATTCTTATACGATGATGATATAAAAATATAATTATATTTCACAAAATTATATGTTTTAATCTTATGTTTATGACCAATAACAACACAAACATCCATTAAATGGGTTTAAATGTCTTCACTTATGTTTATAGTGGACTATAGCCTCATGAAATGATGAATTTTGTTTTCTAATACCACCATACATGGATGGATATGAAGATGGAAATAAAGTTTTTATGTTATATTTATAATATTCTAATATCATTGGATTCATTATATCAAATATAACATTTTACAGTGCATGGAAGATTACCACCTTTAGAAGATATGTGATTGGTTTTTAACTAACATGTTAAATGGAAGGAAATAAGTGTAAAAATAATGAATATATATAAAAAAGTATAATAATTATTATATTAATGGTATATTTATCCTTCTATAAATATAATATATTATTTAATTTTTACCCATTTGTTCACTAAAAAAATGACATCATCATTCGTTGACATGTAGACTACCACCTCCTTAAAGCGATGCAATTTCATTATTCAACACCAAATGAAAATAATGATATATATAAGTAAATATAATTGAATAATATGATATTTAAAATATTATTTTCAGTTTTAATAATAAATTTAACTTACTATATTTCCATAATTATCATTTTAAAATAGAAATGTTACACAAGTGTATGTATGGGATACCAACTATATGATCGTAATGTTTATTCAGTTTTCATAACCCTAATTAATGATTAGTTTAAAAAAATAAATTATGTATAAATATAATAATTGTTAAATTATTATTATTTTATAATGTTTTCATTAATAACCACATTGACCAGAGTCAACACATCTATGTTGTTTTTATCACATAAGAAAAATATGGACAAATCATCTGATGTAAGATTAATTGATTATGTAACTAAATATCAGATGTCAAAAATTAAAATAACATTATTAATAAATATGATACAAGATCTCAAAAAAGATAATAGTTAACATATGATTATTTTTTCAGAATACTAAGTTACACATCACATGTCGGACTCAATGTCAGGGTTTTTCTCATCCCACATTAATTTCTCTGAGATATATAATATATTCAGTACTTATTTTTATTGTGTAGTGTATATAGTAAACATTCATGTTTTTATGAATAATGTAATTACACATATTTCTATTCTAATTTCCAATTTAGGAACAATATTTCATGTTTTTTGTGTTTCAAAAAATACAAATGCGGTATGGGATTTCTGTTTCAATTTTCATTCTTTGATATGTATGTTATGTTCTACACCGATCTTCTTTTATAAAGAGTATATACATCAAATTTTATATATTATATAATTAATATAATTAAATTCATTATATTATACCATTATTTTAATGATAATATTAATATAATATCATTATTTTAATGGTAATATAAATTTAATAACATTATTTTAATGATATTATATGTGTCATTTAATGTTTTTACATCATGGGGATTACGATTCAATATTACCAGTGTTGTGAGATTATTTTATTACAATCTCATACATTATCGTGATACTGTATGATTAATACTCTAATGTTTAAATCTTATAACTCTCATTACATCAATTAATCAAATGTTATTCATTATTTTATATTGTAATATTGTCATTTCCCATTATTCATTACATAGAATATTGGAGAAAATGATATTCAAAAAAATAAAAATATATTCTATCATTGGTATAAAATTTCCTTTCACCCTATATTAGATTTCTAATAAATGAAATAAGTAATTTTAATACATTTTATAAAAGTTATTTTAAGTGTTACTTTAACCAAATTATTCATTGAAAAATAATTTCAAATGAAAATATTTGTTTCAATTCGATCGTGGTTCTCTTATAAAAAATTTCACCTTGAAAAATCAATTTTTATACAGCATGTACATAATTTCCAACGGACATGACACAAATTTATTTTAAGTGTCCTTTTAATTTTTATATGGATATTTTTAATGAAAATTATTAATTAATAATAGGTAATTATATCTTTTAAAAAATTATTCTCAATGAAAGATATATTCAAAATATTTTTTATTTTAGAAAAAGTATTTGAAAATGAAAAAAATATTTTCCTTAAACTGATTTGTATTATATTTTATTATTATTTAAATTAATTGATTTTAAAACCCTTGTTTTCACTTTACTTACATTGGATATTTTTTGAAATTATAGTATCCACATTTTTCTTCTAGATGGATTAATAAATTTTTAATTTTATTGTTATGGCACTAAATTCTTCATCATGGCATACTTATGTTCTAAATAGATTTCAATATAACTCATTTTTTCATTGGTCTATTCAAGTTATAAAATTACTAATGATTGTTTGTATGATATTATGTTGAAAACTCTACGTGATTTATTCATGTTATAATTGTTATATGTATTGTATTATGGGTTGAAAGAGACATCACTGATCAATAACATTATATATTATATAATGGGGTGGCCTATAAACCACTAAGTGAGCTAGTTAGTGCTAATGTGAGATGGTGGCCCATATAGTGTTGGGTGATCCTATTACAACATATATTGTTTGGTGTCCTCGACAGAATTGAGTTAACCTACTATACCTTATATGAATAGGGTATACCAGATTGTGCTCCAATGCATTAAGTAATTATTATATTATATATCATTAGTAAAGTTTTTTTAGTAAAAATGGTTGTTCAATCTGTTTTATTAATATTATACTACATGTTGCTAAATATAGTTCTAATTTCATTTTTTATGATTATAATTCTTCTCATTAACATGATCTATATTTCAGTACTTGTGATTATTTATTCTAATGACTCTTACATTTTCCGTGATTTCATATTAGATGATCTAGGTATTAAAGAGAATGAGTTATTTTATGATTCTCTAATTCACTCTAATTACATTTTTATACCCTTATTCTCTTCTAATACTCATCAATTTCATTCAATACTTATTGATTATGATTACCTGTAACGAGAATTTAAGATCACCATTTTTATTTTTCATTTTCTATAGGTTATAAATAATATAGTTTAGTATATTATATTCAAGAAGGGATTTAATATGGTTGATGATAATGAATTTATGTGAAATAATAAAGGATGGTATAAGTAAGATAAATGATCTTATGAAGAAATAGATACTATTTATGTATGGATTTTTCATAAATCGTTAAACCTATAAACCAAAAATGTCTTAAAGAATGTATGTGATCCATTTTTTAATTTTTATTTCTTATGAATGTGAAGGAAAACATTCACACAATTATCATTATAAAATCAAAAAATGTAATGATAAATATTTAATCACTAGATATTCGAGTGCCAATAGTAACATAGCATTTTTCTTATACTACTACTGCAAAATTTTAAATATAATCCATGTAATATTTTTAAAATTTCAGTATAAAATGATTTATTTTCTTGGGAAAATTTGGACCATATATTTTATTTACATAATAAAACATAACCATTTATTTAATTTAATCATCTCTATATTCTTATTATCCTTTTTTCACACCTTAGTACACATATCACACGTTAAAAGATACATCAAAAGAATATGTGAGATAAAATCCTAGAATGTGTATAAATAATATCCATGAAACATGGGTTAGCTTAATCATCGTAATAATAACATAAGCATGTTATCATTATTGCAATCATGAGAGGAATAATTACAAAAAGGCATGGAATGATGAAATTAAAAAAAACTAAATATCAAGTCATAGTATTCAAATAACCCACATATTTTCTAAAAATTAAAGCATATTTTTCATTAATATTTTAAATTATCTCTTTAGATTCATCACATTAATCAATTAATTTGATCTCTATATAACACACGGTGCACCAACAACATCATACCATTTTTATTATCATGTATGCCACATTGAGAAAACATCAATCTTTAAAATAAAATTATAAATTAGTTGAAATGTGTTTCATTTGACTATGAATACATTCATAAATATTAGGGTTCTCAATTTACAAAGAAAATAAATATCTTGGCATAAGGATCATCAATATTTTTAGAATAATAAATAATCACACAAGAAGTGAAATATGTATTTTTTGAAAGAAGAATTTTTTTGGGAGAAAATATTTCTATTTAGCATATAAATCAATTAGAACCCTGTATATGAAGAAAAGGATATAGAAATTAAATGAAATTAAAGTCACAAAAAATTAATGGATCATAAAAAATAAAAAGCGAGTGAAAGATAGAAAACCAAAATGAAGAGATTTGGGATTGAGAATCCCATTAGCTTAGGGTTGAATTGTTTCATTTCATTAATGTCCATGATAATAAAATTAAATTCATTATGAACAAAATTTAGAAAATTTTAATCATGAATATTATTTATTTTTCATTTTATTAAGGTCATTTATTGGATTTTTTATGAGCTATTAAGTTTGATTTCATAATTTTGGATTGTGTGTTTTCTTGGTTTTCATAAATATTTTAGTTGAATATTATTATAAAAGTTATAATAAAATTTGAATAGTTATCCAACATTAAAATTAGGCATTATTCATGAATATTCAAAATATTTAATGATATTATAAATCTTTTTTATTTTGTATGAGGATTAATTAAAAAATAAATAGTTCATTGAAATAATTTAATCTACATGGCATATTTTATGACTCTTATGATGTCATTTAATTTTATTTAACATCATGTGTATTTAATTCTTATTAACATTATATGAAATATAATATTTACAATAAAATAATGTTTCTCCAAAATTATGGTTTTATTGACATACATGATTTTCATACTGAAAAATGAAAACACATCATCCATGTTGGTGGTCAATCCACCCACAACAGATGATACATTCATTTCTCGAATAAAAGGAAAAATCTACGATATTAGAAGATGAATTATTCCATTAGAACAAGAAAATTACTATATATAAAATATAATTTATTTATTATTCATCTCGTATAGGCGTAGGTTAGTTAAAGATATCAAAATAAATAAAATTTAAAAAAAACTGAAAAAAATATTTGGAGGATTTTACCTCTTCAATTTCCCCTAACCGAGAACCTCTTTAGGGAAAATGGTTTAGTATTTTGATGAGCCCAAGGGATCCTAGTAATGTGATAGAATATTGGAAATATTATTGGAAATAATTTTTATATGGATCAATGATTTAGTATTCTGAGGAGAAGAGTGGTGGGGTGGTATTTATAGGGGAGGAGAGGGGAGTTTTGTCATTTATGTATTCATTAGTTTATTATTTTGGATGAAGAGTATGGATAGTTTTAGAATTTTCACAAAATATATTAAAATAAATAGTTAGAGTTCATTTTTTGTGTTTACATTGTCAATAATTCATCTATGACCAAATAATTCAAATATTTAGTTATTATTGTAAAATATCGTATTTCACTATTCACATAATTTCATATATTTTTTAATTATAAAAAAATTTATCGTAACCATTTTTCCACATAATGAATTCAAAAATGAATTAGATTTTACGAAAATAATTTTATAAGTAGGATAAATTTATTTTATAATTTAAAATGATATTTACATGGAAAATTCCAATTTTAAAATTTTAATTGAATTTATAACACAATGGAAAATTAAATATGGTACCCTAAAATTACATTATAATAATAAGTAAAAAATATATTAATTTTTGATTTAATTTAATGAAAAATATATTTTTTCAAATCATTATATTAAAAATAAATTTTAAATAATCATTTCATATTTACGAAAAAGAAAAAATTAATTTTTCGTTTAATAAAACTACATACTTATACTATAATATAATTATATCATATTATAATTTATAAGATGCATAAATTTTATTTATATGTTCGTAGGTGATATTCTATATTACTATCCATGTCACGGTTCTTAATGGTTACATTACAATTCAAATGGTTAGGTTACAATTCGAATGGTATAGGTTTCTTAGCTTATATAAAAGCATTTTCTTCTATTCATTTCTCTTTTTCAAATTATGAATTGTGTTTTCATTGAGATTTTTTATGTAGTTTATAAAATATGGTTAAAATATTTGAATGGAATTCTCATTAAAATAATTTTCATCAATACACAATTCCACGATTATAAAATTTCACCCTCGAAATTTCATTTTACATAAACATGTCGGGGTATTTTACCTTATTGCTTCCTCATGTTACCATATTTACTAATCTTACTTATTACTCTACAATTGGAATTTGACTAGGTGATTAGTCTTATTGAAATTAAAATTATCTCTATAGTCCAAGATCATCGCTATATGTTCCTCTAATGGGAGATCATTTTACAACTATACCAACTCGAGATTCAGTAAAATTTAGGGATCCCGTAGGAACATCCACAAGAGTGATACATGGAATACATATTATACTTGAGACATGGAAGGTGTAAGTTCCAGTCAATAGGCCTCATCAATAACTCAATTAAGGATCTATAAGGGGATGATGTAATGGGGAATCAACATCCCTTTATTTGAAAATCTCATGATCCTCTTCCATGGAGATATTCGGAGGAAGACCATGTCTCTACCCGTAAAATATTGTTTCCATCGTTTATTTTATGCATAGATCATTTTTTGATGTTTGGATTCGTTCATGTGATGATTAATGGTTTTAACCTTTTCCACCAATTCAGTAACCATTTTATTTCTTAACAGCTTAGATTCATCACCTTCATTCCATAATTCTATTGTGAATCATCTTTTCCAAATGTGGGATTCATTTATTTCCATTTCAATTATCTATTAGAAAATGGTATTCTAATAGAACTCAACCAGAGGTAAATGTATATCCCATCCTCCCATGATATTTATATAGAAAACTCTTGACATTACATCAGTGTTTGAATAGTATACTAAGATTGGTTATCAGTTCGAGGAAGATAGGTCATAATTCAGTTCATATCATAATTTAGATCATGTTAAGGGCTTTTCCAATACATGGAGGTGAATCATTGATCCCAATTAGATAGAATTTATAGTTGAACTCCATTTAGTCTTACCACTTCTGTCAACTTTATTTGTGCAATCTAATGTAACACCCCGACCCTAATTACCTAGAGTCAGTGCATTATTACATAACATTGGCATGATCACGAGAAAGATCAAGTCTCGAAAGACCGATTAGTTTAGTAGCCTTGGAATAACTAGATACATCCATAAATTTTACATTACATCATAAAAAAAGACATCTTGTCTTCATATCCCCTCATACTATCCCTGCAGGTCATTCATAAATTACTTCTTCGTAATCCTGGGAAAAAAAATACAACATTGAAAGGGGTGAGCTCAGATGCTCAGTAAGGATAACATTATAGCAGAAGCTTTCATAAATAAGCATAAACACTTAAGGAAACTTATAACTAAAACAAAATCCTTTTAAACTTGAACTTCAGCATAAAATGGCAAAGGTAAAATGAAATAATCCCATTTACTTACTCACATGGATATTCTACTAGTTGAATGATCACATGCAATATCAATAACCACTTTCATAATGATGGAATGCATAATGCCAGACTATCATAACCACATAGCCAAGGCCTCGTGCCAAGACTAAAAATAAGATTTTGCCAAGGCCTTGTGCCAAGACACTAGTTTGTCTAATGAGACCTACCGATGCATCTAGGAGAAATAGCGGGCTCCACCCGTCACTTATTAAGTCCAATGCATTCCTCATATTAATAGGTTTAAGCATAACATAAACATTCGTATTAAAACTAGCATACGAAATGTCAATACTTTAACCACAAACCATGAATGGTATAAAAATAGAACATCCACAGTCAAATATAACTCATTTGATACAATATGGATGATTGTATTGTATCACATTAACCTCAATCATGAATAATGAAGGATGTTGACATAGATGAAAATAATCATCAAAACTATTTGAGAGAAATATCCCCCTTTTCTTGAAAACATTTAAAATCACACTATTTGTCAAGAAGCCATTTAAAAATAGATTTTTGAATCAAAGTGTCCCATACCACTTTGAGACTTTTTAAAAGGAGTTTTAATTTCTAAACTTTAATGTCCATATAAATAAATCCTAAAAACCATTTTTAAAACATGGACATTAATGAGAAAGATTTAGATGAATAAGTCTTTAAAACATTTAAAAAATGGTATTTTAGTTAGAGATTCTAACCAAAAGAGAGACACTTGAATACAAATAATTGAGGTAATAAAAACTTTGTAATATCATGAGAATAAAGGGAATTCATGATATACTATGTCAAAGTACATTATATACACCACATAAAAGTGATTTGGTGTATATCAACAAAGAAGTCTCAATGGAATGTAAGTTGAGATGAAATCTCTCATAAAGGCCATATCCTTAGGTTAAGGATAAATCCACAACATAATTATGTGTCAAAAATATAAATAAACTAAATATGATTGGATATTCAGTGTAAAAAAATCAAAGTATATTCACAAATATTCTTGTAAAAACAACACCAACGAATTGGATGTTTAACTCAACAAATGGTGAAAGAGTTAAAATTACTCTTATCATATTCATATCAATGACTTGAGAATTTTCAATGGAGTGATTATGTGTATCCAAACTACATCCACAAGAAGGGGAGTGGAAATTATGACATAATCAAATGAATAGTGATTCCACACATAATCTTGGGGTAGTATAATCAATGAAATATGCGTAAAGCCAGAAGAGTGGAAATTGAAATCTCAAATTCCCTTATCGATTAGGTAACTTACGAAACAAAAACCCATGAAAGAAAGATCATACCATGGTGATGTAAATACCCATAAAATAAAGTATATTACACAATGAATACAATCATGGGAGGTACACATACACCACATGCAATAATTAAGTGGTGAACAATGGAATTCTCACGAAATTAAGAGTGAGTTAAGAAACCCCTTACCACGTTAATCAACTGAGTCGTATGGCCAAAAGTTAATAACCAACAAATTGTTTACAGAATAACATGAATATAAAGAGAATCATGATAATATATATCAAATTTCCGTACACAATACACCACTTTCAATAATTTAGTGGCGAACTATGGAAATCTCACGGAATTGAAAGTGAGATAAGAAAATCCCTTACTTGTACTTTTTCCTTGGTCGATGGTAGGTTTACCTCCTTTATAATGGTGAAATAATTGTTATTGAATAATACAAGAATCATTTACTTTAATATGATATCATATATGATCTTTTAACATTGATTTGTTAATAATATCTTAGAATTATCGTTATTTCAGGTGTTAACGAGTTCATTTTACTTTATATTCTTTGTTATGTGAGCCATATTCGTTATTAATGGGATGTATATTATTCATATAAAGAATGATACCAAGTCCTTAGATACTATTTTTAAATCATCAAATTATAATTATACTTGAATGGATATGATGGACAATGAATCTCATCGCGTTCGTGGAGACGGTAGTCCGTACATACGCACGAGCGACAATATCATTCTTTTGATATCAAAATAATATATAAATGGATTTTATATCATATATACAGAATCATTATCATGTTATATTTATTATTTATATGAGTTACACATCATTATTATACCCATCCAAATAATAATATATTGAATAACAATTACACCACGACGTGGAGACGGTAAGCCATACGTACGCACGTATGGTGACATGTTATTCAAAGGATGGATAGAATACTGAATATGGTTGTAACATATTTATAATAACATCACATTATATATATGATAGTGGATTTATTATTTTATAATGGTAATAACAAAGAAAGAGGAAGTGGAAGAAGAAAGGAACTTAAAAAGGGGTGGTGAAAACATTACCTCTTCTTCGGGTTCTTCCTTTTGATTTGATCAAAAGGGCTCCTTAGGTTGGCTTTATGATCAAAATAATTCCTATAGGTTGTAGTGAGGGATGTTGGGAGTGTATTTGGGAAGAGTTTGGCCGAACCAAAAGGCTTTGAAGGTGTGAAGAAATGAGAAGGAGGAGTGCCCTTTTATAAGAGGGGTGAGGGGCACCTTTGGAAAAGCTAGAGATATTAGTTTATAATAAATTCATATTCAGTTTCCAAGGCCTCCAAATTTGACTATTCAAAGGTTAAGGTGGGGATGGGTCGAAAACAACTCAACCAATATAATTTAGACAGGTTTGGGTACTTATATTAACCTTATCTTTAAGTATTAACTCTAAGTTAATTAGTTTCACTTTTACATTGTCTCTTTGTATTTTTATATTATATGGTTAATAAACTTACCATATACATACAATAGACCACCAAGTGGTCCATTAATGATACACCTATCATTATATAAGTCTCTTGGACGAACCTTAGATTTTTAGGAATTTAATATCAATTAATAATATAATATTTGTTTTAAAAACTATTTTATGTCAATTTTGACACTATTCAATAGTTGATTTTTTTAAAACTCATAACAGATTGATTACTTCGAAAAAAGTCAATTAAATAAATAATAATATATCATATTATCCTATAAAATTAGTTTAATTCATTAAAAGTTTAATATTATATTTATTTGGGTATTTATAATATCAATTATTTTAATTTTTCACTATTATAGTAATTTCTGCATCATCATTGTGTCATAAATAAAATAAATTCTTTAATGTCTAAAAATTATAAATAAAGTACCATTATGTAGGAAATCTTTTTATCTTTCTAATTAATATTTATAATAGAAAAGCCAACATATATAACCCTATGTAAAAATTGTTTTTCTAAAAGATATATGCTTGTGTCATTTTTGTATTCATTTTAACTTAATTAAAATAAAGTGTCATAATCACTTACAAGTGGATCCATGGGGTCCCAAAATCGACCCAAAGATGCCCATGGTCGACCATGTATCAACCAATAGGGTTAAGACATGTTTTAGGGTAATTAATATTATTATAATATTATTTTTTAACCCTTATATACCGGATTTACCCTTAACCATGGTAAATAAAATATTTACGCAGTAATTATTCAAAATGTCTAAAAATAAAAGTTACCTATTTACACAATTTGAACATCATGATTCAAAATATGGAATCCATTTTTCTAAATTCAAAACACAGAAGTGGCAGAAATTAATTTAAAATTAATTCCCACTGTCAAAACAAAAAGTGTGTTTTTAAGAGATAATAACTATCAAAAGATTGACACTTGTTTATGTTCGGTTTAATTGTAAAATTATGTCCAATGACCAAAATTATATTAAATGGTAAAAATATATTCTAAATATATATTTTAAAACTACTAAAATTCATAATTTATCACTATTAATTATTTTGATTAAAAATGTTTTTTTTAATTAAAATTTAGTAATTTTCACTATTCATCAAAATATGAAAGTTATCCAAAAAGTACCAAAATTTCACCCTAGGATAATTTCGATATTACGAATCCAAAAATGAAGTCCATTTTGAGAGATAGAATTGATAAAATTTCAAAAATTAGGTATTACTATTCATAACGGCTAGTTTGATTGGTTATGGTGTGTTAAAATCTCGAAGTTGTGTACAATGCACGCCATTGCATTATTCGAAAGGAAACATACCGAGGAAACTTGGGGTGTTACATTCTCCCCTCCTTCAATAAATTGCGTCCTCGCAATTTTAAAAATTTTTCTTGGGAATATAATGGAATGTCCCACATCAGAAAAAGAGCCAATAAAACTATCACTTTGAAAGAAAGAAAGGGAGGTATATGGGTCATCCAAGATAACCCATACTAGGATTCCATGTAAGAAAACATGGATATGGATGATAAACTAAGTGTCAAGTTCTGATGGAGAGGGATAGAAATCATGATCAGTAGAAAGTTAACAATGAGAAAACCACAAACTTGTGTTGGGACAAACGACCATTAGTCTCCTAGTAGGAAAGTAAACAGACAACATTTTTTTTAAAGTTACATTACATAAGGAAGAGGAATTCATTTATGATATTGACTAAGAAAATTATGAGATATACTTACATTTTAATTAAATTTTCATTCTATAATAAATTTCCACCACTAACCCAATTTTTTTTAAAACAATGAGTATTCAAGAAGACTTGGTCACACAGGAAGAGCTAGAATAAACTTCTATAGAATCACATGATCCGTGCACGATAAACATATATTTACATTGTCTTTGAAGATTAATCAAAACCAAAATGGTTAGTGAATGATCTAATGATTACCCAAAAGGATATTCATTGAGATAAATATGCACTAATCTTAATTTCTAAAATTAATCCAACAATACCCCAAAGTTAAATAGATACCATTCAATAACCAATTGTCCTTAAAATCCTTTAATATAATCCAAACTAATATTGAAACCCAAATCATAGAAGAATTTGATTATGTAGTCTCCCATGTTACATTGTATCTCCAAATGACATCAAATACTCTTAAGGTCACATACTTAAAAGTAATTAACATCATCACATATTCTCTGTTATAGGTTAATAATTTCCATAAATAAACCAAATCACTATAAATCAACAATAAAAACGTAGATGAAAATCCACCATTACTCTACAAATGAAACCCCATTGTATTCTATTTTCCTTGGGCATATAGTGTTTCCAACAAAGCGAACATCTTCCAAAATAACATTTATCACTTAATCACCAAATCATTTTCCTATACCAAGGGTATTCATTTGATAAGACATAAGAACCCAAATCATATTATTATTGATCAATAAAATCATTTAACAAAAAAATAGTCACATTAACCAGGGACTTCACGTAGTCCAGTGGTAGGCGATAAATCCCAATCGCACTTTGGATGTGGGTTCGATTCCCACAGCTTTTTCCGACGCGACGGGTTGTCACACGGTCTACGTGTTGTCCTTTTTCAAAAACTATATTTTATAATATTACCAAAATGAGATAAATTCCTCAAAATAACATAATTTAACCACAAATGTTATATCATAATTTGCATTTTCATCCCAAATTATAATAACTTATCATTTTCTCAAACCCCAATGATCATATAAAACCAAATGGTTATTTATACCTATATCCACAAGAGAAGAGACAATTCTTCCTCAAATATCATTCTCAGATGGAAAACAGCGGGGTTACAAATACTATAGAAAATTATTCCAAAGTAAACCCATCAACAAGGAGTGCTAATACTTTTTAAATTTTTATCCAACCATTTATTTCCACATAGCTTCTTCTTTGACCTAGAAAATATTCTATAGAATAGGACATTCACTCGGGTAATGGAAAGGTCCCCTACATATACGGAAAATGACTGTAAATGGACTCTTGGGACCATTTTTCTCTTCTTCCATAGTACTCTTCATTTTTCATCGGCAATTATTCACTTTATGTCCTTCCTTCCCGCACGTAAAACATTTCGTTGTCCCATTGAGACACTTTCCTGGGTCTCTTTCCACATTTCATGCATGATGAAAATTGAGGTTTCTTTTCTCCATGGTCTCCATTGCTGGAGATCATATCATTTATCACCTTTCTCTTCCTTGTTGAGTCTGGGAGTTGGTTAATATATATGTTGTTGATCATATTTTTGGAAAACTGATTTGGCATAAAGACGATATCTTTTACGCCTATCAACATTCCATTTTGTTGCTCATTGCCACCACCGTTCCCACCTTGTACATCATTCTCAAAGTCACTATGACTTCCTTGGAATCCAGCCATTGACTAAAACCAGAAAGCATTGTGTGAGTAATAGTAGTCGTAAAATCATTTAGAGATTAAAATGTCACCATATTCTCAATTTGAAACATATTAGGATTAACCAAGGTCATTTACTCTCATCTTATGTATATATTACTTAAATTGGTTTGTAAAGAAAATGTAAATTATCCTAAGCATATCCCCCGGGAGTGTCGTAACCAAGAGTGCAGCAAGGCCTGTTGTCGTGCACCAGTTCCCGTTCGAGTCTAGCTCAATGCGGTGTTTTCGGGTTTTACCCCTAGGTACATCTGTGGCAGAGCCGCCTCTACCTGCTCGTATCCAGACATGGATGTATTGCTCGGAAAACTCACAAAATCTCCACAATACCAAAATTCTAGGAAGTTCTTTTATAATAATCCTCAATGTTCATCTTAGGTCTACGTGCTCTAATCAGAGTTTATCTAAATCTAGCTACCAAGGTTTGTACTAAACTTCCTCTGATACTCACTGTAACGCCCCGACCCTAATTACCTAGAATCGGTGCATTATTACATAACATTGGCATGATCACGAGAAACATCAAGTCTCGAAAGACCGATTAGTTTAGTATCCTTGGAATAACTAGATACATCCATAAATTTTACATTACATCATAAAAAAAGACATCTTGTCTTCATATCCCCTCATACTATCCCTGTAGGTCATTCATAAATTACTTCTTCATAATCCTGGGAAAAAAAATAAAACATTGAAAGGGGTGAGCTCAGATGCTCAGTAAGGATAACATTATAGCAGAAGATTTCATAAATAAGCATAAACACTTAAGGAAATTTATAACTAAAACAAAAGCCTTTTAAACTTGAACTTCAGCATAAAATGGCAAAGGAAAAATGAAATACTTCCATTTACTTACTCACATGGATATTCTACTAGTTGAATGATCACATGCAATATCAATAACCACTTTCATAATGATGGAATGCATAATGCCAGACTGTCATAACCACATAGCCAAGGCCTCGTGCCAAGACTACAAATAAGATTTTTCCAAGGCCTTGTGCCAAGACACTAGTTTGTCTCATGAGACCTACCGATGCATCGAGGAGCTATAGCGGGCTCCACCCATCACTTATTAATTCCAATTCATTCCTCATATGAATAGGTTTAAGCATAAAATAAACATTCGTATTAAAACTAGCATACGAAATGTCAATACTTTAACCACAAACCATGAATGGTATAAAAATAGAACATCCACAGTCAAATATAACTCATTTGATACAATATGGAAGATTGTATTGTATCACATTAACCCCAGTCATGAATAATGAAGGATGTTGACATAGATGAAAATAATCATCAAAACTATTTGAGAGAAATATCCCCTTTTCTTGAAAACATTTAAAAGTCACACTATTTGTCAAGAAGCCATTTAAAAATAGATTTTTGAATCAAAGTGTCCCATACCACATTGAATCATTTTAAAAGGAGTTTTAATTTCTAAACTTTAATGTCCATGTATATAAATCCTTAAAACCATTTTTAAAACATGGACATTAATGAGAAAGATTAAGATGAATAAGTCTTTAAAACATTTAAAAAATGGTATTTTAGTTAGAGATTCTAACCAAAAGAGAGACACTTGAATACAAATAATTGAGGTAATCAAAACATTGTAATATCATGAGAATAAAGGGAATTCATGATATACTATGTCAAAGTACATTATATACACCACATAAAAGTGATTTGGTGTATATCAACAAAGAAGTCTCAATGGAATGTAAGTTGAGATAAAATCTCTCATAAAGGCCATATCATTAGGTTAAGGATAAATCAACAACATAATTATGTGTGAAAAATATAAATACACTAAATATGATTGGATATTCAGTGTAAAACAATCAAAGGATATTCACACATATTCTTGTAAAAACAACACCAACGAATTGGATGTTTAACTCAACAAATGGTGAAAGAGTTAAAATTACTCTTATCAAATTCATATCAATGACTTGAGAATTTTAAATGGAGTGATTATGTGTATAAAAAGTACATCCACAGGAAGCGGATTGGAAATTATGACATAATCAAATGAATAGTGATTCCACACATAATCATGGGGTAGTATAATCAATGAAATATGCGTAAAGCCAAAAGAGTGGAAATTGAAATCTCAAATTCCCTTATCGATTAGGTAACTTACGAAACAAAAACCCATGAAATAAAGATCATACCATGATGATGTAAATACCCATAAAATAAAGTATATTACACAATGAATACAATCATGGGCGGTACACATACACCACATGCAATAATTAAGTAGTGAACAATGGAATTCTCACGAAATTAAGAGTGAGTTAAGAAACCCCTTACCACGTTAATCAACTGAGTCGTATGGCCAAAAGTTAATAACCACAAAATGATTTACAGAATAACATGAATATAAAGAGAATCATGATAATATATATCAAATGGCCGTACACTATACACCACTTTCAATAATTTTGTGGCGAACAATGGAAATCTCACGGAATTGAAAGTGAGATAAGAAAATCACATACTTGTACTTTTTCCTTGGTAGATGGTAGGCTTACCTCCTGTATAATGGTGAAATAATTGTTATTGAATAATACAAGAATCATTTACTTTAATATGATATCATATATGATCTTTTAACATTGATTTGTTAAAAAATATCTTATAATTATCGTTATTTTGGGTGTTAACGGGTTCATTTTACTTTATATTCTTTGTTATGTGAGCCATATTCGTTATTAATGGGATGTATATTATTCATATCCAGAATGATACCAAGTCCTTAGATACTATTTTTAAATCACCAAATTATAATTATACTTGAATGGATATGAAGGACAATGAATCTCATCGCGTTCGTGGAGACGGTAGTCCGTACATACGCACGAGCGACAATATCATTCTTTTGATATTAAAATAATATATAAATGGATTTTATATCATATATACAGAATCATTATCATGTTATATTTATTATTTACGTGAGTTAAACATCATTATTATACCCATCCAAATAATAATATATTGAATAACAATTACACCACGACGTGGAGACGGTAAGCCGTACGTACGCACGTATGGTGACATGTTATTCAAAGGATGGATAGAATAATGAATATGGTTGTACCATATTTATAATAACATAACAGTATATATATGATACTGGAGTTATTATTTTATAATGGTAATAACAAAGAAAGAGGAAGTGGAAGAAGAAAGGAACATAAAAAGGGGTGGTGAAAACATTACCTCTTCTTCGGGTTCTTCCTTTTGATTTGATCAAAAGGGCTCCTTAGGTTGGCTTTATGATCAAAATAAGGCCTCTAGGATGTAGTGAGGGATGTTGGGAGAGTATTTGGGAAGAGTTTGGCCAAACCAAAAGGCTTTGAAGGTGTGAAGAAATGAGAAGGAGGAGTGCCCTTTTATAAGAGGGGTGAGGGGAACCTTTGGAAAAGCTAGAGATATTAGTTTATAATAAATTCATATTCGGTTTCCAATGGCTCCAAAGTTGACTATTCAAAGGTTAAGGTGTGGATGGGTCGAAAACAACTCAAAAAATATAATTTAGACAGGTTTGGGTACTTATATTAACCTTATCTTTAAGTATAAACTATAAGTTAATTAGTTTCACTTTTACATTGTCTCTTTGTATTTTTATATTATATGGTTAATAAACATACCATATACATACAATCGACCACCAAGTGGTCCATTAATGATACACCTATCATGATATAAGTCTCTTGGACGAACCTTAGATTTTTAAGAATTTAATATCAATTAATAATATAATATTTGTTTTAAAAACTTTTTTATGTCAATTTAGACACTATTCAATAGTTGATTTTTGTGAAACTCATAACATATTGATTACTTCGAACAAAGTCAATTAAATCAATACTAATATATCATATTATCCTACAAAATTAGTTTAATTCATTAAAAATTTCATATTATATTTATTTGGGTATTTATAATATCAATTATTTTAATTTTTCACTATTATAGTAATTACTACATCATCATTGTGTCATAAATAAAATAAATTATTTAATGTCTAAAAATTGAAAAAAAATACCATTATGTAGGAAATATTTTTATCTTTCTAATGAATATTTATAATAGAAAATCCAACATATATAACCCTATGTAAAAATTGTTTTTCTAAAAGATATATGATTGTGTCATTTTTGTATTCATTTTAACTTAATTAAAATAAAGTGTCATTATCACTTACAAGTGGATCCATGGGGTCCCAAAATCGACCCAAAGATGCCCATGGTCGACCATGTATCAACCAATAGGGTTAAGACACGTTTTAGGGTAATTTAGTATTATTATAATATTATTTTTTAACCCTTATTTATCGGATTTACCCTTAACCATGGTAAATAAAATATTTACCGCAGTAATTATTCAAAATGTCTAAAAATAAAGGTTACCTATTTACACAATTTGAACATCCTGATTCCAAATATGGAATCCATTTTTATAAATTCAAAACACATAAGTGGCAGAAATTAATTTAAAATTAATTCCCGCTGTCAAAACAAAAAGCGTGTTTTTAAGAGATAATAACTATCAAAAGATTGACACTTGTTTATGTTCGGTTTAATTGTAAAATTATGTCCAATGACCAAAATTATATTAATTGGTAAAAATATATTCTAAATATACTTTAAAACTATTAAAATTCATAATTTATCACTATTAATTATTTTGATTAAAAAAGTTGTTTTTAATTAAAATTTAGTAATTTTCACTATTCATCAAAATATGAAAGTTATCCAAAAAGTACCAAAATTTCACCCTAGGCTAATTTGGATATTACGAATCCAAAAATGAAGTCCATTTTTAGATATAGAATTTATAAAATTTCAAAAATTTTGTATTACTATTCATAACGGCTAGTTTGATTGGTTATGGTGTGTTAAAATCTCGAAGTTGTGTACAATGCACGCCATTGCATTATTCGAAAGGAAACATACCGAGGAAACTTGGGGTGTTACATCTAATCAAGTGAGATGACAGCTTGAAATGTGATGAAGTGAGATATTTTTGATTGAAAATCCACCAGAACCCTTAAATGATTATTTCAGTGTGAGGTCTTTGGATCCCCTGGGACATGTTCCATTGTGATGTTTTCCTTCCACGTTGGTATAGGGAATGGTTGAATCATCCCCTTATACATTTCTTTTTCAATCTTCACTAATTGAGAAACCATATATATTGATGTATATTCTGAAATCTGCTTCTTCATATTGCCCAACCAATAATGCCCTCAGAGATCTCCATACATAATTTTTATCCATAGGAGAAATGGAAAGGATGAGATTTGTAGGTCATTCAAAAGATATTTATTTTTATATACATCATATGGTACAAGTATTCATGATCCATATATCGTGAGTCCTTCCTTGACCATTTGGACATCTGAGGATTTCTCATTTCTAATAAATTCATTAATTTTTGAAGCTCCCACATCATTTTTTTATAATATTATATTTCATCTTCAATTGATGGTTAACAAATAATTTGATAAATGATTGATTATTTTTCTCCCTAATATATTCCCATATCTATGATTTTTAGTTCTATAAAGAATGGTTCCTTTTCACTTATTATTATAGATAATTTGTTGCATCGTTTCTACATATCAAATCTTCTACTTTATTCGCATTTCTATTATGGTCATGGATTGAGAATTCATAATCTTTGATGAGCTATAACCATATTCAATGGTGAGTATTATGATCCATTTGTCTCAATATATATTTGGAAATATTATGTCAATTTTATATTTCATAGTTCACCTAATAGTGATAATGCTTTTCTTTTCAACAAAAATATCAAATCTTCCAACTACACATGATGTTTGAGACAGTTGTTCTTGTGAATTTTCAGCTAACATGATTCATAGGATGTAAATTTACCATAATAACTAGTATATATCATACAACATAAATTTATTAATTGATGTGTACCACATACTTCTATGATTTTCAGAAGAATACAACCCATACGATTCAAAAAAAGACCAGCATAACATGTATAACAAAGAGAAATCATCATATTTACATTGAATTTTTAATTATATAATATAATCGTAATTAAATATAGGTCCACAAATATTCACATGTTTATATGAGTACACACACCCAACACGATATGCAGTTAAAAGAGAGTCAACTGAATCCCAACATGGAATAACCATTGATCCACAATTCTTCCTTACATAAAAAATGGGTCGTTTAACGAGAATCATGAAATAATTATAAGGGAAAATCAACAGCCTTCTACAACATAAAATCATGACTCTTTGGGGATGAAATGTCCTCTTCACACTAGGAGAAAGAGGATGGGTTCATGGAATAGTTGATTTTGTCTTTAAAAAGGTAAGATCCAACGTTTACAATGAAAACTACATTAATGAACCATAAATCCAGATCCCAATCATTACCTCATGGTTTTTTAGTCAAAGGATGATTCTGGTTTTTGGGAGATAAATACTAGTTCAAATAGTCTTAAATCGCATTAAATACAGAATTTAACTCATTTAACATCCACAATTTGAGGAACTAGGAAATCCTAAAAGGTTTGAAAATGAATAATCAATGGGAGAGTCAACGACATGAGTCTCTGACGCCTAAGTCACCAAAACCTGAGTCACAGATGCAAGGATCAATAATTTCAGAGCCACTGACTTGATGACCTTACAATTCTATATTATACTGATGTACTGACCTACCGATTCCATTAGTCACTGATGCCCTAATTCATCGATGTCCTTAGTCACTGATGACTTGAATCACTTTCCCCCCAAGTCACTGATGCCCTAAGTCACTGATGCAACGAACTACTAATATCTTGACCTATCAATTCCCTAACATACCAATGACCTGATTCAAAAATGGGAAAAATTAAATTTCAAAAACAATATAAAATGAGCTTATATTTCCTCCCAAAACACTCAAACACTATATTATGAAAAATTAATGTATCAGGGAGTTAGGGACTATTACATGAGATACCTATCAAATTATTCGTGATTTAGAGAATTATAAAGAGAATCCAGTTGAAAGAGGGGTTCAAACAACCAACCAATTAGATACCTCTCAAGGATAAAAAACATTGTGTTCGAAATCCTAAGAAATACCATTACATCCGTGAACACCTAAGCCAACTTCTGTTATCCAAGAAATTCCCAATACATAACAAAAAACCTCCAAAATTCACACATCCCAAACATATGAATCAGAAATCACATACTCCATGACAAGATATTATCCACTTATGGTGTCACTAACTCTCCCACATTGATCTAAATGCATCTACTTTTACATATATTGATTTGGACATGTTCCTCCCTTCGTCATATGTTAGGACCTAATTACAACTTAGAGATCAAGGAAAAAACTATTCACATAGACAGGAAACGTTCAATATTTACAAGGAAAACCTTATCTAATTCAAAATCCAAACAACCCTCAGCAAACTAGGCACTCATCTGCGCTTATCACTCCTATGTACTCTCCTCCAGAACACTATTCCTCCATAAAACATGAACCAATGGAATGGTTTGTCCAAACAGAATCTTCTCCCATTTATAATAGATCTCAACTGGACATGCTATGAAGTTTTCATCATTCTCGATATCTTACTCTCCCCCGTAAATGACATGGGTTCCTGATGCACGAGAATTTTTCGCAGATCCCTGATTAAAATATTATTTACCTAAGAAGGAAATATAATTCACTCCCAGGGTCCGTCTCAAGGAGGCAACTTACACAACACCAAAATTCTATTGTCATTATATATTTTCTAACTAATATATAACATAAAGATGAGATTGAAATATCCATAAAATATGAATATATATATATATATATATATATGTAATGAAAACACTATGATGTTAAAAAGAATATAGAATACATTTGTTCTTGGGGGATCATAATGGTTGATATCATTGTTTATTAAAATATTTTCAATATCAATTCAATGTAGTGATCAAGATCTATCATAGTACAACCTCTTATTCAAAAATTTACTTCATGAACAACCAGATCTATGCATGTGGGTAAATAATCATCCTAAATTCAGCTAGGATATCTCTTTTCCGACCATCACTGCCCAATAAATACTCCACTGAATGCATCCATTAGATAGTGAAGGGAAGTATAAATGTTGAATGAGAAGAAGAACTGAGTGGTAGAGAAAATGGGGTAACCGCACACCATAATCAATTTAAACTCAAATTAATTACTCTGAATTAAATAAAGAAATTAAAATTTAAGAACAACGAAACTCAATCAACCACCATTCTCCCCCATTTACAAAAATCGAGGTTAGTTCCACATTCTCATGGAGTTAGAAGAGAATATGGAGAGTGAAACACATAAAAGTAAAAATTGAAGAATGACGTATGAAGAAGATGAATAATATAAATTAAAATATGATAAATATACTACAGAAGAGAAGAAAATATAAAACTAAATAGAAATAGTAACTACTTTTCCCACACTTTAGAATGAAAAGGGGTTCATTTTTATAGGCAAGGGGGTCAAAATTTGGATTCAAAATCTTCCTGGAATGTTGGTGTGTTAAGGACCTCTTTAATGATAGAAATGGGAAATTGTTCCTTCATTAATGTTATACCATTACTTCTCCTCTGTCGAGCCACAAACTTCTACTTCATTGGATGAGCCTAGAAGTAGTTATGAATTTATTATTGATGATTTATTTTTCTAGAAGTAGGTTCTCAGAATGTTTCTTCACAAATATGTCATTAAATGTCCATTATAATGTATCTATAATGCACTGAAATATATTTAACAAATGATATTTTGTGTCCTAGTACGTTTCCAAGTAGAATTTTCTAATTTGGAGGTCTGTAGACTAAATTGGGTTTCTGTTATGAAAGTGGGGTCGACATAGTCCGCCTGGAAAAATGTCCAACTTCATTGAATTTGTTGGCACTATAGATGGTCGAATCATCTCCTGGTCACGAAGACAAAGATAAAGGAAATGAAATCATGACTCTAAAGAAATTTTAATCTCAAAAATTTGGACAAATATTTAATGAGAAATGACCAAAATACCCTTGATGTAAAAATATGTCTAAAATCCAGAATTTGGATTTTTTCACATTTAGGCTCAAAATAACACTAAATCCTAAATATGTTACAATTACCCATACAATAACACTATGGTGGGATGATAAACAACGAATTAAATTACAAAATATATGAAAATGTGTGCTTCATCACTCCCCCACACTTAAACATTGCACTTCTAGGCAATCATCCTATACCACGGTCAAAAACAAATTTGTCAAAGCTTAAATGACCACATAGCTCAATTATCATATCAGAAAAAATATCATGCCTCCTACATGGATCAGAATTTTAGAACTCCTAAAAAATCATATGAATCCATTAAATCTCTTGTTAATACTCACATGCATGTCCAAATTACCTCCCTGTAACAATATTTATCTCTTCACTCAAGGATAATTTAATGCGGAGTTTTTCTCATTAACAAGAACATGTGTGATCGCTATAGGCTTTCTATCTTCCTAATATATATACTTCACAGAGTCAAAAATGTTTCAATCATGTGTTATTTTTCATGGGTTGTTCTGAGGATGAGGGTTGGCATGTTTAAAATGTTAAAACATTTAATGAAGAATGAAGAGGGTTAAGCTCTAAAGTGATGTTGATACATGAAAACAGTTTTCCTCAAGAATGGTGTGCTCCTTAATCAGCTCACAAATAAATCAGCTCCAAACTCCTCTTAATTCGGGAATTTCACACATAGAATTTTATCATCAATGATTTTCATCCGTGTTTTCCCCATTTTTAGCATTGTTTTAGCATGAATTCATATCTAGATTTCTCTTCAGAATCATGTTTTTGATGAAAAGAGAGGCAAATTTGGAACATCAAATATTAGTGAACTCCCAGTCCATATGTGTAATGATATTTTGGGCAACCCATCCATCTTTCCCTCAAAACATTTCTTCCACCAATGTAATAATAAATATTTCAACAATTTCAATTCATCTCAAAAAGATTCTCCAGCAAAGAAAAAAAATACATCACATCTTCTCCCACCCCCACACTTGAGTTCAACAATAATCATGCATTTATCTTCTAGAGAAGGTTTTAATGGGATAAATTTCTTTTAATGTGGCTTCCTAACATGGTATTTCATGGCTACTAGGGTATTAATGATGTTCATATGTAAAGGTAGTCCAAAAAAAGAGTTTAATGAAAAAGGGGCATTCAAAGTTATGCCTCAATCATACTTGACACATTCCATGAACTCTAACAGCATTGAAAAATAGAAAAATATCAATTTATAGATCACACAACCTGTCTCAATACTATCAATAAAAATGGAAAAGTAAGAATATATAAAATATTTTTAAAAACCTCTTGGGTCGGTCATGATATTCAATTTGGACAACACTAGTGCACATGATTTTCAAAGTCAATCAAACTTCATCAAATGAAAAGATCAGAAATTAGAAACAAAATCCATTCAACAATCATTTAAATCCTCAAATATTAAAATCAAAAAATTTTCCACAAATACCAATATGTTTTGAATTTTACCAAGTATTTGATTTAGTACAAGATTCTTAAAATCACACCAAAAAACGAAAATTTCAAAAAAAACATGAAAAATAAAATAAAAGCAAATAATAAATTCTTAAAATAGGTTGAAATACCTCCACCAAACTTATTCTATTCGCTACCCCCATTTTAGTTCAAATAAGACTAAGAATGATGTTCACACAGAATTTAAATTGGGTAGAAAACAAAATATACAAAAGGAAAGACACGACCTGATTTATTTTCCAATTGGCAGCCTTGAGTTAAGCTCCTAACTACTACCACCTAAAAACTATAGGAAATAAATGAAAAGTCATAAGAAAAATAAATAAAAAGAAATTGGACGCGAATTGAAAAAGAATAATTCTTGGTCTGACCCCCAAGAAGATGCTAGGTTTTTACTTCCCCTAGTAAGGCAGTTGCAGTGGATTATCTCCAATCAGAAGGTGGGTGTGGTTTCTTTGAGATAAACCACAACATGTGACATTTCCTAGTTTCTATCAGTAGACACTGAGATTGGAGAACCCCAAATAAGATAATAATTTTCCCAACCCCCAAGAAAGAATATAGATATAATTAAAGAACCAGAGTGTGATGAAATAGAAAATATGGGTGCTCCCTATGAACTTTAGTGGTGTCCTCCTCCATGTGATATGAAATTTGATGTACATGAGGTAGTCACACCAACACGAGCTTCTCTGGATCTTCTTCTTGATTACCACCACCTTGGTGGCCTCATTATCAACATCCAAGGCCCAATCAGTTTTTCTATATAAAAAATGTCAGGAAAAGTGCAGTCAGAAATAAATTCCATTTGAATAAAATTAAAACATTACAAATCAATAGAGAAATATTCCCTTTCATGTAAGTCAACATGGTAATTTATTTCATCTGACATGACCATTGGAAACTCCATCTCAACAGGTGCATCGTCTACTTCATCTTCCAAATATAGAGTGAGGTCAAAAGGTACTGATTGTTCAATACCATGTATGGGAAGATCATGTTTTATGTAATGTTTAACAAAGTGATTCGACGATTCTTTCAAAAAATGTTGATCTCCCATAAGTTCATTAGCTAGAATGTGTACATCAGGGACCTTATCGAGAAATTGTTGAGTATGAGATGATATGATTAGCTCTGTTATTAGCTACTTCTCACCTGCCTTAGGTTCTTTGACATAAAAAATGATTGGTTAAAACTTTTCCACCACTTGTTCTGGTTTAGGTTCTGGCTCATGTTCGGGTTGCTCTTGGGATGTTCGTATATATTCAACAATCCATTCTATTTGGATTTCCAGTTTTTTAACATTATTACTAATCCTAGGAAATTGAACATCAAGTTCATTGAAAACATTTTTCGGCACCTGATATTGTTCATTCCATGAATAATAATTTGAATTGAAATACTTCATGAAAGAAATGTTTTTCTTAGATATTAAATATTATGTTTTTTATAGTTTTTTATGTAAAACGGTTTGTGCTAGTGTTGCGCCTCCATAGCAATGAAGCCAATTTGATGCACAGGAATTTGTCACAGATCCCCGATCAAAATATTATTTACCTAAGAATTCAATATAGTGCACTCCCAGGGTCGGTCTCAAGGAAGAAACTTACACAACACCAAAATTCTATTGTCACTATTTATTTTCTAACTAATATATAACATAAATATGAGTTTGAAATATGCATAAAATTTGAATATATATATATATATATGTAATTAATTCAACATGCTGTTAAAAAGAAGATAGAAGAAATTTATTCTTGGGGGATCAAATGGTGGAAATCATTGTTTATTAAAATATTCTCAATATTAATTCAATGTAGTGATCAAGATCTATCACACTACACCGTCTTATTCGAAATGTTATTTCCCCAACACCAAGATCTATGCATGTGGGGAAATACTCTTCGTAAAGTTTTCTAGGAGATATCTTTTTCGACCATCACTACCCAATCCATAATCCATCGTATGAATGATGTAGATTGTGAAGGGAAGGATAAATGTTGAATGAGAAGAAGAACTATGTGGTAGAGAAAATGGGGCAATCACACACCATAATCAATTTAACCACCACATAAATACTCATAACTAAATAATTATATTAAAATATAAGTAAAATGAAAATCAATCGATAACCATTCCCCCCCTCGAACAAACATCGAGTTTAGTTCCCCATTCTCATGGAGTTAGAAGATAATACGGTGGGAGAAACACAATAAAGTAAAAATTGAAGAATGAGGTTTGAAGAATGATAATAATATAAATTAAAACATTATAAATATAATACAGATGAAAATTAAATATAAAACTACACAATAATGGTAACTACTTTTTCCTCACATTGGAATGAAGTGGGGTTACATTTTTATAGGCAAGGGGGTCAAAATTTGGCTTCCAACTCATTTTTGATTGTAGGTACATTAAGGACCTCCTTAATGATAGAACTGAGAATTTGTTCCTTCTTGAATGTTTTTCCATTACTTCTCCCCAAATTGAGATTTGAAATTTCATCTTCATTGGATGCGCCTAAGAAGGAGTTATGAATTTATTATTGAGGGTTTATTTTTCTGGATGCAGGTTCTAGGAATGTTCCTTCACAAATATGTCATTAAATTCTCATCATAATGGATTCCAAACACCATGAAATATATTTTATAAATGCGCACTTGTGTCCTAGTACAACGCTAAGTGGAAGCATCTAATTGGGATGTGTGTAGATAGAATTGGGATTCCTTTATGAAAGTGGGGTCCACACATTCCGTCTCGAATAATGTACAACTTCATTGAATTTTTAGGCCCTTTAGATGGCCGAATAATCTCATAGTCTATAAGACAATAATGAAGGAAATAAAATTAGGATTCTAAAGAATTTTTAATAACAATATTTGGAAAATTATTTAACGAGTAATGAACAAACTGTGGTTGGATTATAAATAATGAATTACAGTATAGAATATATGAAAATTTGAGCTTTATCAGGTCCATCATGAATATTCCGATGAAGCTAAGAGATGTTAAAGATGTCGTGGACCCTATCCAACAACGACAAAAGGTCCATATAATATGCAACCTATACAACTCGTCCTAACACCTCAAAGTGTCCAATGAACCTAGGGGGATCATATTCCCTCTATAAACCCTCTGTAGCTCCCATAAATGGGAAAACATTAGTTAAAAATTGTCTATATCCCCCAACTCAGAGGTCTTCCTCATGTGATCATCATAATAATTGTATGGTTCATGTGATTCCTTAATCCTCTCGTTGATATGTTGTACCTTCTCCCTAAAACCCATCACCACATCCTGGTTAAGAAAAGATGCGTCCCCAACTTCCATCCAGCACTAATTTTAATGAATTGTCATCCTTATAAGCCTTCAAACAAATCCATGATAATGAATGGGTGATGTGTATTATTTTTAGATAACTTTTTTGTGGGAAATTGTTATACCAAAAATCCTATGAATTCCATGAGTCTTTCTAGAAGCATGTCCCCCCATGTTTGGATAGTCCTTTCTATCATCCCATCCATCTGAGGGTGGAATGTAGGGCTAATTAGTAACATTTTGTCAATGGAATTCTACAATTCCCTCTAGAATAACGATAAAAAACATATATCGTTATATAAGACAATGGATCTCATAACATCATACAAACTCGCAACCTCATCCACTTACCTCTTCAATAAGGCATCGTATATGCTCGACTCCTTGATCACTAAGAAGTGATCTAATTTTGTAAACATGTCCACTATTACCTATATTTCAATGCATACTCACTAATAATTTCGTCATACTATGACTAAATCCAATGATATTTAATCCCACATTTACTTGGGTAAATATATGGTTTGAAACAAACCACTAGGAACACAGTTCTCAGCC
The DNA here is from genome assembly GCA_963277665.1 of Viscum album. Classification (NCBI taxonomy): domain Eukaryota; kingdom Viridiplantae; phylum Streptophyta; class Magnoliopsida; order Santalales; family Viscaceae; genus Viscum; species Viscum album. The sequence continues at coordinate 1,501,297,290 of OY728161.1, forward strand.
TTCACCTACTAGAACACCAATAACATTTCCACAAAATCGGCCACATCTCGCTTCGTCCTAGGATAGCCGAATTTTTCCCTCAATACATGATACATCATAGAAATTTCTAGGCGTACCGCTTTGATTGAGATATGGAGCTCATGAAGAACTCCCTCATGAAACTCCATGGGAAGAACATATTTCCCCAGAACAACAACTGATTCTGACAATCCGTCAACCATCCCTTTGGATCATTACCCTAGCCAAAGAGATCATGAATTACAATTAACTTACAGTCTCCCCACTTAGAAGCATCCACCTACTACCTCAATGATGACTACACCATCATCTAAAACAATATGTCCCTCATGTTTTACATTTCTGTATCTATTTTATTGGAAGCAAACTCCTCTATTTCTCTCCAAGCATTCATAGATTCCCAAAAAATTTCCTTCAATGACTTCCTTCTCAAATAATCATCCAAATCATTCCTTATTCATAAGGTAATAGAGATCTATAAATCCTAACCCTAGGTAAACATCTACCACCTCCACTTACACAACTTAATATCCCACTATGAAAATATATATACCTCATGCTCCTGTGCTCTATAAGGACCCCAAAGTTCTCTTGCATGAGGTATTATCTACATAATATTCGTTAAAACATGAATTATAATACTTTTGGATCATGGGTGGTATAGATACGTTCAGGGGGGCGTAAATTCCAAGACCCATAAGATACTTGTAATGCCTCGACAATAGTTATCCATAGTTGGTGCAGTATTACATAACGTTGCCATGATAATAAGTAAATCATGTCTCGAAAGACTGATCAATTTAGTTTTATTTGAATCAAGATTCATACAAAAGTTCATCTTTACTGCTTGAAAAGAAATAAAACATGAATATATTCCATTAAAACATCCAAGCCTCCTAGATTATGCCTGAAAGTCACTCATAAATAACTTCTTTATATATGGAGAAAAATGAAACATAAGAAACGGGTGAGCTCAAACACTCAGTAAGGGTAAGCAATACATCAGAAAATAAAGTAAATATTGAGCTTGGTGAATAATTAAAACCGCATTCCTTTACCAATAATAACCATGAATAATTTTAAGGCATTAATATGAGTTGAGTAAATAATGCCATAATAAAACATAATCATGGGAATTATATAAGTCGAATGACCTCATGAACCATCAATATTATTTTCAAAATGAGGGAATGTATAATGCCAGACATTCTGAAATATTTGGTCAAGGTCTCGCCCAGGACATCTAAAAATTATTAAGTCCTTGGCAAAAACCTTATATTAAATTGGGAAAGGCCATTCCCAATTCCACATATTTTTTTCTTATAAGACCTAGCAATGCATCGAGGATCTATAACGGGCTCCACCCATCACATTCTAAGTCCAATACATTCCTCATATGAAAAGGTTTAATTATAACATAAAAATTCGTATTAAAACTAGAATATGAAATGTCAATAATTTAACCATAAACCATGAATAGTGTAAAAATAGCACATAAATAGTCAAACATATCACAAAACCTTAAATACAAAATGGAAGTTTTGTATCATAATAAAGAAACCTCAAATTATCTTAAAATCCATCAATGGATGTTGACATAGATAAAATCAAAACCTTTATTAGAGAAATATCTCATTCTATTTTGAATTCATTTCCAAGCCACATAATTAAAAATAAAAAAGTTATTAAGAAAATATTCTTATAAGATTTTAAGTTAAGCTTAGATGATTTTATAATGACGTAATATAGTTGCAACACCCGTATAAGTTAAAAAAACATTCTTAAATTAATTTTTTCGAAAATATCATAAAATACCTTGTTTGAAAAACGACGAAATAATTCCATTATAAACATATTATAAAAGTAAAAATGGTAATAAATGACTTTAACCCATAGTCTATAAAATTTTAATAAATTTTTGAAATGTTATTTTTTAAGAAACATGGATGTGGATGATAATGAGGACTCGGTAGATAATTACGTATAACTAAGCTCAGATAATAAAGAGATTGCTAAATTAACCCTTACATTGTACTTTTCCTTGGTAGTGGGTAGGTTAAACTCATGTATAATTGTGAAATAATTGTTATTAAATTATACAAGAATCATATACATAAATATGATATCATATATGATCTTTTAATATTTCATTGATAATAATATCATAATATTGTCATCGTTTCAGGTGTTAACTAATTAGTTTTTACTTATATGCTTTGTTACGTATGTAATGTTTGTTATGGATAAGATTTATCTTATTCATATTCAGAATGATATTAATTATTCAAAAATTATTTTTAATCATCTAATGAAAATTATTCTTGAATGGATACGATGGGGAATGAATCTCGTCACGTTCGTCGAGATGGTAATTCATACGTACGCATGAGCGACAATGTCATTATTTTGATAATAAAATTATATATAATTGGATGGTATATCATATATACAGAATCATTATCATATTATATTTATTATTTATGTCAATTACACATTATTATTATACCCATCCATATAATAATGTATTGAATAACAATTACACCATGACGTGGAGACGAAAAGCCGTACGCACGCACGTATGGTGACATGTTATTAAAAGGATGGATAGAATAATGAATTTGGTTGTACCATATTTATAATAAAATAACAGTTTATAGAAAATACATGAGTTATTATTTTAGAATAGAAACAAAAAAGGAAAATGAAGTTGATGAATTAATGAACTTGAAAGAGGTGGTATTATATCTACCTCTTTTTTGGGTTCATCCTTTTGATTTGATGAAAAGGGATTTTTAAGATAGATTTCTGACTAAAATAAGAAATCAAGTGTGGAGAGAGGATAGGTGATATGGTTTTTTGGAAGGGGTTGGTGGAGAAAAATGGATTTGAAGGTGTGAATTGAAGAGAAGGTATAGTTCCTTTTTATAAGAGGGGTGAGGGGCACCTTAGAAAAAACTGGAAATATTATTTTATAATAAAATAATTTTCAGTTTAAAATGGCTCCAAAATATATTATTCAAAATGATAATGTGGGGATGGGTATACAACCACTCAACCAATATGTTTTATATATATTTGGTTCATTATATTAACATCATCTTTTAGATTTAACTCTTAGTTAAATAGTTTGACATTTTCCATGTCTCTTTGTATTTTTATATTGTATGGTTAATAAACAAACTATATACTTTCAAGAAAACTTCAAGTGTTTCATTAATGATACAATTATCATTATATAAGTCCTTTTTATGATCCTTCGATTTTTATGAATAGAATATCAATTAATATTATAATATTGGTTTTAAAAACACTTTTATGTCAATTTTGACACTATTTTGTTTTTTTATTAATTCATAACAACATAATTACTTTGAAAAAAATTAATAAAACCAACAATAAAATGTCATATTAACCTAGAAAATTAGTGGAATTCATTAAACATCTCAAATACATTTATTTTTATATTTATAATATCAATTATTTTAATATTTAATTAATTAGTTAATTATTGTATCATCATTGTGTCATAAATAAATTTAATTGTTTAATTTAAAAAATATATAAATAAAATACCATTATGTAGGAAATATTATTATCTTTATATTTAATATTTATAGTCGACTTTATCTAATGTATTTCCCTATAATAAATTTTTTTGGTTTTTAAGCATTGACTTTAACTCTTTTAACTCTTGTTTAAAAATAATAATAATAAGTTTCCTAATATAATCCAAGTGTACCAAAAAGCTTCATATATTATTCCTAAGAATGTTTTTGGTCGCATTACACTTATCCAATTTAATTAGCACATCTTTTAGGATAATAATAATATCATTTTTACCATTAATTACACTATTTACTTTTAAACGTGGTAAATAAAAGTAAAAAGTTTCTATTCACCAAAAAATATTTTCATCTTATTGATCCACATTTTACATACTGATATAAACCGTGATTCTCAGATTTTTGAAGTACAACTCTTAGAAGCGGTAAAATTGTGTTTTATGTGAATTCAAAAATTCTCCTAGGAGTTGGGTAAAAGACGGTGAAAGGTTCAATAAAATTTTTATATATCTAAATTTATTATAAAATAACTCTAATGAATTACATTGAACATATATAGGTATTATTTATCTATTTTTACCAAAAATAATTTTAAATAAAATAATTATTTATTTAAATAAAAATTCGCGTTTAAACTATAACTGTGTATTTTTCACTATTCATAAAAGTTTAAATGTTTTCAGAAAAATACCAAAAAATCACCATAAGCTAATTTCGATATTCAGAATCCAAAAATGAAGTCCATTTTGAAAGATAAATTTTTTAAAATTCCCAAAAGTGGGAATTACTATTCATAACGGCTAATTTGATTGGTTGCGGTGTGTTAGAATATCGAAGTTGCGTACAATGCTAGCTATTGCATTATTCAAAGGGAAACATATATTGGAAGATTTGGGTGTTACATTCTCCCCTCATTCAAATAATTTCGTCGTAGAAATTTCTAGAATACTACCGCATGAAATGACTAGGTAGGTTCATATTCATATGTTCCTCAGGTTCCCATGTTGCCTCTTCCTTCTTATGGTTTTTCCATAGAAATTTTACCAGATGAGTTGTCTGGTTTCTCAAAAATTGTTCTCTTGTATCAAAAATCCTGACATGCTCTTCGCAATAAGATAGATCAGGTTCTAGTTCTAATTCGTCGTAGGTGAGTACATGCATAGGGTCATGCATGTATTTTCTCAATAGTGATACATGGAACACATCATGAACTTTAGAGAGACATAGAGGCATTTCAAAATAGTAAGCTACATCCCCAATTCCTTCTAGAATTTCTAAATTTATGATATATGTGGGACATAATTGTCCCTTCTTACCGAAAGGTATAAAACCCTTTCATGGAGATAACTTCTAGATGAAATGATCTCTTTCCTAAAATTCCAAATCCTTCCTCTGGTTATCAGTATAGCTCCTCCGCTTACTTTGAGCTGCTTTGATGTGGTTTCTGATTAGCTTCACCATTTCCATAATTTCCTCCACATGATTAGGGCCTATGAGTTTTCTTTCTTCAAAATCATCCCAATAGGTTGGTGTGAAGCAACTCTTTCTATATAACGCTTCATATGGTGTAATCTAAATTCTTGAATGGAAGTTATTGTTATAGGATAATTTTACCAGAGGTAAAAATTGATCCCACATACCTTGAATGTCATGTGATCATGATGTCAACATCTCTTCTAAGGTTTGAATAGTCCGTTCTGATTGTCCATCACTTTGGGGGTGGTAGGCAGTGATCAAATGAAGCTCACTATCCAGGGATTTCTGAATACGTTTCTAGAATCCTGAAGTAAAATGGGGATCAAGATAAAAAACAATCGATAGTGGTACTCAATTAAGTCTTAAAACATCATTAATATATAGTCTTGATAAATGTACGCGAAGTAAATCTTTTCTTATAGCAAGAAAATGGGCTGACTTTGAAAGACGATCAACAATTTCCAATATTGCATCGTTCCTTATAGGAGTCTTTGGTAGTCCCATGAAAAAGTCCATAATAATATAATCGCATTTCTACTCAGGTATGGGAAGAGGTTGCAAGACTTCTCCAGGCTATTGCCTTCCATCTTTCACTTGCTGACAAATCATACATCTTGACACAAAATCAACAATATCCCTCATCATTTTGTTACACCAAAAATTTTCCTTCAAATATCTATACATTTTGGTGCTACCATGGTGTATAGAGAAATTGGAACTATTATCATCAACCAACAATTATCTTTTTAGATCAGGTGTATTGGGAACAGAACGTCTCTTCCCAATTTTCAAAATTCCATATTCACAGACAATGTCACTCAATCTCCCATCATTCACAACATTAATCTTCTTTTGAAACTCTTCATAATTTGTTTGAGAACTCTTTATCTTTTCTAGTAAAGATAGTTTGGCAGCCATTTGAAAAAGTATTGATATTTCACCTACAATGGTGATTCCCATATCCATCTTTACTAGATCCATGTATATAAGATCCTTTTCAACTCTTATCTTGTTCAAAACTCCATGATCCTATCTGCTCAAAGCATCTTCCACCTTATATTCCTTCCCTGGGTGGTAGTTTATCATGAAATCATAATCCTTGAGTAGTTCAAGCCATCTCCTTTTCCACATGTTTTGTTCTTTCTGTGAAAAAATATACTTCAAACTCTTGTGATCTGTATAAATCTCACATTTTTTACCATAGAGATAGTGACTCCAAATCATCAAAGAAATGATTATAGTTGCTGAGTCAAGATCATGAGGAGGATAGTTTTTTTCATGAATCTTCAGCTGTCATGATGCATAGACAATAACTCTATCATTCCACATAAGGAAACGACTAAGTCCTTTCTTAGATGCATCAGTATAAATAACAAACCCATCATTCTACGATGGTAGAGTTATAATAGGAGAATTGACTAATCTTCACTTCAGTTCATCCAAACATTCTTCACACAAATTTTTTTAAACAAATTTAACTCCTTTTCATGGGATCTTTGTTAGTTGGTTAGCTAACGTGGGAAAATTCTAGACGAAACGTCGAAAATAACCTTCAAAACAAATAAAACTATGTACCTCAGTCATACTCGTCGGTGTTGGTCATTCATGGATTGCCTTGGTCTTAGAAGGATCAATAGAGATTCCATCCATGGAGACAATGTGGCCACGAAAATGAATCTCTTGAAGCCAGAATTCGCACTTACTAAACATCCCATATAATTCATGACTTCTCAGATTCTTCAGGATAATGCGCATGTGATTTTCATGATCCTCGTAGCTTTTGGCGTATAACAAGATATCATAAATAAATACCACTATAAATTCATCAAGATATTCCTTTAAAACTCTATTAATTATATCCATGAAGATATAGGGTTCATTAGTCAATCCAAATGGCATTACTATATACTCGTAATGCCCGTACCTGGTTCAAAATGCTGTTTTCGAAATGTCTTCCTTCTTCACACACATCTGATGCTATCCAGGTCGAAGTTCAATCTTTTAAAAGTATTTAGCACCTTGATGTTGGTAAAATAAATCATCAATTCGAGCTAGGGGATATTTTTTGTTTATTTTTATAGCATTGATCTCCCTCAAGTCAATGCACAACCTCATAGATCAATCTTTCTTCATAACAAAAAGAATAGGGGCTCCTCATGAAGAAACACTATGTTGAAGAAATCCCATATTACTCAATTCCTCTATTTTTTCATTAGTTCCACTAATTCCATAGTGGCCATTCTATAGGGGGTCTTCGATATAGGATTTGAACTAGGTATTAAATCAATGTAAATCTAAATTTCTAATTCTAGAGGATGTCCAGTTAAATCTTCGGGAAAAACATCAACATATTCTTTCACTATAGGTACATCCTTTATGTGAACATTCCATTCCTCACCCAAAATAATTTCAATATCTTCCTCCCAAATAATTGAATTTATTTGTGCTACTGAGGGTGGATCTAAATAAGAATTAGATGGTGACGATTCTACTCTAAACATAAGGTGTTATTTATCATTGTCATCAGAAATAGTAACCTCTTTCTTATTAAATTAAATTTTTGCATCATGGTCTGAAATCCAATCCATAATTAAGATTATATCAATTTCAATCATGGGTATGGTGATGAGATCAGTAGATAACGAATATTTATATGTCCTTATAGGGACTGATTCACAAATCATCGTTGCAATGTTACTTCCCTTAGGAGTTTTGATTTCTAACTCCCTTGTAAAATCAAAATGGAAATATATACTTTTAATAGAAAAATGGGATGATATGAAACAATGTGATGATCCTGAATCAAATAAATCATTGTCTAAATTTTTGGAAACCATTAAATTACCTACCACCACGTCTTTCTGGGTTTCAACCTCAGCAATAGTGATCACATAAGATTTCCCTTAAAACCTTGTCCATTTCTGAGGAATGTTTCCCGAAATCTTAGGAAATTAATTTGCATAATGTCCCATATATATACAATTGTATCATAGAACATTATTAGCGTCTTTCATCCCCTTATCGTCCCCAGCGAGATGGCCTTTATATCCACATTTGTAGCATACTCCTTTTCCTTTTAGACAGGGAACAGGGTGCTTCCTTCCACAATTATCACATGGTGGTAATTTAATTCATCTATTCTGACCTGTTTCATTATTTATTTTCATAGAGTGTTCATAAAAACTCTTCATATTTTTCTTTTTTTATAGTCATAAGACATAGAGAATTCCTTTTCTATCTTGATAGCACAAGAGACAATATCTTCGTATGATGAGAAGGATTGTGATACTAGTTCTCGACTGAGAAATGGTTTTAACCCATCAATGAACGGTCAATATTACTTCTTGGGTTATGTATATAATCTACGACATGATTCACTAACCTTTTAATGTTAGGTTCATACTTTGCGACATTCTCATACTCCATTTGCCGCAGACTCAGAAATTTTCAATCCATATCTGCTCGATGTTCACGAGGAAATCATTTTTATATGAAAATTTCTTTAAACTCCTTCTATTACATTTTTGATACTTCATCATCTTCCTTTGTTTTTTGAATCAATGACCACCGTTTATTAGCATCTCTATTGAGTCGATAAACTTCCATGAAAACTTTTTCTCTTTTGCTACTCCCCAAGGTATGGAATATTTTATTTAGAAAATTTATGCATTGCATAGCTACTAATGGATTTGTAACCCCCCCCATTGAATGTTGGGGGTTGTTACCTCGTGAATCTATCTAACATTGATCCTCCGTTATGTGGATCCGGGTGCTCCATACAGATAAGGTTATTATTCATAACCTGTGAGAGTTGTTCCTATATAGTGATAAGCTGATCATCACCAGTTGTATCACCAGCTCCACTATAATTATCTTGAATAGGAGGGAAATCCTGACATGGAGTGTGTGCGTTAATACGGTTTCCATTACTTCCGCTATGCTCCATTTCTAAGAAATGGCATACAATATATTAGTTTATGAATAGTAATACAAAAATCCAAACTTGTAAAAAACTTAACATAAATTGAACAGTTTATGGATATAATCCGTAACCATAAAAATGTTTTCTTTGAGAAATTATATAATCAAAATCCCTTCATAATGGTTTGTAACGAAAATTAGAATTATCCAAAGCATATCCCCCTGGAGTGTCATAAACCAGAGTGCAGCAAAGCCTGTTATTGTGCACCAGTTCCTATTTGAGTCTAGCTCAAATCGGTGTTTTTGGGTTTTACCCCTAGGTACATCTATGTTAGAGCCGCCTCTGCCTTCTCATAATCAGACAGGGTTGTATTTCATGGAAAACTCACAAAATCACTACAACACCAAAATTATACGAATTTCTTCTATACTAATCCTCAAAGTCTATCTTAGGGAAATGTGCTCTAATCAGAGTTTACCTAAGTCTAGATTCAAAGTTTCATACTAAACAGCCTTTGATACCAACTATAACACCCCGACACTAGTTACCTAGAGTAAGTTTATTATTACATAACATTATCATGATCACAAGGAAGTTATGTCTCGAAAGACCGATCAATTTAGTATTATTGGAAACAATAATCATACATAAGCTCAACATTACAGCTTGCAAAGAAATACAACATGAATATAATACATTAGAAACATCCAAGCCTCCTAGATTATGCCTGACAGTCACTCATAACCAACTTCTTCATATCCTGGGAATATGAAACATAAGAAAGGGGTGAGCTCAAATGCCTAGTAAGGGTAAGCAATACAGCCAAAAATAACATAAATATTAATCATGGTGAATAATTGAAACCACATGTCTTTACCAATAATAAACATGAATACTTTTATGGATTGAATATGAGAAGAGAAAATAACTACATAATAAAACATAATCATGGGTCTTATACTAGCCCAATGACCACATGAAACATCAATATTATTTAAATAATGAGGGAATGTATAATTTCGGACATTCTGAATCATTTTATGAAGGCCTTGGCCAAGTCATCTAAAAATTATTAAGAACTCGAACAAAACCATATATCAAATTTGAAAATCCCTTGGCCCAAAACATATATAAAATTTGTAAATCCCTCAGCCAATTCCACGTCATGTTGTCCCATGAGACCTACCGATGCATCAAGGAGCTATAGCGGGCTCCACACGTCACATACTATGTCCGTTACAATCCTCATATGAAATGGATGAAATATAACATAAACATTCGTATTATAAATAACATACGAAATGTCAATACATTAACCATAAACCATGAATGGTATATAAATAGAACATCCATAGTAAAACATATCACAAAACATTCAATATAATATTGAAGTTTTGTATCATAATAAATCAAATTCAAATAAACATTAAATCCATCAATGGATGTTGACATAGATGAAATCAAAACATTTTTTATTGAAATATCTCTTTGTATTTAAAAATCATTTCAGAGTCACATAAATAAAAAGAAAAAAAATTATTATGAAAATATTCTTATAAGCTTGTAAGGTAATCTTCAACGATGTTATAACGATGAAATATAACCGCACCCATCATATAAGATAAAAAAATTCTTACCTTAATTTGGTCGAAAAGGTCATTATGTAACTTATTTGGAAAATGATTGAAATATTCCTTTATAAACATCATATAAAAGTCAAACAGGGGTATAAATGACATTAAACTATAATCTATACAATATTAAGAATGTTTTGAAATACTTTTTAAAAAACTTGGATGTGGATGATAAAGATGTCCCAGTAGATAATTACGTATAACCAACCTCAGATAATAAAGAGATTGTGAAATTAACCCTTACCTTGTACTTTTCCTTGGTCAAGATTAGGATAACCTCCTATATAATGGAGAGATAATAGTTAATAAATTTTTCAAGAAACATATACATTAATATGATATCATATATTATATTTTAATATTACATTGTTAATAATATCTTAGTATTATCGTCATTTCGGCTGTTAACTAATTCACTTTCATTTATATGATTTTTTATGTAATTAATGTTTTTTATGTATATTATGTATCTTATTAATATTCACAATTATATTATATCTTTATACATTATTTGTAATAATTAAATGAACATTATTCTTGAATGGGTACGATGGGGAATGAATCTCATCGTGTTTGTGGAGACGGTAATCCATACGTACGCAGGAGCGAAAATATCTTTCTTTTGATATTAAAATAATATATAATTGAATGTTATATAATATATAAAGAATAATTATAATGTTATATTTATTATTAACATCAATTACACATCATTATTATACCCATCAAAATAATAATGTATTGAATAACAATTACACCACGATGTGGAAACGGTAAGTCGTACATATGCAAGTATGGTGACATGTTATTCAAAGGATTGATAGAATAATGAATTTGGTTGAACAATATTTATAATAACAACAAAGTGTATAGATTTTACTGGAGTTATTATTTTATAATGGAAACAATAATGATAAATGAAGTGGATGAAGAAAGGAACATGAAAGAGGTGATGAGATATTTACCTCTTCCTCGGGTTCATCCTTTTGATTTGATCAAAAGGTATCCATAGGTTGGAATTCTGAAAAATTCAAGGCCTATAGGATAAAGGTAGTAACGTTTAGAGGGTTATTTGGCAGGGTTTGGCCAAGGAAAATGGCTTTGATGGTGTGAATTAGAGAGAATGGGGAGTGCCCTCTTATAAGAGGGGTGATGGGAACCATATGAAAAGCTAGAAATATTAATTTATAATATAATCATTTTCGGTTTCTAATGGATCCAAAATTTATTAATTAATGGATAAGACTGTAATTGGTCGAAATCCACTCAACCAATAGGTTTCAGACAGATTTGTATCATTATATTAACTTTATCATTTAGATTTAACTATTAGTTAAATAGTTTGACATTTACCACATCTCTTTGTATTTTTATATTATATTGTTAATAAACATACAATATACTTCCAAGAGAACCTCATGTGGATAATTAATGATTCATATATCTTTATATAAGTCCTAGGTCAAAAACGTATTTTTTACGGAATGGAATATAAATTAATAATATAATATTTGTTTTAAAAACTCTTTTATGTCAATTTTGACACTATTTGGTATTTTGGTTTTTCTAATTTAATAACATCATTATAACATCGAAAACAATTCATCTAACCAACTCTAACATGTCATACTAACCTTGATAATTAGTGAAATTTATAAAAACTATCAAATTAAAATTTTTTGGATATTTTTAATATCAATTATTTTAATAATTTATTAATTAGTTTATTACTACATCATCATTGTGTCATATATAAATTAAATTATTTAATTTCTAAAAAAAAGAATAAAGTACCATTATGTAGCAAACATTTTAATATTCCTAATTAATATTTATATTTGAATTTATCTTATGTATAACCCTATATTAAAAATGTTTTAGTTATTAAACATTTATTTTAACTCATTTAAATCTTCATTAAATAAAATAATAATAAGTGTCTTAATCTATTCCATGTTGACCAAAGTGGTTAATATTTTTTTTCATAAATTTATTTTTGGTATAATTATACGTATCCTATTTAATTAGGACATTTGTTCTGGTAATAATATTTTCATATTTATCATTAATTACCCTATTTACTTTTAACTGTGGTAAATATAAGTAAAAATTTACTATTCACAAAGAATAATTTTCCTCTTATTGAACCACATTTAACGTACTGATATAAACTCTGTCTCTTGTATTTTGAAAATTCCAATCATAGAAGTGTTAAAATTAAATTTTATGTGAATTTAAAAATGCTCTTATGAGGTAGGTAAAAGACCGTGAGAAGATCAATAAAATTTTTATATATCTAAAATTATTATAAACTGTCTCCAACAAATTACATTAAACATATATATGTATTCTGTTACTATTTTTACCTAAAATAAATTTACATAAAATAAATAATTATTTAAATAAAAATTTGGTTTTGAACTATAACTCAGTGTTTTTCACTATTCATAAAAAATTGGATGTTTTCCAAAAAATACCAAGAATTCACCATAAGCTCATTTCTATATTCCGAATCCAAAAATGAAGTCCATTTCGATGGATAAAATTTATAAAATTTTAAAAAGTGGGAATTACTATTCAAAATGGCTACTTTGATTGGTCGTAGTGTGTTAAAATCTTGAAGTTGCGTACAATGCATGATATTGCATTATTCAAAGGGAAAAGTACCATAGAATCTAGGGGGGTAAAAATGCCACTTCCCATAACTTAATTATCACACACCCCATGCCAAGACATGAAGCATCAAAAGACACTTCAAACATCACAACTTCCTCTATTAACATGAGCACTGGGGCACTGACCAAATTACCCATTTTGTGGATGAAAAATGCCTCGAACAACTTGCTCTTCATGGAAGCTTGGCCTTTTCAGGTCAAAGCTGTCAACATAGCTACGACCTGATAGAAATGATTTACGAATCTTCAGTAGTGTCCAACCATACTGATAAAATTGCGAACCTCTCCCACATTTATGGTTGTTCCCCAATAAAAGACATAATGTACCATAAATTAATCTATGAAACACCCTATCGAGACACCAAATTCCCAAGGATGTGGACCTATAGTGTCCAATACATTGACTTGGGATACATTCTATAGAGATTGTGGTGTTGAAGGACCACTATGCTGGCCCTGAGATTTTCGGTATTCTCTTACTCGAATCTTATTAGATATGAATTTTATCGATAAATAAGATGACGAACTAGACCATGAACTCACAAAATAAGGATTTCATAAACCCAAAAAAACAATATTGTTTATTCTTGACACCAAATAGTATAACCACGAACACGAAGAGTTCATACCATCACCTAAAAGAAGCCTTCATGATATCATCCTCTTTCACCCTTATTTGGTGATATCCAAACCATATATCAATAATAGAAAACCAAATTTCCCCCTTATGTTGGTCAAAATTAACTAATAATCTCAGGATGGGGTAATAGTTATTAATGATTACCTAATTCATCCTCTAGTAGTCTATATACTTCCTCAGAAAACTATCTTCCTTCTTCGCAAACAGGACTAGAGAACCCTACAGTGACACACTAGTTTGGAGATATCCCTTTATCAACAAATCATCAATCTGGATGCACATCTCCCAGAGTATAGAACATGACATCAGATAAGGATCCATTGAAATTTGAGAAGCAGTTGTTGCATTTGTATCCCTAACTCAACATAACGTAGAAGGAGTAGAGTCACAACCTTCCCATGAAAATAATCCAAGAACTCCCCCATCAACACTGGGATCCCCGTCTATCCCTCCATCTAATGATTCCATTGATTGCTCGACTAGGAAGGAAATAAGAGTCTGCACCTGATGAAAACCTATATGACAAATTCTATCACTAAAATAAGTTACATTATGGCCACCCCCATCTGAAAACATAAATCTTATCCAGATGTAGTCAATGAAATTATGCCTATAGTACAACATGTTGATGCCGAGGATAATACAGTTCGGAAACATATGTAGAAGAAAGAGATACCCAAAAGACTGATGCAACCCCAACATTAGTCTACATCCCCAAAAAATATCAATGAAGTCATTCTTATCTCCAACTAGTGTACTGAAAACCAAGTGTACAGTAATTCACTTCTTGTCTAGTCTTAGAGAATGGGATCGACTAGGTGCAATAATAGAGCGTGGAGCTACTGAATCAATCAAGGAACAAAAAATTGTACTGAACAAACTAATCAAACCTCGAATGATATACAACAACATTGGAACTAATGCATCTTAGACATGAATCTAAACACCCCCAGATTCCCTACCCCTCTACTGTTAGATTCCTCCTTGATTACAAGAGGAACAAGGTCCCTATAGAACACCATGAGTCCATCCTCTGACTACTTTTTCTCCCCTTGGTGGAGCAGGAGATAACATACCATAATTCTGAGATAGAATGGCCAACAACTAATACACAAGAAGACCCTATACCATCCCACATCCACCATACTGAGCATGAAATAGGTTCTTACTCTGATGGTTCCCACAAACTACACAATAAAATCTCCTCAGACCCAGGAATGCCTGAAATGAATGAGGACTCAATGTAGGTCTGAGCACAATGGAATACAATGTATATCAACACTTGAAGAGTGTGTATCCAACATTATAATGGGTTTATTTCAGATTTATGATATAAACCCTCGACATATGTGTAATGAATTAGAATCAAGGAAGATCCACCACATCACTATCGGATCTTCTAACACATATCAGTTTGAAAGTAAGAGTTCTAATTGACATGTTATTTGAGGATCAAGATGTTGTAATTAAGGTAAAAATATCATGTATCAGAAGTGTGGTGTCTCTATGGGGACACAGACTATAGAATAGAGAATGGAGGTTGGAATATTTTAAGTAGTTCATCATGTACTTGTTTATAGTGAGACTAAAATGACAAAAATAATAGTTACTTTTTTATTAAATTCTATTCAGGATAATACATCTTTTGATACCTGATCCTATAATTAATTTTTATCTACAAAACATGTGAATGTGTTTAGTATGGTATTCGTGTTTTTGAGTGGGTTTATGATGATCGATATAAATTTTAGAGTATCTTCAAGAGTGATTTTACTATATAAGGGGTGTTCTCTTGATGTTGGTGTGTATCAATATTATTTGTATTTCAAAATTCATGATTTTTCTAGTTTTGACTTGATTTTTTTTGGATTTCATCGTAGAATATCGATCCCACATATATTGTTATTTTATGATACTGACATTTACATATCTCAAGGTTGACAATTATGTATATTTTGGAGAGTTGTTTGTATTAAAAAGTCATGTAGGAGTAGTTCATCTATAAAATGGGATATCACTTCCCATGATTCAATCCTTTTTCTAAATGGCATGGGTGTAAGACATGCTATACTACCACCAATAGTGGAGTAGTTCTATGATGAGTTTTTAGAGTTCCTATAGGGATTCCACTTTAGAATAATGTTGGTATTTCATTTTACTTAATGAATAAACTTGAGAATCATTTCAGTAAACCTTATATAGTGTAACCGACCGAGAATTGTGATAATTAGACTCGACAAAAATATTGAATGTATCAGGGGTTTATCCGTAAAAAATTTTCATCACAGGCTTCCATATTCATGTTTTTTAAAAGGGTAACATAAAATTGGGATTACGTGTCGATTACCTAAACATGAAATGAATGGCCATGATGAATTTGTATTCTTTCCATCATATTGATGATCTATTTGACTATTTTAGTGGATATTTTGTGTTCCAAAATATTTACAACTTGTTGGGTTATTAAAAGTTGATTGTTAGACATTCAGATATACCAAGGAAATATTTTAGAAGAAAACATGGCCTATAGAAGTTCATCAGTATGTTGTTAGGGCTTTGAAATGAACATTTCTATTTATAGACTTCTTAAATCCTATAATACATCCATAAATGGATAAATTAATTGATGTTTTTTTGTAATTAATATTGTTGTAATCCAAAACTCATAAAATCATGAGCAAAAATAAGACATCAACCTATGTATATTGAGAGAGCAATGAATATTTTATAATCATTTTAAATTTACTTTATAGAATGATAGGGTACATTTATTTGGTAACGTCATCTCTTAGGAAGGTGTGTCAGTGGAAATTCAGAAGTTTTAGGTAGGGGAATATTTAGAGCATCACAATATTTTCTTGATATGCTTAGTATTTTAGGGTTTAGTGGGATATTAGTGTTGGCTCATCCAGTAATATTCCCAGTTGGATAAACCATATATGGGAACAAAGAAAACAGAAATAATTTTGAATTGTCTAGATATTGTTAAAATGATTTATGGGATTTGAATAAGCATTTGACAATTACCCAAGTCATGATTCTTCCTGAGACCAGTGATGAGTATAACATAATTTTTGTTTCCTCTATGATATGACATGTAGTTTATTTGATGCCAGGAGATCGAGTTGTGGCATATGGTTCATGTAAATTGAGGAATCATGTATTAATTTACCATATTAATGTTCATATGTTTGCATCAGTACTTTAAAATTTCATGTTCATATATAATTATATAGTTTTTTAAAAATCTTCTTTTGTATACCGAACACGTGAACATAATTTATTTCTTTTTCACAATGATATTTGATTCTTAAGAGGTGGTAATGAGTTAAAATTATATTATCATTTTATTTTTAGATAATTTATACACCCAAGAAGAATAATAATTTTACTAACACATTGAGTAGTAAAACACAGACTCATAAAGTTCATAAGTGTATTTATCTTTCACAGATAATGAACTACCTGGTTGAGATTCATGTTGTAGTTCTGCTGATCCAGAAGTAAATGAAACATGTATCATTATAAGTGGAATTAAAATCCTTGATCCTAATCCAGGATAGAATTTACTGATAAATAGAGTGTCTGGGAGCGATAGAACGCCTTTATAGCGTGGAATACACCTTCCAATTAGACTACATTTGAGTATGAGATAATTTATTTCATAAATTATGTTGTTATTCCAACAGTTATGATAGAGGAGATTTTTAATGAGTTTCATTCCATGAATTGGGTGGTGCATCCTATTTTTTAGAAAAAATTTCCATGAACTATATTGATAATATTGGTGCTCTGTAATGAATGAGGATATTTTAGGGTTCATGACACATTTCTACACTTTTCAGAATTTGAATGTCGATAATCGATAAAATAGTGGATCACTATATCCGTTTCCATTTTAGAAAGGAAGAAGTATGTAGTTAACATATAAAATTTTTGTGTTTCATTTGTGGACACCCTGTTAAAATGATGAAATATGGGTGTTTGTAGATTTGTTAATGAAATATTCCCTATCATTCTACTTTAGATGACTTTCTATGTGGATCATATAGTGGATATGAATGTTCAAGTGATAGTTCATTTTAATGTGGTACCTCATAGTATTATTATAGAACATTATTTGTGCTCTAAATTTCAACTATATAATTGTTTATAGAAGTAAAGGGGTACTCGTGTAAGGGTGTGGATTTTTACAAATAGATGTCTGGGTAGTCAAATTATACATTTTAGGTACTTTATTGAATTCTACGATCATGAATTCATGAATGTTATTGGTAAAGGTAGAATCATATATCTCTCATTGTGCTCTTATATAACAATAGTTATCTTTTAACAATTCACATAAAACCATTTAAGTGACTATAAGGTAGTCCATGTAGATCACATCTATATTATATAGATACTAGTGACTCAGAGTAGTTTCAACTATCTCTCAAGCATGATACTTTTAAGAATGTTTATTATATTTTGAATCATGTGGATAAGGATCATAGTGTGAAGAAATTGTATAATTATCGACAGAAGTTACCCTATGAGTTTAGTGTGCGTGATCGTGTGTTCCATAATGCATCTCTTAGATTTGGCCACAATTTTTCTCAGAAGATGGAATGTTTTCACATTGGTTTGTTCGACCTCTTGTGTTTTTAGAGATAAGCATATTGGTTACATACATCTTCTCTC
Source organism: Viscum album (assembly GCA_963277665.1). Classification (NCBI taxonomy): domain Eukaryota; kingdom Viridiplantae; phylum Streptophyta; class Magnoliopsida; order Santalales; family Viscaceae; genus Viscum; species Viscum album. The sequence goes on from OY728161.1 coordinate 1,501,315,898, forward strand.
TTCTATAGAGGTATTGTTTCATACAACACAACTTCAATAGTATCACCCCAAACCTTCATAGGTGATCAATGTCTATGGATTGGAACTTAAGACTAGGGCGTCCTTTTAGGATATTTTGTTACACATTATGGATCAACGTGAGAAGGTGTTCCATGGAATGGTTGTGCCAGGATTTTGAATATTGTGAAAACATGGATGTGTTCTAGAGGAAAAAATGGAGATAGAAGAATGTATGAGGTTTTTTGGACATATTTTTTTCTATTGGAATCTTAAATAAACAAGGGTGTATAGAATGAAGAGGAGGAGTTATAATGTAAAGAGATAGTATGATCATCAAATTTATGTGGATGTCTCAAAATTTCTTATTATCCATTTTTCCCATGGTTTGGTTATTATAATGGTGAGTTATTTTTTAGGGTTTTGGATGAATTTTGATAATTTTAGATCACTAAGGGGTGGTGCACAATTGACTCAAAGCTAATTAAAACCAACAAATTTGTCCAAAATAACTGTGAAAACAATTTTAAATTTGTTGATGGTAATTCATGGTTTGATCACTGTTTTTTCAAATCATTCTACCACCCGCAACCGTTAAAAATTAAGCATTATTGGGGGATTTTCATTGTTGGTTCATGTTTTTTCATTTTGTGTTCCCAACATGTAAATATAGTTTATCTATAATGATAAAATAAGGATTGAGGAAAATTTTCCAGAAATCCATGTCCCTCAACCTAATAAATAATGCAGTAGGGTTTCCAATCCTTCGAAAATTGAATTAAATTCATGACCCCCAATTTGGAACCAAATTCAACCAGTGTAAAACCTTACATTAGTCATTCATTTTTGTAGTTTCTCATGTGAATTATAAGATTCACGAAACTACTTCCACAATAGTTTTAATATCATGTTGAATGATCAACACATCATTAGAAAGTGATTTATTCTCTTATTGGTTATATCTCCCTCTCTGTGGTATCTCTTTCCAAATGAAGATGACTGATTTATACTTTTTTGGTGTTAGGGAGATCTAGTTTTTTTACGATATTATTTTATTGGATCTTGACCATATTTTTTATTTCAATTATTCCATGTTATTTTTTCCTCGATCAATCTACATCATTTGGAGGGATTTTTAAATGGTGAACATCCATCTATGACCATTAGGTATGTTATATATTGGTCAAATACCACAGAAAAGATTATAATTCTATAAATGTAACTATTTTATTTCAATTTCCACTAAGGGAAAATTAAATTATAAAGTGAATTAATTAATATCATTATTTTCCCTTGGGATAAGGAAATTGTTTTTTGGTGATCATGATAAAAATTTTAGATTTCAATAAATTAGTATAAATGGTTCAAGGAAGAATACAAGAAACATCTTTATATCACATGATAGAGATATTATGACATATAAAATGTAAAAATAAGATAAATAAAAAACTTATGTATTTTTAATGTATAGTTCCATATTGAAAATATTATTATATTATATAGGATTCCTATTGGGGTATATAGTAATGTTTGAGAATTTCTGTATTATTTTTCAAATAAATGTAATTATTCGTGACCTGGTGCTGAGACGACATGTGATTATGAGGACCAGAGTGCCTAGAATGATCCCTTGAAAATTGTTAATATTTAATAAGTGATTGAAAGTTGTTCATGAAAATTTGGAATAAATCTTCAATGGATTCCTAGATTAGAAATCTGAGGGCATCATTTCATTTAGGATGGTAGGATTACCATAGGAGCAACATAAGTTTTGTCAGCATAGACCTCGAGTGAGAAAAGCCAAAAATGGCATAACCATAAATAAAATAATTAAATAAAACAATTTTATTATTCAAATTATTATAACTCATGGTAGATGACTCGGATTAAAATTTAGAGACCACCACTGACCTTGTGACAAGTTTTTTCACTTAGGTATATCATAACATTGGCTAGTGCGGGCCAACATTGGAAGTTAGTTTTTAGATGTCAATAAAATAATTTGGTAACAATTAAATTATTGTAAAATCCTTATAACATCCAAATAGTGACATGGATTGAAAATCCAAGAGTACGGTTGAGATTGTGAGGTCATTTTACCCTTAGGTGAGCCAAACCCTGACCGGTGTGGATCATGGGTGAATGTTAGTTATTGATCTATTTTTAAGGATAATTAAATGAACATTAGAGAATGATTTTATATCTTTGGAATTGGTGGTCAAATTGAATATATGAGGGAAACATTGAATTCACATTGCCGGGATTATCTTCGGCGAAGAATAACATTGACTAGAAATGGTTGGACAGAAATGATAAATTTTATATTTTTCATAAAAAAATTATTTCTGTTATTTTATTTCTCACATAGACCATTGAGCGATGGCTGGTTAAACCAAATCGTAATGAATAGCTTTAAATTAATGTAATTCAAATAATAGTTACATTTTATTGTGTAAGCACAACACCTTTTTAATTAATAGTTTATTGATTAAGGATCATTAATGAGCACCATTAATGAACTCAATAATAAAACGATGTTTTATTTTATTCAAATTTTTTTTGAAAGCGATATAGGGGACGCGAGGTAAAATATTGATGAACACACTGTTGAAATCCATGTCCAATGACGAACCAAAAAAGAGCATCGATTGTTGGATGATTTGATTTAGAAAGCATTTGGAGATGACAAGCGTCGACGATTGTGGAATGTCTATAAACATGGATATTGAATTTCGTCTGCATCACCAAAATCTGTTAGAGGATTTATTTTCTCTTAGTATTTAATGGTTCCACCTTTATTGTTCATTGAAAATATAGTGAACCTAGATCTACCGACTAATGGTTTCATCTGCCACTCATTTAATCTTGCGGGAGGATGTTGCGGGGTCTCGATTTATGGTTTTACATAATCTATATAATGATCATTATCACCCCCATTATATAATTCTAATGTAGAGTGTGTGTGGATCCAAAAAAGCATGAACCCCACCCCCACGGATCATGGATGTTGTGTGTTCATTGTGGGCGACCGAGCAATATGGAGTCATGGTGATTCGGTGGGCTTTAGAGTTGAGGTGGTAATTCGAGATGCCCTTGAGGATATAAAAGATGGCAAATGATCCATCGAAGCTTCTCCAGTGGGAGAAAGTGGTTGGACCATGCCAAATGCATGGAGGAGGAGGCGCCTAAAATCGCCACATAGACAAGAGAAGGCCGAATTTTACCGTCTGGGTGTAAGGAGATGGTACGCTGCGGCGGCAGTGACAGTGTGATGCCCACCAGAAATGTGTGGAGATGAAGTGGCCCACTCTAGCTTGTCGGCTGGAATTTTTTTTTGGGTCATTCCATCCAGTATGGGGTGATGTTGTGGCGCTTTATAGTGACTACTTCTAGAAAAACTGGATGACCCGCATCTGGTCCAGCACAACTAGCCCACACATCATGGACCGGGTTCTTAATATAAGTCTTTCCTCACCTTGCACACTGATCCAACCATGTGTGGAACCCGCCATCGAGACTGACCATGCTTCCAACAAGCCAGTTGGTTCGGGACCCTTATAGGAACCATACTAGACCCTCGAGTCGGATTAGACCTTGACCTGACCTGCCCCGTTTCTCTAAAATCGTTATATCTCGCAGAACAAGTGCATGATTAAGGAAACACCTGCAGTGAATGAACCCTTGCGATGAGGTGGACCTTTTGAGATAATCAACTTGAGTTTTGGAAGGAGTTGTAGTTTTTCCAGTTTGGACCGGACTCAAATCGAATCAAGCCATATTCACCATTTTGTGAATATCTTAGATACAGGTTGTCCGATTAACGCATCGTCTGTCGTATTGGAATTGATATGAAAAGATAGTCATTTTAGATTATTCTATGTAGGATTTCATGGATATTGTGATATAAAAAATGTATTTTGGATTATATCTTCCTGAAATGAAGCGTTCTATGTAAGGGAATTCAATGGCTAGCTGTGAGGTGAAAAATGTGGAGTGTTCCTTTATGGATCTGCATAAAAATGACCCTTACTAGATCTGAATCAAAGAGACCCTTCATGGATCGCCATAAAAGCAACCATTATAAAATTAGTATAAAATATGACATTCATGGATCTACATTAAAACAACTGTTTAGGGATAATCATCATAGCGATCCTTCAAGGATTAGTAGTAGTGTGACATGACATGGATCTGTCGTATAATGACCTGTTGTGAATCAGCAGTTGAGAGACCCATTGTAGACCAGTAGCAGTTGGACCGTTTTTGTATCAACACTTCATCTAACATTCATGGATCAGTATCATAGCCTTACAACATAATAAAAATAAATATCATTACAACTAATCATCCTTTCTTCTATACATAATGTTATAAATGCTGTGAGAAGAGTATTTTACATTGTCTCATATGATTAAGGTAATGATTTGTGGTATTTCCTTATAGAATTATTAGAGTCCTTTGGGGATATCAGGGTCCGTAAGGAGTGTTGTAATAGTCACCCTTTCAAAGGCTTCTCTCACACCTTTTTTATACTTTTGAAAATGACAGACAACATGATTGAGTCTTTAGAGAGTTAGGAATAGATAGTACACAGAGGTGAAATACAGATGTGGTGATCCACAGTGAGAAGTTATACATTCTCTTAAGGTATGATCCTGGGATGATGTTCTCTAGAGCCTATTTTTCATTTTACTGGAATAATCTTTCAGTTGGTCTTGTATATTGGACCCTTTTTCTTTTAGTACATACTTTTACTCGGAGTGGTTGTCTGTAGTGGTGGTAGTACTAATCCTTATTTTTTTATTTCTTTTGTGTGTAGCGTGACCTATCTCTGTGTGTGCATGTTTAAAGTAAATTCCATCCATTTTGGAGTTTCTCTTTTCTGGTGCTAGTCACCAGCCCCTAGCCAATGGAAGGAAGGCTTGGTGTAGTCACGACAGGGCCCTGACGGTACGGGTCCTCACAGATATAGGATGGAATATTCATTATATAGGTTGTTCATATTTGAAAACCATCACAAAACCCCTTTGGAATGATGTTATTTATCCATTACTTCAATTGATAACCATGTTTCTAGTACTTTGAGAATTTAAAACAAGGAAATTATATTTATTATTATAAAACACACACACCACAAATTTTATCATTCTTTTCATCCTACAGACAACATATATTTCATTACTTATTGGCCAAAAAATTTATATTTTATAGGGTATTCAACATACGTCACCAAAAAAAATACACTATGATATAAATTACAATTATAAAATTGTTATTAAGTTAGAGGGGTTAAATGTTATTAATAACATTATAAAATAAATTATTATAAATTTAATTATATATATATATATATATTTCGTACATTGAATTAATTTTTGAAAAATGATATGTAAATTAATAAATCTATTTTTTCGTAATGCGATATTATTCTTCAAATTATGATTTCATAAAAAATGTTATTTATTTTTTTTTTTATAACAAAAACCATAATAAAATTATAGACATGTTTTTATGTATGTTAGATAAAATATAATAAATTGGTGAAATATTAATACAAAAATTACCTTAGTGTTAATTTTTTAATTTTTTTCAAGGTTTAATTTCTAAGGAATTATGAAAAATACATACTTTTAATTGAAAGTTTTAATTTTTTTTTAATTTAATTTATAAATATATTATGTTTACAATTTAATTATAAATTATATTATGTTCGAAAATAAATATATTAATCTAATTTCTAGAATTTAAATAAATTTCATACTGAAATTGAATATAAAATCATCGTAATCTTTATTACTTTCCACATTGAAAACCCAATTTTTTGTTGAATCTGTAAGTATAAAAATAATTTGTATTCTACAAATTCTACTAATTAGTTTATAAAAATAGATTCCATATTTTGAATGATTATAATAATTCAATTATATAGAAATTATTTTATTAAAAAATTGAAAATAATTAAAATTAATCAACGTGCTTATGGTAAAAATGAGCTTACCGAGGGATAATACATTAAATACGTCTATTAAAATTCCCTAGAAGAATTTTAAATACAATTATTTTTATATATTTATACCATCATTTTCATAGGATATATTTACATGAGTATGTAGGAAACATTTATTGTAAATTTAATAATATAATATGTTTTTATAAAAAAAGACAGAAAGGAATTATTTTTCTTTTAGTATCTATAATGATTTGGGATAGTGAAAAAATATTATTTAAGATATGACAATTATTTTGAAATATAAATATTTTTTCTATGATGATAATATATTTTTAGTTTTTTTAAATGAATTAATTACATTATTTACATAAGATACCCAATCAAAATAATTATTTAGTTAATAATTAATAAAAGTAAAAGATACAAAAATGTTTTCTGTGAAGTTAATTGAGTTAATAATAGTATTAAATTAATTATTTATATGATTATATAATTTTAAATAGTTTTATGAATAATATATTTTAATTCCATTATTTATTTTTATATTAAAAGTACATGTAAATATATAATGTGAAAATTGACATTAATTTATTTTATAATAAAATGGTAATTTTTTTTAGTAATACTCATATCTATATCAAATTGATTTTAAATTTTCAATACTCATTAACAATATCGAATTAATGTTACATTTCATATTTTATAATTATTAAATTGACCAATATTTTATAAAAACTCTTTTGTTGTGGTAAAAGATACAATATTTTCTTATCCGTACTAGAGTATTTGATTAAACAAATTTTTAACACACATATGATTTTTTATAAATTTTATTTTATATTTATCATATTTTTTTAAATTAACTAATATTACTCACTTTAATTTAGTATTAAATTACACATTACATAGATTGAAAAACTATTTACCATAATGAAAAACTAAAATAAAAAATTAGAAAAAAAATGTTTATAGAAAAAAGAATAAAACATGGGTTTTATTATGTATATGGGATGCTTCTCGATCATGTTATCGATATATGAAATAAATTAACAATTTTTGAGACAAATTATTTAATACATTCCTACCCATAGAGAATAAATTTAATAATTCTAAAAAATTCTACTACTCTACAACTATAAAAGCTTACTCCCTCCCCTCACTTCTCTAAATAATTCAAGACATTTGGATCAACCAAACACTGTCAAAATAAAAAATAAACATCCATAATGTCAACCTATATTTTTTTAACTTGGGAAAATCCATCAAAATATTTCAATCGGTGCATACTTGAAAAAGTTTCTCTAAGAAGATGAAACATTCATTCACCTATGTTTTTGTTTTATATCATTTTCCACAACTAAAATTGTTCTTATACAATGATGATATAAAAATATAATTATATTTCAAAAAAATATACGTTTTAATGTTATTTTTATGAATAATAACAACACACACATCCATTAAATGGGTTACGATGTCTTCACTTATGTTTATAGTGGACTACAACCTCATGAAATAATGAAATTTGTTTTTCCAATACCACCATACAGGGATGGATATGAAGATGTAAATAATGTTTTTATGTTATATTTATAATTTTATAATATCATTGGATTCATTATAGCAAATATAACATTTTACAGTTCCTGGAAGACTACCACCTTTAGAAGATATGTGATTTGTTTTTCACTATCGTGTTAAATGGAAGGAAATAAGTCTAAAAATAATGAATATATATGAAAAATTATAATTATTATTATATTAATGGTATATTTATCCTTCTATAAATAAAATATTTTATTTTATTTTTAACAATTTGTTCACTGAAAAAATGATATCATCATTCGTTGACGTGTAGACTACTACCTCCTTAAAGCAATGCAATTTCTTTATTCAACACGAAATGAGAATAATGATATATATAATTAAATATAATTGAATAATAAGATATTGAAAATATTATTTTCATTTTTTAACAATAAATTAAACATACTATATTTCCATAATTATCATTTAAAAGTAGAAATGTTACACATGTGTATGTATGGTCTACCAACTACATGATCGTAATGTTTATTCAGTTTTCATAACCCTAATTAATGATTAGTTTAAAAAAATTTAATTATGTATGAATATAATGATTGTTAAATTGTTATTATTATTTAATATTTTCATTAATAACCGCATTGACCCTAGTCATCCCATATATGTTGTTTTTATCACAGAAGAAAAATATGGCCAAATCATCTGATGTAACATAAATTGATTATGTAACTAAATATCAGATGTCAAAAATTAAAATAAATTTATTAATAAATATGATACAAGATCTCAAAAAAGATAATAATTAACATATTGTTATTTTTCAGAATAAAAAGTCACACATCACATGTCGGACTCAATGTCAGGGTTTTTCTCATCCCACATTAATTTGACTGAGATATATAAAATATTCACTACTTATTTTTATTGTGTAGTGTATATAATAAACATTAATGTTTTTATGAATAATGTAATTATAAATATTTATATTCTCATTTCCAATTTAAGAACTATATTTCATGTGGTTTGTGGTTCCAAAATTACAAATGTGTTATGAGATTTTTGTTTCAATATTCCTTATTTGATATGTATGTTATGTTCTATACTGATCATCTTTTATAGAGTATATTATTACCATTTGTTATATTATATCATTACTATAATTAAATTCATTATATTATACCATTATTTTAATGATAATATTAATTTAATATCATTATTTTCATGGTAATATAAATTTAATTACATTATTTTAATGACATTATATGTGTCATTTAATGTTTTTACATCATGGGGATTACAATTCAATATTTCCAGTGTTGTAAGAGTATTTTATTTCAATCTCATCCTTTATCAATATATTGTATTATTAATACTCCTATGTTTAAATCTTATAACTCTCATTACATCAATTCATCAAATGATATTCATGATATTATCTTTTAATATTGTTATTTCCCATTATTCATTACATAGAATAATTGAGAAAATGATATTCAGAAAAATAAAAATATATTCAATCATTGGTTTAAAATTTCTTTTAACCCTAAATTAGATTTATAATAAAAGATATAAATAATGTTAATAACATTTATAAATGTTACTTTAAGTGTTATTTCAATCAAATTATTCATTGAAATATAATTTCAAATGAAAATATTTTTCTCATTTTGATCGTGGTTCTCTTATAGACAAATTTACCTTGAAAAATCAATTTTTATACAACACGTACATAATTCCAAACTGACATGAAACAAATTTATTTGAAGTGTCCTTTTAATTTTTATATGGTTATTTTTAAAGATATTTTTTTAATTAATAATAGGTAATTATATCTTTTAAAAAAAAATTCTCAATGAAAGGTATATTAATAATATTTTTTATTTTAGAAAAAGTATTTAAAAATGAAAAAAAATATTTTCCCTAAACCAATTTGTATGATATTTTAATATTATTTACGTTAATTGATTTTAAAACCCTTTTTGTCACTCTACATACATTTGATATTTTTTGAAATTATAGTATCCCAATTTGTCTTCTATATGTATTAATAAATTTTTAAATTTATTGTTATGGAACTAAATTCTTCTCCATGGCATAATTATGTTCTAAATAGATGTCAATATAACTCGTTTTTTTCAATGGCCTATTCGAGTTATAAAATTACTAATGATTGTTTGTATGATATTATGTTGAAATATCTATGTGATTTATTAATGTTATAGTTGTTATATGTATTGTATGATAGGTTGACAGAGATATCACTGATCAATAACATTATATATTATATAATGGGGTGGCGTATAAACCACAAGGTGAGCTAGTTAGTGCAAATTTGAGATAGTGGCCCAGAAAGTGTCGGGTGATACTGTTACAACATATATTGTTTGGTGTCCTAGATAGAATTGAGTTAACCTACTATACCTTATATTATTGTGGTATACTAGATTGTGCTCCAATGCATTAAGTATTTATTATATTACATATCATCAATAAGTTTTTTTAGTAAAAATGGTTGTTCAATCTGTTTTATTAATATTATACTACATGTTGCTAAATATAGTTTTAATTTCATTTTCTACAATTATAATTATTCTAATGAACAAGATTTATATTTCAGTACTTGTGAATATTTATTCTAATGACTCTTACATTTTCCATGTTTTCATATTAGATGATCTAGGTATTGAAGGGAATGCGTTATTTTATGACTCTCTAATGCACTATAATTAGGTTTTATACCCTTATTCACTTCAAATACTCATCGATTTCATTCAATATTTATTGATTATGATTACCCTTAATATGAATTTAAGATCACCATTCTTATTTTTCATTTCCCTTAGGTTATAAATAATATAGTTTTTTAAATTATCTTCAAGAAGGGATTTAATATGGTTGATGATAATGAATTAATGTGAAATAATAAAGGATGGGATTTGTAAGAAAAATGATATTATGAAGAAATAGATACTATTTATATATGGTTCTTTCATAAGTATTATACCCATAACCCAAAAATCACTTCCAGAATGTATGCGATACATTTTTTCATTTTTAATTCTTATGGATGTGATGGAAAACATTAACAAAATTATCATTATAAAATCCTATAATGTAATGATCAATATTTCATCACTAGATATCAGAGTGCCAATAGTAACATGGCTATATTATTATACTACTACTACATCATTTTAAATATAGTACATGTAATATTTTTAAAATTTCAGGATAAAATGATTTAGTTTCTTCGGAAAATATGGACCATATATTTTATTTAGAAAATAAAACATAACCATTTATTTAATTTATTCATCTCTATATTCTTATTATGGTTTTTTCACACATTTGTACACATATCATATATTAAAAGATACATCAAAAGAATGAGTGAGATAGAATTCCAGAATGTGTATAAATAAGATCCATGAAACATGGGTTAGCGTAATCATCGTCATAATAACATATGTATGGTATCATCACTATAATCATGAGAGGAATCATTACATAAAGGCATGGAATGTTGAAATTTAAAAAAATTAAATATCAAGTCATAGTAGTCAAATACCCGACATATTTGCTAAAAATTAAAGAACATTTTCATTAATATTTTAAATTATCTCATTAGATTCATCACATTACCAAATTCATTATATCTCTATATAACACACAGTGCACCTGCAACATCATAATAAAGGATTGGATAAGTAATATAAATAAGGTATTTAATATAGTTGATGATAATGAATTAATGTGAAATAATAAAGGATGGGATAAGTAAGATAAATGATCTTATGAAGAAATAGATACAATTTCTGTATGGTTTTTTCATAAATCCTTAAACCTATAAACCAAAAACGTCTTCAAGAATGTAAGTGATCCATTTTTTCATTTTTATTTCTTATGGATGTGAAGGAAAACATTCACACAATTATTATTATAAAATCCTAAAATGTAATGATCAATATTTCATCACTAGATATAAGAGTGCCAATAGTAACATAGCTTTTTCTTATACTACTACTGCATCATTTTAAATATAATGCATGTAATATTTTAAAAATTCCAGGATAAAGTGATTAAGTTTCTTGGGAAAATTTGGACTATATATTTCGTTTACATAATAATAAATAATCATTTATTTAATTTATTCATCTCTATATTCTTATTATCCTTTCTCACACCTTAGTACACATATCATACATTAAAAGATACATCAAAAGAACGTGTGAGATAAAATCCCGGAATGTGTATAAATAAGATCCATGAATCATGGGTTAGCGTAATCATCGTCATAATAACATAAGCATGGTTCATCACTGTAATCATGAGAGGAAACACTACATAAAAGCACGGAATATTGAAATTTCAAAAAATTAAATATCAAGTCATAGTAGTCAAATACCCTACATATTTGCTAAAAATTAAAGCATATTTTTCATTAATATTTTAAATTATCTCATCAGATTAATCACATTACCCAAATCATTAGATCTCTATATAACACACAGTGCACCCACAAAATCATAACATTTATATTATCATGTATGCCACATTGAGAAAACATAAATCATTAAAATAAAATTAAAAATTGAATGAAATGTGTTTCATTTGACAATGAATACATTCATAAATATTAGGGTTCTAAAATTACAAAGAAAATAAAAATATTGGCATAAAGATCCTCAATATTGATAGAATAGGAAATAATCACACAAGAAGTGAAAGATGTATTTTTTGAAAGAAGAATTTTTTTAGGAGAAAATATTTCTATTTTCCATATAAATCAATTATAACCCTGTATATGAACAAAAAGGATATTAAAATTAAATGAAATTAAATTCCCATAGAATTAATGCACCATACAAAATAAAAATGGAGTGAAATATAGAAATCCAAAATGAGGAGAGTTGGGATTGAGAATCCCCTTAGCATAGGTTTGAATTGTTTCATTTAATTAATATCCATGATTATTAAATTAAATTCATTATGAAAAAAATTTAGAAAATTTTAATCATGAATATTATTTATTTTTCATTTTATTAAGGTTATTTATTTGATTTTTTATGATCTATATAGTTTGATTTCAGAATTTTAGATTGTGTGATATCTTGGTTTTCATATGTAGTTATGTTAAATATTACTATAAAAGTTATAATAAAATATCAATAGTTATCCAACATTAAAATTAGATGTTATTAATGAATATTAATAATATTTAATTATCTTATAAATAATTTTTATTTGGTATGAGGATTAATAACAAAATAAATAGATAATTGAAATAATTTAATCTACATGGCATATTTTATGACTATTATGATGTCATATCATTTTATTTAACATCATGTGTATATAATTCTTATTAACATTATATGAAATATAATATTTACAATAAAATAATATTTCTCCAAAATTATGGTTTTATGGACATACGTGAATTTCATACTGAGAAATGAAAACACATCATCCATGTTGGTGGTCAATCCACCCACAACGGATGATACATTCACTTTTAGAATAAAAGAAAAAATCTACGAGATTAGAAGATGAATTATTCCATTAGAAAAAGAAAATTACTATATATAAAATATAATATATTTATTATTCCTCTCGTATAGGTGTAGGTTACTTAAGGATATCAGAAAAAATAAAATTTAAAAGAAACTGAAATAAATATTGGAGGATTTTTCCTCTTCAATTTCCCATAACCGAGAACCTCTTTAGGGAAAATGGTTTGATCTTTTGATGAGCCCAAGGGATCCTAGTTATGTGATAGAATATTGGGAATATTATTGGTAAAAAAATTTATATAGATCAATGATTTAGTATTATGAGGATAAGGGGGGTGGTATTTATTGGGGAGGAGATGGGAGTTTTGTCATTATTGTATTCATTAGTTTATTATTTTGGATGAAGAGTGTGGATAGTTTTATAATTTTCACAAAATATATTATAATAAATATGTAGGGTTCATTTTTTGTGTTTACATTATAAATAAATCATATACGACCAAATAATTCCAATATTTGGTTATTATTGTAAATTATCGTATTTCACTATTCACAAAATTTCAAATATTTTTTAAATATAAAAAAATTCATCGTAACCATTTTTCCACATGATGAATTCGAAAATGAATTACATTTTACGAAAATAATTTTATAAGTATGATAAATTTATTTTATAATTATATCATGATTAGCATGGAAAATTTCAATTTTAAAATTTTAATTGATTTTATCACACAATTAAAATTTTAATATGGTATCTTAAAATTAGCTTATAATAATATGTAAAAAATAAAATAATTTATGATTTAATTAAATGAAAATATATATTTTTTCAAATCATTATATTAAAAATAAATTTTAAATAATCATTTCATATTTACAAAAAAGAATAAATTAATTATTTATTTAATAAAACTACAATCTTATTCTATAATATAATTATATCATATTTTAATTTATAAGATGCCTAAATTTTATTTATATATTCGTAGGTGATATTCTATTTTACTAGCCATGTTTCAGTTTTTAAGGGTTACATTACAATTCCAAAGGATAGGTTACAATTCGAATGGTATAGTTTTCTTAACTTATATAAAAGCATTTTCTTCTATTCATTTTTATTTTTAAAATTATTATTTGTCTTTTATTTTAGATTTTTATGTTATTTATAAAACCTGGTTAAAATATTTGAATGTAATTCTCATTAATATAATTTTTATTAATACACAATTCCACCATTATAAAATTTCTCCCTCGAAATTTCATTTTAAATAAACATGTCGGGGTATTTTCCCTTATTTCTTCCTCAAGTTACCATATTTACACTTCTTACTTATTTGTCCACAATAGTAATTTGACTAGGTGATTAGTCTTATTGAAAGTAACATTATCTCTATAGTCCAAGATCATCGCTATATGATCCTCCTAAGGGAGATCATTTTACAACTATAACAACTCTAGATTTAGTAAAATTTCGGGATCTCGCATGTACATCCTCAAGAGTGATACATGGAATACATATTTTACTTGAGAAAAAGAAGGTGTAAGTTCCAGTCAATAGGCAACATCACCCACTCAATCAAGGATCTATAATGGGATGATGTAACGGGGAATCACCTTCTCTTTATTCTAAAATCTCATGAACCTCTTCCATGGATATATTCGGAGGACGATCATTTCTCTAACCATAAAATATTGATTCCATAGTTTATTTTATGCATAAATCAATTTTTGATGTTTGTATTCCTTCATGTGATGATAAATGGTTTTCCCCTTTTCAACCAATTTATTAACCATTTCATGTCTTAACAACTTACATTCATCATATTCATTCCATAATTCTATTGTTCAACATCTTTTCCCAATGTGGGATTCATTTATATCCATATGGATTCTCTAGTGGAAAATGGTATTCTAAGGGAACTCAACCAGAGGTAGATGTATGTCCCATCCTCCCATGATTTCTATATAAGAAACTCTTGACATGACATCAGTGTTTGAATAGTATTCTTAGATTGGTTATAATTCTGAGGAAGATCGGTAATAATTCAGTTCATATCATAATTTAGATCATGAAAATGACTTTTCCAAAACATGGAGGTGAATCATTGATCCCAATTAGATAAAATTGAAAGTTGAACTCCATTTAGTCTTACCACTTCTGTAATGTATATTTTTGAAAGTTAATCAAGTGAGATGACTACTTGAAATGTGATGAAGTGAGATATTTTTGTTTGACAAACCACCACAACCATTAAATAATTATTTCATCTTGAGGTCTTTTGTTGCCCGGGGACATGTTCCATTTTGATGTTTTCCTTCCATGTTGGTATAAGGAATGGTTGAATTATCCCCTAATACATTTCCTTTTCAATCTTCACTAATTGAGACACCATATGTATTGATGTATATTCTGTAATCTGCTTCTTCTTATTGTCCCACCAATAATTCCCTCAGAGATCTCCATACATCATTATTATCCATTGGAGAAAATGAAAGGATGATATTTTTTGGTCATTAAAAAGATCTCTCTTTTAATATACATCAGATGGTACACATATTAATGATCCATATATTGTGAGTCCTTCCTTTCCCATTTGGACGTCTGAGGATATCTCATTTCTGATAACTTCTTCAATTTTTTAAGCTCCCACATAATTTTTTTGACAATCTTATATTTCATCTTCAATTGATGGTTAAAAAATAATTTGATAAATGATTGATGATTTTTCTCCCTAATCTATTCCAATATCTATTTTTTCTAGTTCTATAATGATTGGTTCCTTCTCACTTATGATTATAGATAATTTGTTGTATCGTTTCTACATATTGAATCTTCTACTTTATTCGCATTCCCATGATGGTCATGGATTTAGAATTATTAATCATTGATGATCTATAACCATATTAAATGGTGAGTATTACGATCCTTTTGTTTCAATATATATTTGAATATATTATGACAATTTTATATTTCACAGTTCACCTAATAGAGATAATGCATCCTTTTTTTCAACAAAAATATCAAATCTGCCAACTACGGATGATGTTTTGGACAATTGTTCTTGTGAATTTTCAACTAACATGATTCATAGGATGTAAATTTACCATAATCATTAGTATATATAATACACCATAAATTTAATAATTGATGTGTACCACTGACCTCTATGATTTTCAGAAGAATACAACACATATGATTAAAAAAAATCCCCGCATAACATGTAAAAAAAATAAATGAGAATATTCACATTAAATTTTTAATTATATCATATAATCATAATTAAATATAGGTCCACCAATATTCACATTTTTATATCAGTACACACACCCAACATGATACACATTTAATAGAGAGTCAACTAAATCCCAATATGGAATAACCATTGATCCACAATTCTTCCGTACATAAAAAATGGGTGGTTTCACGAGTATCATGAAATAACTATAAGGTAAAATGAATAGACTTCTACAACATAAAATCATGACTCTGAGGGGATGAAATGTCCTCTTCACAAAAGGAGAAAGATGGTGGGTTCAATTAATAGTTGATTTTTTCTTTAAAAAGGTCAGATACAATGTTTACAATGAATACTACATTAATGGCCCTTGAATCGATATCCCAATCATGACCTCATGATTTTTTAGTCAAAGGAAGATTCTGGTTTTTGGAAGATAAATACTAGTTCAAATAGTCTTAAATAAAATTAAATACATAATTTTACTCATTTAGCATCCAAAATTTGAGGAACTAGGAAAACCTAAAGGGTATGAAAATAAATCATCGATGGGAGAGTCAATGACATGAGTCTCTGATGCCTAAGTCATCAAAACATGAGTCACTGATGCATGGATCAATAATTTCAGAGCCACTGTCATAATGACCAACCAATTCCTTATTATATCGATGTACTGACCTACCGATGCCATTAGTCACTAACGCTATGAGTCATCGATGTCCTTAGTCACTGATGACTTGACTCACTGACCCCTCGAGTCACTCATACCCTAAGTCACCGATGCAACGAACTACTAACTTCTTGACCTATCAATTCCCTAAAATACCAATGACCCGATTAACCAATGGGAAACATTACATTTCAAAAACAATATAAAATGAGCTTATATTTCCTCCCAAAACACCCAAACACTATATTATGAAAAATTAATTTATCAAGGAGTTAGGGACCATTACATGAGATACCTATCAAATTATTCTTGATGTAGAGAATTATAATGAGTATCCAGTTGAAAGAGGGTTTCGAACAACCAACCAATAAAATACCTCTCAAGGATAAAAAACCTTGTGTTCGAAATCCTGAGAACTACCATTACATCCATGAACACCTAATCCAACTTCTGTAATCCCAAAAATTCCCAATACATAACAAAAAACCACCAAAATTCACACATCCCAAACATATGAATCATAAATTACATACTCCATGACAAGATATTATCCGCTTATGGTGGCACTAACTCTCCCACATTGATTTAAATGCATCTTCATTTACATGTATTGATTAGGACATGTTCCACCCATCATCATATGTTAGGACCTTATTATAAATTAGAGACCAATGAAAAAACTATTCACATAGAAAAAGAATGTTCAATATTTACATGAAAAACCTTATCTAATTCAAAATCCAAATAATCCTCAGCATACTAGGCACTCATCTGTGCTTCTCACTCCCATGTACTCTCCTCCATAACACCATTCCTCTACAAAACACGAACCAATGGAATGGTTTGTCCAAATAAGATCTTCTCCCAATTATAATGGATCTCAACTGGCCATGCTATGAACTTTTCATCATTCTTGATATCTGACTCTCCCTCGTCAATGACATGGGATCCTGATGCACGAGAATTTATCGCAGATACCCGATCAAAATATTATTTACCAAAGAATGCAATATAATGAACTCCTAGGGTCGGTGTCAAGGAAGCAACTTACACAATACCAAAATTATATTTTCACTATTTATTTTCTAACTAATATATAACATAAAGATGAGTTTTATATATGCATAAAATATGAATATATATATATGTAATGAAAACAATATAATGTCAAAAAGATGATAGAATACATTTTTATCTTGAGGGATCATAATGGTTGATATCATTGTTTATTAAAATATTCTCAATATCAATTCAATGTAGTGATCAAGATCTATCACAATACAACCTCTTAATCGAAAAGTTTTTTCCCAAACAACAAGATCTCTGCATGTGGGGAAAAACTCTTCCTAAATTCAGCTAGGATATATCTTTTCTAACCATCACTAGCCAATCAATACTCCATCGTATGCATCACTTTGATAGTGAATGGAAGGATAAATGTTGAATGAGAAGAGGAACTTAGTGGTTGAGAAAATGGGGCAATCACACACCATAATCAATTTAACCACTGCTTAATTACTTTGAATTAAATAAATAAATCAAAATTTGTGAACAATGAAATCAATCAACCACCATTCTCCCCCTCGAACAAACATCGAGGTTAGTTCCCCATTCTCATGGAGTTAGAAGAGAATACGGTGAGTGATACACATAAAAGTAAAAATTGAAGAATTAGGCATGAAGAAGAAGAATACTATAAATAAAAAATCATAAATATACTATAGAAGAAATGAAAATATAAAACTAAAAAGAAATGGAAACTACTTTTCTGACTCTTTGGAATGAAGAGGGGGTACATTTTTATAGACAAGGGGGTCAAAATTTGGATTCAAACTCTTCCCGGAATGTAGGTGCATTAAGGACCTATTTAATGATAGAATTGGGAAATTTATCCTTCTTGAATGTCATACCATGACTTCTCCTCGGTCGAGCCACAAAATTTCAGCTTCATTGGACACGCCAAGAAATAGTTATAAAATTACTATTGATGATTTCTTTTTCTAGAAGCAGGTCCAAGGAATGTTTCTTCACAAATATGTCCTTCAATGTCCCACATAAGGGATCTATGACGCAATGAAATTTATTTTATAAATGATATTTTGTGTCCTCATACGTATCCATGTATAATTATCTAATTTGGAGATGTGTAGACTGAATTGGGTTTCTGTTAAGAAATTGGGGTCCACACAGTCCACCCGAAAAAATGTCCAACTTCATTGAATTTGTAGGCCCTATAGATGGCCGAATAATCTCCTAGTCCTGAAGACAAAGATGAAGGGAATAAAATCAGGATTCCAAAGAAATTTTAATCTCAAAATTTGGACAAATATTTAATGTGAAATGACCGAAATACCCTTGATGTAAAAATATGTCTAAAATCCATAATTTTGTGTTATTCACATTTAGGCTCAAAATAACTGTAAAACCTAAATATTTGACAATTAACCATACAATAACAATATGGTGGGATGATAAACAACGAATTACATTATAAAATATATGAAAATTTGTGCTTAATCCTTCCCCACACTTAAAAATTGCACTTACGGACAATCATCATATTCCATGGTAAATAACAAATTTGTCAAATTATAAATGACCACATAGCTCAATTATCAAATCAAAAAAAATAGCATGCCTCTTAAATGGATCATAATTTTAGAACTCCTAAAAAATAATATGAATCCATTCAATATCATGTTAATCATCACATGCATGTCATACTTAACTCCCTGGAAAAATATTTCTTTCTTCACTCAAGGATAATTTAATGCAACGTTTTTCTCATTCCCAAGAACATGTGTAATATCTGTAATCTTGCTATCTTCCTAATATCTCTACATTAAAAAGTCAAAAATGTTTCAATCATGAAGTCTTCTTCATGGGTTTTTCGTAGGCTGAGGGTTGACATGTTTAAAATGATAAAACATTTAAGGTAGAATGAGGAGGTTTAAGCTATAAAGTGAAGTAAATGCATGAAAACGGTTTTGCTCAAGAATGGTGTGCTCCTTAATCATCTAACAAATGAATCACCTCTAAACACCTCTTATTTAGGGAAGTTCACACTTATAATTTTATCATCAATTATTTTCATCCTTTTTTTCCCCATTTGTAGCATTCTTTCAGCATGAATTCAGATCTGGATTTCTCTTCAAAATCATGTTATTGATGAAAAGAGAGGCAGCTTTGGATCTTCAAATATTGGTGAACACCCAGTCCATATGTGTAATGATATATTGGGATACCCATATATATTTCCCTCATAACATTTCTTTCACCAAATTGATAATAAATATTCCAACACTTTCAATTCATCTAAAAAAGATTATCCAGCAAAGAAAAAAAATACACCCCATCCTCTCCCTCCCCCACACTTGAGTTCAACAATAATCATGAATTTAACTTCTAAAGAAGGTTGTAATGGGATAAATGGATTGTAATATGGCTTCTTAATAGGGTATATCATGGTTACTAGGGGATTAATGATGGTCAGATGTATAGGTAGTCCAAAAAAAAGTTTAATGAAAAGGGGGCATTCAAAGTTATGCCTCAATCATACTTGACACATTCCATTATCTCTAACAGCTTTGAAAAATAGAAAAATATCAAGTTATAGATCACACAACATGTCTCAAGGCTCTCAAGAAAAAGGGTAATGTATGAATATCTAAAATATGTTTAGAAACCTCTTGGATTTGGCATGATATTCAATTTGGACAGTACTAGTGCAGATGATTTTCAAAGTCAATCCAACTTCATCAAATGAAAAGATCAGAAATTAGAAACAAAATCCATTCAGCAATCATTTGAATCCTCAAATATTCAAATCAAAAAATTTTCCACAAATAAAAATATGGATTTAATTTTCCCAAGTATTCTATTTAGTACAAGATTCCTAAAATCACAACAACAAAAAAAGAAAATATCAAAAAAAAACATGAAAAATAAAATTAAAGCACACACAAAATTATTAAAATAGGTTGAAATACATCCACAAAACATATTCCATTCACTACCCTCATTTTAGTTCAATTAATATCAATAATGATGTTCACAAAGAACTTAAATTCGGTAGAAAACAAAATAATGAAAAGGAAAGACACATCCTGATTTATTTTTCTATGACCGGACGAGTTAACCTCCTAACTACTACCAACAAAAAACTATAAGAAATAAATGAAAAGGCATAAGAAAAATAAATAAAAATAAATAGAACAGGAATTGAAAAAGGTTAATTCTTGGTCTGACCCCCAAGAAGATTCTAGGTTTTTACTGCCCCTAGTCAGGCAGTTGCAGTGGACTATCCCCTATCAGAAGTTGGGTGTGGTTTCTTTGAGATAAACCACTACATGTGACTTTTCCAAGTGTCCATCAGTAGACACTAAGATTGGATAACCCCAATGAATATAATAATTTTCCCAACCCCCAAGAATGAATACAGATAGAATTAATTATCTAGAGTGTGAGGGAATAGAAAATATGGGCGCTTCCTGTGAACTTTGGGGGTGTCCTCCTCCATGTGATATGAAATTTGATGTACATCAGGTAGTCACACCACCACCAGATTCTCCGGCTCTTCTTCCTTGATTACCACCACTTTTGTGGTCTCATCATAAACATCCAAGGACCGATCCATTTGTGTTGTATCAGAAATTTCAGGAAAATCAATGTCAAAAAACAATTTCGTTTGAATAAAATTAAAACATGACAAATCAATAAAGAAATCATCCCTTTCATGTAAGTCAACATGGAAATTGAATTCTTCTGACAGGACCATTGGAAACTCCATCTCAGTAGGTTCATCTTCTTTTTCATCTTCCAAAGCAAGAGTGAGGTCAAAATGTACTGATTGTTCAATATCATGCATGGGAAGATCATGTTTTATGTTATGTTCAACAAATTTATTCCAAGATTCTTTCAAAAAAGGTTGATCTCCTATAAGTTCATTAGCTATAATGTGTACATCAGGGGCCTTATCGAGCAATGGTTGAGTACGAGATGATATTATTAGCTTCTTTAGTAGCTCATTCTCACCCACCTCAGGTTATTTGACATAAAAATGATTGGTTAAATCTCTTCCACCACTTGTTCTTGTTTAGGTTCTGGCTCATGTTCAGGTTGCACTTGGTATGTGCCTATATATTCATCAATCCATTCTATTTGGCCTTCTAGTTTTTTAACTTTATTACTAATCCTAGGAAATTGAGAATCAATTTCATTGCAAACATTTTCTGGCACCTGAGATTGTTCATTCAATGATTAATAATTTGAATTGAAATACGTCATGAACAAAAATTTTTTTTTAGAATTTGAAAATTATAATTTTTTTTGTTCTTTATGCAAAAGGTTTTGTGCTAGTGTTGCACCTCCCCAACAATGACACCAATTTGATGCGTGGGAATTTTTCACAGATCCCTGATCAAAATATTATTTACCTAAGAATGTAGTATAGTGCACCCCCAGGGTCGTAGTCAAGGAAGAACCTTACACAACACCAAAATTCTATTGTCACTATTTATTTTACAACTAATATAAAACATAAAGATGAGATTGAAATATGAATAAAATTTGAATATATATATATATGTAATGAAAGCAATATGATGTTAAAAAGAAGAAAGAAGACATTTGTTCTTGGGGGATAATAATGGTTGAAATCATTGTTTATTAAAATATTCTCAATATTAATTCAATGTAGTGATCAAGATCTATCACACTACACCCTCTTATTCGAAATGTTATTTCCCCAACACCGAGATCTCTTCATTTGGGGAAATAATCTTCCTAAATTTGGCTAGGAGATCACTTTTTCGACCATCACTACCCAATCCATGCTCCATCATATGCATGACTTAGATTGTGAAGGGAATGATAAATGTTGAATGAGAAGAAGAACTCGGTTGTAGAGAAAATGGGTCAATCGCACACCATAATAAATTTAACCACCACCTAAATACTCATAATTAAATAAAGAGATTAAAATTTAAGTACAATGAAACTCAATCAATAACCATTCACCCCCTCGAACAAACATCGAGGTTAGTTCCCCATTCTCATTGAGATAGAAGATAATACGGTGGGAGCAACACATAAAAGTAAAAATTGAAGAATGAGATATGAAGAAGAAGAATAATATAAATTAAAACATTATAAATATAATATAGATGAAAATAAAATATAAAACTACAAAAAAAATGGTAACTACTTTTTCCACACTTTGGAATGAAGTGGGGTTACATTTATATGGAAGAGGGTCAAACTTTGGCTTCCAACTCATCCCTGAATGTAGGTGTGTTAAGGACCTATTTAATGATGGAATTGGGAATTTGTTCCTTCTTGAATGTTGTTCCATTACTTATCCCTGTGTCAAGCTTTGACATTTCAGCTTTATTGGATGCGCCTAGAAGGAGTTATGAATTTTTTATTGATGGTTTATTATTCTGGATGCAGGTTCTAGGAATGTTCCTTAAAAAACATGTCATCCAATTTCCCTCATAATGGATTCCAAATGCCATGAAATTTATTTTATAAACGTGCACATGAGTCCTAGTACTTATCCAAGTAGACACATCTAATTTGGATGTGTGTATACAAAATCGGGTTTCCGTTATGAAAGTGGGGTCCACACACTCTGTCCGGAATAATGTCCAACTTCGTTGAATTTTTAGTCCCTATAGATGGACAAATCATCTCCTGGTCTAAATGACAAAGTTGAAGGAAATAAAATTAGGATTCTATCTAAATTTTAATCACAAAATTTGGACAATTATTTAACGAGTAATGACCAAACTATGGTTGGATTATAAACAATGAATTACAGTATAAAATATATGAAAATTTGAGCATTATCAGATCCATCATGAATATTCTGATGAAGCTAAGAGATGTGAATGATGTCGTGGACCCTATCCAACTATGACAGAAGCTCCATCTGATATTCAACCATTAAAACTCGTCCTAACACCTAAAAGGGTCTAACGAACCTAGGGGGGATCATATTCCCTCTATAAAACCTCTCCAACGCCCATTAATGGGAAAACATTAGTTAAACATTATCTATATCCCCCAACTCCAAGGGCCTCATCATGCGATCATCATAATAAATCTACGGGACATGTGCTTCCTTAATCCTCTCATTAATAAGTTGCAACTTCTCATTAATAACCATCACCACATCCTAGTTAAGAAAAGATGCCTCCCCAACTTCCATCCAGCACTAATTTTAATGAAAAGTCTTCCACATAAGTCTTCAAACAAATCCATGCTAATGAAAGAGTGATGTGTATTATTTTTAGAGAACTCCCTTGTGGGAAATTTTTATACCAAAAATTCTATGAATTCCATGAGTCTTTCTGGAAGCATGTCCCCCCATGTTTGGATAGTTCTTTCTATCGTCCCATCCATCAGAGGGTGGAAAGCAGGGCTAAAAAGTAACTATGTGTCAATGGAATTCTAAAATCCCGTATTGACTAATGATAAAAACATGTATCTTGAAATAAGACAATGGATCTCAAAACTTCATACATACTCGCAACCTCATCCACATACCTATTCCATAAGGCATCTTATATGCTCGACTCCTTGATCACTAAGAAGTGAGCTACTTTTGTAAACTGGTCCACTATTACCTAGATATCAATGCATCCTCACTAATAATTTCATAATACTATGACTAAATCCAATGTTATTTCATCCCACATTTACTAGGGTAAATATATGGGTTGAAATAAACCACCACGTACACAGTTCTCAGCCTTCACCTTCTAGAACACCAATCACTTTTCCACAAACTCGGCCACAAATCCCTTCATCCTAGGACAACAGAATTGTTACCTCAACATATGATACATAGTTGAAATATCTAGGTGTACCGCTTTGGTTAAGATATGGAGCTCATGAAGAAATCCCTCACTAATCTCCATAGGAAGAACATATTTCCATAGAAAAACATCAGATTCCGACCATCCGTCAACCGTCCCTTTGGATCATTACCCTAGCCAAAGCGATCATGAATTACTATTAACTTAGAGTCACCCCAATTGGATGCATCCACATACTACCTCAATGATGACTAAACCATCATCTAACACAATATGTCCCTCTTGTTGTACATTTTTGAATCTATGTCAATGGATGCCAACTCCTCTATTTCTCTCCAAGAATTCGTAGATTCCCGAAAAACATCCTTTGATGACATCATACTCAAATAATCATCCAAAACTTTCATTATTCTTGAGGTTCTGGAGATCTAAAAATCCTAACCCTAGGTAAACATATACCACCTCTACTTCCACAACTTGATATCCCACTATGAAAATATATATACCTCAATCTCTTGTGCTCTGTGAAGACCACAATGTTCTCCTATATGATGTATTATCATCATAAAATTAGTTAAAAGATGAATTATAATACTTTTGGATCATGGGTGGTATAGATACGTTTAGGTGGCATAAATTCCTAGACCCATAGTATACTTGTAACGCCCCAACCCTAGTTATCTAGAGTTGGTGCATTATTAAATAACATTGACCTGATCAGAAGGAAATCATGTCTCGAAAGAATGATCAATTTAGTATTATTTGAAACAAGATTCATACAAAAGTTCACCTTTAAAGCTTGAAAAGAAATAAAACATGAATATATTCCATTAATAACATCCAAGCCTCCTAGATTATACTAGAAAGTCACTCATAACTAACTTCTACATAACTGGGGAGAAATGAAACATAAGAAAGGGGTGAGCTCAAACACTCAGTAAGGGTAAGCAATAAATCAGAAAATAAAATAAATATTAAGCATGGTGAAAAATTAAAACTGGATGCCTTTACCAATACTAACAATGAATACTTTTGTGCCATGAATATGAGTTGAGTAAATAATTCCATAAAAAACATAATCATGGTAATTCTACTAGTTGAATTACCACATGAACCATCAATATTATTTTCATAATTAGGGAATGTATAATGCGAGACATTCTGAAATATTTGGTCAAGGCATCGGCCAAGACATCTAAAAATGATTATTTCCTTGGAAAAAACCTTATATTAAATTGGTAAATGCATTGGCCAATTCCACATCTAGTTTTCTCATAAGACCTACCGAATCATCGAGGAGCTATAGCAGGCTCCACCCATCACTTACTAATTCTAATACATTCCCCATATGAAAAGGTTGAAATATAACATAAAAATTCATATTAAAACTAGAATATGTAATGTCAATACATTAACTATAAACCATGAATGGTGTAAAAATATCACATAAATAGTCAAAAATATCACAAATCCTTCAATACAATATGTATGTTTTGTATCATAATTAATCATCTTAAAATTATCTTAAAATCCATTAATGGATGTTGACATAGATAAAATCAAAACGTTTTTTAGAGAAATATATCTTTCTATTTTGAATTCATTTCAAAGCCACATAATTATAAATGAAACTGCTATTAATAAAATATTCTTATATGCTTGTAAGTGAATCTTAGACTATGTTATAATGAAATAATATAGTGGCACCCTCTATATAAGTTAAAAAAACATTCTTACCTTAATTTTTTCAAAAATTTCATAAAGTACCTTGTTTGAAAACCGATGAAATAATTACTTTATAAACATATTATAAAATTCAAACAAGGGAATAAATGACATTAACCCATAGTCTATAAAATTTTAAGAATCTTTTGAAATGTGTTTTTAATAAACATGGATGTGGATGATAAAGAGGACCTAGTAGAGGATTACGTATAACTAAGCCCAGATAATAAAGAGATTTTGAAATTAACCCTTAACTTGTAATTTTCCTTGGTAGAGGGTAGGTTAAACTCTTGTATAATTGTTAAATAATTGTTAATAAATTATATAAGAATAATATACATAAATATGATACCATATATGATCTTTTAATATTGATTTGTTAATAATATCTTAGTATTATCGTCGTTTCGGGTGTTAACTGATTAGTTTTCCTTTATATGATTTGTTATGTATGTAATGTTTATTATATATAGGATGTATCTTATTCATATTCAGAATGATATTAATGATTCAAACATTATTTTTAATCATCCAATGAAAATTATTCTTGAATGGATATGATGGGGAATGAATCTCATCACGTTCGTGGAGATGGTAATCAATACGTACGCACGAGCGACAATATCATTCTTTTGATAATGAAATGATATATAATTAGATGGTATATCATATGTAAAGAATAATTATCATATTATATTTATTATATATGTCAATTACACATCATTATTATACCCATGCAAATAATAATGTATTGAATAACAATTATATCATGACGTGGAGACGACAAGCCGTAAGTACGCAAGTATGATGACATGTTATTAAAAGGATGGATAGAAAAATGTATTTGGTTGTACCATATTTATAATAAAATTAAAGTTTATATAAAATACTGGAGTTATTATTTTATAATGGAAAAAAAGAGAAAAAGGATGTTGAAGAAGAAATGAACTTGAAATAGGTAGTATGATATCTACCTCGTTTTCGGATTCTTCCTTTTGATTTGACCAAAAGGGCTTTTTAAGATGACTTTCTGAATAATATAAGGAATCTAGGGTGGGGATAGGATAGTTGATATGGTATTTTGGACGGGTTTGGCTGAGAAAAATGTCTTTGAATGTGTGAATTAGATAGAAGGCAGAGTTCTCTTTTATAAGAGGGGTGAGGGGCACCTTAGAAAAAACTAGAAATATTATTTTATAATAAAATAATTTTCGGTTTCCAATGGATCCAAAATATATTATTTAAATGATAAGGTGGGTATGGGTCGAAAACCAATCAAACAATAGGTTTTAGATAGGTTTTTGGAATTATATTAACACCATATTTTATATTTAACTCTTAGTTAAATAGTTTTACATTTTACATGCCTCTTTGTATTTTTATATTATATGGTTAATAAACAAACTATATTCATTCAAGAGAACCTAAAGTGGTTCATTAATGATACACTTATAATAATATAAGTCAATTTTAGGATCCTTTGATTTTTAGGAATATAATTTATATTAATAATATAATATTGGTTTTAAAAACCCTTTTATGTCAATTTTTACACTATTTGGTATTTTTTTATAAATTCATAACAACATTATTACTTTGAAACAAATTAATCAAACCAACAATGAAATGTCATATTATCCTAGAAAATTAGTGGAATTCATTAAAAGTATCAAATTAAATTTATTTGTATATTTATAATAACGATTACTTTAATATTTAATTAATTAGTTAATTATTGTATCATCATTGTGTCATAAATAAATTAAATTGATTAATTTCAAAAAAAAATACCATTATATAGGATATATTTTTATCTTTATAGTCAATATTTATATTTTACTTTATCTAATATATTGCCCTATATTAAAAATGTTTTAGTTATTAAACATTGACTTTAACTATTTTAACTCTTCTTTAAAAATAAAAATAATAAGTGTCCTAGTCTAATCCAAGTGTACAAAAAAGTTTCATATTTTATTCCTAAGATATTTTTTGGTCTCATTATACTTATCCAATATATTTAGTACATGTGTTAGGATAATAATAATATCATTTTCACCCATAATTACACTATTTACTTTTAGCCGTGATAAATAAAAGTAAAAAGTTACTATTCACCAAAAAATATTGTCATCTTATTGAACCAAATTTTACATACTGATATCAACTGTGTTTCTCGGATTTTTGAAATTCAACTCATAGAAGCGGTAAAATTACATTTAATGTGAATTTGAAAATTCTCTTAGGAGGTGGGTAAAAGACGGTGAAAGGTTTAATAAAATTTTATATATCTAGAATTATTATAAATTAACACTAATGAATTACATTGAAAATGTATAGATATTATGTATCTATTTTGAACTAAAATAAATTTAAATAAAATAATTAATTATTTATATAAAAATTCATTTTTAAAATATAATTGAGTGTTTTTCACTATTCATAAAAGATTTAATTTATTCAGAAAAATACCAAAAAAACCACCATAAGCTAATTTTGATATTCAGAATCCAAAAATGAAGTCCATTTTGAAAGATAAATTTTTTAAAATTTCCAAAAGTGGGAATTACTATTCATAACGGCTACTTTGATTGGTCGCGGTGTGTTAGAATATCGAAGTTGCGTACAATGCTAGCTATTGCATTATTCAAAGGGAAACATACTGTGGAAGATTGGGGTGTTACATTCTACCCTCCTTCAAATTAATTCATCCTAGAAATTTCTATAATACTACCGCATGAAATAGCTCAGTTGGTTCATCATCATATGTTCCTCAGGTTCCCATGTTGCATCTTCCTTCTTATGATTTTTCCATAGAACTTTTACCAAATGAGTTGTCTAGTTTCTCAACAGTTGTTCTCTTGTATCAAGAATCCTGACATGCTCTTCACAATAAGACAGATCAGGTTCTAGTTCTAATTCTTCATTGGTGAGTACATGCGTTGGGTCATGCATGTATTTTCTCAATAGTGATACATGGAACACATCGTGAACTTTGGAGAGTCATAGAGGCATTGCCAAATGGTAAGCTACATCCCCAATTCGTTCTAGAATTTCGAAATTTATTATATATATGGGACATAATTATCCCTTCGCACCGAAAGGTATAAAACCCTTTCATGGAGATAACATCAAGAAAACATGATCTCCTTCCTAAAATTCCAAATCCTTCCTTCGGTTATCAGTATAGCTCCTCTGCCTACTTTGAGCTGCTTTGATGTGGTTTTGGACTAACTTCACCATTTCCATCGTTTCCTTTACATGTTCAGGGCCTATGAGTTTTCTTTCTTCAACATCATCCCAATAGGTTGGTGTAAAGAAACTCTTTCTATATAATGCTTCATATGGTGCAATCTGAATTCTTGAATGGAAGTTATTATTATAAGAGAATTTTACCAGTGGTAAAAATTGATCCCACATGCCTTGAATGTCATGTGAGAATTATCTCAACATCTCTTCTAAGGTTTGAATAGTCTGTTCTGATTTTCCATCAGTTAGGGGTTGGTAGGCAGTGATCAAATGAAACTCACTATCCAGGGAATTCTGAAGACTTTTCCAGAATCTTGAGGTTAAACAGGGATCACGATAAAAAACAATTGAAAGTGGCACTATATTAAGTCTTACAACTTCATTAATATATAGTCACGCTAATCGTTCATGTTGTAAATCTTCTCTTATAGCACGAAAATGTGATGACTTGGTAAGACGATCAATAATGACCCACATTGCATCGTTCCTTATAGGAGTCTTTTTTATTCCCATGAAAAAGTCCATCATAATATTAGCCCATTTCCACTCAGGTATGGGAAGTGGTTGCAAGACTCCTCCAGGCTGTTGCCTTCCAGCTTTCACTTATTGACAAACCATAAATCTTGACACAAAATCAGCAATATCCCTCATCATTTTGTCCTACCAAAAATGTTCCTTCAAATCACTATACATTTTGGTTCTACCAGGGTGTATAGAGAAATTGTAACTATGATCATCAACCAACAATTCTCTTTTTGAATCAGGTATATTGGGAACACAACGTCTCTTCCCAAATTTCAATATTCCATCTTCACACACAAAGTCACTCTGTGTCCCATCATTCACATCATTAATCTTCCTTTGAAACTCTTCATAATTGGTCTGAAAACTCTTTATCCTTTCTAGTATGGATGGTTTGGAAACCATTTGAAAAAGTATTGATATTTCACCTACAATGGTGATTCCCATATCCATCATTACTAGCTCCATGTATATAGTATCTTTTTCAACTCTCATATTGTTCAAAACTCCACGATCCTTTATGCTCAAAGCATCTACCACATTATTTTCCTTCCCCGGGTGGTAGTGTATCATGAAATCATAATCCTTGAGTAGTTCAATCCATCTCCTTTTCCTCATGTTTAGTTCTTTCTGTGAAAAAATATACATCAAACACTTGTGATCAGTATAAATCTCACATTTTTGACCATAGAGTTAGTGACTCCAAATCATCAAAGCAATGATTATAGTTGCTAACTCAATATCATGAGGAGGATAGTTTTTCTCATGAATCTTCAGCTGTCGTGATGCTTAGAAAATAACTCAATCATTCTACATAACGAAATTACTAAGTCCTTTCTTCAATGCATCAGTATAAATAACAGACCCATCCTTCACTGATGGTAGAGTTATGATAGGATAATTGACTAATCTTCTCTTCAGTTCATCCAAACATTCTTCAAAACTCTTTTTTATAAACAAATTTAACTCCTTTTACTGTAATTTTTGTTTGTTTTTTAGCCAACCTGGGCAAAATTCTAGAGGAAATGTCGATAATAACCTTCAAAACCAATAAAACTGTGTACCTCAGTCATACTCGTCGGTGCTGGTAATTCATGGATTGCCTTGGTCTTAGAAGGATAAATAGAGATTCCATCTTTGGAGACAATATGGCCATGAAAATGAATCTCCTGAAGCTAGAATTCACACATTCTAAACTTCCCATATAATTCATGTATTCTTAGAGTGTTCATGGTAATGCGCAAGTGATTTTCATGATCCTAATATCTTTTGGACTATACCAAGATATAATCAATAAATACCACTATAAAGTCATCAAGATATTCCTTGAAAACTCAATTCATTATATCCATGAAGACATAGGGTTCATTAGTCATTCAAAATTGCATTACTGTCAACTCATAATGCTCATACCTAGTTCGAAATGCTGTTTTCAGAATGTCTTCTTCTTCACACACAACAGATGATATCCAGATCGAAGGTCAATATTTGAAAAGTATTGATCACCAGGATGTTGGTCGAATAAATCATCAATGAGAGGTAGGGGATATTTTTTATTTATTTTTCTGGAATTGACCGCCCTGAAGACAATGCACAACTTCATAGATCAATCATTATTCTTAACAAAAAGACAGGGGATCCTCATGGAGAAACACAAGGTTGAAAAAAACTATTATTACTCAATTCTTCTATTTTTCATCAGTTCCACTAAATCCACAGTGGCCATTCTATAAGGGGTCTTCTATATGGGCTTTGAACGAGGTATTAAATCAATGGAAATCTCAATTTCTCAATCTAGAGGATGTCTAGTTATATCTTCTGGCAGAACATCAACATATTCTTTCACAATAGGTACATCCTTTATTTGAACATTCCTTTCCTCACCCACAATAATTTCAATATCTTCCTCCACAATAATTGAATTTATTTGTGCTACTAGGGGTGGATCTGAATAAGAATTTGGTGGTGACGATTCTACTCCAAACATAAGGTGTTCTTTATCATTGTCATCAGAAATAGTAACCTCCTTCTTATTATAATAAAATTTTGCATCGTGGTCTGAAACGCAATCCATAACAATGATTATATCAAATTCAATCATGGGTATGGTGATGAGATCAACAGATAATGAACATTTATATGCCCTAATGGGGACTGATTCACACATCATTATTGCAATGATACATACCATATGAGTTTTGAACGACAACTCCCTTGTTAAATCAAATAGGAAATATATAATTTTCATAGATAAATGTGATGATATGAAACAATGTGATGATCTAGAATCAAATAAATCATTTTCTAAACTTTAGGAAACCATTAAATTACCTGCCACCATGTCTTTCTGGGTTTCAACCTCAGCAATAGTGATCACATAAGCTTTTCCTTGATACCTTGGCCATTTCTGTGGCATGTTTCCCTAACTCTTAGGAAATTAATTTTCATAATGTCCCATATCTCTACAATTGTATCATTGAACATTGTTAGCGTCTTTCTTCCCATTACCATCACCAGCGAGCTGGCATTTCTATCCACATTTTTAGCATACTCCTTTTCCTTTTAGGCAGGCACCAAGGTGCTTCCTTCCGCAAATATCACAGGGTAGGAATTCAATTCTTCTATTCTTCCTTGTTTCCTTATTTTATTTCCTAGAGTGTTCATAAGAACTCTTCTTATTTTTCTTTTCTTTATAATCATAAGACTTAGAGAATTTCTTTTCTGTCTTGATAGCACATGAGATAATATCTTCATATTATGAGATGGATTGTGATACTAGTGCTCAGCTGAGAAATGGTTTTAACCCATCATAGAAATGGTCAATCTTACTTCATGGGTTATGTATATAATCTACAACATGCTTCACTAACCTTGTATTGTTAGCTTCATACTTTGTGACATTCTCATCCTACATTTTCCTCAGGCTCAGAAATTTTCATTCCATATCTGCTCGATGGTCATGAGGAATGTATTTTTATATGAAAATTCCATTTAACTCCCTCCCATACATTTTTGATACTTCATCATCATCCTTTGTGTTTTTAATCAATGACCACCATTTATCAGCATCTCTATTGAGTTGGTAAACATCCATGACAACTTTTTCCCTTTTTCTACTCCCCAAGGCATGGAATATTTTCTCAAAGGAATTTATGCATTTCTTAGATACTAATGGATTTTTATCCTCATTGAATGTTGGGGGTTGTTACCTCATGGATCTATCTAATATTGATCCTCCGTTATGTGGATCCGAGTGCTCCATATGGATAAGGTTATTATTCATAACCTGTGTGTTTTATTCCAGTATGGTGATAAGTTGATTATCACCAGTTGTATCACCAGCTCCACTATAATTATCTTGAATAGGAGGGAAATCCCGACATAGAGTGTGTGCATTGATAAAATTTCCATTCCATCCACTAGCTGACATTTCTAAAAAATGGCACACAATAGATTAGTTTATGAATCGTAATACAAAAATACAAACTTGTAAAACAATAATCATAAATTGAACAGTTTATGATTATAATCCAAAATCATAAAAATGTTTTCTTTGAGAAATTATATACTCATAAACCCTTCATAATGGTTGGTAAATAAAATGATAATTATTCTAAGCATATCCCCCTAGAGTTTAATAACCCGGAGTGTAGCAAGGCCTGTTATCGTGCACCAGTTCCTATTCGAGTCGTGCTCAAAGCGGTGTTTTTGGGTTTTACCCCAAGGTACATCTATGCTAGAGCTGACTCTACCTGCTCATAACTATACATGGTTGTATTTATTGGAAAACTCAAAAAATCACAACAACACCAAAATTATATGAAGTTCTTATATAGTAAATCTCAAAGTCTATCTTAGGGTAATGCGCTCTAATCAAAGTTTACCTAAGTCTAGATTCCATGTTTTTTAGTAAACAGGCTTCGGTACCAACTGTAATGCCCCGAAACTAGTAACCCAGAGTCGGTACGTTATTACATAACATGGTTATGATCACAAGGAAGTTAGGTCTCGAATGACCGATCAATTTAGTATTATTGGAAACAATATTCATACATAAGGTCAACTTTATATCTTGAAATAAAATGCAACATAAATATAATACATTAGAAACATCCCAGTCTCCTAGATTATGCTAGAAAGTCACTCATAACTAACTTCTTCATATCATGGGAAAATGAAACATAAGGAATGGGTGAGCTCAAATGCCCAGTAAGGGTAAGAAATACATCCGAAAATAACATACACATTATTCTTGGTGATTAATTGAAACCACATGTCTTTACGAATATCAAACATGAATACTTTTATGGATAGAATATTAGAAGAGAAAATAATGCCATAATAAAACATAATCATGGGTCTTCTACTAGCCCAATAAACACATGAACCATCAATATTATTTTCATAATGAGGGAATGTATAATGTCAGTCATCCTGAAACATTAGGTCAAGGCCTTGGCCAAGTCATCTAAAAATTATTAATAACTCGACCAAAACCGTATATCAAATTTACAAATCCCTCAACCAAAACCATATATAAAATTTGTAAAGGACTCAGCCAATTCCACATCATGTTGTCTCATGAGACCTACCGATGCATCAAGGAGGTATAGCGGGCTCCACACGTCACTTACTATGTCTGTTACAATCCTCATATGAAAAGGATGAAATATAACATAAACATTCGTATTAAAAATATCATACGAAATGTCAATACATTAACCATAAAACATGAATGGTATACAAATATCACATCCATATTCAAAAATATCACAAAAAATTCAATTCAATATGGAAGATTTGTATCATAATAATTCAACTTCAAATAAATATTAAATCCATCAAAGGATCATGACATAGATGAAATCAAAAACTTTTTTAGAGAAATATCTCTTTCTGTTTAGAAATAATTTCAGAGTCACATAATTATAAAGAAAACAATTATTTAAAAAATATTCTTATAATCTTGTAAGGGAAGACTTGACGATGTAATAACGATGTAATATATCTGAACCCACCGTATAAGTTAAATAAACATTCTTACCTTAATTTGGTCGAAAAGGTCCTTATGTACCTTGTTTAGAAAATGATTGAAAGATTCCTTAATAATAATCATTTAAAATTCAAACATAAGTATAAATGACATTATGATATCATCTATAAAATATTAAGAATGTTTTGAAATACGTTTTTAAGAAACATGGATGTGGATGATAAAGAGGTCCCAGTTGATAATTACGTATAACCAACCTCAGATAATAAAGAGATTGTGAAATTAACCCTTAAATTGTACTTTTCCTTGGTCGAAGTTAGTTTAACCTCCTGTATAATGGTGAAATAATAGTTATTAAATTATACAAGAATTATATACATTAATATGATATCATATATGATATTTTAATATTTTTTTGTTAATAATATCATAGTGTTATCATCATTTCGACTGTTAATTGATTCATTTTGATTTATATGATTTGTTATGTAATTAATGTTTCTTATGTATAGGATGTATTTTATTAATATTAAAAATTATATTATGTCTTTAAACATTATTTTTATTCATTTAATGAAGATTATTTATGAATGGGTACGATGGGGAATGAATCTTATCACGTTTGTGGAGACGGTAATCCATACGTACGCAAGAGAGAAAATATTTTTCTTTTGATATTAAAATAATATATAATTGAATGGTATATCATATATAAAGAATAATTATAATGTTATATTTATTATTAACATCAATTACACACCATTATTATACTCATCCAAATAATAATGTATTGAATAACAATTACACCACGATGTGGAGACGGTATGTCGTACGTGTGCAAGTATGGTGACATGTTATTCCAAGGATTGATAGAATAATGAATTTGGTTGTACCATATTTATAATAAAAACACAGTTTATAGATGATACTAGAGTTATTATTTTATAATGGAAACTAAAATTAAAAATGAAGTTGATGAAGAAAGGAACTTGAAAGAGGTGGTGAGATTTTTACTTCTTCTTCGGGTTCTTCCTTTTGATTTGATCGAAAGGTATCCATAGGTTGGATTTCTGAATAATTGAAGTACTATAGGATGAAGGTTGTAAAGTTGATAGGGATTTTGGGAAGGGGTTGGCCAAGCCAAATGGCTTTGAAGGTGTGAATTAGGGTTAATGGGGAGTGCGCTCTTATAAGAGGGGTGATGGGAACCATAGGAAAAGCTAGATATATTATTTTATATTAAAATCATTTTTGGTTTCTAAAGGATCCAAAATTGTTTATTTAAAGGATAAAACTGTAATTGGTCGAACAACACTCAACCAATAGGTTTTAGACAGGTTTTTGTCATTATATTAACTTTATCTTTTAGATTTAACTATTAGTTAAATAGTTTGACATTTACCATGTCTCTTTTTATTTTTATATTATATTGCTAGTAAACATACTATATACTTACAAGAGAACCTCATGTGATTCATTAATTATAAAAATATAATTATATATGTCCTTTGGAATAAAATTATATTTAATGGAATAGAATATAAATTAATAGAATAATATTTGTTTTAAAAACACTTTTATGTCAATTTTGACACTATTTGGAATTTTGGTTTTTCTAAATTAATAAAAGCATTATTACTTCGAAAACAATTCATCTAACAAACTCTAACATTTCATATTAACCTTGAAAATTTGTGAAATTTATAAAAACTCTCAAATTACAATTATATGGATATTTATAATATCAATTATTTTAATAATTCATTAATTAGTAAATTACTGCATCATCATTTTGTCATATATAAATTAAATTATTTAATTTCCAAGAAATATAAATAAAATACCATTATGTACGAAATTTTTATGCTTCCTAATAATTATTTATATTCTAATTTATCTTATGTATAACCCTATATTAAAAATGTATTAGTTATTATACATTGATTTTAACTCCTTTAACTCTTCTTTAAATAATATAATAATAAGTGTGCTAATCTATTCCAAGATGACCAAAGAGGTTAATATTATTTTTATAAGGTTGTTTATGGTATCATTATACATATCCAATATATTTATAACATTTGTTATGGTAATAATAATATCATATTTATCCTTAATTACCGTATTTACTTTTAACTGTTGTAAATATAAGGAAAAATTCACTATTCACAAAAATTTATTTTCCTCTTATTGAACAACATTTTACATAATTTTATCAACCATGTCTCTTGTATTTTGGAAATTCCAATCATAGAAGTGGTAAAATTAAATTTTATGTGAATTTAAAAATTCTCCTATGAGGTGGGTAAAAGACGGTGAGAAGTTTAAAAAAATTTATATATCTAAAATTATTATAAACTGTCTCCAACGAATTATATTAAAAATATATATGTATTATGTAAATATTTTGACCTAAAATAAATTTACATAAAATAAATATTATTTAAATTAAAATTCGGTTTTATACTATAACTCAATGTTTTTCACTATTCATAAAAAATTTGAAGTTATCCGAAAAATACCATGAATTCCCCATAAGCTAATTTCAATATTTTGAATCCAAAAATGAATTCCATTTCGAAATATAAATTTATAAAATTTTAAAAAGTGGGTATTACTATTCATAATGTCTACTTTGGTTGGTCGTAGTGTGTTAAAATCTCGAAGTTGTGTACAATGCATGGTATTGCATTATTCAAAGGGAAAAGTACCATAGAATCTAGGGGTGTTACAATGCCACTTCCCATCACTTAATTATCACACACCCCATGCCATGACAGGATGCATCAAAAGACACCTCAAACATCACCACTTCTACTAGTAACATGAGCACTAGGGCACTGACCAAATTACCCATTTTGTGGATGAACAATGCCTGGAATTGCTTGCTCATCATGGAAGCATGGCCTTTTTTGGTCAAGGCTGTCAACAGAGTTGCGACCTGATAGAAATCATGTACGAATCTTCAGTAGTGTCCAACCATACTGAGTAAACTGAAAACCACTCCCATATTCATGGTTGTTCCACAATAAATGACTTAAAATACCATAAATTAATCTATGAAACACCCTACTTAGACAAAAAATTCCCAAGGATTTGGACCTATAGTGTCCAATAAATTGACTTGGACTACTTTTTATAGAGATAGTGGTGTTGAAGGACCACTATGATAGCCCTGAGATTTTCGGTATGCTCTTACTCTACTCTTAGTAGATCCGAATTTTATCGATAAATAAGATGACGAGCCTGCCCATGAACTCACAAAATAATGATTTCATAAGCCCAAAGAAACAATATGGTCTATTCTTGACACCAAATAGTATAACCACAAACACGAAGAGTTCATACCTTCACCTAAAAGCAACCTTCATGATATCATCCTTCTTCACCCTTCTTTTGTGATATCCAAACCATATATCAATAATAGAAAACCAAATTTTTTCCTTATGTTGGTTTAAAGTATCTAATAATCTTGATATGGGGTAATAGTTATTAATGACAACCTGATTCATACTCTAGTAGTCTATACACTTCCTCAGAAAACAATATTCCTTATTCTCAAACATGACTAGAGCACCCTACAGGGACACACTAGTTTGGAGATATCCCTTTATAATCAAATATGGATCCACAGCTCCCAGAGTATAGAACATGACATCAGATAAGGATCCATTGAAATTGGAGAAGCAGTTGCTGCATTTGTATCCCGAACTCAACAAAACATAGAGGGAGTAGAGTCACAACCTCCCCATGAAAATAATCCAAGAACTCCCCCATCAACACTTGGATCCCCGTCTATCCCTCCATCCACTGATTCAATTGATTTCTCGACTAGGAAGGAAATAAGAGTCTGCACATGATGACAACC
Source organism: Viscum album (assembly GCA_963277665.1). Classification (NCBI taxonomy): domain Eukaryota; kingdom Viridiplantae; phylum Streptophyta; class Magnoliopsida; order Santalales; family Viscaceae; genus Viscum; species Viscum album. Next base: position 1,501,354,989 of record OY728161.1, read on the forward strand.
TATATGACAACTCCTATCACCAAAAAAAGTTACATGTTGGCCACCCCCGTCTAAAAACACAACTCTTCTCCAGATGTATTCAATGACATTATTCCTATATTACAACAAGTCTATGTCGAGGATAATACAGTTTGGAAACATATGTAGAAGAAAGAGATACCCAAAATACTTATACAGCCCCAACATCAGTCAACATCCTCAAAATATATCAATGAAGTCATTCTGATCTCCAACTAGTGTACTCAAAACCATGTGTAGTGTACTTCACTTCTTGTCTAGTCCTAGAGCATGGGATAGACCAGGTGCAGCAAAAGAGTGTGAAGCTACTGAATCAATCAAGGAACAAAAAATACTACTGAACAAACTAATCAAACCTAAAATGATATCCAACAACAATGGAACTAATGCGTCTACAACAAAAAACTAAACACGCCCAGATTCCCTATCCCTATACTATTATATTCATCCTCGACCACAATAGGAACGAGGTCCCTATAGAACACCATGTGTCCATCCTTTGACTACTTTGTCTCCCCTTGGTGGAGCAGGAGATAACAGACCATACTTTTGAGGCAGAATGGCCAACAACGACTACTGAGGCAGGCCGTAGAACATCCCACTTCGACCATACTAAGCTTGAAATAGGTACGTACTCTGATGGTTCCCACAAACTACACAATAAAATCTCCTCGGACCCAGGAATTCCTGAAATGGATGAGGAATCAATGGTTAAAAAAACTACAGCATTCGTCTCCACTAGACAAAACCTTGAAGGTCCTGACACTATATAGTGACTACAAACAGCCTCCCCTTAAAATTAATTAGCTAACTCCCCTCTCATGATTGACCTCCTCATGAGTGCATCATTTCCACTAGCTCATACTAATTCAAAACCTATAAGAATGTTGGTAGGGTGGAGGGAGTAGCTGAAAACCGAAGAGAAAATGGTGGGCCTCCTCCAACCATCTTTCTTGAGAATCCCCATTTGGAAAGAGATCTAGCTAAAAATGTAGGATATCATTGAACATGTTCCCCAACTCCCTCAATCACATAGTCCCTTATAGAGGGAGAGTATCTCATGCCTCAACATACCTTTCATATTTGAAGAATTGGATTCCACCCATAACACCTACTCAAAGTTATCCCATGAAACATCAGGATCCCTCATCTCTATTAGGTAAATCTCCCACCAATAACATACTTATCCCCCACACATCTCAATAGTAGGGGCACCAATTACTCTGTCAGAGCCCAGATCAAGCATAGTGTGATCACCAACTCCTCAATCCACCTCTCCATCTCTATTTCCCTGACACTATTATCTTTCTTTCTCAGATCCATCTACTAGAAAGTAAAAAAGCTTATTCTTACAGTAATCATCCTTACCAACTGATTCAAACCTCCCTCAGTCGACCGTGTTAGCATATTAAGGTTCCACTGTCTGAGCAACTTTGGGACCATGAACTAGTTTTATAGCTCAATGTTAAACAAATTATATTAGTGACAGGTTAGTAATGAACTTAATTAGGATTCATTTTATCTATTTTTTTATTTTCTAAAAACACCCAAAATAAATAGGAACACAATTCATCATGATGCATGTTACTTTCAAATAGTATCTACCCTACAATCGATCTATCCACTGTTTTTTTGTTCGATATGAACGATGTCCATTCATCAGATCATGGGGGCCCTAAAATCCCATGTTATAGTTAGTATTTTCATGATTATGTAAAATAAAAAGATCACCTAACATTGGTTCCCTACTAACCCATGAAATTATCAATATTCTTAACACTAAACTCAATCCTATCTCTCAACCATCAGCTCTGATACCATTCTATCAACACCGGCCTTCTTCAAGATTACAGAAGGGATATTAAGTTGCCTGACATTCCTTTATCAAGATGAATGATATAAAATGACCCCATTCCCTAGAGTGGAAACCATCACTAATGGTATAGATATCACAAAAATGGAGTTATTACACTTTTAGAAGTAACCACAATTGGGAGATAAGGAGTGTCAACCTAAAACAACTACAACTCATATATATATATATAAGGAAAAATATATATACCACATGAATGTTTTTTGTAAAACTGATCTAAATACCTAGTAAACTTCAATGTAAGTACAAAAATAAAAATAAGTAGTGAAACAACAACTATCCCCATCATCTGAGCTAGTAAGTTCCACCACTTTATGTGTAATCTCTCTAAAAACCTGAAAACAATTTTATATTCATAGGGTGAGCATACAAGTATACTCAGAATGGAAAATAAAGATTCTTCTATGAATAATAGGAATATTTATACAAATGCCCATATGAGAAACAAAATAAACTCAATGTACCAAATGATGTATACTATCCATCACAACTATACATAGGTCCAATCACCAAATAATTCATGTCTTGTAATGTAACATACTAATACCATCGATATGTGGGTACCTCACACCACCTCCCACTAGATATCTTCTCATCCCAAATAGAAAAAGTCTTTTGAATACCATGATCTTTTAAACGACCCATTATCATAGCATCCCCACACACAACTATATACCACATACCACATCCCACCCACAAAAAACTTGGTCACAACCAAATCACTTCCCTCCTATGAACTCATGGGCCAAAAAACCACAACCCAATCCCAATGACACTAGGTAATCATGACCCAACTCATCTTGAAGACACCATGTAATTACCACACAGCTTATACTAAAGACACATGGGAATAAACCCTCACCTGCATAAACATGGTCCTCTCAACCACACCAAATCCTACTCGAAGCGTCTAGCACTACCAATGAATTGAATAGGGATAAAGGAAGAGCTAATAACTATCCATCCATCCTCCCTTCCTAATGTTTTGAAAGGACACCCTCCCCTATATCAATGGGGGTGTTCGAAAAGTAGATCTCAACATGAGTTGGTAAATAAATAAATCACAAGGAACTACATGCGTATATATATGTACCAAACAATTTACCCACCCTATGGGTTTTGAAAAAGAAACATCCACCACACAAAAACCACCAACCTCGTAATGAAGGTAACACCAAGAATGATTATCATATACAAATTCGATAATGAATTCAACTTCTTTACATGCCCTTAATAGAATGATAGCATCTCCCAATTTATTTACCATATTTTCATTTAGCATAATAAATACATTTGATTACTTATTCAATCCCTACCTAGGAGACTAAAAAATAGATCACATAACAAGAATCATCACAACTCATACATACTTCAGAAAGTCCTTGAAAACAATAAAGTAAATTCCCATGCATGTTAAAATCATCCTTATTCAAAATCAGCCCCCCAAACAATCCTCAGAAACCCCACTGCATGTATAACACAACATTTAAAAAAAACTATAGAAAACTATAAGCTGGGAATACCATTTCACACTCATATTTCCTATAACCCCATTCATGTACAATCACCATCATTCATCAAAGTCATGAAACCATGTCCATCCTCTAAATAAGTAATTCCCCCAACGCACATCATAAAAAACCACCTGGAAGAGCCACTGAATATCAACACCACACTAGGACACTCAAATACCTGATCATGACACAACCCAGTCCTCCAGCCCTACTTCCCAACCACTTCCTCTCTGTAATTCCACTGCATAACAAGTTTATCTTTTCCAAAATAAATCAATATCTATTCCTGAGATACCATTACACCACCAATACCTCCACATACTCACAACCACACTATCAGACATATCAACACACAAAAAACACTGAAAAATCTCGAATATACACACAGAAAACACACAATCACAATAACAAGGCAATGTTTATTCAAATTTTGAAGCTCTCCTGATTTAATTCCACATGATAAACCAAGGGTGATGGTAGAATATGTTTCATCCTAGGAAATATATATATTCAACTAAATATATGTGATTAAAAATATTTCAAAACATACAACAATGTTTAACAAATCATACAAGTTCCCTAATATTAGACACAAATGGAAATAATTTTTATAATAATATAACCCTCATGATTCACAACATGGATCAAGGATAATATGTAAAACAAAGTGATAATCATCGTCTTCCCATTCATTTATTTATTATATATTATTATCTTTATTAATTTTAGTATCAATAGCATTCACAAGGCTACAGGAGTACACCCACGCCACATGATACACAATTAAAAGAGAGCGGAAGCAATCCTAGCATGGAATAGTTGTTGATCCACAATTATTCATTCTGTCAAGAATAGTTAGTCACATGATTAGCTAGAATAAACTCTCAAGAATACCAAACAAGATTCAAGGGTACAAGTGCACAAATGATCAGGGAATAAAGATCCTTATCCTACCTTGAGAAAGTTTAAGGTTTAAATGAATAGATTATTTCACATTTTGAAAGTGTAGATCCTAAATCTTCTGGGAAATATTTATTAAAGGCCATTAAAATTGGATCATGCCCAAGACCACATGGTTTGGAGGTCAAAAGAATATTCACATTTTTAGAAGATGAATACAATTTGAAACGGTCCAAATACCAATAAAATATGGCATTTAAATAATTTAACATAAAAAATATGCAGAATTGGGAAAACTCAAAAAGGATTGAAAATGATTCACCAATGGGGTGAGTCTCTGATGAGTGAAACCAAGGCCTGAGCCACCTAAGTGAAAACCTACTGATGCCATGTCCTCCTAATTCCCTAACCTATCTAAACCCAATGTCATCAACATTATAAAGACCCGTAAATCCAAGGAAATTTATTTTTCTTAATTTTCATTGGAATTTTACAAGAACGCAGTTTCTGACGGCACCTGATTCCGAGGACCGGTGTGCCTGGAATCAATTTCTGAAGTTTGGCTCGGGTACGTTCAGTGAATGAACGAGCGGGTTATTCTAACTTTTGAACTGGTGCTCGGAATCGAATTTTGAGGGCACCGATGGAATCGAAGAGCCGGTTTTTGAATATAAACGCCTCTTCTAGAGTGGCATTTTCTCGGGTGTGGTTTTTAATTTTTGGGCTTAAAGTTAAGAAATAAAATAATTGTACGACAAACTTTATTTTATTTCACTTAAGCCACTTGGAAGCCACTTGAAGCCACATAAAGCTGCTTAAACTGAGTTGAAACAGATAGGTACTATCCAAAAATATCCTACCCTCTTGGTAGGATATTTTTGAGGTGGGGCCCGCATGAGCCCCACCGTTTCTTTTATGCTAAGTAACGCACCCGCGAAAACCCGTCATTATGAAAGTCAACTGACGCGTTTTCTTAATTTCTTAACACACCAAATAATTGGGTGGTTTTATTTATTGAATTAATTGGGTGGTTTATTTCGTTGAATTAATTCTACGAATTAATGGGTCGTTACTTATCTCTTTTTCGTTTCATAACCGGTTTGAAATCCGTTGGCGTAGTAATAAAATTAGACCAATGCCACATCTTGAGGGTTACACTTTGGGAGGCCTTTGAATGAATTCTTGGGCCTTCACCCTTCATCGCGAAGAACGCAAAGAACGCGAAGAACGCCGGAATCCGACGAAGAACGCTGAAATCATGAAAATCGATGACGCGACGCCGTGTGCCGCGACACCGACGTTTCTTCTTCTGGGACGTTCCTTCCTCCGCAACAAAATCTTCAATCATCTGTTTGAGGTAAGAGATTTCGGGTTCCTTTTAAAACTCCTTTGAGGTTTTAATCAACGCACTTATTTAATTATTATTAATTAAATCTTTTTGTTCTTGAACCTCGGAGTTCGTCGATGCGACACCCTTCCGTGACAACGTGATGCCCTCCGCGACGCGACGATCATCTCCTTCCGCGGTGATCAATTCCGTGAAGAACACGCATGCGACACTTGACGAGTTAGGGATTTTATTTGGATGTTTTATATTTCCGTGTTTATTTCCGTTCAAAATGAAGAACCCGGTTCATAAAAACAATTTTAATTCATTAAAATTGTCTGTGGTTATGTATTCATGTGTTGAATAATTCTCCCGTTGTTATTATTCTAACGCGGTGGGTGTGGGCCAAACAAACACGGCCCGAAAACCCTCTGCCGTTCTTCGTGGTTGTGCGGATTTTGGCGGGCGACGACAAAACGTGACACAAGGGTGATTTGACGATCCTGCAGTAAAGAACGGAACTCGGGAGGATCAACGGCGCAGACGGGAAGGAAAACGGACCATTGAAGCGACTCTGGTGGCCCGTGGAAGCTACCGGCGCCCCTGCGCGCCGCCAAACAGGACCGCCGCGGCTGAAGCCGCGGCGGCGGCGACCAGCAGACCCGTGTCCGCGCGGGTCCGGCTCGCACGCACGGGAGGCGGCGACATGCCGCGTCCGCTGAACCCGCGCGACCCCACGTGGGGCCACGACACCTCCAACCCACGGGGGCAGCGCCCCGCGGCAACTGAGCTGCTCGGCCGCTCGGCCGAGCCGGGCCACGCCCTGGCCCGGCCGGACCCGGTCCGGCCGGGTTCGACATGGTCGGGTCGACCCAGGGGGGTCGGGTCGGGTCGGCCCGGGCCTAGACCCCTCGTATTCGGACCGTTTTCGGTCTTTTGCCCGTATCTTGAGCTACAAGCGTCTAATCGACACGCCGTCAGCGGCAACACGATCCTTGGATCAAGACGGTCGTTTCAGTATATTACACTCAAGGTTTCAGAATAATTTGTGTTCGGCCGGGTTGGTTCATCCACGAAACCAACCGGCCCTCGGAGTGGAAACGCTCATATCTTGATCTCCGGACGTCCGATTGACGTGCCGTCGACTTTGATGGATTCCTCTAAGGGAGACAGATCTTTTGGATTACTCCGCTCGAGGTTTGGATGCTGTTGGAGCATGGTCAGGTTGGATTTGACTTAAAAACCAACCGGGCCCCTGGGACGAAAAAGCCAATAAAATCCAGACCGGGCGTCCGATTGACGCGCCGTCTGTTGCGTTGTGTTCCTGTTGACGATACGGAACTTTTGGCATCCTTCGCCCGAGTTTTGGATGCAGTTGGATTGTATCCGAAATCCAACCGGCCCCTGGATCGGGAAAGATGATATCTTTCAGACAGGACGTCTGTTTGACGAACCATCAGCAACGTCGTTGATCTCATTGAGAAACGGTCCCTATGAGTATACCCTATGAGAGTTCGGGGTACACTTGACATACGGTCGGGTTGGTCCACTCACGAAACCAACCGGGCCCCTAGGACGAAAAGGCTAGTAACTCACAGACCGGGCGTCCGATTGACGCGCCGTCTATTGCGTTGAGACCCCTATGACAAGGCGGTCCTTTCAGATACTTCTTCCTGGGGCTTTGATATACTTGGAGTATCGACCAGTAGCTCGTGGAGCGGACCCTCCCAGAGACGAGCGTACGTAGTACAGAGACCGTGTAGCCAGCTGAGACATAATGACTGCTTGACCGATCGACTCGGTGTGTTATGGATAGCCCAGTGGGGAGCGCTTGGTTGTAGTGGCAGACCCACGACAGAGGTGCACTTGGTTGTAGCGGCACATGGGAGCGCTTGGTTGTAGAGGCAGACCCACGAAAAAGGTGCGCTTGGTTGTAGTGGCACATGGGTGCGCTTGGGTGTAGCGGCACATGAGAGCGCTTGGTTGTAGCGGCAGACCCCTGGTGGGAAGCGCTTGGTTGTAGCGTCAGGCCTACAGTACTTGACAGGAGGAGTACCTCAGCAGTCTTAGGTTAGTGAGCAGTACATCCGAGTCGTGACCGGACCACTGTACACTCCAGAGACAGGGCTCTTCATCAGTTACGGTTTTGATAACGAAAATCCGGGTTTGAGCTGAATCTTTCGACCTTTGTGTTTTTCTCATGATTGAGATGGGTCACTTGATAACTTAGGTATATGTATGGGCATATACCTGGGTAGTGGTTATCTTTTTATTTCACAATTCTTGTGTTTCCTCATGATTGAGACGGTTTGCTTGATAACTTAGGTATATGTATGGGCATATACCTGGGTAGTGGTTATCCGTTGAATTCATAATCCATGTGTTTCCTCATGATTGAGATGTGTTACTTGATAACTTAGGCATATGTATGGGCATATACCTAAGTAGAGGTTATCTATTGAGATCTTCTTTGTGGTTATCCATGTTGGTTTAGTGAGACATTGAGGGTCTCGAGGTCCCTACAGAGTATCGTTATACTCACCCCTACACAGGCTATGCCCGCAACTCGATGTGTTGGTTGCAGATGACAGGCAGTGCTGACAGAGGCCGAGTGTTCGAGGACTGGACGGTACCCGGAGGAGGACTACATGACGAGTCAGTACCTGGAGGTGGACTACACGACGAGACGACACACGGAGGAGGTTGACGGAGGAGATCATGGAGGAGGCTATTTGTACCTACCCTTCAGGGAGGATCCGTGGTGGACGACCAGGAGCTGCGCCATCTGCACCTACCCTTCAGGTAGGATCCGAGGAGGACGACCTAGGATCCGCTTCCGTCCTTCCAGTTGTTATCTTTTCTTTTGTACTTGTTCAGTTGTAGTTGTACTTACTTTTGGGTTTGTATTTTGGCCCATTTACTTTTCAGCACTTCTCTTGTACTTAGTGTTTACTTTTTCCGCTTGCTTACTCTGTGGTGCTTGTTTTATTTTAAAAAGGAAATGCCTTCCTAGTTATTGGGATTTACGCCTTTGGTGGTAGTCGCCATCCCCTGGCCTATGGAAGGCGGGATTGGGGTAGTCACGGCACGAGTCGTGAAAAATTGGTATCAGAGGAGTTGGTTCTACCGCAGAACTTATAACTCTGATATTTTCTTCTTGTGAAGCAATAGCGTTAAGAGTACCGAGTGTGGTTTTCAGTTCAGGGAGTCCAGTGTTGGTGTGGGCGGACGACGTATCCATACACCAGGACCCTGAAAACTGATTTCCGACTTTGTGCACGAAAACACTGATTGCATGTGTGTTTCCAGAAGTTTTTAAATGTCGGCTCAAACCAGGTCAGCTCAGCAGGTATAAATGTTTGACCGTGTCACGATGTTTCTTTCAGGATGCCTTTTCACGGACGACCAGCTAGAGCCCAGAGGGATGTTCATGATGACAGCCTATCAAGCGACGAGGCTTCGGTACAGGGCCCTCTTGTAGTTGTGGCACCAGCAGAGGCACCAGCGGTACTACCATACGTTGGGCCACCGATGCCACCAGCCCCAGCAGTAGGCGATGCACGCTACTTGAGTGCACTGCACGAGTTCCAGCACCAGATGCCACCCACGTTCCGGGGAGAGACGGACCCACAGGCGGCTGAGGATTGGCTGGAGGCTGTGGTGAGTGTCTTCAGGCTAGTGGGGAAGACGACAAACATCATGGTGATCTTTGCTTCCAGCCTCCTTCAGGCAGTAGCAGGCAGGTGGTGGAGCCACTTATTCCAGTTTTGCGACGGGATAACCTTCGCATGGGAAGACTTCGAGACCTTATTCAGGTTGGAGTTTGTGCCAGTAGCTCTACACCACGAGCGTGTACATGAGCTTATTCCTTTTCCGCAAGGTTTTCGATCAGTTGCCGAGTCATCTGTGGGTAGTAGACAAATGATGTAGAGGTCCAGGAGGACCAGACCAACAGTTGGACGATCTCGGGTTTTATGACCAGTGGTGCGGGGCACCCGGGGAGGGAACAGAGCTAGGCGTACCAGATGCTGGTTGTGTTACTCATGCGGCGGAAAGGGTCACCTGGCACGTGATGGTCCGAATCCTCGTACGGTTGATCAGCGGGTGTTGGAGGAGCCACTGAGACAGAAGCAACGACTGGTACTTGAGCAACAGCCGAGCAGTGGACAAGGCAATTGAGCTCCGAGAGCAGCTGGACATGAGAAGTACTAGTGGATATGTACATTGTAATTCTAGTTCCATGTTTCTTTTGTATTCGTGTGTTTGTACTATGAGCTGCAATAATAAAAATACACTTATCTTGTGATGTTTTCATTCCTGTCCTTTTTGTTTGGTTGATACTGAATGGTCCTGGTTAAGACTGTTGACTTGTCCCTCACTTTCGAGATTTCTACTGGAGGAGACCCAGTGACCTCACACTGATTCCGACAGTGTGACTCGACCCTTGGAGGTGAGAGTGACAGTTGGATCTCTTGGTAGTTACGTCGAGGCCTTACGACGTTATCCATGGAATGAATGCATCATTCATGTCAGGATTGACTGTATTAGGCAACGAATGTGGTTCATCCAGGGGATGAGACCAGATTTCCTTTATCGGAAAAGATGAAATCATAGCAGCTCTTGTGAGACTAGAGAAAGTCCAGGTCATCCAGAGCGGATGAGGACAGCACAGGGCCGACAGAAGCCTTATGCTGACAGGACTTGGAGGCCTCTAGAGTTCGAGGATGATGATCACGTCCTTATACGATTCTCTCCTCGACGAGGTTTACGGAGATGTGGCCAGGGAGGCAAGTTATCTCCAAGGTTCAACGGACCTTTCTAGGTCCTCAGCTGGGTAGGTGAGGTGGTTTACCGCTTGACCTATCCACCTCAGTTGTACTAGGTGCACGATGTTTTCCAGGTATCTCAACTGAGGAGATTAATGCTCAACCCTTCGCATAACATCGACCATGAGGAGCAGGAAAATGGCGATGGGGTTACTTCCACAGAGGATCTAGTAGAGATCAAGGATCGACAGGAGTAGATCCTATGAGGACGATCGATTCCTCTAGTGCACTTTCTTTGGTAGCACGGGAACCTCCAGGTGAGCACATGGGAGCGGAAGGCTCAGATGCATGCTCAGTACCTCCATTGTATCCCTAAGTTTGTGGTGAAGCTTTACGGGGACGTAAATCCCTATGGTGGGAGTAATGTAAAGACCCGTAAATTCCAAGGAAATTTTGTTTTTTCTTAATATTATTTGGAATTTTACAAGAACACAGTTTCTGACGGCACCTGATTCCGAGGCTCGGTGTGCCCGGAATCAATTTCTGAAGTTTGGCTTGGGTACGTTCAGTGAACGAACAAGAAGGTTTTTCTATCTTTTGAACCGGTGCTCGGAATCGAATTCCGAGGGCACCGATGGAATCGCAGCACCGGTTTTTTCATAGAAAATCCTCTTCCGGAGTTGCATTTTCTCGGGTGTGGTTTTTCATTTTCGGGCATAAAGTTATGAAATAAAATAATTGTACGACAAACTTTATTTTATTTCACTTAAGCCACTTGGATTCCACTTGAATCCACTTAATGCTGCTTAAACTGAGTTGAAACAGATAGGGTACTATTCAAAAATATCCTACCCTCTTGGTAGGATATTTGTGAGGTGGGGCCCACACGAGCCCCACCGTTTCTTTTCCGCTAAGTAACGCACCCGCGAAAACCCGTCATTATGAAAGTCAACTAACGTGTTTTCTTAATTTCTTAACGCACCAATTAATTGGGCGGTTTTCTTCATTGAATTAATTGGGCGGTTTATTTCGTTGAATTAATTCTACGAATTAATGGGTCGTTACTTATCTCTTTTTCGTTTCTTAACCGGTTTGAAATCAGTTGGCGTAGTAATAAAATAAGACCAACACCACATCTTGAGGATTACACGTTGGGAGGCCTTTGACAGAATTCTTGTGCCTTCACCCTTCTTCGCAAATAACGCGAAGAACGCAAAGAATCCCGACCTCTGACAAAGAACGCCGTAACCGCGAAAATCGACGATGCGGCGCCGTGTGCCGCGACGCCGACGTTTCCTCTACTGCGACGTTCCTTCCTCATCAACGAAATCTTCAATCATCTGTTTGAGGTAAGAGATTTCGGTTTCCTTTTAAAACTCCTTTGTGGTTTTTATCAACGCACAGATTTAATTATTATTAATTAAATTTTTTTGTTCTTGAACCTCGGAGTTCGTTGACGCGACACCCTTCCGCGACGACGCGATGTCATCCGCGACGCGACGATCGCCTCCTTCCGCGGCGATCAATTCCGTGAAGAACGCGCATACGACACTTGATGAGGTAGGGATTTTATTTGGATGTTTTATATTCTCGTGTTTGTTTCCGTTCAAAATGAAGAACACGGTTCATACAAACAATTTTAATTCATTAAAATTGTCTTTGGTTATGTATTCATGTGTTTAATAATTCTCTCGTTGTTATTATTCTAACATGGAGGGTGTGGGCCAAATGAACACAGCCCGACAACCCTCCGCCGTTCTTCATGGTTGTGCGGATTTTGGCGGGCGATGACAAAACGTGACGCAAGGGCGATTTGACGATCCCGAAATGAAGAACGGAACCCGGGAGGAATAACGGCGTAGACGGGAGGCAAAACGGACCACCTGAGCAACTCTGGTGGCCCGCGGAAGCTACCGGTGGCGCCCCGGCGCGCCACCAGACAGGGCCTCCATGGATGAAGCTGCAGCGGCAACATGCCGCGTCCGCTGAACCAGCGCGGCCCCACGCGGGGCCGCGGCACCTCCAACCCGCGGGGGCAGTGCCCCGTGGCACCCGAGCTGCTTGGCCGATCGGTCGAGCCGAGCCGGACTGGCCGGCCGAGCCGGGCCGCACCCTAGCCTGGCCGGACCGGGTCCGGCCGGGTTGGACCGGGTCGGGTCGACCCGGTACGGCCAACCCAGGGGGGGTCGGGCCGGGTCGGCCCGGGCCCAGACTCCCCTTCATCAGACCATTTTCGGTCTTTTGCCCGTAACTTGAGCTACGAGCCTCTAATCGACGCGCTGTCAGCGGAAACACTATCCTTGGATCAATATGGTCGTTTCGGTATATTACACTCAATGTTTCAGAATACTTTTGGTTCGGCCAGGTTGGTTCATCCACGAAACCAACTGGGCCCTCGGAGCAGAAATGCTCATATCTTGAGCTCCGGAAGTCTGATTGACGTGCCGTCAACTTTGATGGATTCCTCTAAGGGAGACAGATCTTTTGGCTTACTCCGCTTGATGTTTGGACGCAGTTGGAGCATGGTATGGGTTGGTTTTGACTGAAAAACCAACCGGGCCCCCGGGATGAATAAGCCAATAACTTCAAGACCGGGCATCCGATTGACGCCCCGTCTGTTGCGTTGCGTTCCTGTTGATGATACGGAACTTTTGGCATCCTTCACCCGAGTTTTGGATGCAGTTGGATAGTGGCCGGGTTGGATTGTATCTGAAATCCAACCGGGCCCCTGGATCGGGAAAGCTGATATCTTTCAGACAGGACGTCCGTTTGACGAACCATCAGCGGCGTCGTTGATCTCGTTGAGAAACGGTCCCTATGACTATACCCTATGAGTGTTTGGGGTACAGTTGAGATACGTCCGGGTTGGTTCGCTCACGAAACCATCCGAGCCCCAGGGACAAAAAGGCTAGTAACTCATAGACCGGGCGTCCGATTGACGCGCCATCTATTGCGTTGATACCCCTATGACGAGGCAGTTCTTTGAGATACTTCTTCTTGGGACATTGAAATACTTGGAGTATCGACCCGTAGCTCGTGGAGAGGACCCTCCCAGAGACGAGCGTACGGAGTACGGAGATCATGTAGCCGGCTGAGACCTGACGACTGCTTGACCGATCGACTCAGTGTGTTACAGATAGCCCAGTGGGGAGCGCTTGGTTATAGCGGCAGACCCACGAAAGAGGTGCGATTGGTTGTAGCGGCACATGGGAGTTCTTGGTTGCAGCGGCAGACCCACAACATAGGTGCGCTTGGTTGTAGCGGCACATGGGTGCGCTTGGGTGTAGCGGCACATGGGAGCACTTAGTTGTAGCGGCAGACCAATGGTGGGAAGTGCTTGGTTATATCGACAGGCCCACAATAATCTATAGAAGGAGTAACTCAGTAGTCTTAGGTTAGTGAGCAGTACCTCAGAGTCGTGACAGGACCACTATACACTCCAGAGACGGGGCTCTTCAGCAGTTACGGTTTCGATAATGAAAATCCTGGTTTGAGCTGAATCATTCGACCTTTGTGTTTTCCTAATGATTGAGATGAGTCACTTGATAACTTAGATATATGTATGGGCATATACCTGGGTAGTGGTTATCCGTTGATTTCACAATTCTTGTGTTTCCTCAATATTGAGACGGGTTACATGATAACTTAGGTATATGAATGGGCATATACCTGGGTAGTGGTTATCCGTTGAATTCATAATCCTTGTGTTTCTTTATGATTGAGATGGGTTACTTGATAACATAGGCATATGTATGGGCATATACCTAAGTAGAGGTTATCTGTTGAGATCTTCTTTGTGGTTATCCTTTTTGGTTTAGTGAGACCTTGAGGGTCTCGGGGTCCCTACTGAGTATCGTTATACTCACCCCTGCACAGGCAATGCCCGCACCTCATTGTGTTGGTTGTAGACGATAGGCAGTGCTGACTGAGGCCGAGTGTTCGTGGACTGGACGGTACCCGGAGGAGGACTAAACGACGAGTCAGTACCCAGAGGTGGACTACACGACGAGACGACACAAGGAGGAGGTTGACGAACGAGAGCGTGGAGGAGGATATTTGTACCTACCCTTCCGGTAGGATCCGTGGTGGATGACCAGGAGCTGCGCCATCTGCACCTACCCTTCAGGTAGGATCTGAGGAGGACGAACCAGGAGTCTCTTTCATCCTTCCAGCTGTTATCATTTCTGTTGTACTTGTTTAGTTGTAGTTGTACTTTCTTTTGGGTTTGTATTCTGGCCCATTTACTTTTCAGCACTTCTCTTGTACTTAGTGTTTACTTTTTCACCTTTCTTACTCTGTGGTGCTTGTTTTCTTTAATAAAGTTAATGCCTTCCCAGTTATTGGGATTTACACCTTTGGTGCTAGTCGCCAATCCCTGGCCTATGGAAGGCGGGCTTGGGGTATTCACAGCACGAGCCCCGAGGATGGGTCGTGACAAACACCATGAGTCCCAAACACGATGACTTACTGATGCCCCGATCGATCAATATCTTGCAATAATGATTCCCTGAATCACTACTTTAAAAACTAGATGTTTGAAAAACACATAAAATGAGCTGCCATTTCCTCCCAGAACACCCCAAACATGAATCATTGAATATGTAACAGACCAGAGTTTCCTTTCCCATTACACACAACTTAAACAAGGCAACATGTATAGGAAAAAACCTAGAGATAGTCACTGAAATGAAAAAATAAACAACCTTCTTTTTCTTTATGTAAATGAATGCATAAAAACAATCATGCACATATATAAGTTCATCGGAATAACAGTAAATTATATTCTTTTACAGAGTAAAAAACCATTTATTTTATATGATATAGGGAAAAAAAATAGAAAAAAGTGAAAAAATCATACTTGAAGTAGAAAATGCATGGCCAAATAGAAAAAATTTCCCAAAAAAAGAAAAACTAAAAAATCTTTCTTGACAAATAATTGTGACATATCTACAATCCCAGATCATAGTACGTAGTCATGTTCACCTAGATGTCATTATGTTCCTTTAAAAATAAAACATACCTATATGAAATCTTCATAATAAACATCAGATGCAGGAAAAGACAATAATGTGTTAACTATATCGATACCTAGTAGAACAACATAGCATGTGAATGGTGAAAGATCAAATACATGATAAATGAAATCATCTAAAAAAATATAAAATTAAACCCAAAACCATGATATATATATTACTAAAAAATATTACCAATATATAGGTAAATTGTATATCTATCTCATAACACATCATAGGATTATAGTATTCCAACATTTTAAACCATCCACCAATGATAATCATCATCTTTTGTGTTTATCCAATTAAGTAACTATCTAGGGAACCATCTCTTCACCACTGTGAAACCCATTTTAGGGAAAAAATAATCATTTTTGGGACCCACACTGCATTCCTATATGGGGTACCACTCATAATGTTGATGAACCACACCCTTGTCCTTTAGGAATTACAACTCAAAAGATTTATAGAGGACCCACACCATATTTTATTAGTAGAATTCCACTCACAAAATATAGGGCAGACACCCTAGTCCCACACATAGGTACCACCAAGTAGATAAATAGTAGAACAATGATCTTGTCCATTCGAGGGGTACCACTCAGTTGAATGAGGAAATATTCCCTTGTCCTTTTGGGTGTTCCATTATGTAGGTTGGTTGAGGACCTTTACTATAGTATATCTATTTCTATAACCCATTGTTTTGTGGATCCACACCATAGTGTTGGTTGGAAACCACCCTATGTTCATATATAATACACATACCCTAATATTCCAGACGGGTAACAATCGTTGTGTAGAATAACTTCTCTATAGTCATTTGGGGGGTGGTTGGTGTACCACTCAGTATATAGAAAGATTTGTTTCTCTATAGGTCATCAGGTCATACCATTCTAGTCTCCCTCCATAGAAGTATCCTAATAACTATTGTTTTCAATATATTTCTATAGAATCAGAATAGTGGTAACATATCATATAGTTTCTAGAAATCAAATATGAATCCATACCCACATTCTATGATAAACGACACTCAAGATAGGCTACTGAAAACTAATAAAATGAGTCAAAATTAATCTGGAAAAACTAGAATATGTTTCCTACTAAAGCACATGACTTCAATGGTTTCCCACTGGGTATGTGAATCTACTCCAATTTCATATTATTTTATCTAAAAAACATGAATCTCTATCGATGTAGTACTACATGGTGTGTAAGGGTACTACAGAGTATGTCCCAACCACACGGGGTTGACCGATTCACTTCGGTTCATGTCCATGTAAATTAGAAATGTACAAGATCACAATGTGTGCCCATTTGTGTCCATTTGTAGCTAATTTTAGAGTACATGGAAGACCACCATCACTATGTCACATCAATTTTGGGGTTCTCACATGGTGTGTATTATTAAAAAAAACCATAAAACTTTTCATTTGTATACAAGAGACTACAGTGTGTGTGCTCATCAATGTACACATTATGTAATTATAACGTTCAGAAAACCATCTTAACAATCATGTGATTTAATGATTCATCATATCCAATGGAAAGTATTTTATTTTATGAAATAAATTGAAATATCATCATGTAGTTGATTCTATCACTTTAATGGCTATAGATTAGAGTTCGTGTCCTCTTCTCAAAGTCTGCATGCACCATGTGTGTTTCATGGTGATTCTGATTTTTACTTAATCATATATCCATGGGAGTTATCAAACAAAACAATTAATATATTTCAATACACTAATAAATTGTTAATATGTTAAATTAAACATTTATAATGGATGAATTTGGGAGTTCCAAGTGGCTTAAACACACCTAAAATGGATGAACATTCACCCCATATGCCAATGATGAAAAACACGAAGGATAATGGGGGAAAATGAACAATAAAATGGTTGATAATGATCCTATTCCATTTATTCAATTGAGAATATTTAATTTACCGAACATAATGTTAGAATCAAGGAATACAAATTGAAAATTAACCAAATAAGAAATTTATTCATCAACGGGGATAAGGAGAAGGTTTAAATTTTCCTACAAATGAAAACCAATACAAAATTAAATATTAATTAATTGAAAATATGGTGGAAATAAGATAAATATGTTCCACATAATGATACTGTATCATTAATTGTTGAATAACATGTTCCCCAGTGTTGGGAATGGTCCACTTATTTTTTTCTATCTAACCAACACGATCTATTATCGACCCATGGTCTAATATAAATATTCATAGAATGATCATTCGAATATCCATACAAATGATCCTAGAGTTCTGGGGAAACATTTAATATTATATATAATGACATATTTAATAAGGATATTATTTCTTGGGGTGTTAAATTAAAAATTAAATTGATTTGTTAATTAATTCCCTTAAACTACCCACCAATGGATGCCTCATCTGAACAACATTCTCCAACCAACATTAGGTCACACATTTGTTAAACCACATGCTATATATTTAAAATTGGTTTCATATTTGTGATTTTAGTCCTTGTTTCAGATATATTTTATTATTTAAAAATAATTTATTTTATGTGTTATAAAATACAATTAATATCTATATAAAACAAAATTTTGGATCACGAGGCCATAGAATTGTATACCGTCATAGTGGCTCACTCATAGAATAGTTCATAATATATTTAATGTGTTATAAGGGAAAATATTAAAGAAATAATTCTATATGTCTATATTTTTTCTCTAAAAAACAAAAACTAAGGGAAAATGCATCGATACTAATCCCGTATTTGGATCTCTCACTCATAAATTATATCATACCTACTCCCATTCCACCACATCACAAAATACAAGGGTGTAATACATACATGAATAATTCTATACAATTGATCATTTTTATCCAATGTGTTTTCCTTTTAATAATGGTATATCATAGAATTCTAGACTACCATAGTCAATAATAAACATAGAAACATTCACATATGTACCAAAATTCGACACATTTTATATATAATGCATATGATTCAACTGTAATGGTGCAGTGCAGTAGTAAGAATCATTTCCTACCCTATGCATGATATTCAATGGCCTGATGGGCCTCTAATCTAGCATTCTTCCTTGGCTGAATCTCTGTAATCTGCATCATGGGGAGAGTCATAGTAAAACTTGGCCCCAATTCCAAACCCCAGTGGACTATGATGTCATTCAACATCAAATTTATTTCTTATTTTTTTTCTATCATTGTTAATCCCCAAATCACGTAAACATTCTCTATCATTTCATGTACTATATAGGAATAGATATGTGGTTCCTCGATGATCTAAGTCCAGTATAATGGAGAGCTATAATGTCTCTTATTTTGGGCCTCTAATGTTTCCCTGTGGAGTTAAACTAATTATTTTATTCTATGAAAACTATAAAAATGGAATGAAATCCTCCCAAATCTGACCAATGTATAACACAAAAGATCAATTATATATTACTTCACATGATAGTAAGCTCGATATTTCCCTATTTATTGGGATCAAATCCTGAAATCTTCATTATATTGGACCTGAATTCCACATATATGCCACCCCCAACTGTGTTTTGATACAAACTACACATTCAGATACAATAGCCAAGGGAACCCCATTGAGGTGTACCATCCCCCATATATACAAATGTTTCAAACTCTATACTAAACACTTCTCCCTGATATTAGAAATGTACACTAGCTGAATTGGTTGGCCTACTATAACCATGTTGGTATCATGGATTTTGGTTTTCCATAAAATCCCTATCCAAAATTCTATTTATATACCATCCCATTTCAACTCTAGGACCACAAGAGTGTGAAAATAACAATTGAGAACTTGGTTCTCATCCTTCACTTACTAAAATTGGATACACCTAGAGAAGAACTTATAGCATCCCGCCTTTTTATCACATAAACTTTCATTACATTTTACAAAACCGAGGATCTTTAAGGTTTAGTGTTTTGGAAACCAGGAACATAATAAATGAAATAAAAAAAACATTCTTCTTAAACACTTGAAAGGATTCTCATCATGTTCATCCTAGGTTCATTACTGCATCTCACAACCTGGGGACATACATTAAAAGAAAGGGTGAGCAGAAGGCCCAGTAAGAGAAACCAGAGAAACATTTTACATGTGAACTTGAGATACTTCAATAAGGTCATGAAAATATCATTAAGGCATGAGAATGAAATCATGAGATACATCATAATAAAAATAACATTTTTTTTAAACTTGAAGATGTGGCTACAACATTTAATATTGACAATCGTTTCGTTTCACCAAGGTCCATCCCAAAGGTGTCGTTAAAATTACCAAGGTTATTCACCAAGGCGTCGTTAAAATGGTCATCTCTAGAGATTAAGTCTTTACCCAATGCATTGGAGCGCTATCAGGGCGCACCCTTAAATTTGCCTTTATTATCATGTGAGCCACATATATCATCATCAAAAATTTCATAAATATCCCATATAGCATAAAATAAATGGGTTTCATTTCATAATCATAACATTTTAAAAACTGCTTTAAAGACATGATCTTTACGTCACTTTAAACCCACGGAAAGGGAAAGAGGGTTTCATTTATGTAATTCCCAGAATTTAAAATAGAACATTTTGATATATATGTGAATACCCCTGTAGAAATAAGAGCTTTGAGTATTAACTTTATAACATAAAATAATTTTTAGAAAAGAGAGAGAGGCATTTTGAGACGAAAATTCTGCAGCATAACGACTATGTTACAAGGTTTTAGAAAACATTGAGAAGAGAGGGGACATGGGTCAAACATTCATAAATGACCCATAAAACCGTAGAGGGACAGAATATAAGGGATTTAAGAACATGGTAATGAAATTTGAAAATATACCATATGAAATGAAGAACATGAAAGGAGGGAAAAATATTTCTCTTGTGAGAATTCGGCAGCCTAACGACGTCACTTAAACTTCAACAAAATTGAATTGACAAGGTCAAATAGGGTCTCTCATCATATGAACATAAGAGTCCAGTATGATAGATATAGAGGTCATACCCCAACATAATAGAAAGGAACTTGAAAGAATTGACATGAGAGTAGAACTTCAAAACGAGAATGGTGAAGAACCACTTAAAAATTCGACAGCTTAACGGCGCCACTTAAACTTCAACAAAATACTGAATTGAAGAGATCAAATGGGGTCTCTCATCATATGAACATAAGAGTCCAGTATGATAGATATAGAGATCATACCCCAACATAACAAAAAGGGACTTGAATGAATTGACATGAAAGTAGAACTTCAAAACGAGAAGGGTGAAGAACCACTTAAAAATTCGGCAGCCTAACAGCGCCACTTAAACTTCAACAAAATACTGAATTGAAGAGATCAAATGGGGTCTCTCATCATATGAACATAAGAGTCCAGTATGATAGATA
This sequence comes from Viscum album, assembly GCA_963277665.1. Taxonomy (NCBI): domain Eukaryota; kingdom Viridiplantae; phylum Streptophyta; class Magnoliopsida; order Santalales; family Viscaceae; genus Viscum; species Viscum album. The sequence goes on from OY728161.1 coordinate 1,501,375,801, forward strand.
TAGATATCATACCCCAACATAACAAAAACGAACTTGAAAGAATTGACATGAAAGTATAACTTCAAAATGAGAAGGGTGAAGAACCACTTAAAAATTCGGCAGCCTAACAGCGCCACTTAAAACTTCAAAATACTGAATTGAAGCGATCAAATGGGGTATCTCATCATATGATCATAAAAGATCAGTATGATAAATTTAGAGATCTTACCCCAACATAATAAAAAAAATGAAATACTTTACATGAAAATAGATCTTGAAAAATGAGAAGGGAGAAAGAATCCGTTACAAAAATTTCGGCAGCCTAACAACACCACTTAAAACTTCATAAAACGAAATAATGAGAGTAAGAGGGGATATCTCATTATATTAACATGAAAAGGGCAGTAAGAGGAGTATAAAAGAAAATCATCCAACATAAGAACATGGATCATAAAAGGAATGACATAAAAGAGATTACTTGAAATGAAAGAGAGAGGTCGGATCCCTTACCTTAAAATGTAACTCTTAAACCTCAATGGTTGGGACCTTGAGGGCTTGGGGGCACCTTGGGAGGACTCCTTGGGAGGTAATGAGACCATAACTTCGTTGGGGAAGAGTGGGGAGTCTAATTGATGAGAGGAGGGCTTGGTATTTATAGGGAAAGTGAGGGGACAAGGCATTAATGGCCAAGGGACACCTCACATGTGCTTTTCTCAAACCCATGTGCTCTCCCTTGGCATTTACCATGGAGTTAGGCCACATGGGGTCCCCACAACAATAATTCATCACCATTGGCCGGCCAACCCTTAAAATATCTAATGACATCATCATGACACAGCTATGATGTCATTAAAAATACTGAAACCCTAAAACTGCATTTTTACTATTCACTGAAAAATTCATCTTTCTCAGAAAAATCCCAAAATTTCACCTTAACAAAATATCAATGCTCTGATTTCAAAAATGAACTCCATTTTATAAAAATAATTTTCTAAGTATTTTTAAATTTATTTTTAAATAAAAACACTATTCACCGAAAATTCATTTTTTCAGAAAAAACCCCAAAAATTACCATAACATAATATCGATGCTCTGAGTTCAAAAATAAAGTCATTTTTATACAAATAATTTTCTAATTATTTTTAATTAATTATTTAATTAAAAAACACTATTCACCCGAAAAAAACTAATACTTGTATAATAATTTATGAAACCGTTATTTAACCATTTTATTGAATCACATTACTTAATCAAGGTGCCTAGATTTTTTTTAAAACTTTTTTAAGTGATATTACTAATCCATTTGGTCATTTTACTAATCCTAATCATAAAATCAATATTCATAATTTACTATTCATCAAAAATCAAGTTGATCTTATTAGACTCTAAATTTCGTACTGGACATAATTGTAGAAGACCATTTTTTGAGAATCATTACACATTTTAAATTATTTAAGGTTTACACAAACATTTTTTTTTAAAATATCCTTTTGAAAATTAATCAAAAATATGCATACTATTTTTATCCAGTCATTTGAAAATTCATAAACATCATCATAATAAGAAATCCCAATTTTTTATTTAAAACAAGGATTACACAAGGCAGTTATGGTCTCATTACATATCCCCTTATAATACCAGCATAGGACCTAAGAGTAAGGTGTGCTAGGGTAATAGAATCTTGGGGCGGCTCAGTCAACATTTCCCGAGTAGTAATTTCTATCAGTTTGAACTTCTCGCGAAGACGATTCCGTTCTAGCTTTACATGATGAAGTTCAGCTTGGATTTGGTCTAGAGCAAAGCTCAATGGTGCTACCTCCTTCCCAAGCTCTGTTAGATGGGCTTAGATCGGTCCAAGACTACTAGGTGAGGCCATCAAATCTTCTTTCTATAATAGTTAACCAAGATTACTTATATTTGGAGACAATAATCAAAACATTTTGTTCACAGTGGTCATATTGACCGATGGTCATATCACAGTCAAAACCCACTGGTCTCATTTTAATTATAATCATGTTTATCAAATAAAACATTTTTGTTGAGTATAAAAATAAAATAAAATAACACATGAAATTAGGGAACAAGATTTATTCAAAATTTCGGGTCGTTACAATCTTCCCCCCTAAAGAAATTGCGTCCTCGCAATTTTTAAAATTGGGTTTTGAAATTTCATTTAAATTCCCTCATCGGAAAAAGAGTCAGTAACACCATTACATTAAAAGAAAGAAAAGGAAGTACAAAGGCAACCCGAGTTTACTCATACTAGGATTCCATGTAGGAAATATGGACATGGAGGAGAAAACAAAGGGTAACATTCTTAAAGGACAGTGATAGAAAACATGATTAGGGGGAAGTTAACCACCAGAAAATCCCAAAATTATGATGTGTGTAAGCGTTCTTTGATTACCTAGTAGGAAACATAAACCAACAACGTTTTTGTTTTACGTTCCTTTTAATAACTTTGAGGAATTCATTTACAACATAGAACAAAAACATAAGGAAATATATCTACCTTCATGTAGAGTTTCATACATTAATAAGTTTCTACCAAAACTAATCTTTTCTCCAAACGATGAGCATTCAAAACTACTTGGTCTCATCAAAACACAAGAATCATCATCTATAGAATCACATGATCCACAAAATATCAACTATCTATTTCTTCTATCTTTAAACATTATCCCAAAAATAGAATGGGTATGGTAAAACAAATCTTCAAAAAGAATCCCATAGAAATGGAAACTACTTTTAAATCTTCAAAGTTCCATGGTACTACCCAATGTTCATCATATACCATTCCGTAAATAATGGCCCTTAATATTCCTGAAAATAAACCAAACTAAGATTGAAACCCAAATACAAGAAGCACTTGATAACATAGTCTTCCAAAATAAACTTCATTGTTTATCTCCAAACAACATCAACCACTCCTAACATCTTATAACAAAAGTAGCTAACCTAAACATATTTTACCCAAGATAGGTTAATCATTCCCGTAAGTAACCTAAATTACTATAAGTCCACCTTAAATTCATTGATTCTTCAAAATATAATTCAACCTTACTACTCAATGAAGACACCGTAGTATTCTATTTACCTTGATCATATATGGTCCTCAAAATAGTGAACGTCTTCCAAAATAATAATCATCTTTTAATCCCCTAATCATCTCTGTCGTATTAATTCGGCAATCGTAACATTTCCTATCACATTGGTTGTTGGGACATGTTCTTCCATTTCCCGCCATTAACTAAGTAAAGAAGCTATAGTTAGGGGCTTAAATACTTAGCCAATAATCATGAAAAGAAACTTAAAGCATCTAAGGATAACATGTAGAAGTAAAGTATACCCTAACTTGTGATCCCCTAGGTTCCCTTCTAGGCTATCCATGATCATATATTCTTTTGCGAATCTTTATTTTATTTTATCTTTGTTCCTTTAACAATGGTTCATACTAAGCTTATGAATTTACCAAAGCATATCCCTCGGGAGTGTCGTAACCAAGAGTGTAGCAAGGCCCGTTGTCGTGTACCAGTTCCCGTTCGAGTCTAGCTCAAAGCGGTGTTTTCGGGTTTTACCCCTATGTACATCTGTGCCAGAGCCACCTCTACCTGCTCGTATCCAGACAGGGATGTATTTGCTTGGAAACCCTTCACTCAATACTCACAAAAATACTAGGAAGATTTCCTATATTTAAACTTTTTTTATAGGGTTCTTCCTAAAGTTTTCATATCCTAATTTCCACAAATAACTAAACCATCCTTTGATACCAACTATAGCATCCCGCCTTTTTATCACATAAACTTTCATTACATTTTACAAAACTGAGGATCTTTAAGGTTTAGTGTCTTGGAAACTAGGAACATAATAAATGAAACAAAAAAAAACATTCTTATTAAACACTTGAAAGGATTCTCCTCAAGTTCATCCTAGGTTCATTACTGTATCTCACAACCTAGGGACATACATCAAAAGAAAGGGTGAGCAGAAGGCCCAGTAAGAGAAACAAAAGAAACATTTTACATGTGAACTTGAGATACTTCAATAAGGTCATGAAAATAGCATTAAGGCATGAGAATGAAATCATGAGATACATCATAATAAAAATAAAATTTTTTTATAACTTGAAGATGTGGCTACAAAATTTAATATTTACAATCGTTTCGTTTCACCAAGGTCCATCCCCAAGGTGTCGTTAAAATTACCAAGGTTATTCACCAAGGCGTCGTTAAAATGGTCATCTCTAGAGATTAAGTCTTTACCCAATGCATTGGAGCGCTATCAGGGCGCACCCTTAAATTTTCCTTTATTATCATGTGAGACACATATATCATTATCAAACATTTCATAAATAACCCATATAGCATAAAATAAATTGGTTTCATTTCATAATCATAACATTTTAAAAACTGCTTTAAAGACATGATCTTTACGTCACTTTAAACCCACGGAAAGGGAAAGAGGGTTTCATTTATGTAATTCCAAGAATTTAAAATAGAACATTTTGATATATATGTGAATACCCCTGTAGAAATAAGAGCTTTGAGTATTCACTTTATAACATAAAATAAATTTTAGAAAAGAGAGAGAGGCATTTTGAGACGAAAATTCTGCAGCATAACGACTATGTTACAAGGTTTTAGAAAACATTGAGAAGAGAGGGGACATGGGTCAAACATTCATAAATGACCCATAAAACCCTAGAGGGACAGAATATAAGGGATTTAAGAACATGGTAATGAAATTTGAAAATATACCATATGAAATGAAGAACATGAAAGGAGGGAAAAAAATATTTTTCTTTTGTGAGAATTCAGCAGCCTAACAGCGTCACTTAAACTTCAACAAAATTGAATTGACAAGGTCAAATAGGGTCTCTCATCATATTAACATAAGAGTCCAGTATGATAGATATAGAGGTCATACCCCAACATAATAGAAATGAACTTGAAAGAATTGACATGAGAGTAGAACTTCAAAACGAGAATGGTGAAGAACCACTTAAAAATTCGGCAGCCTAACGGCGCCACTTAAACTTCAACAAAATACTGAATTGAAGAGATCAAATGGGGTCTCTCATCATATGAACATAAGAGTCCTGTATGATAGATATAGAGATCATACCCCAACATAACAAAAAGGGACTTGAAAGAATTGACATGAAAGTAGAACTTCAAAACCAGAAGGGTGAAGAACCACTTAAAAATTCGGCAGCCTAACGGCGCCAGTTAAACTTAAACAAAATACTGAATTGAAAAGACCAAATGGGGTCTCTAATAATATGAACATAAGAGTCCAGTATGATAGATATTGATATCATACCCCAAAATAACAAAAAAAGAACTTGAAAGAATTGACATGAAAGTAGAACTTCAAAATGAGAAGGGTGAAGAACCACTTAAAAATTCGGCAGCCTAACAGCGCCACTTAAAACTTGAAAATACTAAATTGAAGCGATCAAATGGGGTCTCTCATCATATTATCATAAAAGATCAGTATGATAAATTTAGAGATCATACCACAACATAATAAAAAAAATGAAATACTTTACATGAAAATAGATCATGAAAAATGAGAAGGGAGAAAGAATCCGTTACAAAAATTTCGGCAGCCTAACAGCGCCACTTAAAACTTCATAAAACGAAATAATGAGAGTAAGAGGGGATATCTCATTATATTAACATGAAAAGGGAAGTAAGAGGAGTATATAATAACATACTCCAACATAAGAACATGGATCATAAAAGGAATGACATAAAAGATATTATTTGAAATGAAAGAGAGAGGTCGGATCCCTTACCTTAAAATGTAACTCTTAAACCTCAATGGTTGGGACCTTGAGGGCTTGGGGGAACCTTGGGAGGAATCCTTGGGAGGTAATGAGACCAGAACATCGTTGGGGAAGAGTGGGGAGTCGAATTGATGAGAGGAGGGCTTGGTATTTATAGGGAAAGTGAGGGGACAAGGCATTAATGGCCAAGGGACACCTCACATGTGCTTTTCTCAAACCCATGTGCTCTCCCTTGGCATTTACCATGGAGTTAGGCCACATGGGCCCCCCACAACAATAATTCATCACCTTTGGCCGGCCAACCCTTAAAATATCTAATGACATCATCATGACACAGCTATGATGTCATTAAACATACTGAAACCCTAAAACTGCATTTTTACTATTCACTGAAAAATTCATCTTTCTCAGAAAAATCCCAAAATTTCACCTTAACAAAATATCAATGCTCTGATTTCAAAAATGAACTCCATTTTATAAAAATAATTTTCTAAGTATTTTTAAATTTATTTTTAAATAAAAACACTATTCACCGAAAATTCATTTTTTCAGAAAAAACCCCAAAAATTACCATAACATAATATCGATGCTTTGAGTTCAAAAATAAAGTCATTTTTATAAAAATAATTTTCTAATTATTTTTAATTAAATTTTTAATTAAAAAACACTATTCACCCGAAACAAACTAATACTTGAATAATAATTTATGAAACCGTTATTTAACCATTTTATTGAATCACATTACTTAATCAAGGTGCCTAGATTATTTTAAAAATTTCTTTAAGTGAGATTACTAATCCATTTGGTCATATTACTAATCCTAATCATAAAATCACTATTCATAATTTACTATTCATCAAAAATCAAGTTGATCTTATTAGACTCTAAATTTCGTACTGGACATAATTGTAGAAGACCATTTTTTGAGAATCATTACACATTTTAAATTATTTAAGGATTACACAAACATTTTTTTTAAAATATCCTTTTTAAAATTCATCAAAAATATGCATACTATTTTTATCCAGTCATTTGAAAATTCATAAACATCATCATAATAAGAAATCCCAATTTTTTATTTAAAACAAGGATTACACAAGGCAGTTATGGTCTCATTACATATCCCCTTATAATACCATCATAAGACCTAAGAGTAAGGTGTGCTAGGGTGATATAATCTTGGGGCGGCTCAGTCGACATTGCCCGAGTAGTAATTTCTATCAGTTTGAACTTCTCGCGAAGACGATTCCGTTCTAGCTTCACATGATGAAGTTCAGCTTGGATTTGGTCTAGAGCAAAGCCCAATGGTGCTACCTCCTTCCCAAGCTCTGTTAGATGGGCTTCGATCGGTCCAAGACTACTAGGTGAGGCCATCAAATCTTCTTTCTATAATAGTTAACCAAGATTACTTATATTTGGACACAATAATCAAAACATTTTGTTCACAGTGGTCATATTGACCGATGGTCATATAACAGTCAAAACCCACTGGTCTCATTTTAATTATAATCATGTTTATCAAATAAAACATTTTTGTTGAGTATAAAAATAAAATAAAATAACACATGAAATTAGGGAATAAGATTTATTCAAAATTTCGGGTCGTTACAGAACTAAAAAACTATTTTCGTCATTATAGCCCACCAAAATGCCACTAATGGTCCCTGAAAATCTTAAATAATCTAGGATAAAAATACAAAATAAAATTCAGAGACTCTCTTATCACCTCCTCTCGCAACCGAACCAGATCCACATTTCATCACTGAAAATATATGAAATTATTTTGTCCTTCATAGAATCTATATGGTGAATCTCATAAGTATATAAAGTCACCTAAGACTTCATAGTCGATATATCAAAATTGATACTCCCTCAAATGAATGATAATTTTGTGAGTCTACAATCTCAACTAAAGAAAAGCTGAACCCACCACTTTTAATATGTTCAGTTGCAAGGGTATTACATCCTGCATTTTTATTATATAATTTTTCATTACATTTTAGGAATAGAGGATATTTAAAGACTATTGTATTTTAAATTAAGAACCATATATAGGAAAACATAATAAATACTTACAATCCAATTGTAAGGTTTCATTAAAGGTTCATCCTATGGAAAATTAATTCATATCATAACATGAATACATACATCAAATGAAAGGGTGAGAAGAGGTCCTAGTATGGAATCAAAGGGAGTCCATTTACATGTGATATCAATAACAACATGATGAAAAACATAGAGACAAGAGGAATAGAAGAAAAATAATATAATAAATAAAAATTAATCATTACTGGAATATGTGGATAAAAAAGTTAACTTATACATTCATGAACGTATCACCAAGGTACATCCACATGGTGTCATAAAAAATACAAGGGTTATTCAACATGGTATCATGAAACTTGTCATCTGTAGAGATTAAATTATTTGAAAAATTCATTGAAGTGCTATCAAGGTGCACCCTAAATATTTATTTATTTTAATGTGACCCATATAGATCATTACTATACATTTCAAAAATATCATAAAGAAAATAAAAAATGTGTTTCATATCAAAATCACGACGTTGTAAAAAATGCTTAAAAACTAGATCATTATGTCATATTTTACCAATGGAGAGGGAGTGAGGGTTATATAAATATGTCAATTATATAATAAAATAGATCACTTTTAAGTATTAATTAATACCTCTATTAAATAAAATAGTTTTGTCAATTCCTATAAATAAAAAAACATAATTTCAAGAAAAAAGGAGTGGGATTTTGAGATGAAAATTCTGCAGCAAAACAGGTATATGTCATGTTTTTAGAAAACATTAAATAAATAGGGGAAAGGGGTAACATGAACATATATAACAAATATTATTGTATTGTTATAGAATAAAAAAAATTCAGTTTATGGATTTTTAATGACATAATATGTGAAAATGAAACTTGAAAGAAAAGAGAAGATGTGATTTCTTTTACGAAAAAATCTGCATCCTAACGGCACTGCTTAAAATTAAGAAAAATGAGTTGATGAGAGAGGAAAGGGTGTCTCATAATTTGGATGTAAAATAGACAGAAATTAGTACATATAATAACATACCCCAAAATAATATAATGTAAAATATAAAACATTACATAAAGCAATTCATTTCTAAAAGAGGATAGCGCATGGTTCCCTTACATTAAAGAGTAACATCAATAAATCGAAGGTTGTGACCTTGTAGAATTGAGGTAACCATAGGAGGAATATATGTAAGGTAAAAATATTATTGATTTGTTGATGATAATTTTTAATTAAAGGAATGATGGATTCAGTTGGTATTTATATCAAATGTCAGGGAATATTTTATTAATTTCCAAGGGACACCTCATTAGTGGTATTTAAACAAACCATGGGCTTTGACTTGGTATCTTCCCACGTTATTGGACACATGGGAAACCTCATAACATATATTACCATTAATAAGTCCACAAAAATTATTACATTATTATTACAAACTTAATGATGTCATTAAAATCACTGAAACTCGAAACTCTATTATCACTATTCACAAAAAAACAAAACATTTTACAAAAATATCATAAATCTAACAGAACGTAATATATATTCTATGAATTCCAAAATGAACTATATTTTATTAAAATAACATTTTAATTATGAGGTAGTTAATTTTTTTGTAAATAAAATATTTACCTGAAATGGAATCTTATACATAATAAATAATTTGTGAAATTGTTTTTTGCATATGATATTATATAATATTACCATTCAAGATTCCCAAATTATATTTATACATGTTTAAATTAGGATTCTATACCGTTGGATGGATTAATATTTTTAAAGTTAATAGTACTATGCATATATTACTATTTACTAAAACACAATTGGATGTTATTATACTCTAAATTTTATATTGATCCAAACTACTGAAGATGATTCTTTGAAAATCATTTCACAATATTGATTATTAAATGTAAACAAAAATATTTTTAAATAACCTTTTTCCAAAAAAAACACCAATAATATGAATCTTTGATAAATTCATCCTATATTTATTTGGATATTTGAAATTCACAAATTTTACCATATTAAGAAATATCTTTTTTTATATAAAAATATTACACAAAATATTAAGGTTGATAACATAGATCCTTCTAACATGTGAAGAAGAGTTAATTGTAAGGTGTGAAATTGTTATTGAATCATGGGGCGACATAGACAATAATTTCTAAGTGGTGATTGTTATGATCTTGAACTTATCCCATAGAAAATTACCTTCAAGCTTCACATATTGATGCTATCCTTGGGCATGGTCCATAAAAAAGCCCAGTGATTCAATATTCTTCCAAAGCTCTAATAGATGCACTTAGTTTGGACCTAGTCTACTGGATTAGGCCATCAAACCCACTTTCATTATTAATTAACCATGATCATTTTTATTAAAAAACAATAATAATTATTTTAAGATTATATTTTCAAATTTTTCATATTTTCCAACGGTAATATAAAAGTGAAATCCCAATGGCCTCAATTTAATTATTCTCACTTTATTAATTAAAGCATATAGTTATGTTTAGAATTACAGACAAATTCAAGAAACAAATATAATTCCAAAGTTCAAGTCATTAAATTCTCCACCCATTATGAGATATAGTCCCTGAAATTTTACCTTGTACCCTCAGTTGAGAAAATTTATTGTTACTTATACCTCATCAAATCCTATTGTTCCTATGTGGGTTCATCACATTTTTGGTTATACACAACCCCACAACAAGGAGGGTAGTCTTGTTTCATTGAACCTTGTATCTATGATCCAATTATCCATCAGATTCTCCTATAATAGAAATTAGATTTTAGTTGTACCACCATTGGATTTAGTTAATGAGTAGGGTCATCAATTTACTTCTTCATGAGGGATACATGGAAGACATCATGAAATTGTTCTAGATTTGGTGGAATTCCAATATGATAGGCCAATGTTCTTATGCGTTAAAGGATTTAATTGGGGAATATTTACCTAAGGATGAGATTACCTTTCATCCCAAAACTATTGAATCTCTTCCAAGGTGAAATTTGAAGAAAAAATTTTTCACCAACATTTGACGACAAGACCCTTCGACTGTTGTCGGCATGGATCTTTTTCTGACTCTACGCCACCTTAATGTGTTTGTGGATGGAATGGACAATTTCTGGCACTTTGTTCACAAAATCAGGCCCATGAATCGTTCTCCCACCAGCATCATCTAAACACGTAGTTGTTCAGCATCACATTCCATATAGATCCTCATAGGGTGACATTTGAGTTCTCGAGTGGAAGCTGTTGATGTAAGAGTACTAAACTAAATTGATATGTTGATCCCATCCAACATTAAATTCAATTGATAATTTTCTGTGAATGTCCTAGAGTGTTTGAATAGTCCATTCCAATTGGAAATTAGTTTTTGGGTGATAGGCCATACTGAAATTCAATTAGGTTCTCATATCATGTTTAATATTTCTCTAAAATATTTATGTGATCCATGGATCATGATCATATATGATAGAATGTGGAACTCCATACAGCCTTACCACTTTTTTCAGGTAAATCATGGAATGATTATCGAGAGAGAAATCATCCTAAATAAATAAAAAATTGGATGTCTATGAGAGATGGTCCACAATAACCCATATATAATTTTTTACTTTTTACATTTTCATGAGACCAGTGGCAAAGTCAATTGTGATATTGTCCCACTTCCATGCTGGTATGGGTAGTGGATATAATACCACTTTATGATTTTTTCTCTCTTCCGTCACTTGCTGACATACAAGGCACCATAAAGTGTAGTCAACAATCTCAATTTTCATATAATCCCACCTATAATGACCACAAAGGAATCTATACATTTTCATGCTTCCCAGATATATATATATAAAATAGAGCTATTTTCTTCATCCATCACCCCCTTCATTATTTCAAAAAAATATCAAACACATAGTGTTTTACTAAATCATAGTATACCTTCTTGGTCAATATTTAACACAAGAAATATAACATCCTTAACAGCCTCAAGCTTCTTTGGTAACAAAGGAATTTTATTCTAATCCTTCATGATCATTACTTGTTATAACATTTGATAAATCCTTTGGGATTAGGTTGGTAATGTTGCATCCCATATAATTTCCATGTCCAGGTTTACTAGGTTATCGATCAAAGGATCTATTTGAATCCTCATCTTGGAATTAACAACTGGTCCATTCCAACATAATTCATAAGTGATTTTAATCTCGTATAGTAGGATAAAGAATTGATCAATCATAGTCTTTGAGAATTTCCAACCATCTCCTCTTTCTCATGTTCAATTCATTTTGTGTGAAAATATTATTCAAACATTGATGGTCTATATATATATATCACATTTCTTCCAAAAACATATTTCGTATATATCATTAGAGAAAAAATAACTATATTGATCTCAAGATCATGCTTAGGATAGTTTGTATCCCATGTCTTCTTCTTTTGAGACGCATAAGCAATGTCTTATTTATTTTTCATTAAGACACTCCCAATTCCTTTCAAATATACATCGCTAAAAATAATGAATACTTATCTACTAGATGGGTATAGATAGCATTGGTGTATTATCCAATATCTTCATTATCTCATGGAAACATTCCTCACACTCCTTTTTTCAGATAAAAATACCCCTTTTCGAGTTAACATGGTTTATAGGTTAGAAATTCATGATTTTTTTTTCACAAAACTCCTATAATAAACACAAAATCCAGGTAAACTATGAATATCCATTATTTTTGTAGGCTGAGGCCACTCATTTATAACATATTTCTTTTTAGTATCAACTTTGATTCCTTCATTGGTTATAATGTTCCCCAATAAAGCATATTTTTTTAACCAAAATTCATATTGGTAAAGTTTCAAAAAATCATCAATTTTAGTAGAGTTTGAAAAATAATTATATATGATCCTCAAGAACATCAACACTTTTGGAATATAACAGAATATCATCAATAAAAACTACTACAAAGTTACCAAGGATGTCCTTAAAGACTCTATTAATCAAACCCCTAAAATTGAAAAGAAAATTAACTAAGAAAAAGGGAATAACAACAAACTCATAATGTGCATATCTTGATCACAAGGATGTTTTTGGAATATATTCTTTCATTACCTTCGATTGATGATAACCAGTTCGAAGATCAATCTTAGAGAATAATTGATCCCAATGAAGTTTGTCAAATAAGTAATCAATCCTTGGAAGAGGGTGTTTTTTTCACATTGATCCCACTCTGTTCACAATAATCAATGAATAACTACAATAATCTATCCTTCTATTACACAAAAAAATAGGTTCATTCCATGGTGTCACACATGGACGGATAAACCCTTCTATAGAAGATCATGAATTTTGTTCATTAATTTCTCTATCTCCACATTTTCCATTCTATTCTATGTATTTGATATTAGATGAGATCCAAGTACTATTTCAATAGAGAACTCTAAATCCCTTTCTGAAGGTGGTTAGGCTAACGCCTCAAGAAATTCATCAATTAATTCGTTGAAAATGGGGAAATATTCTATCATTATAATACCATTTCCTTCTTCTTCACATATCAACTTTATGAAGGAGGATATAGAAGGTTCTTAGAGACAATGATATGGTTGATATATCTTTCTTTGGAAGATAAATATATGTTTACCATTCAAGACATATGATATTTCATTGCTTCTTCATTTGACCTTATCATTATAAATTATGAGCCAGTCCATCCCTAATACAATGATGAATTCCATAATGGGAATGAAAACTAGATTTACGGTATGATTGTGCGCACTAAAATAAATACTATAGTTTCTAATCACTAACTTTTCTTGATTAATTTCACCAGAAGTCTTGATGGATGACTCTATATTTATCAATTCAAGTGTTGATTATAAATTCTTTACAAACATGGAGTAAATTAAGGAATGTGTAGAACCATAATCAAAAAATGTAGTTGATAGAATAGAAATAACAACAAGTGTACCTTCCAACAGATCATTTGGTGATTCATCCTCATCTATCATGAAAGCAATACCCGAGATTTCTCCCTTGGCCTATTTTGAAGACATTGGTGGTTCCCCTACAGTGCCCTCTGATTTGGAAAGTGATTAGAAAAGTTCCAAATTTTTCCATACTTATAGAATTGGACATCAGGTAGGGCCTTCACCATATTCCCATTGTGGTTAGTTATGGGATGTTGTGGCTTCACCTCACTATGACAATTCTGCACAATATGGCCATCACTTCCACACTTCAATCACATAACTCTCCCTAGTAGGTAGTTCCCTGAATGATTCTTCCCACATTTATTACATGTGGTTTATTGCACATGATTTCCTCCTCTTCCCGGATCATTGTTCCTCCCTATGTTTGTCTCCATTGATATCTTATTTTCGTTGGATTTATAAGACAACTACAATTTACGAAAGGCCAGTTCGACATTCATCGTTCTCTTTACAGTCTCTTCTTAGAAGTCGTTGTCTCGATTAGCTATATTCATCCGTAGATGAGGTCTCAGTCCACCGAAGAATATATCAACCATCCCATTATGTTCCATGACAAAGCATGAGGTATAATGAGAATGTCTTGTGATGTTCATCACATATGTTCTAACATATTCATTCTCTTTATGCTTCAGTTTGATAAACATCATATACATTCCTGTTCTCAAATAACGATGGAAATATGTATTGAAGATGATAATTATAAACTATTCTGACACCATATCTTCATCCTCTAATCTCAGAATAATTTTTTAAAAACATCCCACCACTAATCATCTATTGACTTTATGGGTTAAATAGCTAGGGTGACCTTTTCTTGTTCTAGACAACGGAGAACAAAAAGTATCTTCTCAATATAGATGATCCACTATTCAACAATCATTGGGTCAGTAGATCCACTAATTTTTGGTGGTCGTTGACGCATAATGGTCTCAATAGATGGTTGTTCCCTTTACATTGATATTGGTCACTCAGCTTGATTAAAGTTATTTCACATTACTTAAGACATTTGTTTCATCATTATCATGATTGTTTCTTTTCCAGTTTCCATCAGAGTGTCATCAGTAATGGTCCATTGTAGTCACCATTTTCACAGATCCTCCTATTTCCCTCCATTTTCTAAAAAAATAAAACCCTAGTTATAAACTTATTTAAAAAATTAATGTTTTAACTATAAAGGATTTTATGTCTTAGAACGTGATTCTTAAAAAATTACATTTCTCTATATATCATTCATAATGATTCATAATATTCTTGTGATTAATCAAGCTTATCCCCTAGTAGAGTAAAATTGGGTGTGTAGAAAGGATACTTGTCGTGTACTAGGATACCCTGAGTTAAGCCCGAAACTCTTTATCGGAGTTTTCACTCCTATGTACATCTATTCTAGAGACACATCCACTTGTTCATATTAAGACAAGGATTTATTTGTTCAGAAACCACATACATAATATTTCACCCAAATAAAATGAATTTTCTCTTTTTATACTTTTATATAGGTTTTTCCCAAATTTTTTCATCACCTAATTTCCACCAATAACTAAATTATCCTTCAATACCAACTACGGTGTCCCACCTTTTTATTAAATAATTTTCTACTAAAATTTACTAACAATGTATCTTTAATGTCTAGTGTCTAGGAAATCATAAAAAACAAACATGAAAAAAAATCATCCAATAGACTTGTAAGGATTCCTCAATGGATCATCAAAAATAAAATTATTTCACCTCATAACATGGAGGAATACATCAATATAAAGGGAAGGAAGAAGGCCCAATAAATAAATGAAAGGAATCAGTTTACTTATGAAATTAATAAGAAATTGACGACAAATATAAAGACATGTGAAATGGATGAATATGAAGATCATAACAAAAAAACATGAATCATACCATTAATATGTGGCTGCAACATCTAATATAGTCATTCATGAATATATCACCAAGGTTTATCGCCATGGTGTTATAAAAATTACTAGTGTTATTCACCATAGAATTTAATTTTTTATCATTATAGATTAAATTTGATACCCAAGGAATTGTAGTGTTTTTATGGTGCATCCTTAATATGTCTTTATTTTCATGTGATCCACATCGTTCATAATCATACATTTCATAAATAACCCAATGATATTAAATGAAATTGGGTTCCTATAAAAATGCATATGTAATTAAAAATTATTAAACACTAGATCATTATGCCAGTTATATCCCATGGAATGTTATTGAGGAAATAAAAATTGATTTATTTATTCACATTAATAAAACAAGAGAATTTCAAGAGAAAAAGATA
Source organism: Viscum album (assembly GCA_963277665.1). Lineage (NCBI taxonomy): Eukaryota > Viridiplantae > Streptophyta > Magnoliopsida > Santalales > Viscaceae > Viscum > Viscum album. The sequence goes on from OY728161.1 coordinate 1,501,391,896, forward strand.
TATTTCGAGATGAAAATTATATAGTATAACGATTATATAACATGTTTTTATAAAATAGTTTAAAAAGAAAGGAAAAAGGTTACACACTCATAAATAAATCATAATGTAGTATGGGTATAGAATAAATAATAAATGAGATCATGGTATGGATATTTGAATGACATAACACATGAAAAAGAAACTTTAAATAAAAGAGAAGATGTTATTTCTTTTATGAAAAAATCAGCAGCCAAACGACATCGATTAAAATTTATAAAAATACATTGATGAGAGTGGAAATGGTATCTCATCATTTGGACATAAAATGGAAATATATAAGGAAATATAATAATATACACGATGATAATTAAATGTAACTTAGCTGAAATATCATAAAGAAAGTCATGACTAAAAGTAGAGGGTGAAATGTTCCCTTACATTGAAGAGTAACTTAAAAAAACTAGATTGTTTTGACCTTGGTGGGCTTAAGACAACCTTGGGATGAATCCGTGGTAGGTTAAGGGATCATATCTTCATTTAGGATGAATTTTTAATGATGTGAATGAAATAATGGTTAGGTATTTATTGAGTATTTAGGGAATTTTGTTTTTTAATTTTCAAGGGACACCTCATTTGTGTTATTTTTAAAATTTTGGGCTATCCCATAGTATTGGACACTAGGGAAAAATCATAACATATATTAATATTGATATGTAGAACACAATTATTACATCATTTTTACGTCATTAATTATGACATTAAACAAACAGAAACACCAAACAATATTTTTACAATACACAGAAAAACAAATCATTTTTAAAAATATCATAAATTCATCGTAACCTAATATAGATTCTATGAATTCATAAATGAACACCAGTTTATGAAAATAAATTTTTATTATGATATATATTATTTTAAATTAAAAACACCGTTAACCTGAAAAAAACTAATACATAACTAATAATTTATGAAATATTTATTTACTTATGATATTATATCACATTACCATTCAATATTCACAAATTATAAATATAATTTCTTATGTGAGGTTATTATTCCATTATTCACATTAATATTCATAAGTGCAATATTACTATTCATACTATACTATTCACAAAATAATTATTTTTTTCTTATTAAAAAATTAAATTTTATTCTGATCCCAACTTTAGAGGACCATTTTATGAATATAATTTCACATTATTAATTATATAAAATATTTTAAAATATTTTAAAATACATTTTTTCAAAAAAATACTCAGTAATATGGAACTTCTATTAATTCAACCTATATTTTTTTTACATTTGAAATTCCCAAATTTTATGATAATAAGACATAAAAATTTTATTTATACAAAATAATTACACAGAGTAACTATGTCCTCATTACATATCCTCTTATAACACATGCATATGACCTAAGAGTAAGGTGTGAAATTTTTATTGAATATTGGGGAGGATTGAGAAAACATTTCTCAAGAGGTGATTTTTATCAGCATGAACTTTTCGCGTAGGCGATTTTGTTCAAGATTCACATGTTGAAGCTAAACTTGTCCTGGGTCCAAAGGATAGCCTAGTGATGCAACCTCTTTCCCATGCTCTGATAGATGGGATTCATATTGCCGGAGTCTACTAGATGTGTCCATCATATTCTAATTATTTATTAATTTACAATGACTATTTTTATTAAAAACAATAATAATATCATTAAGAGTATAGTTTCCAATAGTCATATTGACTAACAGTAATATAAAAATCAAAACCCAATGTTCTCATTTTAATTATACGCACTTCATTAATTAAAGGATACAATTTTATTGAGTATAACACAAAAATTTTGGAAGAAAATATTATTCAAATTTTTAGGTCATTACAAAGGGAACAAATAGTTTTCTAGCCTGCTCTACTATGTGAGGTGTGACTAACTTCTAAGGTAATCATCCACTATTTTTCTCCTTCAATGAGCATATAATAAATAACGTCATAATATTATGGGAAGTCCTTCCAGTTCATTTGTTTCAAATTTATATCATTCATTGTAAAGTAATTCCCATGTCTCTTTTTGTCTATGTTACGAAAAATAATGTGCAACACCCATATATTTCATGATTTTTTATAATTACCTAAAGGTTTTCTTTCATTTTCATTTTACTCAACTCCGAAAATATCTTTTTTTGTATGAATTAAATTTTTTTGAATTAGTTATACATAAAACAAATTTAATATTTCACTAGTTACATCACATAAGTTAAGTTGTAGCACACACATTACTATATATGGCTTGTGTTATAGAAAATTTAGGGATTCCTTTATATCATGTTTAACACTCAATATTGAGTTTTACCTTACAAAACTGTAATAATAATAATATTATTAAAAAATTATATCAATTATCAGCAAGCTTTTTAAATGGAATATATGACTAATATTAACTAAATTAGGAAACAAATATTTAATCTTGTATATAATATTATTATTTTGGTTATCAATTGGTTATAAATAATAATAAGGACTATTTGGGAATAACGAAATTATTTTTCAAAGAAAACGATTCTTCTATGTACAAAAAGAGTGTTATATCAATAAATGATGCAAACCAAATTTTTTATATGTTATATATATTTTATATATTATATTAAAAAAATTGACACAAAACCCTTGTATAATATTTGAAGAAGATATGAATTAATAAAATAATATTTATATAATGATGTATTTTAAAAAATTATAAAAAAACATCCTCTTAATACGGTTCAAATTATAAATATAAATTTGAAAACATAAATTATTTTAATTTTAAAAAATGATATTCTTTTTTGAAATTATTATATTAAAATTAATTTTTTTTGGAATTTTTGGTAGATTTTTTAGAATACTATTTTTCATATGAATGGTAAAAAATATTTAATTTTATTTCAATAATTCATTTTAATCTAATTTAATTGTATAATTTAATTACATTTTGAATTGGATTAAAAATTAATTTAGATCATTTTTGCATAAAATGATACATTTTTTGTAAATTTATTCAATTTCACATTTATATTTTATATAAAGACAATTTAAAATTTTGATCAATTTCACATTAAAACATTGTTGCTATATCCTGTCGGTGTGATTATTTTTTAAATTAATATCTCACATTAATGGGTTTTAATTTAAGAAAATTGATTCAATATTTGGATTCATATTAAATTATAATTTATAATATGGTAAATAAATTTTCTGAACATACATTTTTTCAGAATGAATTAAAATTAATTACACTGATTAAGTAAAAAATGACATTACCTTGTGGTTAAATGTTTTTAAGGGATCAAGTACCCCAAAAACATATAAAAAAGGCATTTTACGTTCATATATTTACCATGATTCTCCTATTAAAAAATAATGACCATTATTTTAAGCACATGAAGTATGCGAGTTATCTCAATTGTGTTTATCTTTTTATATTTACAAGATATCCACTACCCCTGCACTATATAAGGGCACTTGCCCCTCACTTATTAAAAACTGTGAAGACATTTTTCTAATTAAAAACCTAACCAAATAATCACCAAAAATACTTCCATTCATCATATAGGACTCAATGTATGCATAAATCTTACTCGGATGATCTTTGGTTTAAACCTAATGGAGTTACCTAAAAAAGAGGTAATTTTATTCAATGTGAATTTCTATTAATTTATTTTTCCAAACATTCATTTATTCTTATTACAATATTATATAATATCATAATTATATAAAATATATTTATATTTTTATATATTAACGGTTCTACCTACTCTTACTCCCGCATCCATCAAATGGGTAATAGATACATCTTTCGTGTGTATGGCAGACTAAAGACACATGAAAAGATGTCATTTTTTCTGTTACCTCATCTGATTGGTTGTAATTGTAATGTAAATAATGTTTTTATTAGATTAAAATGATATTTATGTTGTATTTATTCTTCTATAGTTATTATCGAACACATAATTTCATTCTTTCTATATTTTTGTATTATGTTTACCTCGTTTATAGACGCGTGGACTACCGCCTCCTTAATCGATAGGTTTTGTTTCCATTTTATATGGAATATTATAATTACGAGTTTATTATAAATATATGATATATATGAAATAATAATTATACTATAATGAGAATATATATATATATATATATATGTAATTTAATTTCATTCATTCAATATGACACAAAAATGGAAAACACTTTCATGCATATAGAAGGCCTTCCGTCTCCATAAATGATATATTTCATTACATGTTAATATTTTTATTTTTTTTTATAAATAATAATATAATTAATATATATTATAATTATATCATTTTGTAAATTAAATAAAAAATTAATGTATTATCTATGTAAGTGGTTCAAGAATAACATGTCAAAACATATATGAAAAACAAAGAAGTTATTACAAACACAACATTGACTGGAAATTGTTAATAAACATGTAATATAATTACAATGTAATATAATATAAGGTATAAAATATAATAATATGGTTCTTTGTTAGATTTATCGAATATAATATTAATTTTACAATATTATTTAATATGTACAATGAATGTCAAGACATAATATATGGTTTTCACGTAAAACTTTTATTTATGTGAGATATATTATATTTTCACAACATATTATTGTTTTTAAGTGTATATAATACCCTATGAAATGTTAAATCATGAATATAATTTAATTAATAACATTAAATGATTCAATTTATTTTATTCCTTCATAGATCGCATGATTCAAAAGATACTCAAGCATGAGGGGACTTCATGTATCACTTTTTTCAGTGAGACTTATGCCTTATTCTCCACCCATTTCTTTTGTGTTATGTATATAATCAGAATTATATTAATATATAATTATTATAATGAAATTTATTCATATTTAAATATCCATTTGATGATTTTTATTTCATATGGTCTTATTGTTCAAATATTACCAAGCCATTAATAAACATTTCTCTCAATTGGACTTCATCAAAACACATGTTTTTTTATGAACGTATATTATTTTATGATTTGTATTTGAAGCCATTTGACATTATTTTCCTGGAATCTACTTCCATTCATGATATTTTAATCTTCAGTTTAACTTATTCTTTCATGGTGTTTAGGGGTCATAGTTTCATGTGTAGTAAAATTTTATTGCCAAAATCTCAACATTTATCAAGATTATTTTTTATTATGCTTCCAATGAAGAAATATTATGATCCATATATCAATAATCATAATTTTTTCTTCTTATAGTGTTTTCAATGTATATTCATTTATTGTAACATTTTTTATTTTTTGGTACATAATATAATTAATAATGTGTTTTAAGAAAATATGACCTTATTTCACTCTTTGATTAGAAATTTGTTTTAATCAAAAAACTATTTCCTAAAACTATTTTAAAATTTATTATAATTTATAATTAAATTTAATTTTCATGTAAATATTTTGAAAAAATTATTATTTTTTAAAAGGATTTAAAAAGGCATTTCAAGAAAAATATTTTATATTGTTTCAAGTTTAATTTTAAATTACAAGACTTTTATAATGATTTATTATTTAAAGAAGAATTCTTTCAATGGGGAAATGATATTTTTACCTTGAAATGTGATAAATTATTTTTAAATATTATTCTATATATTGTTAGAAGTGGTTTTCAATGGACAAAATTTTCCATATGTTTTATCATAAAATATAATTTTCAAATAATGATAATTTTTATTTAGTAATGATCAATGATATTATAAAAAATTGGTCTCTAACTAATAGTTAATCTTATGATAAATTTTATGAATTATTCGAGATATGATATATGGAAACAAATCACAGTTATCTTATGTAAATGATAAATGTTTATCATGTAATGTTACTTAGTATTCTATTTTATCTTCAATATGTTATTATATGATTAAACTCTTATGAAACCCACATCATTTCATGCATAACCTGATCATTAAATGATTTTGAAACATGTATATTTTACTTATATTATGATATTATGTTATTTTTATGATTCACACCTCATTAAATGGGTTATGATTTAATGAATGTTTTTTTTATGTTTTGAAACACATTTATAAGATTTAATAATTTAATTGGGGGACCAATATCTACCTAAAATACATTATGTAAATATATATCTCATGAGATAATAATGGGAAACAAGTTTATTATCCACAATGGGAAAAATGTTTGTCCTAATGTACGGTTGGAAATTGTTGTGTTCGGATCCACATTGGAAAACCAGTGTGTCTCGATCCAAAAAAGGGAATTTGGTATGTCCTAATACACAATTAGAAATAGTTTTATCCTGATCTATAATTGGGAAAATGTGAGTTAGAATATACAATGGGAAGAATGTGTGTCTTGATCCTCAATAAGAAATATGTGCATCTTGATCCATTATGTGAAATAGGTGTTTACTAAACCACTATATTGATAGATCTTGTTGTAAACATTTAAGCATAGAATTAGTTTCAATATTTATTATAGTTACACATGTATAAAACATTATATTATTGTTAATTATTAATTTATGATGATTCATGGGCCTTTTTATTCATATTTTATGAATTTCAAATCATTATTCCCTAGCCCATGTATATGACAATTTTTATATAGTATTTGATCATAAAAATTTATTTTCCTGTTCTCTTACTCTTATTCTAGTGATATGATTGCATATCTTCATTATTTACCCTTACTAATTATCTAATAAAACCCTTTATTACTATCCCTTTCCCTATGTTATGAATAATTGATTTTCGTTGGTGTACAAAAGGGGAAAATCATTATTGTGTATGTTTATTAAATTTCACTAAATCTGAAGGATTTGTTCTATGATTATAATGAAACTAAACTATTATGGACAAAATTAATTTATTTCTATATTGGGATAAATATTCATATAAAATTATTTAAAATACATACATGTAAATGCAATGTTTATATAGTAGGTATCAATGGAAATGTTTCATTAACCATAAGATTATAAAATTAAAAATCACTAGTGAGATCAATAGAGACATATCGAAAGATATTTCTGTTGATGTATCTATGGATAAGCATACGGTGTTACATATTGAAAATTAGGTTTTATGATTAGTAATCCTATATGTAATTTTTCTTGATTTTGGGGATCTATTATAGGTTAACTATTTCTTCCAATATTATTTCTTGTATTAGTAGATAATGATAACTAGAATAAACTAGGTTAACATTAAATACAAAATATGTAGAATGTGTGGGTATTATAAAAATTCACTTCATAAATTGTTATTTCGTGAAGAGAAATGAGATGGTGATATGAGTACTGAATTTTTAATTGTGTTGTAGATAGAGATAAATTTTTTTTAGAATAAATGATTATTTATGTGGATAAAGTAAATTTGATATTACTAACCACTTAATAACTGAAAATGTATTTGGTGAAAATGTGGTTTTTTGCTATCCTAGATAGATATTATCCAATTTTAAGATTTAAGGAACATTTAAAATTATCCTTTTAATAATAAATAATGTATTTGTTTAATAAATATTAATGGTAATATTGGAATTTACTATATTTTATGAGAATATATGATGATGTTATTAACCTTATTATGTATGTGAAATACAAGAGAAACATTATGATAAAAATAAGATCAATGATAAGAGGTTTTTTTGAAATTTATCTACATTATTTTTAATGTTATTTAATTTCATTTTTTGGTTGGGTTACAAGACTGACAATTTATTGAATGTTTAATGTTAAAAGTAATATGAGGTTTTATATATTAATTTACTACCTAACCATTTGAGGAATTATTGAAATCAGATAAATTTTATATCATTTTTATTATGATAAAAATATATATATAATGACCATATATTCTATTTATTGATATCATTATTTGATAACACTTCAGGAATGAATAAATGAGTATTATTTCATTGAATTTGACATGATGTAGGAATTGATCGATTCAAAAAAATTGAGGTTGTCCTAAAATCATGCTAGTATATATTCCCATAAAAATTCATCATGATTAAGAAAATATTCTATATAAAATTGCATTTTTTTATGTTAATTCGATGATATCAGTGACCTTTTTAATGATTTTTTGGGTTATCAATTTGAGATAGTTATTTTTATTATATCCATGTTCTCTATCATACCACATCCGAACATGATAGTTAGGTTTTTCTTCCTTATAAAACTTTTTGACATTCCAACTATGTTGTCCTATGTGGAAACATTGTTTCATGTTACAATGTGTAACCAATATTTTTTGTACTTTCCCTTTATAAATGAGTGTTTTTTTCATTTTTTATGTTGGTTTCTATCAAAGGGTATTTCAATTATTTAATCATTGATAACCCATAAAAATTAAAGAGAGGAGACACACTTTAAAGGGGTTTGAACATATCACTCCATAATGTTGTGAAATTTTTTTTTGAATCAATTTAATCATTTCTATATTATTAATTTATATAAATACTAAATATATCTTTTTTATAAAAAATCATAATTTAGGTAATTTTCATACAAAACACTGATTTCAAATTTTGAAACATGAAAAACATATATTTTCTTATGGTACATGAAGAATTTTTTTTTGTCTAGTGTGACACTTAATAATGAGTCCCTTAGATAGCTTTTATTACAACTAACACCGTGTTTTACCACACTAAAATATAATTTTAATAATATGATAATAATATGATAATAATGATCACCTAGAAATTTAAATGAGTCTCATGAATAATATTTATTTATTATGAAATGATGGTTTACACATGTATATAAAATTATTCGAATTGGTATCGATTGATTAGAAATGTTAGTAATAACCATTGGATAATAAATAAATTCGTATTCTATGAATATTATTATTCAATGTAAAAATACTATATTATCTCATTAATTAAAAAACAATTTTCAGTTTTTTTTTAATATTTTAAATATAAATAATTTTTTTAAAACTAGTGGAATAAAATTTATAGGCATAAGATGAGAATAATTTTAATATTTGTAATAAGAACATGTATTTTTTAAAATGGGTTTTTAACACCATTTAATAGTGCACAAATTTTAGATCAATTTTTGACTGTTTATAATTTTAAATATCCAAAATAAATATCGATTTTGAAATTGGAATTTCAATTTTTGATTTTGGAGAAATCTTTTTCTTTTTATGAGATGATTTATTTTTTGATGAATATTGAAAAAAACAAATTTTTAATTGAAAACATAATTTTCATATAATATTATTTTATAGTGTAATTAAAATTTTAATTGGTTGAAATGTCAATTTGGGTCAATTTACCATTAATTAATTGAATTTACATAATTGTAATCAATTTAAAATTGAAATAGGATATAAAAATAATTCTTTGCCTGAATGGCTCAAATTTGTTCACATTTTTTTTAGTTTTTATGATCACCCTCTCAAGGGTGATGGGGACCCTTATAAGGCCTCAAATATTTTTTGAAAATTTCATGACACGTACATCTTAGACGAAATAATCTTGTTAAGTCAAAATAAAACTATACCTCCCCTCTAAATGTCATGATATCATCCCTCCTCCTTCGAAATCCTAGTAGCCTTGATGTCCTATGCAGATCTACATAGGCCCGATACTAATGGAAATTATATACCCTCTCAATTTTCCAAATTCTTATTAGCACTGAACTGTTTAATTATCCTTCTATGAATCCTCATATAGAGCCTTCTCCCTTGTAATTTGGTTGGTTATATCTTCATTTATCAAGTTTTTTGAAGTAATAGGGTGGCTTAAAGTCCATGATTTGGACATAAGGCTTTGAAAGATAACTGGACCAAAGGCCTTGGGTGGCTCGAAGGCCTTTATGGATCCATAGACCAAACTAGGGTCCTGAAACCGCAGATGGATGAATTTTTTTGTTTCTACAATACCGAACAATTCCTGCTACAATACTTTTTATAGTCCCGACTATAATACGTATGTAGCTATATTACAGTAACATAGAAATATATATCCACTAAAATTTGATATTCGGTATCTTGGATGCACATGTCTATTCATACCCAACTAGGCTAAGGAACATGTGATAGATATAATAACAATTAAATAATATGAACATTTTCACATTAAAACTAGTAATTTTATTTCTTCCATTGGATTATATTAAAATTTTATTTATAACACTGATTTTTATTTGGAATTTGAAAACATTTATTAAATATTTGGATTCATAGTAGTTTATAATTTTTAGTAAAGTCAAATTAATTTTTGATGATAATTTTTTTAAAAAAAATTAATACTAAATATATTGAATAAGGTAAAAAAGAGTCCAGTTAGTTGTTAATAATAATATAAAGGATAAAAACACAATAATGATGTCAAAATTAAATTTTATTTCCATATTTCAACCATATAATTCATTTTATATTTGATGTAAAATTATTGGATTCACATTATTTAAGGGAGACCTCTCAATAATGTTTTACTTTTGATACTTAAAAGAATTTCAATCCTCTTCCACTATAAATGGGATTAAACCCTCACATAATAACAGAACATAATCCTTTGATATCACACAAAATATGACGAAAAATGAACCAATATTATCATCTTTTATAATATGGTGCCAAATTAGGGAATAAATCCAACCAAGGATTCCCTTCTTTGCAAACCAAACGATTTTAAGGGAAAAATAAGTAATTTTCTAAAAAATTAATTTTAGTTTTATTTCATTCACCACAAATTTAGTTCTTCTTATTCAATTATTATGTACCAAAATACATATACTAAATATTCAGTGATTTTTTTATTCTATAGTTTGTACCTACACATACACAAACTTTCATCATATGGGTAAGAAACTTACTCATCATGTGTACAACAGACTGCTTCCTTGCAAGATGATATCATTATTTTTAATTTTATCACAACTCATCATCCATAATTATGATCTAAATAAATTTTTATATGACATAAATAGTATTATTAATTTAAAAATTATTATTAACCTATTATATAACTCATACAATCTTGATTTAAATTTTTTATGAAAAAGAAAACTGCATTGGAGGACATGTGCTCTACCGCCTCCTCAAAGTGATTTGATTCATTCACTCTAAAAATGAATATATTAAGGAAGGTTTTAGTAAATTTATATGACATATATAAAACCATAATTATACTTAAATCATAATTTATATATATATATATATAAATATATTAAATTTAATTTATTTATTTCAAAACATAAAAAACGACACATCATTCATGTGTACATATGGCCTATCACATACAAAAAACGTGTATTGAATTTTAAATTTATATATTTTATTAATTATTATAGATACATATATTATCAATATATGTGGTATATATATCAATTTTTACATTATTTAAATATGTAAACCATGATCTATTTAATTGGAACAAAAATAAAAAGTTTAATCTTATACAAAAAGCAAAGTAGTTATTACAGAAAACATAAAATTATCATGGAATTTTTAATAAACGTTTATTTTAATGTCAAAATTAAATCATATATGATATTATATATAATGTTATATTTTTTTATTATAAATATATAATTATTATATATGTGGTTTGAACATGTATAAATAAATTCCAAACATAAGATGAGGGTTTTCACATCTCACATTTATCTCAATGAGTCATTTTTCATATTCACCAATTATTCATGTTATGTGATGTAAATAATGAAGTAATATATGTTATATCCTGAATTTAATATAATTCCTGACATTATTATTTTTATTTTTTCTTATGGTTTTAGAAAAAACATGACTCAAAAGTTATAGTAGTAGTAATGGTATTTAATGCCCTAATTTAATTTCTATGACACTTATGATTTATTGACCACTCATTTATTTTGTGTTTTTATATAATACCACTTATTTTATTATATTTATATTATTATTATATTTATGTATATTTATAAATGAATTAATTATATGTATTTCATGTGGTTTTACACTTTAAAGGTTTCCAAATTGATAAGAAACTTTTGTCTCAATTGTCTTTCGTTGGGAAACCTCTTTTGCAATGCACTTATATTATTTTACCAGGTGCATACATTTCATTATGATATTTTATATAATTAATATACATTTTAGCATATATTTAGATACATTTGAGTTCATTCAGACTAGAGGATTATGATTCAATATTTCATGGTTAGAAATAATTTATTACGACAATCTCATCTAAAATAGATATTTTTAATTATTATAGTTATATTAATTTAATATTATGATCCATATCTCAATAATTCTCACTGTTTTTAATATCCTATATTTTTTTAGCATATCTTCTTGTTTTTTTACAATTTTTCACTCTTCGGTACTATTGACAACTAAGAAAGTGCTTTTAATGAAATATGTCATTGTTTCTCTCTTTAGTCTAAATTTTTTATTATTAAAAACCAATATATTCTAAAAATGATGTAAAAATAGTTTTTAATTTACATGATAAGCTTAATTTCAATGAAAATTATTCAATAATTGGATAATTATTTAAAAATAATTTAAATTAGTTATCTAAAAAACACTTTCTTTTGTCATCACGGTTTTGTTGAATAAAAAATGTTTTAAAAATATTTTATGAATTAAATTTGTTTTAAAAGTTGAAAGGATATTTTAATCATTAAATGTTATAAATTAACTTAAATTATTGTTTTAAAATTTTTTAAAATTATTTTATTAAAGAAATCATTTTGGAATATTTATTATTTTATACAATTTGATGTTCAAGGATATATTATTTTAGATGAGAAATGACAACTATTATCATTAAAAATCATTATCCATATGTAATGAAATCATTTTATATTGTTTAAAATTTAATAGAGACATGATATAAGGACACCAATCCAATTTTTTTTTCCTTTTAATGGATTATTATTAATATGTCACATTTTTCATTAAAAACATTTATTTTAGATCTTTTATTCAATGACAAAACTACTATGAAACATGATTTGATTCATGGTTTTTTCTATGTTGGGAATACATTGAGAAATGTCACTTTTCCATATGAAATGGAATAAAAGAATGTTAATGATACCCATATCATTTCATGGGTTATGATATGATGAATTTGTATGATCTTGATGATTTGGTATATTTGATATTATTACCTAATGTGTGGGAACTATAACTCTATCCAATACATTGGTAAAAGATTACACACCTCAATAGTTAATGATCCGAAAATAGGTGATGATACAAAATGAGAATCATTTGTGTCCTAATGTTCCATAGGGAACAAGTGTGTACTGATTCACATTAAGGAATAGGTGTGTCTTGATATACAATTGGAAACATGTTTTTCCAATTCCTAAATGGGAAGAAAGAGTATCCTGATCCACAATTTTTATGGTCTTTGTAGTTAACTGCGACACATGAAATGGTTATTTATATTTTTGATGGTCCCACACTTATATGACATTATATTATGTTCCATGATTGATTTGTGATCAATTTTCTCTCATACGATTGTTTTTTAATAAATTGAAAATATTTATAGCATGACTCATGTATTGAACATTGGTATATAGGTTATGATATTATAATATTATTCTCTTGTTATCTTACACTTATTCTCATATTATATTTATGTATCACTATTAGTTACCCTTATTAAGCATCTAAAGTCACCTTTTCTTATGCTTCCCTTCACCAGGTTATGCTGAATGGTTTTACGTAGGTGGAAAAAAGTGAATATCATTATAAGAGATTCTCTAAATTATTCAATGGATTAAAGGGATGTGGTACATGATAAAAAATACATTACACTACTATATTTCTTGGTAATTTATTTTTTTAATTTGATTAATATTCATTTATAACGATGAAATATCAATTTGTGTTAATATTTGGTCTATATAGAACACTTCCAAAAGATAGTGTCTCCACATTTTCAGAGTCACGACTATAAATACTAAATCTGGGTCATGAGTAACATAGTTCTACTAATCAGTTCTCAAATTATTTAACACATATCTGATCGTTTTTCTCTTGTTGATCAACACACAATTGATCCCCACTCTATAAAAATATCAATACACTTCATACTCATGATCATCATTCAGTAGTCCCTAAATAGGACCAATATTCAACCTAATTCTCATTTCATCAATTACTCTCTAACCATACTCTTTCTAGTATATTGGATTCCATTTCCACAAAATGAATGAAAAGGTTGGATAATCCTGGAGAATTCCTCCACAAGATCCCTAAATCTATAACTTACTATATTAGAGTTACATATGATACAATTAATCACAATGAATGTGTAGAATATTTCCTAATGTACCTCACAAGATACTATTAACACATTGAGAAAAAGAGGTTTCCAAAAAATAATTATCTTATGAATTGATTCAAATGGTGGTTAATGGGAAAGATTCACAAGTTTTTCAATACTAATAGGTGCACAACCAGTAGAGGTTATCACCTAGAAATTAAATTTATAGTAGAAACTGTAGATATATAGTTTTTTTATTTTATCCTCTTTAAACATGAGCAGATGATAACTTGGATAGGGTTTAAACTATGAGAACAAATTAATCCAAATCAACTTGTCAATGATATATTATAATCTTTTTGATAGATAATCCTTCATTATAGAAACCGTGCTTGGTAAATTTTATTCCAAACCTAACCTTTATCTCTAATTTGGATCCTAGTAAATGAACATAAGGATTAATAGATAATCATAATGGGTCTTATGAAACCCTCCCTCTATAGCCCCTATAATTGTACCACTAGATCTGATATTCTCACTTGTTCATCCAATGTTATAGTTCAAACAAGAACCGAACCCTGGTGCAACTCTATATAGTGTCACATCTCAAAATGGGATGTTAATATGAGATCATCATCCAGATTTATGTAATCATATCGTACAATCACTAAAAGAAGCTGGGAGATCATAATATTGAATACACTAATGACAATACTATTCAACAGATAAATCAATTTGAAAATCTTATGAGAGAGAAAATCCTACTCTAACCTGGGATCACGGTATATCTCGAAGAAGAATCCCAAATCACAAACCTGTAGCAATATAATTTTCACAAGTTGTATTCTACTGAACATTTATTTTAAGAGAAAAGTCCATTACAATGAAAATATATTACGGTCCCTCTACCTATACAATATAATATTGGATGAGGTTATCTCACTTTGAAATGCCAGTCAGCCGATTATCTAAAGAGTGAAATCATTGATCTAATTCGAACGGTCACCTTAGAAATGGGTCTATAATAAGGCCTATACATATATTATTAGGTCATTAATGATGACTAAAACTAGGTAAATGAGGATTAAGAATATGTTCTATAAACAAAATATTTAGAAATAGAGATATATGTCACAATAAAAACCACAATCAACACACTCAGATAATATTGCCATCTTTTGGAATCACATAATATTCTTATAGACACATTCTATCGTCATCCTTGGCCTACTCTGATACTTAATCGCACCATCTTTTCTTTGAAAAAAAAATCTCAATGGAACTGATCCACAATATAATGAAACTTTCAACATTGTGTGGTGATGATTCACCCTTAAAACATTAAATCATGTCACATGAATGTTTCATAGTTGGGGATGGGTCCCCCTTACATGTATATGTGAAACCACAGTAAAACTCTTTATCATACGGGTCTATACATGCACATTATCCACATAGAGGGGTCTCACCGTGATGTCGTCCATATAATGTTGTAATATTCATATGGAAAATCAAAAAAATGATAATAACTAACATTAACCACATAATAATGGATTCTATCTCAACATAAATCATATCCAATATATATCTCTAGAACCTACAAATCTCACTATACCATGTTGTGTTTTCCACTAGAACTAGTTGATCCAACTGATACTTTGAAAATAGGATTTGTTGTAAGTATAATTATTGTGTCGGTATGGATTAAATCAAGTATAAAAACATTCATTACCAACTAATCTAGGTATTATAGTTCCTATAGATTCATATATATATGGATCCTAAGTATCCTATGAAACCGGAACAGAAGTTGTGTACTAAATTTATGTGGATCCTAGTTTTTATCCATTAGTATAAACAATAAAAGAACGTTTTTTGTTAATGTAAATTCCTCACCATGAGGATATATCTCAAAACATGACCCCTGAATTGAGGTCGCATTGCTCATTAGAACCTCATTATAATCATAAATGATTTACATGATTGGCTATCTTCATAGTGACATCTCAATAAATTAGTTAATATGTAATATGGTCAGATGAGTATAAATATATAGAGATTAAACCTAGGAACATTGAAAAATAATCAATTATTAATGATTATTGTAGAAATGATCCATGTAATCAATATATCGATATACTGGTTTCCAAAGTAGGTAGTCTGAGTCTTGGTGAGTGGATAAATTGGCCACCTCACTAATATCGCGTTATTGTACATGAATAACATACTCGAGAAACATTGAAACTATTTCCCTATTTTCCCACAGAAGCCTCAAATGTAATGAAATTTCCAAAAAATATCCCATGGTTAAATGAGATATTACAAAAATACATCATGACCGGAACCACCATGGCTAATTTAGTATATGGAATGAAAAATAGCAACTACCCCAATACCAACTCCATATACAAAGTCCTGATAGAAAAAAAATATTGAAAAATTAAAAAGGGAGAAATTTTCACAATGTAACAATATTGACTAACCAAATCACAACCTTCTCAATGTAATATAGAATTAAAATAATTGAATATAACATAATAAAAAAAATTCATAAATATAAAATGATAGAAGGAATATAAAATAATAAAACAATGAAATACGATATGTGAATGAAAAAATAATCACCCGACTAGAATAGATGTCCCAACCTAATATAAATTGAGTATGGGTACATATCTCCAATCCCCAACCACTTTGTGAATTTTATATATATAGTAATCCCCATGATCCAATAAAATAAATAATAAATTTTCAGTTATTATCACATGACACGAAACATGTTTCAATTCAAATGTCAGGGTGACTCTATACATACACAATGTGACACACTAAAAGTTTTTGGGGAGCAATATGATACATGGTTGATATAATCAGATCCACCAAAAATAAGAGGAAAAAAAATAAAAATATATATATATATATATATATATATATACTCCATAATTATTCCAAATAAAAATAGTAAGGGGATGTCCATCTCACAAACCTGTTTTGCAAATGCTTCTTCCAACTGTTCTAAATGTCCATAAATGATGCCCAACATCTCTTATGACTGTCTAATGATGTAAAAATGTGATTAACACAATCTTATCTACTACGTCTCATAGTTGAAGTGGAATAATATAAATATATAGGACAAATGACCAAGTTTGATATGGGTAGAAAATCTTTTGGTATAGAATCTAAGCTCTAGTATATCAAAGGTTATTAATCAATAAATAGACAGAGGGCCATTCCATAGTCAATCTGGTGTTATCACTCGGTATGTAGAGGAACCATGTTCTACTCTATTAGGGGTTAACACTATGTATAAAGACAAATGAGCCATTCCTTATACTATTATGGATTGTTGCAACTAAATTTATTTTACATACCACATCATAGTTTTTCTAGGGGTACCAATCAATATATATATTGTAGAACCAAACCCTAGTATATCAAGTAGTTCCAATTAGTAGGTTTATGTATCACACAATATTATTTCGATAGGGTATAAATCGAAAAGTTTATTTTAATACACTACCCTAGTCTTTCTTGGTGTTACAACACTTTATGTAGAGTAACCAGACCCTAGTATTTTAGTGAGTAAAACACAATTGGAAGATAGAAGACCCATAATATTGTACATCGGGGCATACCACTATAGTCTATATTTGATTATAATTCCCAATAAATGAATTCAAAATGTTCCTTATAAAAAACAGTAACACTTTGAAAAAATTTAATTATATCTAAATATAACACCTGAACAAACATCAAATTCTATATAAAAGAAATACCATACATAGGTTACTCATGGTTAAAAATTCCTGTCAAAATGTAGGTTATGTAAGAATGAAAATTGACAAAAAAAAAGTATATAGAATGTTTTCATAAACACACGTTTTGTGGAAAACCTCTTCTACCTTGAAATTTATTTTTAGAGACACAAAGTATTGGATATTTAGTACTAAATGGAGTGTAATATAAGAACATTATATGACTCAAAACATGCGGCCTACTAATTCTCTCCTAGTTATACCGGAGTACATTGTCAATGTCTAGTACAATTAATGTTCATGAATATATTCATGACTGTTTACACCCAGAGGACATGTTGGGACACCATAACTAAGTAACTCGGGGTGTGGGGATCCCACATGACATAAATCATTATACTCAAATGAAAACCATATATTCGACAACCAGTGGCCTATACATCATGAGTTCATCAAACTGTATATTGTGTAATAAATATATTGAATGAAAATCTGGAATCCTCATGTTGATTTTAGATCTCGATTCTAGACCAAATAATCATTACTCTGACCGCCTAAAATTACAGTAAAAATATTCCCATATTCAATTCTTCCCCTAGGTGTCCGGAATATAGATTTTATAACCCCTACTCAAATACCACACTTAGTTAATGCACTTAATATCACTAGCACTCTATCATGGATCCCAGATTTATTTGATTCACCACACAAATCCCAAAATATATCCCAATCCATTCTAAAAAATAGTTTTTTTAAAATGAATCAACCAGGAAAACAGGGGATTGATTGTGCTCTAAATTACACAGAATTCCTAAACCATGACCTAGTAGGAAAATAATGATGAAAAAGAAAAATTATGGAATAATCAACATAAAAAGGGTGATACTCATCATTGAAACATATTTCATTAGCCAAATATTAAACGACGCTAATCCAGATTTAGAAACATGGGTATGAATTGATAATATATTGAATAAAATCTTTATTCATGCAGTATGATTATGTGTAGTTTCAAAATCACCATTATTTAAAATTAGATTTCATATTTCGAATCTATGAATTAAAAAATAGGAGGGGAATGAAAAAAAAAATGATACATAACTTTATATTATAATTTTTATTGGTGAAGAAGATATTTGACAGGGGTCATGATGATATGTTTCAATTTCTCTATGTTAAACTAAATTGATCCTGTCACCAATCATCATCTGATCCTAATTCGCTAATAAAGAATGGTGGAATCCACTAAATTATGATCCTAGTGTTATGTGGATAAATTGAGGGATTATTGATAAAAAAATATTTATGGATGATATAAAGAAGTTGGTATAAAACAATTATTTAATTAAATTTAATATTCATAAAAATGTCTTCCTCATCCGATCATCAGGTGTCGACCAAATCTTGGTTACTTATAGTGTAAAACGCGCACTCGATATTCAATCATGGTATCAAAATTTTTATTCAAACCATTATTCAAGATATATTTATATATATGTAAAAAATATTCGATCAGTTTTATATAATATTTTGAACATTTTCATAAAATTATGTATGGGATCACTAAACGTCAAAATTGTACATTGCCTTAGTGAATTCATCTGAATATATTTCATTATATAGTTAAATCTCTTACATGGGTGATATAAATTCTATAATACATAATATAAAAAACAGAAAAATTAGTGGTGATATATACATAACATGGTTAATAAGATTCTTCACATATCTTTTTTTTTATTTAGGGTGCAAAATATCATATATTTTCTACTAATTTTTTGGCCAATATTTCAATTTCTCATATAGAAAGAATTGTTGGAATTTAAGTAATAAAATATTTGAAATTTTATATTAGAAATAATTTATTATTATATTAATATGATAATCTATAGAATTTTTTATCCTTTAAGTAATTTTTTCTGTCCAATAAATCAGATTTCCATTATTTTAGATATTGATTTCATTTTTGTTTGTCTTTTGAAAATTGATTTTATATATAATTTATTAAATTTATTTTTTATAGAAACATTGAATTTATATATAATAATGATTTCTTGAATATTATTAAATATAAAAAATATTGAAAATGATTATATATCAATGTTTATGGTTTATTTCTCATATTTTTTATATAATATTTTTTTAATAGTTATGTAATATAAATAAATAAATATTTTAACATATTTCCTAATCAATTATTTCAGTTTATTCCAAATTTAATGTATATTTTATTATTTACATACTGTATGATACTGTGAAATATTAAAAAAACACTTATTAAATGGTTAATTTTGTGTATTCATTAATGATTAAGAAATTTCAAGAGTTTCTTCAGAAGTGGTTTATTCATTCCAAAACATTTCATTGGGTTGACTCAATTTTTTTATTCAAAACAATGATAGTTTAATACAAATTTTAAATTATTTTATAAAAGAAATGAAAAATAATATTATGAAATAGTATGTGTTTCCATATATAATTGACTTTTTTTAATAGGTATATTGAACATATAATTTTCCAAATATTGTTCCAAGTTAAGGGGTTCATATGATAATTATAATATAGGAAGATGTTCAGAAGAAGATATTCGATTTTAGGTATGGAATTATAAATTAGTTTATATAAAATTTATTTAATCTACTCCAACAAATATATTCATGGTTCCTATTAATATAGTTATCTATGATAATTTTGATAAATTAATTATTTTCTTTATTGATGATATTAGTTTATAATATAAATGTTATGAGGAATATTAATGAATTCTATGTATTTTTCAACATACATTCAAATTGAAAAAGTTGTATAGATATCTCAATAAATGTGATTTTTTTGAAATAATTCATTTCATGGAAATATTGTCTTTAATGATGGAATAATTGTATATGCTACTAAAAGTATCGTAGTTTAAAAATATAAAATATTAAAAAAATATAACAATGATTCAATGTTATGTTTCACTTTCATGTAAAAATAAATTATTTATTTTCAGACATTTTTATTTTATCTATAAACTAAATATTTTAACTCAAATAGGAGTTAAATTATTTTTCAAAATGAACAGGATGAATGTTTCTATGAATTGGATAAAAAATTGATGTTTTTCTAGTGTTGGGCTTTTTATCTACAATTACAAAAAAATTCTTTTAATATAGATTCTTTAATAAGGGGAATTAATTTTCTATATTCATTATTAGTTATAATTTTCATATTCATTATGATAATGGAATATATATTAAAAAAATATTCCACTCATGATCTGGAACATATTGTAATAGACTATCCCTTAAGAAAATAGACATATTTTTTGGTTTAAAATATATAATATACACTTACCCAAAAATGTAATTTATATATAAATCAAAAATGATTCAATCATATATAATAATAGATGGTTATAAATTACAAAATGTTATAAATTCTAAAAAATAATCATACTGGTAATTCAAAAAATGTAGTTGATGCATTTAGATAACTATTTAACGAGTAATTAGATATTTATTGTATGAAATGTCATCCACTGGATAATGATTTTAAAAATTTAAGATAAATAATTTTACATATAAGAACACCTTCCTCATATTTTAATGGAATCTTAGAATCCATCATTATCAGACTAAGAAAATAATTCTCATAAGTATGTTTGATTTTTTACAAAAAATATAGTATTTTATGAAGTGAATGTTTCTTAAATTCAAATTATAAAATGTAAATTTCATTAAAATTTTAAATAAATTTTTTAATATCAGATCCCGTGTAAAGAATAAATATTTATGTAAATTTCATAACACATCATTTTCTATTAATTTAGGACATACTGATATATATATATATATATAAAGAATATTAATAATTTTAATTGCTAATGGAATGAAGACTTTTTTTGAACATTGTTTTATTAAATTATTGTCATTCAAAGAGTTTAACGATGATTAAAAACGTCTTAAGGAGAATATTCTTAATTTTTTATGGCCAAAATGGTATTTAGAAGACTTATCCTTATATATCATTGTAGTTTTACATAATAAATCACTATGTAAGATTTAAATTTGTATTATTGTTGATCATAAGTATAAATATATTAATTTTATATCTATTATAGAAACAGTGAAATTAGATAATCCTAAAAAATATATCCTGATGACATATTTTTATTACATTGATTCAAGCTCTATATTATCATATTTTTCTAGAATCATTGATTTCAAAATAATCATTCTCATATAGATCGATCCCATTTAAACTAGACATGTTTCATATGATGGTCATCCACATTGCGAAATATATAACAAAACCAAATTTCATATATAAAACTAAAGAGACATAATAATATCATTTTGATGAAATAATTTAATATCTATGTGATAGTTAATGTGAAAAAATACATAAAAAATAAGAATTATAATGAAAAAAATTCTACTCATGTGTATATATAACTATATATCAAGAACAATATATCCCACAAAAAAAGTTACAGATTATAAGAGTACGTGGAATGATTTTTAAGAAACCAACCATTTTAGGGGATGAACCAGAACTGTATACATTTAATTTTTTCTCTAGTTTCCTTTACATTAAATTTTTAATTTTCCTTTTTCCATGTTTGGTTGGAAATTTTAGAAAAAAAATGATATTGGTTGTGCACATTTGGTTCATAGTTTTCCCTATCATTGAGCCCCGAACTAGAAAACCGTGAAACACTATATAAAGTGGAATTACAATATTAGAGAATTTTTTTTCAAGGCATTAAATCCCATAGGAGTAATTTTACCCTTTATTAAAATAGTCATTAATTCAAGGTGCATTGTTAGGGAGAACTTGGCACTACTTCGAAGGAAACCCTGAATAAAAATTAAATTAATAGAAAAATTATTTTTTGAAAATACTAAACTACATTTTAATTTTTTATTAACCCCCCATTAGATAGTAAATACCATTTAATGATTTTGGACCCTCTTGGATACATTCCATTCATTTGTGACCTCACTTAATGGTGGAATGAAGCCCAAATCCATGATTTTAACCGCTCCCAGCAAGTGGCCCTCATCCTGGATGCTTTGTCATTCCTCCTCTTTATTCATTTTTTTATGAAGTGGAGATTCTTTATATTTTTTATATATATACTTATTATTTGAACTATAACTTGAATTATAGATATATATCATTTTTTTCTGGATGATTAATTAATTAATCTTGGTTTCGTTAATAGTTTTGGATATTGTTCTATGTCATTACTCAACTAAAATTTTATGGTTTTTATTGTGTGATCGCTTGACAACAAATCGAGGTAATATAGATTTTATTAAAATCAGATATACCATATATTAATTATTTTTATGTGATTGTAGAATATAAATGGTTCATTTATATATTGAAAATTCATAAATGAATTTATTACTGTGGTTAATTACAGAATTAAGGAATTAGGGATGTGATTAAATAATGGAATTGTATTACTTTGGATAATTAATTTATGAGATAATTATTGAAATGTTTAATTTTTTATTGGAGTAATTAATTTCTTAAATATTTATTTAATGTTGAAAAATAAATTCGAGTATTCAATTTTTGAAATAATAATTAGATACTGATTTGTGAATTTAAATGATTATTTATTGAATTATAAATTGGGCAATGATATTGAATGATTGTGTAAATTAATTATTGGATTAATTAAGGTCATTGATTACATTACTTATTCATTCTGTTAATTAATGGAATTGGGGTCATTAATTAATTTTTTAAATAATTTTTTAAATTGATTCAATTATTTAATCCTTGTAATTATTAAAAGGAATGTTATTAATAAATTAATAGAAGTATTAATTAATCCATTAATTTTTTAAATATCTATTTTTTGTATGTCAGTTGTTTATGACTAATTTGGAATGAAGTATCCCATTTTTTAAATGGGGTTTGAGTGAGGGATTGCTGTAGGAAGACTGTGATAGCTTCTCTTTTGATTTCAAATGAATTGTGAGAGAATATTGGGTGGAAGATAGTGAGGGCGTCAATTTTGACAACAACAGAACCACGATAGATCTTGGAGTTTTGATGGGGTAAAAATCAATAGAGAAATCCCATTTTCCTAATAATCAATTATAATTTTATTTTCCTTACTCTCATTAGAAACATGAGGTTAGAGCCTTATGTGTATATAACTCAGGCCAGACTACTTTACATATTTTATTAATTTTATAAGATATTACATTAGTTAATAAATGATAATGAAAGAATTTAGATATAAAATGTCCCTTGGGGATTTTAAAGACTTCAACACATGTTGAGGCATGCATTCAGTTTTGGGTGTCCTCTGGAACACATGGGATTATGCAATTAAATATAGAATAAATGATAATTTGATTACAATTTTATGTTGCATTATAATAAAAAAATTATACTTCTATATACATTATTATTGATTATATAATGTTTTAGATAGCATTGATGGTGTAAGATGATTTTTTCTCGCAACCTACTTGTGTTGGCTGATCAGTACCCAATTAGATTTCATTTTTTCAGTATATTATTATGGAAAATTCATTGTGTTATAAGGATGATTACGGAATGATGAACGGTTGAGTGAACTAAACGTGTTTTTGAATGCTCTTTGGAGTAATGAGTGGCATTATTTTTGGGTATTAATTTTGACACATGAAATGTATATTTGCATGGAATATTTTCTATATTGTTTTTTATCTCTATTTTTGGTCATCTTAGTCATGGTACGTCTATGGTTATGGTTATCTATTATTTAGTTATTACTTGTTATTTTATAGTCCTATATTACTCTGATAAAAGTGTATATAGAATCATGGTGATTGATATTGGACCCTCACTGCTAGTTAGAAAAATCTTGTAAAGGGGAGGCATGACTCTGGTCATGTGAATTAAATACTCGGGAACTGACATGTGGAACCCATACTAAGATGTTAAAATGTGGTATCAGAGCCCTGTTTTACTATATTTTATTTTTTTTAATATATTATAGAAATGAATAAATGAGATTAGGTGTGTTGGGCCTTAGAAACTAGCTCGTGAATTAGAATTGGAAACATATGTTTGTCAGAAACCCCATGTACATAATGTTTCTTTGTTCTTATTATTGAATTTTTTACAGTTGAATATTTTCTCACCACATGTGACACACTTGTGGTGTGTTTTTTTTATTTTCTATGTTGAAACTCATGTTCATGTTTTGTAAGAGGGATGAGTATGCATGCATCTTTGTAGCCACTCGTGATTGTTTTGTGGCAAACATTATTTTAGACACGGATAAAAAAATGGTTTTTGGGAAAGTTGAAAACATGAAACTTTTTCCCCTACTGCTATGATTAGATTAAAAACTATTCATAATATGAAAATGAAAAATTTTATAAAATTATTAAATATATATGAAATGGTTTTCTAACAAGAAATGTAAATTTTTATAATTTGTATAACATTATTGATAGGGAATAAGGTGTGGGGAGGTGATGTGTAGTGATAGAACCTCAATTTTGATAGTGTGGTGAGCTTTTGGGAAATTAAATTTTGTGAATTTTTGTGACTTTCCACTAGATTAAATTTGTTAACATTTATTATGAGTACTATGAAATGTGTATTTAATTATAGATATATTCCTCCATGACGACACTTATTGAGAGGATGACATGAAGTTGTGGCAGGAGATGATCCAAATGTAGTGGAACCCTAGGCACTAATAGTGCTTGATGATGAATTAGTGTTGAAATTAATAGGTAACACCACTTGATTCATGAAACGACTAAAATTTTACTTAGGTAAGGTTGTGAATGGAATGACTTATCATATAAGGGGGTTTTGGTTGCTGCACCCTCTGATGTTTATTGGAGAGGGTGGGCCTGAGAGAGAAGAGATATGAAATAATTATATCTAAAATATAATTGAAAAATTGGAGACTCATGATTATAAGAGAGTTAAAACTGAAACGTATACGTTACATGGTCAGGTGATAAAATGGTTGGATATCTAGTCTCGGGGTGGAAAACTATCAACTATGTAATTTAAGTAATTTATAGAGATGTTCTTGGATAAATTCACTATGGACACCCTGAAATACGAGAGAGAAGTTGAGCTGATGAGATTAACCAAAGGTAACATGCATGTGATACACTATGCAAGTCTCTTCATAGTTGTTCAATGCTTGGATCTAGGATTTTTATGTGATGAGGATACTATGAAAATTAATTTTTAGGACGGGCAAAAATGTGAGTTTATGTCCCATGTAAATGACTTATGGTAGATAATGTTTCTTCAGTTGGTGAATCAGAATCTCATATATAAGTGGAAACTGAAGGAGTATTCCAATGGCGGATTGAGGTTTAATTAAACATGCTTAGGATGTATCAATTCATAATTAAGGAAACATAATTATGTGAATTTTTCCTAGAGTAGTGGAATGAAAAGTGAATGTGGTGACCTTCAATGATTGAAAATGTGATTATTGTTTTTTGATTAATTATACCTATATGAAGCATTATAGTTATATCATTATATAACAATATTCATTATTAGGGACTATATATTATTTTAAACACCAGTTTTGGTGGCCAACTGAGTTCTGATCCTAGCCTATAGGGGCCACCTGATCAGTGCCAAAATATATTTCATGTTTACATGATATGATTAGGGAAAATTAATTTTGTTATAAGGTGAATTATTTTTTGTAGATTTCTCTGGGGAAACGACTGCGGTTTAGTATGATCTTTAGAGTCATGAGTGGCAATAATTTTTGTGTTTTTATTTTGACACATGGAAAATATTTTAGTGTGGTATATTTTCCATATTTGTATTAGTTTTTATCTCCTTTTTGTCATCTTATGGTCATGGTGCTTTTCAGATTATGGATATCGTTTATTTAGTAATTCCTTGTTATTTTCCTATCGTATATTACTCTAAAGAATGTAGTTATAGACTAAAAATTATTTATATTGGTGCCTCACTACTAGTCTTCAATCTATGGAATAGGGGTATGCATGCCTTTATTCATGTGAAATACCTTCTTAGGGCATGACATTTTGAACATGGGATGAGATGTTTAAAAGTTGTATCAGAGCCATGATTTCCTATATTTTATTTTTTTAATATTTTTGAAATGTATAAATGATATTTGGGGTTACATTACATGTATATGATCTCATAAATAAGAGTTTCAATCCCATGTACGGGAAAACCCCTATTGCCTAGAGTGGGATTGATCAATTTTTTTTTCTTTTTTATAGATAAATATTTTTTTACCCCAGGGTGACATAGATATGATGTGATGTTTTTTTATTTTCTATGTAGTGAATCATGGAAAGGTATGGTATGTGGGATGTGTATGCATGCATCATTATAGGAAATAACGACTATTTTTGGAATGCATTATTTATGACATGCACAAGAAAATGTGTTTTGGGTAAGTTGTTGAACAAGAACTTTTTACCCATTCTTGTGAGATTCAATTAAATATTATTCATAATATGAAACATATAAATTTTATAAATTTATGTAATACTGAATAAACGGTTTTCAAACAAGAAATTTGAATTTATAGAATTTTTTTAACATTATTAACTAGGAATAAGGTGTGGGGTGGTTAAGTGTAATGATTAAACCTCAATTAGTACCATGTTGTAAATTTTTTCAAAAATACTTGTTGTGAATTCTTTGGATTTTTCACTAAATTAAATTTCTTAACATTTTGTTATGAGTAATAAGACATGTGTTTTTTTAAGAGATATATTCATCCATGAAGAGTTTTATTGATAGGATGACATGAGGTTGTGGCTAGAGATGGTCCAATATTAGTGTAACCTCATGCACCAATAATGCAGGATGAGGATGTAAAGGTGAAATTATAAGGAAATATCACTTGATTCATGAAACACATAGAATGTTACCCCGATAACATTATTAATGAATTGTCATATCTGATAATTGTGTTTTAGTTGTACCCCCTCTAATGTTTACTAGAGAGGTAGGGACTGAGATAGAGGAGATTAGAATTAATTATATCTAGAATATACATGATAATTAGGAGACTCACGGTGATAAGAGACTAAAAATTTAATACAATATGTTACTTGGTCATCCGATGCAATGGTGGGACATCTAAACATGGGGTGTAAAGCTAGAGACTACGTAATAGAAGTAATTTTAAGAGATGTTTCTTGGATAACTTCAATGCAGACACACTAAAATTGGGGGGGGGGAGCAGTTGAGTTGATGATATTAACCTGGGGGAACACGTTTGTGATACACTATGTAGGTCTCTTCACATATTAGGTGTAATTTGTTCTATAATTGGTAGTAGATGAGTCTAATATGGCAATGAATATTTATGATGGACATAAATGTGAGTTTATTTCCTTGGTAAATGTATTATGGAAAATATAGTTTCTAGAGGAGGTAAATTAGAATCTCATATATTAGTAGAACCTAAAGTAAGATTTCAATGTTAGATAGGTGGTTTATTAAACATGCTCAGAATGTAAAACTACCTAAAGAATTAAACATCATTATGTGAATTTTTCCGAGAGAAGTGTCAAGAAAAATGTCCTTGGTGTCCTTCATTGATTGATAATGTTATTAACATTTTATGATGCATTATACATATATGATTCATTATACATTTACCAATATTTAACTATATACATTATTATTGTCTATATATTGATTTAGACCCTGTTGGTGGTGGCCAACTGAGTTTTTATCGAATCCTACATGGGCCACCTGATCGGTACTGAAATAAATTTCATGTTTACCGGATATGATTAGGAAAAACAATTTCTATTAGAAGGCTAATTAGGGATGTGTTCACGTTTGGGGGAGCTGACCATGGTTTAGTATACTCTTTAGAGTCATTAGTGACATTAATATTGGGTTTTAATTTTGACACTTGGATTATATTTTATCATGGAATATATATCATTTTTTTGTTTTTAATCACTATTATTGGTCATCATAGGGTTATAGAAAATCCCCGATTATAGTTATATGTTATTTAGTTATTCCTTTATATTTTACACTAGAATATTACTGGGATAAAATTGGTTATAAAATAAAAATGATAGATATTTAACACTCTCTAATAGTCAGCAATCATTGGGATAGGGGGAGGTATGCCTAAGGACTGGTGAATTACAAGCCTAGTGAAATGACATGTGGAACCTGAGATATAATGTAAAAAAGTGGCATCAAACCCATGTTCTCCTATATTTTATATTTTCAAACTATTTTTGAAATTTATAAATGATATTATGGGATTAGGGCCTTGGAAATGAGATTTCAAATAGGAGTTAGCACATTCACAAGGGAAACCCCATATACCTAGGGTGGGAATCTTATTATTTTTTTCATTTTTACAAAGTAATATTTTTACACCATGGGTGAAACACTTGTGCTGTGATGTTATTTTTTTATTTTCCCATTGGTGACTCATAGCCAGCTATGGTATGGGGGTTGAGTATGCATGTATCATTATAGGATCTCATGAATATTTAGTGTCATGAATTATATTAGATACACATGAGAAAATGGATTTTGGGTAAGTTGTTGAAAATGAACCATTTACAATTTCTTTTGAGATTTAATTGATATTTATTTATAATATGAAACCCTGAAATATTGTAAAATTATAAAATATGGAATAACTGTTTGTTTGATAAGAAAAATAAATTTTAAGGATTTTTTTTCATTATTGACTAGGAATATGGTGTGGGGTTATTAATTGTATTGATAAAACCTCATTTTATATTGTGTGGTGATATTTTGAGAAAATATTTGTTGTGTATTTTTTGATTTTCTTATTATGAGAAAAAAATTACATTTTTTATGAGTACTAAGTCATGTGTTTTTTATTATTGAGATATTCTTATATGATGATTCTTATTGATAGGATGACATGAGTTTGTAGATGGAGATGGTCTAAAAGTAATGGATCATTATGCACCAATAGTACAGGTTATGGAAGTAGAGGTGAAATTTTGAGGGAACATCAATAAATTCATGAAACACATTGAATGGGACCTAGGTCAAGTTGTGAATGGAATGTCTTATCTGATAATGGAGGTTTAGTTGTAGAACCCACTTATGTTTAATGGAGAGGGTGGGAATGAGAGATAGATGCTATGAATTAATTAAATCTACACTCTACATGACCATTTGGAGACTCATGCGAATAAGAGAATCAAAATTTAAACCAATACGTTAATGTGTTAGGAAATAAAATGGTGGGAAATAAAAATTCAGGGTGGATACCTAGAGACTATGGAATGGAAGTAATTTCCAGAGAAGTTCTTGAATAACATCAATTCTGGAACACAGAAGTAGGAGAGAGTTGTTGAGACGATGAGACTAACTTAGGGGAAAAGGTATGTGATACATAATGTATGTCGCTTCACAGATTTGAAGTGCTTTGTTATAAAATTTTTATGTCATGAGGCTACTATATAAATTTATTTTTAGGATTGGAATAAATGTGAGTTTATGTCCTAGGAAAATTTCACCTGGAAGAGAATGTTTCAATAGGTGGTAAATCAGGATCTCATATCTTAGTGGAAACTGAAAGAGGATTCCAATATCATATAGGTGGTTCATTTAAACTATCTAAATCTCGGAATTAATAATAACGTAAACTTCATTATTTGAATTTCTCCTAGATTAGTGGAGAGAATAGTAACTAGAATAGTGGAGTGTTGAATATCCAAGCTAGATAAGAATGGATAATTAATCATTAATAGGGAGAAAACGAATATAATGTTTTAATTATATATATAGATAATGATGGTCTAATGAATGAGGTCTATCAACATGTCCTATATTAGTTTCATGATATTTTTACAAAATAAAAATCAAGTTTTTTACATGAGTGATATTTGGATATAACTATCGATCTCATGTCGAGGTTTGAGAATAGTTCAATTTCACCCTAAAAATGGGACAAACATTGATTCACAAGCTCAAAACATTGCTGGATGAGTTTTATGATATTGTATTTATCCATTAGTGTTCATTATCATGGGGTAATCTACTGTTTTTTCATATAATCCTGATGAGTGTTTCTACTTATGTGTTTACGTCCAGATGTCAAAATAGATTACTATTAATAATTGTTATCCACTTCCATTTATATATGATCATTTTCACTATTTAAGGGATATATATTTTTCTATATTTTTTACATGGGATCAGGGTATCATGAGTTTATGGTTCAAAATTTTGATATTCTAAGGAAAAATTTCAATATTTGTTGTGCCATTATGGGTTCTTAGTAATGTGTTTTGGACTGAAGATTGAACCAGTTTTATTTATGGGTTTGATTAATAGAATTTTTGACCTGCACATGGAAGAATTTGTGGTAGTTTTGGGGGATTAAATCAAGGTGTACTTGATGTCTCATGATGATCATTACCAAAATATTTGATTCATTAGGAGTACAATGAGATAGAATACACTATAATCCATGATATCTATGTTTATGTATTAGAATTTTCAAATACACTTATTTTGACACTTCATCTTAGTGTATGATGTATTTTTAGTCTCAGATAATATCTAGGAATTGGTTTATTGGGAGAATCCCAATAATGTTTTTGATATCTGTGTGTTTCTTGGGTTAACAGGATATTAAAAGAGGTTAATCCCAAAAAAAAATTCAATTGGCATCATCCATTACGAACTTGATCAAAAAAGGTATGATGTTTTTTTATGGATGTGATTATTCATTATTAATGACAAAGTGGTTCTTGACATCAGCATTGATCTTCATAATACCTGACATAGGCATGGAGTATTAGGTGTATTTTGATGCTTTAAGATAAAAAATGGAATAGAGAAGACATTGAGAGATCAGGTTGTGGTTTGTGGGGATCATCATTTGAATCCACATGAATATAATTACCGTACACATGACATCGTGTTAGAAGAAGTTGTTTATGATTTTTAATTTTGGTTAGATTGTCAATTGGGTGAAATTTTACAATCTATATGGTCTATAAGAGATTGAAGTATATATTTTATCAAATATATTTGAATATAAAGTGGCAGAGATTGGATGAGATTATGTATTAATTTTATTTTGAGAGAACAATATTCCAGTTAAGGTGAACATTGTTGCAGACAGATTAGGCACTGAAACTCATAATCAGGTAGTTAAAGAGTCTATTGATCTACAGAATATGATGAAGTTGTGGGTTGAAATTCTATTTTTTGATAGTGAGAGATAGGAAGAGATGAATCTTGTACGTATTTTAGTGGAGAAAAAACATTTGAGATGGATTAGAGACATGCATACTGAGGATCCATATGGTTTATTATAGTGGGAATGTCATGAATGTGGGGAGACACCATCAAACTAGATGACAAACGAGGGAGAGATCATATACATCAAGAATCATGATGTTGTGCTTTAATGTTTGTGAGAGGAGTTGATGTGGTTATTTCATTCCGAAAATTAGGTGATACATTTGGGTGTGACCAAAATGTACTACAAACTAAAAATACATTGTTTGTGGCTTGCAATGAAAATGAAAATAGAATACTTGGTTACAAGATGATACCCCTATCTGTTGATGATGGTGAAGAATCAATGTACTAGAGGTTTACGAGAAATGTTTCCAATTACCATAGGGAAGTGGAATGAAATAAAATAGGAAATTTTGGTGGTTATACATTGGAAACATTGAATGAATGAATCTATTTGAGTGATTATAGAATGTTTGAAAATGTTACCACATTTATTTCTTATACATGAGACCTTCTCAGTTGACGAGTTGTGTGATTTGTTTGTTTTGTATATAGTTGGTCTACATGAGGTTCCACATTCTATAGATTTAGAGAAATAATCAAACATTAAATTATGCTTCTAGAAGGTCTTATAGATGGTTATTGGTAGAAAAGTTTTATTGAGTATGGATTTCCACCCACAGACTAGTGGGATGTCAGATCATATTATATAGGTTCTTGAGGATATGCTTTGGGTGTGTGTTCTAAACATCAGTAAGTCTTGGGAGAAAAACCTGGCTTTAGTGGGGTTCTCATAAAAAAATTTTCATAGGAAATAATATAGGTTGTACCATATGAGTAAAATTATGGTAGTATTTGTAGATATCCTCTATTTTGGATGGTGGTAGGTGAGTAAGAATAGTTGCGACCAAGTCTCATACAGGAGATGCCAAAATTGGTTTTGCTGATTCTAAAACATATGAATACAACTCAGAGTTGGAATAATCATATTATGATATACATCAATGATCCTTATAGTTTACATAGTGCGATCATGAATTCCTCTGGGTTTAACCTAGATTGGGTCACCCCCAATATATGAAGACATGGCATGTTGCCTCCCTGTTATGTTGAAAAATTTGCATTTGTGAAAAGAATCTTGATGGTTTTGTAGAAATTTTCCATCCCATATAAATATAGTGATATTAATGAAATTTTTCTTTGTGTCACTACATCAATGATATCACCGATAAACGTCTAATTTGATCTAGGTGGATGATGTAGAGCATGATATTGATGTGTCCCTTGAGAAGAATCTAGTAAGTGTATTGGATCACAATGAGAATGTTTTTTGAGGAAAGTCCATGTGGATGGTTTTGGTATTATGAAACCATTGGAGTGTACATGAGGAATCATGGTAAAGGGATAAAAATATATAGTCCCAATGGCATGATATATTTGACTGATATTCTTAGGTATATTTTGGAGTACAGATGGAGTATGAGATGTTGTAATATGGGGAGACTGTAAGATAATAAAATTTTATTGAGGAAACCTCAGATCAGTTATTGTTACACAGTTTCCATGAATTTAGTGTATTTAATTTGGTTTTTACCTCAGGGTGTGTTTGGGTGGATATTTGATAATAATGGAAGGCATATGGGTGTGAACGGATGGCACACCGTTTTTTTGTAACCTAGTGCAACAACCCAATAATAAATGCAACAATGGATAGGGGGAATTGCATAGTTGGCTCATAGTTTTTCATGTCATAATCCCTCAAAATATTAATCATTCACCCTTTTAAAATATTCTCATTAATTGGTAAGAAAAATTTACACTACACAAAATACCATGTGAGTGAATTAAATAATCCCAAAATGTAGTTTTAAATAATTATGAACCCATTTATTAATACCAAATCGCCAACCATTTTACCTAAATTCCTTTATCATGAATTTGGAGACTCCAAGAGATATATGATTTCCTTGATAACTATATTTTTTAGGGTTTGTTTCTTATATCAATGATCTACACCTCTATCGATAAAAGGATCTCATCCTGGATTCATTATCGTTCCTCGTCATTTTATCACGTTTTCATTAAGATAATTTGTTTCCAATTTGGTTAGAACTATACATAGTTTTTTTTCATTAGATCTAGGATTGTAAATATTGGTTTCAATTTTAGATATCTTATAACATCCAATGATTATTCAAGTCATAGAACTAGATATCGTTATATATCATTACTCTAATGATGTTAGGGGATTTTAATTTGGTGATCATTTAATAATTAATATATGCAAGAGGTCAATTATAAAAATCACATAAAACATATATATAAATTATGTGTATTTGATAGTATATATTCTAGTGTTCTTCAAGAAATATTAAATTCTTAAATGAATTAATTAATGTGTTCAATTAAATAATAAAAGAATTAGAGATTTGATTTAATAATATAATTATATAATTGTGGATAATTAGTTTTTTAGTTAATAATTGGAATATGAAATTGTGAATTGTATTCCTTAATTGTCAAATGGTTATTTATTTTTGAATCTTAAATTGGAATAATTTATTGATTAATTATTTATTTACTATTATATAATATATTGGAATAATTAGTTATGGAATTAATTATATGACACTAATATTTATTTATTTTATAGAATAGTTTTTTAATTAATTTATTCTACTGATGATAAAAATTAGTCATTAGGTTAATTAATATAATTGGAGTGATTATCTAAATGTTTAATTAATTAATGAAATTGTTTGATTAATTAATCATTTTATTGATTACAATAAATTAGCATGATTAATTAATTATGCAATAAATTAATTGAATTATTATTGTAATTAAATTTGGTTTTATGTAACTTTGTTGTGATTAACCTATGACGGAGAAGCACATGGATTCACTAGGGTGTTAGTGATTAATTAATGGCAGAAAATAGTGATAGAGTTTATTTTTTTCCAGAGGAATATGAGAGACTACATGAAGGAAGACCTTGAGAGATCCAATTATTAATTCCTAGGGATCATTAGAGATCATGGAGTTACGATATGGGAATGATCGTGAGAGATTCCCTCTTTTTTATGTTATATAATAGTAATCGTTTACTCACACCAACGTTATACCCATTAGGATAGAGCACAATATGCCCATTAATCAGGACAAAATGATTTAAATATTTAATTAATTTTATAATATATGGATTCTAATAATTAATTGTAACATGGATTTTAGAAAAATGATGTCCCATAGAGATAGTTCTGAATCGAGAAAGATCTGAGGTAGGTAATGAAGATACCATAGGTTTATGTTGTTAATTAAATAATAATTGATACTATGATAACTTTTTACATATTAAATGTAATTATTTTCTATAAAACTACACAAATAATTATTTACTACATATTCTTTTAGACACCATTGGTGGTTTTCTACTTAGTTGTTCTTTTACCCTACTCAGGATTCTTAATCTATAGCTAACTAGATTTCATGTTTTTAGGATATGATACAAGGTAATTCCACATGTAAAATGGATGATTTAGTGATGTATAATGGTTTAGGGAGAAAAGAATGTTTACAGAGACACTTGGTAGTCATCAGATTCACTACTTTATGTTATCCATTTTTAATCTATAAAGGTACATTATCATTTCATATTTACGGTTGGGTTTTGATTTTATATGTCCAATTTTTTTAATATTGTGATCCTTGTATATCCTGTATTTTTTTCAGTTAATGACTGTATCTTTATGACCATGTATTACTATAATCAAATATAGTATAGTCTCCCCATGATTTATATTATAACCTTTTTCTAGTCGACTGCCTATGGCATATAGGGAGGAGTGGCTCAATTCATGTGATTGACCAGATTAGTGAACCTACATGTGTCCCCAAGTTAGTTATGTTGAATTAAATATTATTCCGTTTCCATTTCCCATATCTTATGAAACATGGTCTATAACCACAAAAATCCCAAATAAGGGTGTGAGCACAAATATATTTAGGATTCCACCAAATAACATATACATGTTCCAATATCTTGAATGAAAATGTTTTATTATTAAATCAATGTAAAATATATACTTATATTTTCAATAATGAAACCATTTATAAAAATTACTATATTTAACATTGATGAATTCCTATTTTTTATTAAAAATCATAAATGAAAACATGGGAAAAAGTATCCATGACTTAAACAATCATTGAATAAACGTTGTATAAAAAAAAATTAAACCATTTGGGATCAATCATATGGGAATAAGTACTACACATAAAATAATAATTAACAAAGAATGTGTGGGATCCCAATGATATAGAGTCTTTAAAATTTTTATATAATAAATATGACCCTACTAGTTTTATAAATACTCGGGTTACCATTGTCAATTTATCGAAGAACAAAAATCATCCAAATGTTTATTGTTTGTCCAAAAATATTTCCAAAACCCAATATCACATTTAATAAAAATAAATTTTATATCAAATAAAATAAATTTCAATGAACATCCCCATAGGGTCGATAGGATCATAAATAATTTCAATAATAAAAAATACAAGAATATATTAACCTACCTGAAGAATGATGAAAACATATCCCTATTTAGAAACAATGATTAAAACCCAAAAATTAACCATAGAATGACATGTAATATAATGGAACTACAAAAGATAAATAAAAGAGAATAATTAACAATGAATATAAATAATAAAAACAAAAAATGGTGCCACATTGAAAGATAATAATAGTTAAATATAATGACTACATAAAAGGAATATGTGACAATACTACTATAGGATTCAATTGAAAAACAAATTGATCAGCAATGGGGGAGATCCCCAAGAATAATTCAAAATTTCCCAAGGTTTTTATATAGAAACATGTACACATAATGAAAAAATAAGCATACATGGAGCATGATGTGATCTGGATAGAGATGTATCACTTAATGAGAACCCTCGAAATACATTAAAAAATTTCTATTGGAAATATTCTTATAAAAAAAATCCCAAGGCTATTTTTCATTTCCGAAAAAATGAAATAAATTATTGATAAGAAGAAAATTCACCAATGAAAAATGTGAAATATTATTATAATTAAAAGGACATCTGAAAGATTAAATTGTATATTACAATCTTCCAATCCTAATTTCATTCTACTGCATAAGGTACCCTAGATCATGGTCTCACAATAATGTGAATGTATTAGATACCTCCTCATCAATTCATTGTACCACATTTCCCGGATACCATGTCCTCTCTAATGCGAATCAATAACAGAAGGAATCATTTTACCATGCATATAATTATCTCAGTGTTATGTAAAATGACTTTTTTTTCTTGAAAAATGTTATTTTCTAATCAATATGAATATTATCTCTTTAAATAACATGGGTAAGGTCTAGTCCATACCTCATATGATGGGGTACATTAGGCATACCATGGATTGAATCCAAAAAATATGGTGGCCCAACTAATATTACCCCATTCATAGTCATCATAAAATATCAATGGTTACTAAAAAACTCATATCCATCGTACCCTTCCTACCAAACTGAGGATGATTCTAAGGAGTTGAATGTATAATAAATAATTGATCACCAACTGTAAACACTAGTGGATGGGGATGATGGTCCCTATATGATATCTGAATAATAAGTACCATAAAAAATATCGTCTCGATCAACTAGACCCTCTCAATCCTATAATGAACAAGATTCAACACAATGAAGGACCATTCTCCCAACTATTCCAATCACAAGTAATAATTACAAGGCCTCTCATACAAAGCCTAAATTAGGGAACTATTAATTGAGTCATGATAACTCATGGTATAATAATAATTGGAAAAATGAAAATGATTTTGGCAAAAACCACAATAATCAGTAAAACAATTTACATGTATATCCATAATAAATTCTATATCTATGATTATCAATATAAACAATTTTGGAAAATATGATGTGATAAATTTTAATTAGGAACTGATTTTCTACTAAATTTCATTAAAAAACATTTAAAGAATTCTTGGGTCCATATTGTAAAAAAATTATAAACTGAATCCCATGAAGAATCAATTGGGGGTACCATTAATGTAGATGAATCGTGGAAATCTAGTGATCCCCTATAATCTTATCTAATATATTTTTAGTACTAGGAATGTGATATTATTTTTAGATGGTCACTTTAAAAAAAATTGATAATAAAATCATTTTTGAGGATCCTGTATTCTTTTCTCATGATGTGGATGGGTGATAAATAGGATTTCATGCTTGGATGAATAAATTCCTTATCCGTTGAGTTGTGAAAGTTGTACCATATATTATACCATCTCAACAGGTTTGATGTGGTAATATAGATCACAAGTGGGTATCATACCTGGTAGTATTGTTATGGAAACTCGACCTTTCTATGTGATAATAACCTAGAAAAATCATTCAGAATGACCTCAAGGTAAACAAAACAACATAATTATAATAATTACAAAACAATGGGGAATAACATCAATAATAAATAATAAAAACCTAAAAAAAATTTACCCCAACATAAGGAACATCATCCTCTTCTTTTTCAGATCAATAGTATCATTCAACCCAAAAACATGAGTGCCAACATTATTAAATATGAACTAACTTAATAGATATATCAAAATATATGATTAATATCACTAATTATTCTATACATTCTATAAATCATGTGGAACACTAAATAACTATTAAATAATAATTCCCACTCCACCTCATGGTTTTCTATCTTAACTCGATATACTGGTCTCATGAAGCATTGTTCATACCTCATTCGTAAAGGAGTGAAATGTTGTAATAAGAATTACATGAGCTCTAAAAAATATCCATACTATAAAACTATGATCGATTGTTTTAAATAATGAGTAACACATATTTCAATCATATATAGTACCATTGATGATGAAATAAATAATGTACCTTCATTAGTGGCTTGATTCGATTATGTTTCATTGGTTCATTCTCCACTTCATAAAGATTTATTTCCTCATATCAACCATGAGAATTCATATCCACATGTTTTCCCATTAGTATAAGGAAAATATCCATCACCACTTAAATAATTAGTATGAACCATTGAGCCCTTTGTTAAGGTGGATCTGTACTTACTTTCAAAGGGTAGTAGTGAAAAACAATGAAAAATTGGTGGAAGACTATAAATTTTTTATCTCTCTAATCAATGGTCAAAACATATCATTTGATGTCCTTATATAAGGAATTAGGATAAAACTTTTAGTTGTGTCATTTCATGAATGATACCCATGTGATATCCTTATTTTTCATTGCCTTCAAATTTGAGTTCCACCATCTCTATATCATTCATTGAAGGATTTACATGGAAAAAATAAACATTTATTCCTTATTAATATTTTAAATGCAGAAGAATTTCTTAATATTCATGGGGTTCTTTCATGTCTATGGATTTAATGAGGATACATATTTTTAAAATATTTTCAATGATTGTCTACTCCTCCAAATTTTATATAAATTACTTTACCTAGATTCTGAGTAACTCATATTATTTCTTTGATAAATAATGTTTTCAAGAGTTTTTTACAATATATGTATTCTTTTATCATCCTAAAATTGAGTTGATTTTTCTCTTATTGTTATCATTGTCTCAAAATCACATGAAATAGACTATTCCGTCAATATAAGATTCTAAAATCATAAAACTAAAAAAGGTCAATAAAAAATCATTAAAATAATTTGAGTTTAATGAAAATTTGAATTATTCTGAATATTATGAAGCATTATCAATAGAATATTCCCAGTTAAATAAAAACAAAATTTTTTTCATTCAAACAACCTCAATAATAATAGAGAATGCATTTGAAAAATTCCTCACCACAAACGGAAAATCCTATTCATATATGAATGTGAGCTGAACATGTCTCTTTTATAACCCTACAAACAAAAATATTTTAATAATAACTACACTATAAAAAATACAAAACAACACCACAGATATGTCAGTAACCCATATGGTTGGGTATTGTATCTAATATCATTCTTAAATGAAATAGTAGGGGTTCAAAAGAAAAGTCTCCCAAAGAAGGTCTTTAATGTGTTGAAATGTATAAAATAACAACATGTGCCATGTAAAAAATTACGAAGCATAAATTTTACTCATGGAAGAACGTATTCCATATCTATGAGACACACAATTTAAATCTAATCTAGAAAACCAAAAAAGATGAACTGGACCAGACAAAAAATGATTCATTTGACCATTTTCAATCGTAATATGTCCAATTATGAAAGAGATAGAAGTCATGAATATGTGGAATGATACAATATTACCTAAACATTCAAGGATTCTTAATTATATATCTCTATAACATCACAATGTTAAATGTATGGTGTGATCATGGAACTGAGTATGATACCTCCAATTAATCAATAAACGTTCTTATATATGTGAATAACATGTTAAATCCTTCAAACAAAATATATTTTATTTATATATTTCAAATATAATATCATTTGAAAAGGTTATTTTTTCAAAAGTGGATTATAATTAGGAATAAAAGAAAAATATATCAACAAAACATATGGGAATTTATACATGAAATAAACCACATGGGAATAGACTAGGTATACATTGCAAATTACACCATTTGAGAAATATGTTGGACCCAACTGATATTGAATCCTTAAATAGTAAATCAATATCATAATAGTAAACCTTATGTTGTCACAAACACTAGGGTTTCCTATTTTTATTTACAGATGGCCCAATGTTTCTTAATGTTCAATGTTTGTCCAGAACCATTTTAAAAAGAAATAATGACCTTTAATAAAAATATTTTTTAAGTCAAAAATAAATTAATTTAATTTATAAAATCAAAGGGGTCCATAAGATCATATAAAAAATCATGATTTAGAAATACTATTGAATATAAATGCACCTCTAGAATGATGAAATAATATCCCAATTAAATAATAATGTTTTAAAAAACAAAAACCATCCCTCTAAAGTTAAGGAATTTTGTGAAATTAAAATTGATCATGAGAAAACAATAATTTAACACGTATTTTAATAATTAATGCATCCAATACAACTATTGTGACCAAAAGAAATAGTGAATCATATGAACTATTTCCAAGGATATGATATATAATTGAAAAGGAAAATAAAATGTTATTTGAGTGAGCGGGATTGAGGGACATACCACAAAAATTGAAAAATAATTTTTGTAGTTCACGTGGAAAGACTAAGAAAAAAATAAAGAGATAATTAAATGTTGAAAATGTTTTAAATAGTATGAATAAAGAAATTCATGTCATTAGTCACATTCGGATTATGAAATCCCAAAAATTATAATTATTCTATGAATGGAATCACCTCTTTTTAGATTAAAAGATGGTCAATTTTATCACATTATTTACTATTTTCACATATTATATTTATTTTAAACTATACACTATACTCACGTAATATTACATAAAATATATGAACATATTGTAATTCATTTACCATCTTAATGTTTCAAGAAGATGTTTCCATACCATTTTTATACATAAAGAAGAAAAATAAAATTAAATGTGTCTCTATGCATATAGTAAACTATTGAAATCCTTTTACAGATTTAAAACTAGACACCATTAGTAAAAAATATAGATCCCATAACATTAGGACATTTTCACCAAAAAAGGGATTTCAATTCATGATACGATCAAAACTGACCAAATAAGAAATAGAAACCAAAATTAAAGTCAAATCATAACTGATTAATGAAGATATAGTGTTATAGTTCACAATATTTCTACTAAATATTATACGATACCAATAGTAGCATCCAAGAAACTAATAACATAGATCTATTTTTATGTAATTATTTTGGCATATGATACAATGGTTGTAGTCAACAACGATTTATTATATTTTTTGTTTTTATAAACAATATAAATATATTCCTTGAAATTTAGACTATAATATTATAAAAAACATATTGAATTTATTAATATGTCATCATTGAACTCCTAGAATGAATAATTCATCACATCATAGTGATTGTAAATAAAGAAATAAGTTATATCAAATATATTTTGAGGGTTACATTAATGAAAATCGACTGTCATTAAATAAATCATATTCAATATGGTAAGGAAATTTACTATATACACAGTCAATTTAATTAATAACCCTATTATGAAAAAACATAATGATAAATATAAATGAAAAATATCATACATAATAATAGGTGTCCAATTAATAGATGGAGGTAATTAATATTGTATTTCATTGTCATAAATATCTCAATATCATTATGGAAAAGTCCATATGAAAAGTTAATTTATTACTATAGGTATAAATTCAAAAAAATCACATTTAATTTTTCTATGAAATTATAATAGTACTGTAGTTGATGCATCAAGGGGACATAATATTCAAGTTCCCAAACATCACAATATTTACACAGTATATTTCAGGTATTGAAAGATTAATTTATTTCAATAATTACATACTTTATTAACAAATATATGAATTGAATAATGAATTCATAATGTAAAACTTTTCCCAACAAATAGATTAACATTTAAAGTAATATAAAATTATCATGAAATTGTATATGGTTTAAGATATAATAATATCCATGATAAAGTT
Source organism: Viscum album (assembly GCA_963277665.1). Taxonomy (NCBI): domain Eukaryota; kingdom Viridiplantae; phylum Streptophyta; class Magnoliopsida; order Santalales; family Viscaceae; genus Viscum; species Viscum album. The sequence continues at coordinate 1,501,434,779 of OY728161.1, forward strand.
AATTTTAATATTTTACATACATTTTTTTGTGCAATTAATATTAAAAATAGATATTTTTTAAAGAAATTAGAGACAAAATAATTAGTTTATGGATTAGAGGTGACCATCAACTAATCTTAAAAATGGATATTATAATACTATTATGCCTATTAATAAAATAAAAAAATATTTAATTGAATAATTGAAAATATATTTGTGTAAAATATTTTCCACTTGTAATCCATTTAAATAAGGTAATATATTTTAAATAAGGTAAAATATTTATTCATTTAGAATATTTAGTTCTTAGTATATATGATAAGAAAACAAATCCTTTTTGAATTTATTTAAGCAATTTTATATATAAATACTTTCAAAAAAAATTCCATAAAGAATTTTAAATAATCAAGTTTAATATATGAAATCCATTTATTAAATAAAAATACGTTTTTTATTTGTTTTTTAAAAAATATAGACATTGATGTGTAATAAACTATGTAAAAATAGGAAATAATATTATATTTTCATTTAAATGTTTCAATTCATGATTTTAGATGCGAAGAGATTATAGGTAATAAAATAAATTTGATACCATATATTTAATTATTGTATAATATAAAATATAGAGATTAATAACTACATAATAATGTATACCTTTAAGGTAAATAAACACAATCCCAAAAAATTGAGATTATTTAATAAACCCATATATATTTGGTATCATTCTATTTGAACACAAATAAAATAATAATCAAATATATGAAACATTAGTAATTATGATTAATTATATTTTTTTATACCTAAATGTTGATATATATAAATCAAAAAAAATAAATATGTTCATAATACAAAATGTGTCACAGTTGAGTTGTAATTTAGAACTAATATATACGCCTGATCATATTCTGGATGCAATAATCAAAAAATGATGTAATTAATTATCATAATGATAAATTAATGTAATATATTAAAATATATGGATGTAATATTATAGTTAATTATACACATAATAATGGAATTACATAGTCAATTATATAAACATATATATTTAAAAATTGTAATTTATTCAAATAAACTCTTACCTAAAGATTGAAATTCCCAATAATTGATTCTAAAATCTTTTATAGTAAAATTATATTAATTATACTAAAATATTTAATAAATATTTTTATCTATAAATTAATAAATTATCTTGTTATTTTTTATATATATGTCTTAAATTATTTGAAATATATCATGTTTTAACAATTATTTTCATGTGATTTTTGTTTCAATAGTTCAATCACATGTTTATTGATTATATTTAATTCATCCCCAAAATGATATGTTTTGATTAAATGTCAAATATATTAATGATATATATAATTATATTCCTCTATAAAATTTATATGTATAAAAATGAATTACACCATTCATGGAGACTCTATGTTGTACGTACACATTAATAGTTTTGACATTTTATGAAATAATGTAAAAAGTAAAGGTAAATAATAATATATATTATCGAATAATTGTTATTTTTTTTATATCAAATATTTTCATTGAGTTCATAATTATTAACAACCATGTAAATGGAACAGAAAAACCAATTACCTAAATAAATGGATGCGATAGACTAGTGGTCTGCATGGGTGATGTTATCATTTTCCAAATGATTGGTTGATATAATGGTAAATATGATATTAAAATCATAGAGGAGTTATTATAAAATTATTATAATATTAAATCATTACTTCCATCTTTATATCTTTAAAATAATTTTTTTATGAAAACAACAACACTACTATGTGAAGATTGGTTGTCGTATGTACACATGAGTGATGTTTTCAGATTTAATATTATGAAAAAATAGATGAAAAATAGTTTTAGCTAAGTAATAATAAAATATTATTGTATTTCTACTATATAATTAACAGATATATGATTTCTACGATTTATTATGTTGATGTAGAGTAACTAATAAACATGGATATCTAGGTAAAGACTATTACCTCTTCTTCTATCTACATCCATTAAATGGCATTATTGAGAAAATATTATTGGTATTTTAGTTATACTACAAACCGTAATTAATATCATTGATATTGGATATTATTATTGAAACAACCGTGTCCTTGGGGCAACACAAACACCCCGACATAACATGGCCATTGGGTCCTAGCCAACCAGGTACAACCAGTTGCCCCGCAGAAACATGGGGCCCACCCCAGGGTCTACCCACATGCCCGAATGGGTCATCTAACTAATGAAATTCCCTACATAACAACACATGTGCTTTCAGGTGTGCTTTTTCCTCACTCACACACACCCATGAAAACTTTCCAGAAGTTCACCCATCCTGATCACTACTCCAAGCCAAAGCGTGCTTAACGGTGGAGTTCTAATTAGACAGGCATCGGAAAAGGAAGGTTCACCTTGTTGACATGAGTCATATAATTTATTTTTTTGACCCTTTATCATCTGGGGGTTTTACAATCAACCCCCCCCCCTCCATAATAGTTCAACATACTCGTTGTGGGCCCTGCATCACAACCCATGCAGTGCACCGCACTAAAGGATGGGTACCACCTTTGATACCAATTGTTACAACTGGGTCCCGGTGATAGCACAACCACCCCGCCTTCATGAAATTCCCTACATACCAACACATGTTCTTTCTAGTGGGCTTTATCCTCACTCACACACACCCTGGGAATCATTCCCAAAGTTCACCCATCCTGATCACTACTCCTTGCCAAAGCACACTTAACTATGAAGTTCTAATCAGATAGGATCTAAAAAAGGAAGTTTCACCTTGTTGACATGAGTCATATAATTTATTTATTTAACCATTTATCATTTGAGGGTGTTACAATCACCCCCCATAAGAGCACAACGTCCTCGTTGTGGGCCTTACATCATTACCAAGGTAGTACACCGCACTAAAGGATGTGTACCAACTTTGATACCAAATGTTATAACTGGGTCCCAGTGAAAGCACAACCACCCCGCCTTAACATGTTTGTTGGGTCCTTTCCCATCAGGAACCGCCAGTTCCCAAACAGACAAATGGGGCCTACCCTTGTGTCCACCCACATGCCTGAATAGGTCATATGACTATTGTCAGTCCCCACACCCAACACATGTCCTTTCCAGTGTTATTTTTCCCCACTCGCACACACAATGAGAAGCTTCCCAGAAGGTCACCCATCCTGATCACTTCTCCACAGAAGAATGCTTAACTGTGGAGTTCTAATCTGACAAGATCCTGAAAAAGAAAGGTACACCTTGTTGACATGAGTCATATCACTTAGTCATTTAACCATTTATCATTCAAGGGTGTTATAATCCTCCACTTTATAATACAACATCCTCATTGTGGGTCCTAAATTTCATCTTAGGAAGTACACCACACTTAAGGCTGGGTACCACTTCGATTAACAAATGTAATAACCGGGTCCTGATGACATCACATACACCCCGCCTTAACATGGAATCGTGTACTAGCTTACTAGGTACCACCAGTTGCCCCACAAACACTTGGGTCCCACCCCAGGGTCCACCCATATGCCCGAACGGGTCATCTGACTAATGAAATTCTCCACAGGCCAACACATGCCCTTTTTAGTGTGCTTTTTCCTCACTCACACACACCCTGGGAATACTTCCAAGATGGTCACCCATCTGGATCACTACTCCAGGCCATGCACCATTAACTTTGGATTTCTAATCATACAGGCTTCCCAAAAGGAAGGTGCACCTTGTTGACATGAGTCATACCATTTAGTAATTTAACCCTCTGTCATTTGGGGGTGTTACGAGTGTTTCAATTATTGGGAAGAGGAAGGTATACCTAAATTGCTAAATGTGGTGTAAGTAACAAAAAGAATTTGTTACCTTTTAAAAGTTAGTGGAGTGACATTCATTCAATTTAAAAAATAATTAATTTAATTTAAAACATTACTAATTCCTAAATGGAAAATGACTGGAAATAATTTAATTATACGATGTGTATGAGTCGAAATAATCACATTCAATAAAAATTTATGTGTTTTATATAATTATATATTATTATTAAACCCTAAGTAAAAACTTTGAAACCTACCACAATATAAATCTTCCATACCATTTAAGGATAAAAGTCATATATTATATTAAAAATGTGATTTTATGTTAGTTCATAAAATATACATATCCACATGAGATCATATTAAATAAATTAAAAGAGAGAGAGTAAGATTTTGTAAATATTTTATATGAAAGAATATAAATGTCAGTAATAATGTCAAAGTGATAAAAATTCAATATATAATAATTTTTTGAATATTAACATGATTATAATAAATAAAAAATTAATCAAATTTGATAATAAAATTTCATTTCCATATCACATTATTTTTATCCTAAATTACCCAATTTACACTTTAAAAATGTGATAGAATTTACCATTTATAATATTCATAACGCATAAAAAGATAAAGAATTTTTTTTCCAAAATCTAAACCACCTAATTCAACATATTACATACTTATTTAGAAATGGGAAATTTTTTTACATCCATATACATTAAAAAGACACATTAATTTAAAACATTTACTAATAAATAAAACAAAAACCTAGAATAAAGAATAAATACATATTCATATTAGTATATATAACAAAATCTATAAATTATACCTAAATATAATCATGTTCTAAATTTTAAATATGTCTCAAGGTTGATGAAATTGAGTTAAAATCCCTTAAAATATCACAACTTTTATGTGATATATAATTAATGAAGTAATTGTGTGTAAAAATATAAATCTAGAAAGAATAGTAGACATAAATCATAATTATAAAATTATATCATTTAACAGAAAAATCCTTGAATAACATTTTCAAATAAGTAGATTTATAATCTAGGGAATTAAAATTGAGTTAAATAACTCATTAAATCATGTTTCAGTTTCCATGTATGCCCTTTTTATATCATTAAAAATATAGGTATAATATTAATAATTACGTACAAGAAACATATAAATCAATATAATATCAAATATGATTTAATCACCCATTTTATAACAATAAATTATTATTATAAATTTTTTTGGCCATTAAAATTTTGTTATTTCATGATATGATTAGTTTGGTAGTTCTATTTTGTTTACAATGATTATGGTTCCATCATCTCCAAAATTATATTCATGATATATGTTTATATATAATATATATATATATATATAAAGAGATTTATCTACAAATTTTAATCCTATATGATGATCAAAAGCATTTTTGGAGATGGTAAGTCATATATATGCATGAAAACAAATTTCACATTACTATGTATTGAGAAAATAAAAGTTATATAATCAATCTTCATTTAATAAATATTTTTATACAATATAAATCATATAAATAATTTAAATAATGCATTATTACAATTCATGAGTATGATAAATGATCATTTGATTGCATCACTAAATGGTTGTCACATTTTTGATGCATGCATGAGAGATGTTATCATTTTCCAACATATATTAAATAATAAGATTTTTTATGTTAAAATAAAATTATAGAAGTATAACTATTTAATAAATATTATATATGTATATATACATAATATACTTATTTATATCCCTCCATGTAAAATATTGATGAAAAAAATAACTACTCAACATGGAGAGGGTATATTGTAAGTGAAGAAGAGGGATGTTTTCAGTTATATTAGGATGCGAATTAGATGGGAAATGGAATGAAAATAAAAAATTATAATTATATTTATTACATTTTATTTATTATGTAATTCATAGTAAACCACATTATAGGTATATATAATAAGAAATATACTTTACTGATTCAATAATGATGACAACATATTCTCTAATAGGATTCCTTTAGTTCCCATTATTAGAACCTTGCAATGATATTTTAAGAATACAGTAATATTTACATTCCAAATTAGCGTGTGGGTATATGAATATGGAAGGCATTCTTTTAGATAGATGGATCTATGTTGTGTAATGAAAAATGTAATTTTTTTCCTTTTGTATACGGGGGAAGAAAGCTATAAGATTATAGTAAATTATTAAATTAATATAAATTATGTTTCATTTAGCAATGGAAGCACATTTATATAATTTAATGGTAAAATTATAATTTATGGAAATCCCCAATTATAGTAAAAAAATTACATCATTTTGATATGTTTTACCCATATCTCTTAGTTTTAACCAATCTAATGCCTTTTGAATATTATTTGAACACAGTACTTTTACATGAATTGATGGTAATGAATAATACCATAGAAAGAAAGTTAAAAAAATGTAAAATTGTAGATATTTTAGAAAATAAATTACCAATATTTTACATGACCCTGATTTTTATAATTTCTATCTAATTTAATAAAATATTATTTTAATTGAAATTTAATTAATATCATTATTCATACTAGTCATTTATTGGAGATTAAAAAATCATTTAATATTTTTAAAATTAAATATATTCTTATGAAACATCATATTATGATCTATTTATCTATTTAAATTATATTAGACTATAATTGAACAATTTTGTTTTAAAATTTATATTATTAAAAAAATTATTTTATTTTAAAACTAATTAAATAATATTATGTTAGTAAAAAATATGAATTTAAGATAAGTATTCAATAAAAAAATAAAAATGAATAATGTAAATTATTTATGTTAAAAAAATATTTTATATTTCCTACATATAGTATGGTTATCATTATTTGAACTAATAAATAAAATAAAATTAACGATATTGACATTTATTAATATTTATTACATTAAATAATATAAATATTATTAAAAATTAAAAATGGAACCTAAATTTCACATAATGAAATTTCAGCTGGATATTTATGAATTCCTACAATCCAATAAAATCAAAAAAAAATTGGGATGATTTTTAATTCTTTATGACATTTTATTTGTCCTTATTTACTAGAATTACCATTTTCTATTGTGATAAGTATTGAGATATTGATCATTAATAATGAAAATAATTAAATAAAAATTATATTAGAAAATATAAACATCTGAATTCATTATATATTGTCAAAAAGTCAAAAATTATTTTTTATAAAAGTGGATGCAATTTAAGATAATATAAATTATTAAGGCTACAATTGAAAATAATTTTTAGAAAAAAATTATTTTATGAAAAAAACATATATCAAAATAACTAAATATTTTATTCAAGAAAAAAAATTTATAAATAAAATCAATCATATTTTTTTTGGAAAAATAATTTACATTTTGTTTTATATAATTTAATTAATGGGAATAAACTATAAATATAAACAATAAACAATTTCCAATATTAACTAAAAATCAACAATTTTAGAAAATTTTAAAAATTTCATCTAGAGTTAAATATTTGATATAGATTTAAAAATTGATTTTCAATTTATGAAATAATAATTTTAATGTTCAAGAATTTAATTATTATTCTACGAAATAAATGAAATAAATCCAACTTTTGATGAAAACAAATTTCAAAAGATTAAATTAATTTTATCAAAAATTATTACTTATTAGTAATATAGAACCATTAAAAATACTTTTCATTATTTTTTTTTCATATTCACACTATACAATCCAATACCTAGGGAATAATTGTAAAAAATAACCATATTTTAATAGTATATTTTCATTCACACTACGATTTTTGTGGTGTATTAATCAATCTATCATGATTATTATTTTTTAAGCAAATTTTTTATTTTGTTATATACTAATCGATGTAGTTCAAAAAATATATCTATATAATTTTCATATTAATTTATGAAAAGATGAAATATTAATCTTATTGAATAATTTATAATATAAATTTATTGAATAGGTGGGATTGGTTTTTTACACAGTTGTGTTTCTTTTATGTGTAACAATTGTATTTTATGTTTTCATGTTTTTTTTATTGAAATATTTTATTGATTAATATCACTTTTTGTAACATGATTTAATATATTTGGAAAATAATTATTATTATGATTAAAATATAGTGAAAATTGTTGATCAATATGAAAACCTCTTAATAATAATTTTTCATTCTTGGTAAATGTTTTTTTAATAACAAACATTATTGAGGAAACAACATGAGATCGTGAAATGGTTATGAAGAGAAAATATAATTACCTATTCAAATGATAATTAATGTTATTTGGGAATCATTATATTACCACGAAAGAAAATTTAATTTAATTAATAAATTAATTCACTTTCATTGAAGTAGTCATTATTATATATAATAAACTAATTTTAAATATAAAATTATATATATTTTTTCGATAGAAAAAAAAATATTTTCTTATAAGTAATGGTTATTTTATTTATTATTGTGTTTTATATAATCATTAGGTTTCTATATTGTATAAATTGAAATTATTTAAATTGAAATATATTTTTAATCTAAATATAATATATAAAATTTCATGCATTTTTCATATTACTATAAAATAATTCATATTTAGGAAAATAACTAAAATAATAACTATTGAAAATTTTTTTATTCAATTCATTATATAAAATAATTTTACAGATCCATTTTTATTTTAGTTCTATCTCAAACAACATTATTCTATATTATGTAAATATAATAAAATAGATTGTATTTGAGTTATATTAGTAATAATTTTTTTAAAAGTACAATTTCATTCCTACGAACAATATTTTTAAAAATTTCAATTCCATATATTATGATCTATTATTAAAAAAATTAACTTATATTACATATATAGTTTTCATATTAAAAATTGGATTATATAATTTGAATATGGATGTTATTCTTTTGTAAATATTTTTATTTAATATTAAGTCACTATTGATAGGAAAACAATTTATTATTTTCCTCCATATTATGGGTAAAACAGGGATATCATGTTTCAAAGAATGATATATTTCCTAAAATTTTACTAAAAATTATCTTTATTTTATTTCATAATTTTTTGTTAACTATAACCATCGTTTTTTAAAAATGCACCAATTTATTTATTCATTCCATTGATAATTTAATTTAATGTTTTTATTAAAATAATGAGAAGACAGTGTCACAAACATTGTTTTAATATCAGTAATATTTTTTATATAGAGTATAAGGGGTTATATTTTGATATAAAATTTTATTTCGAATAATTATAATTTGTAATCATGTTAATTTATTTTCAGGTTTTTATTTTGTTAACAATTTTAATTAATGCTTATATAACACAAACATAATCCTAGTTCATATATTATATAATTCATTTAAATTATATTCAATTATTTTATCATAATATAATTTATAATATTAAGTTTTTTTCATTTTATTTTATATACAAAGAATGATTTTATTGATTTCCTCAATATATATATTTATTTTTATTATATATTTATTTTGTAATTGAAAAATTATTGGATTTTTCCTTAAATGATATTATTGGTATTTCATGATATATAATATTACATTAATTTATTAACAATTCATAGATAATATTTTTATTGTTTAATTTGTTGTTATATAGTCAAGAATATCTACCACTGTCCACATTTGGGACACTTCCCCCTATATATTGTAAATTTATAAATTTCTAAAGTGTAAAAAACATTAATATAATGGTTGCAATCAACATTATTAATTAGTGAATAAAAATAATATTGAAGGGTGAAAAAATCATTAAATCTTCTCAAAATAATATTTTATTATGGTATTCCAATTCATATGCATCATATATATGAAATACATCAATTTGGTTCAAAATTAATATGATAATTAATTTTTTTTTGAATTTATGTAGTTTAATGGGCGATCCAATTCCCTCTTATAAAATAGAACAATCATTTTTTTTATTTACACAACATTTAAAAATATTATTTTTGTGAAACATGTAAAAATACTATAGTGACCCATACATATCATACCTAGATCTCTTATGTTAATAGAAATAAATTCATTGCATAATATAAAAATATATTCCAGAATCATGTATTTGTAGTTTATTAGAAAACATAAACATATAATAGACTATTTTCTAAAAAATATACAACATCTCCAACTGAGATATTTGTTTATATAAACCTAATTAGTAATATATACCATATCTAATTTCTCTATAAATAGAGTAAAAATATTAACAGTGGGTGAGATATGATTATTGATATTGGAAAAAAAACCGATATATTAATTTTGGCATTAAGATAAAATGAAAATTGTGGTAAAAGAACACGAGAAAGTTATTTGAAAATCATACATTTCTTATAATAAATGAAAATAATGAGTTATTTCAAAAATCACTGAAGCTTATATAATATGTATCATAAATGAAATAAATAACATGTTCCATGAGAGAATAATATTAGATTAAAATATAATATTTTAGAATAAAAATAATAAAATAAAATAATTAATGTAGAAGTAAAGGTTCATTTACAATACTATCATGGTGAAATTTAATAACCTCGCAAGACATCAGACTAGTTGTTGTTTACTCCCAATAGTATCATAATGGAAAATTTAATTTAATAATATTGGTTCACACCCTATTCTGATTTTCATTATCTCATGAAATATTTTTTATTAACCAATGAATTAGATGAATATATAGCTTACACCCATTATATAATATAAATCATCCATTTATTTCTCGCATGATTATAAAACATTAATTGTTTTTAATCCAATAAATTGAAATGGGATTCATAATCATTTCATCATATTATAACCCCTATAAAATAATTTTTTTTAATAAAAACCTATTCATCGCAATAATAAACAACAAAACTAATGAATGATGACTGTATAAATGGATTATATAGAATATAATTCATGATTTATCATGTAATTTTTAATAAATGTGTAATTACATGTTCATAAGAAAATAACATATGGTATGATATATATAGATATTATAGTTCCCTCGGTTTCACGTAAGATACCTTATTTTATCTTTTTATGTTTTTGAATTTTATGGTTGATGTTTGGGTGGGTTTGGAATAATTTTTTATTGTATTTGGAGATTTTTTAAAGGGGAAAAGTTAAATGAAACCGTGAAACTACTACATGAAATAATCCACATGGTAGAAGTGAATATGGGGAAGGTTCACGGGTTGGTTAATAGTTTTTGGAAACTGTGCGGCCACAAAGGAGAAACTGGGGAACATGAGATAATGATAATTTTCATGGTTATCACATTTATTGTATAGAAATTTAAGGCAAATATGTGAGTAACTCCTTGTGGAAGACCCTGGTTTACGGTTTTTGCATGGGATTCCAATCCATGCGAGTAACTATTCATGGTTTACAAACAAGATCTACAAATTGTGGAGCTGTGTCAGGATTAGGATTTAACCCCCACATTTACCACAAAAATATCCCTAACTCGATATTTTCTCCTCCCAATGGTAAAAAGGGATTCTTTTATCAATCTAGATGTGATATAAAGGATTCTCTCTATGTGTTAAAGATATATTCTTATGGTAGGTCATTATTTATTGTAGTTTTAATTGATTCCCTTAAATCTAAATTTTTCTATCTCTCAGTTATTGAATTTTAAATACATTGTTTATAGGTATAATTTATTGGATAAAAATATGATTACATTTAGATTTATTGTTACTAGGGTAGAGATCTAAGGCATTATTTATGATATTAAAAATAAATTTATTAGTGTTTTAGTGGTATTCATCATTTTCTTAATAAAACTAATGTATGCCGATTCACTCTCAACACTTTGTTTGATAAATATGAGACATGATTTCAAATTTGTTGTTTTATTTAAAATTTACTAGTAAATTATTATGAAACAATTTTTAGAAACAATTATTTTTTATGATTTAGGGAATTTGTGAAATCATGGTTGTTTTTTGAAGAAGAAATTGGTTTTGTGATTATTATATGATTATTTTAAAATTGTTATGCAAATTTGAGGAATGTAAATGGGTTTAAAATAATAGTTTGTTTTTATGGAATGTGTTTTGTCGAAAAAAAATTCTATAAATGGATGTTTTAATTGAAATTCTTATTATTACAGTATTTAATGTAATTTTAATATGTTCGAATTGATTTTTTTAATGTTTTCAAAAAAAAGAAAGGTTATATTGAAAATATTGATTTGGTTTTTCAATTTTATTATAGTTATTTGGATTTCTGAAATGGTTATCTATTCGTGGGATGTGATGGAATATTCTCATTAATGTTCCAACATCCGAACAGGGAGGGAATGGATGTGAAAGATCCAACATAAATGGTAACAAAAGGATTGTGTGTTGGGATATGTGTGATTATGTGAAATTTAATAGGTTATGACAACATTTAAATTTAGTAATTTTTTACGTTTTTTGTTTCATTTATAGGATATGGTATTAGTTTTGATAAAATATTTTGGTATAAAAATTGTTTTTTAAAATTTAGTGGCGGGATAAACTAAGAAAATTATTTTTTAAAATTTTTTATATAAATTTGATACATGATAAATCATAATAGTGTTAGTATGGATGTTATTTAGTGAAAATCAACAGTGTTTCATTACCCTACCATGTTTTTGAATGTGCATGTTTTTATTTTTGGATACCTTGCATCAATATTTTTATGATATCTCAATCCATATTTTTTTCAACAGTGTGATTCTTATCATGTTGGATAGATAAGAGATTTATATAAATTTAATCATAATATATATAGGTATTAAAATTTATTTTGGATGGTCACCTAATTATCCGATGTTATATAATGTTGATTCATAGCTGCTATTTTCGAAAATATGTTTCATATGTTTTTTGAATATTTTGGGAGTAGTAGAAGTTGTATATATTTGATTTTTGATTCATTATAATGATTATAAATTTTTCAACATATTATTAATTTTTACGAAAGGCATAATCTTGTATTACAATCCTAAAAAAATGTGTTTAGGTTTGATAAATTATTTTGTCTAGTTTTACCAAAAATATTGTTTAACAACCCTAATTTTAAAAATTATAGTTCAGAAACCCAACTTTTTGAAATTACAGTTCTAAAATCTTACTTTAGAAATGTTTGGTTTCCCAATCCTACATTTTAAATGGATTTTCTGGTAACTCTACCATAACAAATCAATGTTCTTAAACCCAACATTGGAAATGTATTGTTCATAAAACTAACTTCTACAATGTATGGTTCAACAACCCAACTATATAAATCTCTTGTTCTACAACATTACATTGATGAACTAAACATTAATTTAATTAACCTTGTGTTTCTTTGTTGTTCCCAACATTACTGCCCATTTACATTATTCCTTTTGATGTTATCTATATTACTATTTAATCGATACATTAATTTTCATTACCAACATTACTGTTAAAATACAACATTATTTACCCTACTTTTTCACTTCCTCTTTATGCTATTATACTTAAAATTGATCTAATTCACATATATATATATATATATATATATATATATTATTTTTATTTGTTTTTATAATATAAAAATTTAAATTAAATATATGGAATATGATTAGAGTGTTTCAATGATTTTGGTGCATTTTTTATGGGATAATTACTAAATTATTCAACAATTTTTTTCAATAATGTCCAAGGATTACCAAATTATTTAAAATCCAATATTCAAATTTAATTTCAACTTCTTCTGGTAGTCAATAGGAATTGTTTTGAAAAAATTTAAAGAGGTTTGAATGGATATAAATCAGAGTATTTAAATAATTCAATGCTCTATTTTTCTTGATATGTTATTGTAAGAGTTATTCCAATTCTTTTAAAAAAATTATTTAGGATTTATTTTAATAGAATATAGAGGAAATAATGAAGTTATTTTAATTGAAATATTTTTGAATGATCATGAAATAATTATTTTTTAATATCTAATTGAAGTATAGCTACTGTAACTTCTAAATATCTATTATATATATTTATCTATCATTAATGTTAGAGAATAAATAAAAATACACTAATACAAAAGAGTTATCATATTAGATACTCTATATCCCAATGATAATGTGTTGTGAACATTGATCAATATATGAATTTTCAACATCCAACGAGACTCTGTTTCATCACATGGTTGTTATATAAGGTTCCAAATTAATTCTTATTTGACAATAATTGCCTTGATGAGTTATGGATATCCAATTCTCAAAATTCAACACCCATGCTTCAATTTTTTATATTATCATGTACGGTTTCTATGTCTGTAACAATATTTATCATCTATCACATGCACAAATATTTTTTATTTTACACACAAAAGAATTATTTTTTATTCTTTTTCATTGGTTTGTTACTCAAGGATTATAACGTTATGATTTAAGGTTTGTTACTCCCTGTATCTAATGTTAGAACTGTTTAAGTTGTGACTCTTAGTGTGTATTTTCATGTTGTAAGGCCTGTGACTCCATATACAATGTTATATATCATTGTTATCCCTATTCTAGTAAAGTATTCTATAACTAGGTTATGATTCCCCCATAAAAATTATATTAGTGAACCCATATTTCTCACTATGTATATAGGTATAAGAGTATAGTATGCCCACATTGGATTGATGTACTATAAAAACATTAATATATTATTTACATTTTCCTCTTCTAATTAACCTCAATAATTAGAATTAATATTTAATTCATTTAATCAATTTATTTATTTAAATTCTTTTTCTGGGCAATTTACCCCCATCTAGACCATATTACCTTACATGTTCTATCCTAACAATTGCTATCAAAGGATAATCACTATATGAATTTTCTAGGACTATCATTATATTACTCTATAACATAAATTTGTATCATTAGTTGATGTATCTTAAATTTATACAACCATTTTATATTTTAAAATTTTATATTTAATTGTGCAATTCAGTTACTGGACCTCACATTATAAGGATATAGATTTTATAATATGATAGGATTAAAAAAATGAATCTTAGACTCCTCAAAGGCTAACTCACTTTTATGCAAATGATTTTGGTTAATAAATATCTTCAATTGAGGTTCACCTAAACATGTTGTGAATTGTGTACTGGTCTATATTGTCAAAATAGTACATGCTTCTTAAAGATGACCAACATATACATACTAGGATTGATTCTACTAGATATGTATTAAAATAAACAGTTTTTAATATTTTATATTTTTCTATTAAATGAAGTGTTTTAGTCATGTTTGTTCTAGAATGACACCTCATAAAATAAATAATATTTTACACGTCACCAACATTAGATTTTAAATTCTAATCTAACACAGGTTTGGAATGCATTAGGATGAGTATCAACACTTTAAGATGGGTAAAGATGAATTATTAAACAAAATGTGCAACAAATTCTGAAGTATTTTGAATAGAATGATTTCACATGGAGAAGATCTGGAAAACTAATTTCTTTTTGAACGATTTCTTAGAGCCTTACTAAAGAAGTGGATGCAAAATAAAGTTTCCATTCATGAAAGTAAGAATTTACCAGTGTACTCAATGAAAAAAAATTATTGGATCACTACTCTAATCTGAAGTAGAACTGAAGAACATATCACATGAGGGGACTACAACAAGACAAGGTTAATCTTTTAAATATGAAAATATTTCTTCTACTAACTATTATTATTGTAACCAACATTATACTGAAAAAGATGATATGGAAAATATTTTCATTGGAGTTTACAAAATAATTAAATAGAAAGTATTCAAAAACTGGTTTAGAAGAAACCCTCATCTAGAAAAATATATGGGAGATACGAAAGGTGGTATTAATTACAATGCATCATATTTAATATGGTATGTGTATAAAAATATTGGGAAAATAATTCCGGATTTAACAAAACTACAAAATAAACGTACTCACTAAAAGAAGAACCAAAATTCATTGTCCACTAGATGGATTTATAAAAAATTATCTCATCCATGTGAAATTTTTTTTAATGATAATGAATATTATAACTTTTACATCATGGTATCAATGGATAAGTATATTAATTATAGATTTTATAATGGATTTATTAATTCTTCTTATTATTTGTAAAGTCTTAAGGTTTCAAACTTTTATAAAGAAATTCATTAATTAATGAAATATAATTTCAATGATATTTATTTATAGAATAAGTATAAATAAATGAAAATAATTTTTATGAAAATAAATTACATTTATAATATAATGAAAAACTATGTAATACTACTTCATCATCTAATTTATTCTTTTATGAAAATATGAAATGTGTTTAATGATTAGAATAAAAATTTGAACAATGACGTAGATTGCCTTAAAAATGTTTGTCTGAATTCATTCAAAGTTGTGAAAAATATCATGAGATTATGTATTTGGAAAAAATGATACAAATAAATATGGTTTGGGTTATGAAATGAGATTACCAAAAATGTATAAAACTAATTTTATTATATCAAAAAAATGGTTAAAATTAAATTGTTACTTGTTTTAAATGTTTCTAGAAAGGTTACATTGAAAATTATTTCACTCTTAGACATAAAAATAATTGGAATTATAAATACTCATATTTTAAAATAATTATTTTATATATTAATTTACAATGAATGTTAAAATTATTCATGGATACCTATAAAATTTCACGAATCCCATTGGACATAAAGTAGCTTGGGTACTAAAATTGTCACGTCATTTATTTTTTTAGGAAAAAATAATTTGATGTCATCAGAATGACATATAGTATTTAGATGTGGATTCTATTGGAATTTGACTAGGAACCCTCCAATTAATATCATGTACAACACATATTATGGAAACACTGTTACTTTTTTAGATAATTACAAAGGTATTGTGAAAGGTGTTGAAAAAGTTTGTATTTTAAATAATATTTTATTTTCTAAAATATCATAAGTTTAAGGAATAAATAATAATTTAATTATTGGGTAAAAATTATATGATGATGGAATGAAATTCAAATTTCTAGACGATGTATGTTTATTTTTAATAATGAATCTCTATTATTTTCTTCTAATGGAAAAGAAAATATTTATACTATTGATTTTTCATAACTAACTGAGAAACATATTATGTGTTTGAATGAAACATCGAATGATGGAATCTATTTGAATCTATATTTAGGTCATGATAAATTACTAAATTCATATAAACACTATATACATGAGAATGTTCTACAACATCCTTCCTTGAAGAAATAATATATTCATGTATGTGCCGCTTGCATGAAATTTCTGAAAAAAAATATTATCTTAGGAAATAAAATATATATGTACAAATAGAAATTTTATGTTATTATATATTGATTAATTTTTAACCACAAAATTTATAGCCTTTATGGAATAAAATTTTCATTAGTTATTGTTGACGATTATATTGGATTTACATTTGTATAATTTCATGCTCATAAAATTTAATACTTATCATGATTTAATACATTTTTTTTAAATTGGTTTAGAATGATATATTCTTAATGATTATTTAAATTTATAGTGATGAAGTATCTGGATATCATAATTTATATTTTGAATATTTTTTGAAAAATAATTTCTATTTTATAAAAAAAAAATTACTCTTTGAAAAAGACAACAAAGTGGTGTTGTAGAATGGATATATAGAAATATTATTTAAATGGATTGAACTATAATAAGTGAATATAATATTTCTAAATATTTATGGGTTGATTCCATTTCTTCTTAAAATTATATTTCAAATAAATATCTTATTATATATTTTTTAATGAAAACTCTTTATGAATTAGTCTAAAATAAGAAGCCATAAGTTTTTTAATTTATAGTTTATAGTTGTAATGTTTTTATTTTAAATTCAAAGAAAAGTTTAGTTAAATTACATTTTAATAGTGATGACATTGTATTAGTTTCCATTATAGTTATATATATTCTTATAGTGTTATTATTAAACAACTATGGTTATTGATTATTTTATTCATATAATTTTTGATAAAAATAACTTTTACTTAAATTTTGATTCTATTGTTTTTGAAGATGTGTTTTTGAGATTCAAATTTCAGTGAAAAAAATTCTCTGAACAAGAATGAATCGATTCTTGGGGATCATACTCCTTCTCAACATGATCCAAATTCAATGAAAATTCAAAATTATCATTCTCTTTAAAATGTAATTATCAATGTTTATTCTTATGTGAAGACTAGTAATTCAATTTTATATTATTGTTCTTATAATTATTTTATTGTTTATATTTCTTCCAATAAATTTTAGTGGTGCTCTAAAATATACAAGCTGGATTGATTATATGAAAGATCAATTAAGTCATATTTTTTGAAATAATGTGTCGAGTATAGTAAAATTGGTTGATGATAAACTAGTGATTGGAACTAGGGGGATATTTAGAAACAAGCTGGATGAATATAGATAGATATTAAAAAATAATGCCATGCTTATTGCTCAAGGATACTATCAACAAGTAGGTGTATAATTGGATACTCATTGAAAATATTTCTATGTTTGAGGTAATTATTATTTAATTATCCATTTAATGTTTAATGGTTTTAAAATATATCTAATGGATGTATATTTTTTTATTTAATTGTTTATTACATAAGAAGTTTGTGTTTATAGACCTCATGATTTTGAAAATGAATGATTCCTTAATCATTTTTTAAATTATCTAAATCATTATATAGTCACAAAGATGTACCTCCGGCATGTAATGAAAGACATTGTAAATTTTGATTATGTAATGGTTTGGGGAAAGACAATGTTGATCAAACAATTTTTGTTAAAATAATTTATTCTAGTATTTTATTTATACAAATGTATATTGATGATATAGTTTTTCGTTACTATATTGAAATAATTTTCAATATTTTTTATTTCTTTATTTCATCAATATTTGATATTATAGTATTTGAAGAATTAAAATTCTTTCTTGGACATCAAATATAACAAAGGAAAGATAGATATTCATATAATCAATCAATGTATGCTAAAGAGTAAGACAATCATTTTGGTCTTGATTCATCAAAATATTTGAAATCTATTATGTGTACAAATTGTAAATTAGTTATTGATGCATCTAGTAAATTTTTTAATTTAATGTTTAAAAATGAATGATAAGGTGATTTCGATATTTAACAACATCTTGACCCATAATCATTTTTAGTGTTTCATTTTGTTATAAATTTACTATTGATCCAAAAAAATGTAATATTAAATATAGAAAAATTATTATTTGATATGATAATAGAACAATATATTCTAGTTTATTTTATCCAATTTTTTTTTGATTTAACATCTTATTCTGGCTCTGACTTTGGAGGATGTAGAATTGAATGAAAAATCACATCCAGTATGTGTCAATTTTTCTGAAAAATAAATATTGTATGGCCATTAATGAAAAAAGTATCATTTATGTTATCTACTATAGAAGCTACGAATATCTCTTCAGGAGGTATTTGTGCTCATTTTTATGTGTTAATTAATCCTTATTTCATTTTTATGTCTATGTTGATAAAAAAAAATTATTATGATAATACTTATGAAATTTCCATTTCTAAAAACCCCATGAAAATTATAGACCAAATCATAATGATATTGGATTTCCTTTTATTTGAGATCATTTGAAATAGGGTGATATTGTTTTACAATTTATCCATTATAAAAATTGACTATCTGATATATCAATAATGACTTTAGACTCTGCTATGTTTGAAAATTTTAAATTGATATTGTTATGTTGGAATTTTAAATTTTTTTCATCAATATTTTTAAAAGAAGTTAGTTTTCAGGGTTTTATTTTTAACAATAAGGTGGGAGATAAAAAAATTTATTTAAAATTTTATTAAAATTATGTGAGTGATTTAATTTTGTAATCAAATAAAAAGGGGGATATCATTTATGCATCATCATTTTTTTCATTAATTTTATTTCTTTTCTTTAGTATTTTGATGATATCCCAATTCATGGTATTTTTATTTTGGTTATTATTATCTTGTTTTATTGAGAAGTGATTTATCGAAATTTCATTACATTATATAATAGTCTAAAAATGACTTTTGGATGGTTATAGCAATATATAATGATCTGCAATTCTATTCCACAGGTATTGTTTTCCAAAATTTTGTTACCTCTATTTTTTGATAAATTAATGAGCAATATGAATATTATTTATTATATTATTGATTTTTTTGCAAAAATGATAGTTTTATCTAAAAATTATTATTCTTGACCGAAGGATGAATCTTATGTAATGAGCATTAACATGTTCATTGACATTTTCTAAACTATGTTGTCTAGATTTTTCACAAATTAATGTTCGACAGCCCCATTTTATAAATAATAGACCAGCCACCATAATTTCACAATGTTTTATTTAGAAACCCCACTTTCCCAATGTATGGTGTGTTAATTCGACATCTGAGCAGAGGATTAAATTTTGATTATTGTTGAAGTACTATAGAATGCACTTTAGCAGGTACTGTTCGATACTGTAGCAGATGAAACAATTCTCCTTGGGCCACCAGTTTGGGCTTGGAGTCTGTTAGGACATTGGGCACCCACGACCTTAAGGACAGTAATGGTTATGGGCCCTCTCATGGTCTTTTGCAACGTCAAGGCCTTTCAGGCCACCTAATTTGCAATTACACAGAAAGATTCTGCATGGAACCGCTCGCGATGAGGAAAGAGCAGGACACATCCACCAGATTAGGGAAAACAGACTTGGATGAATGGAATGGTATGTAATTTTCCATTGGTACCACGCATGTTCACCTATAAACTTTGAAATTCTAGTCGAACATACATGTAAAGTTGAAGAGACAATCAAAATTCAGATTCTAGGGAGGATAAAGTTTCAAATAGTTATAGTCTGTATGATTTCCCTAAGACCTAAGGGTCATTTAACGTCTCCATGCCTATAGGCAATGTAATTCCTAAACCTACAGGCCATTTAAAGGTTCTCCTTCATCCCTTGAAAGGGGGGTTATCATAAAATCAATAAAAAAAGAAGGCCTTCATGAAAAAAAACCTTCACAAAGTATGGTTCTACAACACTACTTTCCCACCGTATGGTTTGACAACACTAATATCGCAATCTATGGTTTGAGAACCATACTTTTTTAAACCCTACATTACATTTATGAACCCTACATTACATATATGAACCATATGTTTCAATGATATTCTATACGTTATTATTAATTCACTATGTTACTTCTATGATCCTTACATTACTGCTCATTTCTTAAGTTACTTTTCTTATCATACTTCCTATACCCTAATTTTATACTATTGTAGTGTTCTTTTATTTTAAAAATTGATCTAAGAGATATAAATATATGTTGATTATTTCTAGTGGGTTTTCAACTATAATAATTCACTTTAAATCAAAGGAATATCATTGAAGTGTTTTTTATGATTTTGGTGCATTTTTTTAAAGAGAAATATAAATCAAAATCTCAACATCGATTTCATAAAAAATTCCTTGGTTTCAATTTTATTAAAATTAAAATATTTGAATTTACATTCACCTTGTGTTAGTAATTTATATGAAGTATTTTTAATACAATTAAAGTTGTTTGAATGTATTTAAATTTGAGTTTAAAAATCAATCACATTTCTATTTGTATATAGATATTTTTCAAAGAGTTAATAAAATTATTTTTAATTTTATATAATAATATTTTTTCTATATGAATAAAGAGTAAAAGTTTTTTCAATTTTTTTAAAGATATTTATGAAATATTTTCACTCAATTTATTTTCAATATCCAAAAGAAGAAGTCCTTTTGAAACTTCTAAATATCAAATATATATATATATATATATAACTTTCTCTATTATATGTTAGAGATAGAAAAGAAATACACAAATAATCATGGGTTAAAATTTATGATACTCGATTTTTCATATAGAAATTGATGTGAAATTTAAATATACATTGCAAATAATGAATTGTGTGAGGCTCTATTTTATTACTTAGATGATATATTATGTGAAAAGTTAGTTCTCATTTGACTAAAATTTCCTTAATGGGACGTGCTAATCCAAATATGAAGAACTGGTACTAGTGATTCCATAGTTTATATAAATCTTGTCTTGGTTCATTCCCTGTAATAGAATTTCCATCTCTCACAATCACTCTATTTTTTTTATTATACACCCAAAATAAATATTCTATATTATTTTTCCCTTGGGTTGTGAATCAAGAATTCTATCGTCTAGATATCTGGGTTTTGAGTCCCTCTATCTAATGTTATGATTGTTTAAGTTATGGATCCTAGTTTCTATCATTAGGTTGTAGGGTTGTGACTCCCTATACAAAATTCAATGTCATGGTAATACCTCCACTAGGAAATGATTCCATAATTGTATTATGATTCCCTTATAAAATTCATACTATTGCACATGTGTCTCTCACCGATTAGAGTTCAATAATAAAACATTACGCCTACATTGGACCCAAAAACTATAAAAATCATTGTGTTCTTCTCTTTTTATGCTACTAATTAATAGATTCAATTAATGATTTTCTTTAGTCATGTGTATTCACCCCCACTCAAAACCATCTCTCATTACACATTCTAACATAACATCACATACATAGAAACTTTGGTTCTTATGGAGAATTTGTTTTCTTGAGATTTAAAAATAGTTAAAGAATCACACTTATCTATTTGTTATTCAGGATACACAGGCGGTTTGGTGGATTTTGAGCATGTATATTTATTTGGATCAATGGGGAAGTGTCCTGGAGTTAATGGTTTTAATTTCTTCTTTTACACTATGTAGTTTGGTACTATATCATTCCCCTTTGGTACTTGGTTTTGGTATGGTTTCATAACAATTGTATGAAAGTTAGTCTTTTCACATGGTTATCATGCATCATATAGTGTTTTTGTTAGGGAATGTTTTGTGTTGTAGTTTTTTTCATCAAAGGGAAATTTCCACCCATGTATTATTGGAGCCCTCAATATTTAGTAACAGTTTTCTTGTCTATGGGGATGTCACTTAAGTTCAAGTAATTTCTATCCTCCTTCTCATGATACTAAGGAGTGTTGAGATGTTACAAGTAAAATTAGTTTAGCTAGTCTGAATATGAACTCGAGATATGTTGTATGGGCTTTTTCCTTCTAAATATATTTTTGAAAGAAGTGGTCTTTGACATGATATTTTAATTATACTTGCATTCAATATTATTATTTTTTATTTGGAATCATTGTAGGTATTTTGAGTGTTTAAAAAAGAAATGTAGGTAGTAAAAAAATGTAGTTATCCATTTAATGTTGAGAATCATGGGGCGTAAGTGTATAGTACATTAATTCTTTGGATACACTTATATTATTTATAATCACATATTCATGGGTTTATCCAATGAGATGATTTTAAAATGAATTCTAGAAATTACTTCTCATTATGAGTTCATATTTAATTATGGGTAATTATTTATAATTTAATGAAAATGTGTTAGATTTTTAAAAATTAAAATGCTTTTTTAAAAAGAGATTCTTTGAAAAAAATTATGATTTTTGTATTTTAATAAGGGATTGATTTCGAGACAATTGTGAGTTTATTAAAGTGGTCCAACATAAAAGTATAGATGTTTGAAAAAAATCAAGATAGGTGATGTACTATAATTTTTTAATGTTACTCCTTTAGTGGAAAGGGAGTGAGAATTATAGTTGTTGTGGTTTTTATAGAAAACGTAAATATGAATAAGTCATAGGAATGGGTAATTTAAGGCCATTGAAATTGTGCTTACGCCTAATCCATATGTGAAAAAATAGTTGGATCATTGAATCATTTAGGCTTTTCAAACCATTAATTCATGACTACAACCGGATACTGTATTTATGATATCTATCAATTTTGAAATCCAAGTGGAGGATGTACCATTGTCTTCATGAGAGGTTGTTAGATCTCAAACAATAAGATCAATAGAATATCAGACACGCATTCTCGAAAAGGTGGAACATATTATAATCAAAACAGATAATCAAATAACCATATACCAAGAAAAATGTATACACCAATTTGTTTAAAAACTGTTTTTTTAAACCACATCAAATGAGATTGAATGAAACCAACTAAATTTTTCCACAACTGCAATTGGATGGGAAATCACTAGAACTATTTTCACAGTATTCTAGGGTCAGATATTTGGGACAGATATCATGTGACACGTACATCATATGATTTGATGGGATTAGTGTAGAAAAATAAATATCATCAGTAAAACATTGTTAGCCATGGAATTATAGGAGTATCATGACTCCTCTACATGGGAAATCATAACCTAAAAATAAATAACAAAACACGGTGAACAAAAAAATTGTATAGAGTTGATAATGATATTGTGTTTGATTAGAATGGATCATCGACATTGATAGGTATGATTCTTTTGAATTATACTCTACTGAATGAATTGATTGAAATGGTTGTGTCCCATTCTTTTATTGCATCACATGCGTTTTATTTACAGATTTTTATTGTTGAGATGATGCCTTATTTGTTAAAACATAAAACCAATATAGTTCAAAGACAATATAGATCATTGTGTAAGGATATGTGATAAAACTGTTGATGGTGCTGAGTGGATATGTGATTTCTGAGTGCTCAAAATGGATTCCATTAAAAAAATGAGTATAGATTGCATGAGTATGTTTAATGATCACAATTATTTTTATACAAGGACAAATAGTTTTAGGACTGATGATTGTGATATGAATAACATTAATGTTTAGTAGGTATGTTGCCTATATGAAAATAGGGGCACTTAATTATGGATTTTGTAACAGGTCCCCCTGATTTGTTCAAAAACATAAATTCCTATGGGAAATAGTATATCATATAATAATTTCATCCAATTTCATTATAATTATTGAATCTCATGTGATGGAGGAAATTTAACGATAAATATCTTAGATGTTGTAATGTTTAATGGAGTACCTGTTCCAATCATGATAGAAAATATCCGGGATTTTGTATGGTTTCTATAAATCCTTACATAAAACCCTTGATAATAAGATGACATTGAATATGTTGTATCATCCTAAAAAAAGTAGAAATTTGATAGAATTGTACAAAAGATTGAATATATATTGGGGGATTATGTATTATATTTTCGTGTCTCATGGGAAGAACATGTATTATTAGCATAGTTATTATATTACAATAGATTTCTTTCTTCGATAAAAATTACTCCATTTAAATAATTTAATTGTCGCCTCTATTGTTATCCACTTTTATGGTTGGAAATATGTGAGAATTCAATAGTGGAAATGATCCATGTCCTTGAAACAAAAAATATGATTAATTTGATCTGGAAAAAATGGATATAACACAATGTCATTTGAAGTCATATGTAGATCATCATTGATGAATATTTTTTTTCATGATTAGTGGTCATGTGTTCTTTAGAATCTATCCCAGGATTTGGCCTTATAATTTTTTGGAATAGGGAATGTAATATCCATGATAGGTAATACCTTTTGATATATATGAATTGGTTGGTGAGGTTGTATATCGATTGAAATGACCACCATGGTTTAGTGGGATGTGTAATGTGTTTCTTGTATCTTCATTGAAAAATTATCATAAGGATCATCACTATGTTATTCAATGGGATCAAATTAACGTAGAGGATAATTCTTCATTGCTGCACATACCATTTTAGATTTTGTATAGGAATCATAACGTATTTCATATAAAAATATCTATCTTGAGAGGGTATTGTGGAAAAATATTCTGATTTAGGAAGAGAATTTGTAATATGATAAATATATTGTCAATCAGTAGCCCAAAAACATTTTGGGTAGAAGTAGTTTTCTACATTTCATGGTTGGAATGGAAAATGGTGGGAATAATTTACTACTCCTAGTTTGAACTATATAACCCCTTATTGTATTTGTATGTATCATTTATGGTTGAATATTGGGAAGTTGTGGAATAATTTTAGATTTTTTTGGAGCATTTCAATATTTGTATGGTTGGTGCACTGTTAGTAAAAATCAGAAAACCCATAATGAAGATTTTTTATGGGGATAAAATTGTGAAGGGGAAGGTTCATGGATTAACCCATAGTTTTTCTAAACCACATAGCTACCAAAAAAACAGTGAAACATTAGATTGTGAGATTTTTCACATTTGGGGAACATTTTTTCTAACTATTTCAGGCAACTATGTAAGGACATCCCTAAAAAATATCATGGAATATTTTTAGTATATGGATTTACTATCCATGCTAATTACATTACATGTTTTATTAACAAATCCATAAATTTAGCAACAAGTTCGAGATTAAGATTTAACCCCAGGTTATCCCCTAAAATATAAATAAACCCGAGATTTTCTCTACTAGAGGTTTCTAGGAATTCTCACAACAATCAGGAAGTGATATGAATAATTATCTTAGTGTATCAATGTAGATACCCAAATCATGATGTATATATAAATTAAATTACTTTTGAGAAATACTTAATACATGACAAAAACAGACGCCCAATGACCGTGTTAGTTTAGTGTATTGGTAAACTAGGAACACAATCTTCTAATCATTGTGAAAGATCATCAACATCTCCCATAAAGAACATACCCTTTTTTTCATACCTAAAACCTTTCTTTATGAACTGGGTAATTGAAAACATATAAAGTGTGAGCTCAAATACTCATAAATTTTAAACATGGAGAAAATCAAAACAACCCATTAACATTTGAACTAAAAAACATGAACATCAAACATCAAAATCTCGAGCAATGACATAAATCCTGGTAGTACATAAGGTATAATTCATAAAGGAACATTAATCATGATAAAATGGCATGGAAAAATAACGTGGAATTGTAAAAAAACATCAAGCACGTGATATGATTTCCATTGTAGAAAAGGCATTGCTGCCAAGAAAATCATACTGGACAAAGCCCATTACTGACCAGGGTTTACCTGTCGTTCCGACCCTGTATTACTGAACCAGATTTACATTCCATATCATCCATGTCTATCTCATGAGACATAATCCTTTACCCAATACATTGGATGGAGGAATAGTTCCCACCCATCTCATAATGAAATCATTCTTACTTGTGCCACAAAATAATCTTAAATCATTAATAATAAACCAAAGAATAATATGGGTTTCATATACATATACCCATCATAACATAATCCATATAAAACAAATAGATATCATTTCATCATAAGATGAATCAAACCATGTAAATAATAGAGGCATTATAATTGAAACATAATAATACAAAATAATGTCATCTTAGATGGAATATAGTTTTGACAAAACAATTGAAATGAATTCTTGAGGAAAATATCCCTTTTCTTCAAAATCATTTTCTTTTAATAAAATTCCATTGAATTTAAAAAGAAGGATTTTGTTGAAAATAATCATGAAATCTTGTGGATAAAGATTCATTAAAATTAGGTGTTATGAAACCGTAAAAATATGTTCATTCCGTATAAGTTAAAAAAAACATTCTCCTCGTACTTTTTTCAGACAAGTCCAAAAGTTCCTCATATGGTAAAAAAAGAAAGACTACATCCATAACACAATGTAAAAGTAAAAGAGCAGTAAACATGATTTTAAAAGTACATGGAAGAATATTGAACACTTTATTAAAAACATTTTTATGTACATGGATGAAAAATATAACCCCAATATATACTTTCATATAAGAAATATCGAATAAAAGTGATATTGGAAAATTATCCCTTCCCATTTATAATCGGTATAATCATACGTGTCATAAAATAAAGAAAATTACATTCACATGTAAATATCATATCCTTCATAATAAAAATCATAAAACATTCATGTGAATCTTAAACACCATACAAAAGAAGTTGTTTGTGATAAAGGCATATGTCTCACAGAAATAAATGTGAGACGAAATAATACCTTACCTTATGAACAATTTCGTCCATATGTGTATGAGACTCTTGTATGGTGGGATTAAACTTAAAATTAACTTGTATCAGTACAATAATAATATTTATGATATCATATATGATTCACATACAACTTTATATTACCCATTAATTTGTTTATTCCATGTTAATGAATCATTTTGGGTAAAATCATTTCATTTGTCGTATGTGATTTGACATGTAATTATACATATGATTACGTAGATCATGATTACTTAATTCCAGAATGTAAAACATTATTTATATATAATATATATTATGAATATAAATATATATAATAGATTGATGAATGGAACAAAATACGCCGTTCATGGAGACGGTAGACAGTACGTATGCATAAACACTATTTTTGTTTCCATAATATATTTAATAGATGTATGTAAATAAAATATACATAAATCAAGTATTATTATGTCATATATCTCATTAATTATTCATTATATATACTTTTTAGTCATTCTTGTATGGTTGACACGGAGAATGAATGTCATCACATCGTGGAGCCGGTAATCCTTATGTACGCACGAGGAATGATATTGTTCCTAAAATTATTGAATGGAATTGGAGGGGATGATATAATATCTAATACATTGTATCATGTTATGATAATCATATATAGTTATTCTCTACAACCTTATATCCATCCATGTAAGGTGGTGGTGAAAAAATCGATTACACCATGGTGTAGAGACGGTATTCTGTACGTATGCACGCACAATGATTTCCTTTTCCATAGGATGGATAGAAGGTGAAATAGGGTTATTTAATATTTATAATAACTTATTAGTATATGAGTGATACTGATTTTATTAAAATATATTGAAACCACTAAATAAAAGGAAGTATAAGAATAAAGTAACTTTAAAGAAACGGTAGAAGGGATTATCTCTTCCCCGACTTGCCTCTTTTAAACATCCTCTTAAGGAACTAGAGATGGTCTTTTGACAATACCAGAACCTCTATGATATAACTAGAGAGGCTAATAAGAGGAATGTTCAGGTTTTGTCCAAGATTTATAGCTCAAAATTTTTTAATGTAAGAGGGAGGAGAAGCCCTTTTATAAAGGAGGATATGGACATATTTGGAATCATCAAATATATTAATATAAATAAAAAACCCACTTAAAACACTTAAAAAATGTCTTAATAATAAGATATGATGAGATAGTGTTGTAATATAATCAACCAATAAAAATTACACATGTTTTTGAGTTTATTTTAAACCTTATCAATTTGATTTATCCATATTAAATCTATTAAATTTTGTTTGTGGTAATAATATTAATTTTTTTTAAATTGGTATAAATACATACATATGTGATGTGAGTTTTCCATAATTAGATACATTAATACATTTTATAACATATAATTTTCAATTTGAAAATTTTAAATATTTTTGTGATTTTTAGACAATTTAAAATTTTTTTATTTTTATAAAATATCAATAATGTCAATTTTGACACTATTCATTTATTTGAATTTAAATAAAGTCCACACAGAATATATATTTGAACCAAAGTATATAATAGATTCCTAACATGTCATATTAATCAATAAAATTCGCAGATAACATTAAATAGTTTATAATATTTATTTTAATATTTTTAAAACCATTTATTTGATATTTCTCTTAATAATATAATTACTACATCATTTTTTATAATTATTTAATATACGTATCTGTAGAATATAAATTACAAACAAAATAATAGGATGAAGATTAATCCTATAGAATTTAAAATAATACATATTTTCATATTTATCTTTTAAAACACCCATCTTTTTAAATGTTATATTTATTAAATTATGAAGGTGTCATCTTTGAAATCCTTTAATATAAAATAATATAAGTATCATAATTTCTTTTATAAGACTCCAAATGGTCAACTATTCTGTAATTGGATGCTTTTGGTATATATATACACTACCAAAATGTTTTGGTATGGTCTTTTGGGCCTTTTGATGTGTATTATTTTTTTGATAAAAAAATATTATAGTTTTTTCAGTAAATAAATAATTTATGCATCATTAATGTATAAGCTAATAAGGTAAATAAATATTTCTTAAAAATTACAAGGAAATTACTATGATAAATACAAATATTTGTTATTTCAAATGAGTATTTGAAATCTAATTTATATTATGTGTAACCTTATATTAAAAATACTTTAATTATTAAAGTTTTAGTTAGACATATATCACATTCCTTTAAATAAGATAAATTAAAGGTATTAATAACATTCAATTGGGTACAATAGATTCTATTTCGACCCATGTATGTTTTTGGACGAAATATAACCATCTAATTATTGTAAGACAAGTGTTAGGGTAATACTATAATATTATTTATACGCTTAATTACCTAATTTACCATTAACATTGGTAAATAAAATTTACTGTAGTTACTATTTATAATGCCCAAAAAAAAGTATCCTTTTAAGATAATTTTGACCTAATGATTCCAAATATGGAAACTATTATTCCTAATTCATTAAATAGAAGTTTCAGAAATTAATTTAAATGTAATCCCTTTATCAAAAAAACACCTTTTTGTTTATGACATTGAAAAAGATTTAATTGATTTAACCTACGAATTCAATGTAAAATCAATGCTAATGACATACACTATATTAAACTATAAAAATATATATTATTTATACTTTAAAAACAATCAACATTATAATTTTACCATATAAATTATCTCGATGAAAAATGTTGTATTCAATTATAATTTAGCATGTTTTTACTATTGAATAAAATATGAAAGTTATTAGAAATATATAAAATATTTATCCAATGTATATTTTTATATCATGATTCAAAAGAAGAAGTTTATTTTTTAAAATTGAACTTATAAATATATCAAAAACTATATTTAAAATAGTTACGTCATTTAAAGGATACAAAACTGCATTTTTTTAATTTCTCTTTTATTCGGAAAATAGATTTTGTTCTCATACCATGATCAAGAATATGTTTAAAACGAATAATAATGTTATAAAATTAAAAATTTGTTTAATAATATTCATAAAATATAGTTTATAATAATATTTTAACAATATATCGTTGTTTAGTTAAACTAAGTATTGCGTACAACACATGTTATCGTGGAAGGTTACTCTTGCGTGTAATGCAAGCCAAGTGAGGGTTGTGTGTAGAGAAATATTCCTTTGTTGTTGAATGTAACATAATAAAGACATATTTCATTTCTACATAGATAAAAATCTATACTCTGTGTTTTTTAAAATGAATTTTATTCGAATGAACTTGAAATTGTGTGCAATAGAATCCAAGAATAGCATTGCATATACTGCAAGCTAATACAGTGTTGTGTATAGAGCATGCTAATCTTTGTGTAGCATACAAAAAAAGACATCAACGAACTTAAATATAATATTTCTCATAAAATCTCAGGGTGTTACATTCTAGCCCCCTTAAAATGAATTTATCCCTCGAAATTCGTCAGGGTTATAAATGGTTTTCTACTTAAATGATTCCTTCATAGAAACCCACATCGTAAAAAGGAATACTAAAACTTTATTTTAAAAAGGAATGTTAGAAACCTAACGGATACCCAAAGTAACTCATCACTATGTTTCCACAAATGAGAACATAGGTAAAAATTTGGATATGTAAGAGAAATATCACCAACATTTTCTGATAAAGAGTGGTATAGAACATGGCAATGAAAAAGCCAACAATCACAAAGCCATAAATTTGTGATGATCTAGGGTACCATCTGATTCATCAGATATGAGGGTACTATGACAAAATTTTTGGTTTTCAAGATCATTTCCCTAATTTTGATTAATTTTTTCATAAGGATAAATAGTTACATGATTTCCGTTTAATATCATCGTTGGTCACTCTATGAACAATTTCCACTTCATATCATAATGAAATGAAGTTGAATTTGTCATTTGTGAAGTGTAAGTAGATCATGAGATAGAATGATGGGTCATTCCATCTGTCTCAAACAAAAGGTTATCAAAAGTTATTTAATATACATAAGTCTATATATATGTTGAGATTAATCGTATATGGTTCCAAAAATGGACTTATACTTCATATATCATAACTATGAAGAAAATAATATTATTTTCTACTCACTGGGGACTTCATGTAGGCCAGTTGTAGGCGATAAAGGCTTGTCGCACTTCGGTTGTGGGTTTGATTCCCACAACCTTTCCTGACAGGACGGGTTATGGCCTATCCTATAGGTTGTCCTTCCTCTAAAACTACATTATTATTACATTCCATCAATAATATAGAAATAAGTTACATCCTTAAACAATACATATGTAACGTCCATATTAATCCATTAAAACCTTAAGGCTTATCTAGAATACATCTTTTCCAAACTCATAGTATAGGGAAAATGATAACTAGAAAGTTCATATAACAAACATGTGAATACCATCATTTATCCCCCATATATAAAATGATATATCTTGTTGGTCATATTCCAAACATGTGAATACCATAATCATGTATTCTATTGAAACACGAATTACCATAGATGCTTAGTGAATACATGAATTTTTTCAAAAGTAAACTCATTCCTCATACAAAAATCCAAAATATTCTTTATACTCAAACCATGATATAACATTGTCCTTATATCTTTTGTGAGCTCATGAATACTATCAAACATATTATTTTCCCCTTATCCCTTCATTATTCTCATATCATCTGCTTTCCAAAAATATTTTCATCACTTTTCATGGTTACATACAACATATTATTATGGAAAACAATAATGTATGAATACATAGATATTCGAATATACCTTAAAAGTACCTCAACAAAATTATTCTTGAATTCCAATACATAAACCCTTAAATAAATTATCTTCAACAATTGGAATGGAATATGTCCTTCCTCGATTTAGATGTAACCTCTTAGGTCAGGGAAATGAGTTGGGTAATGCCCATGTTCTCCCCATATAAGACATATAACTCCATAATAGTTTTTCACTATATGACCCTTGTTCCCACATAGATAACATCTACCCCTCCAATTGATATATTCATCATGGTTTTTATTCCCTTTTATAGATATATTAATCTTCTTTTCTCTCTGCTCCTCACCATGCAGACATTCATAAAATTCAATCTTTCTCTCATTTGATGAATTAGTAATGCAACTAATCTTTACCTTGTTAATCATATACCGCGATGACTGATTCGGCATAATCACAATATCATTATCACTAGGATTTACAGAATTGTTTTGCTCATAGTCACCAATTTTTCCATTGGATTCAATGTTAACCGAATTCCTTCTGGTTCCCTCCATTGACTAAAACACAAAAAGAATTCTCTGAGATGAAAAAATCATAATAGGAAAATAACATGATCAAGGGAGATTAACTTCAATATATAACATATTTGGTTTAATTATAGGATCATTACTGTAATTCTAGGATTATAACCTATAATTATACTTATCCTTAGTGACATCCATAGTCATACCATAGAAATATCTATAGGGATCACACTAAAGTATTTGCATCATATTTTCCAATGGTTGACTGAAACATCTCTCTTATACAAACTGTAGAGATCCAAATCATGACGTAAATATGTATTACATTACTTTTGAGTAATACTTAATCCATTAAAACTGATTCCCAATGACCGTGTTAGTTTAGTGTCATTAGAAACTCAGAACATAATATTCTAATCATGGTGAATGATCTTCAACATCTCCCATAAAAATCGTCCCCTTTAGTTTTCTAACCTAAAACCATTATTTATAAACCGGGGAAAAGAAAACATATAATGGGTGAGCTCAAATTCTCATTAAGGGTAAGCATGGAGAACAGAAAAACAATCCATAAACATTTGGACGTAAAAACATGAACATCAAACATCAAAATCGTGAGCAATGACATAAATCATGGCAGTATATAAGGCATAATTCATAAAGGAACAGTAATCATGAAAAAATTTCATTGGAAAAAAATGTAGAACTGTAGAAAACCAATAAGAACAAGATTTGATTTCCATAGAAGCCAAGCCATTGCTTCCAAGACCATCATAGTGGACAAAGTACATTACTGAACTGGGTTTTCTTTTCGTTATAGCCATGCATTACTGAAATAGATTTACTTGTCATTCCAGCCATGTCTAAATAATGAGAGATAAACCATTACCCAATTCATTATGGGGAGATATAGGTCCCATCCATCTATGAATGATATCATTCATACTTGTGCCACAAAATAAACATTAATCATTCATCACAACCTAAAGATTAAAATGTGTTTCATAAACATCATCCCATCATAACATAATTCTAATAAAACGAATGGATAGAATTTTATCATAAGAATAATAAAGTAATTTAATTAATAGAATTTTCATACTTGATACATATTCATATTAAATAATGTCATTATATATGGAAAATAGTTTTGACAAAACACTTGAAATGAATTTTTGAGGAAAATATCTTTCCTTCTTCAAAATCATTTTCTTTTAACAAAATACCATTAAATTTTAACAGAAATTTTTTTTTTGTATATAATAATGAAATATTTTATAGTATGCTCCATGGATAATTTGTGTTATGAAATCGTAAAAATCAGTTCATTTCCTATAAGTTTAAAAAACATTCTCCTCGTAATTTTTCCAGAAATGTCAAAAAGTTCCTCGTATGGTAAACAAAATAAGTATTCCTTCGATAACAAAATATAAAAGTCAAGGAGTGGTAAAAATGGCGTTAAAAATATTTTGAAAAATATTAAACACATTATCAAAAAAAATTTTATAGACATGGTTGAAAAATATAACCCCAAAAAATACTTACGTGTAATAAATCTCAGATAAAAATGAGATTGCAAAAATTTCCCATACCATTTAAAATCGGTAGAATCATACATGTCATAATATAACAAAAATTACATTCATATTTAAATATAATATCCTTCATAATAAAAATAATAAAACATCCATTAGAAGCTTAAACACCATACAAATGAAGTAGTTGGTGATTAAGGCATATATCTCACAGAAATAAAAGTGAGACGAAATAACCCCATAGATTTTGTTCAATTTATTCTATATGTGTCTGAGACTCCTGTATGGTTGGTTTAAAGATATTATTAACTTGTATCAGAATCATAATAATATTTATGATATCATATATGATTCACTTATGACTTTATATTACCCGTTAATTTCTTAATTCCATGTTAAAGCATGCTTTTGGGGAAAATCATTTCATATATCGTATGTGTTTTGACATTTAATAAATCCTATGATTAAATACATAATGATTACTTACATACAGAATGTAAAACATGATTTATATATAATATATATTCTGAATACAAAAATATATAATATATTGATAAATGGAATGAAATACGCCGTTCATGAAGACGGTAGACCGTACGTACGCATGAACACTACTTTTGTTTCCTTCTTAAATTGAATGGTTGTAAGTAAATAAAATATAAGAAATTACATTATTATTATGTCATATATCTAATTATTATTCATTATATATACTTTATAATTAGATTTGAATTGTTAACATGGAGGAAAAATTTCATCGCGTCGTGGTGACGGTAATTCGTACGTACGCACGAGTGATGATATTGTTCCCATATTTATTGAATTGAAATGAGGTGGATGATAGAATATCTCAGAATTAGTATCATGTTATAATAATCATATATATTTATTCTTTACCCCCCTTATACAAATCCATGTACGGTGGTGGTGGAAAAACAGATTACACCACGACGTGGAGACAGTATTCCCAACGTATGTATGCGCAGTGATTTCATTTCCCGTAGGATGGATAGAATTGAAATAGGGTTATATTATATTTATAATAACATATCATTATATGAGTGATAATTATGTTATTACTTTATAATGTAACATCTTAATAAAAGGATGTAGAAGAACAAAGAAACTTGAAAGAATCAGTAGAAGAGATTACCTCTTCTTTGACGCGCCTCTTTTAAACTTCCTCTGAGGGCACTAGAGTTGGTCTTTTGATAAAACCAGAACCTATATGATATAACTAGAGATGATGATAAGAATAATTTTCTGGGGGTGTCTGATATTTGAGCCTCAAAATTGTGTAAATAAGAGAGGGAGGAGACGCCCTTTTATAGGGGAGGAGAAGGGAACCATTGGAATCCTCAAAAATATTAATATAAACTGAAAACACACATAAAAACCTCAAAAAATGACTCAATTATAAGATGAGATGAGTTAGGGTTTTAATATAATAAACCAATAAAATTTAGACATGTTTTGAGTTTATTTTAGACCTTATCATTTTGACTTATCCATATTTAATCTATTTAGTTTTATTTGTGGTAATAATATTCTAAATTTTAAATTGATATTAATACTTACATATGTGTTGTAATTTTATATAATGATATAAATTATTACATTTTATAAAATATAATTTTTAATTTTTAATTTTAAAATATTTTTGTGATTTTTTAACAATTTAATAATATGTTATTTTTATAACATATCAATAGTTTAAATTTTGACACTATTTATTAATTTCAATTTAAATAAAATCCAAATAGAAGATATATTCAAAAACAATATTTAATATATTCCTAACATTTCATATTATTCTATAAAATTCGTGGAGAACATTAAATAGTTCATATAATATTTATTTTAATATTTTTAATACCATTAATTTGATATTTTTCTTAAAAAGATAATTACTACAACATTTTTTTATAATTATTTAATATACTTTTTTGATGCATGATAATTACAAATAAAATACTAAGATGATGATAAATCTTATAGATTTTATAATAATACTTTTAGTCGGATTTATCTTCTAATAAATATAACTTATATAATGTTATATTTATTAAATAATGAAGTTGACAACCTTTACATCATTTAAAATAAAATAATATAAGTGTCATAAACTCTTTTATAAGACTCAAAAATGGTCAAATATTCTGTCATTGTTTTCTTGTGGTTTATATATACAATACCAATAAGTTTTTGTCATTTTTTGTGCTTTTGTTGTGTATTATATTTTTAATAAAATATATATTATAGATTTTTCACTAAATAAATAATTTCTGCATCATTAATGTATAAGCTAATAAAGTAATTAAATGTTTTATAAAAA
Organism: Viscum album; assembly: GCA_963277665.1. Classification (NCBI taxonomy): domain Eukaryota; kingdom Viridiplantae; phylum Streptophyta; class Magnoliopsida; order Santalales; family Viscaceae; genus Viscum; species Viscum album. The sequence goes on from OY728161.1 coordinate 1,501,471,704, forward strand.
TTTCAAATAATTTACCATGATAAGTAAAAATATATTTGAATTAATATGAGTTTTTGAAATATAATTTATAATTTATATAACCTTATATAAAAAATACTATATTTATTAATGTTTGAGGGAGAAATATTTCTTTTTCCTTTAAATAAAATAAACGAATGGTCTTAATCACATCCAAGTGGGATACTAAAGATTCCATTTTGACCCAAGAATGTTTCAGGATGAAATATAACCATCCAATTATATTAAGACAATTGTTAATGTAATTTTATAATATTATTTTTACCCTTAATTTCCTAATTTACCTTTAACTATGGTAAATAAAATTTACCATAGTAACTATTCATGATGCCCAAAAATAAAAACTAGCCTATTAAGATGATTTTGACCTACTGATTCCAAATATTGAATCTCTATTTCCTAATTCAAGGCCCAGAAGTTGTTGAAATTATTTTAAAATTAATCCAGTTGAAAAAAAAACGGTTTTTGTTTAAAACATTGAAAAACATTGAATTGATTTAACATACGAATTCAATGTTAGATCTATGATAATGACATAAAATATATTAAATGATAAAAATATATTCTATTTATACTTTAAATCTATTCATTATTATAATTTAAACATATAAATTATCTCGATGAAAAAAGTTGTTTTTAAATTAAATTTAAGGTGTTTTTACTATTAAATAAAATATGAAAGTTAACGAAAAAATATAAAAAAATTATCCAATGTAAATTTTTATATCTCGATTTAAAAGAAAATGTTTTTATGTAAAATGTAACTTATAATTATGTCAAAAACTAGATTTAAAATGGGTGTGCCATCAAAAGGAGGAAAAAATGCATTTGTATAAAGATTGATCTTTTATCCGTGAAATTGATTTTGTTCTCATACCATGTTCTAGAATATGTGCATGAGGAATGATACTGTTATATAATTCAAAATGTGGTTCATAAAATTCTTAAAAGCTAGTTCATAATATTATTATTACAATATATCATTGTTTGGTGAAACTTGGTATTGCGTACAACAAACCCTATCAAGGAAGGTCGCTCATGCATGTAATGCAAGCCATGTCGGGGTTGGATATAGTGCATGCATCCTTTATTGCTGCATATGACATAATCAAAACATAGTTCATTTATACATAGATCAAAATCTATACTCAGTGTTGTGTAAAAATAATATTATTCAAATGAACCTGAAATTGTGTGCAACACAAACCTAGAATACTGTTGCATATATTGTAGGCTAATAAGGTGTTTTATATAGCACAAACTATTCTTGGTGTAGCGTAATACAAAAGTCCTCAAAGAAATTAAAAATAATATTTCTCATAAAATCATAGGGTGTTATATTCAAAACTATATTCTCACGACAAGTCGTCAATTATGGTAGTTTTGTCGGTTTTCGTAGATCTATTTATCTCTCTCTATTTAATAGATATACATCTACTATGGGAAAATATTAAAGAGTGATTCCAAATATAATTATATTTGTCTAATTTTTTGTTTTGGGAAGTTATAAATGGATTGTTTTTGGAGATTCAATGTAGTTAAGTTGGAAGTTTGGTTTTATTATTATTTTTCACCTTCAAACCCAATGTATGCGACATTAAACTCGACTCCACATTCTATAACTATTAGGATTTATTTCAATTTTTTTTATGTGGAATTAATGGTGAATATATTCTACAATGATATTGATATATTTTATTTAGTGAATTATTATGGAATTTGTGAAATTTTTTTGTTTGTTGGATGGTGAATTATTTATTTATTATACAATAATGGATACAAATGGTAACATTATTTTGGAACATCAAAATTGGTTTTTAGTTAAATATTAGTCTTATTGGCATGGTTTGTTGAAAAACAATTCATTAAAATATTGGTATTATTAATATGGTTATTGTTATTGTTGTCAAGAAATGTTCATTATATTGAAAAATTTCGTTGTTATAGTTTTCAATAATGGTGTTTTTTTATTGAAATGATTGAATTGAATTAAAAAAGGTTTTATTTCAATATATATTTCTTAAATGGTTATGCATGTGGGGATTGGGAAGGAAAATGGTTGTGAATATACAATCATGAAAAAGGGTTGGGTTTGTACATGAAAATTCCACTATCAATAGTAACACTAATATATTATGTAGGGGTGTAAGTGATTATTTAAAATTAAATGGTTTATGAAAACATCGATATTATGAAATGCATAATTACAAGTTCTGTTCTATTCATTAGATATGACCTTATATCGGAGAAACTATTTTGTATAAAAATTTTTTTTCATTTGAAATTGTTTTTTGTTAATATATTTTTGAATTCCATTATAAAATAGATTTATATAAATTTTATGGCATGTTCTATACTTGCGGTGTGAGTAGGGAAGGAATTTTGTAAAAATGAACATATTTTTATTATATTCCACTAATTTGGAACATTTGTTCTTTTAAAGAGGTTGTTTACAAGGATTCAAAAACATGTAATGTATCACATGTATATAGTGTTACATAAGGATACTTGGGTATTTTTTGCTGGATATATAGAATTGGTCTTTGTTGAGAGATGTGAATTAGAGTTTTAGAGCATTTGGTTTTAATGGATTTTTCTTCTATGGAGTACTTCATTATTGTAGTATTCTAATGTGGAACATTGTTTTAGTAGGTATTAATATCAATTGTTTGATATTAAGATGTTTAACTTGGTTTTCAGACAACATATAGTATATTGGTTATGTATTTTTTGGTTCAGTTATTTTTCTCATCAAAGGGAAAATTATCCACCATTAGTTAATGAAGCATGTGGAATTTATTTCTAGCCATTGGTGTATATAGGGTATCTATTACTTCCAAGTAATTATTACCTCCATCTAAATATAAAGATAAGTGGATTGATGTAAAAATTGTGATTATTTAATTTTTTATATAAAAATATATTTATTAGACATGATGATTTAATGAGTACACAAAATGTCAAGACATAGAGTAATGGATTTCCAACCAATCTATATTTTCAATGAGGCACATGACATATTCATCATGTATTTATATGATGAAATATATATAAATCCAAATTATTTATATTGTGAAGACTTTATTTAAAAATATTTTTGTTTAAATATCTATATTAGGATATTTATTTTCTAGGGTTTACTATTAAATTGTACACAGATTAGTAAGGGGATTTTGTCAATATTTGTCTACTTTGAGGCATTAATTATGTTATATTGTTTCATTAAGTGTATATAAAATGCACTTTACATTTAATATAAGAAAATTAATAATCCTAATTATATTGTAATTTTAATTTTATTTAAATCCATCATGAGGATTATGATTCTTATATATTGATGTTTTTTGAGTTTTAAATCACAATGTCAATGTTTCTCTAGGTTTTTTATTATTATGTATAAAATGCTGAAATCTAGTTACCTACCACAAAAATAAATTCTGATTAATTTTAATATCATATAATTCATAATTACATATTAAATAAACAGTACAAACATTCAACTCTTTGGTAGATAAGATATTTCAAAAAAAAAATCATAAATGTTTTTCATTATTTAATAATATGGTTAGAAATATGTTTTCTTCCTAAACTATATATTAAAAAAAATGTACCAAAAAAATTTACATAGTATTTATGAAGACCATATTCAATGAAATTTATTTTGAAACAATATTATTTTTTAAAATGTGCTTTAAATTATTTTAAAATATTCCTTTATATGTTTTCAATCATAATTTTAAGATAATGGTGTTTAGAAAAATTTATTTTTTGACAAGAATTTTTGAAATTTGACATTATATATTAATCAATAAATGATTTAAATGGTTATTTTAGAAACAATATCTATATATCACTTAATTAATTGGTGTTACCTCAGCCATATATGGAATATGATACAATGATTTCATTAATTTTCATTCTCTCAATGTTTTACATTTTAATTGAATGAGGTTTATGGAAATTACTTATTTTCTACGGGTCAATAATGTTTCAATGATATTATTTTAAAACAATATATATTCAATGGTGTAATAATGTTTCAAAAAAATTAAATGAAACACATATATTTTCCATGGGTTATTTACATTATGAATGAATAATGATTTTAATGTGTTTTCTTGATGACATGAAATCTATTTTTAATTAATTAATTTTTTGGTTGTGAGACATATATTTTATGAAGAAGAATCATAGATAGCACTGGGTGATCTTAGTATTGATTATATGATGGGGTGGCCAAGTTAGTGGAGGGTAAGCCCATTACAGCTTATATGATTGGGAAGCCTAAAAAACCTTAGTGTGTATTATTAGAACTTATTTGATGGGGAGGTCCAACATTCATAATGAAATTTTTTTACATATTATATAATGGGGAAACCATGATATAAATGGGTGATACCATTATAGGTTACGTAATGGGTCTTCACATATAGAATTCCAATTTATTTGGTAATGATAATGGATATATGAGATTCAATGGTATATGGTTCTTATCTTGAGAAAAAATATGTGGGTAAACGAGTTCATATTCTAATAAAAATGATGATGGTACTTTAGTTCTAAGCCCAATCCCAAATTTTTAGGTACCTGGTTTCTAATCATATTCCCAATTATAGGGGTTCATGATATTTCATCCCAAGAATGAAAATGAGGGTACACCAATGGTAATCCAATCTCAATGTAATAATATTTGTGGTCATCCAAATCCTAGCATGTTACGAACAACTTTATATATAGATTTGACATAAAATTTTCTATTCTTCTATTTATTTCACAAAATCAAGGACTTATGAAAATGTTATTCTATAATGGATCATTTCCTTTGATTTCTTTATGATTTATTTCTTTTTAACTACCAATCATTATGTTATAACTCATGTTTATTAATTTTGAAATTAATATTTTGGTTTTCCATTGTTCTAATCATGGTATCATACAATTTTTATCATGTGATGGTTGTAATTTTCTTTTTTAATTTCATTTATCATCTGAGATCATCCATTATTATGTTTCTATTCACCAGGATATGATAAATAAATAAAATTTGGGTATGATTTGAAAGAGTACTAATCGGAACAACCTTTATGGTATATTTTAAAGATCCTTCAACATGTTATCAGATTTTTTACATAGTATCCATGTAGACAAAAGAATATGATCATCATGTATGTAATTTTTCAAGGAATAAAATATTCATATAAAATGATGAAATATTTATTTTTGAAAATCCCTCATTTCAATACATGGTATAAAAGGAATGTATTATTTACCATTTGTAATATGGGATGAGAAAACTTTAGTTATATCTACAAGGATATTTATATCGATATGTCTATGGATGTCTTTATAGATAAGTCTAAGGATGACTCAATGTTTAGAAAAATTTCATATATGTTTTTTAAATGGTTAGAGAGTGTTTTCCTATCAATACAACCCTATATGAATACCAAATGAGGATATTGATTTATAAACAAATATCATGGGGAAATAACCCATAATATAAATTATATATGTAGACATGATTATGGACTATTTCATAAAAATATTCCTAATTGAAAACCCTATTTTACACTCATATAAATAATTATTTTTTTTATCCTCAATCTCATAATAAAAAATCATGATGTATTTAAGTAGATGACGAATAGTATTCAACACTGATAAACATATGGTGTCATTGATCAATGAAATTAAACTCATGTTTTAGAAATCCTAAAATTTATTTTCATAATTAATTTGTTTCCCATTATGATTAGAGATTCTCAAACTATACATTCTGGTTATATATAATGAAATTAAATTGATTGAACTGGGTTATCATTGAGTGCGACAGATAATTTTTTGTGGAACATAAAAATTAGAATAAATTAAAAGTGTAAGATATTTTAATTATTCATAATCATTCCTCGAGAAAAATTATTTAAAACATACCATATAACCCACTATCAGACTCACTAATTATGATAATGATATAGATTCATGGTAGTGTGGGTATTCGAGACCATGGATGAATGACGACTTAGTTTTTATATGCCAGAAATGTGAGAATAATCATGAAGTAATTTTCATAAATACAAATGGTAGGTGATTTAAATGTGTAAGGGCATGAAATAATTTTGGATAATGTTGAAATTTAATTAATAAGATGTTAAATGAGTTTATAGAGAAGTTGTATCCATATGATTCACCACCTAGGAATGAATGTTTCAAATTAAAGGAGTTTGTGAATTATGTAAATAAATTTTACAAAGGGAAAAAATGAAGATAATCTGAAAGGTTAGATGAGTTATGGTTTTTATATTGGTGATGAGGAGAAAAAAATTATATACTAAATGTATGGGATGTTATGTTAATATTTTTTATTTTTATCTTGACAAGCATGATTAAATTTAGGATCATGAATATTAATACATTATTAATATTTCTCAATATAAGAAATATGTATTAAGGAATAATGAAATGAATCATAGTAAATTATTTAAGATTGAGGTGTATTAAATAATCATTTATGTATTAAAATTCATGGTTTATTTATCATTAATTTTATACAAATATTTCCTTATATGTTATTCATTATGGATTTGAATGAATATTTTTTAATGTGGAGATGAAATTTAAAATATATTTAACGGGATGTGATATTAAAGATTAATGGAAATATAAATCTTAATATAATATCGATGATGAGATAATAATGTTTGTTTAATCAGAGGAATGCGATTGAAAATTTAATTTGGAAGGTATTGGGGACCGTAGAATAAAAAAATGATTTATCCACAAATTGGTTTATTTTATAATTGTGGTTGTTTACATAATTTGTTATATTTCTTGAAAATGTCATGTATTATATGTTTTATATAATAATTTTGGAAAAAATATCGTTTTCAATAATACTTAAAAAAATATGTGTTATTACCATATTTTATGACAATTCGTGAAGAAGGTATAAATATTATTTTATGTGATAATCAAGAAGTACTTTATTATATATGGGGGTATTAATGTTTAGTTGATTTTGGGAAATTTAGAAATAATATTTATATATTTTAAAATTTTTGGTATGGTTAAAGGGTTTAATAATTATGAAATGGTTTATGATAAACAATGGGTGTGGTTTTATAGAATTGTTTAATTTTTGTCCATATAATGATATTTTATATTGGATAACCTATCCTAATAATTTTTTAGATATACTAAAGATAAATGAAATGAATTTTCATTCTATATATGCATTTTTTGATCTATTTGTGCTTCATGGATAACAAATTCACCTTCATTTATTCATGTATGGGATTATGTATAATTTTATCAAGTCACAGCCACATTGTGAAAATATTATTATAGAGTTTAGGATGAAGGGCCACCCCTAAAACCATTTTCGATGACTGGAAACTAAAAAAGACTCATCTTTTTCCAAGTTTAATGACAAGGTCATTGAATCTCCTAAAGAGAAAAATTCATATTTGGGATGATTCTTTGACTACAATGAATCCTATATCTGAAGTGTCTCTTAAGAGAAAAGAGATATAACCTTTAGTATGGAATCATTTTCCCTATTTGGATGATGAAACTAAACACAATAATGTTCATCAAAATGTTGATTGTCAATAGGAAGTCCCGAAGCTTTTTCGTTCTTCCCCAGTTACTGGTAAATGGGGAAATGTTTCTGATGATGAATGGGAAATTTCTAGATTCACTGGTCCGGGTAGTGGTGGATCTATTTCTTTAAAGGATGTTGTCCTATGTGGTGAGGCAAGAATGACTGATGGTGATGATTTTTATTCTGTTCCTTCAAAGAGAAGACCATGTAATGAATACTCTCAGACCCCTAGGAATGTGTCTACTAGACCATCTTCAATGATTTAATGAAAGGTTTAAACATACTACCGGAAAGGATTTAATTCAGAAAAGACTCAATATGAGTGGGAATCTGGAGACTCTGATTATGGGAATGAAATGTAATATTATTATTTCTAGATTTAATAAATAAGGTCAATTATGTTTTTTTGACCCAATTCGTCGTTTCTTTGTACTTTATTTCAATCTTTTAATAAATTTTCATAAGTTATGATTCTGACTAGACCTATTATAAAAAACATAGTATGAGTTAATGTAGATTAAATTTTAACAAACCTTTCTTTGTTTCAATATGATCTATTATTATCAATTTTATGATTTTTATTTATATGAATTGATTCAAAGTTATAAATCATTAATGACAATGATGAATTTTTAGATGAAAATTAGGGTTAATGTGTGGGGGAATGTTATCCCAAATATTTTCCTTATTTTTTTCCAAATTAGTTTAAAAATTTATATAATAATATTTACATGAAAATATATATTTTTTTCTTTATTTAAAAGAATCTATGGGGTTTCCTTATGTTATACATAAAATTAAGCACATATTTCTTCACAGAATTCACTATGATTGAATTAAACATAACTTATTATTAAATTATTATTATATAATATGATTATGGTTAGCTAAGTATTTTAATTGAATCGATGAATAAGATTAATTAAATTACGAATTAAATTTAAAAAATATATTAAATTAATTCATTGGTAAATAATCAATAATAAATGAAAACAAAAATCTTTGTAAAATAAAAAAGGAATCATTTTATGAGAATCAAATTCTCTACAACCATGTGAGTTTTATACCAATAAATAAAACATGTGAATCTTCATGAATATATTAATGAAATTTATTTTTAACATAAAAACATAAATTTTAGCATTTTTCCTATGTGATTTCTATAGAATTGATATATATAAATAATATTTTAGGATTAAAACTCTATTTTCTCCAAAAAAAAGTTTTTTCAACATTTATTGGAAGAAATATTTTATAATTAATAATTTTACAATATTTTAAATCGTATTGGAAAAAATTAAACATTATTTTTTAATTTTAAATATAAAATATTTAAAATAATTTTTTTGTTTTATTCTGAATTTTTTTTTGAAAATAAAAAATTAATTAAATTTAAAAGAAAAATTTCTCAGTGGAAAAATCAATTATATATTAAAATTATATTTTAAATTGTTTTTAATTTATAATATGTATAATTATAAACCTATTAATACAATTTAGGTACTTTTATTCAATTAAATATATAAATTTGATATGAAAAACAGGTAAATTATAGGAAATTTTCAATTTAAAACAACATTTTTGGCACGTTTATAAGAATAATTTTTAATTAAAATCATTCACATATAATAATGTAATTTTTTATATATTATTCCATGTTTGGAATAAAAATTATTAATCTAATATAATATTTTCAATTTATTTTTTGATGAAAATTATTAGTGAAATTTAAAAAACTAATTATTGTTGCTAAAGGAAAACGGGACATTGAGGATTACATCTATTTTTATTAAAATTAATATTAAACACCCATATGATTTATATTAATTGAATTTGACTTATTATTTATAATACTTATGTATAAATTATTTATTATAGATAACTTAATAAATTTTATAATAGTTAAAATAAAAAGTTAAATAAAAAGAAACATTTTACCATTGTAAAATCATTGAAGATTAAATTGAGTAAACATTAGTCTTATGGAATAAAATGATAATAATGTGTTTATTTCTTGTATCAGAGGTGTTTATCTAACAATACATATCTCCCCTCCATTATCAATAAATTCTGGAGCCACATTATGTAATTTAGCCCTCCCAATTATTAATTAACTTGAGTTTATACAATATTGTAACTCCTCCTCAAATATAGTTTATAGTTGGCATGGTTATGATACATGCATAGAGGCAATAATGCATGGTGATAATTAATTATTTGTTTTATCAAGGATATATGTTTTGGATTGGCATGGGTGTGAGAAATTATCAGGGAAATTCTATTAAGGACCTAATAAAATTGATTTATTATTAATTTATATGTTAATTTAATTAATAATATTTTTAGTTAATTATTTCATACTGTTTTTATCAGACTAGATAAATTTAGACAATTTTTTTACCAACCATTATATAAGAATAACCTATCCAAGATATAATTAGGAACTCTTTTAGTTTATATGGATTCATGATTGGACAATGTATAAGGACATTAAAATTGATTATTACCTATAGTATGTGCCTTATATTGGAGATGGGACCAACTTGGTGTTTGAGACCGATGAATTTTAAAGTAATTATTTAAGTCTAATGCTGTTTTTAACTAGTTCTAGAATTTTATTTTGTTAAATTATTGAATGTAATGACATTATTCCATTATTATTGTATTGGATTACCAAGATGACTTTTACAGTTTGGTTTTCTTATATAACGTATAATTTCTAATATTTATGAAATTCGCATTTTTTTTATCTGATTATTACTCTATGTTGTTACTCAATAACTAGAGGGTATTTTATCACTAATTTACATATTACACCACCGATGATATTTATTATCCTTTTTCATATGTGGAGGAATTATTGAGGTCTTGTAACAAAAGCGTTTCAACGATGTTAGAGATTTATGAATAGGGGGACATAGAAAAGAGGTATCATACTACATCCAGTTTGTTTTCTATTTAATTACCATTTTAAAAATATTATTTTTTATAGGGATGTGTATGGAGTAGTTAATAATCATTTGCATATAATTATTAATACTATATATAGGAAAATATATGAGTTTTTCGTGGTGGATTTCTATTTATACTATTTTATTTTTGCAGATAAAGTTATTTTAATTTTACTGATTTACATATTGTGTGTTGTTATTATTTCATGATGTTATTTGTTATTGAGATTTAAAATCATGGTTCGGTATGGCATGGGATGAGTACACATGTATCTTGATTGGAAAATGAAGATACATATTATTATTCATTGATCATGATATGTGTAACACCCCAGGTAAATAAATAATATGAAATCTTTTTATTTATCCATATTTTTGAATCAAATATTAATATTACTTTAAAGGGTATGCTATGCTCGATGGCATACCCAACACGCAATAATGAGTTTCTTGGGAATCTTACGTTGCACTCTAATAATAAAATAATATTATTTTAAATGGTATTTAACATGTAGCCATTGTATTGGCGGGAATGGATATAAATAACAAAAATATGATTATATATGTTTTTAAATGTTTTTAAATTTATCCAATAAAAGATAAAGGCTTAAAATACAGAAAGATTTCAATTTTAGGCGTATATGCCCTAGTTTTCACTAAAGGTTCACTTATCGCCTTTTGATGGCGTACTATCATTAAATATAGTTTTGATGACTCTTATATACTCTTTGGGACCAAATAAAACTCTTCTTTAGAATCGGGACATTAAATTTTACTTTGTGTAAATTTTTGGTATTTTTCTGATAAAGTTCATTTTTTAATGAATAGTGTAAAATGTTGTATTTTAATTCAAAACCTCTTTTTAATATAATTTATTTACATTATTAGATTATCTTTTGAATTGGTTTTAATGTGAAATTAGAATATATTTTCACCATTAAATCCAATAGTGGTCGTTGGAATTAATTTCTCATTGAAATCAGACTTAAACTAGTATCAATCTTTTGATACTTATTGTTTCATAAAAACACGATATTTGCTCTGACAGCGGGAATTAATTATTAAATTAATTAATGTGACTTATATGTTTTGAATTATGTAAAATAGACTTCATTTTTGAATTTGGAATATCAAATATAGCTTAGGGTGAATTTTTGGTAATTTTCTAAAAAACATCAATTTTTGATGAATAGTGAAACCACTAAGTGGTACTTATAAAGACTGATTTTCCATTTAAATGAAATTTTTCAATCATTGTGTTTTGAATTTCAAAAATCTGACATACATGGTTGTCATTAAGAAGTAAAATGTTGTTCAATGGGATAAAAATAATTTTTTGGTGAATAGTAACTTATTATGTTCTTAATCGCGATTAGTGGTAATTAGGGTAGTTTAAGGTATAAATAATGCATTAATAATATAAAATTACCTATACACATGTTCCAACCTTATTGGATGTGTCATGGACGACCAAGAAAAGCCATGGGTAAATAAATGGATAGATAATGTAAAATATATGAAATACACATGTCCAAAACCAATTGGATGAGTGGATTTCGAACCCTTATAACCTTATCCACGAATTCTATCAATGTGGGACCTTTTAAAACCGAAACACATTTTCAAATAAAGAAATATTTCTTTACTTTCCAAAAGTGCCCCTCCTATCCTCTTATAAAAGGCCCCCACCTCTACCTCATTTCACACACTCCTCAAGCCTTTGGCTCGGCCAACCCCTGCCCATTTACTCTCTCCACATCCCTCTCCTCATCCTAGAGGATTCCCTTTTGGAAGAAGCCTTTCAAAGGAAGCCTTTAGGCTCAAATCAAAAGGATTTACACTTTTAAAGGTAATTCATTCTCTCTGGTTCATTTGTTTTATTTTGTTTATCCAACCCCATAAACTCTTTTTATTTACTTCTTTTGTAACAACACCAGTATCTTCAATATACTAGGATGTTGTTATAAGATTTATTCGAGCTACACTCTCACACAACTACATCAACTGGTTAAAGAACATACGGTTTCCGTGGATGGCGAAATTCTGCCTCCCGAAACGATGATTGTTCAATACTCATTTAACACCTTCAAAGGTGGCCATTATGATGTAACTATTTTTATATATGATATATGATATGTTTATTTTTTCATTAAGCTTCTGTATTTTTAATTTTGGGCATACCTTTATGGTTTCCATTGTGGGTAAACACGATATCTTCATTTAAGGAAGTGCGGACTACCGCCCCCTCAAAGTGATGTGATTCGTTAATGCCATATGTGGGACGTGTAAAGGATGGATTTAAAGTTATTATATATGATGTTATACTGGAATTATAATATACCTCTATATCATTATTATTTCTTTCCATTAAAGTATGAGATAGAAATGAAAGTAGCGTTCATGCGTACGTATGGCTTACCGTCTCCATGAACGGTGCATTTCATTTCTTATCCCCAAATGTAATGTACTATTAAAAGTATATGTATATAATGGATATATATAATGAATGATACATATAAATGATGAATATAATTCTGGAATGAAAATATACATACCTCTAATTTAATTTTAATTCCATTAATAAAAGAAAGAATTGAAAGTAGCATTCATGCGAACGTACGGCTTACCGTCTCCATGAACGGTACATTTCATTTCTTTCCTCTAAATGATTATGTGATTTAATAAATACTTGTATATTCTATATATATATGATATATATTATATCCAAATCAGGAATTTCATTTTTGGATATGAAGAACCTTTGATGACACGAACAACATGTAATTGTAAGAAGCCCACTTTCGACTTAAGAACCAAATATCGACAAAACAAACATGATTAAGTTAAATTATTAAATAATGTTTATAACATGGTAATAAGTGATATAAAAGAAATAATGAACTTTAAAAAGGTTCTTAAGGAAGTATAAATTAACTCAAGTTTATTATTCAGGAGATTAAAGAACGATCGAGTCAAGTCGGACCCGAGGTAAGGGATCCTACACCTCTCTTTCTTTTTAAGCACACTCTTTTATGTCATTCCTTTTATAGCTCATCTTTATTTTTATTGGGATGTTCTTTTATATTAATCTTACTGTAATTTTTATGGTCATCTGATGAGAGACCATATTATCTCTCATCAATCCATTTTGGAAGTTTCGAGTGGCGCCGATAGGCTGTCGAATTTTCGTAAGAGATCTAACCTCTCTCTTTCTTTTAAAGTACTCTCCTTTATGTCACTTCTTTTAAGCTCCTATTTGTTATTTTGGGGGATGTTATTTTATATTCCTCCTTCTGTAAGCATTATGTTGATGAAATGAGAGACCCTATTTCCTCTCATCAATCTATTTCGGAAGTTTTAAGTGGCGCCATTAGGCTGCCGAGTTTTTGTAAGAGATTTTTCTTCTCAATTTTATTCCCATGAGATTTATGCTACATTTGCCACAATTTCCATATAGTGGGTTATGTACTGCCCACTATTACAATACTATTTCAATATAATTCCATTTATGGGTATTTACATATTCATTGTATGACAGTTCTTCAATGGGGTGTACTTTTCAAAAGTTACCCAAGTCGGTAAGGGAACCTTTCCCCCTCCTTTTTTTAAAATACTTCTTTTGTTGGGTCTTTTAATTTACATATTGTTATGTTGGGATATGTTCTCATATATCCTTATTGATGTAAATTTTATGTCCAAGTGATGAGATACCCTTTTTTTATCTCTCATCAACTCATTTTGATGTGACGCCGTTAGGCTGTCAAGGGATCTTCTTAACCCAATTTCGATTTCTTTGGGTTCAACATGTTGTTATTGAATATGTAATCCTTTGAATATGTGTGAATGATCATTGATTATTTTACACTTAATATACACTTATATTTGGTTTATCCATTTGTCACACATAATTATGTAAATTTATTTATCCTTAAACCAAGGATACCGTCTTTGTAAGGGACTTCGTCTCAATCTCCTTTCATTGAGGCATATTTCTGTTTATACACAACTTTCTTTTATACGGTGTATAAACCCATTTGACTTTTACTTTTATACAAAAGGAATCATTTTCTACGATGCGTTTTACAAAACGACAAAAAGGAATGTTTCTTTTAACGTACGCGGCTACAATAAACTTTTCCGCCGCCGTGAGTATTATTTGGTCTTTGGCTTTCTCAACAAGCCGTAATGTTTTTAGAATAAAATAAATACCATATACTCTTTTATGTATATTGGTATTGAAAATGATTTTGAAAAAAATATTCTATTATATTTATGATATATTGTGATTGAAATGTGGAAATGTTATCATTCCTTTATATTGGTTTTATGTTTTATGATTTTATACTTGTACTTGGACATTATAATGGGTGGTTACGTTATAAACCATATGACGGGTGGTGCCGTGAATACCAGGATGGGTGGTTACATTATAACCTCCAATGCATTGGGTATGGATGTCGGCCGTATTGCTATTCTATTAAGTATGTATGGAAATTGGCCGTATGGCTATTCCATTAAGTGATATGTGTGGAAGTCGACCGTATGGTTATTCCACTTACGTATGTTTATTTCCCAAGTTACCTTTATATATGTTATGTGATCTTTATATGGGTTTTATGGTAATACTTTGGTTACAAAAATGTATGTAATGATATTTTATTCAGTGAAGAGTTTTTACTACTTCATAAAGGTGAAAAGTATTACCTTGATAAAGTATACATGTTTTACTATTTGTTTTGATAAACTAACAGTTTTTATTCTTTGTGTATCCCTTACTGAGTTTTTATGCTCATCCCAAGTTTTTGAAATGTTTTTCACAGGACTTAGCATGGAATAGGGTCAAGGATGGCATCAAGGGAAAGTTATGCTACCTAAAACATTAAACTAGACATGTTTCTTTTTAAGAATTTTTATTTTATGGAAATTTAGTAGAAGAGACTACTTTGTAATCTTTTGAGATGTAATAGTTATGTCCTAATTCTCTAAAACTCTAAACCTGAAAAGATCCTCAATTTGAATTATTCATTTAATTCAATTTTAAGTAAGGTTTAAGGCTGGGGACTTATAGTTGGTATCAAAGGTCAGTTTAGATAACTTTATAGGTTAGGGTATTCTTTAAGCATAAGTGACATTAACATAATGGGTAGGATTTCAGACAGAGTACTAGTTTTAGATAATGTGAATGAGTAAGAATATCTTAGTGTTTATCTTCCTCATTAGTACATGAAGGTTTTTTTGTTATACTCACACTGACCCTTTTTGGTTTTAGTAAATGGCTGGATCTAGCAGGCACCAAGGTAACGGTGGATGTGAAGGAAACTGTGACAGTTTTCTGAGCGAGCAACTGAATGATATGGGAGCTGTAATGAGAACTCTTGTGTTTATCCTCAACCAACTATCTGGAGTTATGATTGACCACCTAAACCTTGGTGATTTCTATAAGGCATCATGTATGCGAGAAACAAATCCCTACGGAACTACAGGTAATAATCATAAAGGTAAGTGTGTTCAAAAACCTATGTGTCAAAGATGTGGAAAGAAACACCTAGGAAAATGTTTCAAAGGGACAGAAATATGCTATAGATGTGGAAATGAAGGTCATAAAGCAAGAACCTGCCATGGAAAAAGGAAGCATCCAGTTGACTCAAGGAAAGGGAAAGAAGTTCTTTCTGAGGGATCAATTGAATGTTTTAAATGTGGTGTTCATGGTCATTATGAAAACACATGTCCTGTGAAGATGTTTCGTGAATGGGGTCACCAAGAGCGTACAAATGTTTGTTTACCACTACCTAATGCCATTCCGATTGAGGATGAAGTAACTGACAATGACCAATCAAAGGTATGTATTATTTCATGACTATTGTTTTCCTATTTTGGAATCTTAGGATATGATTCATGATTTTGTTTGTAGGAAAGAGGTATTTCGGAATAAGTTGGAAAGGAATGGTTAATGGATCATGAAGAATGTTGAATGAGTAAGATCTCAACATATAAGGGCTTCAAGAGTTATGGTGAAATTCTTAAGAGTATTAAGTCTCTTTTGATTATGGGGTTACATTAGAAGACTTTTTATATTATTTTTAACCCTGATGTTTAATATATGAAATTTTATTCAAGGAATAGTTATCTCTTCTTTTGTGGACATAGTTATAATGAACCATTTGGGTTTATATGTTCCATACTTTTGAGGTAATTATGGGTTACTATATGTTATGATTGAAGTGAAAGGCGTGGGATAAAATTTAGGATAAATTGTGTTATGGTTATTTTTGATGATTTTTTCCCTTTTTGGGGAATGATTTAAGAATTATATAGTTTTGGAAAAAGGACAACACGCAGACCGTGTGACAACCCGTCGCGTCGGACAAAGCTGCGGGAATCGAACCCACAACCAAAGTGTGACTGGTATTTATCGCCTACCACTGGACTACGTGAAGTCCCTGGTTAGATTGATTGATTCTTTCTGGTTATATGATTTTATGAATTATGAGTAAGTTGATTTTGGAGGATATGTGATTAGGATAATTAATTTTCAATGCGAGACTTTAGGAGCGACTAATGTTGTTTGGAGAGAAATGTTACGATTTATCTTGGAAGACTATACGACTAAATCCTTCAAATATTTGGGTTTCAATCTTATATTGGTTTACTTTGAAGAATTTTATGGACAAATTGATTATTGAATGGTCCTCGTTGAACTTTGGGTTTTGTTGGACAAATTTTGGAGATTAAGAATAGGTTTTCTTTTTATAAAGGGTTATCCTTTTCTGGATTATCTGATCATGTAATAGCCTTTTTGGTTTTGGTTTTGGTTAAAGTCTAAAGACATGGGAAGTATATAGTTCTATTTTGTGGATTAGGTGATTCTCTAGAAGTTGATTATTGTACTCTTAATGTGAGCAAGTCTTCCTAAATACTCGTCTTTTGGAGAAAATATGAGTTTGTGTAAGGAATCTAATAAAAGTTGAAAGTCACTATGATAAGTGATTATGTTTCCTTATGAATACATTCCTCAATATAAAGTAACTTAAAACAAAAATGTTTTCTATTAACTTTTCCTACTGTGGAATCGAATACCGTTTAACCCATCACAAGTTTGTGATTCTCTCATGGTTAACTTTCTCCTAAACATGTTTTCTATCACACTCCATCAGAACGTGACCCTATGTTTTCTCCTCCATGTCCATGTTTTCATACGTGGAATCCTAGTATGGGTTAACTTGGGTGACCTTTGTACTTATCTTTCTTTATTTTAAAGTGATTGTTTTACCGACCCTTGTTCCGATGTGGGACTTTCAAGGATGTTTCCAAGCCAAATTTTAAAATTGCGAGGATGCAATTCCCAAAAGGGGGGAAGGATGTAACACCCCAGGTAAATAAATAATATGAAATCTTTATATTTATCCATATTTGTGAATCAAATATTAATATTACTTTAAAGGGGATGCTATGCTCGATGGCGTACCCAACACGCAACAACGAGTTTCTTGGGAATCTTACGTTGCACTCTAATAATAAAATAATATTATTTTAAATGGTATTTAACATATAGCCGTTGTATTAGCGGGAATGGATATAAATAAAAAAAAATATGATTATATATGTTTTTAAATGTTTTTAAATTTAACCAATAAAAGATAAAGGCTTAAAATATAGAAAGAATTCAATTTTAGGCGTATATGCCCTAGTTTTCACTAAAGGTTCACTTATCGCCTTTTGATGGCGTACTATCATTAAATATAGTTTTGATCACTCTTATACATTCTTTTGGACCAAATAAAACTCTTCTTTAGAATCAGGACATTAAATTTTACTTTGTGTAAATTTTTGGTATTTTTCTGATAAAGTTCATTTTTTAATGAATAGTGTAAAATGTTGTATTTTAATTCAAAACCACTTTTTAATATAATTTATTTATATTATTAGATTATCTTTTGAATTGTTTTTAATGTGAAATTAGAATATATTTTTACCATTAAATCCAATAGTGGTTGTTGGAATTAATTTCACTTTGAAATCGGACTTAAACTAGTATCAATCTTTTGATACTTATTGTTTCATAAAAACACGCTATTTGCTCTGACAGCGGTAATTAATTATTAAATTAATTAATGTGACTTATATGTTTTTAATTTTGTAAAATAGACTTCATTTTTGAATTTGGAATATCAAATATATCTTAGGGTGAATTTTTGGTATTTTTCTGAAAAACGTCAATTTTTTATGAATAGTGAAACCACTAAGTGGTACTTATAAAGACTGATTTTCCGTTTAAATGAAATTTTGCCATCATTGTGTTTTGAATTTCAAAAATCTGACACACATGGTTGTCATTAAGAAGTAAAATATGGTTCAATGGGATAAAAATAATTTTTTGGTGAATAGTAACTTATTAAGTTCTTAATCGCGATTAGTGGTAATTAGGGTAGTTTAAGGTATAAATAATGCTTTAATAATATAAAATGACCTAGAAACTTGTCCCGAACTTATTTTTTATGTCATGGCCGACCAAGACAAGCCATGGGTCAACTTGGGGACCCCATGGAGACATTTTGGTTGGGAAATGACATAAATAACTTTTTATTTAATGTAAAAGTAAAAATGACACAAACATAATATGTTTTACGAAAAAAAAAATTATATGGGGTTATAAAGATCATATTTTTGATTATAAATAGTAATTGGAAAGCTAAAAACATATCCTACATCATAGTAGTTTTTTTGTATAATTTTTAGACATTATATAAATTAAATTATTTATGACATAATAATGATGCAGCGATGACATCATTATTTGACGATTTAAATAAAATGGAAAGATAATGTAATATCTATGAACTAAACATGTCCAAAACCAATTGGATGAGTGTATTTATAACCTTTATCACCTTATCCACGAATTATATCAATGTGGGACCTTTTAAAACCGAATCACATTTTCAAATAAAGTAATATTTCTTTACTTTCCAAAAGTTCCCCTCCTCTCCTCTTATAAAAGGCCCCCACCTCTACAACATTTCACACACTCCTCAAGCCTTTGGCTTGGCCAACCCCTGCCCATTTAATCTCTCCACATCCCTCTCCTCATCCTAGAGGATTCCCTTTAGGCATAAGCCTTTCAAAGGAAGCCTTTAGGCTCAAATCAAAAGGAGTTACACTTTTAAAGGTAATTAATTCTCTCTTGTTCATTTGTTTTATTTTGTTTCTCCAACCCCCTAAACTCTTTTTATTTACTACTTTTGTAACAACACCAGTATCTAAAATATAATAGGATGTTGTTATAAGATTTATTCGAGCTACACTCTCACACAACTACATCAAATGGTTAAAGAACATACGGTTTCCGTGGATGGCGAAATTCTTCCTCCCGAAACGATGATTGTTCAATACTCATTTAACACCTTCAAAGGTGGCCATTATGATGTCACTATTTTTATATATGATATATAATATGTTTATTTTTTTCTTTAAGCTTCTGTGTTTTTCATTTTGGGCATACCTTTATGGTTTCCATTGTGGGTAAACACAATATCTTCATTTAAGGAAGTGCGGACTACTGCCCCCTCAAAGTGATGTGCTTCATTAATGCCATATGTGGGACGTGTAATGGATGGATTTAAAGTTATTATATATGATGTTATACTGGAATTATAATATACCTCTATATCATTATTATTTCTTTCCATTAATGTGTGAGATATAAATGAAAGTAGCGTTCATGCGTACGTACGGCTTACCGTCTCCATGAACGGTGCATTTCATTTCTTATCCCCAAATGTAATGTACTATTAAAAGTATATGTATATAATAGATCTATATAATGAATGATACATCTAAATGATGAATATAATTCTGGAATTAAAATATACATACCTCTCATTTAATTTTAATTCCATTAATATGAGAAAGAATTGAAAGTAGCGTTCATGCGTACGTACGGCTTACATT
Organism: Viscum album; assembly: GCA_963277665.1. Classification (NCBI taxonomy): domain Eukaryota; kingdom Viridiplantae; phylum Streptophyta; class Magnoliopsida; order Santalales; family Viscaceae; genus Viscum; species Viscum album. Next base: position 1,501,492,221 of record OY728161.1, read on the forward strand.
CTCCATGAACGGTGCATTTCATTTCATTCCTCTAAATGATTATGTGATTTTATAAATACATGTATATGATGGATATATATGATATATATTAGATCCAAATCAGGAATTTCATTTTTGGATATGAAGAACCTTTGACCACACGAACAACATGTAATTGTAAGTAGTCCACTTTCGACTTAAGATCCAAATATCGACATAACAAACATGATTAACTTAAATGATTAAATAATGTTTATAACATGGTAATAAGTGATATAATAGGATTAATGAACATTAAAAAGGTTCTTAAGGAAGTATAAATTAACTCAAGTTTATTATTCAGGAGATTAAAGAACGATCGAGTCAAGTCGGACCCGAGGTAAGGGATCCTACACCTCTCTTTCTTTTTAAGTACACTCTTTTATGTCATTCCTTTTAAAGCTCATCTTTATTGTTATTGGGATGTAATTTTATATTAATCTTACTATAATTTTTATTTTCATGTGATGAGAGACCCTATTCTCTCTCATCAATCTATTTTGGAAGTTTTGAGTGGCACCGATAGGCTGTCGAATTTTTGTAAGAGATCTAACCTCTCTCTTTCTTTTAAAGTACTCTCCATTATGTAACTTCTTTTAAGCTCCTATTTGTTATGTTGGGGGATGTTATTTTATATTCCTCCTTCTGTAAACATTATGTTGATGTAATTAGAGACCCTATTTCCTCTCATTAATCTATTTCGGAAGTTATAAGTGGCGTCGTTAGGCTGCCGAGTTTTCGTAAGAGATTTTTCATATCACTTTTATTCCCGTGAGATTTATGCTACATTTGCCTCAATTTCCATTGAGTGGTTTATGTACTTCCCACTATTACAATCCTATTGTAATATAATTCCATTTATGGGTATTTACATATTCATTGTATGACACTTCTTCAATGGGGTGTACTTTTCAAAAGTTACCCAAGTCGGTAAGGGAACCTTTCACCCTCCTTTTTTTAAAAGACTTCTTTTGTTGGGTATTTTAATTTACATATTGTTATGTTGGGATATGTTCTCATATATCCTTATTGATGTAAATTTTATGTCCAAGTGATGAGATACCCTTTTTTTATCTCTCATCAACTCATTTTGATGTGACGACGTTAGGCTGTCAAGGGAACTTCTTAACCCAATTTCGATTTCTTTGGGTTCAACATGTTGTTATTGAATATGTAATCCTTTGAATATGTGTGAATGACCTTTGATTATTTTACACTTAATATCCACTTATATTTGGTGTATTCATTTTTCACACATAATTATGTAAATTGATTTATCCGTAAACCAAGGATACCGTCTTTGTAAGGGACATCCTCTCAATCTCCTTTCATTGAGGCATATTTCGTTTTATACACAACTTTCTTTTATACGGTGTATAAACCCCTTTGACTTTTACTTTTATACAAAAGGAGTCTTTTTCAACGAAGCGTTTTACAAAACGACAAAAAGGAATGTTTCTTTTAACGTACGCGGCGACAATGACCTTTTCTGCCGCCGCGAGTATTATTTGGTCATTGGCTTTCTCAACAAGCCGTAATGCTTTTAGAATAAAATAAATACCATATACTCTTTTATGTATATTGGTATTGAAAATGGTTTTGAAAAAAATATTCTATTATATTTATGATATATTGTGATTGAAATGTGGAAATGTTATCATTCCTTTATATTGGTATTATGTTTTATGATTTTATACTGGTATTTGGACATTTTAACGGGTGGTTACGTTATAAACCATATGACGGGTGGTGCCGTGAATACCAGGACGGGTGGTTACGTTATAACCTCCTATGCATTGGGTATGGAAGTCGGCCGTATGGCTATTCCATTAAGTATGTATGGAAATTGGCTGTATGGCTATTCCATTAAGTGATATGTGTGGAAGTCGACCGTATGGTTATTCCACTTAAGTATGTTTATGTACCAAGTTACCTTTATATATGTTATGTGTTCTTTATATGTGTTTTATGGTAATACATTGGTTACAAAAAGGTATGTAATGATATTTTATTCAGTGAAGAGTTTTTACTACTTCATAAAGGTGAAAAGTATTACCTTGATAACGTATACATGGTTTACTATTTGTTTTGATAAACTAACAGTTTTTATTCTTTGTGTATCCCTTACTGAGTTTTTATGCTCATCCCAAGTTTTTGAAATGTTTTTCATAGGACTTAACATGGAATAGGGTCAAGGATGGGATCAAGGGAAAGTCATGCTACCTAAAACATGAAACTAGACATGTTTCTTTTTAAGAATTTTTATTTTATGGAAATTTAGTAGAAGCGACTAATTTGTAATCTTTTGAGATGTAATAGTTATTTCCTAATTCCCTAAAACTCTAAACCTGAAAAGATCCTCAATGTTAATTATTCATTTAATTCAATTTTAAGTAAGGTTTAAGGCTGGGGCCTTATAATAGGGACATATATTTTTCATGTGATATATAAATTCCAATTTTTATTTTGATATAGGATACATGTTATATATGTGAAATGAAATAAATGAACTGTAATATAATTCTAAAAATATTTTATGACACGTTTATATAAACTAAGAGTTTGTGGGTCTCTATTATTTTCACCTGTTGGGGATAAATTTATTCAAGTTATCTATTGAATTTTTTGTTATTTTAGTGAAAATCAGTATTCAATGTATTAAATTTGAGGGTTATGATAGTGGAAAAAATGATGATTTTAAAATAGATATGTTTGTATAAGGACCCAACCTTAAACATTACATAATCTTTATTGAAATGAATAATTCACATTCATCATCTTTTCATGTTTAGAGTTTTAGAGATTTAGGACATAACTATTAAATTACAACTCAAAAATTACAAGGTAGGAAGTTATAATCAGTTTCTATTTTTTCATAAAACAAAAACTCTTGAAAAAAAGAGTCATGTCTAGTCCCATGTTTTAGACAGCACGACTTTTCCTAGATTCTGTCCTTGACCTTATTCATCTTTAGGTCCGGTGAAAAACTTTTCAAAACATGGGATAAGCGTCAGAAGATTATTAAGGGTAATAAAATATAAATAAATCATAAGTTGATCATTTCATACATAACATATGTTATTTAACATACCTCATGAAATCAAACGATTTATGAAAAATACATAGAAAACATAAATAAAAAAGGTAACATGTGGAATCCATATCATTTATGCATTGTAGCTATCACAACTACATAGGGATGTACATTTGGAATACCCATCAAAATATATTACCTAAATCTCTTAGGAGAAACATTTACCTTTACCTCTGTCATATTACCCAATGCATTGGAGAGCTATCTCTGTCTCTCCCACCCATGGTTTATCATGGAACCACCCATATACGTAAAAATTCCCATGAACAATATCATATTCCTAAAACATAAAACAAACATAAAAAAGATAATATTTTAAAATTTCAATCAAAATATATCATTTAAATATATTTTCATAACAAATACACTATAAACCCATTTTCAATACCAAAATACAAAAAGAGTATATGGTATATATTTTTCTTTAAAAAACATTACAGCTCGTTAATGATTTCAAAGATCAAATAATCTTCATGGTGGCGGAAAGATCATTGTCACTACTTACGTTAAGAAAAAATTCCATTTTGTTCATTCAGTAAAATTATTCATAGAAAAAGATCCCATTTTAACGGAATGAAAAGTCAAAGTTATTTTTACACCATATAAAATAATGTCATGTTCTAAAACAAAATATGCTTCAATGAAAAGAGATTGATACGAAGTCCCTTAAACTACCATTTTGTAAATAAAATTGATTAATTGTGAGTAATAAATATAATAACACATTTATAATTTATAAATGCATGATAATATATAAAAATTAATTTCTCACATAATCAAATAACGTCATAATCATGAAAGAGAAGATCAACCCAACGAACGGAAATTAGGTTAAGATGTTCCCTTAACTTGTGTCTGACTTCACCAGTTCATTATTTAATCTCATGAATAATTAACTAAAGATAATTTATACTTGATTAATAACATTTTTAATGTTTATTATTCCTTTTATATCACTTATTACCATGTTATAAACCTTACGTAATCATTTATGTAAATAATGGTTGTTTAATCGATATTTGTTACTTCAGTCAAAAATGGACTTTTTATAATTAAAAGTTGTTGAGGTGGTCAATATTTGTTACATCCAGAATTATATTCCTGATTTATATGTCATATATATCATATATATCCACTATATACATTTATTTATAATAGTACATAACATTTATAGGTAATAAATGAAACACACCGTTCACGGAGATGGTAAGTTGTACATACGCATAAATGATACTTTCATTTCTATTCATTATTTTAATGGAATTAAAAAATAATTATAAATAGGTATATTATAATTCCAGTATAATATCATATGAAATATAATTAAATCTATCCTTTATGTGACCCACATATGGTATTAATGAGTCATATCACATTGAGGGGCTGGTATTCCGCAATTCCTCGAATGAAACTACCGCGTTTACCCATAATGGAAACCATATATGTAATATATAAATGAAAATTATAGAAGAATAAAGAAACAAAAAACATAATATAGATAATATATAAATATATTTCCATCTTAATGGCCACAATGAGAGGTAGTAGGAGATAATTGAACAACCTTCGTTTCGTGAGGTGTTAGTTTGCCATCCACAGAAACAATATGTTTTTACCCATTAAATCGAGGTGTGTGTAAGTGTAGTTAGAATACTTACAATAAAAACAAATAATATATTGAGGATACTGGTGTTGTTATAAAAGAAAATAATAAAATGTTTTTAGGGTTTAGAGAAGTAAAATAAATGAAAACAATTTAAGATAAACCATTACCTTTAATTTGGGTAATGCCCTTTGAATTGAAACAAAAGGACTTCTTGAAGTGCCTTTTTCCAATGTTAATGATTATTGGTGTAATAGAGTGATATTGAGAGCTTATTTTGGTTGGGGTTGGATGAGACAAAAGTCTTGAGATGTGTGAGGAATGGGTTAGCGGTGAGGGAATTTTATAAGGGGGAAGAGGTGCTCTTTAGGAAGGTGTAAAAATATTATTTAATTATATAATTATTTTAGGTTTATAAAGGTCCAAAACTTATTAAAATCAATGATAAGATGTCTCATTGTCATAATAAAATCACCAAATAATAATTGGATACGTTTTCAAAATTACTTTATTCTTTATAATATTATTTATCTAAATGATTTATTAATGAGGTAAGGACTGCATTATTATTGTGTCATAAATAATTTTATTTATGTGATGTCTATAAATTATAAAAAATACACCATTATGTAGGAACTATTTTTATCTTTTCAATAAATATGTATATTCTAATTTATAACTTATATATCCCATTGTAAAAATTAATTTACTAAAATATATTTTTTATGTCATTTTGTTCTTTACTTTATGTTAATTAATATAAACTGTCTGTATCACTCATAAGTGGCTCTATGGGATCCCAATTTAGACCCAAGGACGAAAATTATAGAATATTTATTATACAATATTATTAAGACACTTGTTAGGGTAAATTTATATTATTATAACAATATTTGTTTATCATTATTTTCCTGAATTACCCTTTAACATTGGTAAATAAATTTTTTAATTTTAGTAAATATTTGAAGTGAATAAAAATTAAAGTTATCTATTTACACAATTTTGACATAATAATTCCAAATATGGAATCCATATTATTAAATTCAAAACAAAGAAGTGGCAGAAAATAATTTAATACTAATTTCCACTATCAAAACAAAAAGTGTGTTTAAAAAAATAATAACTATCAAAAGATCGACCCTTGTTTATGACCAATTACAATGTGAAATCACATACAATGTCCAATATTCGATTAAATGGTAATAATATAATATAATTAGACTTTAAAATAAATTAAAAAAATAATCTATCCATATAAATAAATTATATTAAAATACAGTTTTGAATTAAAATACAATATTTTCCACTATAAATAAAAAAATAAATTTTATCAGAAAAATACCAAAATTTTACCCAAAGTGAATTTTGATATCTCGATTCTAAGTAAGATTTTTATTTTGTTAAAAAGATCTTATAAATGCAACAAAAACTATATTTAATTAGGGTTTACCATTAAAAGAAAGAAAATCGTCCTTTTAAAGAATATATGAGTATTTAGGCTTAAAATAAGATGTATTCACATTTTAAGCCACTAAAATTTATTGGATAAATGTAACAACATTTAAAAAACAAGTATAATCATATTGTAGTTAGTTCTATTCATTCCAGTCAATAAAAAGGCTAGACGTTAATTTCCATTTAAAATAATAAAATTATATTATTAGTGTGCAACATAAGATCTCAAAGAAACACATTATTGTGTATCGGGTACGCCATAGAACATGGATTCCCCTATGATGTAAAATTTATATTTAATTAAGAATTATTAATAAATATGAAAAATTATTATTCTTTATTTACCTAGAATGTTACATCCTCCCCCCATTGGGAAATTGTGTCCTCACAATTATTATTCACTTATCAAATATGTGGGGGTATTTATCCCTCATAGAATTTTTAGATTCCCACATTGCCTCTTCAACCATATGGTTTTTACACAATACCATTACCTGGTGCATCACATTATTCCATAACATATGCTCTCTTCAGTGAAGAATCTGGCCTAGTTTTTCATCATAAGAGAGATTCTCTACCAACAGAACTACCTCTAGTCTTAAAACATGAGATGGATCTGCAATATACTTTCTCAACACATAAACATGAAAAAAATTATGTACTTTGGATAAACATGGAGGTAAATCCACTATGTAAGTAACTCATCCAACTTTATCCAGTATTTCATAGGGACCAATGATGTGTGGATTAAACATTCCCTTCATTACCAAAATGCACCACAATTTTAATTGGAGAAACTTTGAGAAAGACATCGAAACCTACCTCAATATAAATATCCTTCCTCCGATTATCCGCATAACTTTTCTACCTCTTCAGAGCTGTTATCATGTGCATCTGAATCAACTGAACCTTTTCTCCCATATCTTCTACCTATTCTGGTCCTATCAACTTCCTTTAACCTACTTCATCCCAAAATCTGGAGTTCCACACCACATTCCATATAATGCCTCAAATAGAGAAAATAGTATACTAGAAAGAAAACTGTTATTATATGGAAATTAAAAAAAAATATATGTTGGTCCCAACATCCTGATAATCCAGTGAACTATCTTTAGCATATCCTCAAAGGAAAAAAAAATTTCAGACTGTCCATCAGGTTTTCGATTAAATGTTGTACTAAAATGTGATTCATTACCCAATGACTTATGAAGGCCTTTCAAAAATTTAGAAATAATCCTGGTATCACTATAATATACAATATAGAGGGAAACACCATGTAACCTAACTATCTATTTAATATACAACTAGGATAGATGATATGGAGACAGAAATATATCTTATATAAAGGAAATGAGGTGATTTAATAAACCGATCAACAATAACCCAGATTACAGTATTTCCTTGATATGTATTTAGTAATCCCACAATGAGGTCCATGTATATATTTTTCCATTTCCACTCAAGAACCGGTAAAGAATAAAGAATCAGTTTCGGCAACTGCCACTCTACATTAATCTGCTGACAAGTCAAACACTTCATTATAAAATAAATGATATCCCTTTTCATTCCATCCCACTAGTAATACTACCGAAGATCACATTACATCGTACTAATAATAGGATAAATTGAAAAGGGAAAATTATGAGCTTCACATAATAACTCTTTATTCTACTTTTAATCACAAGGAACACATAATATCTTTCCAATCCTAAAATTACAGTCATTATCAAAATTAAATTCAGGAAAAATGCCCTCTTGAACCAACTCTACCATTTTCTGCAACTCACTATCTTCCTTCCACACTTTCTCTTTTTTGTATGATATAGATGATTTCACTAAGACCTGAAAGAAAACAGATGAATTTTTTACACCAGCAATATCTATTCCAAATTTCATCAAATAAAATACCAAAGGATCTCATTCCAAGCGTAGCATAGTTAATGAAGAAGTATTTTTTCAACTCAAAGCATATAGCACATTATTTTCTTTTCCCGGATGGTAATGGATCATGCAATCATAATCCAATATTAATTAAAACCATCTCCTCTATCAAATGTTCAATTCATTCTTAGTGTATATATAATTTAATCTTTTGTTGTTAGTATATATTTCACATTTTACTCCATACAAATGATGCCTAAATTTTTTTAAAGAAAATACAACAACAGCTAATTACAAATCATTTGTAGGGTAATTTAACTCCTGAGGTTTCAACTATCGTGAAGCATAAGCAATTACATAGTCATTCTGCATGAGGAAACAACCATGTATGTTCAATGAATCATCACTATAAATAACAAAATCACTATTTCTAAATGGTATTTCCAAAACTGGTTAATTTACCAATATTTTTTTTAATTTATGAAAACAATCATCAAATTATATTTCCAAAATGAACATAACCCCTTTTAAAGATAACATAGTCATTAGACTTGATAACCATGAAAAAGTTTTAACATACCTTTGGTAAAAAACATCCAAACAAAGAAAAATATGAATCATGGTTATATTTGTGGTTCTTGTCAATTAATCAACAACTGTTGTTTTAGGAGGATCAACTGTTATTCCATTTTTTTAATCAATGTGACCTAGGAATGAAATTTGATGTAACAAAAACTCACACTTTATGAATTTCATAAATATTTTATTTTCTTTTATGTTTTGTAATAATTCAATTAAATTACCTTCATACACTTATTTACATTTATAATAAACCAAAATATCATCAATCATCAAAACCACCAACATATCCAAGAACTCAATGAATATTCTATTTATAAGATCCATCAATAGGGAAGGTGAATTTTTGAAAACAAAATGCATAACTAAAAATTCATAATGTCTATATCTAGTATGAAACATAGTATTTGGAATTTCTTCTTCCATTACATTCAACTAATGTTAACCCAACCAAAAATCAATATTTGTAAAATACTATGCACCATGGAGCTGAGCGAACAAATAATTAATATGAGCCAAATGATACTTGTTCTTAACAATGATGCCATTCAATGCTGTATAATCAATTCATAGTCTCATTTAACCATATTTCTTCATAAAAAAAAAGATAGGAGCACCCCATGGTGATATGCTAGGTCGAATAAATCCTTTGTCTAATAAATCATGCTTGCTTCATTAACTATGAAAGTTCCATTGAATCCATTCAATAGAGGGGTTTTTAAATTGTCTTTGCATCAGGAACTAATTAAATAGTAAATTCAACTTCCCGATCATGTATAATATAAGAAAACTCATTAGAAAAAACATCAAGGTACTCATTTACCACTATCACATCATTAATCTGAACAGTTCCATTATTTTCAACATTATGTTCAAGGTAACTGTCATTTTCATATTTTACTAGTTTCTCAGCTTCCATATATGTAATCAAAATAAAGGGTTTATTCTGGTACAAAAACTGAAAATATTTCTGAATAGAAACCTCTTTAGATCTGCATTCGATCGTAGCATGATAAAGAGAAATCCAATCTATACACAAAATAACATCAAACACTACTATAGGAAAATCATTAAGGTTTTTAGGTAGATTCTTTACACACACAAGGGATGGAAGGTCCTTTAAATTTATTTTTGTTTCAACATTTCCTCCAGGTGTTTTTACCATAAGTTCAGGATTAGTATCAGGACATGGATTTCCTATGGTATTGTAAAACTTCTCAGAAATGAATGAATGTGTAGACCCTGAATCAAACAACACATTGGCAAAATCAGGAAAAAAACAAACAGTGTGCCTGATACTACCTCATTTGATGGCCCAACATATTATAATGTAGTTTCAATGGACTTTACCACCCATTTCTTCTTGTAGTCTAGTTTATTTCCCTTAGTGGAGTTCTTTATTAGACACACATTTGCATAATGACCCATTTCATTGCACATAAATCATTTTTCTTATAGTAAATCATATTTTTTCATACCATTAGTCTGCTTCATTTCAGTGCAATTACAATATTTATGCCTTATTTTACCACATCGGTAGTACATACAAGAATTAAATAGACATCCCCTAACATGATTTTTACCACAATTTTCACAAAATGTAAACTTAAGTTTCTTACCATCATACTTTTTGGATGTTTTCTTCCTTTTTTCATACCAAGTTGACCTCTTATTCATTTTTTTTCAAAGAAGACATAATCATCAGCAAACACCATTTTCACCTTCTACACACATCAAATTACTTTTTCATAACTTTTGAACTCATGAGAAGCTAAATCCCTTAGCTTCATTGGATTTAATCCTGAGTATAAATGATTAATTTTCCTATCAATATCAAATATGAAATTTGGAGCATACCTTTCCAGTCAACTGAATTTTTCTTCATAAGTAGCCATTATGTCATCATATTGCCTTAATTACAGGGATTTGTTCCCATTATAAGATGAATCACCTTATGATAATACTTTCAAGAAACATACCTTTGAATTAATACTAATCAATAGCCTAAATCTCCTCACTATATCTGAAGTTTTTTTCTATCGACCGACACTGATTAGATTTACCATCAAAATAGTAAATAGAGAGACTAAGCATTTGATGTTATGAAACCCCATGATATAAAAAATTTTCTCCAATGCTTTCATCAACCCTTTAGCTAGCACATGGTCTGATGATCTTCTGAATGGTGGTGGAAGTTGCCTCATGAAATTCTCTACAACTGAAATGTTTTTATGTAGTTGATCTAGCTGATATTGTGCATGGATACCAACAATATTTATAGACTGCTTCAATTGATAAATCACTGCAACAAACTATTTAGTTATGATTCTTACCATATCAGGTTGCTGATTTGGAAGGTTTTCTTCCTCCTGATGTCATCCCAACATACTTTCCCTATTTCTTCTATGGAATACCATTCTAGACATAGAAATTTCTTATTCTAAGAAACACGTTAATAAATAAATGCAATATCAAATCAATATTATCAGACATTAATTTATGGATATGAATTTAACAATTCCATAACTCATTTAGTTATCTATACCGAACTCTGATAATTCAATATATGGAGAATCCTTAAACATTACATAATCATGAATGAAATGAATAATATAACTTAAAGATATTTTTAGGTTTAGAGTTTTAGATAATTTGGACATAACTATAAAATTACATATAAAAATTTACAAGGATGAAACATGTACTCAGATTACATTTTTTAAATAAAATAAAAACTCTTGGAAAAAAGAGTCATGTCTAGTCTCATGTTTTAGATAGCATGACACTTCCCTGATCTCATCCTTGACCCTATTCATCTTTAGGTCCTATGAAATACATTTCAAAACATGGGATTAGCATAAAAAGCTTAGTGAGGGTTATAAAACAAAGAAATAAAACATTAGTACATCATTGCATACATAACATAATCACTTTCACATACCTCACGAAATCATATAATTTTTGAATAACACATAGATATCATAAATCATGAAAATATCTTGTGGAATCAATATCTTAATTACATTGTAGATATCACATCTACATAGGGAGTTACATTTGGAATACCCATCATAAAATTTTCACTAAATCTCTTAGGAGAAACATTCACATTTACCTCTATCATATTACCCAATGAATTGGAGAGATATCTCGGGCTCACCCATCCTAGGATTATCACAGAACCAACCATATACGTAACAAATCCCAAGAACCATTACATATTCATAACACAAAAAACAAACCTAAAGAAATGATATCATTTTCACATTTCAATCACAATATATCATTTATATATATTGAAATAAATAATCCACTACAAAAACCATTGTTAATTCCAAAATATGTAAAAGAGTATATGATATTTATTTTCCTTTTTTAAACATTACAGTTTGTTATGAAATCCAAAGATAAAATAATACTCATGGTGGCAGAAAGGACGTTGTCACCGCTTATGTTAAAAAGAAACAATCATTTTTTGACTATTAGAAAAACGCTTCATAGAAAAAGATTCCATTTGAATAAAATGAAAAAGTTAAATGCGTCTATACAACATATAAAATAATTTTTAGTATTAAAATAAAATATGCCTCAATGAAAGGGGATTGAGACAAAGTCCATTACACGATCATTTTGTAAATTAAATATATTGATTATGTGTATTCAATATAAGAACAAATAAAGAAAGTATAAACACATGACATGATTTTAAAAATCATTTCTCACATAATCATAATATTATATATACATGAAATTGATGATCTACCCAAAAGAGAAAATTTGGTTTAAGAAGTTCCCTTACCCCATATCCGACTTGACCAGTTCGATCTTCAATATTTTGAATAATAATATAATGTTAATTTATACGTGATTAATAACATTTTAGATGTTTATTATTCATTTTATATCACTTATTACTAATTTTTAAACATTATGTAATCATTTCTGTTAATAATGGTCATTTAGTTGATATTTGGTACTTGGATCAAAATGAAGGTTTTATAATTAATGTTATTCATAGAGTAAAATGATATAATATATAAAATGATATTACTGATTTAGATATCATATATATATATATATCATATATATCCATTTTATACATGTATTATAATATTACATTTCATTTTATGGTATGAAATGAAATGCATCGTCTATGAAGACGGGAAGCCGTACGTATGCATGAAGGCTACTTTCATTTCTATTTATTATTTCAATGGAATTAAAACATAATGATACATATGTATATTATAATTTCACTATAATATCATATATAATATCATTAAATCTATCCTTTATAACTCCCACATATGGAATTATTGAGTATTATCACTTTGAGGGGGAGGTAGCCGGTACATCTTCAAATGAATTTATCGTGTTTACCCATAAAGGAAACCATTAATGTTTGTTATAAATGTAATAAACAGAAGCATAATGTAAACATAAGCATAATATATATCATATATAAATATAGTTCAATCTTAATTGCCACTATGAGAGTCCGTATGAGATAATTGAACAATCGTTGTTTCACGAGCCGTTAATTTTCCATCCATATAAACAATATCATCTTAAATCATTAGATGGATGTTTGTGTAAGTCTAGTTATAATAAATCTAATGACAAAGTCCTTGTATATTTGGTATACTATTTTTGTTATAAAAAAAATTAATAAAAATATATTGTAGTATTATAAGTAAATCATATGAAAATAATTTAAGAGAAACTGTTCACTTTAATTCGGGTACCTCTCTTTGGTTTGAACTAAATGGACTTCTTGAAGTGACTTATGACTAAGTTAATACTTCTACGAGGAAGAGAGAGATTTTGAGATCTTATTTTGGTAGGGTTTGGATGATCCAAGGGGTGTGAGAGGTGTGTGAAATGGGTTAGTGGATTGGGCTTTTTATAAAGTGGAGGAGGGTTTCTTTAGGAATGTGTGAAAATATTATTTTATTATATAATGCATTTCGGTTTCTAAATGTCCAAAACATATTAACATCAAATATAAGATTACTCATAGTCCATAGTAAATCATCCAATAAGAATTTGATAGGTTTGGGATATTATTATAATATCTATAATAATATTTAACTAAATAAATTATTAATAAGGTAAACATTTTATCATTATTGTGTCATATATAATTTTATTTATGTGATGTCTAAAAATTATAAAACAAATACAATGATTTAGGAAATATTTTCATATTTCCAATGAATATTTATAGTCAGAACAATAACTTATATAACCCCTTGTAAGAATTAAATTACTAAAAGATATTTGCTTATGTCATTTTTGTCTTTACATTAAATTAATTAATATAAAGTGCCATTATCACTCTTATGTTGCTCCATGGGGACCAGAATTATACCCAAGGATTCCCGTGGTCTGATATGTTTCTTCCAATAAGATTAGGACTCATTTTAGGGTAATTTTATATTATTATAACAATATTTTTTACCATTATTTACAAGATTTACCCTTTAACTATGGTAAATAAAAATTTTACCGTAGTAAATATTTAATATCAACAAAAATAAAAGGATCCTATTTACAAAATTTGAAAATACATATTAAAAATATGGAATCCATTTTTATAAATTAAAAACACAAAAGTGGTAGAAATTAATATAAATTTAATTCCCGCTGTCAAAACAAAAAAACAAGTTTTTTAAGAAATAATAACTTTTAAAAGATCGATACTTGTTTATCACCAATTTCAAATTGAAATCCCATCTAATGTCCAAAATTGGATTAAATTGTAAATATATAATATAATTAAACATTAAAAATTATTAAAAAGTTAATCTAACAATATAAATAAATTAGGTTAAAAGGAAGTATTGAATTAGAATTTTGTATTTTGGACTATTCAACAAAAATTTAATATTTTCCAAAAAATACCAAAATTTTACCTAGATTGAATTTTTATTTCCTGATTTTGAAGAATAATTTCATTTTGTCAAAAAGAACATATAAAATTCACCCTAAATATATTTAAAGAGGGTTCTCCCTTAAAAGGTGGTAAATTAACCTTTTAAATAATGTTATAGTATTTATGATTAAAATTGGATTAATTCACAATTTAAGCATATAAAATTTCATAGATTAATGTAAAAACATTAACCACTAATTTATAATCGTATTTTTGATAGTTCTATTCATTCCCGCCAATACAATATATTTGCATTAACTACCATTTAAAATAATAGTATTATATTATTAGTATGCAACATCGGATTTCAAAGAAACCCATTGTTGCCTATCAGGTAGGCCATCGAACATAGAATCCCCTTTAAAGAAAAATTACTATTTAATTCACAAATATTAATAAATATGATAAATTCATTATTCTCTATTTACCTGGGATGTTATAGGTTGAGAATCATATTATATTATTGATTGTATTAAAGTTCTTCTTCAGGACGTCTTGATGAGGGTCGTGAGGTCCATGTACAAAGAGAATTTTCGTAATGGGCCTTTGATAACTGAGATATTGAAATATTTTCAAATATAGAATCAGCCTTTGTTAAATTGGGAGGGAAATCCCAATGTAGCATTGTTCTAAATAGAGTCTTTCTATAATATCATTATAAATCATGAAACACCCACAAATTGAAGGGTGATGATTTCTGTATATATGCTTCATGGCACATCCTAATGTTGTTGGGATATTCTGGTGTTATGATTGAAGAAGGGTGACTTGTCCTAAATTAATATTTAGGCGATGTTATTAAACCATTTTTATCATTAATAATTTTGGTATGAGATGTATTGTGAGTGAATACTCTTGACACATGAAGGGAATATAATTGATGGATTATGCTGAAGGTTACACTAACATAAAACTCATTCATCTATATTATTTTCCTATTGAGTAAAATTATCTTACATATTATTTTTAGATAAAAGAAGTTGTATATTCCATTAATGTGTAGAGGGAATATCTAATTGGTGAGAGGTTTTTGGTGTCCAAAAACCTTAAGATCCTATGTATAAATTTTTTATGACGGACATAAACCATTATTATAGGTGATAAGTTGATTATATAAAATTTATAGACTTGTATTTTTCTAATATAATAGGAAATAGAAACATCATTTTCAATTATTTGAGCCTAAATACACTAGAAATATAATTCTGGGTCTTTTGAAATATGTAGCGAGTGATGACCCTATTTTCATATATGAATCTAGATGTTCAAGAGCCTGGGGGATGAGTAGCTTGGACAGTATCATCAATAATTATGATTCATTTTGATTGGATAAATTCATTTAATTTTTCTAATATAGGAATCATGGTTCTAATAGATAATTTATATTGTGGGGAGACACAATTGGGATGGATTCTTTGAAACAAAAATTCTATATTTTTTTGTGGCTGATTATGGGTTCCAACGGGCTTGTATGAAGAGATGATAAGAGTTTATCCTAATTCATTATGGGAGGTATATCCATGAATTCCAATGATGTATGATTTCCTCAATAGATAGTACTACTGTGAAGGGATAAATTGCTTTTTATAATGAATTTTGGTGAGATTTTTCAATTTTTTGTAAGAGAATGTTGAGAATCAAAGGCAAGTTGGGTTTTTACATTCTTTCTATTTGCTGAGTTGAAATTGTATGGTGTAACTATGGATTTTTAAAAAATATTATATAAGACAAACCATATGAATGAGGTCATATGGGTGAAAATGGATTGACATCCATTGGTTTCTAAATTTTTTCCTACTATGGTGACCATCATAGTTGATGATTGAGGAAGACTTTGCATGAACATAGTTGTTTGGTTTCATGAAGTTCTATGGAGTATTGTTTTTTGAATAGATCGTTTTTTATCATCAAGTTTCCAGATGGTTCTTTAAAATGATATGCGAGTAAATGTTCTTTTTAGTACCTATTATCATCCTTCAACTTATGTTCAATCGGAGGGGCTATTCATATTCTGGAGGATATTTTATGATCTCGTGTAATGGATTTCAAAAGTTCATGTGAGAATAATATGGTACTTGTGATGTATTTATTTATTAAAATTATATTAATAATATATGTTGATGAAACTTTTTCGGGCCTCATATGTAAGGTTTTCATATTCACATATTTTTTGGATTGAGGAAGGAATGTTTGAGTTTGTAGGGTCTAGTTTTAAACAGGAGACGTCAGAGTAGGTTAACTTGATCAGGGAGTGGTTTTTGACCACATAGTGGAGGAATAAATAATATTATTACTGTCAGATATGACCACTATTGCTCATAGTTGGATATCGGTATTTCCCTCAGGGGTCACCTAGGATAGGGAAGAACTGCAATAAGAAACCGAGGATCATTCACCTAGGATTATCATTACATTTAGATATTTGATATGGTTGGTACAATTGTTTACTAAATAGCCCTTACAATACACTATTGATCCTTGAATGAAATTTCTTTCATTTCTATGAACTAGTGATAATATTCATAACCTTCTCTAGTGGTATATATATAAGATATTGAGAATAGTGTTGACTTTTACATTGAGTAGAATTCAATATATACATTAGACCATAGTGAGATGTATCTCCACGGAAGGGTGATTACATTCGATCGATATAGTGGATTCCTTGATGAGGTTAAGAGGAGACCTAAGAGAGGGGGACTGGTATTGGAGTATCATGTCCACAATTTTTCAGTAATTTCCAATGGTGATTATTGGAGTAGATCGAGGATGAACTATTATATCATGGGGAAGTTGTTTGACACCATCATTTATCATGTATGAACATCAAATATATTTTTTCATTTGAGCCTTGTTGGTAATGTATTGATTAGATATGGAGATACATTATTCGAGATTATGAATTAATACCTCTTTATATATGTTTTTTAAATTAATTGAGTATGATTATAAAAATGATAAAGGGTTTTACAAGTGCATCAATTGTTTTGGTTGGATTAAAGGTTTGATAGGGTTCTTCAGTTGAAAATGTGTTGAATATTTTTTTTAGATTTTTTGTACCATTTACTATATTATCATGATGTGTAATTATTTCTTGGAAGATTTTTTCTTCATGGTTCATAATGTGAGATGAATAAACTCGGTGCAGAAATTACCCATCTCGTATTGTCTAGGCAGTGTTAGAAATCACTGAGGAGACATTTTTCATCAAATCCCTATAAAAGTAAAGACAAAATGATTAACTAAATTATATAACAATCATTTTTTTCATCCTTGTAATTTTAAATCGTTTTCTGCACCTAATTTTCATTTACCCACATGCATCTTCCTCCACTCATATATAGTACATAATGGAACTTATATAGAACATATCATGATTCCCAAAATCCCCATGATGCATCCAATCCATAATATGTGTTTTTTGTTAGGTTATCACTTATCTTACTTTGGTATCTATTAGTTGTGGTGTCATCTCTTCTTTGTGATTGATGTTGGTTTTTCTCTTGAATGGCTATGATCCAGGAATATTCATGCAATTATCATCCCACTTGTTATTATGTAGAATCATGCTACAAGCATTGGTTATTCATCTATTACATGTATGGGGTATAAACCATAAACATATGGATTAATTTTTTCCAATAATATACAATATGGAAATTAAAACAACATATACTGTTATGGAAAATTTTAAATGATGAATTCTATTATTACTTAGAATCCCTTTGTATCCAATTTGTTATTTTCTAGGCTTATGGATACTTTTTGAGTTAGATAATCATTGACTATAAATGATTTTTTAATTCTATAACGTGTGTTTAGAATAAAATTGGATTTGAGTGTTTTCTTTGTACACATTAACCTTATTTTTTCATAATTATTGAGATTTTTGGATTATTTATTATTTATAACCAAAGGACAAATGATATGTATAAATAAAAGAAAAAGGTTAATTTTTATAATTAATCACTGATCAGTATTATGTAATTTTTTGAATTAATTATTATTATGACCTATGTATTTTTTTTATGATTTAATTATTATATGAGAATTGGTAAAGTTTGAATGATGTACTTCATATATGGATTATTGTCCTCGTTTACGAGATGATATTATTAAATACCAAGTTATTACGTGAGACACATTGAAATGATTATATATAGGGATATTACAAATGAGACATGATGAAATGATAATATACTAGGATTGACCCTAAGACACACTAAAATACTTATAATAATATCGTGGACCTGATACATGTTGAAATGCATATATTCCATTATTGACATTGATTATATATGTAAATTTTCATATAGTGGGATTTTGATATGACTTATAAAAAAATATACCTTGGTTATAAGGTCCTGGTTGGCATATTTGTGATACATGCATAGAGACATTGCTGAATGGCATAGAGGTAGATTATGTGTTACCATGGTTATAGGGTTTTGGTTTAAATGGTTGTGAGAAACAATGAAGGATTTTTCAAAATGAATCAAAATTAGGGTGAGGTAATTTTAATTTAATTAATTAATTAATTAATAAAATTATTTATTTAATTTTTACCTGATCATTTCATCATACTAGTAATATATAGACATTGTGTTATTGACATACTACGATATACTGAAACCCTAATATAGACAATTTTTTCAACTACATCATATTATATCGATACAATATTTGACAATGGAATGGTACCTTGTTGTTTATTATTTCCAACTGGATTGGATAGAGTTTGGTGGTGGGAATAACATGGGAATTAGGACTGAGGACAATTTATTCATTATTTCAGTATTCTAGTTATTTATTTCTATTATATCGTGTATTTAATTTAGTTAAATTATATATATTCATTACATTATTTTATTATTTTTTATCTCATTGTCCAGTTGGATTTTACATTTTGGTTTTCCACTGTATTGTATCATTTCAATTACTTCCAATTTTTGAGAATTATTTAATAATTTATTTATTGTTATTCGAAAATTATTTTACTCGGTATCATGTGGTTATGATCTATTTAGTATACAAATCACATCCCTTCTACTATTCGATAACCTATTTTCTATAAAGAGGAATGATTGAAGAATCATAACCATCCGAATTCAGTCAGATGAAAGAGAGTTAGATAATGTGATGTTAGAATTTATCATATGAACATGAATCATCAACGAAAATTTAGAGGCCACACTACCATAAAATATTAATTAGATAAATGACCCCTGATTCTTCTAATATTAAGGTAATGTGATATTTTTTTCAATATATTTTTTCTATATATTAGGTATTTATAATCAATATATAATTAAATCATAGTGACATTTACTTACTCGTTAAATTAAATTTAATCATTTAATCAATTCCTACAAATAATTTCTCATTTTCTCCTAATGAAGATTATTCAAGGTTATTTTTTATGGTATAATAAATAAAACTGAAATTTTAATGTATCTTAATCACTTTAAGGGTTAATAATATATTACACCTATCATTAGATACTATAAATAACAAAATTTTACAACACATGGAATTTTTTTTTGAGAAATGAGTAAACTGTCATATGAGCAAATAACACATTAATCACAAGATTAAAAATTAATAAACATAGATTTAAATTAGATCATCAATAAATATATTCAATATTAAATATTGTTTAATAATCAAAATATTTCTCAAAAATTTCATCATTGATTAAAAAATATGGTTATATTATTTCGAATTAACATTAATCACGTACTCACCAAATCTATTTTCAATCCAATGGTTATCTATTTGATATTTCTTATGTTCCCATAATTACATTTATATAAAATATCATATATGCCATAGAAGTTTCCAATAAAATAAATCATATACGATAAATATTAAATGTAATACTTCATGTTGACCCAAATCATTACATATACTTCAACTTAACAAAATATATCAAAAAACGTAATTAATAACTTTTTGATATCATCACTTGAAAAATCAAACTCGTGTTTATGAATTTTATCCTTAAGATCATCATTTTTCTTATAAAAAATTGATTGTATCCAAAAATCATAATTTAAAACAACTTGAAAACACCATTAAATCTAATTCTATCAAAACCATATACTAATACCAACTATAAAGGCCTAGAACTATCACATTTTGATTTATTTGAAAAATCATACTTATTATATTTTTATCATGATAAAGTAAATGGTTTTACAATTTTCCATCTAAAAAATATAAAAAAAATTATATAGTGTAATACTTACAAGACAATAGACCATTTATAATTATATTATTAGAAATTTATGAAAATATCATACCTAAATAAGAGTCAGGAATTTGATGGGTTATTTCCCTAATATACCCATATTTTAATAGATGAAATTACCTCATTAATATATGTGATAAATTAAATGATATTAGATAACATTATATAGATAAATAATTTAATCTTCATAACATGGCTTGTGTGATATATAATTACGGTTAAATAAAATTATTAGTAAGGGTAAACCAAACCATTATTAAATGAATGTCATCAAAAATAATTAGAATATAATAATTGTAACATTACATAATATAATTAAATTATAAGAAATTCCGAACAACAATACAAATCAAAACATAGATCATAAAATTTGAATCAGGGAAAAGAGGTCTAAATAATGGAAAGATTTATAATATTCTAATAATATGACCCATGTGATGTCAATCATTATCAATGAATACAATGATAACCCACAACAAGAATAATAATATTTATTGGTGTCTTAAAATATTTTTTTCATAAATAATTTTAAACAAATATCAAAGATATCTATTGAACATTAAATTCCATATGAAAAATCCTCTAGTCACTCCTCCATTTCCATTAGTGGAAAGTGAAACAACCTAGTGAATTGGATTGGTATATGGGAACACTTAACTTATAAGATATATCAATATTACCTAGTTCTAAATGGGCATCCCCATAATAAAGGATATATCAGTATCACTGTTGATCTATAATGGGAATAGATATTTCGAATGATATATATTGGGATCTCTTATTCACCATCAATATTGTTTGATTATATTTCGTGAATAAATGATCTATTATCCCTCATTATTGAATAAAAATAATAATTAATCCTCACCCATGTCTTTATTTTCAATTGAAATGAACAAACTTTTAGTAAAACCACATAATCAATACAATGAATGAATAATGATGAAATCACAACCATTTATCCCTATTGTATTATATGTGAAATAATTGTTTTTTATAATAAATGAATGGAAATACCATTAAAATTGCATTAAAAGCATATTTTAGGAATATAATATATTTATTTTTTAAAAAATAAAAAATAGAACATATTGAGAATACAATTCCTTGTGAAAAACCTTGAAACTTATATTTTATTCTTCCGAATAAATAATAACCATCGAGTTTGGAATATCATATCAGGATGTAGATTTTTAAAATAACTATTATATATTTACATTATGTAAATAAATTTAAATTGAGTCCATTTTTAAAATATTATGAAATATCCTCATATATTTTTTAAGTAAGATAATTGATCAATTAAGAAATCATTATGAAATAATTTATTTTTAGAAATTATTTTTTAAATATTTTAGGGTCGATATATATAGATTATCAATATATTTGACATAAAATAAACTACAATATCCATATCTCTTACAAATGATTTTCTTGATATTCAATAATAAATAACCAATGAAATCGAAATAGTAACTACTCTAAATTAGAAAAAAACTTGAAAAATATTTGTGAGCACGAATTTTTGGGAATATTATTTTCTCACTTAGAACCATGAATATTAAAATTTCAATAAGAAGGGATATTTTAACATAAATCAATTGAAACATTGGTAACTCTTCAGTTATGTACCCACGAAAGAATAACATCAAATAAAACATAAAATACATTGAATATAAAATGTTTCACAATATAATATATCAAATGAGTTATTAAATAAAACTCTATAAATAATATGGTTGTATAACGTAATATATATCCTAGTTAATATAACATTAAATGGCATGCTTTTATAATTATCACAACATAGAGTGAGTAATAATTTATGAATATATTATGTGTACCAAATGTAAATAGGCATTAATCATGTATAAATAAATCATAATATAATGGTGTTTCAAAACACATATAATCATATAATATCAACTACATTGAATAGGTAATAAATCCCAATGAATGATATTGAGTTAAGAAATTTATTACAAAATGGAGACATGGTTTTTTTTTACATTTTTTTTGTCACTATGGTTTCTCACATTTTCACAAATGTGTTTCTGAAATAAAAATTTAATTTTTAGTCAAAATAAAAATAAAAAAAATTCCTATTATGGAATATAAATTTTATATAATATAAATAATCTTCCTAAAATTAGGTGTTTAAAAATAAAATATTCCTCCTTAAAGTAAATTGTGATGTAAACCATTACCTCATGTCTATATATTACATGTATTTCTGTTATTTCATTTGTAATAAGATTATATAAAACATTTATTTTCATTATGAAAAAATAAATGATTTAATAGCTTATAAATATATAATTTATTTTATTTATTATTAATTTAAATAAAAAAACATATCTATTATGTCTACCTTTTGTGTTCTTTGGATGTTCGATTAATTGTTTCAATACAACTTCAGTGTGTTGACTATGTACAAATAGGTGTTTTTTATACATATTACATATAGTAACCATGAAATATTTATCATATTTGTTGACAAATTATACATTCAAAACCAATCATTAATTATGATTACGAGATATTAAATATGTTATAATCATTGAGATTGTAGGACATATGTACTCATGAGTAAACTTTCAATATTACAGTGATCATTATTGAAAGAAGTTATCTAAAATTTTATATTTAAAAAGAAATTATCATATTATTAATAGAAGATTATTTCACTAAATGTTATTATATTAACAATAAATTTTATTTTTTGATAAACAATTAGTCTCATCACTTCTTGAAGGCGGTAGTCCACATGTATACATGAACGATGTAATCATTCTTCAATGAGAGAAAGAAAGTGAAATATTTTATTTACATATTAATAAATACTCGATTAATATCATTAATAGTTTATTAATAATACATATATTAATTAAAAATAAATTTTATACCTTCTATGTAAATATATAGTAAAAAAATCACATCCCATTGAATGTGGTAGTCCATCATACACATTTGTGACGTTATCATATTCCACACTGAATAAAAATTATGAAGTTATCTATAATAAAATAAATCAATAAATATAATTTTCTTATAAATATCATATATATTATTTAATTCTATCATTTTAATATTCTATAAATTGACATGTAGGAAAACTAATGATAATTATTAGCATGTGGTTTGTCCAACGTAGACATGGATGGTGAATTCATATCCAATTTGATGAAAGAAGAGTTATATTCAGTTATTCCCTTAATATAACAACATACTAGTATATTGGATACATTTATGAATTTATATAACCATAAATTATGAGGATTGTCTTGAGATTTTCTATTAATTATAATAAAAACAATCAATTAAGAATAATACATTTTCATCAGAAAACATTCTTCAGTAAGAACTAAAACCCAACATAAGAAGGATTTATTGTAAAAATAATATATCTATTTCATGGGAAGTAATATATGAAATATATTTTTATATTATTTTATAATTAAAATATTTCTTGTGTTGTTAATATGAGAGGATATGGTGTGTCTTTTCATAAGTGATGTTAGTAGCACAGTAGTATTTGTTTTATAATAAAAATGGGTGCCATGATTCTAAAATTCCCAAAGGATACTAAATAGTTCATTATACCGACATAGATATTATAAGACCTATGTATAGACATAAATTATATATTATACAAGTTATTAGGTCATTCTAATACTTATCTTTTTTTATCCCCGTGGTAAATCAATTTTTAAATTAATTGAAATAATTAATATTTAATTTTGTTATTATTCATTATGTTCAAAAATTATTATGAAATTATTAAAAAAAAAGGAATTATCATTAAAAAATAAATTAAATTATAATAATTCAATTCACTTAAGAGGTAAAATAAAATATGATATTAAAACCATTAACATAATAAAAAAAGAGGGTTTTCAAGAATTGAATTTTTTCCAAAAATTATATTATTTAAAAATTATAACTAGTGATAATAATTATGTAAATTAAAATTCATATTTATATATAAATAATATATATATATTTAATTTAATTATATACTAATTGTGTAATTTTTATATTAACTAAATGGGAGAAATATTGTACACATTTAAGCAATTTTAAGAAATAAACCCCTTTGTAAATAAAATAAATATTATTTTAAAATCGAATATTATTTTATCTAGAATGTTATTATGTTTATAGAATATTAATTTATAATATCATTGTTACTATAAATCATAGTCAAACAACATTGAGAAATAAAAATTACCTAATTTATTGATAATAAATAAATTTTATACCAAAATCATTATTTTGAACTATTCAATGATGTAACAATATTTTATTATAATTCAAAAAAATATAATCTTATAATAATTTTGATATCATTAATTAAAAATTTAATAAATTTTAAATAAACTATTTATTAATTTAAAAGAAAAATATTATTTTTAATGCATGTTCGCAAAACAAGATGAAACCACCGTTTGGAAAAATATCATTTTTTTAAAACATTTCCTTTAATATAAAATGATTCTCATTTTATTAAAATATTACTAAATAAACATCAAATTTGTTTTATAAATCTATAATAAAATATAATATTAATAGTTAATTTTTTCAAATCTATAACAATTAATTTTATTAAAATGGTATACTATTTATTTTAAACTATTATTACGTCATTATTCGGTTATGCTCATTGTTGCGTGTCTTATTAAATATAAAGAAAAAATTATTTTTAATTTCATGGGGTGTTAGAGAATTGTTGTTTAAATTTTTATACCCATCCACTTCTCAATAAGTATGTTATATATGAAATATCAAATTATCCAATTTAACACTACCAAAATATATTAAAGAATATATTTTTGTATATTTTGTGGGTATATATTCTTCATTCATGTATAAAAACATATATGTACATTGTATTCCTCTATGAACGTATTTTTACATCGATATCACCTTACCTACAACAATTTAATAACCCAAAGTTACGTTTTCCCAACATTTTTTTATACACACTAATGTGAATAACTATTATAAAAATAATATAACCCTAAAATTTATAATATGTATGAAGATATTCTCCACTTACAAAAAATTGTAATCTATTCGTTTTTTATAAATACTAACCTCTTACTGTTATATGCTCTATACTATAAATACAAAAATGTCAACATTTTTTTTTATTTTTTAGTTCACCTTATAATAATGATAATTAATCCCGTCATGAAGACTCTCATTCTCTACATCATGATTTTGATAAATATAAAACATATATATATTTGAAATAATCCCTAATACCTTTATGAATATGGGTGTATATCATTATTTAATCAAATTATGGCATAAAAGATATAATTTATCAAACAATAGAAGCCATCCACATTTGAAAATATGAAATGATATATGTATTAACAATAATATAACAACCCATTTGACTATAATCCATAAATTTAATATTTTTTATGAATTTATACTCTATACTACATTATTAGATAGTTTCATATAAAAATATTTAAAACTAGTTTTTTTAATATGATATCCATTCAAACAAATGAAATTATCATAAATTATTATCCAAAATAACAGCAATGAAAACATGTCTTGATACCATTTTTCACATAATGTGAATACTAGGATTCCTCTTGGGATTGGAATTTGATATTTAGTAACATTTATAACCTACCACATATGATCTAGAAGTTGGTGAAAATCCATAATCGTATTATATAAAAAATATGGGGGTTATTACATTTTTTACTAAAAAAATATAATAAAACACAAATAATAAATAAAATAAAAAAATAACCAAATTAAAATCATGAATGTGTATTTCAACAGTAAATACCAAAAAACAAAATAAATTTATTTTAATGGAACAAATATATAAATACTCAAAAATTCTATTATAACATAAAATTTAGAAACGAATCTTAATAGTGAATAAACTCAAAATATTAATATAAGTTACAAAATTTATAATAACAGAGATAATGGAAATTTATGTAATGTAATCTCCACATACAATATCACATGTAATGAAAAAATATGTATTGTAACCAAGGAAACCCATATAGGGGTGGGGGTGAATTATAGTGTTTATTGAACTAATCATTTCCTACTATCCTCTTTAGAAAGATTCTCTTACATATTTAGAACGAATAGAATTCAACATTAATTTTATTTATTAAAAAATATGTCCATGTATAAATTGATTATTTATTAATGTGAATGCACGAAATAAAAATATTTAACATGGTCAACATATAACATTTTAAACTATGTATAATACACAAAATATGTTGAGGGTGTACAAGTATACCCTATTAAAAATTTGGTATTCAATGTTAGTGTAATTTTACTCCTAAAAATCCTCATAGAATATAAAGGTTTTTGGAATGACATAATATCTTGTAAAGGATCAATATATGTAAATGTTGAAGGAATGAATTTTTACCTCCCAACGATCATAATAATATTTTCTCATAATTTCAATATGTTATGACTGTTTTACTATATATATGGGTATGAAATATTCATAGATAAATTATATGAATGATACAATGTCTTTAATATATAATTATTTATCATTTGTTTGTAGATATTGATTATTCACTAAATATGAATTGTTTCACCTAATACCTCTTCCATAATTTTTTGAAACATTTTGATAAATTTAATAATTTTTTCATCAATTTAACAGGAAAAAGTGAAATATGAATCCCTTAAAAGAATATTAAAATGGGAAATACACATAAATATCTAATGTTACTTATATCAACAATTATTTATCCTTCAAAAAAATATCCATATCCCTAAAATCCATTATATTCACAAAATAATACACTTTTTCTAAGTAAAACATTAAACATTGATACTAAAATTCCATAATTCCACTTACCTTTTCAATTTTAATGTTTATCCATTTTTATCTTTTCTTTCTTCTCCTATTGGAATACACTAATCCCATTATTCAACATTATTTTATAACACTCGTTTTTATAATTTAATTATAAAAAATATATTATATAATTATAAATATTTTTTTTAAAAATATCATATTTTAAAATCAAAACAATTATAAGTATTAATTTCTCTTAAATTAATAATAGTCTTTAGATGTTTCTCGGTTATTTATTTTCAATAAAATTTAATGTGTATTTTTTATATTACCAAATAAATACTCACCCTTATTTTTAGTTGATAAATTAAAAAATGATTGAAACAATTATATTCTATTATTCATGGATAAGTATATATATTTATTGTATGACTTAACAATTTCAGTATAACACTCCCTAATTGAAAAATCTATTAAATTAAATCATGAAACTTCATCTTGTGGATACCATAACATAGTGTGGAATGATATACGATTCATATCGTAAATATATTAAATTATCAATCATAGGAATATTCCAAAACATATTTGATAAATGACATGTTGTGTAATGGGTTTTCCAGATTATTTATGTTTCATTTTATGCATCATAAATTTCATTGTGGTATTTCATTGACATCATGTGTTGGTATATTAGAATAAAAAACCACAAAATTCATCACTAATATAGTATTGGTTTCACGATTATTGACACAATTAATTAATCAATCAATTTAAGTCTAAATTAAAATATTATGTATAATTAAATTTCAATTTAATAAGAATTAATCTCATTTATTCCAAGAAATATTGATTCATTATGTCGCCACTTACGTTAAAATAATTATTTAAATACATTTTTAAAAATTACAACACTATTAAGGGAACATAAACTAAAATTTTAGTGACAACAATACAATTCGAAATATGGATTTATAATGTTGTGGTCAATGTATCCTCCTCCATTATTTCACAATAAAACAATTGTAAAGATAATATTAAATTTCCATTAAACAAATAAAATCTATCAATATAAAATAAATGTCAAATATGATATAATTTAAAATTAACAATAGAATAAATTATCAAAAATTATTTATTGTCATGAAATTTGATCTTAAATATAAATCAGGATATATACTTCTTTTGACTACCAAAGAATATTTCTATAAATCTAAAACAATCCATTAATATAATGAGATATATTTGTGCATGTATTAAATAATGTAACATCTAAAAACTAATTTAATCATTTGTAACCAAACATGGTCAACCATATGAACCAATGATTTCCTCCCCATACACATAATTATGCCAACTAACATTGTGGATCCATTATGTTATATCTTGGATACTATATCATCTTTATTTGTCTGGTGTACAACAATTAAATATAAATATAACATAATTTATGGAATAAAATAATGGAAAAACCATAAGTGATCATCTATAAGATATTTACTAATATAAATTATACATTGTGTCATTTATGATGTGGTTTTATTACAATCTAAAAAATATATATTATAGAAAATATATAGCAGACGTACAACAATACAAGATATTGAAAACTAATGAATAAATCTATCACTAATAGATTATTGATTTCATTCTCAGTCCTCTGGTCTTATACCTCATACTATTATAGATGTATATGTATCCCATTATTGATATTTCCTTTGCCTCATTGAAAACACATAAAATTGTTTATTTTACCCAAAAGTATTCCAAAAAGGGAATGAGTAAGATAATATAGGGTACCTCTAACAGAGTATTTAAAAAATATAGCCTATGAATATATATTTAATTTTTTGAATTTCATATTATTAATGGTAATTAATGAACTAATAAAATCCACAAGGCCCCATGTTCCTCAAAACATACCAATTTGATACTAACTAATTCTATCATATGTATAATAAAACTGAACTTTTGTTATTTTTTTAATCGATGTGTAAAACATTTATCTTTAGTTATAAATAAAATATAAGTAGTTTCATGTCAATATTTTTCAAATAAATATTATGTAAAATTATATACATCAAATAAATGTAATCCATATTACATTTCATGTTCATTAATTTAAATAACATAACTAAACATCACATCATTTATATTTTAGAATGTAACATAGAATATCATGTCCACTATTTATTCGTATTTATTTTTGATTTTCATGTCCAATTGTTTTATGATATAAGCATGGAACCACATGTCCATCATAGAAGGAAATAAAAAAGTAACATCCATTTTGGATAATTTTAATATCCTTTCCCATAATCAATTTATGTAATCATTTATGTCATGTGACTGATTTTTAACAAATAGGTGGCCAAGTGAAATCTAATTTAATTGACATTGATTATCTTGTTTTATGTTCCATATTCATACCAAACACCATTAATTTTACTGATATAAAATTAATAACATATTCAATCATTAAGAGTATGCCAAATATCATTTACTAATATAATATATAACATTTAAATTGAAAATTACATTCCAAAAACTCTTTTGTTGTGTTTTTTTTTACTAAGTAAACACAAGAAATTGATACATTATTCAAACCCACACAATGTTATAGATCAAGTTGTATTTTATAACATAAAAACTAGTTATCATGTATCAAAAAATATATAATCATGCTATGTCAATAAATTTATCATTTTTTTCCGTTTTTGTAGAAACTCCTGGAGATTCTGTAATTCCAAACAATGTAAACCATATAAAAAACGTAAAAACATTGGGATAATGAATATAAAACCTACATTATTCAGATACAAAAATCCTCATCCACAATGAACCTCTACATTCATATTGTATGATAAGATTAAAAAAATAATTTTTTGGAAAATAGGCCATATTATATAACACAAAAAAAGAATTTAATTAGGGAGATATATTTAAAGAATCTAATTAAGAGAAATTAAATGCATATAATTGGTTTTCCAACTTGATGAACATTGGCCTAAAAGAATGTTTCGTCATAGAGGATGATCAATTACTAATGAGATAACCCTAGGATTTGTCAAGAGGTTTGTGATTTGACAGATATAGAAATGGATAATAGGGATATTAATTTAATTGGAATGATGGAAAACATAATTTCCAACATTTGTAAATAGTTAATGGGCTAAAATAATGGTTGTAAAAACTATGCACCAAAAATATGCCAAATTTATACCAAGACAGACATACTACATGGGATCGTTGTATGTTTAGACAAATACATCCCCACCCATGCATGATAATTATCCTTGATAGACACCCCCATATACAATTTATTGATAGTTTTATTATCCTTCATCACATTATACGTATAACCCCTGTAATAGGCCATCATCATTTTTTATGATCCCTTAGCTCACCTTTAATGGTTTAAAAAACTGATTATTACACTTTATGGCCTACAAAATGGAGTCACATGGGATTCAAATGCATTTTACAAACATGTGACATACATAATATTTAAAAAATAATTATATTTGGATAAAAATTAGTGTGAAATCACATAAAACATTAATCATCAATTATTTATTTCCATTTAAATCAAAATAATTTTTCAAAAATACACATTTGGGTAATAAAACATGAATATATATATTATAATATTACTTATTTCACTCTATTGAGAAAAAAAATCAATGATTTTCCATATTTATAGAGATTTTAAAACATAAGAGCATAAATATCGATACTATGTATGAATTTTAATATATCTCTCCTCGGTCACATGTTGTACAAGATGGTGATTCCATAGCACTCAAAAAGATTATTTTACCATAAACACATATCCTATGCTATATTATCAATAATATAAATAGAATACTCCTCAAAATAATAATAAAAATCCAACAAAAAATCTTCAAGATATTGGAAATGAGATGACTCTTAATTATAACAACATTACAGTGAAATGTGAATGATGATATGAATAATCCAACATCAACGAGGGAGTGTTTTGAAATAATCCACATGTCCAAAAATAATAGAATATTAATATATCTAATGATTGTTGGAAATGTTTTTTCATTTCCACATAACCCTTCAACACCAAAGTCATAGAGAATCGGGTAAAAATACATTCACTCCCAACTAATTCTACAAATTTCAATGATCGATATTGAAATATGACTTAGTCATATAAATTTATATATCCATATACAACATCATATATTTTATATTATCTGATGTCTCTTAAATGGCATGATGTACTATTATAATTGCCTATCCATCCTCTAATATGAATAGGGGAGAGAACAATTAACTACCAAATATGAAAATATAATGACCCACCTTTATAGTATCTTGAATAGTGTACTTAAATGGACATTTTAATAAGAAGTAAATATTTCCCCCATGAACCTATAGTATAAATAATTCGAGATATGAGCATGTCCTCTATGAAATAAATTATCTACATAGAATGTCCACCAGTATGAGGGTGATTGACTATTCATAAAAGAAACTATAATCTAAGAACCTCATATAACCACCACAAAACCATTATATGACCAAAGTGTCTCTATCTTACATGATTATATATATAAAACAATGACATTATATGATCTACCTAACATTTATTCCAACTATCTCATCCACCAAAAAGGTCTCTTTTCTTTGTATGATATTTGAGATCCTTGTTAAACTATCAGTAATTACTCAAATATTATTAATCCCTCTTTGTTTTGTCAAAAATACCATTATAAAATAAATAGTTTCTTCATCCCATTCCAATTCATTAAGGGGTAACTATTGTAAAAACATAAACGTTGATAATTCTTTTCCACTAGTTTCTGATTGGTTGAATACCTTGAAACCACCCATACTCTCATTACTTTTATCCTCAACTACAAATAATAGTTGTTAATTTCATGTTACATCACTAAGGGAAAAATTGTTATTAGCGACGGGGTATTTGCGACGGGAATTATTCCCGTCGCAAATACCATTCGCAAAGGAGTTTTTTCGACGGGCAACTATTCCATTCGCAAATAATCTCTTGTTTGCGACGGGTTTTTTTACCCGTCGCAAATAGTATGGCGCGAAATGTGCACCAAATCACAAGATGTTTATTTGAAACGGGGATAGAACCCCGTCGCAAATAACCGGCGGTAGTTAAAGACTATTTGAGATGGGACTGCAGTCCCGTCGCAAATACCCAGGCGGCAGGAATTATTTGCGACGGGACTCGTCACAAATAACCGTTTTAATGTCGCCCATAATTACATGCGATCAGGGTTATTTGCAATGGGGTTCTATCCCTGTTGAAAATAATTGGCGGCGGTTAAAGACTATTTTCCACGGGCCTGAATGCCTGTCGCAAATACCCCAGCGGCTTGGGTTATTTGCGACGGGGCCCGTCGCAAATAATCGTTTCAATGCCGCCCATAATTAAATGCGGACAGGGTTATTTGTGACGGGTCCCATCGCAAATATCATTATTTGCGATGGGATTTCTATCGCAATTAATTGAACCTATAAATACTGCCAACCATTACAATTTTCTCACTCTCAACACTCAACCGTTCTAATTTTTCAACTCTGAATCTTTTACGATTTTCAATTGTAAATTTTTTTTCCGACTTCAAGGATTCAGTTGGTGGTGTTCTACAATTACAGCGGCTCGACATTGACATCATGTTTAAGGTTTTTACCTGAATTTTAATTTATTATTTACTTTATTTATTATATTTATTTATTTTAATTTTTTAGAATTTTTTTTTCTGATTTCTAATTAGAAATATTTATGAATAAGTATGAATAATTAATAGTAATTAGAGACAATTAAACACTAATTAATTTAAAATAGTTACCTGTAATTACAATTAATTAGCAGTAATTATGAAAAATTAAAATTAATTTGAATTAATTAATACTTATTATAAATAAATAACATTAAATAGTAATAATTTATAATAATTACCAATAATTAGTAATAATTACTAATTATTAGTAATAATTAATAATAATTCCCAATATTAAATAATTGCCAATATTTTTCAATATTGCTTCCAATAATTACCAATATTTACCAATAATTGCAAATAATTGTCAATATTTACCAATAATTAGGAATAATTACCACTAATTAAGAATAATTACAAATAATTAGGAATAATTACAAATAATTATGAATAATTACCAATAATTAGGAATAATTACCAATAATTAGGAATAATTACCAATAATTAGAAATAATTACCAATAATTAGGAATAATTACCAATATTTAGGAATAATCACCAATAATTATTAATAATTACCAATAATTACCAATAATTACCAATAATTAGTAATATTTCGTAATGATTACCTATAATTAGTAATAATTACCAATAATTACCAATAATTAGTAATAATTTCCAATAATTAGTAATAATTACCAATAATTAGTAATAAATATTAATATTTAGTAATAATTGCCAACAATTTGGAATAATTAGTAATAATTACCAATAATTACTAATAATTAGTAATAATTAGTAAAAATTACCAATAATTAGAAATAATTAGTAATGATTACCAATAATTATTAATAATTACCAATAATTACCAATAATTAGTAATAATTACCAATAATTATCCATAATTAGTAATAAATACCAATAATTACCAATAATTAGTACTAATATGTAATAGTTATCACTGATAACCAATAATTAGTAATAATTAGTAATAATTACCAATAATTAGTAATAATTAGAAATAATTACCAATAATTACCAATAATTAGTAATAATTAATAATAATTACCAATAATTAGTAATAATTAGTAATAATTACCAATAATTAGTAATAATTAGTAATAATTACCAATAATTACAAATAATTACCAATAATTAGTAATAATTATAATAATTATCAATAATTAGTATGAATTACCAATGAAATAAAAACTCTTAAAAAGAAACATGTCCAGTTCCATGTTTTAGGTTTCATGACTTTCCCTTGATCCCACCCTTGACCCTATTCCACGTTAAGTCCTGTGAAAAACATTTCAAGAACTTAGGATGAGAATAAAAAGCTTAGTAAAGGATACACAAAGAATTAAAACTGTTAGTTTTTCAAAACAACAAGTAAACCATGTATACTTTATCAAAGTAATACTTTTCACCTTTTAGAAGTATTAAAAACTCTTCACTGAATAAAAGATCATTACTTACCCTTCTGTAACCAAAAGATTACCATAAAACCCATATAAAGATCACATAACATATAAAGGTAACTTTGGACATTAACATACTTAAGTGGAATAACCATAAGGTCGACTTGCACACATATCACTTAATGGAATAGCCATTCAGCCAACTTCCATACATACTTAATGGAATAGCCATACGACCGACTTCCATACCCAATGCATTGTAGGTTATAACGTAACCACCCGTCCTGGTATTCACAGCACCACCCATCATATGGTTTATCATGTAACCTCCCACAAAATGTCAAAGTACCGTTATAAAATTATGACACATAAAACCAACATAAAGGAATGATAAAATTTCCACATTTCAATCACAATATATCATTTAAATATATTGACATAATGGAATACTTTATCAAAAACATTTTCAATACCAAAATACAAAAAAAAGTATATGGTATTTATTTTATATTAAAAACATTACGTCTTGTTGAGGAAGCCAAAGATCAAATAATACTCACAGCGGCTGAAAAGGACATTGTCACCGCGTACGTAAAAAGAAACATTCCTTTTTGTCATTTAGTAAAACGCTTCGTAGAAAAAATATTCCTTTTGAATGAACATAAAAGTAAAAGGGGTTTATACACCATATAAAATAATGTTGTTTATAAAACAAAATATTCCTCAATTAAAGGATATTGAGATGAAGTCCCATACAAAGACGGTATCCATAGATTAAGGATAAATCAATTACGTAATTATGTGTGACAAATGAATACCCCAAATATATGTGGATATTAATTGTAAAACAATCATAGGTTATTCACACATATTCATAGAACTACACATTCAAGGAGTGCATGTTTATCCCAATGAATCAACATTGGGTTATGAAGTTCCCTCGCAAAAATTCGATAGCCTAACACCGTCACTTCAAAATTCAGAAAATGAGTTGATGAAAGAGAAAATGGTATCACATCTCTTGGACATAAAATTTACATAAATAAGGATATATAATAACATATCCCAACATAATATCATGTGAAATAAAAGACATAACAAATGAAGTCTTTTAAAAAGAGGAGGGTGAAAGGTTCCTTTACCGACATGGGTATCTTTCGAAACATACACCCATTGAAAGAAGGAAAATACAACATTGATGTAAAAACTCATGACTGAAAGTATATTACACAATGAGTAAAAATAATGGACAGTACATACACCACTCAAAGGACATTGTGGCAAATGTAGCATAAATCTCATGGAAATAAAAGTGAGATGAAAATTCACTTACAAAAACTCGGCAGCCTAACGACGCCAAAAAAATGGATTGATGAGATCAAATAGGGTCAGTCATCATATTAACATAATGTTTATAGAAAGAGGAATATAAAAGAACATCCCCCAACATAACAAAGAGGAGTTTAAAAGAAGTGACATAAAGGAGAGTACTTAAAAAGAAAGAGAGAGGTTAAATCTCTTACGAAAATTCGACAGCCGAACGACGGCACTCAAAAAATCTAAAATTGATTGATGAGAGAGAATAGGGTCTCTCATCATATGAACATAAAAATTTAAGTAAGAGTAAAATAAAAGAACATCCCAATAACAATAATTATGAGCTTTAAAAGGAATGACATAAAATAGTGTACTTAAAAAGAAAGAGATGAGTAGGATCCCTTACCTCGGGTCCGACATGACTCGATCGTTCATTAATGTCCTGAATAATAAACTTGACTTAATTTCTACTTTCTTAAGAACCTTTTTCAAGTTCATTATTCATTTTATATCAATTATTGACATGTTATACACATTATGTAATCATTTACGTTAATAATGTTTGTTTTGTCGATATTTGGTTCTTAAGTCAAAAGTGGATTTCTTACAATTACATGTTGTTCATGTGGTCAAAGGTTCTTTATATCCAAAATTAAATTCCTGATTTGGATATCATATATATCATATATATCTAGCATATACATTTATTTATAATATCACATAATCATTTAGAGGTAAGAAATGAAATTCACCGTTCATGGAGACAGTAAGCCGTACATACGCATGAACGCTACTTTCATTTCTAAGTCTTATTAATGGAATTAAAACTAAATGAGAGGTATGTATATTTTAATTCCAGAATTATATTAATCATTTATATTTTACATACATCATATATATCCATTATATAAGTGTATTTATAATAGTACATTACATTTGGGGATAAGAAATGAAATGCACCGTTCATGGAGACGGTAAGCCGTACGAACTCATGAACGCTACTTTCATTTCTATATAATAATTTAATTAGAAGAAATAGTCATGATATAGAGGTATATTATAATATCAGTATAACATCATGTATAATAAATTTAAATACACCCTTTATACATCCCACATATGGCATTAACGAATCACATCACTTTGAGGGGGCGGTAGTACGCATTTCCTAAAATGAAATTTTCGTGTTTACCCAAAATGGAAACCATAAAGGTATACCAAAAATAAAAAATAAATAAGCATAAAAGAAACAAAAACATAATATATATCATTTATAAATAGAGTTACATCTTAATGGCCACCATTAAAGGTGTTTAAAAGAAGATTGAACAATCATCGTTTCGTGAGGCAGAAATTCTCCAACCACAGAAACAGTATGTACTTTAACTATTATATGTAGATGTGTGTAAGTGTAGCTCGAAATGAACTTATAAAAACATAATATTATATTTAATATAATGGAGTTGTTACAAAAGAAATGAATAAAAAAAGTTTAGGGGGTTGGTGAAGCAAAATAAAACAAAAGATCACAAGTGAAGACATCACGTTAAAATCTGGTAACTCTCTTTGATTTCAGTTCAAAGGCTTCCTTGGGAAGACTTATGCCCAAATTGAGTCTTAAAGGAGTAAGAGAGGGATGTGGAGAGACAAAATGGGTAGGTTTTGGCCGAGCCAATGGAATTGGAATTGTGGGTAAGGAGGTAGAGGTGGGGGCCTTTTATAAGAGGAGAGGAGGGGCACTCTTGGATAGTAAAGGAATGTTACTTTATTTTAAAATGAGTTTCGGATTCAAAAGGTCATACATTGATATAATTCTATGGTAAGTTTATAAGGGTTCTAAATAGACCCATCCAATAGGTTTTGGACATGTGTAGGGCATAGATTTTATATTATCTTTTTCATTTTATTTAAATCCTTTATTAATAAGGTAATCGATGCATCATCATGTTGTCATAAATAATTTAATATATTTAATGAATAAAAAAATATCATGATTTAGGAAATCTTTTTAGATTTCTAATTAATATTTATAATAAAAAATATGTCTTGTATAACCCCATGTAAAAATTGTTTTATTAAACATCTCATGTTTGTGTCATTTT
This sequence comes from Viscum album, assembly GCA_963277665.1. Taxonomy (NCBI): domain Eukaryota; kingdom Viridiplantae; phylum Streptophyta; class Magnoliopsida; order Santalales; family Viscaceae; genus Viscum; species Viscum album. The sequence goes on from OY728161.1 coordinate 1,501,530,409, forward strand.
TAATTTAACATTTAATAAAAAGTTTTTTATGTCATTTCACAACCAAAGTGGCTCCATGGGGTCCCCAAGTTGACCCATGGATTGTCTTGTTCGTCCATGACACATCCAATGAGGGAAGTACATGTGTCAAGCTCATCTCATTTTATTAAAACATTATTTTTACCATAATCTACAATAATTACCTCTATTCACGATTAAGAACATAAAAGTTACTATTCACCAAAAAATTATATTAATCTCATTGAACCACATTTTACTTATTAATGAAAACCATGTATGTCGGATTTTTGGAAATCAAATAACATAAGTGACAAAGTTTCATTTAAACGAAAAATCAGTTTCTTAAACTACCACTTAGTGGTTTCACTATTCATCAAAAATTGATGTTTTTCAGAAAAATACCAAAACATCAAGCTAATATATATTTGATATTCTGAATTCAAAATTGATGTCTATTTTAAAAAATTAAAATCATATAAGTCACATTAATTAATTTAATAATTAATTCCCGATGTCATGACAAATAGCGTTTTTTTATGAAACAATAAGTATCAAAAGATTGACACTAGTTTAAGTCCAATTTCAAATTGAAATTGATTCCAATGACCACCATTGGATTAAATGGTAAAAATATATTATAATGTCACATTAAAAACAATTCAAAAGATAATCTAATCAAATAATTAAACTAGATTAAAATGAGGTTTTGAATTAAAATACAACATTTTTCACCATTCATTAAAAATGAACTTTATCAGAAAGATACCAAAAATTTAAACAAAGTAAATTTTGATGTCTCGATTCTAAATAAGAATTTTATTTTGTCAAATATAACAAATAAAATTGTCAAAAAGTGGATTTAAAAGATGTTCACATTCAAAAAGAAGGTTAGTCGACCTTTTAAAGAATATTAGAATGTCTACGCTTAAAATTGGATTCATTCGCATTTTTAATCCTCTAACATTAATTTTAAAGAGTAAAAATATTTGACAAACATATATAATAATTTTGTAGGTAGTACTGTTCATTCCCGACCTTACAACGACTAGGAATTAACTACTATTTAAAATAATATTATTTTATTATTAGAGTGCAACGTAAGCATCCCAAGAAACTCGTTGTTGCGTATTGGGTACGCCATCAAGCATAGAATCCCATTTAATGTTATATTAATATTTTATTCACAAATATGGATAAATATAAAATTGTCATATTCTATATTTACCTGGGGTGTTACATCCTTCCCCCCTTTTGGGAATTGCGTCCTCTCAATTTTGAAATTGGGCTTGGAAATATCCTTGAATGTCCCACATCATAACAAGAGTCGGTAAAACAATCACATTAAAATAAAGAAAGATATGTACAAATGTCACCTGAGTTAACCTATACTAGGATTCCATGTTGGAAAACATGGACATGGAGGAGAAAACATAGGGTTAAGTTCTGAGGGATAGTGATAGTAAATATGTCTAGGAGAAAGTTAACCATAAGAAAATCACAAACTTGTGATGGGTTAAACGGTATTCGATTCCCCTGTAGGAAAATTTAACAGAATTTTTTTTTTGTTTTAAGTTACTTTTCATGGAGGAATTTAGTTTTGAGCATAACTAAATCATAATGAAACATACTTACTTGTCATGTAGACTTTCAACTTTTACTAGATTCCATAATCAAACTCATATTTTCTCCAAAATGTTGGTATTTAGGAAGACTTGTTCACATTAAGAGTACTATAATCAATTTCTAGAGAATCACCTAATCCACAAAAGATAACTATACAATTCCCATGTCTTTAGACTGTAACCAAAACCAAAACCAAAATGTTTAGTACAAGATCAGATAATCTAGAAAAGGATAACCCTTTATAAAAATAAAATCTATTCTTAATCTCCAAAATTTGTCCAACAAAACCCAAAGTTCAATGAGGACCATTCGATAAACAATTTTTCCATAAAATTCATCAAAGTAAACCAAACTAATATTGAACACAAAATATTTTAAGGATTTAGTCACATAGTCTTCCAAGTTAAATCGTAACATTTATCTCCAAACAACATCAGTTGCTCCTAAAGTATCTTATTGAAAAGTAATTAAAATAATCACATATCCTCCATGATAGGTTAATAAATTTACATAGATATCCCAAAATCAACATACTGTTAATTCATAAAATCATTTAACTAAAAAGAATTAATCAAACTAACCAGGTACTTCACGTAGTCCAGTGGTCGGTGATAAATACCCATTGCACTTTGATTGTGGGTTTGATTCCCGCAGCCTTGTCCGACGCGATGGGTGGTCACACGGTCTGCATGTTTTCCTTTCTCCAAAACTACATAATTCATAAAACATTCCCCAATAACGAGATAAAATCTTCAAAAATAACCATAATGTAATTTAACCTCAATTTTATCGCATGCCTTTCACTTTCCATCATTACATATAGTAACCCATAATTACCTCAAAAGTAAGGATCCTATAAACCCAAATGGTTCATTATAACTATGTCCATAAAAGAACAGATTACTATTCTTTGAATAAAATTTTCATATATCAAACATCAGTGTTACACATACTATAAAAAGTCTTCTATTGTACCCCATCATCAAAAGACACTTAATACTCTTAAGAATTTCACCATAACTCTTGAAGCCCTTATATGTTGACTTCTTACTCATTCAACAATCTTCATGATCCATTAATAATTCATTTCTATCTTATTCAGAAATACTTCTTTCCTACAAAAAAATCATGAATCATATCCTAAGAATCCAAAATAGAAAACAAAAGTTAATAGATAATCCATACCTTTGATTGGTCATTGTCAGTTTCTTCATCCTCAATTGGAATGGCATTAGGTATTGGTGAACTATTATTTGTATGATCTTGGTGATCCCATTCACGAAACATCTTCATAGGAAATGTGTTTTCATAATGACCATGCACACCACATTTGAAACATTCAATTGATCCCTCAGAAAGAACTTCTTTCCCTTTCCTTGAGTCAACTAGATGCTTCCTTTTTCCATGGCAGGTTCTTGCTTTATAACCTTAATTTCCACATCTATAGCATATTTCTGTCCCATTGAAAAATTTTCCTAGGTGTTTCATTCCACATCTATGACACATAAGTTTTTGAACACACTTACCTTTATGATTATTACCTGTAGCTCTGTAGGGATTTGTTTCTCACATATATGATGCCTTATAGAAATCAACATGGTTTAGGTGGTCAATCATGTATCCAGATAGTTGGTTGAGGATAAACACAAGAGTTCTAATTGCATCTGCCATATCATTCAGTTTCTCGCTCAGAAAACTGTCACAGTTTCCTTCGCATCCACCGTTACCTTGGTGCCTGCTAAATACAGCCATTTACTAAAACCAAAAAGGTCAGTGTGAGTATATCAACAAAACCATCATGTACTAAAGAGTATTATAAACACTAAGATATACTTACTCATTCACTTTATCTAAAACTAGGATTGTTTTTGAAATCCTAACAATTATGGTCATGTCACTTATGCTTAAAGAATACCATAACCTCTAAAGTTATCTATCCCGACCTCTAATACCAACTATAAGGCCACTGCCATAAACCTTACTTAATATTGTATTAAATGAATAATTCACATTAAGGATCTTTTCAGGTTTAGAGTTTTAGAGAATTAGGACATAACTATTACATCTCAAAATATTACAAAGTAGAAACTTTTTCTAAGTTTCCATAAAATAAAAACTCTTAAAAAGAAACATGTCCAGTTCCAATTTTTTGGTTGCATGACTTTCCCTTGATCCCATCCTTTACCGTATTCCACATTAAGTCATGTGTAAAAAATTTCAAAAACTTGGGATGTGCATAAAAAACTCAGTAATGGATACACAAAGAATGAAAACTATTAGTTTTTCAAAACAACAAGTAAACCATGTATACTTTATCAAAGTAATACTTTTCACCTTTTCTAATTAGTAAAAACTCTTCACTAAATAAAAGATCATTACTTACCCTTCTGTAACCAAAAGATTACAATAAAACCCATATAAAGATCACATAACATATAAAGGTAACTTGGGACATAAGCATACTTAAGTGGAATAACCATAAGGTCGACTTACACACATATCACTTAATAGAATAGCTATTCAGCCAACTTCTATACATACTTAATGGAATATCTATACGGCTGACTTCCATACCCAATTCATTGGAGGTTATAACGTAACCACCCGTCCTCGTATTCACGGCACCACTCGTCATATGGTTTATCACGTAACCACCCGTAAAATGTCCAAGTACCATTATAGAATTATAACACGTAAAACCAACATAAAGGAATGATAACATTTCCACATTTCAATCACAATATATCATTTAAAAATATTTACATAATAGAATCCTTTATCAAAACCATTTTCTATACCAAAATACAAAAAAAGTATATGTTATTTATTATATTTTAAAAACATTACGGCTTGTTGAGGAAACCAGAGATCAAATAATACTCGCGGCGGCGGAAAAGGTTATTCTCACCGCGTACGTAAAAAGAAACATTCCTTTTTGTCGTTTAGTAATATGCTTCGTAGAAAAAAGATTACTTTTTAATTAACGTAAAAGTCAAAGGGTTTTATACACCATATAATATAATGTTGTGTATAAAACAAAATATGCTTCAATGAAAGGAGATTGAGACGATGTCCCATACAAAGACGGTATCCTTGGATTAAGGATAAATCAATTACGTAATTATGTGTGAAAAATGAATACCCCAAATATAAGTGGATATTAAGTGTAAAACAATAAGAGGTTATTCATAGATATTCATAGAACGACACATTCAAGGAGTGCAAGTTTATCCCAATGAATCAAAATTGGGTTAAGAAGTTCCCTCGCAAAAATTCGACAGCCTAACAACATCACGCCAGAATTCAGAAAATGATTTGATGAGAGAGAAAATGGTATCTCATCACTTGGACATAAAATTTACATAAATAAGGATATATAAGAACATATCCCAACATAATAGCATGTGAAATAAAAGACATATCAAAAGAAGTCTTTTAAAAAGAGGAGGGTGAAAGGTTCCCTTACCGACATGGGTATCTTTCGAAACATACACCCCATGAAAGAAGGACAATACAACATTGATGTAAATACTCATAAATGAATGTATATTTCACAATGAGTAAAAATAATGGACAGTACATACACCAATCATAGGACATTGTGGCAAATGTAGCATAAATCTCCCGGGAATAAAAGTGAGATGAAAAATCGCTTATGAAAAATCGGCAGCCTAACGGCGCCTAAAACATGGATTAATGAGATCAAATAGAATCTCTCATAACATTAACGTAAAGTTTACAGAAATAGGAATATAAAATTACATCCCCCAACATAACAAAGAGGAGTTTAAAAGAAGTGACATAAATAAGAGTACTCAAAAAAAAAGAGGTTAAATCTCTTACGAAAATTTGGCAGCCTAACGACACCACTCAAAACATCCAAAATTGATTGATGAGAGAGAATAGGGTCACTCATCATATGAAAATAAAAATTGAAGTAAGATTAATATAAAAGAACATCCCAATAACAAGAAAGATGAGCTTTAAAAGAAATGACATAAAAGAGTGTACATAAAAAGAGAGGAGTAGGATCCCTTACCTCGGGTCCGACTTGACTCGATTGTTCTTTAACGTCCTGAATAATAAACATGAGTTAATTTTTACTTGATTAAGAACCTATTTAAAGTTCATTATTCCTTTTATATCAATTATTGACGTGTTATAAACATTATGTAATCATTTTAGTTAATAATGTTTTTTTTGTCAATATTTGGTTCTTAAGTCAAAAGTGGACTTCTTACAATTACATGTTGTTCGTGTGGTCAAAGTTCTTTATATCCAGAATGAAATTCCTGATTTGGATATCATATATATCATATATTTCTAGAATATACATGTATTTATAAAATCACATAATCATTTAGAGGTAAGAAATGAAATGCACCGTTCATGGAGACGGTAAGCCGTACGTACGCATGAACGCTACATTCATTTCTATGTCATATTAATGGAATTAAAACTAAATGAGAGGTATGTTTATTTTAATAACAGAATTATATTAATCAATTATATGTAACATAAATCATATATATCCATTATATAAATGTAATTATAATAGTTCATTAAATTTGGGGACATGAAATGAAATGCACCATTCATGGAGACGGTAAGACGTACGTACACATGAACACTACTTTCATTTCTATCTCATAATTTAATGGGAAGAAATAATAATTATATAGAGGTATATTATAATTCGATTATAACATAATATATAATAACTTTAAATACATCCTTTATACGTCTCACATATGGCATTAACGAATCACATCACATTGAGGGGGCGGTAGTCCGCACTTCCTAAAATGAAATTATCGTGTTTACCCACAATGGAAACCATAAATGTATAACACAAATGAAAAATACAGAAGCATAAGGGAAACATAAACATAATATATATCATATATAAATATAGTTACATCTTAATAGTCACCATTAAAGGTGTTTAATAGAAGATTGAACAATCATCGTTTCGTGTGGCAGAAATTCGCCAACCACAGAAACAGTATGTTCTTTAACCATTAGATGTAGATGTCTGTAAGTGTTGCTCGAAATAATATTATAAAAAAATCCTAGTATATTGAATATATTGTAGTTTTTACAAAAGAAATTAATAAAAAGAGTATAGGGGGTTGGAGAAGAAAAATAAAACAAAATAAAACAAGTGAAGACATCACCTTAAAATTGGGTAACTCTCTTAGATTTGAGCTCAAAGGATTCATTGGGAAGACTTCATCCCAAAGTGAGGATTCAAGGAGTAAGAGAGGGTTTTGGAGAGAAAAACTGGGAAGGGGTTGGCCGATCCAAAGGCTTTGAATGTGTGGGTAAGGAGGTAGAGGTGGGGGCCTTTTATAAGAGGAGAGGAGGGGTACTCTTGGAAAGTAAAGGAATGTTAGTTTATTTTAAAATGCGTTTCGGATTCAAAAGGTCCCACATTGAAATAATTTTTGGTTAAGGTGATAAGGGTTCAAAATATACCCATACAATAGGTTTTAGACATGTGTAGGTCATAAATTTTACATTGCCTTTTCATTTTATTTAAACCCTTAATTAATGAGGTAATCGCTGCATCATCATGATGTCATAAATAATTTAATATATTTAATGTCTAAAAAAATATCATGATGTAGGAAATATTTTTAGATTTTTAATGAATATTTATAGTCAAAAATATGACTTGTATAACCCCATGTAATTTTTTTTATTAAACATCTCATGTTTGTGTCATTTTTACTTTAACATTTAATAAAAAGTTATTTATGTCATTTCCCAACAAAAGTGGCTCCATGGGGTCCCCATGTTGACCCATGGATTGTCTTGGTCGGACATTACACATCAAATGATGGTAGGACATGTGTCAAGCTCATCTCATTTTATTAAAACATTATTTTTACCTTAAACTACACTAATTACCTCTAATCGCGATTAAGAACTTAAAAGTTACTATTCACCAAAAAATGATTTTAATATCATTGAACCAAATTTTACTTCTTAATGGAAACCATGTATGTCGGATTTTTGAAAATCAAATCACAGAAGTGAAAAATTTTCATTTAAATGAAAAATCAGTTTCTTTAACTTCCACTTAGTGGTTTTACTATTCATAAAAAATTGAAGTTTTTCAGAAAAATACCAAAACATCACCCTAAGCTATATTTGATATTCTGAATTAAAAAATGATGTCTATTTTAAAAAATTCAAATCATATAATTCACATTAATTAATTTAATAATTAATTCCCACTATCATGAAAAATAACGTGTTTTTATGAATCAATAAGTATCAAAAGATTGACACTGGTTTAGGTCCAATTTAAAAGTGAAATTGATTCCAATGACCACCATTGGATTATATGGTAAAAATATATTATAATTTCACTTTAAACCCAATTAAAAATATATTCAAATCATATAAATAAACTAGATTAAAAAGTGGTTTTGAATTAAAATACAACATTTTTCACTATTCATTAAAAAATGAACTTTATCAGAAAGATACCAAAAATTTAAACAAAGTAAATTTTGAAGTCCCGATTCTAAATAAGAATTTTATTTTGTCAAATATAACACATAAAATTTTCAAAAAGTGGATTTAAAAAAGGTTCTCCCGTAAAAAGGCGGTTAATCGACCTTTTAAAGCATATTAGAATGTTTACGCTTAAAATTGGATTCATTCGAATTTTTAATCCTCTAACATTTATTGTAATGAGTAAAAATATTTTACAAACATATATTATCATTTTTTAGGTAGTTCTATTCATTACCGCCATTATAACGGCTAGGTGTTAACTACTATTTAAAATAATATTATTTTATTATTAGAGTGCAACGTAAGCTTCTACAGAAACTCGTTGTTGCATATTGGGTAAGCCATTGAGCATAGAATCCCCTTTAAAGTAATATTAATATTTTATTCACAAATATGGATAAATATAAAAATGTCATATTCTTTATTTACCTGGGGTGTTACAAAATATCACTATCGATATTGATTAATTCCCTATGCTCCAGCTCTAAACACTACTCCAATATCCATCAGTATACACCATATGTGTTTTCTATTGTGTCAATCATCCCATTACATTGGGACTCATTTTATTTTTATGAAAACAATTTGTACACCTCTCTTTTGCACACTCTTGATAACCTCTGAGAAAATAGTCTCTAACATTTATGTAGACCATATGTTTATATACATATTCATCCTTAATTATGTATAGAATATTTCATCCAACAAACATATATCCTCACATATATATCATCCAAAAATCATATTCCGTAAAAAATGATCTCCTTTTCTCACAATCATATATTCACTAATCTACTTAAAATTAGTAAGGAAGCTTTTAATCAATTAATAATTTGGGAAAAATTAAAAATTGGAACTTGGTCTATGTGATATATTTATAGAGTTTTTCATGGCCCTTTACCTTTCGAGATTGTGGTCTAATTCATAAAACAACTTTTTTGGCTCACACGTCACTAACACAGGTGCATATTTATTTCATGTTATAATAAAATATTACTACTTATAATTCTTACCGTTATATGGACATTGGAAGACACATATAATTATTATTATGACCATATATAAATATTTATTTATTTTAATTTTATTTTTATTTCTTTTTTATTTTTTCTCATCATGTGCATGTATTCTCCAGGGGAAGTCTTGTAGCGGTTCAATGTTATTCTTCTCCACAGTGAATGGTGAATATGATGGGAGGTACACCTTAGAATACTAAATATGAAGTCAAATTCTGATTTGGATCTATGTGAATCCTTAGATATGGTGTAGAGACCTCTATTTTCTATGTTGTTATATTCATTCTATAGTTTTAATGGATGGATTAGCATGAATTCTATGAATGTATATTAAGTTTCTAGATCTATGTTACTATTGATTTTGGGACTTCTTCAACCAAATAATTTGGGATTTCTCAACCAACCTCAGTAGATTTACTAAGAGGTAAGGAATGCAAATGATTCTTCCCTAAGCGATATATTTTTTGATCTATTTTGTTGTGGTGCACATAATAAGAGGGATTTGTCTTGTATCATTGGTTCTTATAGTTTTATAGAAAAACATTTGGTGAAAATTAGTATGAGGGTTTGAATTCATCTTTCATAGTACGATGTTGAGCGTGCTATAAGAAATACCCATGATTTGGTGGGGGAAGCAAGAAGGATGTGGTAAAAAGTAGTATGAGTTAACATTATAATACCTCATTATCGGTTTCCTCATGATAATTATTTTTACTATTTAGACTTCTTGTAACAAGTGTGGGACATGAATTCTATATTATTGTGGTCAATTGAATTATGGTTAGTAGACTGAATATAGTGTGCCCAATACACATAGTTGTCCTGAAGATAAACATAGTGGTTTATTACATTATTTTATTATAAAAATATCTATATAAATTCAAAATATAATTTTTTTATTAAAAAAATTGGTAAAAATAATAATTTGATTCACTAAATTATATAAAATATAAATTAGTGAAATAAAATAATTTAACTGACTAACAAAAAATAAAATTATAGTTATTAATATATTTTTATTTAAAAAATCATATACTGAAAGATTATAACATATTAATTCAAATATAGTTGTAATTTATTTATTGAAACTAACTGATCAAATCTATAATTTCAATTGAATTTTGGAAAATATACAACAGTGCTAATGAATAAATATTTTTAAAATTTTCAAGACAAGGAATATAATTAATTAAATCATTATAAGATATTTAAACCACAACTAAGATATAATTTCAATGATAATTGATAAACATTATATATATTAATCTATAAATTTTAATATTTTCAATTAACCTAGTCAATTGATTATATTAACATAAAAACACATTTTATAATTTTAATAACATATTATCAGAAATCAAAATTAATTTAATAAAAAATAAATTTACAATAATAACAAATTTAATAATACTATATTATTTTTAGATAATAAATTAAATTTGAGCCTTGTAAAATTATCTTACACATAATTAATTTCACATAAGCGAAATTAATTTTTTTTACTTATATTCAAATAAATTAAAGAAGAATAGTGTAATTCATGCCTTCTTTCTAAACCACAATATAATAAAAAGTTATTGAAAATATTTTCAAATAATAAAATAATCATGACACCAATGAATATGTCACTAACATCTTAATTTCCATTTCTAAATTAGGTTCCAATTACTAGAGTGAATCTTTTTAGATTAAATTTAAAATAAAATACCAAGAAGGCTCAATAATGGGCATAAGACCCATGACCCCAAAATTTATTCAAATAAAAATAAAAGTTTCAGCAAACAAAAAGGGGGAAAAGCTACAGTCCAACAGACCACGCCAACAAGAACAAACAGATAAAAACATAAAATCACCTTTTTCGAGGACGACCTCGACCCCTAGATCCCCCCCCCCCCCCGACTGGCCGGGAGGTGACCACGCCCACTCTGTTGTCCAGCTTCCATTGCCATAGTCAGATCCTCAGTATTGTCCATAGGGGAGGCTTCCCCATGCAGGCCAACATCAATGCAAGTGTCTTCCTTGTGATCGGCAGCAGCATGATATTCTTCCTGCACCGGCCGAACCTCCTGTGTATCCTGGACCACCTGCATCTCAGAAGAAGAGAAAACAGTATTATAAGCAGTAGATTCCACTACCACTGGGATCTATACCCTCTTATCAGCATCAGTTATCAAGGAGCTATCTCGATTATTGCTACAGCCTGCCTTCTTAAGCCCCTCCAGATTAATCATATCAAACTCCGGAGTATTAATCGACTCCAACATAGAGAAGAAATTAAGTACTGTCTTTGGAGATTTCAACTCAGCACTCAAAGTATCCTTTGGATCAGCCTTCATATCAGCAACATGCAGGGTTGAACCCTCCATAATATTCTCTGTCCCAATATCAGCATCACCCTTCAATAATAAATCAGAATGATTAACCTGCTGGACCACATCCTCTCCTACCATACCACTAACCACCATCACAGCATCATCCAGTCGCGCTCCCACTGATGTTACCTAGGCTGAATCAGCCCTCAACTTCTTCGACGTCACCAATTGAAACCCATCTTCATCAAAGATCTTCATCTTACCCTTCATACAAGCCGAAGCCACTGTAGCACGATCAAACTCAGCATTGACATCATCCTGAACAGCAGCCTCATGCTCCGATTGGACCCCATCCTCTTCCTCAACAAGCATATGTTCACCCTGATGGGCATCAACCGCAGCCTCATTCTGAGTTTTAGTAACCATTGAAGTAGAATCCGTATGCACTAGATGACACCCTTCCTCCTCTTCACCAATATCAGCCCATGACCTGCAAGCATCACCCCTGGTAATTCCAACAACAGATGGTTCCAATACCTTATCCACTGATCGATCAACAGCAGTAGCCGGCTGGCCAACAGACTCCAAACCAAGCCGAACAGCCTCAACAAATGAGGCAGGGCCTACCTTTGGAGGCTCCTTTACAGTAGAAACCATCTTAGAACCAGCCTACATCGCCAATTGTCTCATATGTTCACCTTGGAATCATATTTTCCCAAATTCTTCCCATTACATAGGACTTCAATGATTTAAATTTTGGTAGACTAATTTTGATGGTTGATCAAAATGTATGTGTCTCCTTGGTTCAAGATGAAATTTATATTTTTCTCAACCTAAGATAATAATTCAATAAGTATACCACCATTAAAACCCCTTTTACTAATTTCAAAAGTTTATATACACAAAAAAATGAAGTATAAATACTTATAAGTAATTAAATTCTATCGATTTCATATTCAATGAATACAACGAACTATTATGTAATTTTTTATAATGCAAGAAAAAAAATTATTTTCTCCCGTTTTTTATATACATAGAGTATATTTAAAGATTTATTTTGTGTCAAATTTAAAATAATTAAGGGTTATTATGGGTTAATTGTAAGAGAAATTTAGCACATTTAAGACTTCTCCCCAACACATAATGTTGAATAATTACCCCATTGTAGAATATGAATGTGTTAGAAACACAGAAATATTTTAATCGAATTAAAAAATTTAATATAGTTAAATGATCATTTTAGAAGTAACAGAGAAGGTAAAATCATTTGTATCCAGAAATGAATAAATAGAAAACCATTTTCTTTAATTAAATAATAATCCCCCCAATTGTTATTGTATTATCCTTACCTTTTATAGATATGTATCATGTCATATTAAATGTACTATTTTTCTTGTTGTTGAGTACATTTAATTTAGTTTTTACCTTCTGTTGTGTTTTGCCAAAAAAAATGGGAAAAATAAATATAATGATTATGTAATTTTGGAACATTGTTAAAGAAAACCATGGGCCAAACACACCAAACTGTGAAATTAGGATCAAAGGGGAATTACATGGATGGTGCATATTTTTTCATACTAATCTATATATTAGGTGTAATTGTTCACCATATATAATATGTGGACAATTTTGATAAAATTTTAGGGTAAACCATGTGGCCCTAATAGAAATCCCATATCTACATTTATCTAACCTAAAAATAAATTTTGTTTTCCTTCTAAACACAAAAAACTAAAACTATTGGACCCAATATCTGATCATTGAAGCTTATATTGATTTCAAAGCCGTCTTAACAAATTACAATCAATCCCAGCCTCAATTATTGATGATTCGAATCCCAAATTAATGATTTAATTATCTCCTGGTATGTGAATCGAATCCCGCATGATTTATAATTCATCTTCCTTTCATCTTTAATCAATAAAGAGATTATAAATCCCAATTTGATTATTTATGGATCCAATTTTTAAGATCAAGATCCAAAATTTTAGATCTAGTTCTTTATTTGTGATATAGTTAATTTTTTTCTTGATTTAGGGTTTTAAATTTAGATCACCAACTATATCACTGTGTCGCTCAAATATTTGGGATTTATATAGGGTGATCTCTAATTAATGAACTGGGTTATGTTTTACCTAATGAAAATCCAAAATACTTTATTAAAATTAGCTTCATGTAATTGTGGAATTATTGTTTGGTATTTTGAAATATTTTACATGACATAATTTATTAATTTGGTGAATTAATTAATAAAGAGATATTTTTATATGATATTAGATATAATTAATTGAGGAATAAATTATGAGGAATTAATATTGTGAATGAGATAAGTAATTTGGGTATTAAGAATGGGATTTTGAGTTTGTGGATATTAATTTAGTAATTGATGAATTAATTTTTGGGATTCGTTTATTTATTTAAATGTGGAATTATTCAATTTTGTTTATATAATAAAATAATATTTAAGGATTAATTAATTTTGATTTATTATTTAATTATAGAATAGTCTAGACATATTGATGTGATTAATTAATTTTAGATTAAGAAATTTTATTTTTATAGTTAGTTAATTATTGAATTAAATAATAGAATTTCTCATTATAGGTTATTATAGAATTATTAATTTAATTGAAATGGAAAATTATTTTTTTATTAATTATATGTTATTAATGGTAACATGGTAATATAGTTTTGAAATAATTAATGGGAAAATGTATATTATAATTTTTATCTAATTAATGGTAACAAGGTCATCTTTCTGTGAAAAAAATTAATAGTAACATGATCATTCAAATGTGTAAGTTATAAATGGTATCATGGTTATTTTTTTGAGAATTAAACAATGGGAACACGAATATTGTAATGTGTAATGTATAAATGGTAGCAATGTCATTTATTTATTTATTAAGGAATGATTATATAGTCATTATTTTGTGTATTGTGTTAATGGTAACATGTGAATTCCAGTATTAATTAAATAATAGTAAAAATCTTATATTGACATATGATGTCCTCATAAATACATTATGCTACAAGATGATACAATGTAGGTATCAAGGTACATATTTCTATGAGATCATGTGGGTTTTATGTTTATTAAATAATGAATAATTGCTAATGTGATAATAGTTTACTTATTCATTTTATTATTTATACAAATTTATACACATTATATTAACTAAATATTGTTTAAGAAGTTGGTGGTGGTGGCCAAGTGAGTAACACTCACACCCTATTAGGACTTCCATATTTATACTTGAATATTATTTATGTCTTCAATATATGTTAATTTTATTAGAAATATGTTTGATCACTAAGATGGGATGCATATTTTATGATGGAAGCAGATATGTTTTGGGACTCGCATGGGGGAGCCATCAATGTATTTATATTTTTATGCATTCAAATGCATGATATTTAAATTGGAGTGGAAAATTTTCTGATTTAATATTGATTTTGTATTTACAGGTTGGTCCCACTTGTGATACTTGATCCTTCTTGGTTTGATCACATGTTATTTAATCTGGGATTCATATTTTTTTCTAGTGTTTTTACTCTGATAAAATAGGTAACCCCCTGATTGATATAACATTCCCTATCTTCTAGTCATAATCATTTTCATACCAGGAGGCACACTTTATGTCATATAGTGACGGGTTTGGGGAACCAGTGTGTGTCCCCTAGGATTGAATGTTATGAAGTTGAATCAAAGACCAGTTTTCATTTCATATTTCATTGTCATTAAATTTGGGAAATGAATAAAAGGAAAAGTCTGTCCTTGGTTACGATCTCTTGTATGGGAGTAGCTAGCCTATGTAGGGGGGAATCCAATGTACCCAGTGTGGGATTATTGTTATTACAGTTTTTTATAGTTGAATATTAATTAAACATTGGTGATATAATTTTTGTGTTATATTATTATTGTTTCAATGATTTCATTATAAATTGAATGTGGCTCAGTACATAATGAGATTTGGGTATGTGTGCATCATTTTTGTCACTTAAAATTATTTTTTATGTACATCATTTTAGGCATGCATGTGATAACAGGTTATGTGTATTATATGCAACCTGGATTATTTTACATGTTATTATAACCTGTGTATTATATGCAACCTGGATTATTTTACATGTTATTATAAATTCAAGTAGAAATGGTGTCTAACATGAAAATGAGAAATATTCTGAAATGTTAAAATATTTTAATGATTTTGTTTCTAAATGATAAACATGAATTTTTTGAATTATTTTCCCATCATGAACTATAACCTAGACCTAGGACAGTAATATGTAGTATGAGAACCATAGTTTTTACCATGTGGTGGGGTTTCATGAAATGAATTATTGTTGAATATTTTATTTCATATAAATTAGTTAATGTTGTGAAATGTGTCTTCAAGACTTGGATTTTCATTATATTGATTTTCTACCTGGTAGATGCATGTTGAGTGGACATGCAAAGGTCATGGATAGAAATGATCTACTAGTACTGGGACCTGAGGCACCAATTGTTTCAGGTGAGGATGTTGTAGAGTAGTTACAAGATAACTTTTTGTGATTAATGATATTCATGGGAAATGACCCATGACATGTTTTCAAGAGTATGAATGATATGATGAGGGAGTTTATATTGAAACACACTTAGAAATTTATTAGATTTTGTTGTGGTGAGGGATTTTTGTTCTGGACTGTGTCCATTGAGAATACACTTAACCATTGGAGTCTCCAAGAGAGAGTAGGATCATGTTCGATACATACATTTTACATGGATCGATAAAGATATTTTGGGACATTCTTTCTTGGACTGGATAAGATGATGGTATATTATAGAGGGACTTCTCTTAGAAGATCATAGAGAACTTATATATAGTGATAAAAGGGCATAAGATGAAAATTATGTTTACGAGTTTAACTCAAGGTTTTATGTATGTGATAGAATTTGGTTTCTTTTTATAATTTTCAACACTTTTCACTAGTGTGGACGCATGATGAGACAACTATACGATTTATTTTTAGAATGATAGTAAATGACAGATAAATTCACAAGGTATCCTTTTCTGTTAAATAACATTGTTAATGAGGTGTATTCTTTTATTATAGATAATGGTAAAGACTTTTCACTTGTGTGGATGCGTGATGAGACGACTATACGATTCATTTTTAGAATGATGGAAAATTACAGATAAAGTCACAACGTATCCTTTTCTGTTAAATAACTTTGTTAATGAGGTGTATTCTTTTATTATATATAAGGGTAAGATTAATGAGGCTTCCATTGATGGAATGGTAATTCTATATGGATGAACATTATGTACATCTACTGATAGTACAAAGCCCGATATTACATCATTAACAAGGGTAATTTTAAATATTGTACCCAAACCGAGGGGAAATTTACATAGGATCTTACTTGAGTGATATGTAACTATTTCGATAGGTTGGGTCACATTTATAGATATTTCCCTCAACCAATTGTATCAAGATGATCGTTCATCATGATTCTACATCAATTTATGTTCATCAGGACTAAGTGGCAGATATACAGTAATGGTGTACCTTGGAAGAATCAGGGAATAGGAAGGGGATATTCCTTGCCATACCAGTCTAGATGTTGTGGTTATAATAGATAATGTGGTTGTTTAAGGGGATGTAAATCATCTGAGAAAGAGTCCTCATATCAGTAGAGTAGTACGACACATGTGGACTCATACTAAATCATAGGGAAGACGGTTATGATAGTTTCAAATGGTCCAATATGCACTTGTGGATAATGATGCTAGACCATCGACATTGATAGAGGAAATTCATATAGCCTCTCCATTAGTAGGTACCATATTTGATATTTGTGTTATAATTCCTTTATTTATGAATAACACGTGATCAATTTAATACAAGAAATAATGTTCATGAGTAGGGTTTTGACGATAAGAACACCTAAGGGTGTATGACCAATATTACTTTTCTTATTCAAGGGGTGTTTTCTAAATGTACTAGAGTTTAATTTTCTATGGGATATATATATTGAGGACATTTTAGGCATTGACAAAATTTTGGGTATGGACACGATAGTCACCTAAAAACCCATAGAGTCAATTATCATTGAATAATGAATTTTATGTCTCATAAGGATGACTGTTATGATTACCACGGGTAGTGGGATATCAATGCAGGATGAGAAGGGACAATTACTCATAAATTGGAAGATCTCACAACTATGTTTCTACTGACTATTTTGATATTGGATGTAAAGATAAGGTTTTTATTAGAGAAGTAGTGGATAGGTTTTAGGCTATCATTCCTGAAGAATGATCAAGGTTTCCACCAGAGAGAGATGTGGAAATTACCATTGCTCTCTTGATTCTAGAAGAAAAATTTTATATTCCATCATATATAATTTGATTGAAAGAGATTCAAGATCTTAAGTAATGGTTATAATAGTTGGAGGATAAGGGTTTCATCAATCTAGGTATGTTACTTATGGGTTCACATGTTTTTTTTTCTAAGAAGGTGCCCATGGATCTACAATTGTGTGTTCATTACTAGATGTTGATCCATATTATTTTGAATTATCTATATCCTCTTTTGTGTATCAATGTTATATTTTACCAATTGAGGGTAGCTTGTGTCTTTCCCAATATAGGAATGACATAGGGATATCATATGATATAGTTTGAACATCTATTATATTGAGGACTACTTTTATTTTCAAATTTGGTTGATTTTAGTTCATCATAATTAAATTTTGGTTAATGGATGCACATGAAGACTATATTTCCTTAACTAACATAATATTCCATCAATTGAAGGATAATTTGTGGTTGGGTTTGTGGAAGACATTTTGTGTACACCAATAGTCATGATGATCATGCCCAATATTTTCTATTCTTCCTAAGTACACTATGAGAGAATCATCTATATGCCCAACAATCTATGTTTCGTTTTTAGATCAATCCAGTACACTGAATATGACACATCATCTTAGAGTAAGGTTTATTAATGGAAATATTAAATTCTTAGGTATTTTTTTCAAGGTATTCACTAAAGAACATGTTTTATATCAATATATTTGGGGGTTATTTTTGTAATGTGTGAGGTTCATCTAGGACTACTCTTATTTGGATGAACTAGTTTTGGGAATTACCATATATGGGATAAACATTTATGGTCAAAATCCTATAAGGATTAATTTATGTGATGAAGAAGAATTTTACATCATCACAAATATTGTTACTACATAAGAATAGTGGGGAGTTCACAATATATTTTTATGATTTTAGAACTGGATATAGCGCTGTGTTTATTCATGGAGGTCGAGTGGTGTCATATGTGTCTCAGTATTTGTGTCCCTAGGAATGTAACTACCTGACCTACAAACATGAGCTGGGTACCATGGTTTATGACTTAAAGTGTTCATGAAATTATCTTTTCCCGGAAAAGTATACTATATATACATATCACATGAGCTAAAATAATATAGTTTCAGTGAGACAATTTAATGTCTAGAAGTGAATATGGGTTAAGTGTATGTAGTCATTCAACGCTGAGTTGTCATATATTTCTAGAAAGGGGGAAATTTTTATGTTGTTTTCAGAAAGAAAACATATACTCAGGTGTTTCAGGTATCTTGTTTTATGTGGAAGATGATGTCATTTCTGGTTGAGGTGCATGTTGTGGTTCAAGAGATTCATATGAGAATGAATCTACAATTAATTTTAGTGGAGTCTACACTTTCCATAAATATCAGTGGATGAAAATTTTAAGAACCAGGGTGTTTGAAATAAAAAGGAAAAGATAACGTTTTAGATGGATGATATGATATGGATGATGGATGAGAGAACCAAAAACAATTTGGGACCCACATGTGGGATTTATTAATGCATTTATTTTTGTTTTCATTTTAGACACTTTATATACACATTGGAATAGTATATTTTTTACATTGATGTTGATGTTGTATTTCTAGTTTTTTCCATATTGTGACATTGGTTATTACATGTTATGATTACATGTTATTCAGTTATTGATTATTATTCATCATTTATGTGTTTACTCAGATAAAAGATGGTATACTATCCCTATGATTTTTATAGGATTCCTTCTTTCGAAGTCTAAACCCTTTTTCATATTGGTAGGTGCACTTGAGGACACATAGTGACTTGCTCGAGGAACAAATTTTTTTAAACTCTAAATGTATATTACAAAGTGGTATTACCTAACATATTATATTTCAAGAGTAATATATATACAAAATTGATTTTTTTCGAATATGACCATACTGGACGGGTGATTGAAAGTGTTGCATGCCTCAATGTGGGTGAGGCATCTAGGTGTGACCAAAATGTACCATAACATAAAATGACACTATTTGTGGATGGGCATGAAAAATGATATAAAAAGGTTTTTGACATGATTCTACAACTATCAGTGGGTGAAGGATAAGAATAAACAAACTGCAGGTTTATTGTAGTCATTTCACATTCCATAATTGAAATGGGATTAATTTACTATGGATTATGTGGTGGGTCTCATATGGATTACATAGAAGAAAGATGTTTTTGGGTTATTATGGAAATAATGAAAAAGGTATCACATTTCATTCCTCAATAAGACAATTTTTCATTAAAATAGTCGGGAGAGCAATATATTTGGGAGATAGTCCATCTGTATAAGGTTCCACAAAGTATTGATTCAAACCGTGATTCACGCATTAAATATTACTTATAGTAATGATTACATAATGTGTTTGGTATATAGATTTTATTGACTACATATATCAAACAATATAAATATGGTTTTATAGATGATACTATAAAGGTTCTAGAGGAAATGCAATTATTTTTTGTTAATGACTTCAATGTTTCTTTGTAAAAGCACCTAGAACTGTTGTATTTTTCTTATAACAATAGTAATAAAGCAATATTAATGTTGAACCATGCCAATATCATTATGGAAAAGTATATATATATATATCACAACTATTATTGGTGGTGGTAGGTGTGTAATATATTTTTTGGAATTAGATTCATATAAGAGACATCAGACTATGTTTATCTTCTAATTGTAAGGCTAACACATAGAGTAAATATAATTCAGTTGATGATAAATGCTGAATATCTATATAAATTAAATAGGGTTATCATGTTTTAATTTGGGTGTCAGTTATATTGGGTTATTAAATGATACTAACATATGGAAATTGGGTGCCTAGGTTCTTTAGAGTGTTTGTGGTTGTTGATAGAATCAGGCTGGTTGCATGCTGATTGTCTCTTCTAAGAAAATTGAGTGTTAAAAATGAAGTTATTTAAATTTAATAACATTTATTGAATTAACCCAACCCTTTCATTTGAATGATGGGTGATATGGTGATCTTGAGATAGAGGCATCCTTTGAGGGACATTTGATACATTAGTTTGATCAAAGAGAGAAATAAATAAGGGGAATGATAGTTCTAATAGATTATTATTTTGTGGGAATATGGACATGTGAATAATGAATCCTATGGAAGAGAACTTTACATTCATGATTAGTGGCTTGATATTTTTGAACTGTAATCCTAGAGATGGTTGTTAGTGATGATTGAAGATGTGTTGTTACACGATGGGGATATTTTATGGTCCATAACTTTTATTAAGAAATCTCTTACATGGTTACATGTTATAATTTTTCCTGGTGTTTATTAATTTTCATTTATATATAATAATGGGGTTTTTTCGGTTAATATTTGAGTAGAATATATTGAAGAGGAATGTGACTCATTGGAGCATGGATAGTAATAATCATGCGCCTGATCCTGGAAAGTTGGGCAAGATTAGATAGAGGGAAATTACATAGATAGAACATAATTTGTCAAATAAAACACCATATTCGGAGTAACCATGCACCCTATAAAAGCAGAGTGTGGATTAGGCCCACATTTTGTTTAAAATATACTCTCATTCCTAGAAAACTATTATGGTCATTTAATTTAACCCGAAATTAATTTTTTAATCCACTAAATCATTGAAACTCGCTTTATTCGATAGAAACTCATACAAAGATTTCAGAGCCTCCAAGTTGTATTGTAAGCCAATTTGACATCTTTTATTCCTGATTGGATGCATACATTTATTATCAACATGTCTCTTAATATGGGAATCCAATCCCTCATGGTTTACCATTATTATTTATTACTCAGACATTTGATAATGGGGAGGTTAATTTTATTTTGATTAGATATAAGTTTCATTTTGTAGATATAGATCTATTATTGTATATATACATTTATAATTAAGAGTTATTTTTTTGTATAATATTTTTTTTGGTTTTAGATTTGAATATTTTTTACATATTTATGAAAATAATTTTGTTTGGATTTTCATTAGGTGATCTGTCATCAACGAATTAAGGATAGTGGACTATAATTATAATCCAAAATTCCTTCTTAAAATAAAATTTATTTAATATTATAACATCTTCTATATAATTTTATAATTATGTTCTTTATTTAACTAATTAATTTGGAGAATTGAGTAATTGACAAGATGTGAAATTATATATTTATGGAATTATAGATTGAGATAATAAATTATAGAAGAAATTATGAGATATTTTGATTTGTGATTAGAGATAATTATTTAATAAATTAATTATTATATATTGATATTGTGAATTGATATTATTAATTGTGAAACTTATTTTCATATTTTCAGTTTGTGGATATTAATTAATTAAATTATTAATTAATTAATGGTGTTGATGTAGATAATTAATTGGGAAACTAATTAAAGTTATTTATATGATAAACCAACTATTGTATAACTAATAAATATTATGGGATTAGTTAATTATTGAATTGAATAGAATAATTAATGATCTTAATTAATTATGAATTAATAATTTCTATTAATATGGTGTGTTAACTATCTATTTATCTAATGGATTTCTTTTTGTTTACGTTAATGTTGAATTATTAATAAAATTAATGCGTATAACAAATTGTCCAAATAATTTTATCTTACAAATGGGATCATGGTCAATTTTTTGTGAAATATTTGATGTGAATATTTTCCACCTAATATATATGTTATGAATAGTGACATTTATTTTTGAAACAAATAATGTGAAAATTGTCATACTGATGTGTAAGTAATGAATGGTAACATGGTCATTTAGTTGGGAATTATAGAATTAGAACATGGTAATTCTATAGTGTATGGTATGAGTCATAAACTGGATATTTTGTTGAGAGTTTAATAATGGGAACATGTTCATTCTATTAGTGAATGTGTGAATGGTAACATTTGAATTACTGTATAAATTTAATAATTTTAATTATGTAATTCATAGATATTATTTCCATCACAAAGACATTAGGATATGATATGACCCCATATAGGTATTGAGGTACGGCGATCAATAAGAACCAGGGCGTTTATGTGGTTAAAATCAAATAATTTTAAAATGTTAAAACTATTTATTTATACATTACAATTATTTCATTACAAAACTACATACATGTTGTATTTAATTGTTTTTTTAGACATCATTCATGGTGTCCTACATAGTTATACTTGTACCATAATTGCATTACATGAACATAAACTTAATAGAAACTATGTTTTCTTTAATTGTTATGTGAAAATTAGATATTCTAGATAAATGATATGGGATAAAGTGTGGATGAGTAAACCATATAGGTTTCAAGAAACACTTAGGGGATCATCAGTTTCACTAAATGTGGGAACGTTTTAGACACTTGACACGTACATTTTCATGGAATAAATTATATAATAATGTTGGTATTTTATTTTATGTTTGGGAAACCCTGCCACGTAGGTTCATTCAAAATATGACAGCATGTTATTCATATATTGTTTCATATTTTCCACTATTGTATTTACTCTAAAAAAATTGGATATAATATCCCAATGATTGATATATATGACCCAGTCTTCTAGTTGATATCCTCTGGCTTATAGGGAGGAATGATTTTGGTTGTGTATTGATAGACATTTGGCACAACTGTTTGGATCTCGGGCTAGGATTCTATAATTATCTAATTGTTGAGAAAAATAGGAATTCTAGATGATCTATTTTACATGTGTGTTACTGAATGATATTTGACTGAGTATAAAATGAAATAATGTAGATGAATAATGAATTATAAAAATAAATGCTGATAGTTATTAAATATATTTTAAAGAAAGAATAAATCCAAGGAATATTTCAGAAAAACATTAACATAGTGTATTATAGTCATTCATAATATACTTTAGAAATAGTTAGAATGAAATGAAATCCTTACATCCCAAATTTGTAAAAAACATTACTCATTATTATAAAACAAATTTATCCTCCTTCAGAAACATTATATAATGATAATTCTAAACCAAAATTGGTAATTCTATCAAAATCATAAAACTAACATAAGAAAAAAAATTATTAATAATTCAGAATATAACAACATAAAAATATATGGGGGATCTAATTTATTTTAAATCTATAAATATACCTCCATTTTTCATGATATTCAAATTGGATCTTCAGTTGATATGAAAATATCACAACCAAACATGACCTTCTCATACAGTCTCAAAACAAGCCACAATAAAACTAGTCATCATATCTTCACCTGCTTATGCTTTCAAATAGAAAAAAATAATATAAGATAATGATAATCCAACACATAATTCATCCATTTTGGGATATAAATTCATGGAGATAGAAAAATGGGAACAAATAATTTTTTTCAAAGATATATATAAAATAACATGAAAAATAGTTATATATATTCTATACTATTATGGTTTTATTGTCCCAATATGATTACAATCCCCTAATGCGTCTTAACATTGTAAATTTTGTTGGTGATACCTATCACTACAAGATAAATTATTGTTTCCGTTTTATAATTCATCAAGTTAAAAAATAATCTCATGTAATTCAATATCTTAGAGTAATATACTCAGAATCTAAAAAACATGAGCACTAATCCTTTTTCTATCACAGTCATGTAAATCCAAATTATCCTTTAATGATCACTGAAATTTCAAAAAATCATCTCATTATCGACATCTGATTGACTATCCTCATATTTTATTTTCTCAAATTCTCACTCCCTATAATTCTGACCTTTATAGTTTGAAAATAATTAGAGTGGTGAAAATAGGAATATCACATTGAATAAAAGTATGATTTATAATGGATGATACCATATGTGTGGTAGTGAAAGATTCATAATGTTCTTCTAAAACATACCAAATTCATGGAAAACAATTATTCATTAATGCAGAGTAATAAAACTATGGCAATCCTACTTTCCACATCTGGTATAATATATTTATATTATTCTGAATAAATTTTAACAAATTTAAAAATCTCATTTTCAACAACACAATAAATAGGTTTAACTCCATATTTAACCATAACTCTATAAAACTAACTCTTTGATGTAAACACACAATGAACAAGAATTACATCATATTGTATTTATTTAATATGATCTATTATCATGTATTGGTACATTAGAGGGTTGTAAAGATTAATATATTGATAAACATTGCCCATATGATTTCATTGTTTTGGAAGTCCACATAACGGTCTGCAAAAAACATTTATTATTATTTGGATCTACACTCTCCCCAATAATTCTAGATCATGTGTGGACATAGATTCAATAAATATTAATCAATATATCCACTAAAAAACATTGTGACAAAATCATTAAATAATTGTTTATTTCCATTTCTATAACTAATTATAATCAATTCAACCTAAACATGAGTAAACATAAAAATCATATCATTTGAATGATATTTTTAAACACCCAACTCAACTTTGTCCTCACCAACATAGAGGGTATGCTTTCCCATTAGGACATCGATGAAATCCCAATACTAACTAAGAATGGGCTACTTAAAATTATTTGATCATGTAATAAATGACTGTATACATGATATAAAAGATTGTGGTAAATGATATTTTTCATATATGAACAAATAAGTCATATACACAAACATAATTGCATAAAAGTGTCATATAATCATAATATAGTGACCCATATGTTGGTTTCTTCCACCGAAGACCCAAATTTTTTTAATAGGGGTCCGAAATAAGGGGAATCCCACTACAAATATCATAAAAGCATCTAATCTCCAATAGGTTACATATTTTTCATGAGAAGAAATATCATCTAGGGATTTTCAGAATACAGAATTAGATTTTCTATTGGGATATTGGTCTACAGTACTTATTGAATTTTTTTTATTATATATAGGACACAAATAAAACATGATATACTATAACCACTTTTGAAATTTTACATAAGAAAAAGTTTTTAAACCATCCAAAAATGGAATGTTAACATTGAATATCTTAATCTTTTTAAGAAAATTTAGATAATCGGTTTGATTAAAATATTATAAACATTGTGGGAAAAAAGTAATATATGAGTTATATAAAATCAAAATATGTGGGTTATTATTTTCATTCAATAAACAACATTCTTATTTAGCAATTTTATTAACTCCCACATCAATTTAAATTCACTTTGGATTTTTCTTTTGAATTTTCAAATATTTTCTTAATTTCTTCAAAAAATTAATGATTTCATGATTTATAATTTTTCATGTTTTTAGATGATATTTTATCTTGAAAATCAATTTATCATTGACTAAATTATTCCATAACTAGTTATGGAATTGTTAGGCCCAAACTGTTTTTAATGGAATATAATTTTCTCTTGATTTTATTTTGTCATGAAGAGAATTTGCTCATTAAATATTCCACCTAGGTCTATATCCATTTCAACCATTAGAATATCAAGAAATTGAGTTTCTGAATATATATAATTTTTTAGAGAACCAATTTCACTATGAACATGATCCAACAAGATATTATGATCTACTTGATAATTTTAAAATTTTAACATATATTAATTTGAATAGTTATTCTTATGATGAGTTTGTAAATCATGGATAGTGCACTATTTAATCAATCTATATTATTTCCATGAATTGGTTTTTGATTTTAAAATACATAATTGTATATAGCTTAGAACTGATCTATAACAACTTGATTCCTAGATAGTTATTCTACAAACATTACACTCTTCTATGTTTGGACATGGAGATCAATGTTGGGACAGCATGAGTGGCCAAACATCCCATAATTACAGCACTGATCATTATAAATTTGATCATTCATATAATTATATTTCTTATTACATTATGTATTAGGATTTTTTTGTTTTCCACGTGTTCCTATATTGGGAATTTTGGAACATTTTTTCTAATAGTTAATTTTTCTATCCAGTATAATAATCATAGAAGATTTCGTCACAATATTTTTCAACTAGATTCTAGTTATAATGTGTAAGAGAATTGAAAAAATTATCCATGAGATTTTGGGGAGCTAAATGGTTATTAGAAATCATTATAAAAATAAATATAAACAATTCCCTCATATTTTAAAACCTATATTCCTTATAATATACATAACAATTGATCTAATATCTCACTTATATGGTGGTGTACCAGGGGTATAATTTTCATATCACATCTTTGAATACCAAATCCTATGATTTAATTATTTATTAATATATTATCTGAAACTAATAACTGGTATTATGATTATTATAAAATTTAAATACCCCAAACCTCGAAGTCTCCTCACCAAATCCGTAAATAGAATAATCAGGGCACCGTCAATTTTTTTTCGAAAAAAAGTGATTATTTTGTAGGGAAGTCATTAAATGATGGAAGATGAGAGATATAAAACAATTTAATTTCATTTTCTCTAGAAATGTGGGTAAATCTATATAATTATTGGTTGTTTGAATCAATTTCTATTTGACCTGCATAATTCATAGATTATTTCAAACATTAACTACTAGGTTTTGAACATCATGTTTTCATTTTCGTGTCATTTTTTTAGATTTTCAACATCTTACAAAATAAATTTATATGTATATATCAATATTGATTGTTTTATTTAATCTGATTAACATGTTCTAATATAGAGATTATTCTGGGAATATATAGAACTCTTTAATTTTCAATATTTTTCTAAATATGTTATTGGTTTTTCTAGATGATAATGATTTCTATTTAATATATTAATATTTTTTTAATTTATATACTTGGTAGAAAGTTCCTTCAATATTAAAAAAATATATATTTGGAATATATTTTTATATATATAATTTTATCAATATTAAAATTTAAAACCATAATTAATATCTATTACCAATATTGTAGTATGAATGGTCGAACCACAAGGAAGTAGAATTATGTGAAATAAAAATAAATAATTCACACCACAAAAAAATCAATGATAATTTAATGTGATGAGTTTATAATATTTATTCCAAAGGAATTACCGCATGGATAATAAACAAGATAAAAAAGGTGGATGAATTTTTTGTCATCATACTACGTTGAAAATATAAAAATGATGTTCTGAATCCCTACATGAGTTAATACAAACAAACAGGTCTAATGAAAATGAAATATAATGAATAAGATGTCACATCAGTGAACATCCATTTCTTAATGGACATATTTCAATCTAGATCTAGTGATGTTAACCATGGAATCAATTTATTCATTAAAAAGAAGTGATTATTTTAGATTTTCAAATATTATAAACTTTAGTCAATGATCAAATGTAAAATCGGAGCACTGCCATCACCAATCAATTCATGGGTAATTATAATTAATTCTCATTCATAAATGGAATATACCATCATATATAATGTAAAATAATAATCATATTATCAAAATAAAAATGGTTATTTAAATTCAAATTCATCAAATCTGTATTCCATCTAAACTATTTAAAACATCATGTTAATGAAAAAAATAAAAATAATGAGTGAGGAGAAATATAAGAGGAATGATATCTATCAGGAATGATTACTTCCCCATATTTAACTCAAGATCATACTAACAACGAAAATTTCCTAATCTGGTTCTAATCATACTATTTTGGATGGAATCTTATGGTATTTAATAGAAAACAGCATGCACCTCACATATGTGCATTGACAGTCCCATCACAACGACATGTCTATACTATCTGTGTGAGACATTTGTTACTATGAACCATCATATTTCAGTGATGAAAACATTAATCTTATAATAAATCATGATCCATATAAATCCTTATATCCGACATCATATTCCACTCCCCATGATTAAATATTCTTGTGATTAGAAATTCTTGAATGTGCCAGATTGAAATAAGTCATCTATTATGAAATTTGTAAAATGATAATATAAATTTAATTAACCAAATGTTCATATTCATGAGATAATGAATTTTTTTGGGACATTTTAATACATATTCTATGACCTAATTCATCAAATAATAAATTTTTGGCTCTGACATCACTAAATTCTGAGAATTTTTAGTTTTTT
The DNA here is from genome assembly GCA_963277665.1 of Viscum album. NCBI lineage: Eukaryota > Viridiplantae > Streptophyta > Magnoliopsida > Santalales > Viscaceae > Viscum > Viscum album. Next base: position 1,501,559,284 of record OY728161.1, read on the forward strand.
ATGTATATATATATATATATATTAAAATTTATTATCAATATTACATGGATAAATTTATAGTTATTTTTATTAGAATATTTTTCATATTTTTTATCTTTATTATAATATATATATATATATATATTAATTTTTTCATAATCCTTATTTTTTCCTTTCTTTCCATAATTTACAAGACTTATATAGGGCAATACATTCTCCAGCAAAGAGATTTTCTCCATCTCTATGGAACATAGTGGAGAAAATGATAGCTTGATTTTTTTATGGTAGATAATCAATCATCTATAGCTTTGTGTATATGGTAATCTTAAAATATATTATGGTGACATGTTATTCTAATCTTGGGGACATCAGTATATTGTTCTACTGGCTATTGTGGAATAGATTCATTAGAAGTATTTTAATTTCCCCAATATATGTTTCATTGGCCTCATGTTTATCTTCAAGCATATGTTTTGTATTTATTAATCTATATATGTTGGCAGCCACATAAGTTTGGAAAGAATCAAATTATTGAACAATTGATTGAATTATGGATCTGCATCGATGTGGTACAAGTTTGATGTGGAATTCATATTGAATCATTACTTCGTATAGCTGTAAGGATTCAATCGATGTAAAATCATAATTTGTCATTTATATTTAATCTTCCATTATAGGATTTCAATATTTATTTGTGGTAATATAGTGGTTGGGTCAATCCAGGGCATGTTAAGGTGATAATCATACACACATTTACTAGGAGAAGACCTCGTAGTAGTGTAACTCATGGTCTATCTGCTAACAGTGAGAAGGTAGATCATCGACATGTAAACATTGTTTTCATCCTTAGATGAAATGTGTCTTGTAGACTTTTCATGATGTGTCTTGTAAATTGAAGGCAACATATTTATTTTCTAATGAAAAATATAATATAATAGTAAATTATTTTAAAATTAATACAATATAAATTTAATAAATAAAAAAATTACTTAGTATAAAAACAAAAAAAAAATAAAGTTAATTGATACATTAAAAGTGTATAAAAATAATTTATTTAAATAACATGATTCAAATGATAAATTAAAAATTTGTAATGAATTAACTCATTCAAAAATAGAAAAAAGTAGCATTGTAGTTTTTATTAATATCAAAATAATCATAATTAATATAAATTAATTAATGTATGACATTAAATTTTTAAAATATTATTTTGATATAAACATAATAAATAATAAATAAATGCATTAAAATAAAAATTTTCATAAAAAATAAATTAAACAATTTCCAGATTATACAAAAATAAAAAAATGAATACAAAAAAAATAATTTAAAATATATTTAAATAAAAATTAAAATGTTTAAAAACATAAAAAAATCAATTAATAATTTTTAAGGAAAACATTTTTTTAAAAAAAATACATGTTATCATCAATTTCAATTAATTAAAAAAATAATTCCATAATAATAATCACAGTTAATTATACTAAATCTTTCATAAATCATTAATGAAATAAGAGCCACATTATCAATAAACAGAAAATTATATGAAAAATTAAACGAGTCTATAATTCAAATAATAATTTCATGGACCATTTTCGACAATAAAAATTAGTACTCAGTAGCAACCGTTGCCTCTAGAACACACCCTTAAACACATGATTTATTTCTATTTGGAAGGTCAGTGTTATTATGTTGGGGATAGTAAAAATTAATTTTCTTATTGAAAAACATTGGATATATATATATCACTGAAGGAAATTTGATAATGGATATACTGAAATTATTCTTCCAAAAAATGAAACATAAATAAATAAAACATTGTGTTCTATATAATGATATTTATTATTCTTTAGTAAATTGCGAGTAAGAGGAACATAATGTATATATATTCATGATTACATTATATAGAAAATAAAAAAGGACAAATTTTGTATAAATAACATTATGGGAACATGATAAATCTTTCCTTACCTTATACTATCTAGAATAATAATTTACAGAATTCATAAATGTGAACATTCATGTTTCCCTGCCAGTATCACTAAAATATGTTGGTGTAGCACTAGAAATCATGAAAAGGTCTTGGGTAAAACTCATCACGACAACAAGAACTGTTCATATATCTAATCAATTATATGAATATATAGCGAAAATATGTACAAGTGATAATAGAAATTATAATAATTGAACAATGAAAAAACCCACATTGGATATGCATCCTAAAAATACATCCTTATGATACAACCAGATATGAACAAATCTGTAATGTAACTGAGAAATCATCATTTTAGTAATCGAAAATAAGTATCAAATCCATTTAATCTATATATCATATACGATGTATCATATCTATAATTTGAAAGTAAATATTAATGATTTTCAAGTACTTTTATTCATTATAATTAAATGGAACATCATTTCTATTAGTATTAAAACAAATTAAAAGGAATATATTGTAAGATAATTATAATTACGTAATATCTAATGATGTGTCCATTTTTTATATTTTTTTAATATGAGAAATCATGATTTTTTATTCTAAATAAGAAACACAAAAATTTATGCAAATTAAGGAAAGTGATAATTATTTAAAATTACTCCGGTTTGATATTAAGTCACATTAATAATTTCAATTTAATTCATTATTTAATTAATATAATTGATGTCTAATAATAAAGGGTAAATTAAAATATTCTTCATGCTCCCAAAATTTCTAGGGTTCATATGGAATGGTATTCCCATTAGCATATAATTTGGTTCATCTATTCTTAATAATTTATCCACAGGTAGGCCCTTTCCACATCTGTTTTTTTAACTAAATATGAAAATTTTCATTGGCCAATGGTAAGAAAAACACACACTAGTTGGTTTTTCATCACAATGGAGTTGAAATTCAATGTGGAATATAGTAAAAACCACATAAACATGTAGATTGGGAATTTTTTTCAAACTAAAATACTTATCAATTATCATAAGATTCCATTAATGAAATTCTTGAAATAAATTTGTGGTTTTATCAATTTAATGAGCATATGCTACTCAGTCTGGCATTAAAAACAATGGATATAATATATGAACAACTAAAAATTTGGAGAGATGGTAATTGCCCCCAATAATTTATAGGTAGAATACTCTTCATGAATTTATGACCGATAAATAATTATTTAAAGATATGTATCAATGAAATATAGAAATTATAAATAAATTTCAATTATATTTTTCATGGATGTAACATTCAATATAGTGTGATAAAAAAATGAATAAATTGTAAAGCGAGAATTACAATTGGAATTCAAAATAAAAAATAATTGGAATGAAAGTCATTTTATAATGGTAAAGTCATATTGGGTATGAGATATCCATGGTTGTTCTCTAGTTGAATGATATAATATAAAAATTAGACAGTAGAAGAGGTTTTTAGATTATGGTGGGTGTAATAAAAAACGCAATTGTCCAAATTTTTAAGGGAACATTATTTTGCCTTATTTTTAGCCAAACTGTGTGCCAATCATTCCCCAAAACTATCACAAGGAACATATCCCACACATTCATGGAACATTTTTAGATAGTTAATGTCATGCCCACACATGATCTCTTTTATTGGGTGCTACCCTCTTCCATAGTTTTTACGAGAGGTTATTAACCACACGCACACTATATAGATCCCCAATACAATAATTCTACACCATTATACATGGTCATGTGTTCTAATTATAATAGTTTCATTATCAATCGTGACCCCTTATTGAATCCATGATTCGGTTTCATGGATAGAAATTACCATTCTCTAATCATACAACCTGTCTTATCTTTTAAAAATCATATCATTAGTATCAAAATGAGACTGAACTCCTATGAAGTCTTATATAAAATCATCTAAATTTCCATTTTGATCAAAAAGAGTTTTCAAAATTCAATACAAATTTTCCATAATTCAAGACAAAAACCATTTTATTAAATGTATTTACATGATATTTCATGTATATTATATCCATCATCCTCATTAAATCAATAATCATCCATACTAAAGAAAACAAATTACTTTACTATTGTTAATGAATAAACATGTACATGTTATTTTCACTTGTATTCAATTGTAATATTAAAATACACATATTTCCTTTTCATGGTTGTTGTAAACTAATTAAATCATGTCGTATTGATTTTATCATCAATGATTTATTTTCAATTAATCAAGTGAAAGAAATCATATTTGATGGAATTGACCAAATAATTACTCATTAAATAACATATATGTAATTAATTTTTTCCTATTGACGATTAATGAAAACTCCCATGAAACATTCAACTAAATATCAAAAAACTATAAAATATTTATGAATAAAAAAAAAATTTCTCCCTTCTCTATTTATAATACACCACTACTCACTGTCAACATATATATAGTTGATTTAACTACAATTAAACAAATACAATTAATATTATATGATGACTATAAAACTATATATAATATTATATTAGATATTTGAATATTATAATAATAATAAAAACAATGTGGGGGAATTCTTCAAAATTGTAAAATTTTCATCTCATTTTAAAATAAATCATGTCACAAAGAAACACTTCAATGTATGACCAATCAACATCTGAAAAAAGATTTTACCCTCATAAAATACAATAATTCATCATTTTTTATATCAACACTGGACTGAAAACATATGACCTTAATTGGTATAACAAAATATATTTTAATCAAATAATAAATAGAATAAAATTTTATTTTCTATAATCATAGAAACGATTAAAATAAAACCAATATATTATAAATAACCAACATAATAATATAATGTCCAACTAAACTACACCATTCATATGAATCCATGACACATGTAAAGTATGATTAGTATTTTTTATACCATAATAATAAAAATATAATAGGTCACTATTCATTTTATCTATCGATCAAAAATAAATAGTAAACTATAAAAAAATTAAAAATACAGTGGAATGAAAATGTAATATACATATACTAAAAAATTTATAATTTATTATTTATCATTGATTATTTAAAGTCCAACTGTGTAGTTTTCTAATATTCCTTGGAAAGTGAAAGAAAATATAAACTGCTGAAATATAATTATTTTTAAGGGGTGGTTTATAATGTATCCTCTAGGAAATAAACAGTGAACAAATTTTTTTTACTATTAAATATTATTTGTGGAAACTTGAGCTATGTAGATAATATATATATTAATTAAAAAACCAATTAATTAATGGTTGAGATTAGGTAAGATAATTTTAATTAAATATTTTTTTTATTAAACATATTCATATCTTTAAGGCCATGTTCTGGGAAATCATGAATACTTCTGTTAATATTTTACCAAATACCCAACATAATTTTCCCTTCAGATATATTAATGAATATAGGGTAATGCTATTTTGTTCCCCACCAATTATATATCATGTCATATTCATCATAATGTTAACTGAACAAAAAAATATTTCATATAAAAAATATCTCTAATGAACCATATACAAAATGATGAATTGGTAATACAAATGTATTCTTATAAATACAAAAAAAAAATTAATATAATAACATTTTATAGAATAATATTATTATCTTGGTGAATAACTATTAATCAAAATAGAAACTATATGATATTTTAAATATAATAGAAAATATTTTATTAATTTAATAATACTGTAAAAATAATTGGGGGAACATTTATTAATCAATGTTAAAATTATTTACAAGTATATAAATTATTTTGAAAATTAATTTTATTATTTAGTAAATAAAGTGTGAATTGTCCAAAGAATATTTCTTGATAGTATTATACCATGATTTGTCACAATATTTAATGTTTTATTTCTACCTATGAATTTTTTTTGGAAATTATATTTGTTAATTACAAGGATTAATTATTAAGTGGGGTTGGAGTGGACAACACAGAAGAGAGATTAATGTAAAAATAATGTGTACTCGTAGGATATACATGTTAGGAATTTGTTAATAATTAACTTCAATAATGTAAATTATTAGTATTCAAGAATTTTCTTCCCCTATAGAGATAATTATGGAAACTACTAATGACAGAAACATTGAAAAAATGATCAATGATTATATTATTATTATATATAAAAAATAGAAATAATACTTAAATTGTTATGGGTTTTATGGTTAATTAAATATAGTTATATAAAAATGAAGATAGCATCGATAGTTTAATCATGTTAAATATTTGGAATGTGTCTCTATATATTGATGTAATCAATGATTTTAAATGTTTAAACAGTTGTTATTTAAACTATTTGCAGTGTTAATGATTGATGAATAGTTTTGAAAAAATGTAGTATAATGTTAATTAAATACTTATATAGACCCAAAACATTATAATATTCATGAAATATTTAATTTATTTTATTCGGCTAGTTCTTCATGTCAAATAAATACATTTTCATTTACAGATTGTTTGTTTAACAATTATGCTAGATAATTAACCAAATAATGAATAACTAATGGTATGAAATATAATTTATAATTGGGATGATGAAACAAAAAATATTTAAGAAATAAAATAAGTCTTATTAATCCTAATTATATAAAAAAACCTGGAATATTGAAATAAAATAGAAAATTTGGCCTTTAATGATTCTAAGTGAAAATAAATATAAAAATAATGAAATAAAAACTATTGTGTTTCATCTCATGTTATTGGTCAGATGGAACTTTATATGCAATGTAGTCAGGAAACCGGGGATATCGATCAGGAAATGGAATATTGATGAAAAATTGAAAATATTGGGAACATTGGATGGAAATAAAATTATATTATCCTATCACTAATTTTTGAGATTCTAGTTCACAACATGGAGGTGATAATGGAAAAAAATTCATATTAAATAGTTGTGGTAATATGTTAAAAATGTATAGGTACTATAAAATCATGTTTGTGATTAAACATTCAACATGGATAGGATATACTATCAATATAATATAATTTTATATTTTTTAGATGAATTGATGAAAAATTTTAGCAATATTTTAATATCACTTTAACACCATGTATAATTTAGTTAAAATAATAATATAAATTATATATAGAATAATTTGGAACAAAGACATTTATGTGAAATGAGATAAACTATAAAAAATTTATATTTAAGTGCAATCATTAAAAACTAACCATTAATTTTGAATAATGAATGTTAATAACTACATTATTAAACATATGTATATATAATTTATTTATTAATAAAAATTCACCCAATTATATAAAATTTCATTTTATACTTCAATGTTATATATTCGTAAAATATGTTTTCAATTTCATTTTTATGAAATTTTCATAAATTTTGTAATTTATATTAATATTATTATGTAAATAATATCATTTGTGATGTAAAAAAAGATAGAAACTATAAAAGCATAATTTTTTGGGTTTTTATGAAATGAATTAATTTAATCTAAATATTTAAAAATACATACTTTAGTAAATATATAATTTAATTTCATTAAATATATTAATATTAATATAAAATATTAATATTTTGTATATGATAATTATAATAATATTATTTTAATTAAAAAATAAATCCAAATAGTACTATTATTATTTTATTATCTATTATATATTTTCATAAGGATAAATGGAAAATATATTCAATTATTAATTATTATTAAAAACATTAATTAATTTTATGTCATTTATTTTTTTATTTTGTAGATTATATAACTATCATAAATATTTATTTATAACCCCCATAATTATTTTTCATATAATTGAAAAAGAATGTAAATATTTTTAAATAAACATTAAACTAAATTCAATTTTGGTAAATTATTATTCCCTATTATTTTGAACATATACTAATAATATTAGTTATTTTTAATAGCTTATAATCAAATTAAATTACTATATTTACATAATTATAATCAAGCAATGTTACATGTCCAAAAAATATATTTAATTTTATTTTACATTTAGTAATAATGTATATAATTATTCTAAATTTGTAATGAACATATAATCTATTGTGTGAAAGTGAAATAGTAAATAATATCATAAACTACCCACTTATATAAAAATATTCTTCTTATAGTAATATTATTTTAGCATATATTGTAAAACCCCATTTATATCCTAAGGGTGGACTGATATTCACATACAAAAGTACAACTCCTCTGCCAAATTCCTCAAGCATTTTTGAGAAAATTATATTTTCCAATACCTACTAAAATGTCACCCCAAAATCATTAACCACTTCCTAGTGTACATTCTTTAACTAGAATCATTTTCCATGATATATTATATTATAACTAAAAGATGTTATGTTTTGGGAAGGTATAAGTAAAATATGATGTATTTTATGATTATTTCATATTCTACAAACATTAAATGTTATTTGACAATATAAAATTATATCCAGATTAGTATCAATATTTTATAATCTTACCATTTTACTTTTTCAAAAATAATTCTATTATTTTACCATCAAATTGGAAATGAAAATATTGCACTTTTTTAATTATTGATTACAACTTCCATATAACAATGCATATTATTCATCATCACCAACTCATTTGGTTGTTAATTATTATGTATTTTTCTATGATATATAGGATATTCATGGAATAATTATAGTTATTTAATTCTATGAAAAAAACCAATAATATTTCATTTAAATCAACTAAAAAAATCTACCTTTATTTATGAATACTTGTGATTCATCTTTCATGTCTACTTTTCCTTAATGGACATAGAAATTTATTAAAGTTATTAAAATGAATGTTTTTTATTTTTTGGATTATATATATGTTGGAACATTGACCCCCTTTGAGATAATCATATAACATGATCCACTTCTGATATATAATCAAATTTTATTCAAAACATTTATTATGGACATAATCGATTAAATAACTATGTGAAACCTTGATATAAGTGGAAAAAATGTTGTAATATTCATGAAATAGTATATTAATAATATTAATTGTTGATATATTTTTATTAGTTGGTAATATTTCGAAAATAAATGACATGTCATATTAGAGGAAATAGACACATTACTTTAAATTATAGTTTAAAATGGTTAAAAATTTAATTTTCTAAATATTTTTACTTATGTTTTGTATTCTAGAAAATAATTTCATAGATTTATCTAAGGAATCATATATGAAATAAAATTGGCATACTGTGCTTTTTTTACATTCATTCAATATTTTCCAAATTTTTTTAATTTATATGTTTTATTCGATATATTTGGAAGATCAATACAAAATGGAAAATGGAATTTTCATTTTAAATGTATATGGAATTTATTGAATTTCCCTATAACATATTTAGAATTTAATATTTATAAATATTCATTAATAAAAAATTAGTTATACGACATAATTCTCATGTACTAAATTATTGTTTGTAATACATTATTTAATTAAAATAATAATCCTTAAAATATTAAGATTATATCATATTATATAAATATATATATACGATATGAAGAATTAAGTTTCCGTATGCAATAAATTTTGAATGAATTAATAACTAAATACCATAATTTTTAGAGGGGGTCGTTTTAAATACTTGAAATTTATAATTTTTTTATTCACTATATAATTTACAAAAATAATATATATTTTTGAGATAAAATTAAATTTTTATTTGAATATAGAATATCAAAATAGGCTTAGTATGAGTATTTAGAATTTTTAAGAATATTTATACTTTTTGAGAATAATTACAATTTTTGGTTTATTAATTTTCTTCTTTAATATTGTTATAATTGTAATATATTATGAAATTAGTATTTATGAAACCCAATTTTTTCGAAATTATATATATATATTTATAATATCATGTTTACAGACAAGATATAAAATTTACAGAAGTCATGATGTTTATTCATGAAAAGGATATCAAATGTTTCAATTTTCATAACATTTAAATTAAAATATTAATATATTTTCTTTCTGTTGGAGGATATAAACCAGCTTAATTAATATGTGCCTTTTAATAGGATCACATTCTCTTTTTAAATGTTTCACTAAAAGGAATTATCCCGAACCTAAGAACATATCTTTTTTCCTTCGATAATAGTATTTTATATATGAAAAATATTATATATAATGTTACATGTTACATTGAGAATTTTCATCTCATTTTATCAAGGAATGGTTTTATCATTCTATAATTTTTTAGTTTTCACTAATAAAATATGCTTCAAATTATTATTTCTTTCACATGATAAGTTACAATAAATTTATTTTCCCTAACATAATGATTTTAATTGTACTAAAATGAGTTCATTTAATAAGTATTGAAATTTTTGTTTTCACCTACATTGAAATTAATAAAAATGTTGTTTATGGGTAACCATTCATTTTTCTTGTATGTTTTTTTAAAGGAAAAATTACAATTTTCTATATTTTTATGAATATTTATTCCAAATACCATTGGGATTTCTAATGTTTCATTATATCTATTATTTATATTTAAAAAATTAAAATTATAATTCTCATGTATTATAAAAATAATAATTTGAAAATTGTTTCCATAACACTGTTAAATTCATATTTAAATGTAAATTTTCTTTATGCTTTTCAGTTTGTTCCTACTTTTTGAATAATTATAGGAAAATGATATTCATAAAATGGTACTATCCCATATAATTATTTGTATGAATTATAAAAATCTATTATACATAATAATTATAAGACATTATTACATTTCGAGACAAATTTTTCATTTTAAATGGAGTGATTTACTTATAATTAAATTCCGTAGTGAATTCTCTATGTTACACTATATAATGTTATTGTTTCCACCAAGATAAAATATACATATATTTATTAGGGAAATAATTTTCAAATCTATATATAAATTTCATATATGGTGTAAACAAAATATTCGTAATCAACATTTTTTATGTAACTACCATGAATGTTTTAAGAATACATTAGATACAAATTTATTCCCAATGTGATTATCATGTCATTATTCATTATTATGTAATGAATTCATCCTCATAAAAAAATTGATAGGATTTTAAATCCATTTTATTTATATTAAATATATATATATTTATTGAAAACTTATTTAACATATATTTATGATTTTAATTATGTGTACGTATGGGCCCAAATATTTATATCCTTTTATTTCATTTCATAATGTTTTTACCTTACAAGATAGTGTTTCTCATTGTATATTAAATATTATTTCTATGTTTTTTTGGTAAGATAGTTCTTTAGACTATATTATTTTAATGAGTTAGTGATCCTTGACATATTCATATGATGTAGTGTTCATGTTTTCCAAATATCTCTTTTATTCAATGCTTTTAGGTTATGCTCATTTATTAATCCATTTACATTTGATATCATAACATTATTAAATTATTATTTTATTATTATCTATATATTTATGATATAATGTTATGCTTCAAATATCACATCTTATGATTTATTATTACATTTAACATTATTTTGAAATTGATCATACACTCATATTATGAATCCATTTCTATAAGATAAGATAGAATTTATTATGTTTTCAAATCCAATCATATAATCACATTTGGGTAATTTAAAGGTGATATTAATGATTTATTATATATTTTTTATCTTCTTATATAGTGTAAAAATTAATCCATTTTTTATAAGAATAAAATTTAGAATATTATGATTTGTTTAAAAAAATAAATAAATGGTTTCTCGACATGTAAATGTTTGAATGTTATTGTAATATTAGTTTTTAAAAAATTCATGTGTTTTATAACATGTAGTTCCTGCAACAGAACAAGTAGAATTTTTCATGGGGTACTAAAATTAATATTAGAGTTCAAGTAAGAAATAATTACTGGTTATGAGGATACTGGTTAAGGATGAATTGATATTTAAAAATAAATTAAATTATAATTGATTTAATTATGACACTAATATTAACGGTATGGATTATGAATTAGATAGTTGTGATTATTATATTATGATTTATTATATTAGGAAATTGTAACATTATTTGGATCCCCTAGGGAAATGTCTATTTATAGAAGAAACTATAATATTTTTTTTAAATGATTAATTCTATAGTTTTCGTAATAATGACATTATTTTATTGATAATTGAATGTGGATTTTGTTTTGAATATATCTATCTAGGTGTAAATTTTTTTAATGAGTAGGTTTGGAATATATATATCTTTATTATGGTACATGGGGAGTGTACAGATAACCAGTCATCAGAAATATTGATATTACATCAATTTTTATGAATATTTATTAAATTACATCATCATATGCATGAAGACCATAATAGTTTATTACCTTTGGAATCATTAAATGTAATCTATTAGTATTTGGGTAAAATCAAATATTTCTTGAATAATGATACTCCTGTTATGTACTATTCTTTGGTATATCTAATATATGACATTTCTACATATCCTAGAGGAAGTAAACAAAAAAATAGGAACCCATATTTTCATTAAGGTTAAATAAGATCAATAAATAAAAATGAAATGAAAGTAAATGTATAAGGACATAATAATAATATTCCAAATTGATACATTACATATCAATGAATATATACACGATTCATGGAATAAAAGTGGAATTTCAAAATAATTAATTCATAAATTAATTAATTAAAATTATCTAAGTGATTATAACTTTCCCATGAAGAAGTGATCTTTATATCAAACAATTAAGAATAAAAAATTATTTCAAATGAAGTATATCATTTCTATGAAGACCATAATAGAGGGAAAATTCAATTTCTATATGGGGTTCACTCCATATTCAAACCCACTTTTACTAGACTATATTCTACCCCATATTTTAGTGTTATCATACTAAACTAGTTCACTTCCAAATATATATGTGTTTATCTAATCAGATACACATTATTACCCAATACATTGGATGAATATATTGGTTTAACCCATCTTAAATTATATCATAACCAAATTCCTCATTTATAATTTACCCACCATCATATAATTAAACAAATACTTATATATACCATAAGGCAAAAATCTAATCATCATATTATAACACAGAAATCAAAATGGATTTTATAACCATTTTTTTCAAAACATAACCTCTAAAAACTAAACATGCTTCATAGTCATATTGTCAATTGATTAAATCTTAACTCTATGATGAAAAAGTAGGTTTTATAATAATTTTATCATGGTATTACTGGTGGAAGAAAATTGGGTATCATAATACACTTTTTATCAAAAAATTAATGAATTTAGTGAAATAAAAATAATTGTTTTCTTATATCATATCACATGTAATTCAGACATAACATCAATTAATTTAATCCTTAATGTAAAATAATTTTGAAAGAAAATATGGTAATATTTTGTATAAAAATATATTTTATTTTCATATAATTTTTGTAACATAAAACATTTGAGAATTAATTTTCTTTGAAAATAATATTAAAACATATTAATTCTGCTTTTGAAAATAATTTCATAAATTTCATGAGAAAAATATTCATTCCACTAATAGGAGAGTATTTAAATATTTTTTTAAATCAATTTTATTTAAAATTTTATTTTATAAATCATATGTTAAGAATAAAAAATTATTATAAACTTATTTAAAAAATGGTTTTGGAAGAAAACATATTTACGACCAAGGAGTGAAGTATTGTCGGTTATATTAAATATATTTTCTCAATAATGTTATATTAATTTGAGTGTAAAATGGAACTATTAAAAAAACTATAATAAAAAGTGGAGAATAAATTATTGGACTGTATTTAGATGTGTATCATATGATTTTAGCATTGAAAACATAATAATGAACAATATTGATAACCAATGAGATTTTAAAAATAAATTTTTACAATATTTGATTCATTAAATCATAGTCCTCATGATGTAATTACATAAAAAACATGAAATATCATGATAATGAACAAAATTAATTATATTACATGTCAATGTGGCTACATATATAACTCCAGATTGAATATAGTACATACTATAACAAAAATCTCGATGATTGAAAATTCTAAATAAATACCTTTTTTTATTTTTTATCATTTGAAAAATAAAGTGCCATCAATCAATATATATGTAAATATCTATAATATCCCATAATAGAATAATAAAATAAATCTTTTTTCATTATATTCACTATATAATATAAAACGGGTGTGAATATGCCATTTGTCTCAAAGAAGTAAATCGTGAGACACAAATACCATACTACATGAGTAACTTTTCAATCATAAGAAACATGAATGGTTCATATAAATAGAATAATTATTTATGATTAAATAAATTATATTCACTAAATACCATGTTATTTGTAATTATATACCCCAAACAACTGAAATTAGTTTTGAATATGGAATAGGAATCTAAAAAATTAAAGTGATACATGAAAATCCTTTAATCCTTTTGTAGATTTTGAATTATAATCACTAAGAAATACTAGAATCTATTAAATAAATTAAATATAATTAAATGATTTAGATTAATGGGTTATAATGTAATATTATATTATATAAACAAAATAAAATCAACATGTTGTTAATAAGGGAGAAATATCATAAAAAGAAAATTGAAAATAAAATACCTTACTTCTTGAGTAAATTATTAATTATAAGACCCTTGAAATAAAAAAAATTGAAAATTTTATTCTTATTAAATTATTTATATTAATTATAGAACATTTTATTTTTATTTATGTTTAATAGTTAAATTAAATTAGTGTTTAGTATTGCATAAGGCACTTAGAAATTAACTTGGGACTACAAACCCATAATATTTATTTTAGACTTCCATAACTGTAACACCCCAGGTAAATAAATAATATGACATTTTCATATTTATCCATATTTGTGAATAAAATATTAATAATACTTTAAAGGGGATGCTATGTATAATGGCGTACACAATACGCAACAATGAGGTTCTTGGGAATCATATGTTGCACTCTAATAATAAAATAATATTATTTTAAAATTGTAGTTAATGCCTAGCTGTTGTAATGGAGGGAATGAATAGAAATAACTACAAAATGATTATATATGTTTGTCAAATATTTTAAATCTTTACAATAAATGATATAGGAATAAAAATGTGAATGAATCCAATTTTAAGCATAGATAGTCTAATATTCATTAAAAGGTCGATTAACTGCCTTTTGATGGAGAACCTCTTTTAAATCCACTTTTTGACAGTTTTATGTTTTATATTTGAAAAAATAAAATTCTTCTTTAGAATCGGGACATCAAAATTTACTTTGTGTAAATTTTTGGTATTTTTCCGAAAACGTTCAATTTTTAATGAATAGTGAAAAATGTTGTCTTTTAATTCAAAAAATCTTTTAATATAATTTATTTATATGATTAGATTATCGTTTGAAATGGTTTTAAAGTGAAATTAGTATAAATATTTACCATTAAATCCAATAGTGGTTTTTTGAATTAATTTCACTTTGAAATCGGATTTAAACTAGTGTCAATCTTTTGATACATTTTGTTTCATAAAAACACACTATTTGTTTTGACAGCGGGAATTAATTATTAAATTAATTAATGCAACTTATATGCCTTTAATTTTGTAAAATAGACATCATTTTTGAATTCGGAATAACATATATATCTTAGGGTGAACTTTTGGTAATTTTCTGAAAAACATCAATTTTTTATGAATAGTGAAACCACTAAGTGGTATTATAAAAACGGATTTTCCATTTTAATGAAATTTTGCCATCTGTGTGTTTTGAATTTCAAAAATCCATCATACATGGTTGTCATTAAGAAGTAAAATGTGGTCCAATGGGTTTAAAATAATTTTTTTGCTGAATAGTAATTTATTAAGTTTTTAATCGCGATTAGAGGTAATTAGTGTAGTTTAAGGTAAGAATAATGTTCTAATAAACTGAAATGACCTAGAAACGTGTCCTACCCCCATTGGATGTGTCATGGATGACCAATACAACCCATGGGTCAACTTGGGGACCCCATGGAGCCACTTTGGTTGGAAAATGACATAAATATCTTTTTATTTAATGTTAAAGTAAAAATGACAGAAACATGTAATGTTTTACTAAAAAAAATTTACATGGGGTTATACAAGTCAGATTCTTGACTATAAATAATCAATTGAAATATAAAAAGATTTCCTACATAATAGTTTTTTCTATATTTTTTATACATTAAATAAATTAAATTATTTATGACATCATGATGATGCAGTGATGACCTCATTATTTAACGATTTAAATAAAATGGAAAGATAATGTAAAATCTAAGACCTACACATATCAAAAACCTATTGGATGGGTGTATTTCAAACCATTATCACCTTATCCTCGAAACACATCAATGTCGGACCATTAAAATCCGAAACTCATTATAAAATAATGTAACATTTCCTTACATTCCAAGAGTGCCCCTCCTATCCTCTTATAAAAGGCCCCACCTCTACCTTCTTACCCATACTTCCAAATACTTTGGCTTGGCCATCCCCTTCCCATTTTGTCTGTCCACATACCTCTATAACTCCTTGAAGCCTCAAGTTGGGCATAATTCTTCCCAAAGAAGCCTTTGATCTCAAACCAAAGGGAGTTACCCGATTTCAAGGTAATGTCTTCACTTGTGTCCTTTTGTTTTATTTTTCTTCTCTAACCCCCTAAACTCTTTTTATTAATTTCCTTTGTAACAACTCAAGTATCTTCAATATACTAGGATTTTTTTATAAGATGTATTAGAGCTACACTTACACACACCTTCGTCTAATGTTTAATGAACATACTGATTCTGTGGTTGGTGATTTTCTGCCTCACGAAACGATGATTATTCAATATTATTTTAACACATTTAAAGGTGGAAATTATGATGTAACTGTATTTTATATATGATATATAAAATTTTTAGGTTTTAATTAAGCTTATGTATTTTTCATTTGTGGCATACCTTTATGGCTTCCATTATGGGTATACACGATATCTTCATTTTAGGAAGCTCGGACTACCGCCCCCTCAAAGTGATTTGATTCGTTAATGACATATGTGGGATTTATAAAGGATGGATTTAAAGTTATTATATATGATTTTATATTGGAATTATAATATAACTTTATATCATTATTTTTTTCTTTCAATTAAATAATGAGATAGAAATGAATGTAGCGTTTATGCGTACGTACGACTTACCGTCTCCATGAACGGTGCATTTCATTTCTTATCCTCAATTGTAATGTACTATTATAAGTATATATAATGGATATATATGATTTATGATACATATAAAGGATGAATATAATTCTGGAATTAAAAATATACACATATCTCATTTATTTTTAATTCCATTAATATGACATAGAAATGAAAGTAGCGTTCATGCGTATGTACGGCTTACCGTTTCCATGAACGGTGTATTTCATTTCTTACCTCTAAATAATTATGTAAAATTATAAATACATGTATATTCTGGATATATGTGATATATATGATATCCAAATCAGGAATGTCATTCTGGATATAATGAATTTTTGACCACACGAACAACATGTAATTCTACGAAGTCCACTTTTGACTGAAGAACCAAATATCGACAAAACAATCATTATTAACTTAAATGATTACATAATATTTATAACATATCAATAATTAATATAAAAGTAATAATGAACTTGATATAGGTTCTTAATAATGTGTAAATTAACTCAAGATTATTATTCAGGATGTTAAAGAACGATCAAGTCTAGTCGGACCCGAGGTAAGGGATCCTACTCCTCTATTTCTTCTTAAGTACGCTCTATTATGTAATTTCTTTTAAGCTCATAATTATTATGATTGATATGTTCTTTTATATTAATATTACTGTAATTTTTATGTTCATATGATGAGAGACCCTATTTTCTCTCATCAATCCATTTTGAAAGTTTTGAGTGGCGCCGTTAGGCTGCTGAAGTTTCATAAGGAATCTAACCTCTCTCTTTATTTTTAAGTAATATCCTTTATGTAACTTATTTTAATCTTATATGTTTTATGTTGGGGGATGTTATTTTATATTCCTCTTTCTATAAACTTTATTTTAATATTATTAGACACCCTATTTGATATCATCAATCCATTTTTTTATGTTTTATGTGGCGCTGTTAGCCTGCCGAGTTTTCGTAATGGATTTGTCATATCACTTTTATTCTCGTGAGATTTATGCTACATTTTCCACAATTTATTTTGAGTGGTGTATGTAATGACAATTATTTTACTCATTGTGTAATATAATTTCATTTATGAGTATTTACATCAATGTTTTATTGTCCTTCTTTCACGGGGTGTATGTTTTGAAAGATACCCATGTCGGTAAGGGAACCTTTCACCCTCCACTTTTTAAAAGAATTCTTTTGTTATGTCTTTTAATTCACATACTATTATGTTGGGATATGTTATTATATATCTTTATTGATTTAAATTTTATTTCCATGTGATGATATACCCTTTTTATCTCTCATCAACTCATTTTCTGAATTTTTTAGTGACACCATTAGGCTGCAAAATTTTTTAAAGGGAACTTCTTAACCCAAATTTGATTCTTTGGGATAAAATTATACTCCTTGAATATATCGTTCTATGAATATGTGTGAATAACCACTGATTTTTTTACACTTAATATCCACTTATATTTGGTGTATTCATTTTTCACACATAATTATGTAATTGATTTATCCTTAAACCAAGGATACCTGTTTGTAAGGAACTTCGTCTCAATCTCCTTTCATTGAGGCATATTTCGTTTTATACACAACTATTTTTTATAAGGTGTATAAAACCCTTTGAATTTTACTTGTATACAAAAGGAATCATTTTTTAGGAAGCGTTTTTCTAAACGACAAAAAAGAGTTATTCTTTTAACGTACACGGTGACAACGACCTTTTCCGCAGCCGCCAGTATTATTAGGTATTTGGATTCCTCGACAAGCCTTGATGATTTTAAAATGAAATAAATACCATATACACTTTTATGTATTTTGGTATTGAAGATGGTTTCTATAATGGATTTTTTATGTCAATATATTTGAGTGATATATTGTGATCAAAGTGTGGAAATGTTTTCATTCCATTATATTTGTTTTATGTCTTATGATTTTATAATGGTACTTGGACATTTGACAGGTGGTTACGTGATAAACAATATGACGGGTGGTGTCGTGAATACCAGGATGGGTGGTTACGTTATAACCTCCAATGCATTGGGTATGTAAGTCTTCTGTATGGCTATTCCATTAAGTATGTAGGGAATTTGGCCGAATTGATATTCCATTAAGTGATATATGTGGAAGTCGACCTTAAGGTTATTCCACTTAAGTATGTTTATGTCCCAAGTTACCTTTATATGTAATGTGATCTTTATAAGGGTTTTATGGTAAAATTTTGGTTACAGAAAGGTAAGTAATGAACTTTTATTCAGTGAAGAGTTTTTTCTACTTCGAAAAAGTAAAAAGTATTACGTTGATAAAGTATACATGGTTTACTTGTTGTTTGGAAAAACTAATAGTTTTCATTCTTTTTTATCCATTACTGAGTTTTTATGCTCAACCCATGTTTTTGAAATGTTTTTCACAGGACTTAACGTGGAATAGGGTCAAGGATGGGATCAAGGGAAAGTCATGCTCCCTAAAACATGGAACTAGACATGTTTCTTTTTAAGGGTTTTTTTATTTTATGGAAATTTAGTAGAAGTGACTACTTTGTAATCATTTGAGATGTAATAGTTATGTTCTAATTCTCTAAAACTATAAACCTGAAAATATCCTTAATGTGAACTATTCATTTAATTCAATATTAAGTATGGTTTAAGGCTGGGGCCTTATAGTTGGTATCAAAGGTCGGTTTAGACAACTTTAGGGATTATGAGTTTTTGTTAGACACATGATTAGTCCCTATATCTATTATTTCAGTTAAATCCTTGTTTTATCACTTTTTTCAGGTCAAGTAATGTCAGTTACGAATGGAAGGAGAAGGATCTCAAATGACACTCTTATCTCTTCTTTATGACATGCTTGCAATAATTATTACAAAGTCATGTTCGGATGATTGTGAATCTTTTTCTAGCATACAACTCACTTGCAAGCAGTTTTTTGAGATATCAAACACCTCCACTATACCTCGTTATCATCATGGATCATGGGTTGTTTTTATAAAAATACTATTTTCACAATATTCTCATATTTTCACGAAAGGTAAATATTATCAAGGTATATTCACATTTTTTACCTTATCACAAGAATTTGAAGCATATTATGATTTTAAAGATGGTGTTGAGGAAGGAGACCCTTGCACAACCTATTTATATTTGATTTTAAAATATATTCCCACGGCACATACTTATGGTATTTTAAAAGGACAAATAATAGAATGTTTCAACTCAAATTTTGTCCGACTATTTTATAGAAATCATGTTTTATCAGATGTTTTGGAATTATATGTCATACATGAATATTTTCCAAAACTGTTTTTCTGTGAACACCCATATGGCCCATGTTGTAAAAGGTGTATTTGGATGGAGGAAGAAAATTATTTTGAAGGATCTCTAAATCATTGTTGTAATGCATGGTACTTACACCTACGTGAGCAAGATGACGATGAAACCGAGTGGACGCCATGATCAAGGTACGATGTTATTCATTTTGGGAATCGTTTTATTTTATCTTATGGTGGTGAAATAAGACTTCAAGAATTAAGATGTTGAGACCGTAACAAATTTGAATGAAAATCAGAGGTATAAGGAAACTATTAAGGTTAAAACATGTTAGGGTTATTTTTGGAGTTTTATAAAATGGACAACAGGCAGACCATGTGACAACCCGTCGTGTCGGACAAAGCTGTGGGAATCGAACCCACAACCAAAGTGCGACTGGTATTTATCGCCTACCACTACAATACGCGAAGTCCCTGGTTAGTTTGAATTATTCTTTTTAGTTAGATGATTTTATGAATAATTATTATGTTTATTTTGGGTTATCAATGGAAATTTATTATCCTATCATGGAGGATATGTGATTAGGTTAATTACTTTTCAATACGAGACATTAAGATCAACTGATGTTGTTTGGAGATAAATGTTATGATTTAACTTGGAAGACTATGTGTCTAAATATTTAAAATATTTGGGTTTCAATCTTAGTTTGGTTAACTTTGAAGAATTTTATGGACAAATTGTTTATCGAATGGCCCTCGTTGAACTTTGGGTTTTGTTGGACAAATTTTGGAGATTAAGAATATATTTTTCTTTTTATAAAGGTTTATCCTTTTCTGGATTATGTGATCTTGTACTAACCTTTTTAGTTTTGTGTTTTGGTTAAAGTTTAAAGACATGGGAAGTATATAGTTCTTTTTTGTGGATTAGGTGATTCTCTATAAATTGATTATAGTACTCTTAATGCAAACAAGTCTTCCTAAATACTCGTCTATTGGAGAAAATATGAGTTTGATTAAGGAATCTAGTAAAAGATGGTAGTCTACGTGACAAGTAAGTATGTTTCATTATGATATAGTTAAGCTCAAAAATAAATTCCTCAATGAAGTGTAACTTAAAACAAAAAATTTTTCTGTCAACTTTTCTTACTGGGGAATCGAATACCGTTTAACCCATCACATGTTTGTGATTTTCTTGTGGTTAACTTTCTCCTAAACGTGTTTTATATCACTCTCCATCAGAACATGACCCTAAGTTTTCTCCACCATGTCCATGTCTTCTTATATAGAATCCTAATATGGGTTAACTCTGGTGACCTCTGTACTTATCGTTTTTTATTTTAATGTGATTTTTTTACCGACTCTTGTTCCGATGTGGGACTTTCAAGGATATTTCCAAGCCCAATTTTAAAATTGCGAGGAAACAATTCCCAAAAGGGGGGAAGGATGTAACACCCCAGGGAAATAAAGAATATGACATTTTCATATTTATCCATATTTGTGAATAAAATGTTAATAATACTTTAAAAGGGACACTATGTACGATGGCGTACCCAATACGCAACAACGAGTTTCTTGGGAATTTTTTGTTGCACTATAATAATAAAATAATATTATTTTAAACGGTAGTTAATGCCTAAACGTTGTAATGGCGGGAATAAATAGAAATAACTAAAAATGATTATATATGTTTGTCAAATATTTTTACTCTTTACAATAAATGATAGAGGATTAAAATTGCGAATGAATCCAATTTTAAGTGTAGACAGACTAATATTCTTTAAAAGGTCGATTAACAGCCTTTTGATGAAGAACCTCTTTTAAATCCAATTTTTGACAATTTTATGGGTTATATTTGACAAAATAAAATTCTTCTTTAGAATCGGGACATCAAAATTTACTTTGTGAAATTTTTTGTATTTTTCCGAAAAAGTTCAATTTTTAATGAATAGTGAAAAATGTTGTATTTTAATTCAAAACCACTTTTAATCTAATTTATTTATATTATTATATTATCTTATTAATTGTTCTTAAAGTAAAATTACAATATATTTTTACCATTTAATCCAATAGAGGTTGTTGGAATTAATTTCACTTTAAAATCGGACTTAAACTAGTGTCAATCTTTTGATATATTTTGTTTCATAAAAACACGCTATTTGTTTTGATAGCAGGAAATAATTATTAAATTAATTAATTCAACTTATATGTTTTGAATTTTGTAAAATAGACATAATTTTTGAATTCGTAATATCAAATATAGCTTATGGTGAAATTTTGGTAATTTTCTGAAAAACATCAATTTTTGTTGAATAGTAAAACCACTATGTGGTACGTACAAAAACTGATTTTCCTTTTAAATGAAATTTTTCCATATTTGTGTTTTGAATTTTAAAAATCCGACATACATGGTTGTCATTAAGAAGTAAATTGTGGTTCAATGGGATTAAAATAATTTTTTGGTGAATAGTAACTTATTATGTTTTTAATCGCGATTAGAGGTAATTAGTGTATTTTAAGGTAAGAATAATGATTTAATAAAACAAAATGACCTAGAAACATGTCCTACCATCATTGGATGTGTCATGGCCGACCAAGAAAATCCATGGGTCAACATAGGGACCCCATAGAGCCACTTTGGTTGGAAAATGACATAAATATCATTTTATTTAATGTTAAAGTAAAAATGACACAATCATGAGATATTTTACTAAAACAATTTTTACATGTGGTTATAAAAGTCAGAGTTTTGACTATAAATAATAAATGGAAATATAAAAATATTTCCTACATCATAGTATTTTTTTATAATTGTTAGACGTTAAATAAATTAAATTATTTATGACATCATGATGCTGCTGCAATGAGCTCATTATTTATCGATTTAAATAAAATAGAAAGATAATGTAAAATCTAAGACCTACACATGTCCAAAACATATTGTATGGGTGGATTTAGAACCATTATCACCTTATCCTCGAAACAAATCATTGTGGGACCATTGAAATCCTAAACACATTCTAAAATAATATACCATTTCCTTACTTTCCAGGAGTGCCCCTCCTCTCCTCTTATAAAAGGCCCCCACCTCTACCTCCTTACCCACATTTCCAAATCCTTTGGTTCGGCCAAACCCTGCCCATTTTGTCTCTCCAAATCCCTCTCTAACTTATTGAAGCCTCACTTTGGGCAGAAGCCTTCCCAAGGAAGCCTTTGAGTTTAAACCAAAGAGAGTTACCTGATTTTAAGGTAATGTCTTCACTTGTGTCATTTTGTTTTATTTTGCTTCTCCAACCCCCTAACCTCTTTTTATTACTTTCCTTTATAAAAACTACAGTATCTTTAATATACTAGGATGTTGTAATAATATGGATTCGAGCTACACTTACACACACATTAATCTAATGGTTAAAGAACATACTGATTCTGTGGTTGGCGATTTTCTGCCTCACGAAACGATGATTGTTCAATATTCTTTTAACCCCTTTAAAGGTGGACATTATGATGTCAGTGTATTTTATATATGATATATAATATTTATTTGTTTTAATTATGCTTCTGTATTTTTCATTTGTGGCATAACTTTATGGCTTCCATTTTGGGTATACGCTATATCTTCATTTTAGGAAGTGCGGACTACCGCCCCCTCAAAGTGATTTGATTCGTTAATTCCATATGTGGGATGTATAAAGGATGTATTTAAAGTTATTATATATGATGTTATACTGGAATTATAATATACCTTTATATCATTATTGTTTTCTTTCCATTAAAGTATGAGATAGAAATGAAAGTAGCGTTCATGCGTACGTACGACTTACCGTCTCCATGAACGATGCATTTCATTTCTTATCCTCAAATGTAATGTACTATTATAAGTAGATATAATAGATATATATGATGTATGATACATCTAAAGTATGAATATAATTCTGGAATTTAAAATATACACATATCTCATTTAGTTTTAATTCCATTAATATGACATAGAAATTAAAGTAACGTTCATGCG
The DNA here is from genome assembly GCA_963277665.1 of Viscum album. Taxonomy (NCBI): domain Eukaryota; kingdom Viridiplantae; phylum Streptophyta; class Magnoliopsida; order Santalales; family Viscaceae; genus Viscum; species Viscum album. The sequence goes on from OY728161.1 coordinate 1,501,583,693, forward strand.
TACGTACGGCTTACCGTCTCCATGAACGGTTCATTTCATTTCTTACCTCTAAATGATTATGTAATAAAATATATAGATGTATATTCTGGATATATATGATATATATGATATCCAAATTAGGAATGTCATTCTGGATATAAATAACCTTTGACCACATGAACAACATGTAATTGTACGAAGTCCACTTTTGACTTAAGAACCAAATATCGACAAAACAAACATTATTAACTTAAATGATTACATAATGTTTATAACATGTCAATAATTGTTATAAAAGGAATAATGAACTTGAAAAAGGTTCTTAATCAATTAGAAATTAACTCAAGTTTATTATTCAGGACGTTAAAGAACAGTCGAGTCAAGTCGGACCTTAGGTAAGGGATCACACTCCTCTTTTTTTTAAGTATGCTCTTTTATGTCATTTCTTTTAAGCTCATTATTCCTATGATTGGGATGTTATTTTACATTACAATTAATTTAATTTTTATGTTCATATGATGAGATACCCTATTATTTCTCATCAATCTATTTTGGATGTTTTGAGTGGCGCCATTAGGCTGCCAAATTTTCGTAAGGGTTTTAACCTCTCTTTTTAATAATTACTCTCCTTTATGTCACTTCATTTAAGCTCCTCATTGTTATATTGGGGGATGTTATTTTATATTCCACTTTATATAAACTTTATGTTAATATGATGAGATACCCTATTTTATCTCATCAATCCATTTTTGTAAAATTTATGTGGCGCCGTTAGGTTGCCGAGTTTTCGTAAGGGATTTTTCATCTCACTTTTATTCCCGTGAGATTTATGCTGCATTTGCCACAATTTCCTTTGAGTGGTGTATGTACTAACCATTATTTTACTCGTTGTGTAATATAATTTCATTTTTGAGTATTTACATCAATGTTGTATTGTCTTTCTTTCACGGGGTGTATGTTTCGAAAGATACCTATGTTGGTAAGGGAACCTTTCACCCTCCACTTTTTAAAAGACATCTTTTGTTATATCTTTTAATTCAAAAACTATTATGTTGGGATATATTTTTATATATCCTTATTGATTTAAAGTTTATTTCTATGTGATGAGATACCCCTTTTATCTCTCATCAACTCATTTTCTGAATTTTTTAGTGACGCCATTAGGCTCCCAAATTTTTGCAAGGGAACTTCTTAACCCAAATTTGATTCTTTGGGATAAACTTATACTTCTTGAATATGTCGTTCTATGAATATGTGTGAATAACCTCTGATTGTTTTACACTTAATATCCACTTATATTTGGTGTATTCATTTGTCACACATAATTGTGTAATTGGTTTATCCTTAAAACAAGGATACCGTCTTTGTAAGGGACTTTGTCTCAATCTCCTTTCATTTATGAATATTTTGTTTTATACACAACTATCTTTTATACGGTGTATAAACCACTTTGACTTTAACTTTTATAAAAAAGGAATCTTTTTATATGAAGTGTTTTACTAAATGACAAAAAGGAATGTTTCTTTTAATGTACACGGTGAAAATGACCTTTTCTGCTGCCGCGAGTATTATTTGGTCTTTGGATTCGTCAACAAGCCATGATTTTTTTAAAATGAAATAAATACCATATACTCTTTTATGTATTTTCGTATTGAAAATTGTCTTTATAATGTATTTTTTATGTCAATATATTTGAGTGATATATTGTGATCAAAGTGTGGAAATTTTTTCTTTCCATTATATTTGTTTTATGTCTTATGATTTTATAACGGTACTTGGACATTTGACGGGTGGTTACGTGATAAACCATATGACCGGTGGTGCCGTGAATCCCAGGACGGGTGGTTACATTATAACCTCCAATGCATTTGGTATAGAAGTCGGCCGTATGGCTATTCCATTAAGTATGTATGGACGTTGGCCGAATGGCTATTCCATTAAGTGATATGTGTGGAAGTTGACCTTAAGGTTATTCCACTTATGTATGTTTATGTCCCAAGATACCTTTATATGTTATGTGATCTTTATAAGGGTTTTATGGTAATCTTTTGGTTACAGAAAGGTATGTAATGAACTTTTATTCCGTGAAGAGTTTTTACTACTTCGAAAAGGTGAAAAGTATTACTTTGATAAAGTATACATGGTTTACTTTTTGTTTTGAAAAACTAACAGTTTTCATTCTTTGTGTATCCCTTTCTGAGCTTTTTATGCACATCCCATGTTTTTGAAATATTTTTCATAGGACTTAATGTGGAATAGGGTCAAGGATGGGATCAATGGAAAGTCATGCTACCTAAAACATGGAACTAGACATGTTTCTTTTTAATAGTTTTTTTTATTTTATGGAAATTTAGTAGAAGTGACTAATTTGTAATAGTTTGAGATGTAATATTTATGTTCTAATTCTATAAAACTCTAAACCTAAAAATATCCTCAATGTGAACTATTCAATTAATTCAATATTAAGTAAGGTTTAAGGCTGGGGCCTTATAGTTGGTATCAAAGGTCGGATTAGACAACTTTAGGGATTAAGAGTTTTTGTTAGACACATGATTAGTCCCTATATCTATTATTTCAGTAAAATCTTTGTTTTATAACTCATTTCAGGTCAAGTAAAGTCGGTTACGAATGGAAGGATAAGGATCTCAAATGACATTTCTATCTATTCTTGATGGCATGCTTGCAATAATTATTGCAAAGTCATGTTTGGATGATTGTGAAACTTTTTCTAGCATACAACTCACTTGCAACCAGTTGTTTGAGATATAAAACACCTCCATTATACCTCGTTATCATCATGGATCATGGGTTGTTTTTAGAAAAATACTATTTTCACAATATTCTCATATTTTCAAGAAAGGTAAATATTTTCAAGGTATTTTCAAATATTTTACCTTCTCAAAAGAATTTGAAGCATATTATGATTTTAAAGATGGTGATGAGGAAGGAGACCCTTGCGCAACCTATTTATATTTGATTTTAAAATATAGTCTCTCAGCACATACTTGTGGTATTTTAAAAGGACAAAAAATAGAGAGTTTCAACTCAAATTCTGTCCGACTATTTTATAGAAATCATGTTTTATTAGATGTTTTGGAATTATATGTCATACATGATTATTTTCCAAAACTGTTTTTCTGTGAACACCCATATGACCCATGTTATACAAGGTGTATTTGGATGGAGGAAGAAAATGATTTTGAAGGATCTCTAAATCATTATTGTAATGCATGGGACTTCTACCTACGTGAGAAAGATGACGATGAAACTGAGTGGATGCCATGATCAAGTTATGATGTTATTCCTTTTGGGAATCATTTTATTTTATCTTATGGTGTTGAAATAAGACTTCAAGAATTAAGATGTTGAGACCATAACAAATTTGGATGAAAATCAAAGGTATAAGGAAACTATTAAGTTTAAAAATTTTAGGGTTATTTTTGGAGTTTTATAAAAAGGACAACACGGAGACCGTGTGACAACCCATCTAGTAAGACATAGCTGCGGAAATCGAACCCACAACCCAAGTGCGACTGGTATTTATCGCCTACCACTAGACAACATGAAGTCCCTAGTTAGTTTGAATGATTATCTTTAGTTATATGACTTTATGAATTAAGATTAAGTTGATTTTGGGTTATTTATGGAAATTTATTAACCTATCATGGAGGATATGTGATTAGGTTAATTACTTTTCAATACGAGACATTAAGAGCAACTGATGTTGTTTGGAGATAAATGTTATGATTTAACTTGGAAGATTATGTGAATAAATCCTTCAAATATTTGGGTTTCAATCTTAGTTTGGTTTACTTTGATGTATATTATGGACAAATTGTTTATTGAATGGTCCTTATTGATCTTAGGGTTTTTTTGGACAAATTTTGGAGATTAAGGATATATTTTTCTTTTTATAAAGGGTTATCCTTTTCTAGATTATATGATCTTGTACTAACCTTTTTAATTTTGGGTTTTGGTTAAAGTATAAAGACATGGGAAGTATATAGTTCTCTTTTGTGGATTAGGTGATTCTCTATAAATTGATTATAGTACTCTTAATGCAAACTCGTCTTCCTAAATACTCGTCTTTTAAAGAAAATATGAGTTTGATTAAGGAGTCTAGTAAAAGTTGGAAGTCTACGTGACAAGTAAGTATGTTTCATTATGATTTAGTTAAGCTCAAAAATAAATTCCTCAATGAAGAGTAACTTAAAACAAAAATGTTTTCTGTTAAGTTTTCCTACTGTGGAATCGAATACCGTTTAACCCATCACAAGTTTGTGATTTTCTTGTGGTTAACTTTCTCTTAAACATGTTTTCTATCACTCTACATCAGAACATGACCCTATGTTTTCTCCTCCATGTCCATGTTTTCCTACATGGAATCCTAATATGGGTTAACTCGGGTGACCTCTGTACTTATCTTTCTTTATTTTAAAGTGATTGTTTTACCAACTCTTTTTCTGATGTTGGACTTTCAAGGATATTTCCAAGCCCAATTTTAAAATTGTGACGACGCAATTCCCAAAAAGGGGGAAGGATGTAACACCCAATGTAAATAAAGAATATGAAATTTTCATATTTATCCATATTTTTGAATAAAATATAAATAATACTTTAAAGGGGACACTATGTACGATGGCGTACCCAATACGCAACAATGAGTTTCTTGGGAATCTTACGTTGAACTCTAATAATAAAATAATATTATTTTAAATGGTAGTTAATGCCTAGTTGTTGTAATGGCGGGAATTAATACAAATAACTACAAAATGATTATATATCTTTGTCAAACATTTTTACTCTTTACAATAAATGACAGAGGATTAAAAATGCGAATGATTCCAATTTTAAGCGTAGACAGACTAATATTCTTTAAAAGGTCGATTAACCGCTTTTTGATGGCGAACCTCTTTTAAATCCACTTTTTGACAATTTTATGTGTTATATTTGACAAAATAAAATTCTTCTTTAGAATCGAGACATCAACATTTATTTGGGTAAATTTTTGGTATTTTTCTGAAAAAGTTAAATTTTTAATGAATAGTGAAAAATGTTGTATTTTAATTCAAAACCTCTTTTAATCTTATTTATTTATATGATTGGATTATATTTTGAAATGGTTATAAAGTGAAATTAGAATATATTTTTACCATTTAATAAAATAGTAGTTGTTTGAATTAATTTCTCTTTGAAATTGGACTTAAACTAGTGTCAATCTTTTGATACATTTTGTTTCATAAAAACACGCTATTTGTTTTGACAGCGGGAATTTATTATTAAATTAATTAATGTAACTTATATGTTTTGAATTTTTTAAAATAGAAATAATTTTTTAATTCGGAATATCAAATATATCTTAGGGTGAAATTTTGGTAATTTTCTGAAAAACTTCAATTTTTGATGAATAGTGAAACCACTAAGTGGTACTTATAAAAACTGATTTTCCGTTTAAATGAAAATTTTCCATATTTGTGTTTTGAATTTCAAAAATACAACATAAATGGTTGTCATTAAGAAGAAAATTGTGGTACAATGCGATTAAAATAATTTTTAGGTGAATAGTAACTTATTAAGTTTTTAATCGCGATTAGAGGTTATTAGTGTAGTTTTAGGTAAAAATAATGTTTTAGTAAAATGAAATGACATAGAAAAATGTCATACAATCATTGGATGTGTCGTGGCCGACCATGAAAATCCATGTGTCATCTTGGGGACCCAATGGAGCCACTTTGGATGGAAAATGACATAAATATCTTTTTATTTAATGATAAAGTAAAAATGACACAAACATGAGATGTTTTACTAAAACAATTTTTACATGGGGTTATACAAGTCAGAGTTTTGACTATAAATCATCAATGGAAAGATAAAATGATTTCCTACATCATAGTATTTTTATTATTAATTTTAGTCATTAAATAAATTATATTATTTTTGACATTATGATGATGCAGCGATGACCTCATTATTTAATGATTTAAATAAAATGGAAAGATAATGTAAAATATAAGACCTAAACATGTCAAAAACATATTGTATGGGTGTATTTCGAACCAATATCAACTTATACTCGAAACACATCAATCTGGGACCATTTAAATCCGAAACACATTCTAAAATAATGTAACATTTCCTTACATTCCAAAAGTGCCCCTCCGTTCCTCTTATAAAAGGCCCCCACCTCAACCTCCTTACCCACAGTTCCAAATCCTTTGGCCCGGACAACCCCTACCCATTTTGTCTCTCCACATCCCTCTATAAATCCTTGAAGCCTCACTTTGGGCAGAAGACTTCTTAAAGAAGCCATTGAGTTCAAACCAAAGGTAGTTACCCGATTTTAAGGTAATGTCATCACTTGTGTCCTTTTGTTTTATTTTGCTTCTCCAACCCCCTAAACTCTTTTTAATCATTTCCTTTGTAACAAATCCAGTATCTTAAATATACTAGGATGTTTTTATAAGAAGTATTTGAGCTACAATTACACACAACTTCGTCTAATGTTTAAAGAACATATTGTTTCTGTGGTTGGCGATTTTCTGCCTCACGAAAAGATGATTGTTCAATATTCTTTTAACACATTTAAAGGTGGTCATTATGATGTCACTGTATTTTATATATGATATATAATATTTTTTATTTTTTACTTAAGCTCTTTTATTTTACATTTTTGGCATACCTTTATGGCTTCCATTATGGGTATACGTGATATCTTCATTTTAGGATGTGCGGACTATCGCCCGCTCAAAGTGATTTGATTCGTCAATGCCATATGTGGGATGTATAAATGATGGATTTAAAGTTATTGTATATTATTTTATACTGGATTTATAATATACCTTTATATAATTATATTTTTCTTTCCATTAAACTATTATATAGAAAAAAAAATTAGCGTTCATGCGTACGTACGGTTTACCGTGTCCATGAATGGTGCATTTCATTTCTTATCCTCAAATGTAATGTACTATTATAAGTACATATAATGGATATATATGAATTATGATACATATATAGGATTAATATAATTCTGGAATTAAAAATATACACATCTCTAATTTAGTTCTAATTCCATTAATATGACATAGAAATGAATGTAGCGTTCATGAGTACATACGACTTACCATCTCCATGAACGGTGCATTTCATTTCGTACCTCTAAATGATTACGTAATATTATAAATACATGTATATGCTGGATATATATGATATATATGATATCCAAATCAGGAATGACATTCTGGATATAAATAACCTTTGACCACATTAACAACTTGTAATTGTACGAAGTCCACTTTTGACTTAAGAACCAAATATCGACAAAACAAACATTATTAAATTAAATAATTATATAATGTTTATAGAATGTCAATAATTGATATAAAAGTAAGAATGAACTTGAAAAAGTTTCTTAAGCAAGTAGAAATTAACTCATGTTTATTATTCAGGACGTTAAAGAACGATCGAGTCAGGTCGGACCCGAGGAAAGGGATCCTACTCCTCTCTTTTTTAAGTATTCTCTTTTATGCCATTTCTTTTAAGCTAATAATTCTTATTATTGGGATTTTATTTAAATTAATATTACTGTAAGAATTATTTTCATATGATGAGAAACCCTATTTTCTCTCATCAATCCATTTTTTATGTTTTGGGTGGCGCTGTTAGGCTGTCGAATTTTCGTAAGGGATCTAACCTCTCTCTTTTTTAAGTCTTCTCCTTTATGTCACTTCTTTTAAGCTCCCCTTTGTTATGTTGGGGGATGTTCTTTTATATTCTTATTTCTATAAACTTTATGTTAAGATGATGAGATACCCTATTTGATCTCATCAATCCATTTTTGTATGTTTTATGTGGCGTTGTTAGGCTGTCGAGTTTTCGTAAGGGATTTTTCATCTCACTTTAATTCCCGTGAGATTTATGCTACATTTGCCACAATTTGCTTTGAGTGGTGTATGTAATGCCCATTATTTTACTCATTCTGTAATATAATTTCATTTATGAGTATTTACATCAATTTTGTATTCTCCTTCTTTCAAGGGGTGTATGTTTCGAAAGATACCCATGTCAGTAAGGGAACCTTTCACCCTCCACTTTTTAAAAGTCTTCTTTTGTTATGTCTTTTGATTCGCATACTATTATGTTGGGATATGTTCTTATATATCCTTATTTTTTTACATTTTATTTCCATGTGATGAGATACCCTTTTTATCTCTCATCAACTCATTTTCTGAATTTTGTAGTGACGGCATTAGGTTGTCAAATTTTTGCAAGGGAACTTCTTAACCCAAATTTGATTCTTTGGGATAAACTTATACTCCTTGAATATGTCGTTATATTAATATGTGTGAATAACCTATGATTGTTTTATATTTAATATCCACTTATATTTGGTGTATTCATTTGCCACACATAATTATGTAATTGATTTATCCTTAAACCAATGATATCATCTTTGTAAGGGACGTTGTCTCAATCTACTTTCATTGAGGCATATTTCATTTTATAAACAGCTATCTTTTATACGGTGTATAAAACCCTTTGAATTTTACTTTTATACAAAAGGTATCTTTTTCTACGAAGCGTTTTACTAAACGACAAAAAAGGAATGTTTCTTTTAACGTACACGGTGACAACGACCTTTTCCGCCGCCGCGAGTATTATTTGGTCTTTGGATTCCTCAACAAGTCGTGATGGTTTTAAAATGAAATAAATACCATATACTCTTTTATGTATTTTGGTATTGAAAATGGTTTTTATAATGGATTTGTTATGTCAATATATTTGAGTGATATATTGTGATCAAAGTGTGGATATGTTTTCTTTCCATTATATTTATTTTCTTTCTTATGATTTTATAATGGTTCTTGGACATTTGATGGGTGGTTACCTGATAAACCATATGACGGGTGGTGCCGTAAATACCAGGACGGGTGGTTACGTTATAACCTCCAATGCATTGGGTATGGAATTTGGCCGTATGGCTATTCCATTAAGTATGTATAGAGGTTGGCCAAATGGCTATTCCGTTAAGTGATATGTGTGGAAGTCGACCTTAAGGTTATTCCACTTAAGTATGTTTATGTCCCAAGTTACATTTATATGTTATGTGATCTTTATAAGGGTTTTATGGTAATCTTTTGGTTACAGAATGGTTAGTAATGAACTTTTATTCAGTGAATAGTTTTTAATACTTCAAAAAGGTGAAAATTATTACTTTGATAAAGTATACATGGTATTCTTGTTTTTTTGAAAAACTAATAGTTTCCATTCTTTGTGTATCCCTTACTGAGCTTTTTATGCTCATCCCATGTTTTTGATATGTTTTTCACAAGACTTAATGTGGAATAGGGTCAAGGATGGGATCAAGGGAAAGTCAGGCAACCTAAAACATCGAACTAGACATGTTTCTTTTTAAGAGTTTTTTTATTTTATGGAAATTTAGTAGAAGTGACTACTTTGGAATCTTTTGAGATGTAATAGTTATGTTCTAATTCTCTAAAACTCTAAACCTGAAAAGATCTTCAATGTGATTTATTCATTTAAATCAATATTATGTAAGGTTTAAGGCTGGGGCCTTATAATAACAAATGTTAAAAAAATTTATATAATAAATTTAACATCTTTATAAAAAAATTATACAAACATATTCATATATATATTATTTAATATGACCTTTAATTTAAATATTATTAATGATTTCATGTTGAACTTATGTTTTGGGACACAACTGATTTTCTTTTTGTATATGATTTTTTTATAATATTATTTTTACTTAGAGTTTTTCATGGTTAGATAATATAAATAATGATAAATATTATATAATAAATATATATATTTAATAAATATGTATTTTTATTAACCATTAAATTTTATTAATAGGAAATGGAATACACCATTCATGTATATGGTTTGGCGTATGTACACATGAATGATGTTTTAATTTTTATATTAGAATGATAAAATAAAATTTAAATTATATATATTATAATTATTGAATAATTTTTATTTCATATGTAGAAAATATTTTCATTAATCCCATCCATGTAATTCATGAATGAATTTCATCTTTTAGTGAGGCAATTGTCCTCTGTATACCTGAACAACATTACCACATTCCCCCAAAATTGAGAATACTAATGTATACATGATATAATATTTAATGATTTATAATAACATAATATATATCATATATATAATATATAAACAAAATTGATATATATATATATATAATTATGTCTATCCTCGTGATGTTGAAACTGAAACACAAATAACATCGGTTTGTGAGGAAATTGTGTGATGTAAACTTGATCAATGATCTTGTAACCCATTTGATGTAACTGAAGTTGGTTATAAATCAATAAAATAACATTTAAGAATTAATTAATATTTTCTTTGACATTATATAATATAATTATGATACAAAATTATTTATATATGATTTCTGAATAATTAAATCAAAAATACTCATTGATAAATGTTACCACATATTCAGGTATCCTCATTATGTTTGTTCTAAAATAATATGAATGGAAGATGTTTTACCAACATATGTACTATAATATGTGTTAGGGTTTCTTGGATGTGATTCAGATTATTATTTTCTAATTTTTTTGATGATCAAAATAATGGACAAGATGTGTTGGCCTCTTATAAATGGATAATAAGACACATTAGGTATTTTTTAACATAATAGGGTTATATCAGGTTTCTAATATGTCCAAATGGTTAAAGTGGAATATTATACTACCATATAGGGTTAGATTCTGAAATATTTCGATAAAGTATATTTTAATTATGTTTATTGGTCATTATACCCCTTATCTTTGTAGCTTATCCACTAGGAAACCCATCATTACCTTAACCGTGGTAATTAATTTTTGTTACATTCACTATTAATTTGGGGAGAAATTATGTCAAAATTCATATATAATATAAATTTTCATTATTAAAAATTTATAATATCTTTCTAAAAGTAAAATTTACATATTTGGACAAATAAAATTTTAATTTAAATTAACAGAAATAATGAGAATAGAAGTTTTTAAAGATAATGTTTTCAAAATATTACACTATTGGGATTTCAACAGTAAATTTGAATTTCAATAAATTGAAATAAATAAGATTAATGTATTTAAAATTCATATAATGAAACACTGAATATAATATATTACAAAATTTCACTTTATAATTAAATTAAAATAAAATATCATATTTATTAACGATTTAGAATTTTTTATTATTCATCCAAAAAATGATTTTTTTAGTAAAAATAAAAAAAAATCACCATAATATTATTCAAATATTATGATTTACAAAATAATATTAATTTAATCTAATTGATTTTATATAAGTGAAAAAAATTATTTTAAAAATAACTTTTCAATGAAAAGAAGACACAACATATATATAGACAAACACATTTCTGTTCATACAATTAGATTTATTCTAATATATTTTCTAGAAAAGAGAAATGATGAATGTTTAATTGGTTATTTATTATATATAATATTCAAATTTCAATAATTTAATTCATCATAATTAGTATATCATGTTGATTTAAGTAGAATACTATTGTTTTCAAAAATAATTCTTTAGGAAAATATTTTAATTATATTAAAATAGTTTTTATTTTTATTTTTAATTAATTTTTACCCAGTTTATAATATATTATTATGTAATAAATATTTCATAAATTTTTTTAATCCAATTTGTATCCTCCATTATTATGGGATTTTTAAAATATTCAGAGTAAATAGTAATATTTTAATTGTATGAATCATTTTATATAAAAATGTTCCTACATGTTGCATAAGCTAAACTCAGAATTTTTTGTTAAAAAATATCAATTCATTGTTGTATGTTATGTATTATATCTTTTTGTTAATTTTTAAAGAAACCCAATATCAGTGTTTTTTCTGTGGAAATATTGATAATATCAAATATTTATGAAAATTGAATTTCCCTAAATCTCATAGTGTTTTATTCCACAACGTATAATTTAATTTCTCCCATAACATTCATCTCAGTCATAAATTGTTTAATATTTGAATATTAATTCATGTAATCCCATAAAGATACATATGAATAATAAATATTCTATTCAAATTGGAATTCTATAAATATAATGGTTAAAAAAAGTAACTCATCACTAGGTTTTCACATAATAGAACATAGGTGGGAATTGAATACTTTGACCAAGATGAAAAGAATAAGTATTTTAAGAGTAATAAAATCACATATCAAAAGTGGTTGGTTGATCTAGGAAATGTCAATGATTATAATTCTAAAATCCAAAGAGGTGTAAAAATGGTAATTAATATCATAAAAAATGATGATAACATGGAATAAATTTATTACAATATCCTCTTATTAAAGTAGAATAACATTCATGATAAGACACACTTACATGAATTCATTAAATTTAATAATCCCACTATCTCCCTTCGGTTATTTTTATTTAAATATCCACAACATTATTTACTCTATCAAATGAAGTGGAATTTCTATTCACGAAGCAACAATGAATTATAAGATCCATAAACATTGAAAATACATTATTCATTTGTTATATTTCAAAAAATCAATTTTTACAATATTTAATCCAATGGGATTAAATATTAATATAGATAAAGAATAAATTAATATAAAATACCTTTTTATGTGGTTAATAAAGTAATTTTAATATATGGTAAACCTTTTGAACACTCTGAATGATTAGAATTTAATAATTGATAAATATAGTGAACAAAATTTTCAAAATATTGTTAACATTAATCACACATATATCAAAATGATGATATTTATTTTCACATACCAATCATGTGAATACCTTCATTTTTTATTCTCATGATACATGGTAATAACATAAATTACCAAAAAACCATAATAAAAAAATAGATGGTTCATTATTCAATATAATGAACCCATATTATTCGATATATTCATTAAATAAAAAAAGGCTGTAGAATTCATCCATGATTGAATAAAAAAATTCAACATATTACTAATCACTTCTAATAATTGTTTGTAAAACACAATTTAAATTTTCCTTATACAAAATCATCTTATCCAATATTAAATCCATTTTCACAACATCATGAAAAATATTATGGGCTTCCATACATTAAAAAATTATGGTCATAATATATAAACATTACATTAAATCAATTTCTTCAGTCATATGAATCTTTCATCATAAACATTCAATTTCGTAACAAACAATTCATACAAAAGAATAATAATGTTTTATAATTTTGATTTCAAATACATAAATAACATATTCACCCCCTTACATATCAAGCCATTAACAAAGATTAATAAACATATTTTTTAATACATATTTATTTTAATATTTCATTCATTTTATGTTCATTGTAAATAGAAAAACATTAATAAAACAACCTTGTTGATTCTATTTACGAGCTTCCCCCAACTCCCCCTTTAAAATCAATTTTTCATAATTCTTTTACAATATTCATTTAAAGTATTCCACATTTTAGGATATCATATAGAGACAAGTTTTCTGATACATTTTTTTAAATATAATTTTCATTTCCTTTCATATTTAATTGAATTTTTTACTTCCTATCCAAATTCAAAACATCTTACTTTCCCATTAATATATCAATATTGGGTGTTTCATACCACATTTGTAACATAAATGAATTTTATTAATCTTTTCTAAAAGGTCTCTACTACATGAAATATTATCATAGACACTACATATTTTCCATTGTGGGTATGATAATTTCATAAGCTATGCATTTTTGATCATGAATAATGGAAAATGGATTAGAATAATAACAAAATCCATTACTCGGTCCATCTTCCCATTTGTCTTATGATCAGGAAATTTTCAATTACATTGATCATTAAGCATTTTTTATATAGTTTTCTCCTTATAATAAAACTAAATAACATTTTGTGAGAAATACCAATAACAATAGAAAAATACATCATTCATAAGAACATGTATTATTTCTAATTCATTAGTCCTTATTTTTAAAATATGAAATCTTTTTTACAGTTTCGTCATATTTATCATCTATTAAAATCCATAATTATTGATAATAAATATTTTTTGAATTTCCAATTCATATCTACCATGTATTTCATACAAGGTCTGTATCATTTCCCATTATCATTCACTGGTTCTTGATTGAGTCTAGATCAATATGTTGTTTTTGAAGTTGTTACCCCTCTGTGAATTTATTCTACAGATTCATCCACTTATTTATCTAGAAAATGTTTTATTTTCTTGGAAACCACTAATATAGTATTTCACCATAATTATAGTGAATTTTTAAATAAAATAACTCTCATTTAACATATATTTATAGATACCAGAAGACAAATATTTGTATATATAGATAAAGATCACACTAATGTTTTGTTGTCATATTTTGAAAACTTTAACTGAACGATTCAATTGATAAAAACTATAGCAAACCAATATTATCATATATGTATATCACATTTTTTTAGGAATATTAAATACATTACACAAACACATGGCCTTATTAAATAATAGTATAGAACTTTTTGAAACATGTAACACATTCTTATAATCTGTGGAAATATCATTAATTTGTTGAGTAAATATTTTTAATTATGCACTCTATGTTGATATAACCTACATGAAAACAAGTATTAAAAACCCATGTTTTGGAAACATAAAAAAGGGTAAAATTAAAATCATAGTATAGTTAAATAGAGATATATATAATAATAAAAAAAACATAAGTCTATGATGACATGCATATATAATTATTAAACAATAGCCTACATAACAAAGATTACATTACTAAGTCATGGAATGTTATTTGGAAGTTTATAATCCATGAATGATAATGGAATTAATGAACATGATCCATAAGATCATATTATTATCATTACACATGGAATTTTTCTCAAACACATAATCAAAAGAAATAATTTCCATAGAAGTCAATGATTATTTCCAAGACCATCAATGGGAATCATTTCCCCTAAAAAAACATGGTTACTCCTCATTTTAGTTCTATATTAATGCTTCAAGTTCACTCACCATTCTAGAAATATCATATTAAATTGGGTACACTTCCATTTTATATAATATATATATCATGATAAACAAACCTTTACCTATTATATTAGAAGAAGATATAGGTCACACCCATCATTATATATAATGTAACCACTATCCTTGTTTATAACAAAACCATAAACAAATGTGATTATGTAACCACTATGAAGTAATTAAAACCATAATTTGGAGTAGAAGGAATCAAAAAACAGTCATCATATTAATACCAATTAAATGAAATGGATTTAATGATAAATTTATCTTAATATAACCTATGGGTTAAAATAAGTTTCATAATCATTTTATTATTACATAAAAGAATATATTAATGGAAAATCATGTTTCATAAGAATTTTATTATAGTATAACCAGTAGATGAATAATTTGTATCATTAAAATCATATAATAATAAGCATAAGTCATTCGAGGAATTAATAAAAATTGTGTTTTGATCAGATACCCAAAAAATCATAACTAAACTCAAGAAATGTAATCTTTTATTTAAAGTAATTTTTAAATAATACTATGAATTTTTTATGAATAAATTAAGTTTTTATCGAATATAAATTTTAAAAACATAAAAAATTATAGTAATCATTATCATTGATAACAACCTTGAAATCATGTGATGGAATCTATTAAAAATTATTTAAATCATTTATTGTGGAGAATGTTATTTTTATTGTGAAGAACACTTTTGAAAAAAAATTGAAAATAATTTTCTATAAAAATATATTATATAACATATACGGAAAAATTAATTGAAAATAACAGTAATTAGGGTATAAAAAACCATTCATGTCATACATGTTAAAAAATAGTCCACTCTAATTTTTTGAAAATTATAAATGATAGTATTTTTAAATCAACATGAATATTTCATTATATTTTAAAAATGTAAAAACATTGTAAATTTGTATTATATAAATCATAAGTTAATAATAAATTTTTTTCATTTACATAAAACATTGTTTTGGATTAAAAAATATTTAAGACATAATAGTGTTATAATGTATGATTTTATTAAAAAAAAATTACATTTATTTTAAGTACAAAATAGCAGAATGATGGTATTCATTCTCTAAAACATCATGATGAACTAAAGAATAAGAAAATAATGAGTTTATTGATATGTAAAATGTAGTGATTTATCATCTAAAACATAATAATAAATAATCATGATAAATTATGAGATTATAAACTTAAATAATTACCACATTACCATCATATAATCACAATCCCCATCAGGGGATTTAAGAAAATAGAAATTATATTATCATTAAGATAAATTAATTAATTATAGTATAATTTAAAAGAGTTTTATATACACCACATTAAATATTATAGGCACAAAATGTAATTTATGTCTCAAAGAAACAAATTTATGACTGAAAATCCATTACATGTTTCTTAACATCTGAATAATAAATCCCATTAAAGAGACATCCCAAATTGATATCTATATACGCAAAATTTTCTATACAAGAATTGAGAAACAAATCCATGAGTATTATATAGTAAATATAAAAGAAATAGTCATTTAGTGTGGCATGTGTCTCAAATAAGAAAAATGTGATATAGAAATCCCTTACTACTTGAGTAACATTATTAATTAAAATCCAATTTTAAGTAATAAAATAAATTAATAATTATTTATCTTGAAATGATGTATATTGCTAATATATCAGGTTACAGAGATATATATGCCCCATAAAATAGATACTAGTGGGTAATATAGCATTTTTATCTCTAAAATAAAAGTAACACTATAAATAAATTAATATTATTGTGACATTTTAATTGTATTCCCTTTAAAGTATTAAAATCAATAAAAATTTTAATTATAATTAAATTTTTTTTTTCATTATGAAAAATTTTCATAGGTAATATATATATCGAACAAAATAAATGAATGTAAAATATGTAATAAGTGTATCAAAAACAAATGCGAGACTATAAATCCATCATTAAATTAGTAACATTTGAATAATAACCCCTTAAAATATTGAAATCATAAAAAATATTAATTGTAACTAAATGAGGTGTATTATTGATATATAGTGTTATTGGTAGGTATATACACATGAAAAATTAAATGAGTGTTGAATATATAATTAGCCTCTCATAAATTAATGTATGGCTATAAATCTATTAACGCTTATGTCATGACTTCCATCGTAAATGATCAATGATCGTACATAATAAATATAAGTTTTTTTGCCGATACATTAAATAAAATTATATATATATATATAATTCTATATATGATTTTATTATGAACATATATTACCAATTAAATAATGATTTCAAAAGACTCTAACAGTTTGGGTATTAACAGTATTCTTTTCCGAGAATGATTTGATATTCTATAATTTTTTTCCTCGTAATCTTATCATGGTTTCCTAATCTCCATAATGATTATCATGATATACATATCAAATATGATTAGTTTATATGTATTTATATCAATCTATGAAATATTATAATAGTAAATGGAATAAATTGTTCATAGAGATGAGAGGTCGTATATATGGATGAATAATGGTCTCATTTTCTAATGGATTAAAGGAAATAATATTAAATTAATTATATAATAATTAATATATAAAAATATATAGACTATATAACACATGTGTTTTTTAAATTTATCCAATATGTAATATATTGACCGGGGGAATGAATCACATCACATTGTGTGGTCGTAGTCTACCTTACTTACGAATGCTGTTATCATATTCCAAAAAATAAAAAACACAATAGTATGTCCCATATATTAATTATAAAATTAAAAAATTAAAAACCTGTTATATATTATACATATTAAAAAAAATAAAAAATATAATGACCAACCTTGAGAGGTGTTAATGAAGAAACAAATGATTTCGGTTCCGAAGATAGTAGTCCCCCTTACACACAAAAAATGATTTTTAACCTATTTGATTGCAATGGAGACGTTTGTAATTAATTACATAAAATATGAAACATATTAATATATAGAATCCACTAAAGTTGTTATGTAAATATGATTTTAATAAATTTATTGGGGTGGAGGAAAAAATAATGAAAAAACTTTTCTTCATGAACATTACCTCTTCTTGAGTTATTCTGATTTTGTTTTAACTAAAAGAATTATTGGGATTTATTTCATAAAAAAAATGGATTCTAAGATAAGGTTAGGGTGTCATTAATGTGATTTGTATAGGTCATGTTCATACCATTTTAATGTGAAGTTGTAAATAATGGAGATATGTGGTTGCCTTTTATATGTGGGAGAGAGGAGACACTTGATAATTTTCAAATCAATTGAGTGAAATAGTGTTTTAAATGAATCAAAATTATCAAAATTATTATTTTATAAAACCTTATAATATATGATTTCCAAATATTTCGATAAAATAGTTTTTATACAAGTGTATAGGTCAATTTTTATCCATATCTTATTAGTTAATCACCATGGTAAACCAATTTTTAACAAAACCACTATAATAATATTTTACCACATTTACTGTTAATTTTCCTAAAAATTTATGTTTTTAATATTTTATTGTATATATTATTAGTATTTAAAATATTTAATCCATTTTTTCAAAATAAATTTACATAATTGAAGAAATTATATTTAAAATTAATCCCATAAACACGTCGAGAATGTATGTTTTTAATAGGAAAATGTTTATTTCATTGTAAGGGTTTGATATTTAAATAAAATTTTAAATTTATTAAATGTATCTATATTGGATTATTTTTCATATAATTTAACTAATATAAATTTAAATCCACTTTAATAATTTAAAATAAAAAGAAAATTAATGAAAATCTAGTCTTCCAATTGTATTCTGTAATATTTATTATTCATCAATAAGGGAATATATTTAGAAACCCATAGACAAATTTGTTATTACTGTTTAAAAATTAATGTAAACAGAATTATATTTATTTTATAATATTGGGAAAAATAGTTTTACAAATATTTTACAATTAAAAGGTGATAAAATTTCTTTTTATAAAAATTATGTTATTGTGCAAAAATTTATATTTATTATTATATATTTTCAGAAATAAAATAAAATGGATGATAAATATATTTTTTAATACATATACTATATAAATTTTATTAAAACCATTAGAAAATTATCTTATAAATTTTAATGAACTAGATAATATTTTTTCCATAATAACATTATTTAGAACAATATCTTCAATATATTAAAATAATTTTTTTATTTCAAATTATTTGGTCAAAAATGTATTCATAGTATACAAAATTTAAACCATATTTATAAAGTTTATTTATTCATAATCATAAACATCATTCTGTTGGATAGGTTTTAACTATTGTATTAAATAACAATTTCTTATTGTAGAAAAAATTTTGTTCACACTCAGTGTAAACTATAATAAATCCTAATCTTAGTATTGTGCTTCACACTTGTGAAAATTATTTATGATTATAACTAAATATGAACTCAATATTTCATTAAATGAAATCAAAAATCATTATTTCATGTAACTAAAAATTTAGATAAGATCATATCTATTTGAAAAATAATAATTTCACAAAATTTGTGGGTGTTATAGAATATACACTATCTGTTCAATTACCTAGACCCTCGATGTGAATAATCTTGTGTTAATTAAATTTAAAATTAAAACCCATTTTTAATTATTTAATATATTTTTTATGGATGTTTACTATATTATATATCCTAATATAAGAATTTACATGGATAACACAGATAGTAGGTCAGTTTAATAAGCTGTGGTGAGAAAAAAAATTGATTTATTTCATGTTACCACATAGTTTTCCTCAAATAAAATTAATAATTTTAATATTACAATTTGAAAATTTTCATTTAAATTATTGGATGGGGAAATAATGGTTTGAGATAAGAAATTATAGAATGCAAAATGTAGAGACTGTCCTAACCTATATTTTCATTCCATAGGAAAGAGGGATAAAATAATAATTTTTACTTTTCAAAAATAATGATATATATTTATTATTTTGAATTCAATATTTTTTGAAAAACACCAAATTAGTGATGGATGGAACCTCATAAAGGAAGTAGTGGCAATGATGATAAAGGGGAAAAATTTCAATTTGCTATAGAATAAAAAAATTTAAAGAAACAGACTTGGGAATGTCTCAAATTAAATAGAATATATTCTATTCCAATAAAATAAGGTAATAAAATAAATTTCTAATGATGGATGATTATTCATTTAGTTAACTCTATAAAATAATATGATAATAAATTTAGTACTGCTTAACAAATTAATGTACACATTCCACTGGAAATTTTATTTGAAGACTTGTGTATCATTCTTAAATACTCAAAATAATATTATTTTTACATTAAAGAAGAAAATTATATTTTTTGGGGGGAGATTAAAATATATAATATTCCCCTATAAAAATAATTTCATCAATATATTTTGTGTTTAATGTATTTTTGAAAAATACAAATTTATATTACACTATTCAAATAAGTAGATCATATTTAAAAATCATTATGAAAAAAATTATTATATCAATATAAAATTTCAAATATCAAAATTTATTCATCTTGGATATTTGTATGAAACCATATTAGAAAAAAATAATTTTTATCAAAAACATTCATATAAAAAAGGATGTTATTTTATTCTCATTTTCTTAATAAAACAAGGCTGTATCCCAAAAAACCATTTTCCTCATCAATGGTTTGATAATTCAAGAATGTCTCACAACTGCATCCAAATTTGTAAATATTATCAAAAATCCTATTAGAGGAGGTAAAATTTTACCTAAACATGATATTCAAAATGATTTTTAAACAATGGATGAATGATTCATTTGTATGTTTCTTTTTTTTGTTTTAGTTATAATGGTGTCAACAACAATTGGGTTAAATTAATGTTTGTTTCATCTCATAACTCTATAATTGCTAATGGCACCCATTAAGGGTAATTTACTACTATACTGGTTTTAGAAAAGGTGATTCACTCTCTAAGATTATTTTATTCATTAATGAGGATTGTTTCATTAGGATATCCACTATCATGGTAGGTAATGGGAAACTAATATCCTATAGTGATGGATATGGTATTTATACTTTTTATCATCTTCTATATGAATATGAAATCATCCTATACACTAAGAGGGAAATGAAAATTATAAAAAACTTCAAAATATCCATTTTCATAATGAATAGTTCTCAATATATGTGGTTAGATAGAACAAATATTTATTTATCATTGGTAGGGGAATTCCTGCTTCCCTGAAGACTGACACTATCAAGGAATTTTTTATTAGATTGGGGGTACTAAATTTTGGTAAGATCACAACCTCTTATATAGTTATCTCATAAATGAGTCCATGTAATTATTTTTTTTACATATGTACTATTGTTGGGAGTTATGTAATGGAGTGTGTTTATTTGATGTCTAAGAGAAATTTGGTGAAAAGAAGTAGTCCAAGGTTTATGCATGGTATATATATACCATGTGGCAGCCTAAGAGAAACTATCCTCTCTATGGACTTTTGAGGAAGAATATTTTTCATGGTTAAATCTATGATTGAGATGCCATGTGAGTTATCCATTCAAATGTCCCCTTCAATCAGTGGATAAATCATGGTTAGTACACATTTTCTCTAACCGTGTCACTAAACCATATGCAGCCTGACAGTAAGATACTAAAATTATAAATCTCAATATTTTTCAACTTCTAATAACCTTTTAACCCTCCAATATATACCTAACATGGGAATTTACATTCCTAAGGTTAATAGAATTCTCACCCATCCTAAGGTAGGGACTCTAAGGCCTTATGAACATCGTTCTTCACGATCAATAGCTAAAATTGAAGATCCCAAGTACTCTCGGTTAGTGGATTTCATCACGATACTTCTAATATTCTATCTTCTACCATTCCATGATATTTACATTGAATATATCTTCTATTTACTTGGATATAATCTTATATATTGATAAGTGGATCCTGTATTGTTGATATAGAACTAGATTATTGTGATCATGATGTCATTGATATTGAATTCTGTTTAGGGGTTTTGAACCAAATCATATATCAATTTAATTATTCTACTTTTATTTTTTGGGATTTTAATTGGGAAACATCCATCAACTACTTGAGGAAGGTTGTCTAAATCTAATTCTAATTTTCATGTATTTGATATGTTTGTGAAAAATTTTATAATTTCTTGATTCCTTTAGAAAATTATTTTCTTGAATTGGTTTAATCAGATTGACAAATTGTTTTTTCAAATATTTTTTGAAATTTTTTGACTAATCGTGGATTTAATCATGCGGCTACGGTTCTGCCCTATTAGATACTTAATTTGGGGAAATTTATTCTGAGAGATAGGGATTTTAATCTATATAATTAATTGTTATATTAATTTTAAAATATAGAAATTGCTATGTTGAGATAATTAATTATGGTATAATAATGTTCCTTTGATAATATGATCTACATAATTAATTACATGATTAATTATGAAATTTTTAGATTATAATGGGATAAATTTTTTTCTATAAAATTAATTATGGAACATGAATTGTGACAATTATTTGTTATTTGATTGATTAATTAACAATTTTGAATCTGCTAGTTAATTATTGAGTTAACAAATAGAGTGGATGTATTGAACTAATTTTTGAATTTGTAATGTGATTTAGGTAGATAAATAATTGTTAAATTAATTATATGATAAATAATAGGAAAATTTTATTATAAATTGAGAAGTAAAAATGATAACATGGTAATCAATCTTAAGTGTCAATGGAATTATAACTTGATCATTCTAAATTTAGAAGTATAAATGGAAACAATTTCATTATTATTATGAGTAAAAAAATGGGAACATGATAGTTATATTGAACATGAATCATGGAAACAAGGTCATATTACTTAATTTTTTGATATTTAAATCTTTTTAAATGTGGCATATAAATGTGGAATTAAAGCACGAAAATATTGTTACTCCATGTTATATCCTAACATAAGAATATTTGAACTCCAACATGAGAAAAATCAGGAACTGGGGTATACTAAAACATTTGAATACATATAGATCCAAAAATAAAAAATAATTTAGATATAATATTTCTTAGGGAACACTTCAGTCTCTGGCATGAGATGAATCTAGTATCGGGGGACTGGTCTCCTTGGGAACCCTGTTATTATTGTAGTTATAAAAAGAATAAATGATAATGAAATAACTAGTTATTTTTTCATTGTACTTATGTATTATAAAACATCATACACATTAGAGTAGTTTTAGACACCATTGGTGGTGTCCTATTGAGTTTTACTCACCCTATTTGGGATTCCTAATTGGTACTCTAATAGATTATATTATTTCAAGTCTAGAATAGGGAAATGGACCTGGGATACATATTGATTGGTGATGCAGATTGGAGGAGGGATCCAGACATGGTGTGGAACCCTCTTGGTGTGTCTTAGTGACTTTATATTTAGTTCCATTTTATATAATTGAAAATAATATTATCATATCATGTTTTCCATTCCACTTGATTATTTTATTTCCTATTTTCATATATTGTGACAGGAGTATAGTTTTAGTTATATATGGTTCCACGTTTGTATATTTAATTACAGTAGTGTTTTAATATGGTAAATTAAGATATATTTTCACTGTTTCTTACTCACTAGACACTCGGTGCTAGTTGGATTCCTTTAGAATATGGGGATTGGTGCAAGAGGTCATGTGGCGAGCTAGCTAAGGGCGTAGTTTTGTGGAACTCGAGACGGGACATTAAAACGTGGTATTAGTTTTCCAGTTTTATTTCATCTTATTTTGCCATTCTTTTTTGGGGAAGCTTGACCGAAGACAAGGAAGATTCAAAGATTAGAAAAGACCTCATTCGTTGGAGTTGCAAACTCATCTATTGGGGAAACCCAAGTACTCAGGGTGTGCTTGTTGTTATTTATATTTCTGTTATAATTGAAAAATATTTCACATCTTGTGATACACTCATGGTGTTATGTGATTATTATTTTAGATAATTTTGATTATTGTTTTTGTCTGAGAATCTTATGAGATTTGATTCTACATTCATCATTCTAGGAAGTCAGTGTTATTGTGAAAAACATTATTTCAGGCATGCATGGAAAAATGGGTTATGGGTAAGTGGTTAAACCGGAACTATTTTCCTTGTATGGGATATTAAAATAAAAAATTGTTTCTAATAAGAATTGAGGTGTATTTTAGGATAATGGAAAATGAGAATAATTGGGTGTATAAATGAGTGAATTTATTATGATATTATGTTTACCTTATTAATGAAAACCTAAGAGTATGATGGTTAAGGGTTGTGATAATGACTTGGTTTAGACCATGTGGTCAGGTGGGGGGGAAAGGCTTGTTGTGATTGTTTTAATCTTTTGTAAATGTTATAATGATCTGTTATGAGACCCGAGACAAGTGTTTAGATTTTTAGGGAGGATTCCACTTTGAATCTAATTGATGGGATGAATGAGTTGTATTTTAAGGAATGTATTTCTTGGTAGTGAACATGAGTAACTGATCATTCCAGTTTAATATTATGGGATGAATTTTCAGTAGAAAATCAGTCAAATAATACCATTCATGTAAAGAATCCTAGTGTGGGTTATGAAACTTATTTCTCAATCTAGAAGGGAGTTTTTGTTGGACAACCATCTAACTTTTAATATAGTTGGTGTACTCAAGGGAGATGAATTATTGGACGAGTCCTTATAAAAAACACTTTTCCATTTAGTGACTCTAGAAATAGAAGGGGCGTGTTGGCTGTTTATATGGTATGGGGATCAATAATTTGATGGTGGGACATTCAAGCATGAATTGGATAGACTGAAAATATGTTATAGAAGTTCTTAGTTGATATTTTCTTTGAAAAACTATAACCAGAGGCACTGAAACAAGATAAAACTATAGATTTTTTTCATCTGACACACGGGATAATATTATTGATGAACTATAGTAGATGCTACACATATCTGCAATTTTTTTCTCCCACGTTATTAGGATATGATGAAGTTATGGAGAAATATTTTAAGGATGGACTTAACTATGATATTAAGTCCAGGAAAATTTATCCAGGATGATGAATTCTACAGATGTGGTGTATCATGATCTCATAGTTGAAGGGATCCAAAGGGAGTATACCAATGATGGATTGGTAGTTGTTACGCGATGATTAAGAGGTGTGGCATCGGATTGTTGGAAGTGTAATTGTGAAAACATTATCCTAGGAATTGGGAAGCATACTATAAAGAAAAAAGGTTTGTTTGGACATGATCTTATTGTGGTGATCTTTAATCAGTGTGGTAGGCTGGGACACTATCTTCTACAATATTCCCAAAAAATAGTAGAGTTTTGTTCTTGGCACAAGATGGGACATCTAAAGATTTTCTATAGGTCGCAGTGACAAACATATACTGAAAAAGTAGATTGCGAAACTCAATGTTTGTGAAGAGGATCATGATTAGTATATCAGGATGGAATTTGGAGTTCTAATAGATGAGGAAGTATATGTAGTGGATGTGGTGATCCCAGGTAGGAGGGACTAAAATAACAAAGTGGTTCTACTAAGGGGATTCAAACAACATCATAGGTAAGAGGGGAAGCACAATCACATGATGTTCAAACTATAATTAAGGATATTGAAGCTAGACCATCGACAGCGAGAGGTACTATTCTAGTAGCATTTAATGTACCTAGTTACTTGTTTTTTATGTCTGTATCTCAAAACATTATATCTACAAAAAATGTTAATGGATTGATCCTAGTGGTAGAGTTTGGGATCAGGGTAATTTCTATAGATATACCATTTTATGTACAGTATAGAAATATATTTCAACGAATGGGTTGTTCTCTTGAGATTAATGAATAACATTTCATATAGGAGGGTTAAATTTATATTTCATAAGGGTTACCAGTATATACTTCATGGAGAGTGGGATATCTCAGAAGGTCGAGCCATGCCAATTACTCAGAAACTAGGAAAATCACAGTCCATGTATATAGTATTTTGATGGTTGATAGGGGTGTCAGGAAATATTTCATTCCTATAGCACTCGAACATCTTTAGGATGTCTTTCTGGAAGACCTCTATGTTCTACCACATGAAAGAGATGTGGAATTGACTATTGAGATCATTCCGAGGGCTTATCCAGAAACTATTCCACCATACATAATGGACCAACTAATAATCAATAGATTAAGAATTAGTTAGAGGAGTTGGAGGATATATTATTTATCCATCCAAGTATGTTCTCATAGGGGATCAATTATTTTTTTCATAAAGAAGGCTGATGTGAGTTTATGTGTGTGTGATGATTACAACCATTTGAACAAAATTTATGTGATGAACTGATATTATCATTCATGTATTGATAATTTGGTTGACCAATTATTGGGAGATTGTGGTTTATAAAATATTGATTTTAGATGAATGTATCATCAGTTGAGAGTAAGAATTTTTGACATACTGCGTATTATTTTTCGATGTAGTTATAGATTTTATGAGTTTTCCATAATAATGTTTGGGTTAATAAATTTACAAGTGGTGTTTATGTCTTTGGTAAATAGTTTCATTAACCAGTATCTGGATCAGTTTGTGGTGGTGTTTGTGGACAACATATTGGTTTACTCAAAGACTCATGATGGCCATTCCCAACATCATGACATCATCTTTGGTAAACTAAGAGAGCATTAGTTATTCAACAAAACTACTTAAGTGTCAGTTTTGGACAAACATGGTACACTTCATTGGGTACAACATCTTAGAGGAATGTTTGTTATGGGACCCAGATGAGGTTTAGCCATTGGTTTCTTGGGATCATCCCAAGAATGTTTTTGATATTAATAATATATAATGATTAACTGGATATTAGCGGATATTCATCCATGGATTTTCCCATTTGTTAGTTCCCATTTTGGGATTGAAAAAATTGAGAGTAATTTTTGAATGGATATAGGCTTCAAAGTGATATTTTCAAGATTTGAATAATATCTTAACATCGACACCAATTTTGACCATATGCATGTCAATTAAAGAGGGTATGGTTTATTTTTTTGTATCTGGGATCAAACATGGAGTTTTCATGATTAATAGGGATCATATTATACAGTATGGGTCTTAGTAGTTAAGACCTTAACAATATAATTACCCTAAAAAATAACTGTGGTTGATAGAATTATTTTATTCTCTAATGAGTTGGTGCTAATATCTATAGGGAGAAAATTTTACACTCTAAAAGATCACAAGATCATGAAGTATAAATTTTATCATTTGGATTTGTATCATTAACAGTGGAGATGGGACGAGTATATGAAGTCCTGAGATTTTGAATTATAAAATATTATCGAGAAGGGAAATAATTTGGATGATGTGGTGAGGTGAAAAACATGGGCTAAATCAGTATAAGATTATATTATTGAGTGGAAGATAATGACTGTGCTAGTATAAATGCTTGTGGTGGTTTTGGAGAGTCCCGAGCAGATGAATCATGTTTCAATTGCACTATAGTCAACGATTTTGAGACAGATCAAGGATTTACAGTATGAGGATCTAGAGTGCTCATCCATGAGGGAATTCATTGATGGTTTGGGATATCTTAATAATTGTATATAGATAAGGATGAGATCACCTATGTGTAAAATTTATTTATGGTACCCATGAGCATGTGAGAGAATCTCATGAAGTGATTTCATACCATGAAGTGGGTGGTGAATACAGTTGTAACCAAAATGTACAATGACCTACGATGATAGTTTTTTTGGCCAAACATGAAAAGTAAATAGATGGGTATGTGACAAGATGATTCACCAATCAACACGTGAAGGATGAACATCAATGACCAAGTGGTTTTCTACAAACATTGATTATTCTAGAAATGAAGTGGGACGATGTGACCATTGACATTGTGGTGGGTCATCCGATGATTCTTAGGAAAAATGTTGATATATGGGTCATTGCAAATCAACTGAAAATGGTAGCACATTTGATTCATATAAGGTATACCATTATAGTCGAATAGTTGAGAGAACTGAGCATTTGGGAAATAGTCTATCTGTAATGATGTCCACAAACTATAGTTTCAGATTTAAATTCATACTTTACATAAGGATCCTATAAGGTCTTACAAAAATTACATCGAACACATGTCTAATTCAATATAGATTTCCATCTAGAGACCGAACAGATGTTGGATCGTACTGCATAGGTGAATGAATATATTCTATTGGAATGTGTTCTTGAATTCAGTGTATATTATGAAAACAATTTATTTAGTGGATTTTTGTTATAGTAATATTTATTAGTTAACTAATGAGACTAAATATTGTGAGGCTATTTATGGTAATCTATGTAGATCACTACTATGATAGATGGAGGCTGGAGAGTCATAGTTGTTGGGACCATGTCTTATACAGTAGATATCGGAGCAAGACAATATGTCTTGGAAGAATATGTATATAGATTAGAGTAGATAAAATTCATATGGTGATAGAAGGAGATAACCGATAGAGTTTACAGAGATAGTTGGGTTGGTGTCAAACTAATTGGATCTCTCATAGACATACAATGATATGCATGATGTTTTACATGTATCAAAATGTCCACTGTATCTTCCCATCTTTTCGCATCTGGTCGATGTGTATGAGGTTAACCTTGAGATTGTTGTGTCCTTTGAGGAGCATTGGATATGTGTCTAAAATCAAAGTGATAAAATGTTGTGAGTAAATATTGTTCCAATAGCTCATGATTTATTGAAACATAAATAGGTATAAGATGAAAAAATGGTAAATAGAAGCATATGATGGCCCAATGGACCCATCATTTTCGCATTAAATCTTTGAAGGGATCGGATGTGAATCTTGAGGAGAAGACATTATAAGGTGGGGATGTTATAAGATATGAAACATTTATGGTGATATACGAGGAATGATTATAGGTTCATTTTTTTCTTATGTACCTTTGATGGGAGTTATGAATGGGGTGAGTTTGGGTGATGTCGAATATAATTTTGGATAATTGAGGTTCTGAACAGGTGACTCATAGTTTTTAAAAACTGTGTTTTTGTGTAAGAGAAACTATGCTCTCTCTGGTCTTTTGAGGTAGTAGCACCAGTATAGTTAAATCCAGGTTTGAGAGGCCATGCGAGGTTTTTGTGTGATGTACCCCATTGAGGAAGTCTCCAATGCATATTTAGTGCATGGATTCTATAATTGTTTGACTATACTATGTGTGGGATGACAGTGAGATCATAAAAATGTGGATCTCACTTGTTTTTGTATTTTATTGACCTATTTTACCACCTATGCCTCAAAAAATCGGGATTTTACTTTCCAAAGGGTAAAGGAAGTTCCTTCCATAAACTAGTAATCATTACAAGGCCATACGAATTCTAATATTCGATATTATATTCCCAAAATGAAGGTCATATCATATCCTGGAATGTTGATTCCATCTGGATGCTTATTCAATTCTTTCATATATCATTCTCAAATATTTTCAGGGTAGATATCCTCAATTTCATTTGATCGAAACCTATGTGCTGATATCTTGACCTAGGATTATTGATCTTGATCTATTTTCATGATATCATAGTGTCTTTTATCTTGATTTCTATTTAGTTATATAGATCTGAAACTTTTATCAACAATGTTTATTTTCTCAGATTTCTTGGTATTTCTTGTAGGAAAACATCTATCAATGAATTATGGTAGGTGGAAAAATATTTTCCCCATATTTAATGATATTATATTTCAATGAAATATTGTGGAATTACTAGCTTTCATTAAAAATTGATTTTCATAAATTGGGTTAATTATATTAAACAACAGTTTTATCGAAGATTTGTGGAAATTGATAATTAATTTGAGAATTAATCATGACACAAGTGGGATTCCCTATAAGATATTTATTTTGGGGAATTTTATTATAATAGGTTGCGGAAGAATTCAGGAAAAATAATCAAGGGATTAATTATGAAATTTAAAAATGGATATGTCGGGTTAATTAATTATGGATTATATATGTTACTTTGATAATATGATCTACATAATTAATTTTGGGATAAATTATGGAATTTTCAGATTATAACGAGATAATTAATTTTGGAAAATTTAATATGGGAAATGAATTTTGATATTGATCAATAAACATACTAATTAATTAATGGTTTGATACACTTAGTTAATTATTGAGTAAGATAATTGAAGGAATATATTTAACTAATTGGGGAATTGGTAATTGGATTGTGATGGAGAATTAATAGATAAATTATTTATTTTATAACGAATGGGAAAATAGAAATCATAAAATGAGTATTATAGATGGTAACATGGCCATGATACTTATTAAAAAATAGAATGGGAACATGGAGATTGAAAATTGGGAAGTATACATGGTAACATGTACTTTATAATTATCAGTAAATAGAATGGGAACATGGTCATTATATTGAGGAGTAAGAATGTTAACATGGTCATCTTACATACATATGTGATATTGGATACATTGGGAATGTGGATTATAAATGTGAAAATAACAAATGTAAATAATGGAACCCTTATTTATGGACTCACGTGAGAATAATATAACTCTAAAATGTGTTGAACTAGTTACTAGGATATCATATCACCTTGAATAATTCGATATTAAGAAAGTAGTTTGTATTTAGATATTATATTCAATAAAGAAAACATTAGGATTCGACATGAGATTCAGCTAGTATTGGTGTGAATGTCTCCTTAAGAATACTGGGGTTAATTTTTTTAGGTATGAATAAATGATAACGTAATATATATTTTTATGCCTTTTACTTATTTCATATAAAATTTCATAAAATGTTGTTTGGTTAGAATGTTTATAGACTTCAGTAGTTCTGTCCTACTAGGTTGTACTAACATTATATTTGGGATACATGAATGGTACACGAATAGATTGTATTGTTGTAGGATTGGATAAAGAAAATGGAACTTAGATATTTGGCTGATTGGGGGTGGATCTTGGAGGAGGGAACTGGAAATGGTTCAGAACCCTCTTGGGGAGTCATATGGTCTTTATTTTTAGTTTCATTATAGACATGTGTCACGTATAATGGCATAGTTTGTTTTTCCATTAATTTGAATGTTGTATTCCCTATTTGATTATCATGTGACATGATTATTTTTCTTGTAATATATTCTTTTTTGTATGTTTAATTCATTTAGTCTGTGTTATACTCCAATAAATGAGTGTATAGTCTCCCCATTTCAGACATACCAGAACCTAACTATTAGTTGGTGGCATCAAGAATATGTGGAGGCATGCTTGATATCATGTGGTGAACCTTCTTGGGGAACCGTTGTGTGGAATCTTGGTCTGGACGTTACACATGTATATATATTTTCATCCCTATGTTTTGGGGAAGTCCAAATACCTATTATTTTTGTGGAATTCTAAGTCATGTTTGATTAAAACATTCATCATAGAAATCTAAATTTATTTCCATGTATGTACATATTTGTTTTGTTAAATATTAAATAAATCCCATGTTATTATATTAATAAATGGTTTATGAATGGAGTTTTAATATAATTAATAATAATATTATTTCCATTGACAATATTTTTTGGAGTGGTAGTATGTTGTAATCAACGATAACAGTGGCTTCCATGATAAATAGTTTCATAGATACAGATTATGGTGGTATTGGAATAATATTTTTTTGTTTTCCGTCAATCCTTTCAAGAACATTTTATGATTAGAATAAATATTTTAATGTCAAAATACAATGACATTTTTAAATCTAGATTTATTTTTAAAATCAAAACATGTTATATTGTACATATGAATTCATAATTTTTTCATTCCTTAAAATCCATTTTACTTAAAAATTATTTTCATTCTAGATGGTCGGTCTCATGGGAATCATACCTTAATATATCGTCTAATAATTGGAATTGTGCTTCTTTTATGAATTTTTCATGGGAGATGATGTCAACAAGTACATGGATCACTTAATTAATGATCAATTGGATAATATATATACACTTCCTGATAATATCGAGGAAATTTTTTACAGTTATAGGTTTTCACTGAGAGATGATTTTCTTGTATGTGAACCTGAGGGGAGTGGTGGCCCTACCTAAAAAATACTCTATCATCATATTAATGGTTATGACATCGACCTTTAGTGGATAGATACGTTAAAAAGAAGATTCATTATGCCTTATAGATTGGTTATTTTTGGAGAATGGTGCTTTGGAATCTTTTAAAAAAATAGTATTTGAAGATATGTGGTATTTCTCTACGATCCCCATGTTCATTATTTCATCAATATAGACATATCATCAAGAACATGTTAATGAGTTTTTCCACTACATCATTGATGTGGCTAACTCTTGTTGATGTCTTTCAGATTCAACATCCTCAGATAACCACCATTCAATATTTCATAATGGGATGGGTGGAAATATTTCATTTCAACAAAATCCTAAATCTGTTTCAGTTTACTATATCATAACTAATTTTATTATATACTGAGATAAAAATTAATTGATTCATTATTAGGATACATTCTTTCTTCAAGCTTCTTTTCGTCATTTATTAGTTATTTTCAGAGAATAAAATCCCTCTTAAAAGGTATATTTCCATAACCCAATTAATGATATTTCTCTCTTTAGGAGGATTGCTATTAGTGATAATTTACATCCTACATATTTTATGCTATATGTTTTTTTTGGAAATTGAATTTTTACCTAGTGGATTAAAATTACAATTCATGGGATATCAAGAGGTAATCTATACCAATCTTGTTATGTCAATGTTTATAAAGATATCCATTGATATGTTTTAGGTTGTAATTATGGATCATGTGGCATCTCTATTTTATCATGAGGAAGACATTTCGTGTTTCATTATATAAATTAAGGAAAATAGGATTCATGGATGTAATAAATTTTTCCTACAATGTGACTCTTCCATTATTGTTGAATACATCATAGATGTATCTTCTCATCATTCATGGAATTAAATTACTCATGGAATTATTTCCTTGGATTTTCACTCACTGATTTTTACGTCATTAATCATGTATAAAAGGTGTCTAATTCTCATACATTTGGTATTACCATCCAGGGTGCTAATTTTAATGATATAGAGTCATATGACATGATTACGGTGATATCTTTAATATTCATTAGATCTAAAAGTGTAAATTGAAACTATTAAGGATTCTATAATTTGGACTCATTATTTATTGAAACAATATTTCTCCCTTTGGTATGGTCTCAATTTTCATTTACGAAAAGTAATCACTTGTGAGAATAATCAATTGTGGGACAATGTTTTCTTTTTTATAAGACCTAAAGGACCTTAGGAAGTCATTTTTTGTTTTAGTAACATACATATAATTATTACCAATATTATCTCTCCTACACCAGCTTAAATTCTATTAATTCCTTCATTTCCCTTACATAATATTATTTCATATTTAATTTTGTAATTTCTTCACTTATAATACATATCTGATACAATATTTCCATACACAAATAAACTTAATAAATTATTTATGATACTCTAAAAATCTATTCATCTTATAACCCCATCAAATGAACCATATAGTTTATCCCCCATTAATTATCTTACTACCTTAATTTTCATGCATAATTCCAAATAAAATCGAACATCATGATCTGAGAAGTACTACCCTCTTTGACATTTTTAAAATATTACAATACCAAATAAGCTCTAAATTTTTGGGTATATATATTTTATATAATTAATATAATAAAAATACATTATCTTAATTCAAAACAAATTATTTATTCAATCCATATCATCAAATATAAAAAATTCAACGATTGTGCGTATATATTGGTAAAACCTCCAAAAAATGATGCGGTTTGTTTTTCATAACCACAACTTATGTATAATATCAAAGATGATTTTAATTGAAAAATATGACTATTTATGTTTTTAATAATATAATTAAAAGATATCCTTTTTTCATTTACCTTCAATATAACCATTCCACATGGAATGAGATAGTTAATAATTTAATAAAGAAAAATACTTCCACTATAAATAATGTAAATCATTTGAACTACCATATATAATTGATTGAAATACAATTTTTATTATTAAAATAATAATATTATTAAAAAATTATAATAAATCATCAATCCAAAAAATTATATGGATTTCCACACTGTATATACACAAGGATATGGGATCACTAATGGTTCATGAGACAAGAATACTACATCCATGAATAAAAATTTTCAATTTTCAAAATATCCCATTATTAATTATTCTATGAATTGATTTGAAGGAGGTATATGAAATATATTATATGTAGGTGATTATGTAAATGTTTATATTACACAATGATTTTGAACATTCCCAGACATTTGAACACGATGAAATGATATTATTTTGGACGTTTCACCACTTAAATGAGAGACAATGTAATGTTTATATTTTGAATAATAAGGGAATGTTATATATTTTCAACTAAATGTAATTATAATTTTTTAGTATTTTATTAATGGTTATGTGGTATTAAAATTTTTATCATATCATTCTTTAATATATGATAATCAATAATTAAAAATTACAGAAACATGTATGTATATAACATCCTCATCAAAACTCGGATTGAAAAATATCATGGAATGAAGGTTGAATATTACAAATAATAATTTCATCTATATATGAAATATATATATATATATATATAGTATTTGAAATTATAAATTTATAATCAAAAATCGCAGTTCAACATTAGCATTTAAAATCGTATTGTATATATTATAATATGATTATAGTCATTAATCAATATAATCTATAAACCCACTATATTTAATGTTTATAATAACAAATTACCAATATAAATGATTTGTAGAAATAAATAATGTACTTATATAGATAATTAATATAGTTCTGGTTATTGTAAAATAATATAGTTTCTGATAAATTAGTGGTTGAATTACGGTATATTATGTTAATTGCATAATCCCAACAATATGATATGAATTAAATTATACAAAAAGTTAATTTTTTATATCTTATATTCTTCAAATATTTTTTTATCATGAAAAATAGTTGTTCATGGTAATTTTGATTCATTTTTATGATATTTATCCAAGTATTTAATTGGTTAAAAAGCTTACTCATGCCTAAAATCATGTTTTATTTTGATGAGTCATGAATTTTCTTCATCACATTAATATTAGAAGTATATATTAAATGATCATTTATTTTATAAAAATATTAATTTATCTTATAATTGAGAAAATTAATCCAATTTAGATAAATTTTTCTCAATGTGGATTTGAATAAACATTTAATATGCATCACTAAAATGACTAACCACAAACATAAGTATATGAATCTTTTTATCCTTATCTATGATATATTATCAATTTAATTTTCTATATTGATAAAAGTGATCTTAAATATAATCTTAATAAAATAACATTAAATTTTTTTGTCAAATTTTTAGTGATGTTTGTTTTTTTAAATTTAATTTATATAAATTAAACATTTTTCCCATGATTAGTTTTCAAAAATGTTTTCTTCAAAAGTAATCTTTAAATATGATCAAAACAAATTTCATTCAAAATTATTTAATTAAGGGAATTTTCAATGATTATGAGGATAATAAATATGATTTTAAAATTAAATATGATAAATGATTCAATATGGTTCTAATTAGAAAAATATTAATATATTTTACACATTTCAATGTTAATATATCATTTTTCATATTTTTCTTTTTATATGAAACTACCTCTCTAATGTTTTAAATTTTCATCAAAATTAAATTAGTTTAAACATATTTAAATAAAAAACTACTTTTAAAATGTTTTCAAAGTAAATTTAAAATTATTTTTTTCATTAAATATTCCCTAATGCTTCAAAATGTGTTCTTTATATATTTCATATTACTGATCATAGTATTATTCAAATGTCACATTAACATCCTATTATTCTAGATTATATTATTTCCATTTATTAATTATTAGTATGATATCTATATTTCCAAGAATTACAATTAATGTATTGATACTATATTAAATTTATTTAATAATAATTGTAATTTAATTATAATAAGATATGAGATACCTAGATGTAACAGATACTATTAATATAAAATAAAAAAAAATTAAAAAAAATTATAAACTCTTAATGATATTATATTTTGTTGAAATTTATGTGGATAAATTTTATTTTCTCAATTAATTGAAAAATATATAATATTTTTCATTTTGAATAAATAAATCTAACAAAATGATTGATTTTAGATTAAATTTGACATCTTATAATATTTTTTTTTATTTTGATAAATAATTAATTTTGTTATTGAATTTTGTATATAATAATTTCGGATATTTTTATTGGTAATCAAAATATTATAGATAAATTAAAATCACATAATTCTTTTTTAAACTCATTAAATAGATAACAATATATATTTATTTAATATATCTTGTTTACAAACCCATTGTAAACAATGATAAACATAAATACCATATTAGTATAAAAGAAGTATTTCATAATATTATATGATTTAATTTAAATGTAAGTGTCATCATATATAGTTATTTATTTTCCTGAAATTAATTCCAACTATGTAATTAGTGTGTTGATGTTTAGATGGAACGTTACGCTTCATTTTTATAATTTACATGTCATGATAAATATTAAGTTATGATTAAATAGTGTCTGAGAGTTTCATATAATGCTGAAATAATTTTAATATGTTTACACCAAAAACAGCCCATATAGAAGTGTATTATTATGTTTTAATGTAAAATAATACATACTTCACCTACAACACCTCACATTCATTCATTTCCAATCTTATTGATTTTATAACTTTCCCTTCCGTGGAATGTTCCTTTTATTCACCTATAAAAGGAGAACATATCCACCCTTACATACATCCACTACCATTAAAATTACTCTTGAAAATAAAATGGAATTTCTCATATTTAAATCCATTAAAATCAGTAGTTCCATTTTACAGACATAATTAATAGTATTCATTCATTACTTAGGACAGTTCTAATGAAAATATAATTCCCCAATGTTACTATTTATTCATATTTGACATTTAATTTTTTATTTATTGCATATCCTTAAATTCCATAAAAACATTAATGTAATTAGTTATCATCTTATGTATATAGGGGTTTAATTATCTTGATATAAAAGAAATTATTAATTACCATGTATCCTTTATTAAAAACTTTGGAATAGATCGTGTATTTTGGAAAACTACATCTTCCTTTAAGTGATAAAACATTCATTATGCATCCACATTTTCCATGGGTAGTATTTTTTTTGAGAATGATGAATAGTTATGGTTTGTCTTACTTAATTATAAATCATTAAAAATTAATCATTTGGATTTCTACCTCCATCAATTGTTTTTAAATGATTGTGTTTTCAGAGTTTTCATATATACAACCACCTAAATGTTAACGAAAAATTTATTTCATCCATTATAGAATTATGTGGATTCATATAAGACAAAATAATTTTTATAAAAATTATATACATAAATCAATATATATTCTATTCAACATGAGTTTATTATAATTATTAAAATTACCATGGTTATCATTTCAAGAGAATCAAAAAAAATAGACTAAACAACCTCATTTAACAAACAATTGAAGAATTTTGTTAAAAAATTTAAAAATTGATGAATATGATAATACAATAAAAAATTGATAAATTAATAAGGATATTATGAATGTATTAGTGAATTTAATTTGATTATGTTTTATTTTTACTATTAATGCATAATTTTTCCTATAATGACCCGACTAAAAACATTAATGATTCTTGTACTTTTTAACCAGAATTTTTAGTGAAGAATATTTTAAATTTTCTGTTTTTAAGAAATAATAAAATACAATGTAAACCCACTCATTTCATGGGTTGGCTTACACTTAGTTTAAATTTTCGTCACTCATATAAAATTATTTTAAACCAAAAAATATTTATTTCATTGAAACACTTCAATACATCCTAAATGACTTTATCAATCCCTTACACATCCAATGAAAAAATAATGTTGAATGAAAATAAAAATATTTTTAGGGGAAATATAATAAATGAAAATAGTATACATCTAAAAAACTATAAAAAATCCTTCAAATATATCATTTTACTCGGAAAAGGGAATCATATTTTCAAGAAGATCATTATCATAATTTTGAAAATCATGAGATTTTTATAAAAAAATACTTGCAATAATATAAGATATATTAGAAATTATTTACCATATAAATCTTAAAAGTTCAAAAAATATTTCCAACCTCCATCATCAGTATATCTAATGCACTAGAGGGTATAATTATACCACCCACCATTAGTCAATCATAGAACCACCCATTAATTTTTTACACAACTGTTTCATTCTGGTTTCCAGCAACGAAACGCCCAACAGCTCAGTATCCAATGATTGATGGTTCTATTTTCCAAAGGCTGGCGTTCACCGAATGGTCTGACTAGTGACTTTTAAGAACTCACATTGGTCGAGAGGTTGTGAAGTTGGGATCAGCACACCCCTTTTGGGGGGGAATTATTGCTTGTACCGGGACTCTCTTATATATTTAATACATATTCATATGTTCGCGAATCTTTTCTTTATACCCAAACATAGTTTCCACGGATTTAACCCTGATGGGAAACGGTCAACTGGACACAGGGGTACAGATTCATGTATTCCTGAGGATTACCATCACTTGCTGGATTAATGACCCCGAAGGGTTGGAACTTGCTTGAGGTAGCACTAGGAGTGGCGTGGTGTACCGATGTGGGGATGATCGGATTGACAAGTTGTTGGGCTTGAACCTCAGGGAGGATTCATACGTACCCTGTCTAGGAGGTAGGGCTCAAAGTCCACGTAGGTCGCATAGGAATGGGGCTTAAACTCTGAGGATGTCCAGAATGATGGATTGGGACCTACACACTATGGATGCCTAGAATGATGGATTGGGGATTACACTATGAGGATGTCCATAACGATGGATTGGGGATTACACTATGATGATGCCCGGAATGATGTATTGGGGATTTCACTCTGAAGATGCCCATAAGAGGTTTTCATGGTCAATTCTTACTCTAAGCCCACATGATTCATGTTCGGTATGGGAAATAAGAGGCAGCAGGGTCCAGTGGATCGCGTCTCTAAAGGTCATTCTGTGAGAAGCGAAGTGGGGCTTACGCATAAGGGAGGCCCAGGGTGATGAATTGGGTCTTACACTCTAAGGAGGCATAGAAGGTCGGAGCTTACTCCCAGATGGACGCCCGGGGTGACAAAGAGCAGCGCGATAGGGAAAGGGGGTTCTACTATGACCATATCCTCTCTTACAGTGCACGAGAGCTTCATTATGATGGGTATTTTACAATCTTCGAGGAGCACTCAACAAGTGGAGGGGAAGAAAAGGGATTCCTGAGATCAGACTCCTCATTACTATGGGATTGTGAACCCATGAATGCTTTAGGAATATCTTCAAGGGTTGGGGCAACCGCTTTTCCCCTATTTACCATGGGTCTGTGAAATAAAAATGGTGTGATGATGTTCCTGAAAGTAATACCACGATGATCCTATGGCTCTGGCAGAGGCGTCGGCTCGGGGCCGATGAGTAGGCCAATGAGGGAGTTGCGGAGGAACTGGCTGAATCAAAAGGATATTACCTAGCTCTAGAAATAACAACACTAATGTATATGGAGAGCCACCGAGAGGTATAGGTGGTGGCGCCCTTCACGTGGGAATGTTCAACGTGGCTGGAGAAGCCGTCTGTGTACCAGGGTGGTCTGCGGACTGATTGGCATCCCACTAACTAGGACGGTTCGCGGCCTCAGGTTGAATCCGCAAAAAATGGTGTTTCACGGCTTCAGGTTCAATCTGCATACCAGGGTGGTTCGCGGCTTTGAGTTCAATCCACAAAACAGGGTGGTTCGCGGAGGGTTCCAGGAAGGCAGTGGCGGCCAAGGGCAGCGCCAGTCGGTGGCTCATTGGTTGGGGCTTCGCCCACGTAGGAGGGTGCTACGTGGTTCGAAGGATTGGAGAAGAGGAATAAACTCCCTGGTCTGTGGGGAAGACATCCCTGGAGGGGCTATGGTTCGCGGTTATCCTTTTTTGTTTTTTTTGGTTCGTGGTTCATCAATATATTATGGGTTTTCTGATTCCTTCTTAATTCATATACCTGTTGTGGTTCGTGAATGGGAATTTCGTTGTTTACGAAATCTGAATCCTTCCTTCAACCAATCTCATATCCCTTCGAATCTTATTCTAGTTATCTTATCCCCTTTTCATTCCCCCTCAGTCTCCTTCTATAGAGTGGAGAATGTAATGTATCTATGGCCATGTCGAACCTTTTTCGGAGGCCCATAACCCGATTCACAGTTAACTTGGTCAATCCGCGATTCGCGGTTGGTATTGAATGCTTCCCCCCTCTGGGAGGCAAATATTGGGAGTACTCCGCTGCTGTGGAGGGTTCCACCTCTCTTCCGTGAATGACAGCGGGTGCGTCTTGGACCAGTCGACGTGGTCTGCGATTAGGGCGGTTCGTGACGGTGAACCGTACTGACGCCCATCCTGCCTCGCGACCGCAGAGGCTCTACGCCTCCATTTCGCGAATGACAGTTGTTCACAGAGGGGGTGCCTCGTGGTTCCTGGCCACATTGCACCTCCATGGACCAGTTTGTGGACCGATCCCTTTTTTTGTCTCTCTTCTTTGATTATTTTCCGCAATTATTTTGAGGGATTTGGGTAAAAATTCCTT
This sequence comes from Viscum album, assembly GCA_963277665.1. Lineage (NCBI taxonomy): Eukaryota > Viridiplantae > Streptophyta > Magnoliopsida > Santalales > Viscaceae > Viscum > Viscum album. Next base: position 1,501,624,540 of record OY728161.1, read on the forward strand.
TGTGGATTTTTAGGACCTTACAAATGCCCCCATAGGAATGGGGTCCGATCATAACGAAAAGGAGGCCATTCCAATGCAAAGTGGTCCTGAAACTATGTTGGCTTGCAGTAGAAAGGTGGACCCAGTAGGGGACCACACCTATAAATATGGGGATCCCTCACACATTCCCTTTACCGAAATCTTCGCGAAACCAGAGCTCCTTCACCTCAGTGTGTTTTCTCCTTCGCGAAGTGCCTCATCCGTGAACTGGAAGCAACCTCTACGAACCATTCCATATTTGCAGTCACTTTCATTCATGAACCAACATCTTGACCGCGAACCATTACTCTGAATTAATTAAAAACTAAGTGATGGTGGACTGTAGAGGAACTTGCTTTACAGTTTCGATGCTCCGTGGACTAAAATCTCTTGATCTTTAAAAATTATCTGAGTCTTCCGAATAAAATTGGGATTGAAATTCTTCAGAGCAACTTGGTTTGCATTTTTCTGGCCAATGATCCATGGGCTAGAGCATCACAGACTGATTTCGAGAAGGGATGGTGTGTGGGATGATGTCATCGCAAACCATCTTTCAAGGTCTCCTTGGGGATTTGATTATGAAGGCTCCCTAACCATTCATTTTTACCAAATTTTTATTCTGGACTGATTTCTCTCATTGTTCAGGGAGAAAATATGGTTCCCCCTCGTTCTTCACTGAGGCCTGCTGCAGATCCCCTCTCAATCAATGATCAATGCCTGAAGGACATGGCTGGTTCTGTTCAAGATAGAGTCTGCCACTCCCTACTGTCTTACTTCCTTGCTAACTGGCTCTCCAAATCACAACAGGAATATCCTTTCTCTAATAGCCTTCCCACCTATGGTTTTGGTTTATTGTCTAATACCTTGATTCTGGAACCCTCATGTGATAACAATCCTGAAGCGTGAATATTTACCACCACTATTCCCCAATTTTTGATACCTACTGGTGTGCGGCCTGCCTCTAGGGGTAAAGATGTTAGATCTGTGTTGAATCACCTTCTAATATCTCCGATAGGAGAAATACGTCAACATGAAGGAACAATCCATTGAAATCGGAGTATTTCCCGTAGTTCCCTAGTAAGCGACCAGCATGGCTGGCCGGTGAATCGGGATCTCCGACCGGGAGGAGCATTTATGTCATTGGATTGGGGGTGGCCCTTATGGGTTCACCAGAGCTGCGCAAAATTCGTGGCAGTGTTGCAAGCCGTAGGCTTGTATGAAGCTGCATGGGTGTCCCAAACCTATACCCACCAGCCTCAAGCCCTCGCCACGAAACTTATGAGTCGTTGGAGCCCAGACACCAACATGTTCCATCTGGTCCATGGGGATGTGGGCATTAGTCTTTGGGACATCTTTCATATTTCGGGGGTCCCCATCATTGGGAGTATGTATGACGAGTTCCTACCTCCTTCCTCTATGTGGGGGAATAAAGGGAGGACTCCCCCCTTAGTGAATTATCTCATTAACCAGGCTCAGATGCACTCAGAGGATACGTCTCCAAAACAGCTCCTCCCATACCATGAATGGGTCAAGGATTTTATGAGAAAGAACAAATCTGACGAATCTGCAGCTCTCCCGTGCATGCCCATGACTTGATATACTATGGACTCTCGTATACAAGGGGGCATCTATTGGATGACATTGGTGAAATTCGATTTTCACGTCTAGGGCTGGGAGCTTATTCCGGATGTCGATCGATTGCTCCACCTAGCAGCTTTTCTGGACATGTTCTTAAGTGGTTGGTTATTACCCGTGCATGAGGTTGGTGGTGTCCCGGTAAATAGTTTTGTCATGGTGGCGCATTTGGCTATAAGTAACGTTATCAACCTAGCCATCCTAGTATTGGTCAGGATTTACCGGTTGCTCGGTAAAATTACTGACAGGAATCATCCAAACCGAGTGTCTGGACCGTACAAAATTCTCTGGGGATGGTTAAGCATACACATCAAGAACTGGTACACCTTCATCAACCCTTTTCCGATTCTTGGCACAACATTCCGGCCGTACTTGCAACTGAACAGTGGGGTTATGCCCGAACAGTGGGCGACGCAAGATAAGGATAGTCAACAGACAGTTTCGAACAGGCGTCTGCTATCATGTCAAATTTCGAATTATGACTTTTTCAATTTTCATCTGTTTTCTTCCCCAGCAGGCGCAATTATGAACACCATAAAAGAAGAGTTTAGAAACGGGGCTACCTCTTCTCCCTCCGAGAGGGTATTCTGGTTGCTCGTATTGGGAGAGAACTGATCTGCGAGGGGTACATGCCCTGCCGATTTGGGCGTCAATTTGGCTGCATTCAAGCACAGTGTCCTCCCGCACTTAATGGTTCCCACAAGAACTGTCATTTGATAGCGGCCAGACAATTGTGGTTAATGTTTACACGGGAGGATACCAGCTGTGAGGTTATGACCCCCATGCTTGCAGACTCCATGCCTTTATTATCCAAGAATTATGCTGACTCTTGGGTACAATCATACTCAAATGGCCAGTTAGGGACATTTCTTCCCAACATCTCAAGTCCCAAACCATCAATGGGAAAAAGGGAGCGAAATGAGGATGGTGCTCCAACAAGGCCGGGAAAATTCCTTCATCACTTGACTGGTCCCGTGCTTCTGGGGAATATTTTAATAGACAGGGGTGTATCCTCTCACGCGCTTAAGGATGCTCGAAGGGGGCTGACTATCCCCACTGATGTTGCCTTCCCAACGGCCAGTGGCCAATGGAACGAATTTAATGGTCTGTCAGCCTTTCGTTGCTAGTACCCCTGTTTTTTGTGGCAGTACCTTCAAGAATCAGAAGTTTCGTTTAACGATATGGGCTATATATCCACCCCTGTTAACAATATTTATGATGTGGACCCAGATTGGTTCAATGGATATCTCCACGATCATGAATCCTATATTTACATGCGCAAGGGTCACGCGGTGTTAACCAACCGAGTTCATGCCATCCTACATCCGGTGGAAGATGAGGAGGGGGAAGTAAGTGACCATTCTTCAGGGGGTGATTATTTTGATGATTTCCCCATCATGGCTGAAGCCAGGGAATTCCCATCCTTAACTTTGAGGTTGCGCCCACCGATATCCCCAGAGAGTTCTAGGGCAATAGCAGTATGAGAAACATGAATACGGCCATTGGCGACCTTACCAGCTTCTACCACCTCCTAACCTTCTCAGGTTGATCTTCCCCAGTCAGTTGTTCAAGCCATGGCCGCATCCCTGGAGGCTTGGAGGATTTGAGATGACCTAAGGGTCAGTGGTTCAGACAAAAATTTTGGGCGTTTCTTCAAACAGGCCCTCTTAAACTTCCGGGTATCGGGACGAACTTCGCTCCACCACACTTTCAGTTAGAAGAGGATTTAGATGAAATAGTCGCCTCATTAAAGTATATGGATGCGTACATTCATTCACTCTGGAATCCTCTCTATGGGAGAATTCGAGTGTCTATGATGATTATTCGTCACAAATTGTATGACCCTGAGGAGTAGGTTTCTCTTCTCACCAATTATGACTTTTCCCTCCATTATTGTGTATGTTCTAAGGTCTCTTCCTTTTATGCAGGGTGCCAAAAAAATCTCAGGGGGTGATTCCTTCTCTGAAGTATACCCCTCGTGGTACTGGGGCGAGGGAGAATGCGCTTTCTCCCACATGGATCATCGAATAAGGATCCCCTGGCGCAGCTGGGCTCATTGAGGTGACAGTCGCAGTCTCAACTAGGGTTTTTCCTCCTCCTGTTCCTTCTAGAATTCTGGGCGAACTGTCCCCTAGGAAGATCCATAGATGAAACAGGAGTTTTGTTTATCAGAATGGCTCAAACAAGGGACGTCAGGTATTCATGAATTCTCGTTTTCTGGTTGACCATCTTGAATTCTTAGACTCCATCAGTCGTTAACTGTTTGACATATAGTGCAGGACCACTCAGGGATCTGGCTGTGGCTACCTAAGTTATTCTATATTCCTCCTTCTTGCCGTCTGTGAAATCACCTGTAACCACACCTGGGTGCAACGATATGGTGAGCCCTGCCGTAGGGGCCGGCGATATGGATGCTTTACTTCCACCTTTACCAGTCATAGATATGCCAGAGGAAGAACCACTGGTATTTGAGACCCCTACTGATCCGATAACCCATTCGATTGTGGAGGACGACGGGGTGCCCATGATCGCTGAGGGGGTTCCAGATCTGATGAAGCAAACCACCCCAGGTCCAACGGATCCCGTGATGATGGAGGAAGAGCCTGTCATTAATCTAGTTGTTGGGAACCTAGAGTGGGCCATTTTCTTGTTCATCGGGGGAGTGACTTCTTCGAGATTGGTTTTCATAGGAGACCACTTGGGGACGCCCTTGAAAACTGCGGGCATGAGGCATGGCCTCAGGCCCTGGACTCCTCTGGGGGCTCCCTAGATTCCCTTTCCTATCGAAGTTGTGGCATCTTCTTCGAGTGGTTGTCGTGATAGTGCAGAGTTTGAGGATGCCGAAGCCTCGTCGATTAGGAGTAAGTTCCCCGATCTCCTACCATTTGACCCTCTATCTCCCCTTTTCTAATTAGGGGTACTCATTTTTGTATATTGACTCTTGGGATTTAGGACCACAACCAATGGCACTGACAACTATGTCACCCGTCGGGGGTGAAGCCGACGTAGTGCCAGGGTTTTCGGGTGAGGCTGCCTCGGGTCCCTCCTTGGTGACATTCATCCACGAATATGTGTCCTCATCGGGGAGTGATTCAGAGCCTGATGAACATGTCCCCTCCAGCCTTCGACCCACTCGCCAAAGGGCTTGGGAGAAAATTTAGAGACTGTTATCTCGAACACCCCTGGTTGAGATGTCGACAAAATTTCTAAGGTTATGCAATTTGTTTATGTTGCTGGGATTTGATGAATTCGACTATCACGGTGTTTACAACATAGTCAAGAAGGTAGTAGCTGATCGGGAGAGGCTATGTGATTTCAAATCTCGTCTTTCCACTGCTCAATATGAAGCCTACCTTTTCACGACTCAACAGATCTGCCTTGCAAAGGCTCATGACCACTTCGGGGTCATCGCAGGGCTTTAGAGAGAAGTTATTGAGCAATGTTCTCACCTGGAGGTGATGAGAAACAAGATACAGCGGCAGTAGCAGGAACATGCCAATGTTACCACCATGGTTGGAGAAGGGGAGCAGTGGATGGAGGTGGAAATAAGGGCAAGCACAAAGGTAGATCAGGAGGAAGAATAATTGTGGCCTGGTGCAGAGGCTGAGATGACCATACTACAACATCTCTCTCAGACAATCGAGGATTCTCACCAACACCTGATAAAGTATTGTGAATCTGGTGAAAAACTCCTATAATCACCTTTTCCTCTAGAGGAGGCTCCTAATTGTGGATGCCCTTCATACCCACTTTGTTATGGAACAAAGAAACATTTCTCCTTAGTTCCCTTGTCGCCTTTTTACTGTGATAGAAATTATTTGGTACGATTGTCGCATAAGTTAATACCCTGAAAATAGAATAATCCGAGTCCCAGAGTAAAAAAGAATCAAGCTTTAACTTTTTCCTAGACCATGGGATCCAGCGAGCGTAGTCTGACTATTGCTAGGTTTTTATAGAAAAACCCTACAAATTTTTTGCTTTTTTTCTTTTTATGCCCGGATTTTACCTGGTCCCATTCGGTATAGACCATGTGGTATAACCCTGCTTTTTCATGGGTCACCCTTTTCAGGTTTTCAGCCTAATAGGCTTTGTTCCTCTTTATTTTGTTAGCGTTTTAATGTCCCGCTGACAAGAATATCCCTACTGATGTTTTAGGTCGAACAGCTGTGACCAAATATGGTGGTGTGAGGGCCCCAATGGGGTTCAACTGATTAAAAGATGTCTTAATACCCTTCAGATGCACGTGGGAGGAATCATGTTTAAATTTGAACGGCATGCAGGACATGTATCAAGGCATTGGAGCCGTGTCGGTGTATAGAGTTAGGAAGAGCATTGCCTAAGGAAAACATGCCTTTAGTAAACGGTCCATGGGCGATCAATATGTAGAGCTGTTGAGGGCATGGTATGCATAGTCATAAAAAGGTGTCCTTAAGCCAAAGGGTTGTCCATTTCTGATGGCCAAGGGACCTCATGGACGTCCGGCTTATGGAAACAACAATGGGTGTCTTGGAAAATTAAGAAAAAAACTAGGGGTGGCATAGAAGGGGAATGTGACATCTGAAAGGGTTTTCAGAACATCCGTATCAATTAGGAGTGTGGAAGAAAGTTTCCCATCCTACGCATTTATGTAGTGTAAAGGACAATTTGGGCTTGGTGCAGTTTAAAGTCATGCAGCAGGGACATCATCTGAAATGGAATGAACACTCCTGGTTCTCAGTACTTTTGTCAAAGACATTCATCCGCATTCAGGTATGATTGTGGAAGAGGTTGGTAAACTGTATATCAGAGGGTTTCTGAATACTGGGATAGAAATGGGGGCTCAGAGGCCAGGACACATACGGAGAGAAGCATCGCCTAAGGAAATCTTGCCTTTGGTAGATAGGCCAGGGGCGATCAATATGTAGGTCCACTGAGGGCATGGTAATCATAGTCATACAAATGTGTCCTTATGTCAAAACTATCCATTTTCGATAGCTGAGAAACATCAGAGAAGTTGATGTTTGGAACCACCAGGGGTGGCTTATGAGAGTTCCACATATTTTTTGAGTACAAAATATGGTTTATGATGATATGATTCCTAAATATGGGTGAAATATCTAGACTAAACATCCTGAGAACTAGTGAATTAATTCTTTCTCACTCCGGTGTGATGTGGTGGTTCATGCAGTTCTGACTCATGCACTGAATGATGAAGAAAAGCCTCTGCTTCTCATTGAACCCATGACGAGTGTGACCGTGTAGTTTATCATAATTTGGTTGGGACATAATCCATGAATTTTGGCATCATGCGGCGAGGACGAGAGGCAGTTTTGAAGGATTCTATGAAGTTTAATGTCATTCAGCGAGGATAGAGATATTTTTGCAAAGGCTGGTCTTCATTAGAATTTAGCTGGGCTTGAATACCTCAAATGACCATGATGTGGGGGGATTGATTGGTGTAAATCATGGTTCCAGGGCTTCTTGGATCAGGAAATGTGATATGGGGGCTCTAAGGTCGGTAAGCGTACGGAGATAGGAAGAGCATCGCCTGGGGAAATCGTTCCTTTGATGGATGAGCCAGGGGATATCATTATGCAGAGCCGCTGAGGGAGTGGTATGCATAGTCCTACAATGGTGTTCATAGGTTGACGACATTCCACATTCGATGGCCATGAATGGTTATGAGGATCCGCAATTATCTGGGCCACTAAGACTGTCATTTGGTAGGGGAATGTCTGTACATGTCAGGGATATCCGTCCCTAGTTTCTTGTTGAGTTTCAAAGATCACCATGCACTGATCATTTCTCCTTTTTTTGCGCGGGTGTGTGCCTTCATTCCATTCAGTTAAACATCATGCGGTATGGACGAGGTACTCTTAGTTTATCGGTCATTGATCTCGGACCATTGGGTGACTATTGTTTCAATCACTTGAAAGATAACTGAGTCAATATGTTCTGATATACTTAGGAAAAGGCGGGGGATGAAGGACTTAAACTGCAACATTGAGCTTTCCCGGATAAAGAGGTATGGTATGGGGGCTCTGAGGTCGGTAAGCATACGGAGCTAGGAAAAGTACCGCCTGAGGAAATCATGCCTTCTATGGACGTGCCAGGGGCTATCATTATGTAGAGCCACTGAGGGATTGGTATTAATAGTCGTACAAAGGTGTCCCCAATTCAATAACATTCCACTTATGATGGCCATAAATGATTTTGATAAACTGTTATTGCTCACAGTGTAGAGTTTGGAACATGGGGATAATGGTGTCTGGGTATACAAGAAACATCTTTACCGCAATTGTTCATTGAGTCAAAGTAGCCTAGTCCTGATTTGATGTTTGTTGATGCAAGTCACTATGTGAACCACTGGCGGACACACAGGCTAGACAGATAGGGAAACCCTGGCAACACCTGAATGTGAAAAGGGGAACGAACTTTTAAACAACCTCGCAATAAAATTCTGGATTAATAGGTATGGTATGGGGGCTCTGAGGCCGATAAAAATATGGAGTTAGGAAGACCATCACCTGTGGAAATGTTTCCTTTTATGGACGGGCCAAGGGCTATCAATTTGCAGAGCCACTGAGGGCATGGTATGCATAGTCGTACAAAGTTGTCAACGGGTCAATGACATTCCACCTCCGATGTCCATGATTGGTTATGATGACCCATAATTATCCGGATCGTGGAGTCTGATGTATTTATAGGATATATCCAAATGTGCAAGGAGTATCTCCACCCTGTATCGCCATGTTTCCTGAGTGGGGTGCGATGAAGTCTGTGAAGTTTAACGTCATGTGGTGAAGAAAAACTCAATGCAGTTTAACGTCATGCGGTAAGGATGAGAAGTACACCCCGCGTCAGTTTGGATCGCACACAGGGGGGAAGGGAATCTCTTTTTTTAAGGGACTGGGCCAAGACTAGGGATCTTGGCGTCGCTACTTATCATGCCAGGGCAGGAATGAAGATGTACGTAGTTCTCTAGAATTAGTACACCCCATGTAGGTCTGGTCCATATACAGGGGGAAAGAAGACATTTTTTATTTTTTATTCAGGGGACTGGGCCAAGACTGGGGATCCTGGCATCGCTACATATCCTGCGAGGGTAGGAATCAAGATTTACATAGTTCTCTGGAATCTGTGCAGTTTAACATCATGCGGTGAGGAAGGATTCCATACAGTTTATCGTCATGTGGATAGGATGATGGGCACACCCCGTGCAGGTCTGGTCTATAAATAGGGGATGGGCATTTTTTTGTTTATTTGGTTTTTTTTTTGAGGTTGCTGGTCCAGGGCGTGGAATTCTGGCGTCACTACGTATCCTGTGAGGTCCGGAATCAAGCCTCACATAGTTCTCTGAAAGACGATACACCCTGTGCAGGTCTGGTCTGTAGATAGGGGAAGGGGTGTTTTTAAATCACATGCTCCGTGCAGTTTAATGTCATGCAGTACGGATGATCTCCATGTAGTTTTACATCATGTGGTGAGGACGTGGGCCATATAGTTTAACTTCATGTTCTCAGGATGAAGGGCCACACAGTTTCTATGTGAAATACTTCTTTAAGAATCTCGCATTCGTAGGAGTGGTTGTAAACTGTTCGTCTATGGAGATCAGTGTATATGCTTTGTTGGAGTAGACCTTCTGTACAACATATGGTCCTTCCCACTTGGGATCCAGCTTTGGAGACTTATTTCCTGGTATCATTGGGGTCTGGAGGAATAGCAGTAATTCTCCTTCCATGAAAGAATAGAGGAAGACCTTTTTGTTGAAGGCTCGTGCGATCCGGTTCTGGTACACTTCTAGGTGGTGAAGAGTGTGCATCCGCTTCTCATCTAGCTATTCCAATTTACCTAGCTACTTTTCTGACTGCTCATCATCAGATAATCAATCACTGATGGAAACACCGAGTGAGGGAAGTCGGTGTTCAATTGGAAGGACCGCCTCTGTGCCGTACACCAACGAGTACGGGGTAGACCGAGTAGCGGTGCAGATTTTGGTTCGATAAGCCAGAAATGCATGGAGGACATTATCTGGCCCTGACTTCCTATCTTTGTCCAGTTTTATGGATGATTTTGGATAGAGTCTTATTGAATGCTTCTATCTATCTTTTGGACACTACATGGTAGCGGGATTAGTGGCTAGCCTTGATATCATACTCGTGGTATAGCTTTTCCAACTCAGTAGACCAGAAATTGGTGTTGTTGTCCGCCAGTAGAGTATGTGGGACACCAAATCATGTGATGATATTGCCCTTCATGAAGCTGACAATATTTATTTCCCCGACTTCCTTGAGGGGTACGACTTCTTCCCATTTGTAAAAGAAGTCGGTTTCCATGAGGACATACTTCAGCTGCATGGTCGTGGCAAGAGGATATGGTCCCACGACGTCCATCCCTCAGATGGAAAACAGCCAGGAGTACATAGCTTGATGAAGAAAATATAGGTTCTGGTGTATGAAGTTGGCATTAATTTGGCATGAGTGGCATTTTTGCAGTAAAACGCTCACAGTCTCGTGCCACTATAGGCCAGTAGTACCCAAGCCTTCGAACCTGATGGGAAATCTTGGTCCCTGATTGATGTGCTCCACATGATCCTGCATGTACTTCAATAATGACGGCAGTGGTTTCTTCTCCTTCAATGCATCTGAGGAGCACTCCATCGAGGCCTCATTTGTAGAGGACCTCTTGTTGACCTGTGCTTCCATATTGGACAAAATTCATTTCCCTTCTCCGTATTTTCTCTCGTTCAGCCTTGTCTGATGGAAGCTCTCCCCGTTGAAGGTAGTTCGTGATGGGGGTCATCCAGCCGGTAGTAGGAGAATATGGCTCGGGGACAGGAATGTTTTCGTGGATCTCTTCTTTCTTAGCATGAAAAAATGGAAATACCATTCCACGGTGAGAAATACTGATAACCATTTCATCTCGGTCTAGGTCATCATGGGTTGTGGCCGCGTTGGCTAATGCATCAGCCTGAGCATTCTGGGACTGTGGAATATAAGTCAATGTTGGTTCTATATAGAACTTATCCATTAACCCTTGGACATGGTCAAACAAGGGGATCAACTCCACCTTTTTAATATCATAGTCACCATTGACATTCTTGATGACCAGCTCCAAGTCTCCTTTTACCTTAAGGTGTTGTACTCATGCTTGGAGTGTGAGTTCCAGTCCTGTAATGAGGGCTTGATATTCTACTTCATTGTCCGTACATCCCTCTGACAGGAGGAAGGAATATGACAACAATTCCTTTTCTGGGGACACAAGTATTACCCCCAGACCCACTTTGTTGAATCTGGGTTCCTCCATCCTCTTCCCGGTGGGGCTTCGGGCCACACCATCAAAGTAAATGTTCCATTCTAGGAACTCCCCTTGAACCGAGAAGATATCGTCATCAGGTAGTTTTGCATTTGGTGCATTGGTCCCTGTTGAAGGGTGCTCTGCTAGAACGTATGCTAATGACTGTCACTTGATGGCTTTTTAAGGCACGAACCAGATGTCAAATTGTTGCAGGATGACCTCCCATCGTGATAGGCGTCCAGTTAGCATCAGGAGACTGGGGATGTACTTGAGAGGGTTACTCCACGAGATGAAATGGACCTCATGATGTTGCAGATAATGTCACAAATTTTGAACCGCGAAGACCAAGGCAAGAAAACTCTTCTCGATATTTGAGTATCGAGTCTCAGCATCAATCATTGTTCGACTGAAGTAATAGGGACTGTTTTTGTTTTTGGTGTCATTCTTCTGTGCGAGGAAGGATATGACTGTTCTAAGGATGTCACATATAGAATGAGAGGCCTTCATTCGACCAGGGGCATGAGCACTGGTGGGATTAAGAGGCACTTCTTGAAGTTGTCGAACGCCTCTTGGTAGCCATTCGTCCATTGGTACGTGACACCCTTCTTCATCAACCTGGTGAAGGGAAAACATTCTCCTGCCAGGATGGCTATGAACTGCCTAATATAGGCTAGGTGTCCTTGGAATCCACTAAACTCAGTGAGATTTTGAGGGGGCGGTACGCTCAGGATAGCCTTCGTCTTCTCATGGTCGACGTCGTTGCCGCGATGGCGTACGACAAAGATATGAAATTTCCCTGAGGTAACCCCAAAGGCACATTTCAAGGGTTCCATCTTCAAGATATGTTGTCAGAGCTTGTTGATGATGGTATCAAGGTTCGACAGGTGATCGGAGCACTGTTTGTACTTGACCACTAGGTCATCCACATAATATTCAACAAATTTCCCTAGGAACGACTTAGAGATCCGATGCATGGCATGATGATGCGTGGTGCCAGCATTCTTGAGACCACATGGCATAACCCTGTAATAGAATACCCCTTGAGGGGCCCTGAAGGCAGTGGAATTCTCATCTTCTTGGGCTATCCTAATTTTATTATATCCGGAATAGCCGTCCATGAATGATAGAGCCTCATACCCGACCGTCGCATCAATTAACAACTCGGTGATTGGAACTGGGAAGTCATCTTTAGGAAAATGATGATTAGGGTCTCTGAATTCATTGGAAATGCAGATTTGACCGTTATATTTATTGTAAGGGATGATTTTGGCCAACCAAATGTGGTACTAGACTTCCCTGATGAAGCTTGATTTAATGAGCTTGTCAACTTCAGCCTCTATCTTGGAAGCATGTGATGGGTGTGTCCTTCTAGCGGCCTGTTTGAGCCCCAGTGTTCTTCTGGAAGACCCAAGTGATGCGTCGCTGCCTCGGGATAACGTCATGGAATTTCCATGTAATTCCATGCAAAGATATCCTGATGTTTCCTTAGGAAGTCAGTATATACCTCGTTTTCCTTGGGAGACATGGTCGCGCTAATGAGATTTGGCCTCGGGTCTTCTTCGGTACCCAGGTTTATTTCCCTAAGCTTGCCCAAAAGTGGTGGAGATACACTCCTCAAACGTGGGAGGTGCATCTCTGAGATCATCACCCTATTCTTCTCCCATGTCCTCAACCTCTAGATCTGATGAGGCGAGAGATTCTGGTTTGAGCCTTCGAGGGTTTTAGGGAGAGTCATCATGGGCATCCCTGCTTGAGTATTGATCCCCAATTCGAGGGTTGGTAGATGTTCCCGCATTTTCATGCTCGGCCATCGTGGTTGAAGTCATGAGGACCTCCGAATGCATTTCTGGTCTTGAACTCTTGCTCTCAACATGATTGATGGGCAGTACATAATCTCAGCCAAGCTACCCGAGGGGGTCATCAGGGACAATTTCTAGGCCATTTGGTATGGGGATCTAGTCGACGTCGTCAATCAAAGGCTTCTTCTTATTTTTCTCATAGAACCCAGCATCGATATAATGTGACTCTGAGAGCTCTAAAGGGGCCTTGTTGGTGTGTAACGTCCTTCTTTTTCCATTGACGCATTACTTGATGGACTGGTGGTTCGATAAAGGAACGAACATGTGCTTATGGAGCCATGGCCTTCCTAGAAGGGCATTAAATGCTGTGTTCTGCCTCACCACAAGGAATTCTGTGTAGGCCACCAGGTCACCAATATGGGTTTTCAGCTTAATTTGTCCCATTGGTTTCTGCTCACTATTGTCGTAACCTAACAAAGTTGTGGTTGATGGCTCACTGTATCCCAACATACTGTGTGTCCGTAGGGGAAGGAGATTAACTCCAGGGCCATTTTCTATAAAGACTTTTCGGATCTCAATACCATTCATCATGTCAGACACATATAGAGGTCTGATGTGTCCTTGCATGATGGCATCTTTGTCCTGATCGGTGAAGGAAATCACTGCATTGCATTCAGCCGAGCCAGTCTCCACCTGGTAAATCTCGGCGGTCGATATCTCGGCTTGGAATTATTAGGGGCTGATCAAAGCTTCAAAAAGCACCTCCCTATGGTCGGATAACAAATCCAGGGAATCAAGGATTGAAAACTTGGCTAGTACAGATGCCATCTGCTTAAAGAAATCGTATTTTTTCTCCAGCGGTCGACGCTTCTCCGTTGGTAGGAGAGTCACAACGGGTGCTTTGGGAGCTGGAGAATTAAATGAGGAGGGACCGGCCACAGGATCAGAGGTCAATGGTGTTCCCATGTTGGGAGGACTTGGTCTGGCTGGTCTTTTTGTATGCACTATGCGGCCAGACACTTGCTCCTCCTCTGGTGGGTATCACATAATAACAGGGCCTGAGTGGCTTCTTATGGAGGTGGAAGGGAATTCTCTCTCCATATGAGTCCACTGAAGGGCTCTCCCATGGTTTTCTACAATATTTACAGTCTGGACTTGGGTCCAACCATAGGAATGGTTTCGGTCGCGGCTGCGCCTCTCTTGGTATCCTCTGCCTCTGTGATTCCTCCTCCCGGCTCCTCGTACAGGGAACTGAGGTTCGTAGTCGTACCCTTCATCATGGAATGATTCCATGAGATGTATGACGTTGATATAACCAATGATTGGCTCTCCATCCTCTAACAGGTCACCTGGTCGGTTGCCTCTGATGGTGTGTTTGGTGGGTCGGTGCCCGTGGTGCCAAATTCGAAGGCATGGAATCTTCCAGGGTCTGGACTAACCTTGGCCCCACCGCAGACTGCTCCTCTTGTGATTGTTTCCTCCTTTGAATCTTCCTGTATGACCGGCTCATAGAAAACTATGAGGCCAATGTTGTCGGCTCTATGGCTTTAGGGGATGTTGGTGGCAACACCGGCTGCTGTAGTTGATCTCGGAGTATGCCCTGGGCTTAGTTGATAGTCTTCCGAGTCATCATGTTATCAAATTTTTGTCCCTGTTTGCTGGTGACTTTCTACCACCCCTCCTCTTTGCCGGAGTCGGTGGTTGAGATACATGCCACATGTGCTAGTGGTGGTCCCATCTCGACTTGTCCGGAATCTACCATCATCTGCATGAGGTCTTTGAAGATGAAGCATTCTCAGATACTATGCCCCAACATCCAATGGTAGGGGAAATAATTTGTCCTATCATCGCGGATGACTTCTTTAGGTTTCATTGGCTCCAGGGGGCGGAGAAAATTACAGTTCATTGCAGCAATGAAGTAGCCACGAAATTGATAGTCTCAGAACGATTCACTCCTCAAACTGGTTCCACTTCGGTCCTCTCTAATCATCCAATTGAGGCAGGGGCGGCCATTGATTGGCAGGGGGCCCTTGACGATTTGGTGGAGGCCTGAGCGGCGGAGCAGGAATAGGGGACGGTTTGAGTGTGACAGCAGATACTTCAGCTCTAGGAGCTCTCTTAGTAGGAGCCTACGAGGCTATTCGAGAATTTGAATTATTATGTTGCAGGGAGTCCTCAATTCTATGGGCAATGGCCGAGAGATGGCAGAAGCTAGTTGTGCACTCCACCTATATAAGCAGTGTTCGCAGCTCATCTCTAAGATTATCGATGCATATGGCTAGCATGTCATCTTGAGGCATTGGCATGTTCAGATAATAGGTCAGACATTTCCATCTGGCAATGAAATATGAGACCCTCTTGTTCCCCCTCATCTTGCAGTTCATGAGATCATCGACTCTTTTGTTAGGTAGTGTTGAGCTGAAGTGGAATAGGAACTGGTACCAGAGGTTCTCCAAGCTCTTTATAGACTGGGTCGACATACTCGTATACCCGACGAAGGCGGATCATTGCAAGGTCTGTACGAAGCATCTGAGTTTCACTGCTTCTTGCTGTCCCGATGTCCCCATCATAGGGTCGGAAAAGGATGTGTAGTGCATCAAATGCTACTCTGAATCACCAGATCCAATGAATATGGGGAATACAGGTCTCCCAAAATTGGGTGGAGGTGGTGTGTTGGTCACCCAATCTGGGTAGTGTTTCCGCTCCGACTGTATCAGAGTGCATCGACCTTCAATCGCTTCTAGTCAAGATATTAATGCCTCAATTGTATTGGTGAGTCCCTGGTTTACATCATTTTGGTCCCGGTCCTGGGTAGGCGCAGCCCGATGCATTGCCTAAGGATCCATATTTGCCGGCACCAAGGGCTCATATTCCGTTCGGGGTACCCTCGAAGGGTTCGAGCGTACTTTCTCGGGTTGACTCCTAAGTGGAGGGAAATCCTATTATTCGTTAGAATCCACCTCTAGGTAGCTGGATGGGCCAGGAGCCTCATTGGGTAGGAGCCCTGATCATTCTTTGTTTGTAGGGGCAAGCCATATCCTTTGAGCTGCACTTGCCGGGAGTGCACGATGTGGCTCTTCTTGGGATGCACTTTCATTAAGGCGGTTCCTCTAGAGCAGCATGGCATTAAGCTGCCCCAATTCTTTCATCTCTTCTCCCTATCGAGCGAACCTCTTTTCGAGTGTGAGTGTCTCGTTTTTATCGAGACAGGGGGATGGGTTAAGGGTAACTGTTCCTTTGTTCTTGTCCTTGTTAGAATCTTGCAGGGTAGGCGGTGGGAGGTTAGCTGAAGGGGCAAATATATTTAAATAATCCCTCTAGTTCTAGGTGTGTACACCTGAGGGTTCATTGTGAGTCACATCCTAACCTGAACTGTCATCTCCCGACCTGTCCGGATTTGCATTTTCTCCGGTGTTACCCATGGGGTTAGCCTATATGGCATTGATGAATGCATATTGCGGAGTGGATGGGACGTCATCTTCCAAATAGTAAGAGGATCTCCCTCGTCTTCTGTTGGCCTTCCCTCTGATGAACTGGGATTCCCTCAAACTTCTTGGTGAAGGGTGACATAGATAGATCTTTTATGCAACCTTACGGTGCGCCTTCCTCTTAGAGGGGATGATGATTCATATGACGGGATATGATGGGAACCTCATATCTTGATTGTCCCCCCTATACGATAGAATACCGACTCTCATGGGGGAGGTTGTTGTTGAGGGGGTAATAATTCCCCCAGCCCTGAGGGCTGGGGTTGGCTCCATTCCCCAGATGTTGAGTCTCTTCCTTGTTTTAATGGTCTAATGGGGGCATTTTTTGTTAAAAATTACCCCAGCACTACAAGCTGGGGTTGACCCTGGATTGCGGCAGTGGCTGCTGCTATCGTGACCTACCTGATCTTGCATGCCCCCATCCGAGGGTGAACCGGATCTGGTGGTGAATTCACCTATCGATCAGTCCCTTCTAGGGAGGCAGGAATAGATCATTGATTAGCCTCTCATAGGTGAGAGGTCTGCTGTATGATCTCGGTGTCCTGATTCAGGAGTTTTTGAATGGCTCGTTCTCGCCGGGCCTCACGCTTCTAGGACTTACTCGAGGCCCAACTCTATTCGGTGTGTTGTATTTCTTGAATAGGGGGTCCACCCGATTGTCGTCTCGATGTGACTACGTTGCACGACACCATGCCAAATGGGTTATTCTGGGTGGGGAGCGGAGTGAAATGCAGAGCTCGGTGTTCACCCCAGCCCCTGATATGGACTCTCGCTGGAGCGTCACCGATGAGGTGGTGCAGCTGGTTTAGTGCACGGAGGCAATCTACCTCCATATTCCCTTTGCGCCTCTCGAGGCATTGTTGTCGCATTGAGGAAAGGTTCTCCAGTTTGATGTGACGCAGGAGGTCCCCTATCGTCTTGACGTGGTCTACATACACTTCATAGGACAGGAAGCTCGATTTTAGCCGGTGGAGGGTTGTCCATATATTATGGCGGATGTCACACATGCATTCTCCTAAAAACTCTCTGCTTATGTTGTACTAGGATGTGGTCATGGGCCAAAACATAACTGGTATATCATTCCTGGCTAGTCGTTTCCTCCGGTGCAGGATATCGGCATATTCCTCCACCAGTGATCCCTCTACCTGGTCAGCCCAACTAAGGATCTCACTGTAGACGGAGGCAGTGGGACTGGTATGATTCTAATTTATCTTTTGGGTGATTCTGATGTGGTTCAGAAGATGAATGCGGCCCTGGAACAGCTTCTGATCGAAGAAGGGCGTCATTAGCGACAAGCTGGGAATCTGGCATGCTCAATCTTGTCCTTCTGAGTGCCTCGGCTTACGAGGGCCCTTCGGTGCTTGATTCGGCTGGAGGAGGACCTTTCAGTCAATATAATACATCATCCCGGGGAGAACCTTCTCAATTAAGGCTATAATGGCGAGGAAAACCATTGCTACATGATGCTTCACTACATAGAGGACATTCGTAGTGCACACCAAGGGGAGGACCACCAAAGCATGTTGCAGCAAGGGGAGGACCTTCTGGCTGCGTAGCGTTGTTATGGGGAGGACCTTCGCAATAACTGCCATTATGGTGAGGATGACCATCATGGCTTCCCGTTCGATACACATCCTGGGGAGGACCTTCAGGACACGCCACGACAAGGGGAGGACCTTCTTGTTGCTTGGGGCCCTAGCGGGTAGGAACATCGCGATGTCGTCCATGGTGGCGAGGACTACCATCACAACTGCGAAAATGGAGAGGAGTACCATTACCGATGCCGCCGGGAGAATATCTATGGGATAAATCCTCAGGAGGGCCTCCAGAATGTACCACAATGAGGGGAGGGCCTTCTCATTGCTTGCCGTCTCTACAGGGATGACCTCTATTATCAGGGTGTCAAGGACTACCACCGTGACCTGATGCCTCCCT
This sequence comes from Viscum album, assembly GCA_963277665.1. Lineage (NCBI taxonomy): Eukaryota > Viridiplantae > Streptophyta > Magnoliopsida > Santalales > Viscaceae > Viscum > Viscum album. The sequence goes on from OY728161.1 coordinate 1,501,642,691, forward strand.
GTGTGGTGTTCCGTTGCAGTGTAACCCCTGGGGAGGACCTTTAGGGCATGCCACGACAAGGGGAGGTCCTTCTTGTCGTGATGATTTGTCACTACGTGGAGGACCTCTGTAGTTGCGACTATGATAGCGAGGACTACCATCATAATCTGTGGTCCCACTTCATGGAGAGTGATTGTAGTGGATACCAAGGGGAGGACCTTCAGGGTGCACCATAGCAAGTGGAGGACCTTCTTTCTGGTCGATCTTCTGGTCACGTGGAGGGTTTTTTTTTTGACTCGCATCAAGAGAGAAGCTCTCGTGACCGATCGTTATATGCCCGCGGGGAAGGCCCCCACGGGTGCTCTGGGGGGGACCTTCAGAGATCTTAGTAGCACCATTGCTGGGAGTACCTTCACAACTTCTACTGCCACTACCATAATATGGTAATGGGTGGGCGGGGTTTCGAGCCTCTGATGCATTCATAACGGCGTCAGAAACCCCAACTTACAGCAGAGCAGAGTCATGAACCCTCTCTTTATTTTCTGGCTTCCTTCGGCACATTCGGGGTCCTTTTTGTGGGCAGCGGGGACCGTCTGCAATTGAAAATGACCTTCACCTCCATTGGGTCCCTATCTAATTGGGTCCCGTGACATTGTCGGGATGTGCCGACTAACATATTAACTTTTATCAAGGATATATGCCTGCTCTAGAGCATCCACCATGATGGACGGGTGACCCCTAATGGGAATGAGTAAAGTTGCTCGATCCAGTTTCCCTTGCATTGCGGAATATAGCTGGAGACGCTCCTGTGCAGAAACAAGGATGCAGATCTGCTCTGATGCGTCTATCTCGTCTCTTAGATGAGTAACCTCAATTGGGGAGACGGGATCACATGCCTGATTCCGTGTTGTTGCCACCGATGCAATTACATGCTGGCAAGTCTGCATGATATGATCTGGGATCGATACCAGCTCCTCCATCATTTCCAAGATATGTAGAGAGACATATTTGGATGGAATGAGTATGAAGGCCCATTCCGGTATCGGAGTAGGAATATCCTGCTCCATTACTCCAGTGTTCAGTGGGTACTGACGATTCTCCTATGTCGGGGCAGGTGAACGAACCCACACCTGTACCGGGATACGCCGGTTTCTCTCTCTGTTTTCCGCCACATCAGGGAGGCGGACTTTACTTTCATCCACATGGAGCTAGCCCGGCATATATTGGTTTCCCACCGTATCGAGTCGGTGGCCTTTTTTGGCAGGGAGACATGCCCACCTATAATTTTCTGCCACATATTTGAGGTGGGCTTTGTTGATTTCCACAATATCAAGATGGCGGACGTCTGAAGAAACTTCCCGGAGCTGGTCTTGCAAGTGTCGGGTCGCCACCATGTCAGGTTGGTGTCATTCACGAACCTGGGAAGAGAGAGGTTCCTGCATATTATGTGTCATCCTGCGTGAGCGATGGGCTTGATGGAGCTCGGTGGGGATGTTCGTCGGCTCGTATGATGTCGCCATGTCTGGATGGCGGGCTTGGGAAGAGTGAACATGTGTAGGTTCCAGTTCGTGGTATGTCTCCGTGATTTGGTAGTGGAGCTCCTCCTGAGGGACCAGGGGATAACCGGCCCCCGATTGTACGTCTGCCGCCCTCATCAGGTAGTCCGAGGGGCCGGATCTCATGGAGCGTGGGCCTGAATCCTCGGAGAAACATCCTCCTCGGTGCGAGGATGTTGAGTTGCGGCATGACCTTGATGAAACCTTTTGATGGGGGCCTGAGAGTGGAAACCACGTTCGACGTGGATGAAGTCCTCAACGTCAACCTCAAATTCCTCCCTATGAGAAGGGAGGTACACATTGTCCCGTTCCGGGGATAGACTCTCAAAACGGTTGGAGACAGTGGCATGGGATGTTTGGGTCCGCCTTTGTGGTCATTGCTGGGCAGGCGACCGGGGAATACTGACGGATTGGGGGGCATGAATGGCCGCCTCCACCATTGGGAGAGTACCATTCACGTGGTACTCTCAGATCAGCATGTCTGATACCCATCATTGAATAAGCTGGGTGGGTGACAGGGTCCTCCATTGTTGAGGAAGTATCTTCCTTGCGTCATAGGAAGCACACACTTGTGAGTTCCTTTGCAATTCCATTAGATCAAAGGGAGTTCTGAAATTAGTGCCTGCGAAACATTTTTGCAAATACAAGTAGCAAACTCGTCAAAGCAGCATCTCATAATCCCATGCATAATTAATGACCTCACATGGCCCTCCCTTGGAGCATAATGGAGAACTGGGTGAGATTAAGCTGAATCCGTCATGTTTTGTGAAAGATTCATGTTTGGTTCACCATTTTTTTGTATCGTTCTGTTTTTCGGACACAAAACTCCCAACGGCTTCGTATCCAATGATTTATGGACCTGCTTTCTAATAGTAAGCGTTCGTCGGATGGTCTGACCAATGACTCTTAAGAACTCACATTGGTCGAGGGGGTGGGAGGCCATGCTCATCTCACCCATTTGGGGGGCGAATTATTGCATGTTTTGAGACTATCATATAGATTTAAGACGTATTTATATGTTTGCGAATAGTTGGTTTTTACCCAAACATACTATCCATGGATTTATCCTTGATGGGAAATGGTCAAATAGAATTAGGGGTTCATAATAATTTATGCCCGATGTTTACCATCCCTCGCTGGATTAATGAACCCGAAGGGTTGGAACTCGCTTGAGGCGGCACTAGGAGTGTCGCGTTGAACCGATTTGGGAATGATCGGATCGACCGGTTGTTGGGATTCATCCTCAGGGAGGATTCCTACGTACCCTATCTAATAGGAAGGGATCAAAGTCCACGTAGTTTGCATAGGCTTGGGTCATACACTCTGAGGATGCCCAGAATGATGGATTGGGGATTAGACTCTGAGGATGCCCAGAATGATGGATTGGGGATTACACTCTGAGGATGCCCATAATGATGGATTTGGTCATAGACTATGAGGGTGCTTAGAATGATGGATTGGGGAATACACTCTAAGGATTCCCATAGAAGGATGTCATGGTCTACGCTTACACTAATCCCACATGAGTCATCCTCGGTATGTGAAACAAGAGGCGACAGGGACCAGAGGATCACGTCGCGAAAGATGCGTCTGTGAGAAGAGGAGTGGGGTTTATGCATGAGGGAGTCCCAGGGTGATAAATTGGGGCTTACACTCTGAGGAGGCCCATAAGGTTGGGGCTTACTCTGAGATGGACGCCCGGGGCGACAAAGCCCACCAGGAGAGGGAAAGGGGGTGCTCCTGTGCCCATCTCCTCTCTTGTAGTGCACGAGGGCTTCATTATGATGGGTATTCTACCATCTTCAAGGATCCCTCAATATGTGGAGGTGCAAAAAAGGGATTCACAAGCTCAGACTCTACATTACCGTGGGAATGTGAACCCAGGAATGCTTCGGGAATCTCCTCAAGGGTCAGGGAAACCCCTTTGCCCCTCTTTACCATGGGTTTGGGATCTCAAAATGGCGCACTGATGCACCGGAAAGTCAAACCACGCAGATCTGGTGGCTTTGGAGGAGGCCTCAGCTCGGGGCCGACAAATAGGCCAATGAGGGAGTTACGGAGGACTGGGCTGGATCAGAAGGATTTTACCTGGCTCTGGAAATGAGAACACCGAAGTATTTGGTGAGCCACCGAGAGGTATCGGTGGTGGCTCCCTTCACATGGGAAAGTACAATGAGGCTGGAGAAGCCATCCGGAAAACCAAGGTGGTCCTCAGACTTATTGGCGTCTCGTGAACTAGGACAGTTCAAAGCTTCATGTTCAATCCGTGGACCAGGGTGGTTCGTTACTTTGGGTTCAATCCGCAAACCAGGGTGGTTCTCGGCTTCGGGATGAATCTGCGAACCAGGGTGGTTTGCAGAGGGTTCCAGGCAGGCAGTGGCAGCCAACAGAGGTGCCTTTTGAAGGCTCTTCCGTCGGGGCATCTCCCGCGTAGGAGGGAGCTATGCATTGCGAAGGATGGGAAATGAGTCATAAACTCCCTGGTCCACAAGGAAGTCATCCGTGGAGGGGGTATGGTTCTTGGTTCTCCTTTTTTGTTATTTTAGTTTCGCGGTTCACCAATTTATTCTGCATTTTCCTATTCCTTCTTAATTCATATACCTGATGTGGTTCGCGGATGGTAATTTTGCAGTTTGCGAAATCCGAAGCCTTCCTTCAACCGATCTCCTTTCCCATAGAATTTGATTCCAGTTCTCCGATACACTTTTCTTTCCCCCCCTCGGTCTAATTTTATTGACTGGGGAAAGGAATGTATCTGTGGCCACACAGAACCTTTTACGTAGGCCCATAACACGATTCATAGCTGACTTCATCAATCTGTGATTCACGGTGGGTATTGAATGCTTCCCCCCTCCGCGAGGCGAACTCAGGGAGTACTCTATGGTTGCAGAGGGTTCATCCTCTATTCCGTGAATGACAGCAGGTGGGGCTTGGAACGGTCTATATGGTTCGCTGTTAGGGCGGTTCGTGATGGTGAACCGGACTGGCGCCCATCCTGCCTCACGACCACAGAGGTTCTCTGCATCCATTTCGCGAACAACAATGGTTCATGGATGGGGTGACTCACGGTTCTTGGCCACGTTGCGCCTATGTGGACCGGTTTGCAGACTGATCCTTTTATTTGTGTCTCTTCATTGATTATTTGACCCAATTCTTTTGGGTGATTTGGGTAAAAATTCCTTTACTAATTTTTCAGGACCCTACAACAGTGAATCATCATTAGGTTATCATATAACTACCCATAATTTGAGTATCATATAACCACACATCATTGTTTTATAACCTAAAATACATTTATCCAAAAAAAAATCCCCAATAACCATAACATAAAAACATATCATTAAGGATTTCATCATAAAAACACTATTTTTAGAAAATAGATTTTCATTTTAAGTCATCAATTTTGAAAAATTGATCATAAATAAAATAATATTTATTCATTGTAAATGTATTGACATGTAAATAAATATTTAATATATAAATTTTTAAGAAAAATTGTAAAACCAAATCATGATTTATAAGTTAAAATAACATTTCTTTTTCACATGTGTAAATATAATTGTTAAATCAGGATTTTTTAAACAGTCACTTACATAGAGTCAGACTCTTTAAGAAATTTTTTTTATATTACTGAAGAATGAAATTTTGTTAATTATTTATATTTAATTGAAATTTTTTCATTTTATTATTCCTTTTTATCACTTATTATCATGATATAATAACTACATATTTATATAATTCCAAATTAGGAATTATGATGATATTTGGTAAGTGAGTCAAAAATATCTTTGGTATGATATGTATAATCAATGTTTTCATTTATCTAGATTCTATGTAATAATAATGATGTAAAAATTATAAATTTTAAACATTATTTTCTCTTTTTAATCCATATTTTACATATTTAAATGAAAAATGAATAATATTACAAACATAGAGTTGGTATGTCATACATAAACATGTGTAACATTTATATTTTTCAATGAACATTATTGAAAAAAGATTACTATTATATTATAAATATATAAATAAAATAGTAATACCATCTGTATCCAAATATTTCTCAAAATATACTTTTATGTTACATTCATGTGATCTGGTGTTGAAAAATGAATCACATCACTTTGTAGAAGTGATAATTTACATGTGCGCACAGACAAAGTAATAATTTCTCTATGCAAGTAAAGGTGGATACGTAAATTATATATTATATTTATATAATTAAACATTTGTAATGAATATCATATATAAAAATTAAATATATCATTATATCTATTCACATGAGATTATGATGGAAATTTAATTACATCCATCCCAAAGGCTATAATCTTCCATACATACAGGAAACTAATTCTTATCATGATTTTCAGAGGAGGAGATAGATATGGGAAATAATAAAAAAATAATTACATATTATATTATGGATGAAACTTGAGTTATTATTTTATAATGGATGAATAATATATGAAGGAGGTGGAAGGAGAAAAAAACTGAAACCTTATGTTAAAAAATATACCTATTTTTCAGCCTATAACCCTTGATTATCACCTTAAAACCATTAAGGTGATTGTTATAAATAATATAAAGAATAAAAAATATGGGTAATTAATCTCTGATATTATTTTGGTTGTGAGTCTGGAAACTAAATTTAATTAGATATGTTATGTAATGATATGAATATGTGTCCTTTTATACGAGTGGGGATGAAAAATCATGAAATTTTACACAATAGTAAATTAATATAAATTGATATTCAATTCAAAATTTTTCTAAAGAAACTTATTTGATATAAAATGTTATTATGTATAGATATATCCTACTTATTAAATATTTTATATTCTTTGACATAATTTATACCCATATCCCTTGGATTTAACACTTATACATACTATATAATTCTTACCATGATAACATGGGTATTTTACTCTTTGAGGGATAATATATATTCCTTAAAATGACTAAAAACCAATAAAATAATAATTTATGTCATTTTAAACATTATAAATAGAATTTTACTGAATTTAATATTTTTTAAAATTTTATATCATGTAATAAGATATTATTTATTAAAAATATGATTATTATCTATTTTTTACAAAATTAATAACATATATTTTAAAAAAAACATAAATATTATTATTATAAAAATGTATTAATAAATTAATGAAATGTAAATATCATCCTAAAAATACAATGATAACTTTAATTATATAATATTATATTTATACAAATATTTTTAAATACCATAATTTTAAATTTTAATTTATAAAATAATAATTCAATAAGGTTTTTTTATGTATTTATGGTAATTATTATTTCAATTAAAATTACAAAGAAATTAATGATAAAGATTAAAATTTTATATTACAAAAGGTTAATTGTGGTAAAACCTAGATATTATATTACTATACATTAAAAATGTTATACTTATTAAAAACACTAGTGTGGAATGTTTATCTTTTCATAATTTTAAATAATATATTGTATATATGTCAAAAATGTCTCTAAGAGATATAATATTTTCACCCCATGGAAAATTTTGGTCTACAAATAGCTATCCAAAAAATTAGACAATTTTAATTTTATTTGGTTAATAATTATAATATTAGTTTTACACATACATACCATATTTACCCTTAATAGTTGTAGTAAAATTACAAATATTACAATTCTTATTGTCCAAATATAAGAAGAGTCTATTTAATAAATATTTTAAATTTCATTCCAAACATTGATACCATATTTAAAAATTTATAACACATAATTTTATAACATTAATTTAATATCTACACAATAGATCTGATGAGAATGTATGATTTTAAAGTGAAAGCGATTGAATGTTTGAGATGGTTTTATATATAAATTTAATATAAAAATAAATCCAATGAACTAAAATGGATTAATAGTTATATTTAATTTATGAAATGTACATTAAAAATAATTTAATATATAATTTATCATTATAAATTATTTACATGAAAAAAAAATTCATTAAATATATATTATTCTTCAGAATTCATGAAACATTAATACATTTTATAGATATTCTAAAAATTCAAAAAAATTAAAATTTTATATTCCACATTGAAAAATGTATTATATTTTGTATTATAAAATTAATAATGATACTAAATTTAATTTTTAAAGGAGTGCACAACAAAAAGGAGATAAATCAACATTTTGAAAAGTATTGATGTTTTTGTGTAAAATGGGATTTATTTTCATATCCTTTCTAGAACTCACGCTGATTGAATTTTAAAATTTTTATTGAATATATTATATATAAATATAATTAATATTATACTACAATATTTTTTTATTTGTATAAAACACAATTATTTAATTTGAATAATTTTGTAGAAAAATATTTCTTTTTAAATTCAAAAGGGGTATATTTTCATTTATAATTAATTACACCCAAAATAATTCATTATAAATAGATTTCTTGAATAATTTTCATAATTATGTTAATAATATTCATACCCTCTATTCTAACAACTAGGTTTTATTTTTATAATTTAAATACTAATATTTAGTTGTTTGTTTATTCTCAATATGGAGTATCAACTACACTATCAAACATCATGATTCCATTTAAAATATCTGAATGATATATTTTCATCCCCTTTTTATATTGTGTCGTCAAAATATGAAATGGGTATTTGTAAATGGGGGTTGCATATTCCAGTTACTTTTATTGAAATCCCACATTGGAATAACCATAAATAATGCATGAATTTGATATGAGTTAATGGAAATAAAATTGTTCTAATGAGATAACACATACAATGGTTTAATGCTGAAAAACATGGAAATTGAAGATAAATGTAGTTCTTATGATTTTTTAGGAAAATGATAGAGAAAATGGCCATGACAATGTGAAAAAGAACAGAATCATAAATCAATGATCGGTAAAAGGTCCTTGATTTCATTGTATAAAAATATAAATGGGTAATTTTTTTTGTTTCAAGATCATGTTCATAGAGTTGAAGAATTATTTTATAACCATAACAATGAAAATAATAACATATTCTTAGTGGACAAGTATAGATTTATTCATTAATAAATTTCAACCATAATAACATATTTGTTTAATAAATAATGAGTATTGAAGAAGAATTTTCCATTCTTCAAAAATTAAAATCAACATATATAGAACAGGAAATCCACAATAGATTTATAAATATTCCTCTTCACATGAAAATTAACTAAGAAAAAAATTGATAGGATACAATAATATAATTCCCCAACAATAATAATACATTGATATGAAATAACAACTTTAATCTAAAAAATTCAATAATAATACCGAATGTTCAAAATAGATCACTCAATAAATATCTATCACTAATATTCCTCAATATTATTATATACTAATATTAATACACAGATATAAGATGGATTTTATAATATATGTAATTCCATGACCCCATTATTACAGGGAATCACATCCCAACCAACCAATTGATTTAGCAGTCTTGGAAAATTGATTACATACATGAACGTTATATTAAAATATCTAATAGAAAATATATCATAAATTATCATTTGATTATATCATTATGACCCTATCTTAACCCATCATATCAATAAATAAATATTTCTTGAAATTGTAAGAAAATAAAATATAATAAAGGGGTGATATTAGATGCTCAATAAGGATAAATGATATGGGAGAGGCTATCATAAATAAGGTTAAACTTTTAATGCAAAGAATATAAAAAAATGGCCTTTTAAACCTAATCATGAAAATAAATGTCAAGAATAAATCAATAATATAATTTAAACATTATCATGGAAATTATACTAGTTGAATAATCACAAGTAAAATAAATAACTAAACTCCTAATGAGGGAATGCATAATATTGGACTTCCAAACCACTAGGTCATGGCCATTTTCCATGACCATTCAGAAATATTATTACAATGACTTGTTTCAAGACACTAGTTCATCACATGAGACCTACTAAAGCATCATGTAGTTATAGCAGAACACACCCATCATTTATTAAGAACATTTCATTCATCATTTGAAAATGAGGAAAGAAAACTTAAACATTCATATTGATACTGTCATGTGAAATGATAATACATTGAACATAAACTATGAATTGTATAAAAAAAGAACATCCCCAATAAAACATATCATAAATCATTCAATACAACATCTAATATTGTTTTATAAATAATAACTTGCAATTAATAATAAAATCCAATATTTTATGTTTACATAGATGAAATTAATTAGTTATAGTCTTTGAGAGAAATATCCTTTTTTATTGAAATCATTTAAAAGTAATAAATTTTTTAAAGGAATTAATTTAAAATTAAGATGTTACTCAAATATTCCTATACCACTTAGACTCTTTTTAAAGGAATTATAAATTCAAAATAATCATTTCCATGTAAATAAATCCTTAAAATCATTTTCAAAATATGGACATTAGTTAGAATGAATTAGAATAATAAACAATTGAAGCATCTCAAATGATGATTTAGTTAAATATAATCTTCCATAACACCATAAAAGATACATTTTGGAAAACATTTCGTTATTCATGGATATATATGATAAATATGTCCCACTAAATACATACATATAAAAAATCTCGGAAAATAATGAGATTGGATAATTAACCCTTACATTAGGTATGAAACTCTTTGTAAATGTCTGAAACTATTGTATAATGTTTTTAAACCAATAATTAACTTATATCAGAATCATAATAATTTTTATGATATAATATATGATTCTTTTATGATTTTATGTTACACTTTTATTATCAAGTCCATGTTAATTAAAAATGTCGGGTAATAATTGATTTGTTTATCGTACCTGTCTTGACTTGTTATTCTTGATCTTATTATATAGATCATATTTTACAAACTTCCTGAATATATAATATTGTTTATATATAATATTTATTAAAAATAAAAATATATATAATAAATTGATATATGAACTGCAATACACTATTCATGGAGATGGTATGTTGTACGTACAGATGAATATTGTATTCGTTTTCATATGGTATTGAATTAAAGTAAGAGAATGAAATATATTTACACACACACATAGATATATATATACATATATCATTAAAATTGTATTATTGTTTGATATATATCATATTTTTGAACAATATATATTTTTTATAATCATTCTTGGATGGATAAAGTGGATAATGAATCTCATTTCATCGTGGAGAGTGTTAGTCGTACGTACGAACGAGCGACAATATCACTACCTTAATAGTTATATGGTATAGAATTGGATAGTATATTAATTATAATGTATAATAATAATTTCATATTCATTACTAATTCAATTATACTCATCATTATACCCATCCAAATAATGTGATGTGGAATAACAAAACTCATCCCTTCATGGAGACGATAAGTCATACGTATACACGTATGATGATATTTTTATTACTAGGATGGATAAAATGTCACGAACCAGCCTAAGTCAACCCTGAACTGGTCACCTAGGCCAGCCTGCAACAAGTCCCAAGAGGCGATACCAATCCACCCGGGATGGCGAAAAGCACCAATGGAATCAATATATTATACAAGGGAATGATTTTCACCATATATAAAAAATCAAACAGTGGAAATACATTGATATCCCAAAAAATAATTTATATAAAAGTTGAACTTAACATTATTTGTATAAGAATCTTAAAGTACAACTAAACCAAAAAATGAACTAACTAAACCAGTTAATCAAATAACTCCACGTGACCCCATTGGTCACTCTCCAAGAAAATTATCACAGATCACCAAGGTGATCAAACTCTAGCTGAAACCTGGAAAAAGGATAAAACAAATGACGACTATAGGCATGAGTATTAATACTCAATAGGTTATCCCAATATTCTATTCCCAGTTCACATCCATTAAAATAAAAGAAACATAAATTTATAGTTTTAAATACAAGATATAATCATATGTTTTTCAAATAAGGTTCCATGCTATAATAATTATTAGACAAAAACATTAATGTTTTATAAACAATAATTCTAGTAAAAAAATTTCAAAGAGGTGAAACATAAAAATGAAAATAGTTTTCAAGAGGGCTGCTTTAAAAAATTGAAACATTTAAATAAATCACACACACTTTTGAATTTACCAACCAAACACACCATATGATGACAGTGAGTACAAAATAGCCAATGTGCACATGTCACGGGAACACCGTTATGAACTAGTTAGTTGTGAGCCCCAGGTACCTCGTATCTTGATAAAGTAACCATAATAAATATATGTTCTCGTGCACATGATACACTAGTAGGGAGAATAATCATAACCTAGTGGTCCCCCAACATCATCATCATTATAGTTTATTTAGTATTTTCATTGTCAAACACGCTATGTGAAACAAGTGTCAAACCCCACAGAATCACTAGAATACTATTACACTCTCTCCCACCTAGATACTAGGGATTCACTTTAGTGCTATATAAAGTGACATATATTATCAAATACATATTTTAAATCCAAATTAAATTCCGAAAACATAAAATCACAAACATCCTAGAAAAGTTCTTCAGATTTCTTGCACAGATCAATAAACCCCAACAAATTTTCGTAAAACAATTTCAAGGACTCTATTGATGATTTGCACATAAAACACATTCAAAAAACTATTTGAATTATAAAAACACAAAAATACCATACCCAATCATATTTGGAAGCCCTAAAATCATTTATGAAAATCATTTCATGGATGATAATAAAATCCCAATTGACACAACATGGAATATACTAGTAAAACACTCATTCTTCGTTTTTTGGAAAGTCCAAACAGGCCTTTAATGATTTTCCCAAAACTAACATTTCAAAAGGATATGAATTTAATTTTTTTTTAAATTGGTGTATACACACCATTTAGAAAATCAAAACACATTCATAAATTCCATAAAACACTCAGGTTATATATTCTAAACACAACCATTTTTATAAGAATGTAAAACCAGCCATTTTCCTGCCACTCCAGCAAAAACATGTTGTAAAAAAAACCAATTGATTTGTAAAACCAAATACAAAATTTAAATCTATAAAAGGATCCAATAATATGTTTTTTTACATTCTTCCAATGTATTTATAAATCCAAACAAATCATTTTAAATTTCACTAGACACATAAAACCAATAGGGCAATTTACCGAACACGTGGCATGAACTGTAAAAAAACACCTTATGTTAAGCACTTAAAAAGGGATAAAATACCATTTTCATGCTATAAGTATATTTAATATACTGAAGCATATTTAAAATACAATATAAAATGTGGGTAATCTTAGGGAATAATTTATCAAACAAGAAGAGTGCACATTTAGACCAAAGCAACTATATTTTTTACAAAATTAGTCATAAAACATAATTTGCACCCAAAACCTTTAAAACCATGTTTTCAAAGAAGAAAATATCATATAAATAATTTTATAACAGTATTATAATTATGAAATGTAAATTATAAAGGCTTTTTAAAGGGACATCCTACCTCAAATCCTTGGCGTAATGGAAACGAACTCCCAAAATCAACATCCAAGGGTTTACAGACCCTAAACCTATGACGACCTGACCCAAATGAATAAAAACGCCAAAAAAATAATTTAATAACAAAAACCTATGTCATACATGACTAGGAGAGATTATAAAACCAAGAAATCATTAATGGAGAAAGAAGATGGGGGATAATGGGGAAGGAATCTCACATTTTCAACTATAAAACTCATCGTATTCCACTTGATCAACACCATCAGATAAAAGGGAATTGATTGAAACATCATGGAGAGACTCCTGAGGTCCGGGAAAACAAGGATAAGTGTATAAGTTCCCAAAAGAGTAAGAATTGATTTATTGTATGATACAATTTACCTTGTCAATTCTATATGATTTGAGAGACATTAAAAATGAATCCCCAATCCGTGACTATTTTGAGCTCCAAAGAGGAAATATAGATAATGGGGATGAGGTTAGGGATATTATCTCTGTTTGGGAGGTTAAATCATCGAAAAATATTAAATTTGGAATTAGATATAAAATAGACAAATTATTTTTTAAAAACCGAAAATGGGCCCATGGGCTGGTCCAATTCCAAAATAAGTAACCCTAATTCACCAATATTATGAATTAATAATGGGTCCAAAAGGCTATGTTAGTTTGAATATATCAGTTTAGGACATGTGGGAAGTTGAATGTGTGACAATGGTTGAAAAAAAGGATTTATAAAAGAAACAATTTTGTTTTTTAAAACGGGAAATGGGATCATGGTTGGCCCAAATAATGAAGTAACTACTCTTTCTCAAAAAAACTCCTAAACAAGAAATGTGGAACCCAAATTAGGTTTATTTTACATAGATGAAACTTAAAAACTCAACATTAATATCAAAAAAGATCCAAGAAACGTATCAGGATTTCAGATGAACCAGATCAAAACAATGACATGAAAAACTAGGTGTGACAATTCTCCCCAACATTAAAGCTTTCCGCCCCTAGAATGTAATAAAATGTTCCATATATAATATAAACAGATAAGGATTATTCATCTACATGATAAAACATAAAAATTTAGTGAAATAACATTTTCCATCAACATAACTGTATCTTCATTCCCAAACAAAGCACCAACTCACGACCACTTTGTGAAAATGAACGGAACGATCATGCCACCACTTCCACATCCAATCCAAGAAAACGATTGTTGGGCTTCTCCCAATGAAACAAAAAATCACACAAACATAATATCACTCAAGAAAACAATGTAATATTGGGGATTACAGAATGGACTCCATGTCATTAATAAACAAATAGCACTAGAAAAGTTCATAGGTGGAAAAATCAATGAGAACTATGGTGGGTCTCCCCGCCATTAGAACCAAACTATCCACGAATAATCAACTACTCAACATTAAATCACTGTAAAAAGTCTATGAAAACTCTCCCATAACATCCCACCAACCCATGTAAATATGGTTACAATATGAATATATAAACCACACACTTTCGAACATAGGGGATGACAACTTGGCCAACACATTCAACAAGGATCTGGACCCCCGCCACTCGGGGAGGTGAGGGAAGGGGACCCAATCATTTTTCCAGTATAACCACAAAAGAAACCATGGATCTACCCAAAACTCTCCACCTACAAATAGGTAAAACCCAGAACAAACCCGATTTATTGAGGCGGTCCCCAAAGGGACATTGATCTGAAACCCGCATCCAGGAATGCTTAACCATAGACCATGTGTGAGGGGTATTTCCACCTCACTTGTTGTGACCAATGGAAATTCACAGTAATGAAGAACCACAATATCGACATATAAACTACCATACCATAATGGTGGAGTCAAGAGCTTGGTCAAGTTCCGTACACCTTTGTATATTTCCTGACTACGTGAAAATATTCTCTCTGATGCCTACAGTTGGAGCCTTAATGCATGAAGCATCTGCTACACTGGAGTCAGGTACTAAGTATCACACCAATAAAAAAACTCACATTCTCAAAAAAAACTTTAATATAAATATTAACTCATAGTTATATATCAAAATTAAATCACACTCATAATGAAGAGAATAATGGACAACGAATACGGAGAAATGTATCAACATTAAAGAACACAATTGTTATGTCCACAAGAATTATCACGAACTAGAAGCACATTAAATCGATCCCAAATAGCTATCTATTTCAACTAAAGGGGTGGGGAATTATTTTAGGAGGTGGATATAGCTTGTGAATATGAGAAATAATCCTTGGGTTTATCAATTATAAATTATGCAAACATAGAACTATCTGTGGCCACATCACAACATCCAACACATATTTAGTAACCCATTGATCATTACTCCAAAACTGAGCCACAAACAGAATACCATCTCAAGATAAAACAAGATTATGAATTATAGATCATAATGAATTATACTGAATAGAAAACAATTGTAATACATAGGATAAACCATCCACATAACCATCGGTACAAAATAAACAACAAAATTTCCACCTCAAACACTTTTGAAAAAAACTAACTTGGTGGATTTTCACATTCACCAATGGGGTTTCATCAAGTCTCACTCACATGAACATTTTCATGCCACCATAAGAACTCAAAAACCATTAAATGTAGTCAATACTTCTAGATATCAATAAAACCATGCTTGTGAAAACCCATCAAAACACCAAAGGCTAGAACAAAACAACATCATTCCAAAAATAATGTACCGTCAAAAGGAACACCAACAACCAAGTAAAAAACTCTTTTAATATTCCAAAAAAACTACCCACACTTCATCAAGAACTAATTGATTAAAAAAACAATCCATTTAATTTATTAGAAAATACAAAAACAACAATTTTATTCCAAATAGCCCTTCAATATTGAAAAAAAATCAGCAAGGTCTCTTTTCATAATCTGACAAACACAAAATCCAAAACCCCTTTCCTGAAAAACAGTAGCCACACAAAACTGAATATCCAAAACCTATTCATCAGATTCAAACACTATTAAATATCCCAAAACATCCCATTTAAAATAATGTTTCAGATTTAATTTAAAATGATTCACACTTTCAAAACATTTCACTTCAACAAACAATAAGTATAGATTAGGTAAAATCCAATCTCATTAAATAATTTCCACTTCCTCTCTAATTTTTTTTTTAAAAAACAAAACCTTACTAAAAACATTCTTATATTTAATCATTGAAACCCACTTTTCTACTTTTCCAAACCCAATCATTCTTTTGAAACCTATTTACATAATTCTCACACAAGGATTTTCAAAACAATAATTCATAATACATGAAAGGTCCAAGAAACCAACAAAAGGGAACTACTGTCAGTGGGTGACTTGACCATATGGTTGGCGTCCATATGTCAAACAAAACACCAACATGGAGAGACTTATTAGGACCATTCCATGTCTCCACATGGCTTTCCTAGCCTTGAGAGCTCACAGATGCCATTAGTCAGACTCCCCTTGTCACATTCCAACACCAAACAAATATCAAGAATAAATGACACTAATAAAACCACAATTCCCATTAAAAACTAAGGATTAGAACAAGAAAGAGTTAGCAATGCTCTTCCCGAACATACCCCTCAGGACCCAAAAATCCTACTCCATATACCTTAACATCCCCAAATAACAAGGGATCTCTAAAAAGAATTGTCTTCTAAGAGCTAAACTCCTTTGATACCATTCTGTCACGAACCAGCCTAAGTTAACCCTGAACCAGTCACCCAGGCCAGCCCGTGATAAGTCCCAACAAGAGATCCCAATCCTCCCAGGATGGCTACAAGCACAATGGTAATTAATAGAGTACATAAGGGAACTATTTTTTCAGTATATAAAATATCAAACTAACAACTGAAAGAAATGGATAGCCCAATAAAAACATTTATATAAAAATTGAACTGAACATTATTTGTAAAAGAAAATTAATGTACAACTAAACCAAAAAGTCAACTAAAAAAACCAGTTATGAATCAAACTCCATGTGACCCAATATTTTACTCTCCAATAAAATTATCACACATCTAATAGGTGATCAAACATGAGCTGAAACTTTCACAAGGGATAAAAATATAAGAAGACTATAGGTGTGAGTATTAAAACTCTGTAGGTTAGCATGATAGTCTATTTAAAATGCACCTCCTTTAATATAAAAGAAACATCAATTTATACTTCTAAATACAAGATATAAGAGTATTTTATTTCAAATGAGGTTCCATGATATAATAATTATCAGACAAAAACATGCATGTTTTCTAAATAATAATTCTAGTAACAATATTTCAAAGTGGTGAAACATAAAAATGAAAATAGTTTTATTGAGGGATGGTTTAATGAATTGAAATATATAAATAAATCAAAAACAATACTGAATTTACCTATCAATCACACCATATGTCGATGGTGAATACAAAATAGCCAATGAGCACAAGTCACGGGAACACCCCTAGGCACTAGTTAGTTGTGAGCCATATGTACCTCATATCTCGGTGAAAGTATCCATAATAAGTATTTGTTCTCGTGAAAACGAGCCACTAGTAGGGAGAATAACCATAACCTAGTGGTCCCCCAACATCATAAACATCATAATTTATTTAGTATTTTCATTGTCAAACTTGCTATGTGAAACAAGGTTCAATCTCCACAGAATCACTAGCATACATGTACACATCCCCCCAGCTAGATACCTGGGATTCCATTTAGTGCTCAATAAAGTAACACATATTCTCAAATACACATTTCACATTTAAATTATATTCCAAAAACTTAAAAACTCAATCATCCCATAAAATTTATTCCATTACTTTCACGAATCAACAAACCACAACAAATTTTTGTTAAACAATTTCAAGGAGTGTATTGAGTCATTGCAAATAAAACTCATTAAAAACAATATTTGAATTAGAGAAACTAAAAAAATACCAAACCCAACCATATTTTTCCATGATAAAAACATTTAATAAAATAATTTAATGGATGATAAAACAATCTCAATTGACACAAAATGGAATATACAAGTAAAACACTCATTCTACATTTTTAGGAAAGGCCAAACATGCCTTTAAATTTTTTCTTAAAACTAACTGTTGATACAGATATGAATTTCAATTTATTTAAATAGGTGTATACACAACATATAAATAATCAAACCACATTCATAAATCCCATAAAACACTCAGGTTACATATTCTAAAAACACCCATTTTCATAAGAATGTGAAACTTTTCATTTTCCGGTAACTCGGTCCAAAACATGGTGTAAACCAAAACCCTTTAATTTGTAAAAAAAATACAAAATGAAATTCCATAAAAGGATCAATGAACAATTTTTTACATGATTTCTATGTATTTATAAATCCACTCAAATAATCTTAAATTGCAATAGACACATAAATGCCAACTGAGAAATTTACCGATCACGTGGCATACACTCTTAAAAAAACAACATATTATAAGCCCTTAAAATGGGATAAAATACCATTTTCATGCCATAAAATTATTAATTATACTGAAACATATTAAAAATATAATAAAACAATTTCATTATCTCGTGGAATAATTTATCAAACAAAAGGATTGCACATTTATACCAACAACAAGTATATTTTTAACAAAATAAGTCATAAAACATAATTCACACACAAAACCTTTAAAACCAAGGTTTCAAAGTAGCACATATCATTAAAAAAATGTAATAACAGAATGAAAATGATTAAACATAAATTATAAAGACTTTTTCAGGGGACATCCTACCTCAAATCCTTGGCGTATTGGAAACACACTACCAAAATCACCATTCGAGGGTCTACTAACCCTAAACCTATAAAGACCAGACCAAAATTATTAAAAACCCATAAAAAATCATGTAATAAAAAAACCCTAATTATAACAAGACTATGGGAGATTATAAAACCAAGAAATAATGTAAGGATGAAGAAGTTGTGGGATAAAGGAGAAGAAATCTCACCTTTTCAACTAGAAAACAATTTTCATTCCACTAGATCGACACATATAGTTAAATAGGAATGGATTGAATCATTTTTGAGATACTACTATGTTCTGGGAGAATCAGAGAAAGAATATTGGTTTCTAAAAGAGTATGAATTTATTGATTTATGAATTATATAATTTACCTTGTCAATTCTGGATGATTTAAGAGACATTGAGAATGTTTCCCAACTCCACGACTATTATGATATCCAAATAGGGAAAATCTATAATGGGGGTGATGGTGTGGATATTTTCCTCGGATGGGAGGTGGAATCACCGATGAATTTCAAATAACGAATTAGATATAAAATAATGTAATTGTTTTTTTTAAATGTAAATGGGCCCATGGGCTGGCCCAATTCCTAAATAAGTAACCCCAATTCTCTATGATAATATATTATTAAGGGGTCCAAAATGCTGTGGTAGTTTTAATATATCAATTGAGGCCATGTTGGAAGTGGAATAGGTGAAAAAGAATGAAAAACAATGGAGTTATAAAAGAAACAAATTTGGTTTTTAAACTAGAAATGGTCTCATGGTTAGCCTAAATCATGAAGTAGCCACCCTTTCTCAAAAAAAATTATAAACATGCAACGGGGAACACAAATTCGGGTTATTAGACATAGATGATACTTAAAAAATCAACATTAATATCACAAATGACCCATGAAATGTGTCAGGATCTCAGATGAATTGGATCAAAATGAAGACATGAAAAACCGGGTGTGACATAAAATGGAGAATATAGTTTTCTCATGATTGTAATTACATCTATGTATATGGATGATACTATTTTATAAGAAATATATGGAAATAATATATAAAGAAGAATTATAAGATTAAAAGAACATTGAATGAGGGGATAGAATGATTACCTCTTTTTCGGGTGTTTTCTTTTGAATTGAACAAAATGAATCCATAGGATGGCTCTCTTCCCAATTTAATGCATCTAGGGTGATGTGAGGGAGGGTTGGAGGAGAAATTTTCAAGGATGGAATGATCCAAAAGTCATTATAGGTGTGATTTTAATATAAATGGAGGTTCTCTTTTGTTAGAGAGGTGAGGAGGACATTAGAAATAATCGTGAAATATTAATTTATTAAAAAATTATTTTCAGATATTAATAGATCCATATTAATTTATTTCGAGGATAATATAAGTATGGGTATAAATCCTTTCATAAAATAATATTTAGACATGTTTAGTTCATGAAATTAACAATATATTTTGATATTAACCCTTAGTTAAACAATTTATCTCTTACAATTTCATCTATGATTTTTATATTATATGGCTAATTTAGTTACTAAAAATGAAAATATAATTTAAAGTGGTATATTAATAAAATTTGAAATATTAGATTATTCATTTTTCTGAATCTTATATTTTTATAATTTTTATATCAATTTATAGAATAGTATTTGATTTAAAAAATTATTTATGCCAATTTTTACACTATTTAATAATTTATTTTTGTTAAAGTCCTAACAACTAGATTCCTTTGAAAAAAAGGAATTAACTCATAGATTGTAACACAAAACTGTATTGAAAATAAAATTTTAATTCATGAAACACTGAGTCTTTACAAAACACCACATTGTTATAACCTATCTAATAAACATAACTTTTCCTCCTTTATGATTTGAAATTTGAAAAACTGACATACACACTTGCATTCAATAAGATATTTAGAGACTGATAAGAGAAACATAATTTGTGGTGAACAGTAATATTCCCTTATGAATCATAATACATCTAACATTAATATTAAAAAAAAATTATATTTTCTTACAGTTATAAGATAATGTGATCTTGATTAATTTTTCAATGTTATATAAAATGAATTGTACATCTAAAAATGTAATTATTGAATAAATAATGATTTTATTTAAAAAATAAATTATTAATATTAATGAAATTATATTCCAAAATTGGATTTTTTGTTGAATTCAACAAATAGAGAAATGGTTAGTGTGAATTTTTGGTATTTCTATTAAATACTCAAATTTTTTGTGAATAGTAATATATGGTAAGTATTACTATATATATACATTATCAGTTAAATTAAATATTACTAGAAATATGGATTATTTAAGAACAATTGTTTCAAACTCACATGAACTTATTACAATAAGGGGTCTCATGAATCAACACTATTGGTTGTCTAGAGTGAAATAATAAAATAATGAGTAAGATATTCACAAATCACTCTTCTCCTCCACTATAAAACCCCCATCACTACCTATTCTCTTCACACATCCGGACCGTAAATCTCCTAACATTTAATCCCAAATACCATTACCTACTCACTACTCAAAATTTTTAGCTCTTGGTATTTCAAAAATTAAAAAATTCTTTTCATTAAAGAGTTTCTCAAGATGGTTATTTCAAGAGGTAAAGCATCTTTCTTTTTCATTTAGTTTCATTGCATGATATATTATTTTATTATTATCTCCTTACATACTAATTATAATTGATACTTATATCTCCATTATCATATACATACTGTAATTATACCCTATTAATTTAAAAACAAGTGTCAATATTCTTACACCCTCTATTATAAATTAAATCCTCATCTGTGTGGTTCCAATTTACAACTTTTGTGGATGACGATGTTTCATTATTCATTTTATTCTTCATTAATTTTCATGAAACCATTTTTATGGTTGAACCAGATTATTATACATTTATTATAAACCAAATTATATCCCATAAACATTATATTTCCATAGTATTAATTTATATGACAAAACAACTTCATAGTAATCCAAATACAGCCAAATAATCTAAGTGATTGTAATTAATATTTCATCAAATGATTCATCCTCCAACAATGTAAAAACATATATATAACCATTAACAATTCTGGATTTTTTAAAATAATATATAATTTCATTTCTAGTGAATTTAACCCTTTCAACATGAATATCCATACTCATATAAATATATACCCATTAGGAAAACCAAGGAAATGATCCCTCCGGAATAACGGAACTCAATTATTTAATTAATCAATAAAGATATAAAGAAAATAATAAAATTATGATAAAAAATAAATGTCTAAGATTCTCTGAATTAATTTATTAATAAGCCTAATTTCATGTTCTAGGACATTTTCTTCAAGCACATAATACTATCAGACTTAATGTTAGGGGATTCTACCTGAACCACCACTTTCATTTGGATTTCTCTTATTCTCTACTTACCTTACAAAAATTATTTTTTATTCATAACTACAACTCATATATTCTATGATAAGGTTCTATATATTTTTAAAAACTATAATCCTACATTTATTTATGTGAATTTATATTTTTTAAAAGGTTGTTTCAAAAATTATTCCGAAATACATTCCAGACTTAAAAGAATTTCTGAAATTCATACCTGTTATTAGGGGCACTCTATAATCCATTTTCAGAAACAATTTTCAATCAAAAATAACTCATTTTATTTTGAAAATACTATGTTACCTCATTTATGGTTTTATACAAACACATTTCCGAAATAACTATTCTTTTCAAAATAAATGTGTATTTTTCAAAAAAATTCTCAATAAATTTATTTTAGTATCTTCATATGTCTCAAAACACTTGTTTATTCTTACGTATTATTGGGATTATTATTTAATTAAATAATCTACAATATTTAATGTAATTTTTTATTATTATTTTGACTATAGATGTGCTATCCTAAAACCAAATACCATTTTATTCTGAATGGATAGTGTTTATGCTTAATTTTTGGGGAACTATATTGACATTTAATATATTAGTTCCAATATGAATGTTTATGTTGTTTATATAAATCCTTGTTCAAATGAGGAATTAATTATACTAATTAGAATATAGTAGATCCCACTATAGACTCTCTATGTATCTTTATGTATGATGATAAAAAAAATATGGACCTTGCCGAGGACATTCCCATTTTGAGATATTGTTTTGGCCATTTCCTTAATCATTTTTAGATGCCTTGGCCATGTCCATACTGTTATGTTTCTGGATTTCCCACTTTTGAATTTCCCTCATTATGAAATTTTTAATTCATAGTTCATGTACATAATCTACTAGTAGAATACCCATGAATATGTTTTATTATTTCAATATTTACTCAGATAATTTTCAGGCCATATTATAATAATGTTTTTTAAAGGCATCTATTTTCAATTAATTAGATTTCCTATTGTATATAAAAACATCAGCTGTATTTTAATACCCATAAAAATAATCAATTACCACCTCTTTTTTATGTTTAATTTTCCCAGGGCAAGAATAGGTATATTATGATAGATCTGCAGAGGTAGTATTAGAGTGGTGGATTTTCCCAATAGAACTTTTATATGGTTTTTTATTTCATGTCATAATGTTGAACTTATATCTATATATGTTTTCCAAAATATACTAAACTACCAGGTTCTTAGGGATGTGTATTCCTTGTTTATAAGCCAATGTAATAATATAAGGAACCATATTGGGCCAACTAAGGCTAGGTCCTAACTGTCGGTATTAGAGAATGTTTTTTAAAAAACATGGAATCTAGATTAAGAATATGTAGATTAGGGGAAAACCCATAATATAGTATATGATGATAAAAATACAATATTATCATTTTATTTTGTTAAGGAATATATTATATGGATCATTCTATAACATACATCCATTCCTTGAGACTACCTAGGGATGTGGTTACGACACATATGTACCTAAGAGTGAAAACTATGACATGTAGATTCAGGAACGACCCGTGGTATCCTAGTACATGATAATTTGTGTTACTATGCACATGGTTTGAAACTCATAGGGGATATGCTTAGGATAATTCACACTTTCATTAAAATCCATTATAATGGATTTAAATGTAAATTTTTTCTCAATAAAACCATGTTTATGATTATAGGATTAGTTTTTCATATGATTTCAATTTATGCTATGTATTTTTAAATTTTGATATTATAAAATATGATTCATAACCTAATATAGTGTATTCCATTATTTAGAAATGTATCCTGGTGGAAGGAATCAAAACTACAAGAATTCATGTATCTCATGTAGGAATTTTCCTCCTGTGCATGATAATGATGTTGGATATATATCTTCAAATGGTGTGAGTCAACTTATAACTATATATGGACACCATAATAAGGATGTGAAAAATAACCATTCTCGTATAGTTCATCCTAATCCAAAATGTGGAGGACCTATTTTTGATTGATTTATATGACAACAACCCCGATCATTCACTGTGACTATAAACCCATTTTTATCTGAGTAGTTTATAAGTTCTATGGAGATTATATTCCATTCAATGGGATGAAATGAATATGTGAAGGGCGTCATGGTATTTTATCATCAATCAGGATATTTGGATCAGTGGTGGTCATAAATCCAATACAAAATGGAGGAGGAAGAAATAGAGGAGATGGAATGGTTGAATTTTATAGAAATTTTCCATGAAAAATACTTCCCATGTTAGAAGCGAGTAGATATGGAAAGGTAGATTTAGAATCTTAGGAAAAATAGGATGAAATTTTTTCCATGTATGCATCAAACATTACAAGGATTTCAAGGAATCTTGTGGACTAAAACATACTCCAATGAGAAAGATTGGCTGATTCAATGATGGTTTAAAACCGTTCCTCTAAAGTGCTCTAGTATCCTAATGTTTCTCATCATATAATGATATAGTATCATGTGCTATCAAGAATCAGAATGAAATTTATTTGTATTTTCACAATAAAGAAAATCATGAGAAGAAGAGTGTTGATGAAAATTATATAAAATGAAAAAAGGAAATGGGAAATAAAGGAAGAGTATAATTTCCACCATGTGACAATTGTGGAAGGAAAAACCCTGGTGTCTGATTAAAAGAAAAAGGGATGTTCTATAAGTGTGGACAGAAAAGGAATCTTAATGGTTATTACAATGGTATAATATATTCTATTAATGTTAAATTCAATAATTTTTGGGTGATGGTACACTCTGACAATGAATGTCCAAATTTCAAGGAAACATGCCACAGAAAAGGCCATAAAAGTAGGGTCATGCATTTGTGATCACCAAAGATATTATTGAAGTTCCTAATGATATTGTGGAAGGTAATTTAATCATTTATTCAAATATTTACAATGATTTATTTGATTCTAGATCATCACATTCTTTGATATCTTTTGAGTTTTCAAATTTTTTTTGATATTTCCATTTTGATTTAATAAGGTAGTTGTTAGTAAAAACTTCAAAGGGGGGTATAATTACAACAATGTTGTGTCAAGAAGTCCCCATTATAGAAAATACAAATTCTTTTTATAGTGATATTATTTTCATACAAATGACTGAATTTTATACAATCCCCATTACAAATTTTCTTTCTAACCATGTTGCAAAAATTCATTTCCAGATGATGGAGGTAAATTTTTTTAGGAAGATGTGGATTGCCTTATATTTAAGGAAGAAACATCACCATCTAATTCTCATCTTTATCCACCCATTGTAGCTCTACCCAATAAAATTATTAGAGAAGAATGGAATGTTACAACAATGTGTAATGAAAAGAATGTTCAAATATAGGACATACCTATTGTGAATCAATATGTTGATGTATTCCCATAGTAATTACAATGACATCCATGAGTGTGGTAAATTGAGTTATCTATTAGCTTATATCCAATTTCAAGGCCCACATAAAAGTCCCATTATAGAATGACCACTACGGAATTAGTGGAACTGAAGAAACAACTAGAGGAATTCTGTGATAAAGGATTTATTATCATTAGGTTTTCTCCATGGGGATCCCCTATTCTTTTAATTAAAAATAAATTTGGATCTATGAGGTTATACATTGACTATAGGGATATAAATGTAAAACAATAATGAAAAAGTACCCCTACCTAGTATTGATTATTTATTTGATCAACTTCATGGAGACCAATATTTTTCATATACTAATATTTGATCTAGAAATCATTAGTAGCATGTAAGGAATAAATACATTCCAAGAACAGCATTTCAAACCAGGTATGGGAATTAAAATTTTACAATACTACCTTTTGGACTCACTAATGCACCTTCTATTTTAATTGATATAATTAATAGAGTCATCAAGGTATATCATGATGAATTTTTTGTAGTGATTATTGATTATATCATTATATAATCTAAAATCTAGGTAGATCAAGAATATCACATTCACACTATTCTGAGGACACATAAAAGAAATGAATTATATGGGATGTTTAGAATGATTGATATTTGGATTCAATTAGTTTCCATCCATGGATAAATTTTCTAAAAGTATGAAATATTTGTTGATATTACGATGAAAAAGGATGTACAGTAATGTCCTACTGTAATGAACATAACTGAGCTATGTTATATTATTATTTTAGTATATTATTGTTGGTGTTTTGTTCACAAAATAGCCAATTTATCAACCCCTATGACCAATATTCTGTATAAAGGGGTTAGGTTTGTATGGAAAAAACAATGCGAGGAATGTTTAAATGAATTAAAGAGGATATTAGAGAATTCACCAATCCAAACTCTACCATCAGGGAATGAACGGATTTTGATCAATAGTGATGCATCAATGAAATGATTTGGTTCTGTTTTTTGCAGAATGACATAGTTACTTCTTATACATCAAGGTAGTTAAAAATTATTGAACCAAACTATCATA
This sequence comes from Viscum album, assembly GCA_963277665.1. Classification (NCBI taxonomy): domain Eukaryota; kingdom Viridiplantae; phylum Streptophyta; class Magnoliopsida; order Santalales; family Viscaceae; genus Viscum; species Viscum album. The sequence continues at coordinate 1,501,669,415 of OY728161.1, forward strand.
CTCATGATATTGAGTTAGCTGCCATAATCCTTCCTCTGATAATATTTAGAGATAATATATATGGTGAAAAATCAATGTTATATATGGATAAAAAATATAAATTACATATTCGAACAGAAATATGTCAACATAATGAAAAGACGATGGCTCAAACTACTCAATTAATATTATTTCTCCATAAAATACCATCATAGAAAGAAAAATAATAATATGGATTCATTGAATAAGAAGGATCATGGTGATTTTACCAAAATTTGGATTGACAAGGATCATTTGTCCATGGATCTAGTATGGATGGATATGGGGATTATCAAAGAAGGTGAAACATCACTATTTTTTCAAATTTTTTCCTAACCAACATAATTAGAAAAACATCATCATAGTCAAATGATGAGAACCTTTAAAAGAAGATTAATGCTATGATAGATGGGAAGTTGACTGACTTCATGTGTGAATATGGAATTCTGAAATTTGGGATGAGGCTATGTGGATCATATATACACAAGCTGAAAATGTGGTTTATTTTATAATGTACATAGATTGAATATATATATATATATATATATATATATATATATATCCTGGTAGAACTAAAATGTATATATATATTTAATGGAACATTTTTTTAGGGACAACATAAAGTGGGAAATTACTGAATATGTATCAACATGTCTAGTCTATCAATATATACAGGCCTAATGTCAAATGAGGATCTATGCAACCTCTACCTATTCCTACATGGAAATGGGATGACATCACCATTTGTTTTATCATTGGATTACATAAAATCTTAAGAATTCTGATGTAATATGTGTAATTGTTGATCGACCTATGAGATTTTCACATTTCCTCACTATATGGAAGGATATTACATAGAATCCCCTATATAGACTCTATATCAATGATGTTGTGATACATCATGTAGAACCTCCTACTATTGTTTTTTTAACACGATCCATGGTTTACATCGAATTTTTTTTAATGTATTCATTAATATTTGGATACTAAGATAAGATAGAGTACTTCTTATCATCCTCAAATTGAAGGGTAATTAGAACGGATGATCCAAACCTTAGAGGAAATGTTGAGATATTGTTCACATTACTTTGAAAGTATGTGGGATCAATATTTTCCTTTATTTGAGTTTTTAAACAATAATTTTTTCTTTTCATGTATTAATGTGGCACCATGTAAAGCATTGCATGAAAGGAGATGGTGTACACCAACGTGTTGGGATATAGTTGGAGAACATTAGTTTGTGGTCCAAGAGCTTGTGGTGGAAACAATAGGGATGGTAAAGACTATTCAATTTCATATCAAATTAGCTCAATGAAGTAAAAAATATTCTTATAACTGATATAAGGAATCATAATTTCAAATGGGAGATCATATTTTCCTATAAGAATCTCCAGGGAAATATGTTATCAGATTTGGGAAAAAATGGGAACTGAGCCCTAGTTAGAAAGGACATTTTAAAATTATAGAGAGAATTGGAGCTGTTGCATATTATTTGTCTTTGACTGCTGGCTAGAACAAATTACACAATGTTTACAATATCTCATTTCTGAGAAAGTACATGCCAGACACAATGCATGCCATCATTTTTAAAGATATAGAATTAGAACCTGACCTATCCTACTATGAAGATCCTGTCCAAATTCTGTACACTAAAGAAGATGTGTTGAGGAATTAGGTGAATTGATGGGTAATTATTCTATGGAGAAATCAAAAAACACAAAGGCAACATGGGTTCATGTCGAGATTATAATGAAGACCTACCCAAATCATTATGTGAGGTAACATTATGTGAATTTAAACGATGAAATTTTTGTGTGGGGGGGAGAATGTAACACTTAAATAGATTGAGGTTAAATATTTAATGTATGAAACATTTATTCTATATATAATACATATTTTTTATAATATATCTATAAAACATTAATTTTATACCTCTGTTATTTGAAATTTGAAAAACATACAAACATTGTTGTGTTGAGTAAGATATTTAGAGTATGATATGAACATCAATTTTTTTTGAAAATTTTAATGTACAATTTTGAATAGAAATATTAATAGCAATATTACTGTTGTTAGTAGTAAAGAATATCATTATTTTACTTTTTAATGGTTATAGGATAATGAAATCATTATTAATTTTTTGGTGGGGTATAAAACTAATTATAGTTTTAAAATTTTTATTTTATGAATACACTATGATTTTATTTTAAAAAAAGTAAAAATATTTTCAAATAAAATTATTTTCCTAAAATGGATTTAATTTTTCATTATAATTTTTTAAAAATGGTTAGGGTAAAACATTGGGATTTTTCTGAAATACTCAAACTTTATATGAATAGGAAAATATACTAATTTACCATATATAAACATTATTAGATAAATTCACTATTCTTAGAATCATGGACGATTAAATCTCAATTATATAGAACTCAAATGAACTTATTAATATTAGGCATCACATGAATCACCACTATTGGTTTTCCTTACAGAAATAATAATATATTGAATAAGATATTCACAAATCACTCCTCTTATCCATTATAAAACCACCCTCACTCCCTATTCTATTCACTCCAATAAGCCTATATTTTCTAAAAATTATTCCTAAATACCATTATCAAGTAAATACCCAAGTACTGGAGATCTCGACATTTCAAAATGACAAAAACTGATTACCTTAGTGAGGTACTGAATGAGGTTATTTCAAGAGTTAAAACATCGTTCTTTTTCATTTAGTAACATTTCAATTTATTATATTTTATTTTTCTATCCTAACCTCATATGTACAAGTTATCCTTATAAATAAAAAATCATATATATACTATAATTATACCATGTTATTGTAATAATAATTATCAATATTCTTTCTTTCTCTCTCTCTCTTACAAATGAAATCGTTGTCAGAGGTGTTCAAATTTACAACCTTCGTTGATGACAACGTTTCATTCATCAATTTCTCCATCATTAATGTCCATGTAACCATTTAAATGGATTAAATGGACAATAATTTATGTATTATAACTAACATAACATTTTGTAACTGGTATATGAAAAATAGTATTAGTTTATATGAAAAACCTAGGTCATAATAATCCAAATACTGCCAAATAATCAATGTTTTTTTATTAATATTTCTAAAAAATGATTAATCATCATTCCATTTAAACACATTATATATATAACAATAAAAAGATATGTATGATGATAAATAATATATAATTTCAATTCAGTAGAATTCAATCCTTTCCCGATGTACATCCATACTCGTATACAAATGTACCTATCATGAAAACCAAAGAAACGAACACTCCTGAACGATGAAACTCAATCATATAACTTATCAATAATGACATAATTAACCGAATTATATTATTATAAAAAAAAGTTCTAATAGGATATTAATAATGTTATTAAAGATTCTAATTTGATAATTCAGGACCTTAATTTCATGAGTGGAACATATTCAGACTGAAGGTTAAGATTTTCTACTCAAACCTCCACTTTCATTTGGGAAAATGAACTTCTCAAACTACCCCAATTAAAATATTTTTTTAATATTTAAGCCACATATATTATGAGATAATATTCATTATTTGTGTAAAAATTAGATTTATACTTTCAATTATGTAGATTTATATGTTTTAAAAGGATCTTTCAAAAATTCATCATGAAATACATGCTTGACTTAAGAGAATTTATCAAATTCATACCTATTTTCTAGGGAACTCTATAATAATTTTTTAAAAACCATTATCATTATATAATAAATAATTTTCATATGAAAATAATATCTTACCTCATTCTAGGCTCTACATAGTCACTTTTCCAAAAAAATAACTATTCTTTTTTAAAATAAAGTAGTATTTATCTCAAAAATTACTCAATGATTTGTTTGAGTATCGTTCTCTGTTTCCACACTATGGTTGATTCATATGTATTATTGGGATTAAAATTTTATGATATCATCTAACATACTTAATATAATGGTTTATTATTATTTTGAATGTGGATGTGCTACCTTAAAACCACCATTTTACTCTAAATGGTGAGTGTCTATGCTTAATGTGTGTGGAACATTATTGATATTTCATATGTTAGTATCAATATGAATATATATGATTTTTATGCTTATCCTCATTAATATGAGTAATTCATTGGACTAATTATTTTATGTGTTTGGCATGCTATATCCCATCAATGCATATGTAGCTCTCATGAGACAAATAGATATGGACAAGGTTGAGGCCTTTCCAATTTGGGATATGATTTTGGATGAGGCCTAAATAATATTTCAATGACTTAGTCAAGGACTTAACTATATGTTTTAGAATGTCTAGCATATGCATTTACATCATTATGAAACTAGATATTCATGTTTCATGTGGTTATTCGACAAGTATAATAACCATGATTTTTAATTATTAGGACAATATTTACTCAACTCATTTTCTTACCATATTATGTTCAATATTATATATAAAAGGAATGTGTTTCAATTATTCACCTTGACTATTGTTTATAATATCTATTAATGTATTTTTCAACCCTTACTGAGCATCTGTACTGACCTGATTCTTATTTTTCATTTTTCCATCCAAAAAATGGTATATTATGATTGAATTGAATGGATAGTCTTAGTGTGTTTGATATTCCCAAGGGAATATTTAAATTATTTTTTATTTCAAATTTTTATGTTTAACATGTGTATGTTTCTTATTTCTATATTCTACTAATCTAATTGGTCCTTTGTGATGAATATTCCTTGTTTATATGACATTGTAATAAATTAATTAATCGACTTTGGTAAACAGGTGTTTGGTTCATATGTAGATAACATTTCATAATAATCCAAAAAATTCATGGATAAAAAAAGAAAACATTTAAATTATATTTATCTTAATATTTGTAATATTATTTATTTTATTATTTTCTACTAAGTAAAATAATGCATAATAATTGTTTCGTAATTAAATATATTTATGTAATTCCTAAAAATAAAAATAAAAATACAATGATGTAGGAAATATATATGGATTTAAATTGACTATTTATAGTCATAGATATCAGTTATATAACCCTATATTAATATTTATTAAGAATAAGACACATATTTATATAATATTTCCCTTTTCATTAAATTAAATATTCTAAAATGTCATTTTCACCTCTAGGTGTATATGAAAAGCCACAATATTGTCTAAGGATTCTCATGGTCTTCCATATATTACCCATTTTTATTTTAACTTGTGTTTTTGTAGATATATATTTTTATAATTTTATTTTTACCCTTATTTACCTGATTTACCCTTTAACCATGGTACATAAAAATTATTACCAATGTTACTATTCATAATGTCCAAATATTAAAAGTAAAGATTAAAAAATTTGAACCTTATGATTCCAAATTTAGAATATATTTTTTTAAATTCAGAACACAAAATAGGCTGAAATTAATTTAAAATTTATTTCTGCCGTAAAATCTATAAATTGGGTTTTTAAGATGTATAAACTATCAAAAGATCGGCATGATTTTATGGTCAATTTAAATTTTAAATTACTTATAATGATTTAAATTATATTAAATGATAAATTTTAAAATAAAATTATACTTTAAACCAATCAAAATTTTAATTTGACAATATAAATTATTTAGACTCATATATTTATTTTCAATTAAAATATAGTGCATTTCAATATTAATAAAAAACATTAATGTTATCAAAAAATTAAAAACATAATAAAAATTAAAATTTTAATGTCCCACATTAAAAAAATGTTAATTTAGTTATATTGAATATATAATAGTGAAAAATATTGTATTTTAAAAGGGTTTCCACTAATGATAAAGAAACTTCTTTTTTAAAAATTGTATTCCTTTATCAAAAAAATTGAATTTGACTTTATATTATGTCTAAGAAACACATAAGATAAATGTTCAAATTAAATGAGATATATATAATATTGAAAATTTGGTTAAAACTATTAATAAATATGCTTTAAATAACTAGTTTGATAGGTCATGGTGCACTCAAAATCAGTGTTTTGGGTAGTGAAAGGTACTGAATTATTTAAAAGAAGCATATTATGGAACATTGTGGTGTTAAATTATCCCCTACCTTAACAAATTATTTCCACAAAATTTAACGTTATGATTGAAAACTATAGATTTTACATTTCAAAATATCTTGTAGAAATTCCACATCAAAAAATGGATTCCAGTGACCTCTATTTTAAAATAATGAAAGGTAAGTACAATGGTTACAAGAAATAACATATACTAGGGTTCTATGTAGAAAAAAATGGACATGAAAGAAAAATATATATAACCATCATGTTGTGATGGAGAGTGATAGAGAATATAATCAGAACAAAGTAAATAGTCACCATGAAATAAGTCTATGATGATCTAAGGGACCATTTGATTCATCTAATATTGGAGTAAGATAACATTATTTGTTTCAAGATCATTTACCTAGTGATGAAGATTAAATTTATAAGGCCGTAGCCTTAAATCTTACATAATCTAAAGTTATCACAAGATTACACATTGAGGATATTTTTAGGTTTAGAGTTTTAGAGAATTAGATCATGAATCTTGCATTACATTCCAAATTTAAACAAAGTGTTTACATAAAAGACAGTATTCATTCTTCCCATAAACGGAAACATATTTAAAATAAAACATGGATTCCTTCTTGACACATCCTTGACACTATCATCACATCATGTACCCTTCCCTTGACCTGTGAAAAACATTTCAAAAACTTGGGATGAGCATAAAAAGCTCAGTAAGGGATATAAAAATATGGAAATGAAACATGAGTACAAGTATACATAAGAATGAAATCATACTTTACCCATCATGAATAAATCATAGAAATCATAAGACATAAAAGGTAACTTGAAGAATTTATAACATTCTTACGTATTGATTAACGCTTTTGGTTATGTTTTGGAATACCCATCACAGTATATTCCCTAAATCTCTTCGGTGAAACCTTAACGTTTCAATCCTTCATGTTACCCAATGCATTGGAGAGCTATATCGGGCTCACCCACCCTTAGTTTATCACGGAACCACCCGTTTTCATAACAATTCCCAAGAACCATACACATATCACATAAAACATGTATAAAGGAAACATAACATTTCCACATGTCAATCACAATATAACATTTTAGTATATTGAAATAATGAATCCATTCAAAAAGAAACCATTTCCAAAACCATTTAAAACATTTAATAAAAATATTTTTTAATCAAAGTGTCCCATACCACCTTGATGCTTTTAACATTTTAAACAATTAATATCCATATAAATAAATCCTTAAAACCATTTTGAAAACATGGATATTAATAAGAACAAATCATTGAAAAATTTAAAGCGATATTTTGGTTAAAGGGGTTTTACCAAAATTATAGACACTTGAATACAATAATTGAGGAATAACATTTAATCAGAACCTTATAATATAATTAAAACAATTGTATTCATGATATAATATTCCAATGGACAATATATACACCATATAAGAGTGAATTGGTGCATAACAACAATGAAGTCTCAATAGAGATGTAAAAATGTGATGAAATCCCTTATAAAGAAGGTATCCTTAAATTAAGGATAAATCAATCTCAAAATTATGTGTGAAAAATATAAATACACAAAATATAAATGGATATTAAGTGTAAAACAATAAAAGTTCATTCACACATTTTCAAAGGATGACATATTCAATAACTACATGTTGAACCCAAAGAAATCGAAATTGGGTTAAAAAGATCCCTTGGTAAAATTCGATAGCCTAACGACGTCACTTCAAAAATTCAGAAAATGAGTTGATGAGAGATAAAAAGGTAATCTCATCACTTGGACATAAAATTTACATCAATCAGGATATATAAGAACACATCCCAACATAATAGTATGTCAATTAAAAGACATAACAAATGAAGTCTTTTAAAATGAGGAGGGTGAAAGGTTCCCTTACCGACTTGGGTAACTTTCGAAAAGTACACCCCATTGAAGAAGTGTCATACAATGAATATTTAAATGCCCATAAATGGAATTATATTAAAAAAGGAGTGTAATAATGGGAAGTACATAAACCACTCAAAGGAAATTGTGAAAAATGTAGCATAAATCTCACGGGTATAAAAGTGAGACGAAAAAACCCTTACGAAAACTCGGTAGCCTAACGGCGCCACTTAAAACTTCCAAAAACGGATTGATGAGATAAAATAGGGTATCTCATCACATTAAAATAAAATTTACAGAAAGAGGAATATAAAATAACACCCCAATAACATGAAATATTAGCTTTAAAAGGAATGACATAAAAGAGTGTTCTTAAAAAGAAAGAGAGGAGTAGGATCCCTTACCTTGGGTCCGACTTGACTCGGTCGTTCTTTAACGTCCTGAATAATAAAATTGAGTTAATTTCTACATGCATAAGAACCTTTTCCAAGTTCATTATTCCTTTTATATCAATTATTTATATGTTATAAACATTATGTAATCATTTATGTTAATAATGTTTGTTTTGTCGATATTTGGTTCATAAGTCGAAAGTGGACTTCTTACAATTACATGTTGTTCGTGTGGTCAAAGGTTCTTTATATCCAGAATGACATTACTGATTTGGATATCATATATATAATATATATCTAGAATATACATGTATTTATAATATCACATAATCATTTAGAGGTAAGAAATGAAATGCACCGTTCATGGAGACGGTAAGCCGTACGTACGCATGAACGCTACTTTCATTTCTTTGTCATATTAATGGAATTAAAAATAAAGGAGAGGTATGTATATTTTAATTACAGAATTATATTCATAATTTATATGAATCATTCATAATATATATCCATTATATACATGTACTTATAATAGTACATTACATTTGGGGATAAGAAATGAAATGCACCGTTCATGGAGACGGTAAGCCGTACGTACTCATGAACGCTACTTTCATTTATATCTCATACATTAATGGAAAGAAATAATAATGATATAGAGGTATATAATAATTCCAGTATAACATCATATATAATAACATTTTATCCATCCTTTATACGTCCCACGTATGGCATTAACGAATCACATCACTTTGAGGGGGCGGTAGTCCACACTTCCTAAAATGAAGATATCGCTTATATCCATAATGGAAGCCATAAAATTAAGCCACAAATGAAAAATACAGAAGATTAAGTAAAACATAAACATATTATATATCATATATAAAAATAGTTATATCATAATGGCCACTTTTGAAGGTGTTAAATGAGTATTGAACAATCATCGTTTCGGGAGGCAGAATTTCGCCATCCATGGAAACCGTATGTTCTTTAATCATTTGATGTAGTTGTGTGAGAGTGTATCTCGAATAAATCTAATAAAAACATCATAGTATATTGAAGATACTGGTTTAGTTACAAAATAAGTAAATTAAAAGAGTTTAGGGGGTTGGAGAAGCAACATTAAACAAATGAACATGAGAGAATGAATTACCTTTAAAAGTGTAACTCTTTTTGATTTGAGCCTAAAGGCTTCCATTGAAAAGATTATGCCCAAAGGGAATCCTATAGGATGATGAGAGGGATTTTGATAGAGTAAATGGGAAGGGTATGGACGAGACAAAGGCTTTAGGAGTGTGTGAAATGAGGTAGAGGTGGGGGCCTTTTATAAAAGGAGAGGAGGGGCACTTTTGGAAATCATGAAACTATTATTTTATTTTCAAAACTGTTTCGAATTTCTAAGGTCCCAAATTTATATATTTGAAAGATAAGATGATAAGTCTTCGAAATATTCCCATTAAATAGTTTTTTGACAAGTGTAGGTCATATATTTTATATTATCGTTTCATTTTATTTAAATTGTTCATTAATGAGGTCATCGATGTATCCTCATGATGTCATAAATAATTTAATTTATTTAAAGTCTAAATATTATAAAAAAAATTCTATGATGTATGAAATCTTTTTATCATTACAATGTCTATTTAATATCAAAAATATGATCTTTATAACCCCATGTAAAAATTGTTTTCGTAAAATAACTCATGTTTGTGTCATTTTTACTTTAACATTAAATAAAACGTTATTTATGTCATTTCCCAACCAAAGTGGATCCATGGGGTCCCAAAGTTGACCCATGGATTTTTTTGGTCGTACATGACACAACCAATGAGGGTAGTACATGTTTCAAGTCCATTTCATATTATTAAAACATTATTTTTACCTTAAACTACACTAATTACCTCTAATCGCAATTAAAAACTTAATAATTTACTATTCACCAAAATATTATTTTTATCCCATTGAACCACATTTTTTTCTTAATGACAACCATGTATGTTGGATTTTCAAAATTCAATAATCATTAGTGTTAAACTTTCAATTTACTGAAAAATCAGTTTGCTTGATTACCACTTAGTGGTTTCACTATTCATCAAAAATTGGAGTTTTTCAGAAAATTACCAAAAATTCACTCTAAGATATATTCGATATTCCAAATTCAAAAATGAAGTCTATTTTACAAAATTCAAAACATATAAGTCACATTAATTAATTTAATAATTAATTCACACTGTCAGAGCAAATAGCGTGTTTTTATAAAACAATAAGTATCAAAAGATTGACATTAGTTTAAGTCTAATTTCAAAGTGAAATTTATTCCAATGACCACCATTGGATTAAATGGTAAAAATATATTCAGATTACACATTAAGACCAATTCAAAAGATAATCTAATAATATAAATAAATTATATTAAAAAGCGGTTTTGAATTAAAATACAACATTTATACTATTCATTAAAAAATGAACTTTATCGGAAAGATACCAAAATTTTACACAAAGTAAATTTTGATGTCCCGATTCTTAAGAAGTGTTTTATTGGGTCCAATAGAATGTATATGAGTGAAAAAACTAAATTTAATGATGGTTCTCCATCAAAAGGTGATAAGTGAACCTTTAGTCAAAACTAGGGCATATACGCCTAAAATTGAATTCTTTCCGTATTTTAAGCCTTTATCTTTTATTGGATAAATGTAAAAACATTTAAAACATATATAATCATATTTTAGTTATTTCTATCCATTCCCGCCAATACAATAGCTACATGTTAACTACCATTTAAAATAATATTATTAGAGTGCAACATAAGATTCCCAAGAAACTCGTTGTTGCGTGTTGGGTACGCCATCGAGCATATCATCCCGTTTAAATTCATATTAATATTTTATTCACAAATATGGATAAATATGAAAATTTCATATTCTTTATTTACATGGGGTGTTACATCCTTCACCCCTTTTGGGAATTGCGCCCTCGCAATTTTTAAAATTGAGCTTGGAAACATCCTTGAACGTCCCACATCGGAACAAGAGTCGGTAAAACAATCACATTAAAATAAAGGAAGATAAGTACAGAGGTCACCCGAGTTAACCAATACAAGTATTCCATGTAGAAAAACATGGACATGGAATAAAAAGCAAAGGGTCATGTTCTTGAGGGAGAGTGATAGTAAACATGTCTAGGAGAAAGTTAACAATGAGAAAATCACAAACGTGGGATGGGTTAAATGGTATTCGATTCCCCAGTAGGAAAAGCTAATAGAAAACATTTTCGTGTTAAGTTACTTTTTATTGAGGAATTTATTCATAAGGAAACATAATCACTTATCATGTTGACTTTCAACCTTTACTGGATTCCGTAATCAAACTCATATTTTTTCCAAAAGAGGAGTATTTAGGGAGACTTGTTCACATTAAGAGTACTATAATCACCTTCTAGAGAGTCACCTAATCCAAAAAGAAGAACTATATACTTCCCATGTCTTTAGACTTTAACCAAAACCAAAACCAAAAAGGTTAGTACAAGGTCAGATAATCCAGAAAAGGACCAATTAAAAAGAAAATCTCTGTTTAATCTCCAAAATTTGTCCAACAAAACCCAAAGTTCAACAAGGACCGTTCTATAATCAATTTTTCCATAAAATACTTCAAAGTAAACCAAACTAATATTTAAACCCAAATATTTGAAGGATTTAGTCACATAGTCTTCCAAGTTAAATCGTAACATTTATCTCCAAACAACATCAGTTGCTCCTAAAGTCTTGTATTGAAAAGTAATTAACCTAATCACATATCCTCCATGATAGGTTATTAATTTTCATAAATAACCCAAAATCAACTAACTCTTAATTGATAAAATCATATAACTAGAAAGAATCAGTCAAACGAACCAGGGACTTCACGTAGTCCAGGGGTAGGCAATAAATACCATTCGCACTTTGGTTGTGGGTTTGATTCCCGCAGCTTTGTCCGACGCGACGGGTAGTCACACGATCTGCGTGTTGTCATTTTTCCAAAACTATATAATTCTTAAAACATTCCCCAAAATGAGTTAAAATCTTCAAAGATGATCATAACATATTTTAACTTCAAGTTTATCTCATGCCTTTCATTTTCCATCATAACATATAATAACCCATAATTACCTCAAAAGTAAGGATCATATAAACCCAAATGGTTCTTTATAACTATGTCCACGAAAGAAAAGATAAATATTCCCTGAATAAAATTTGCCTATATTAAACATCAGGGTTACACATAATATAAAAAGTCTTCTAATGTAACCCCATCATCAAAAGAGACTTAATACTCTTAATAATTTCACCATAACTCTTGAAGCCCTTATATGTTGACATCTTACTCATTCAACATTCTTCATGATCCATTAACCATTCCTTTCCAACTTATTCCGAAATATCTATCTCCTACAAAAAAATCATGATTCATATCCTAATATTCCAAAATAGGAAAACAATAGTCATGAAATAATACATACCTTTGATTGGTCATTGTCAGTTTCTTCATCCTCAATCGGAATGGCATTAGGTATTGGTAAATGAACATTTATACGCTCTTGGTGATCCCATTCACGAAACTTCATCATATGACATGTGTTTGCATAATGACCATGCACACCACATTTAAAACATTCAATTGATCCCTCAGAAAGAACTTCTTTCCCTTTCCTCGAGTCAACTGGATGCTTACTTTTTCCATTGTAGGTTCGTGCTTTATGACCTTCATTTCCACATCTATAGCATATTCCTATCCCTTTGAAACATTTTCCTAGGTGTTTCTTTCCACATCTTTGACACATAGGTTTTTGAACACACTTACCTTTATGATTATTATTTGTACTTCCGTAGGGATTTGTTTCTCGCATATATGATTCCTTAGAGAAATCACCACGGTTTAGGTGGTCAATCATGACTCCAGATAGTTTTTTGAGGATAATCACAAGAGTTCTCATTGCAGCTCCCATATCATTCATTTTCTTGCTCAAAAAACTGTCACAGTTTCCTTCACATCCACGGTTACTTTGGTGCCTGCTAGATCCAACCATTTACTAAAACCAAAAAGGTCAGTGTGAGTATATCAAAAAACCCATCATGTACTAATGAGGAAGGTAAAAACTAAGATATACATACTCATTCAGTTAATCTAAAACTAGGACTCTTTCTGAAATCATATCCATTATGGTAATTTCACTTATGCTTAAAGAATACCCTAACCTATAAAGTTATCTAATCCGACCTTTGATACCAACTATAAGGCCCTAGCATTAAATCTTACATAATCATGAGTTATCACAAGATTACACGTTGAGGATCTTTTCAGGTTTAGAGTTTTAGAGAATTAGATCATGAGACTTGCATTACATTCCACATTTAAACAAAGTGGTTACATAAAAGACAGTATTCATTCTTCCCATCAACGGAAACATATTTAAAATAAAACATGGATTGTTTCTTGACACATCCTTGACACTATCATCACATCATGTAACCTTCCCTTGACCTGTGAAAAACATTTCAAAAACTTGGGATGAGCATAAAAATCTCAGTAAGGGATATAAAAATATTGAAAGGAAACATGAGTACATGTATACATAAGAATGAAATCATACTTTACCCATCATGAATAAATCATAGAAATCATAAGACATAAAAGGTAACTTGAGTCATTCATAACATTCTTAATTAGGGAGTAACCCTCTTGGTTACGTTTTGGAATACCCATCACAGTATATTCCCTAAATATCTTCATAGAAACCTTAACGTTTCACTCCTTCGCGTTACCCAATGCATTGGAGAGCTATATCGGGCTCACCCGCCCTTAGTTTATCACGGAACCACCCGTTTTCATAACAATTCCCAAGAACCATAAACGTATCAAATAAAACATGTATAAAGGAAACATAACATTTCCACATGTCAATCACAATATAACATTTTAGTATATTGAAATAATGAATCCGTTCAAAAAGAAACCATTTCCAAAACTATTTAAAACATTTAATAAGAAGATTTTTGAATCAAAGTGTCCCATACCACCTTGAAGATTTTAACATTATAAACCATTAATATACATATAAATTAATCCTTAAAACCATTTTGAAAAAATGGATATTAATAAGAACAAATCATTAAAACATTTAAAGCGATATTTTGGTTAAAGGGTTTTTTACCAAAATTAGAGACACTTGAATACAATAATTGTGGAATAACATTTAATCAGAACCTTATAATATCATGAGAATAAATGGATTCATGGTATAATATTACAAAGGACAGTATATACACCATATAAAATTGAATTAGTTCATAACAACAATGAAGTCCCAATAGAGATGTAAAAATGTGATGAAATCCCTTATAAAGAAGGTATCCTTAAATTAAGGATAAATCAATCTCAAAATTATGTGTGACAAATATAAATAAACCCAATATAATTTGATATTAAGTGTAAAATAATAAAAGTTAATTCACAAATATTCAAAGTATGACATATTCAATAACTACATGTTGAACCCAAAGAAATCGAAATTGGGTCAAAAAGTTCCCTCTGTAAAATTCGACAGCCTAACGGCGTCACTTCAAAAATTCAGAAAATGAGTTGATGAGAGATAAAAAATGAATCTCATCACTTGGACATAAAATTTACATAAATCTGGATATAGAATAAAATATCCCAACATAATAGTATGTGAATTAAAAGACATAACAAATGAAGTCTTTTAAAATGAGGAGGGTGAAAGGTTCCCTTACCGACTTGGGTAACATTCGAAAAATACACCCCATTGAAGAAGTGTCATACAATGAATATTTAAATGCCCATAAATGGAATTATATTAAAAAAGGAGTGTAATAATGGGCAGTACATAAACCACTCAATGGAAATTGTGGCAAATGTAGCATAAATCTCACGGGTATAAAAGTGAGATGAAAAATTCCTTACGAAAACTCGGCAGCCTAACGGCGCCACTTAAAACTTCCAAAAACGGATTGATGAGATCAAATAGGGTATCTCATCACATTACAATAAAATATAAAGCATGAAGAATATAAAATAACATCCCAATAAAAATAAAGATGAGCTTTAAAAGGAATGACATAAAAGAGTGTTCTTAAAAAGAAAGAGAGGAGTAGGATCCCTTACCTCGGGTCCGACTTGACTCGATCGTTCTTTAACGTCCTGAATAATAAACATGAGTTAATTTATACTTGATTGAGAACCTCTTACAAGTTCATTATTCCTTTTATATCAATTATTGACATGTTATAAACATTATTTAATCATTTATGTTAATATTGTTTGTTTTGTCGATATTTGGTTCTTAAGTCGAAAGTAGACTTATTACAATTACATGTTGTTCGTGTGGTCAAAGGTTCTTTATATACAGAATTACATTCCTTATTTGGATATCATATATATCATTTATATCTAGAATATACATGTATTTATAATATCACATAATCATTTAGAGGTAAGAAATGAAATGCATCGTTCATGGAGACGGTAAGCCGTACGTACTCATTAACGCTACTTTCATTTCTTTGTCATATTAATGGAATTAAAACTAAATGAGAGGTATGTATATTTTAATTCCAGAATTGTATTCATCATTTATATTTATCATTCACCATATATATCCACTATATACTTGTACTTATAATAGTACATTACATTTTGGGATAAGAAATGAAATGCACCGTTCATGGAGACGGTAAGCTGTACGTACGCATGAACGCTATTTTCATTTATATCTCATACTTTAATGGAAATAAATAATAATTATATAGAGGTATATAATTATTCCAGTATAAAATCATATATAATAACATTAAATCCATCTTTTATACATCCCACGTACGGCATTAACGAATCACATCACATTGAGGGGGTGGTAGTCCGCACTTTCTAAAATGAAGATATCGAATATACCCATAATGGAAGCCATAATTGTAAGCCAAAAATGAATAATACATAAGATTAAGTAAAACATAAACATATTATATATCATATATAAAAATAGTGACATCATAATGGCCACCTTTTAAGGTGTTAAATGAGTATTGAACAATCATCGTTTCTGGAGGCAGAATTTCGCCATCCACGGAAACCGAATGTTCTTTAACCATTTTATGTTGTTGTGTGAGAGTGTAGCTCTAATAAATCTTATAAAAACATCCTAGTACATTTAATATACTGGTGTTGTTACAGAATGAGTAAATAAAAAGAGTTTAGGGGGTTGGAGAAGCAAAATAAAACAAATGAACATGAAAGAATGAATTACCTTTAAAAGTGTAAGTCCTTTTGATTTGAGCCTAAAGGCTTCCATTGAAAGGATTCTGCCCAAAGGTAATACTATAGGACTAGGAGAGGGATGTGGAGAGACTAAATGGGCAGGGTATGGCTGATCCAAATGCATGAGGAGTGTGTGAAATGAGGTAGAGGTGGGGGCCTTTTTTAAGAGGAGAGGAGGGGCACTTTTGGAAATCATGAAACTATTATTTTATTTTCAAACGTGTTTCGAATTTCTAAGGTCCCAAATTGATATATTTATAATATAAGATGATAAGGATTCGAAATATTTCCATCTAATAGTTTTTGGACAAGTGTAGGTCTTAGAGTTTGTATTATTGTTTCATTTTATTTAAACTGTTCATTAATGAGGTCATCGCTGCATCATTATGATGTCATAAATAATTTAATTAATTTAAAGTCTAAAATTTTTAAAATAAATACTATGATGTAATAAATCTTTTTAGATTTCTAATGAATATTTAATATCAAAAATATGATCTTTATAACCCCATGTAAAAATTGTTTTGGTAAAATAATTCATGTTTGTGTCATTTTTATTTTAACATTAAATAAAATGTTATTTATGTCATTTCCCATCCAAAGTGGATCCATGGGGTCCCCAAGTTGACCCATGGCTTTTCTTGGTCTTCCATGACACAACCAATGAGGGTAGGGCATGTGTCAAGTTCATTTCATATTATTAAAACATTATTTTTACCTTAAACTACACTAATTACCTCTAATCGCGATTAAAAACTTAATAAGTTACTATTCATCAAAAAAATTATTTTTATCCCATTGAACCACATTTTACTTCTTAATGACAACCATGTCTGTCTGATTTTAAAAATTCAATACACATTAGTGGTAAACATTCATTTTACTGAAAAATCAGTTTGCTTGATTACCACTTAGTGGTTTCACTATTCATCAAAAATTGGAGTTTTTCAGAAAATTAACAAAAATTCACTCTAAGATATATTCGATATTACGAATTCAAAAATGAAGTCTATTTTATAAAATTCATAACATATAAGTAACATTAATTAATATAATAATTAATTCCCGCTGTCGGAGCAAATAGCGTGTTTTTATAGAATAATAAGTATCAAAAGATTGACACCAGTTTAAGTCTAATTTCAAAGTGAAATTGATTCTAATGACCACCATTGGATTAAATGGTAAAAATATATTCATATTACACATTATGACCAATTCAAAATATAATCTAATCATATAAATAAAAAATATTAAAAAGAGGTTTTGAATTAAAATACAACATTTTAAACTATTCATAAAAAAATGAACTTTATCGGAAAGATACCAAAAATTTACACAAAGTAAATTTTGATGTCCCTATTCTTAAGAAGAGTTTTATTGGGTCCAATAAAATGTATATGAGTGAACAAAAATATATTTAATGACGGTTCACCATAAAAAGGCGATAAGTGAACCATTAGTCAAAACTAGGGCATATACGCCTAAAATTGAATTCTTTCCGTATTTTAAGCCTTTATCTTTTATTAGATAAATGTAAAAACATTTAAAAACATATATAATCATATTTTAGTTATTTCTATCCATTACCGCCAATGAAACAGCTACATGTTAACTACTATTTAAAATAATATTATTAGAGTGCAACGTAAGATTCCCAAAAAACTCGTTGTTGCGTGTTGGGTACGCCATCGAGCATAGCGTCCCCTTTAAAGGCATATTGATATTTTATTCACAAATATGGATAAATATTAAAATTCCATATACTTTATTTACCTGGGGTGTTACAGAATTTACATCCTAATTTAAGATCACAAGGAATGATACATAATTGAAATGTATAGTTTCATCTTTTATCTAATTGCAACATAAAACTAATCTTTATTTTTAAATGTTAATAAAAAATATTAATATTCTATTTATCTTAATCATATATGGTTCCAAATATAAAAATTTACCATTTAAATGAAGAAAACTATTTTATTATTACCAAGGATTTATGTTAGGCCAATGGTAGGTGATAAAGCATTCTTGCACTTCAGTTCTCGGTTCGATATTTACAGCCTTTTCTGATGCGACAGGTTATTTCCCAACCTACGAGTTTCCCTTTTCCTAATACAATATCTTTATAATGATCCAAAAATATTTTTATGAAATTGTTTGACCATAAACAATACTATGAAAATTTATAATTAAAACATTGCATATTTTATAGTTATCCAAAATATATTTATCCAAACACTCCCCAAAAGGTCTATTAATATCCAAAATCATTTGTAACATCAGATTCCCCAAACAACATATTGTTTCTCTTATTGTCAAATATTGAATATATGATTACCTTAACCATATTAAAACCATATTTAATAAAAAAATGTATTTAATAAAAATCCTTACATATATCAAATTTTTATTATAACTAGAATATATTTCCTGAATCCAAATACACAAATACATTAATTATTCCACTTCGACTATAGTAATAACATCTGACTGAACATTGTATATCATATTGTTATGAGTTATATTTTCTTGATCCTTAGGACAATAATTTCAATAATTTCTAATATAATTACAATTATAAAATTTCACAACTTCATTCAATCCTTTACAATCATGAGCCTGGTGACCTCTTTCTCCACATTAGTTAAAAAATCCCATTTCATTTTTGGAATGTACTAGTGTGTTTCATCCAAAAAATATTACATAAGGGAAAATACATCCCACCTATATCCCTTTATCAGTCTCTTGATCCAACGTTCTCTTCTTCTATTACACTACTACAATATTATATGACTTATAGAAATAATTTTCTTTCTTGATATCTCATGACATTATATCATCGTACGATAAGAAATATAATGGGAATAATGCCTACCATACGAACAGTTTTAATTCATCAATGAATCAAAAAAATTATATTTCATGGGTTATGTATGAAGTCCACTATAATCCTTGCTAACTTCGTGATGTTAGCCACATAATTTATAACAATCTAATCCTTTTTTACTCAGACTGAGAAATTTACTTCCCATATGAACTCATTGTTCAGTACTAAATTATTCTTCTATGAAAAAATCTTCCAAAGTAGTTGATTCCATATTTCCTACTTCATCATACTTCATCATGTTTTTAATAAATTTACACTATTAATTTGCATCTTCGAAATGATGATAGACATCAATACCTACTTTTTCCTTTTGTTACTCCCAAAGCAAGAAATAATTTTTATAAGGCACTTATCCAATGGTCATCTAAAAAAATATTAGTAGTCCCATTAAATGTTGGAGGATTTTATCTCTTGAAGTGGACTAACATTGATCCTTGACATTAGGTATCATGTTTCTTTATATGAGTAAGGTTATTTTTCATTACCTATGTCTATTTTCAAAGTATGGTTATAAGTTTTTTAGTACCAGTTGTATCACTAGCTCTATTATCATTATCTTCTATAGAAGGTCAATCCCCAAAAGTATTATGTGCGTTGATTTTATTTCCTTTTCTTCCACTGGGATCCATTTCTATAAAATGACATCTTTTAGATTAGGTTATGAATCATATAGAATAATAAAAAAAAATTAATTTACATAAATTGAATAATATTATGCATATTTAATCCATAATCATAATCATGGTTTCACTGGTGACATAGTTAATTATGAATACTTCATAATGTTTTTTAATGAAAATATGAATTATCTTAACCATATCCCCCAATATTATAAAACTGGGTGCACAGTAATGCTCATTGACATGTTACAGGTTTCCCCATGTCAAGCATTGAACACCTTTTAAAAGTTTTCACCCTTGAGTAAATATTTGATATAACCACATCCAAATGTAGTATCTTGATAGTGATATTTTTCATGTAATATCTATGAAATATATACTTTACCAAAATTATAGGGGGTTCTCTAATATTATCCTAAATTTCTATCATAGGATTATGATCCCTAATCTACATTTTCTTAATATATCTCAAAGGTTGTTACTTAAAATTCTATGATACCAACTGTAATTCCCCTAACCCAGTCACCCAAATCAAGTGCTGTATTTTAATAAATTTGTATGATTACAATGAATCATTTCTTGAAGGACTGATCAATTTAGTTGTATTCGAAAATTGAATACATACATACCTTTGTATTAAAATATCTAAAATAAAACGTAGATTAAATTATACATTTATAATAACATTATTCTACTAGATTAACACTTAATATCAATCGAAAAACACTTCTTGGCATACTAGGATCATAAAAAGAAATATGAAAGTGGTTACCTCAGATGCTTTGTGAGGATTACCAATATGGAAGAGGATATCATAAATAATCGTAAACATTTAAGGAAAGAATTAAAAATAAAACAGAAGACTTGTAAACATAATTGTCATCATAATATGGCTAGAATAAATAAAATAATTCTATTAAAACATTAAAATTGATATTCTACTACTATAATAATCTCATTCAATGTTAATAACTAATTTCATACTGATAAAATTCATATTGACAATCATCATAACAATAACACCAATGCCTTATGCCAAGACCATTCACAAATATTCTGTCACTATCTTGTTCCAAGACTCTACTCTCCCACATGAGAGCTACAGATGCATCGAGGGTCTAGATTTAGCCCCAACCATCACTTACTATGTCAAATGCATTACTCATAATAAAATGGTGAAACATAACTTATTAATTCAAATTAAAACAACAATACAAAATGTCAATATTTTATCCTTAAACCATGAATTGTATAAAAATAGCATATCTATAGTCCAACGTATCTTAACTCATTCAAAATAATATGGAATATTTTTTTCTAATAAATAAACCTCACTCAATAATAATATATAATAAAGGGCGTATAAATACATGAAAAAAATCAGTATACTTTTTTGAGAGTAATAACCTTTTTTTCTTAAAATAATTAAATTTCCACACAATTTAAAAAGGAAGTCATTTAAAATAGAAATTTTAATTTGTATCCCATACCGCATTGATATTTTTTAAATGAATTAAATTTTTTTAAACAATCATATCCGGGTAAATAAATCCCTAAAACCATTTTGAAAACATAGATATTAATTAAAAAAGATTAGTAAAATAAATCATTAGAACATTTAAAATGAAAATTTAGTTAAAAAATATCTTCCATAAAACCATAAAATAATCATTTTGAAATATTTTGTATGAAAAATGGATATGGGTGACAAATATTTCAGAGTAAATACTTACTCAAAATCATTTTTAGAAAATTATGTGATTGAGGATTTAACCCATACCTTTGGTCTGATACAATTCATACGTGTCTGAAACTCACGTACACTGTTTTTAAACATATAACTAACTTATATAAGTATAATAATTATTTTTATGATATCATATATGATTTTTTAATTCATATTACCCATTTATTATAAATTCAACTTTTATGTTACATTTCAAGTAATAATTGCATTTTTTATCCTACGTGTTTTAACTGGTTGTTCTTGATCCTATTACATAGATCATGTTTTACTAACATTGAGAATGTATAATATGATATATATATATATATATATATATCATAAATATTTATAATAGAATAATATAAATTTGATATATATATATATGTAATAGAATACACCATTATTGTAGATAGAAAGTCATACATACTCATGAACATCATTTACATTTTCTTATCATATTGAATGGAAGTAAGTGAATTACATATAAGTGCACACACACACACTCACAAATATATATATATATATATATATATATAATTCCATTGGAATAATTATTTAATATATTTCATAATTATGAATAATATATTTATTTTTTATAATCATTCTTGGATTGTTAATGTGGAGAATTAATCTAATCGTGTCCTAGAGACGATAAGTCGTATGTGCGCATGAGTGATGATATAATTTTCATAATGGTTAATTGGTATTAAATTTAATTAAATATTAATTATATTCAATAATACTCATGTCATATTATTTATTTATGTCTATTATACTAATCATTAAACCCATATATATAAAATGTATTGTGTAATTACAAATTACACCACGACGTGGAGAGGGTAAGACATACGTACAAACTCATGGTGATATTAAAATTAATAGGATGGATAAAATGATAAATATAATTTTAACATGATTATAATAACATATCAGTATATGGATGGTATTTTATTTATTACTTATTTATGGAAATAAAATATAAGGGAGTATAATAATAAATGAACTTTGAATGAAGGTATAAAACAATTACCATTTCTTATGGTGTTTGCATGTGATTTGAACAGAAAGGATCATTAGGATGGATATGTTCCAAATGCTAGGTATCTGGGATTATTTAACGGAGTCTTTGAGGAGAAATGGGCGTGTTTAGGTCGAACCAAAATACTTTAGAGGTGTGAGTTCAAGATAAAGGGAGGTTCCCTTATATTAAAGAGGTGATGGGCACTTTAAGAAAAATAGTGAAATATTATTTTATTATAAAATTATTTTCAGGTTATTAATGCTAACAATGATTTATTTATATTAAATTGTTATTTTTTCTCTAAATCATCTCAATAAATGATTTTTATACAATTTTAGTTAATGACATTATCTTTACCTTTTGGGATTAATCATTAGTTAAACAATTTCACTCTTATAGTGTTTTAATGTATTTTAATACTATAGAGTTAATTTAGATACTATAAAATGAAATGAGAACATAAAATATATAATTAATGAAATTTATAACATTATCTTAGTCATTGGGATGAATATTATATTTTTTTGGATTTTTATAACATTTAATAAAATAGTATTTGTATTAAAAACTCATTTATGTCAATTTTTACACTATTAATAATTGATTTTTGTTAGTCATTAAATATTGTTTCCATGAAAAATGGAATTAAATTATATATAAAATGTAATATCCATCAATAATATTATAGTATGGAATAAAAACATTCAAATTATATTTATTGTAATGATTAAAATATCATTTATTTTATTTTTATATTAATAAGGTAAATACTTCATCGATATTATGTCACATATATATATATTTATCTAATGTATAAAATTTATTAATAAAATTACATGACGGATGAAAACATTTTTTATTTAAAATGGCTATTTATAGGAATAGATATCAGTTATATAACTCTATATTAAAATTTATTTAGTAAAAGAAATATGTTTAGGTTATATATCTCTTTTCATAAAATTTAATATTATAAAATGGCATTTTCACAACCAAGTGTACCCCAGATGCCAAAATATAGTAGTAAGTAATCTCATTACTAGACATATATAATCTAATAGGGTTGGCACATGTTTCAGGGTTTATTTATATATTATAATATTATTTTCGACCCTTATTTTCTTGATTTACCATCTAACCATGGAAAATAAAAATAATTATTGTAGTTACTATTCATAATGTCTAAAAATGAAAAGTAAATATTTACAGAATTTTGACCTTCTGATTCCAAATTTTGTATCCATTTTTCTAAATTCAAAATACAATATTCGTAGAAAATAATTTAAAATTATTTCTCGTATTCAAAACTTGAAAGCAATTATTTAAGATTTAAAAACTATCAAAAGTTTTCCATGTGTTTATGTTCAATTTATATTTGAAATTAAATAAAATGAACTAATTTATATTAAATGATAAATATATAATCTAAATATAAATTTAAATAACTCATACGTATAATTTTATATTACAAATTATTTTTTTTATAAAAGTTATTTTCAATAAAAATTTTGTATTCTCCACTATCTAAATGTTATTATAAAAGTTCCAAAAATGAATCATAACTAAATTTTTATGTCCTTATTCTAAAGAAGAATTTTATTTTATCATATTAAATATATTATATTATCAAATATTATATTTAAAAAGTGTTATCCATTAAAAGGCAGAAAAAACATATTTTTTTAAAAAAATACTTATTTTGTCAAAAACATTGATTTTGTAATTATGTTATATCTATGAAATACATAATATTATTTTTAAAATTAAATGGAATATAAATATATATTTCAAATTTTGGTTAATAATATTAATAACTACTTTTTGCATGGCTAGTTTGAAAGGTCATTGTGCGCTCGAACTCCGTGTTGTGTGTACCACAAGATATTGAATTATATAAAAAAAGTGTACCATGGAAGCATGGGGTGTTACAATATACACATCCATGATAATTTTAAATTTTATCACCAAATAAAATCAATGAATCATAAATTCTCAAACCAACATATAATTTCAATAGTCATATAAGATACATGTATGATAATATTTTAAATAAATATCATGAATCCCTATAAATACACAATAAAATTATATATGCTTCCAATGTGTAAATTTCTAGGTAAAAAATATTGAAATGAGAGTTTATTTTGGCCCAACTATTTACTTTTGGTGATTCAATTTCTGGAAAAATCATTGGAAATGGTCAAGACATCCAGTGGTCATGCTCGTTATACTAATTTTTGTGGAATATTTTCCTTCTCTTGAATTCCATGAATATTTAATATAGGATCCCGATTTTCTTCTTAATCATGATATAAGAAATTTAACACTAATAAAATGACTATAATTTATGTATCATTCCATTGTATATATGGAATCATATTCCCCCTAAAATTACTATAGGATAAATATATTTTATACTCTAAGCTGATTTTTATGGTATCCATCTCTATGTATCCTTGGTTCATCATATATTTACCATGAAGAGTGGATTCTTATATATTGGGGTCTTATATTTTTTAATGATAGTATTTTCACCCATGCATGGTGGGAATGAATATATCAAGTATTGTATTGATACATTATGAGGTATGAAACGTATCTTGTTTATAGAATGAATAAAATCCCTATTAGTTCGTTGAACACATATAGTTTAATGTCTTTTGGAAATGACATATGTATGTAAACATAATCCCCAAGTATTTGACATTGAGTCCTAATGAGACTTCATATGTATCATGGTTTTGGAAATCATCAGAGTCATCCAAGTTTAACAATTAACATAAGACATTAGCCAAGGTACATGTCCTAATATTGAGGGAATCAAATCATGACACTCACTAGGACAAACACAATGTTGATTACATGGCTAGTGGAGAATCATAATGTGAATTATAAGACCATTTCAAATCCATGCGTCCTAGTGATCCATGATCAGTGTTACAAACAAGGGATATAAATTAGTTGGTATCATTGCATATGGTGGAAAGAGATATATATATTATGACATACCATTGAAGGTTTTATGTGAAGATTGGGTCATAACAAAAAAGTCTTTGTATCTGGGTTTTTGAAGGATCAGAGTTATCAAAGTTCATTTAACTTCTTAGTCCACTAATGTGTGAAATATAATGATAAAATAATTGGAATCATTGGGCATTGATGGCTATAATTTTGGAGACATGGAAATACTTATATTGAATTGGATTCTTTAAGGATATCGATGCATAGGAAGGTGTCCCATATATCAAAGTTATATTTGTAATTAGAATTCTGATAGTTTTGTTATTATGGGAAGAAACTGAGGATTTCATGTTGTAAAGGCAGTAGAAAAATCATATTATTATGTTGATCTGGGTTTAATCTTAGTGTTTTTCCTCTAAGAATGATATGATCATTAAATATTCAATATCCCATATGGGTTGGGCTCGGTGTGGAAAACAAGGGATATAAAATGACCAGTATCACTACATGTAGATGTGGGACCCATGTTTTGGGACATAACTTTGTAATTTTATTATAGATATTGGCCCTCACAAAGTATTCCTACAAAACCTAGTAATAGAAGGAATCTGATTTATTATTGTTCATTATGACCTAGGCTTAAACACTGAGGATTCCTTGACATGATGTCTAGATAAGGAAATCGAGACCATAGATTTCCTCATGACCTTGCCTACTGGTTTTCCAGAACATCATTGATTTTCAACCTAACATTCCTTGGTTGTCTTCTTATCATGTATTATGATGTCTTACTAACAAGGTCTAGATAATATCATAGGATCCAATATTCTTTTCTTATGTACATCCTAAAATCTAGATCACATGCCATAAATAGGTCACCTGAATTAGTCTAACATGTCTGGAGGACATCATAAGACCATGTTGGTGGATCATAGAGGTCATCACATGATCATGGAAGACATTTTCGGATTCCATCAAATGATCCATCTACCATTATAATGGTCCATTTTGAAATTGTGTAGACATTATTGTAGGGAGTTGTGAGATTTAGTTTGACATGTCTGGAGGGTGCTTCATGTCTTGAATGACATTTCATAGTGTCATCATGATATTAGATTAACATTTCTAGAGGAAATACTATGAATTTGATGGATTATCCAGAGGATGTCACATGATCCCAAAGACATGTACTGGTTACATCATCAGATTCTTCTACCATGAACTGGTTCTAACGTAGAATTTGGGGGATAGGTTTGATGGAAATCATATGATCTGGAATGAAATCTCTGAGGGTTTCATGGTGCCATGTAGAATCTCTATGGGGTGTGATGTGACTTGATTTGAAATGTATAGGGAACTTCACATGATCTAAATATAATACTTAAGGAGTGTCACATGATCTGGGAGATATGACTTATTATTGAGGCATGACATAAGAGGTTTGTGTAAAGTGTATGGGGATCCATGCCAACATTCTCCAAATACTTCCCCCATCATTTTTTATAACAATTTATGGAATATTCAGTATATTTTATTAATGTTGTATTATTTATTTCCCACGTGATTCAATATCTATGTGAGATGTAGTTCATAAAACTAAATATAAGTCATTTACGAGATCTATTATTGATCACAAAATGTGGTTGTGCATGTTTCATTATATCATGGGTTATTCCTCAAACATTACCTAATGTTTTTTATTTCTAATTGAGAGATTATCATCTCCATGAAATCCTTTCTCATATATTGGGTTTTTCTTTGAGAATCAAATAATTCTTTTTTATCATTAAGTGGATGAGGATTTATGGGACTCACCACCATGTTTATTGTATTAATTTCATAGACTGTATTTCGGAAATCCAAGATAACATTGGGGGAGGGATTTGAGGTCACAGGTTTTGAGAGATCTTGATGAAGGTTTTTCTGAGGGTTTCACATGATTTTTAGCCACTATGGTATCATCCCATCAATACTAAATTTTTATGATTATATTAAATTAATGGGTTTGATCATAATAATGTGGTAATTTCATGGGGATCTCATATTTACATGTCAATATATCAGTGTTCATTCATGTGATCAGGATGTCTGTTCAATGGATTTTTTGTTTTTTAGAGTTAATTGTATTGGATCTTCTATGAGAAATATGGGGCTTTCCAGGGTTCCATTCCAAAATCTAAACATCATTCCAAATAGATTTTATGAGCAATTAAAGAGCATTCGAGCATTTCAAATAATAATTTATGACCACAGGTGGATCCTCCATTAATTATTATTTCCTTCTTTCATATATAAATTCCATGGGTATCATTCAATATTGCATTAGGATGTCGAAGAAAATCACTCAATCTATCATTGATGGGTCTAGTGACCATCAAAGGGTATTGTGGTTGTGAACAATCATTTAATGGAAAAAAACCTTCTATTTTTCATATGGAGATGAATGAGAAGAAAATGACCACATGGACATGTCTAAAGACCTTAATGTGGTGAGGGTGATATTCTATATTTCTCTCAAGTAGTGAGGCTAAAATGTTTCCATGAGATTGTCTAGTATCATGAACCTAATGGAGAGCATCACATGATTTTTATGAACATAAGAGGATCTGTTATATTCTTCATTTTATTTACTCATTTCATTATCAATTTACAGGGGTCTCGTGTGTTTTATATATTGTTGTTGATTTCGGTCACTCTCCCTATAGGTGATGTGATTCATGGACAACAAGGTTCCTTATGATAGTACACAATCAATATCATTTAAAATGAATATTTCTTTATTCATATATGAAAGAGGGAAAATAAGTCATCTTGGACATGTCCAAGACCCTTCTCATGGGGATATATAAATGCTATATGATTTTTCAGAGATAAGGAATAGATGTTTTGGCGGATTTTGGTGTATTTGATTCCCTCATGGTGTGTTGCATGATATTTACTACTACAAGAGTCTCCTGACATTTGTATATTTTTCACATATTTTAGATGGTTTTTATATGGATTTTCATGTATGTAGTTATGGAAACATTACATGACTCAGGGGTATTCATCTCGAACCATTCACATGATCATAAATTGTCTAAGATTAATTCTAAATATATGGAGGACATTTCAAAGGGTCCATGAGGGATCTGGAAAATTTTATTCTCTATGCATGGATCCTTCTCATGGCCTTCTGAAGGTATCATGATTTTTTGTTTCTAGGAATATTACATGATCATTGAAATCTATTAACCTTCTTTTTAATTTACATTGATGGTAAAATAATACCCATATTCAAGTATGGCATACTTTGTTGATTTCCAATTCTCATTTACTGAGAATCCAAAAAATACACCCATAGGTGAGACATTCTCAATGTTAATGGTTTATTTTCGAGGAAACCGATTGACCTGCTAAGGATTTTTCACTGGCTCAAATTGGTGTCTTGGAAATTGCATGGTCTTCTATGAGTTGTTCTGTATTAAGAAAAAGAATTTATTTATAGTGGAATAGATGGAGTATCATTCACCTGCTATCCTTCTGTCAGATATCTTTCACCCACCCTCTATTGTGTGGCCATATCATAAAACCCTCCCATAAGAACAAATCTTGGTAACCTTCTTCAAGACCATTTTTTGGTATCTTCTTCACAAAAATTATTTTTCCCATGAATCCGCTCAAATAATATATAATATTTTATTAAGTATTTTTTCAAACCATATCCATGGGATACACAATTATCATGAACCATTTGTAGGATCTTATAGCTTTGTTGCATAGACACTTTGACAATTTTCATCTTTTGGGACAATTTCTTGCTCATTCTATCATGATTATTCTTGGTTTCAAGAAGTTGTGTTGTGTTCTATGTGTTTATTCAGTCCAAAGAAAATTTAATGGAAATATATTTTTGTAAATCCATTATATAATCATATATCTTATTGATGATTCTTGATATTTGAATGTCTATAAATAATATATTCAATAATTTTGATAATATTTTGTTTTTAATATGTCTGACATATTCCATGAACACTTTTTCAATTATGTTCCACCTCTCATATTACTTTTTTCTACTCAACAAACTAGGGGGCATGGATTTTTTGGAATTTTAATCTTGATCGTCAAAATCGTCTGGGTTATGAAAAAGAGGTTCTTAAAGTTACTCTCCCATATAAACTCCATGACTATCCCTTATCACACCAGATTCCCTTATATCAGTTTGGCCTAACCGACGATGTAGTAATCCCTTCTCGAGTACTTATCCTTTCACATAGATGGATATCAATTGTCATTAATGAATTCATCTGATTGTTTATAAGGATAGAAAAATAGATGTTGAATGTTCCCACAGGTTCTCTGTTATGTTGGAAAACTATCACTTGGGTCCACATGAATATGATATCCATCATCAAGACATCTCTATGAGCTATTTGATCATATTTTCTTTTTCACGAAACAACATTGGTACTGGATGGAGTTTTATGTGTGATCTTTACCCTTGTGGGATATTTTCAAATGTATGGGAATAGACATTTTGGGACATGCATTGTTTCTTAGAGTTTGTTGATAAGTTATATATTTTCCATCCCTATGAAGAAGTATATATTTACAAATTCATAATATATCATCAACAAAATATTTTTAGAGAATTGGTTAGTCATTTTTGCATTGTCACTAACTCATTTAATCTTTCACATGGGGAAGATGGAATCTGTCAGTGGGATATATTTCAAATAGGTGTGATATCCCCTATCAGATTAATTTATGATGACTTACTTCCTAACAAAAATGTATGGGATAACCCCTTCAATACTCTAGTATTTGTTAAGTATATTCTCAAAATAATGAATGAAATATATAAGTAATAATATATCTATGTAATTTCTTATCACTTTGAAATACTGGATAAAAATTTTCCTTCAACATAGTGGAGAAAAGTTTACTACTATTCACCCTGAGTGGTTCCATTCTCAAATGGATTTTGATAGTGACAGTTCATACTGGACCTTCATGGATGTCATAAACTAAATAACATGTGGAAACTAGTTGAGGATGAATGTATCCTTGAGCCTTGTTTTGGAAGTATATATGTCCATGTTCATTAATTAATTTATTTTTCATGATTCGAATGATCGTTCAGGTATACAGTTCAGTACACTTGTTATGGAAGCTCATGAGGAAAAGGGTTTTCCTCTAAATCATTGGATTTTTTCTATAATGTTTATACTAAATACTCTTTTTAATTTATTATAGGGACTTTCATACTAGATTTTATATCACAATAATTAATGTTTTATTATATTGGAGGTTCTATTATTTTAGTTTATGGATTTTCATCTTAGGCCTTCTATGGCTATAGTTGTGAGTACTTAGGTTAAACCTTCTATCAATGTAGAGTAGGGTATTTTATCGTAGATATTATTTGGAAATGGTTATGTCACTAAAATCATAACGTGAAATTATTTTCAGTTTAAAATCATACAACCATTAATTGATCGATGACCATGGAATACTGTATATACATTCCAGGAATATACCAAAACATCCTAGAATGTCGAATTATATCATGGTGTTTTCAAGGATATTAAATAATAGATATGATTTCATATAAGATGATGATATGTCTAGTATGTAGGTAAATTCCCTTATGTATGAGTAGGATTTTCAAACAGATTTTCATCCACTCTTCTCCATTGGTCGCAGATGAATTATATAATTCCCCAGCCATAAATCTTACTTAATCTTGAGTTATTACAAGATTACACATTGAGGATCATTTCAGGTTTAGAGTTTTATAGAATTAGATCATGATACTTTCATTACATTCCACATTTAAACAAATTGGTTACATAAAAGTCAGTATTCATTCTTCCCATCAACGAAAACATATTTAAAATAAAACATGGATTCTTTCTTGACACATCCTTGACACTATCATCACATCATTTACCCTTCCCTTGACCTGTGAAAAACATTTCAAAAACTTGGGATGAGCATAAAAAGCTCAGTAAGGGATATAAAAATATGGAAAGGAAACATGAGTACATGTATACATAAGAATGAAATCGTACTTTACCCATAAAACATAGGCATATCAAATATTGAATAATTCATAGAAATCATAATACATAAAAGGTAACTTGAGGCATTCATAACATTATTACGTAGGGAGTAACCCTCTTGGTTACATTTGGGAATACCCATCACAGTATATTCCCTAAATCTCTTCAGAGAAACCTTAACGTTTCCCTCCTTCGCATTACCCAATGCATTTGAGAGCTATATCGGGCTCACCCGCCCTTAGTTTATCACGGAACCACCCGTTTTCATAACAATGCCCAAGAACTATAACATAAATGTATCACATAAAACATGAATAAAGGAAACATAACATTTCCACATTTCAATAAAAATATAACATTTTAGTTTATTGAAATAATTAATCTATTCAAAAAGAAACCATTTCCAAAACCATTTAAAACATTTTATAAAGAGATTTTTGAATCAAAGTGTCCCATACCACCTTGAAGCTTAAAATTTTAAACCATTAATATCCATATAAATAAATCCTTAAAACCATTTTTAAAACATAGATATTAATAAGAACAACTAATTAAAACATTTAAAATGATATTTTGGTTAAAGGGGTTTTACCGAAATTAGAGACACTTGAATACAATAATTGTGGAATAAAATTTAGTCAGAAATTTATAATATCATGAGAATAAATGGATTCATGATATAATACTCCAAAGGACAGTATATACACCATATAAGATTGAATTGGTGCATAACAACAATGAACCCTTAATAGAAATGTAAAATGTAATGAAATCCCTTATAAAAAAGGTATCCTTAAATTAAGGACAAATCAATCTCAAAAATATGGGTGAAAAATATAAATACACCAAATATAAGTGGATATTAAGTGTAAAACAATAAAAGTTCATTCACACATATTCAATGGATGACATTTTCAATGACTACATGTTGAACCCAAAGAAATCGAAATTGGGTTAAAAAGTTCCCTTGACAGCCTAACGACATAACATCAAAATGAGTTAATGAGAGATAAAAAGTGTATCTCGTCACTTGGAAATAAAATTTACATCCATAAGGATATATTAGAACATATCCCAACATAAAAATATGTGAATTAAAAGACCCAACAAATGAAGTCTTTTAAAAAAGAGGAGGGTGAAAGATTCCCTTACCGACTTGGGTATCTTTCAAAACATAGACCCCATGAAAGAAGGACAATAGATCATTGATGTAAATACTCATAAACGAAATTATATTACACAAAGAGTATAATAATGGGCAGTATATACACCACTCAATAGAATTTGTGGCAAATGTAGCAAAAATCTCACGGGAATAAAAGTGAGATGAAAAATCCCTTACGAAAACTCGGTAGCCTAACGGCGCCACATAAAACTTCCGAATATGGATTGATGAGATCAAATAGGGTATCTCATAACATTAAAATAAAATTTACAGCAAGAGTAATATAATATAGCATCCCCCAACATTACAAAGATGAGCTTAAAAGAAGTGACATAAAGGAGAGTACTTAAAAGAAAGAGAGGAGTAGGATCCTTTACCTCGGGTCCGACTTGACTCGATCGTTCTTTAACGTCCTGAATAATAAACTGGAGTTAATTTCTACTTTCTTAAGAACCTTTTCCAAGTTAATTATTCCTTTTATATCAATTATTGACATGTTATAAACATTATTTAATCATTTAAGTTAATAATGTTCATTTTGTCGGTATTTGGTTCTTATGTCGAAAGTGGACTTCTTACAATTACATGTTGTTCGTGTGGTCAATGGTTATTTATATCCAGAATGACATTCCTGATTTGGATATCATATATATTATATATATCCATCATATACATGTATTTATAATATTACATAATCATTTAGAGGAATGAAATGAAATGCACCGTTCATGGAGACAGTAAGCAGTACGTACGCATGAACGCTACTTTAATTTCTATGTTGTATTAATGGAATTAAAACTATATGAGAGGTATGTATATTTTAATTCCAGAATTATATGAATCATTTAGTTTTATCATACATCATATATATCAATTATATATATGTACTTATAATAGTACATGATATTTTGAGATACGAAATGAAATGTACCGTTCATGGAGACGGTAAGCCGTACGTACGCATGAACGCTACTTCCATTTCTATTTCATATTTAATGGAATTAAAACATAATGATACATAATAGTATTTTAATTTCAGTATGGTATCATATATAATATCATTAAATATACCCTTTATACATTCCACATATGGTAATAACGAATCAAATCACTTTGAGGGGGCGGTAGTCCGCACTTCCTTAAATGAAGATATCGCGTATACCCATAATGGAAACCATAATGGTATGCCCATAATGTAAAATACCGAATCTTAAGGAAAACATAAACATATTATATATCATATATTAAAATAGTTAAATCATAATGGCCATCTTTGAAGGTGTTAAATGAGTATTGAACAATCATCGTTTCGGGAGGCAGAATTTCGCCATCCACGGAAACCGTATGTTCTATAACCATTTGATGTAGTTGTGTGAGAGTGTAGCTCGAATAAATCTTATAAAAACATCCTAGTATATTTAAGATACTGGTTTTGTTAAAAAAGATGTAAATAAAAAGATTTTAGGGGGTTGGAGAAGCAAAATAAAACAAATGAACATGAGAGAATGAATTACCTTTAAAAGTGTAACTCCTTTTAATTTGAGCCTAAATACTTCCTTTGAAAGGATTATGCCCAAATGGAATCCTCTAGGATGAGGAGAGGGACGTGGATAGAGTAAATGGGTAGGGTTTGGCCGAGCCAAAGGCTTGAGGAGTGTGTGAAATGAGGTAGAGGTGGGGGCCTTTTATAAGAGGAGAGGAGGGGCACTTTTGGAAAGTAAGAAATATTACTTTATTTGAAAATGTGTTTCAGTATTAAAAGGTACCACATTGATATAATTCGTGGATAAGGTGATAAGGGTTCTAAATCCACCCATCCAATAAGTTTTGGACATGTGTAGTTCATAGATTTTGCATTATCTTTCCATTTTATTTAAATCATTAAATAATGATGTCATCACTACATCATTATTATGTCATAAATATTTTAATTTATTTAATGTCTAAAAATTATAAAACAAATACTATGATGTAGGAAATCCTTTTAGATTTCCAATTACTATTTATAATCAAAAATATGACTTGTATAACCCCACTTAAATTTTTTTTAGTAAAACATATTATGTTTGTGTCATTTTTACTTTTACATTAAATAAAAAGTTATTTATGTCATTTCCCAACCAAAGTGGATCCATGGGGTCCCCAAGTTGACCCATGGATTTTCTTGGTCGGCCATGACACAACCAATGAGGGTAGGACATGTGTCAAGCTCATCTCATTTTATTAAAGCATTATTTTTACCTTAAACTACACTAATTACAACTAATCGCGATTAAAAACTTAATAAGTTACTATTCACCAAAAAATTATTTTTATCCCATTGAACCACATTTTACTTCTTAATGACAACCATGTATGTCGGATTTTTGAAATTCAAAACACAATGATGGTAAAATTTCATTTAAACGGAAAATCAGTTTTTATAAGTACCACATAGTGGTTTCACTATTCATCAAAAATTGAAGTTTTTCAGAAAATTACCAAAAATTCACCCTAAGCTATATTTTATATTCCGAATTAAAAAATGAATTCCATTTTACAAAATTCACAACATATAAGTGAATTAATTAATTTAATAATTGATTCCCGCTGTCAGAGCAAATAGCGTGTTTTTATGAAAGAATAAGTATCAAAAGATTGACAATAGTTTAAGTCTGATTTCAAAGTGAAATTAATTACAACGACCACTATTGGATTTAATGGTAAAAATATATTCTAATTTAACTTTGAAACCAATTCAAAAGATAATCTAATCATATAAATAAATTATATTAAAAAGAGGTTTTGAATTAAAATACAACATTTTACACTATTCATTGAAAAAATGAACTTTATCGGAAAGATACCAAAAATTTACACAAAGTAAATTTTGATGTCCCAATTATAAAGAAGAGTTTTATTTGGTCCAAAATAATGTATAAGAGTGATTAAAACTATTTTTAATGACAGTTCACCATCAAAAGGTGATAAGTGATCCTTTAGTGAAAAATAGGGTATAAAAGCCTAAAATTGAATTCATTCCGTATTTTAAGACATTATCTTTTATTGGATAAATGTAAAAATATTAAAAAACATATATAATCATATTTTATTTATTTCTATAAATTCCCGCCAATACAATGGATACATGTTAACTACCATTTAAAATAATATTATTTTATTATTAGAGTGCAACGTATGATTCCCAAGAAAGTCGTTGTTGCGTGTTGCGTACACCATCGAGCATAGCGTCCCCTTTAAGTCATATTAATATTTTATTCACAAATTTGGATAAATCAGAAAATGTCATATTTCTTATTTACCTGGGGTGTTACATCCTTCCCCCCTTTTGGGAATTGCGTCCTCGCAATTTTTAAAATTGAGCTTGGAAACATCCTTGGAAGTCCCACATTGGAACAAGAGTCGGTAAAACAATCACTTTAAAATAAAGGAAGATAAGTACAGAGGTCACCCGAGTTAACCCATAAAAGAATTCCATGTAGAAAAACATGGACATGGAGGAGAAATCATAGGGTCATGTTCTGATGAAGAGTGATAGAAAACATGTTTAGGAGAAAGTTAACAATAAGAAAATCACAAACTTGTGATGGGTTAAACGGTGTTGGGTTCCCCAGTAGGAAAAGTTAAAAGACAACATTTTTGTTTTAAGTTACTTTTTATTGAGGAATTTATTCATAAGGAAACATGATCACTTATCATTTTGACTTTCAACTTTTACTAGATTCCTTAATCAAACTCATATTTTTTTTTCAAAAGACGAGTATTTAGAGAGACTTGTTCGCATTAAGAGTACTATAATCAACTTCTAGAGAATCACCTAATCCACAATAGAGAACTATATAGATCCCATGTCTTTAGGCTTTAACCAAAACCAAAACCAAAAAGGTTAGTACAAGGTCAGATAATCCAGAAAATGATAATCTATTAGAAAGAAAATCTATTCATAATCTCCAAAATTTGTCCAACAAAACCCAAAGTTCAACGAGGACCATTCGATAAAAAATTTTTCCATAAAATTCTTCAAAGTAAACCAATATAATATTGAAACCCAAATATTTGAAGGATTTAGTCACATAGTCTTCCAAGTTAAATCGTAAAATTTATCTCCAAACAACATCAGTTTCTCCTAAAGTATAGTATTGAAAAGTAATTAACCTAATCACATATCCACCATGATAGGTTAATAATTTTCATAAATAACCCAAAATCAACTTACTCTTAATTCATAAAATCATATAACTAGACAGAATTAGTCAAACTAACCAGGGACTTCACGTAGTCCAGTGGTAGGCAATAAATACCAGTCGCACTTTGGTTGTGGGTTCGATTCCCACAGCTTTGTCCGACGCGACGGGTAGTCACACGGTCTGTGTGTTGTCCTTTTTCTAAAACTATGTAATTCTTAAAACATTCCCCAAAATGAGATAAAATCTTTAAAGATGATCATAACATATTTTAACCTCAAGTTTATCTCATGCCATTCATTTTCCATCATAACATATAAAAACCCATAATTACCTCAAAAGTAAGGATCATATAAACCCTAATGGTTACCTTAATAATTATTATCTGAACTTCCACATCGATTGGTCATATCGTACATGATGCATTACAGAACATATGAAGGTTCAAGTGGTTGATCATGACTCCTTGATATTTGGTTTAGGACAACCACGAGTTTCCTCATTGAATCCTCCATTTTATCTAGTATCATAATCAGAGAACCACCACAGTTTCCTTCAAACCTGTTGTCTCTTTGGTGCATTCTAGATCCATCCATTCACTTAAAACAGAAATATCAGTGTGAGTATATCAAAAAAACCATCATGTACTAATGAGGAAGGTAAACACTAAGATACACTTACTCATTCACTTTATCTTAAACTAGGACTCTTTCTGAAATCCTAACCATTATGGTACTGTCACTTATGCTTAGAGAATATCCTAACCTCTAAAGTTATCTAAACCGACCTTTGATACCAACTATAAGGCCCCAGCCTTAAACCTTACTTAATCTTGAGTTATTACAAGATTACACATTGAAGATCTTTTCAGGTTTAGAGTTTTAGAGAATTAGATCATGAAACTTGCATTACATTCCACATTTAAACAATCCGGTTACATAAAAGACAATATTCATTCTTCCCATAAACGAAAACATATTTAAAATAAAACATGGATTCTTTCTTGACACATCCTTGACACTATCATCACATCATGTACCATTCCCTTGACCTGTGAAAAACATTTCAAAAACCTGGGATGAGCATAAAAAGCTCATTAAGGGATATAAAAATATCGAAAGGAAACATGAGTACATGTATACATAAGAATGAAAT
Organism: Viscum album; assembly: GCA_963277665.1. Lineage (NCBI taxonomy): Eukaryota > Viridiplantae > Streptophyta > Magnoliopsida > Santalales > Viscaceae > Viscum > Viscum album. The sequence goes on from OY728161.1 coordinate 1,501,707,876, forward strand.
CGTACATTACCCATAAAACATAGGCATATCAAATATTGAATAAATCATAGAAATCATAAGACATAAAAGGTATCTTGAGGAATTCATAACATTCTTACGTAGGGAGTAACCCTATTGGTTACATTTTGGAATACCCATCATGGTATATTCCCTAAATCTCTTCGGAGAAACCTTAACGTTTCACTCCTTCACATTACCCAATGCATTGGAGAGCTATATCGGGCTCACCTGCCCTTAGTTTATCATGGAACCACCCGTTTTCATAACAATGCCCAAGAACCATAACATAAATGTATCACATAAAACATGCATAAAGGAAACATAACATTTCCACATTTAAATCACAATATAACATTTTAGTATATTGAAATAATTAATCCATTCAAAAAGAAACCATCTCCAAAACCATTTAAAACATTTTATAAAGAGATTTTTGAATCAAAGTGTCCCATACCACCTTGAAGCATAAAATTTTAAACCATTAATATCCATATAAATATATCCTTAAAACCATTTTGAAAACATGGATATTAATAAGAACAAATAATTAAAACATTTAAAACGATATTTTGGTTAAAGGGGTTTTACCAAAATTAGAGACACTTGAATACAATAATTGAGGAATAAAATTTAGTCATGACTTTATAATATCATGAGAATAAATGGATTCATGATATAATACTCCAAAGGACAGTATATACACCACATAAGAGTGAATTGGTGCATAACAACAATTAACCCTCAATAGAAATGTCAAATGTAATGAAATCCCTTATAAAGAAGGTATCCTTAAATTAAGGACAAATAAATCTCAAAAATATGGGTGAAAAATATAAATACACCCAATATAAGTGGATATTAAGTTTAAAACAATAAAAGTTCATTCACACATATTCAATGGATGACATATTCAATGACTACATGTTGAACCCAAAGAAATCGAAATTGGGTTAAAAAGTTCCCTTGACAGCCTATCGATATCACATCAAAATGAGTTGATGAGAGATAAAAAGTGTATCTCATCACTTGGACATAAAATTTACATCAATAAGGGTATATTAGAACATATCCCAACATAAAAATATTTAAATTAAAAGACCCAACAAAAGAAGTCTTTTAAAAAAGTGGAGGGTGAAAGGTTCCCTTACCGACTTGGGTATCTTTCAAAACATACACCCCATGAAAGAAGGACAATAGGTCATTGATGTAAATACTCATAAACGAAATTATATTACACAAAGAGTAGAATAATGGGCAGTATATACACCACTCAATGGAATTTGTGGCAAATGTAGCACAAATCTCACGGGAATAAAAGTGAGATGAAAAATCCCTTACAAAAACTCGGCAGCCTAACGGTGCCACATAAAATATCCGAATATGGATTGATGAGATAAAATAGTGTATCTCATCACATTAAAATAAAATTTACAGCAAGAGTAATATAAAATAACATCCACAAACATTACAAAGAGGAGCTTAAATGAAGTGACATAAAGGAGAGTACTTAAAAAGAAAGAGAGGAGTAGGATCCCTTACCTCGGGTCCGACTTGACTCGATCGTTCTTTAACGTCCTGAATAATAAACATGAGTTTATTTCTACTTGATTAAGAACCTTTTCCAAGTTCATTATTCCTTTTATATCAATTATTGACATGTTATAAACATTATGTAATCATTTAAGTTAATAATGTTCATTTTGTCGGTATTTGGTTCTTAAGTCGAAAGTGGACTTCTTACAATTACATGTTGTTCGTGTGGTCAAAAGTTATTTATATCCAGAATGACATTACTGATTTGGATATCATATATATTATATATATCCAGCATATACATGTATTTATAATATTACATAATCATTTAGAGGAAAGAAATGAAATGCACCATTCATGGAGACGGTAAGCCGTACGTACGCATGAACACTACTTTCATTTCTATGTTGTATTAATGGAATTAAAACTATATGAGAGGAAGGTATATTTTAATTCCAGAATTATATGAATCATTTAGATGTATCATACATCATATATATCCAATATATATATGTACTTATAATAGTACATGATATTTTGAGATACGAAATGAAATGTACCGTTCATGGAGATGGTAAGCCGTACGTACGCATGAACGCTACTTCCATTTCTATTTCATATTTAATGGAATTAAAACATAATGATACTTAATATTATTTTAATTCAAGTATGGTATCATATATAATATCATTAAATATACCCTTTTTACATACCACATATGGTAATAACGAATCAAATCACTTTGAGGGGGCGGTAGTCCGCACTTCCTTAAATGAAGATATCGCGTATACCCATAATGGAAACCATAAAAGTATGCCCAAAATGTAAAATACAGAAGCTTAAGGAAAACATAAACATATTATATATCATATATAATAATAGTTACATCATAATGGCCACCATTGAATGTGTTAAATGAGTATTGAACAATCATCGTTTCGGGAGGCAGAATTTCGCCATCCACGGAAACCGTATGTTCTATAACCATTTGATGTAGTTGTGTGAGAGTGTAGCTAGAATAAATATTATAACAACATCCTAGTATATATAATATACTGTTGTTGTTACAAAAGTTGTAAATAAAAAGAGTTTAGGGGGTTGGAGAAGCAAAATAAAACAAATGAACATGAGAGAAAGAATTACCTTTAAAAGTGTAACTCCTTTTGATTTGAGCCTAAAGACATCCTTTGAAAGGATTATTCCCAAAGGGAATCCTATAGGATTAATAGAGGGATTTGGAGAGTGTAAATGGTCAGGGTTTTGCCGAGCCAAAGGCTTGAGGAGTGTGTGAAATGAGGTAGAGGTGGGGGCCTTTTATAAGAGGAGAGGAGGGGCACTTTTGGAAAGTAAGAAATATTACTTTATTTGAAAATGTGTTTCAGTTTTAAAAGGTCCCACATTGATATAATTCGTGGATAAGGTGATAAGGGTTCTAAATCCACCCATCCAATAAGTTTTGGACATGTTTAGTTCATAGATTTTTCATTATCTTTCTATTTTATTTAAATCATCAAATAATGATGTCTTCGCTACATCATTATTATGTCATAAATATTTTAATTTATTTAATGTCTAAAAATTATAAAACAAATACTATGATGTAGGAAATCTTTTTATCTTTCCAATGTCTATTTATAATCAAAAATATGACTTGTATAACCCCACTTAAAAATTGTTTTATTAAAACATATTATGTTTGTGTCATTTTAACTTTTACATTAAATAAAAAGTTATTTATGTAATTTCCCAACCAAAGTGGATCCATGGGGTCCCCAAGTTGACCCATGGCTTTTATTGGTCGGCCATGACACAACAAATGAGGGTAGGACATGTGTCAAGCTCATCTCATTTTATTAAAGCATTATTTTTACCTTAAACTAAACTAATTACAACTAATCGCAATTAAAAACTTAAAAAGTTACTATTCACCAAAAAATTATTTTTATCCCATTGAACCATATTTTACTTCTTAATGACAACCATGTATGTCGGAATTTTGAAATTAAAAACACAATGATGGAAAAATATCATTTAAACGGAAAAACGGTTTTTATAAGTACCACTTAGTGGGTTCACTATTCGTCAAAAATTGTAGTTTTTCAGAAAATTACCAAAAATTCACCCTAAGATATATTTGATATTCCGAATTCAAAAATGAATTCCATTTTAAAAAATTCACAACATATAAGTTGCATTAATTAATTTAATAATTTATTCCCGATGTTAGAGAAAATAGCGTGTTTTTATGAAACAATAAGTATCAAAAGATTGACAATAGTTTAAGTCCGATTTCAAAGTGAAATTAATTCCAACGAACAATATTGGATTTAATGGTAAAAATATATTATAATATAACTTTAAAACCAATTCAAAAGATAATATAATCATATAAATAAATTAGATTAAAAAGAGGTTATTAATTAAAATACAACATTTTACATTACTCATTGAAAAAATGAACTTTATCCGAAAGATACCAAAAATTTACACAAAGTAAATTTTGATGTCCCAATTCTAAATAAGAGTTTTTTTTGATCCAAAATAATGTATAAGAGTGATCAAAACTATATTTAATGACAGTTCGCCATCAAAAGGTGATAAGTGATCCTTTAGTGAAAATTAGGGTATAAAAGCCTAAAATTGAATTCTTTCCGTATTTTAAGCCATTATCTTTTATTGGATAAATGTAAAAATATTTAAAAACATATATAATCATATTTTATTTATTTCTATCAATTCCCACCAATACAACGGCTACATGTTAACTACCATTTAAAATAATATTATTTTATTATTAGAGTGCAACGTAAGATTCCCAAGAAACTCGTTGTTGTGTGTTGGGTACACCATCGAGCATAGTGTCCCCTTTAAAGTCATATTAATATTTTATTCACAAATTTGGATAAATAAGAAAATGTCATATTCTTTATTTACCTGGGGTGTTACAAATTATGTGTAGGATATTGGATAAGGGTGAAATAAATGGGATGTTCGGTCCATATGGATTTTTCTAATATAGATGAGGTAAATCATAACCTACTAGTACGATTTAAAAAATATAGGATATAGAATAATTATAAGAGAAGGCCTATAATGACTTGAGTGGTTTTGCTCTACCATGGTGTTTCTGAGACTCACAAGGATCATAGTCCCTTTCATATAAAGAGTAGATTCATTTAGTTGGTTGGTAAAACCTATTATACTCCCATTGTGTGGTAAATAAGATATGATCTCCACTAATTTTCATGGTCCATGAATTTATTATGAATAATCAAACTTCCAAGTGATGTGAGTTGGAATGGAAAAAATGAAAATCTTGTAAGGGTTCTAGAACCCTAGATATGATTTGCTATATAATTGTGAAGATTGTTCCTTACCACATGTACTTATGAATCACAGATTATGGGACATGAAATGGTTATGTAATGAAGTATCATATCTATATATTTAGAATGGGTATAAAACATGGGGACATAATTTCAACGATTTTGATTTCTCTCTAATAGTATTTTTATGGGTATTCTAAATCATGGTTCAAGGTTTTTGGGTCCAGAGGATTGGTTTGAAAAATCAGGCAAGGAATGGACCAGAACACACATTATTGAGTAATATTTATGTATCAAAATCAAGTATCAAGTGGATCATAATTCCAGTTTTTCATAGTGAAAAATTTGGTTGATAACCATATGAACATATGTAAGATCAATTGGAATAAAAAAACTATAAAAGGGTTCCTTGATTTTTGGTATCCACTTCCATGTACAATGGAATATTATGGTGATTTCAGGATCTCAAATAAATATGTTTGATTCATGGAGAATATAATATTCAAGAAGGGTTCCCACACCCTATAAGTTTAGATTCTTCATAGTGAACATGTTATCAATTTAAGTAGAAGTAAAAAAATTAATATAACATTTTTCTAAGATCAGTGGTCTATCAATAATATCATTGATTTTAATAGGGCCACAAGTAGACCCGATGAGAATTAAAACTCATCTATTTATGCCATAATTTTGTCAAAATCTATGTAGACGATGATTTTTGATAGAAAAGTCTTGAATTTTTTCAAGACAACATTTTTATGATATCAATTAGAAAATTTCTGTGACTCATTCACTATTATTATAATTTTTTGTGATTTAGAACATCATTTGATAGTGTTTAAGGTCATACAACATTGACTAAGTCACAAATATTTTAGGGTTATGATGCATGTAGACCTAATATGTTTGGTGTTAAAGAAGATCCTACATTGGATACCAAGGGTAAAGAGAACTCCAATACCATTTTGAGTAGGGAATGAGATTGTTGGAATTCATATCTAGAGATTCTTAGTAATTGAGTAATGATATGAGAAAATCATGTTGGGGATGACCCAGAATACACCAATGTGTTGAGTTCTACTATTGGGACTTCAGGCTCAGAAGATTTAGAAATCCTGTCATAGAGATACATGATGTCTCTAGTGAGTAGGTCTGAGTTCCTATGCATCTATTGAATGGAAAAGGTGAATGATATGTTTTTTAAAGGGTCATGTATTGTTTGGGGAAAATAAAAACACCCAAGGAATGATGTGTGATTTAAGGATATAGGGATAAAAATATGATGGAAGAAACTCATACTCTTGTTGACTATGGTCAATATCAATTGTCCGTTGATAAGGGATGAAATTGGGTGATGGACTACGTAGTTTAATGGTCTATATTTTTGACGTATTTTCAATGAAATTTAAAATTATTTTCTTTATGAAATTTTCTTCGTAGTTTAAAAACACTTGGTAATGAAATAATCATTTACATTTAGTTTAATTCCTTATTTTATGGACATGACAAACATAGAGGTAATTTTTTAAGAAATATTATGCTCACAAGAAGACCATATTACAATCATACTCATGGATAAGTTAAATGAGCTGGTATGACTCCACCTCAACATAGTTAGTGGATATTACATGTACATATCTAACTTTTACTCAAGAAGGGGAGAAAAATTGTGATTTACTATGAAGGGAACCTTGAATTATATATCTATTCTCCACTATATATACATTGAATATAGATATCAATAAATGTGTATTTATCAAACATAAAATAGTATATTATGTTCTAATCCATTCCCAAAAGGGGTTCATTGATCCATTTGACTGTTAATTTTGTGTGGTATAATAGAGATCTGGGTGTCAAAACATATTCTGATTTTAAATTCATCACGATACATGTAGTTAATCAGAGGGTACTCTATAATGTTATGTCTCGTATGCAAAGAGGGGGGAATATTTATATTGATTTTTCAGGTAGGAGCTGAATTACTAATTTTGGCATTATAATGTATCCATTGATGTTAGGGAATTAATTCACACATTGTTCTATAAATTCATGATGTTTAGATTCATACGGTAAGGACATTAACCATGTGTTTAATCATCCTCTAGATATGACCCATTATAACCCTACCATGAACCGATATTCCATCAAGACCAGTGGAGATCATTTAACAAAACATCTATGCTCATGTGTTCTATGATCACTATTATAAATATTGAATGGCAATGGTTCATGATGATATGGAGAAAATCATAGGATAGAATTGGGAGATTTTTACAATGTTATGACTACACTTGGATAAAGGATACATATGTTCAAACACATATAATTTGGATGATAATGCCGACATATATAGTTATTGAAACATTTTATGTTTAATTTCATGGTAAAATTACATTAGCCAAGAAGTTTAACGTTAATTGTGAATGATGTTGGTGGATCATCGTGAATGAAGTGGAATGTTAGTGATCTGTGTAATTTTATGTGTTGTTTTATAGACACCTTACAATCATTTTAATGAATTTTTTAAGGACATGGGTATCCTGATCTGGAAAAAATTATTATTTATAATGGATCATTTAATGGTGATCTGAGAATCACTATTTATCCTATAATGGAAAACATAGTGCCATAAATTTTTCATGGATGAAAAAATTCCATAGGTGGATCTGAATATCAAACTAGGGTAATGTAATTTCATCATCCTATTACTCAAATATAGCACATGTGTAATTAATTTTCATCGAGATGACACTATTTTTGAATTTACATTGTGTGGTGAGGAGTTTAGTTGTGCATCTTATCATGTTATGGTGAAGATGAAGGAGTCTTTGAGGTATGTCATCTTGCTTCCATGATGGGTTCAATGCAGTTTAAATCCATGAGGATAGGATGAGCACTGTATAATTAAATTTTTTCTTTTTAGTAAGGGAGATGGTGTTTGGTTGAACGTATTATTATTGGGACTTGAGCTGTGTAGTTTATTATATTGTAATATGAAATATGAACACTTGGTAATGTATATGAAAAATATTTATTGAGAAATCGCGCATTTGGGGAGTTACATAGTGCACATACATCTTGAAAATGGGGTTGGATATGTATGATATAATTTATATAACATATAAGGACATTACCTTGGGGTTCTATCATTAGAGGCTTCTATCCTAGTATCATTGTGTCCCTAAAATCCAACACCATTTCTCCTTCGAGGAATAAACATAGGAAGACCATTTTTTGAAGTCTTTTGAGATCATGTTCTTATTTAATTCAAGGTTTTTCAATTTATATAACCTATTCTCATCGAGCCTCTCTAACACATCCTTAGATTTTACAATTTCACATCATCTATGATTTTCGAAAAATGGATATTTGGAGTGAAGGAAACTGTAAATCTATGGGTAACACCACTTCATTGTTTTACACCAATGAATATGAAATTATATTAGTAGTATTACATTTTTTATTTATGGACCATACTTAATGGAGGAGATTTTCTATAAATGAAATAAATCATTTATTCACTATTTCATAAAGTATATTTGAATAATTATTTTTTTTATGGGTGTTATCTATCCATTTTAAATCTTTTGATAGAAATATGTGTGATTGTACTCGATCTTGTACTCTTGGTAGAATGTCGTCAACTTTCCAGAATAGATATTTGTGCCTTTTTCATTTAGTATTTTTTAGGAACACCAATAATGGTGATGATATGGGACATAATGATGTTGAAGATGTTGTTTATCCAGAATTATTCATGGGGTATATCTATATCCCATTTAGAGAAGAAGAATGTATGAGTTAGGATGTACTTGAAATTATAATCTTGGGAAATGGGATATGGTCCAAAAAATTCCTTCCACATACAACAAAATTTAAATAATCATCACCTGATTATAAAACTCTCTAGGTTTTCTGATGATCTTCTTATATACCTGACATGAATGATATTTCTTAGTGAATTCCACATAGTTATGTATCATTGTTTTTCAGTAGTATCCCAACCTCCATATTTTTTTTGGAGTTACTGGTCCCAACTTTATAAGAGTTGTAGTAGCATTCATGGACATTTATAGTTATGGAGAAAATCACAATTATTATATTTATAATATGAGGATTCAATAAAATTGGAAAATTTAGTGTATATTCTACTTATCTGGACCATCTTATAAGGTAAATTCCCTTACATTCCATCAAATCTATTATTTTTTTGGCTCAGTCTACTGAGAGTGTACCATATTAGAGAAATTATATTATGTGTTCCATCCTTATAATAGTTTATATTGATCCATCATACTCTATAAAAGTGTTGAACTAGTCGATTTATCCCATATCGCAGTTAGTGATCAATGATTAAATTAATTGGTACTTGATATAGATGATTTCATCCACATGGTCTGGTTTGGCCATAATTGTGGCCGTATTATCCAATTTTTTGAGATTTTCATTCCGTGATCTGGTGATGTAATAGAGCTTTGGATTAAATGGAAACTCTACCATTATTTCTATAATGTATCCCGTGGTAGGGTACATTTCCTCCTTTTTATGATATACTCTACATTGATCTCCATTATCAGTTGTTTTTAATCCCAATTGATGTATATGTTTGCTATTTGTTGTTTTTTTACATAATTCAATGTCATGGTCAAGAGCTTGGTATTCATCCTCATTATTTGTGGAGCATTCAGATAGTATGAAATAGTAGGGATAAATTCATTAGTGAAGACAAAAAAATAATATTCTTATGATAACCTAATCGAGTTTAATATTTTTCAGACTCTTATATTACGACATTGGGTTGTGATATCAAAAAGCATCTCCCATTTTCAAGAAATTTCATGTTCAGATAATGTCTCTTCATCTTTAAGTCTGGTGCCTTCTTATGGTTTTTAGGATATGTATGTTCAATAGGGAAATCATCAAATGAATTTCAATTCATTGAATTTATTGACATGAACTAAATGGTGTGTAGTTGGAAAATGACCACCAATTAGGCCAAACACCCATTCAGAAAGGTATGAAAAAGGAGTTACATAAGGTGGATAATTGGGAAAAAATGGTCTTTATGGTGTTTTATGTAATACCTCACCATATACACTAAAAATAAGAGTGTGAGGTAGTTCTTCTAGATATCAGAGTACCTAGTCTCAGTACCAAGAATAGTATGGATGAGTTTGTAGATATTATTGTCACATCCCACAATATTCATCTATGTGAGAAGGGTGACATCTGACCCTTCCATGAAAAAAAAATAAGATGATGGGTCTTCAATCCAGCAATGCATTCTAGACATGTGGGTGCACCATTTACTTCTTACAAATCTAAAAGTCTTATTGGATGTCCTTGACCTATTGATAGGTGATTTTCTTCATCATTAGCATAGTGAAGGTGAGAGATTTTAAAGCCATGTTTTCATTGAAATGATGAATATACAGGATCTTACCTTGGAACCCTCAATTCATTGTTATTAATATTGGGGGAAACATATATAGGACCACTAATATATTTATTGGAAACCTCAATGACTTAGTAGCATACCAAAAATCTAACAAAATTCTATGATATTACCTCTAAAGTGAATTTAGTGGATTCATCTTCAAACTGTGTTGTCTTATCTTTTCAAACACTATTTGCAGATCCATTAAGTGATCATATGTATTAATGGAATTAACCTCCAAGTTATTGACATAACATTCAGTAAGTCATACTATGAAATGAATAATGATTTGATGCATAGTATGTTTATATATATGAACATCATTATTTAATCTAATGTTATTGAATAGATATAAAAATATATTTTAAGGTGATATTAAGGAAGTGGATCCCTCCTCTTCATAGTCATATTTATTTGATTATCCTTGAAAACCCATCATTAAAGGTGATGTATTGGAAGCTACTGGTCAGATCAATCCTGATATTTGGGATAGGAAACGAGAATTACTCCTACCTGAAATCATTATCATATTCTCTACTATCGATGAAAACAATAATATTTTTATCTGCCTTATTTACATATATGATATTGGATATTCATCTTGTTTATTTCACATCAAGGAAAAATTTGGCTTGAATAATTTTTTAACAATCACATTTCAATTTGTAGTGAGATTGAAGTTCATCCTCCATGCTAACTAGTGGAATCCTCCATGGCCATCAGTGAGTTGAGATGGTGCACAACCACATGTAGATTTACAGTTGAATTTTCTGTATAAGTGTACTAGAATGCATATTGGTTTTTTTATTTATAACGAGATGTATATCTATTTCTCCTTGAGGGTAATTGAGTTATTAATATGTGTAGGGAACATTTCATATTTTATTCATATATATTCATTTCTACATTAATGAATGGTGGTGGAGACTCCAACCATGAATATTGGAAGGGAATAAAGGAGGTTATCCACCACTTCATCAACATCTGTGTCTTTGGATGCATTTTTAGGTTATTTATGTAATCTAGGGAATCTCTGTAATTATTCAGGTGAGAGGGGCCATGTAAAAGGAAATGTCAAACCATATTTAATGATTCATTGTGTAGATATTCAAAAGGAGAATTTATTTTAAATTTTTCCTTGTAACATGGGGTTTTTGACATATAGGATCAGTTCTAATGCCTCCGATACATTTATTAGGATCACAATGTAAATGTTGTGGATACTCTAGGTATTTTTTAGCGTGTTCCCCAATACATTAAGGGATGAAACCCGTATATGGTATTCCACAATAGAATATTTCCATCCATTTGGTAGAAAACAACCTCAGAAATGTGTTGTCATAAATTTTTAATGTGATGATACCACCAAGTTGTATATTGACCATTCCATAGCTAGAGTATTGCATAAAATTTTGCAGTATTGAGGTTACTTACATGTGGTTCTGGTTATAGTTTCATGTCACAATGACGTTGAATGCATTTTATTTCTTGAAAAACATAAACATGAATATCAATGTGATATCACTAAATATAGTTTCAATCATGATCATCCTTAGATAGATTTTCTCATGCTTATCATACCCTTAAATGTTTTGGATAATGTGATAAAATCCCCTTCTCTATACCCCAATCATTATAGAATTTGAATTGGGATAATTTTGACCCTATAGAAATTATGAATTAGATAACTTTGAATGTTGACCTTAATGTGTCTACTAGAAACATATAGTGTGTTCATGAGTCCTTTGATGACCTCCTCTTAATCACATGTTATGAATGAGATAGAATAATAACACACTTCTAGAATGGTCTCCACATGATAAACCTTGATTGTAGTGACTTCATCCTCAAACTCTTCTGCACTGTGGTGGTCCTTAATGATTTACTCTATGAATTTGGTTTAATGATGTGGGGTATCTATGATTATGAGATATACATGGAAAATGACAATTAATTTCAGAATAACGTAATTTTGTGCCCATGTTTACCACTTCATGATGTGTAGTTCTTCCTTATTATTTAGCTCATGAACAATGTATTTTGAGGATGAATATCCCTATGCTTATTCAGAGGATTTGGAATAATATACCACTAATGGACCAAGTCACACTTGGATTACTTTTTGACTTGGTTTATCTGATAATAGCTCCCATTCATGGTGATTAGAAATGATGAATGGGCTTGGGTGTCAATTTTATGGTATTTTGTCCCCATAATACCATAGTTGGTCTTGATGGATCACATTTCCATGATTATCATGTTATATGTGACTATTCTAGGGATATGAAAAATAAATATTGTGTCCAAACATAACTTGGTTATCACCTTTATCCATAGTTCCCTATCTCATGGTCTCATATTCCTTTGTTAGGCGTGGTGAATGCACACTCAATGTAATATTCATCATCACAAAAGTTGTTTTATAAGTTTATCATGTTGATAGAACATAAGATGGCCTTTCCTCTAATGAGGGTCCCATTTTTTTAGGGTACATCACATGATCTATATATTTCATGAATGATTTATCCATGTGTCAATGCTTACATCGGAGTATATTTAGATACATAATCTTTAGATCCATCCTTTGTTTTCTAGTCATTTTAACCTTCTAGAGATATATCCAATTTCATCTCTCTAGGTGCTGGAACAGTTGTAGTTCTACTTAAGAGTTCTCTTAGGGTGGCATGTGCTTGTCCAACTATATTTGGGTCATCTAACTATTGAAATTAAATCCAGATCTATCAATAATAGTCTTCAAATCACCTTACTCTTATACTAGGTGGGGGTAATGTAGTTCACATTCTCAATATTGTTATTAAACATCACTATTATTGAATCTACAGTTCCTTGGTAAAATACATTTAAAATGAATAAATCTTATATATTATGACTTATTTTCCATTGAAATGGGATGTTTTCAAGATGGTCGGTGTGTTTGAAATCATTTTTCTCCTTGGGTTTTGGAATATTGAGCAATTTATAGTCCATGGTTTCCAAGAAATTGTAGGGATTTGTTCATTTCAATAGGATTGTGATTTTTTCATGTTTTCCTCAAATCATGGGAAAACCTATTCTATTATTACTTCTATTAGAGTGTGATTTTTTTAAGACTCATAGGAGGCATTGTGTAGTCCAAGATTTTCCTTAGTTTTTAATAGAGTACGGATACACGTTTGATGGTAACTACATCATTTTTACAAATGTGGAGCCTCTTCAAATGTATTGAGTTAAAGAGTCTATATTTATATTAGTTTCACTGAAGGGATTCTTCCAATAATTTTTACATTTCTATGAAGTTTTGAAATCCTCCTAGATACTTTATTCAGATCATATGCTTCTACAACACATCTATAAGATTCTTATCATAGAGATCCATCAATTTATCAAACAAGAGTGGGATGTTTAGTAAATAGGATAGAACATTCCAAATGGATATTAAGTGACAAGGAATTATAACTTTCATATTTATTGTATTTAATAACATATAAAATCATCATTTTCATTAGTGTTGAATTGAATCAATAAGGGAACTGATGAAGAAGTTCTTCCCATACTGCAACAAATACTATTGGAAGGCTACTGTACCAAATGTAGGCTAGCATGGTTGTGTCTATAAAAATAACTTCAACATTTTTTCTCATGTTACTCTTATGGTCCCATAATCATACCACATTAGAATATGAAAATTTGATATGTTTTCAGGTTCCTACATGCCATCAATGATAGAGAAGGTAGGGTTGCAAAGATGGTTGTTGGAAATGTGTGATCCATCTATTTGGGTTATGGGTTCTTCTCAGGCTACACATGTACACATTTCCCTACCATTTATTATATTAAAATATAAAGGGACTCAGTGGAATTGTTAAATTATAGAGTTAATAATATTTAAGTCTCCACCAATTTATAGGGAGAGGATGAGGCTCATTAAGGTTACATTTTCATCATATCTAGATAATTCTTGACCTTTGTGAAGACTGATTGAAAAAAATTGCTGATGGAGAGGTATAAAAAATATTGAAAACAATTCACAACCATTATTTACCTCTTCATTTGTTTTATAATCACTTCATTGATCTAGAGCCATTCTGATGCTCAGATTCTGATCATGCAAGAAGATCAACCATAGGAAAAATAATATTCAACCCTTTCTATTATTGATGCATAGATGGAATATTTCTAAAGAGTATCTCAATTATGAGATTTCATAGAGTTTGTATCCAATTCTGATATTGTGAAATCATTTCTTCCATGGAAGGAACCTTGGTTCACCTAGGAGGTGATCTTGATATAGCCCCACATTTTCCATTATCATTGTATGTGTTTTTAAATGGATTTGAAAAATCAATATTCCGACGTTCCCAATTTTGGAGCCTTCATTGATTTTGGGAACACACAATCCATATTTGTTATTTCAAATCACTATCCACGAAGGGTAGTGTTTTTAGGTTTTGTCCTCTACATTGTGTCCGAATTCACAAAAAATTTTACTTTGACAGTGATGTCATTTATTGAGTTATATTTGGAAATGGTTGTTGTCCCGTTACATTCAATGAAACATTATGATTCTACAATACCATTAATAGGGTCGTTACCTAATACATGGAAATGTAGGGAATTTTTTATTTTCATGATGAAAATCGCCACATAGATACAATAATGGGATTATTAGGGGCCACAATTAGCATGGATTGATCCTATTGATCGGGAGTTAATTATTTATATCTAGTATATAATGAATCCTATGATGTACATTGCGATATAAATACACCATGTCCAGTGATATGTGATTGATCTAGATCGACCATTTATTAACAAGTAACTATGTTATAGGATTATAAACCTAGTGAAAATGTTGGATATATATATTCTCATATATATGTAGGATGTGATTTTTTAATATGTTGGTGATTTGTCTTGAATCCTTTCAATAATTGATGAAATGACAGGTGGATGTGGTGGTAGTTATTCCTGTTTACCAATGAGTTTGATTCTATCATGGAAAAATGCTATAAATATTTCTAATGTGAAATGATTCATGTGCAACATCAATGTTTGTATATGATCTTGATGAAATGGAATCATGTTTTAGGAGTCAGTTTCAATGGTAGTTGTTGAGTTGATTTCCAATTTGACTTCTATATCTGAAATTATTTATCATTTACTTGGGGGTGCAGTTCAATGCTATGTGCTCTTTTTTATTTATTTGTTCATGATGTCATGACATATTTATTTTTGGGGGTATTCTTTTGTAGTGACAAACCAGCTGACATGTGACATGGTCCTCAATATTAACATGAAACTATGACATTTTATGATGATGTATCTAGGATTTTATTCTATTATAGGGACATACTGACGTGAACTACTCTATGTTTCACTAATATTGTGATTTCTATGTCTATTGATGATCTAGATATTAGTTAATATATAGTTTAGATGATTTTAAAATGAACACTATATATTAGTTATTCTTGATACTCCATTCCTTAGATTCAATATATTGAAAAGGGTTGCATATAAAGATGATAATGGAGTGTATTGATGAACTAATGGTGACACTCGTATGCTATAAATGGTATATGTTTTTCCATTAGTCACAAATGAGTAGCCCACATATTTTGGGTGAGATATGGAATTTTCTGCATTTCTATATCATATTGGAACTCATAGTCAGATGTGGTGAGGGGCTAGAACATGGTGAAATGACTGTTTCTAGAGATGTCTCACCACATGCCAATATCTTCCACTTATTTGTTGGAATTACCTACCTCCATATGATTAGACCACAGAACATGCTTTATAGAGTAAGATTCTTATAATAGTGGAGTATTGTGGGGAATCTATGTGAAAAATTATGTGGTTGATGAAAAAGATTTTCAGAACCAAACAATATAAAGGAATATACATTTTGAACACCTATATATACATAGGTGTTTAGAAAATGAGAGGATTTACATTATTGTGGGAGATGTCACATTTTAGAGGATAACCATGATGGATTTAAGGATTAAAGTCCATTTGATCGATCCACGACTACAATGACGATGACTATTAAGGTAATGAATTTCATTTAATTATGTAGATGAGTCGAGGGTCCCTTGGTGTGTTGATGATGAGTCTTGAACAACTTCAAGGAAGTGAGAATTGAGCATATTTGAGTTATGTAAATAAATCTATTTAATGTATGGAATATGTTGGCATTACTTCAGTTATTGTATAATAAATTTAGCCGATTGTATGATGGTAATTGGATCAGGTTTATAACTAGCTAGTGATTTAGATATATTAGCTTTTATATGAGAAGATAATGGAGTATTATAATGTGAATATTTGTTATTGGTATAAATATGAACCTACCATGAATCATGTGACACTCTTACATGTTTATCCATGCTCATGATGGGGTTATGTTCGCAATACAATTCCATTTTAATATTTATATTGTCATTCATTATAGGTATATTAAACTTCCTTGAAGCTTGTGCCACTCTCACATGTTGAGCCTCAGTATGAGTGGGAGGATGAACCCAATATTAATATTAAATTGTTGTTATAATAAGTTAACAAACCTCTAGACTGGGAGATGGGAATAGAGCCTCCTATTTTATGGACTCAAGAGGATTCATATGTAGTATCTCATTCAATGATGTCTGAATATGATCCAGGATTTTGTGATCTACAAAAATATTCTATGTAGTTTTTCTAACAATAATATTATCATATCCTAAAGAAACATCCATTCCCACATGGTGATCCCTGAAAATAACAGAGGTATGTTCCTAGTCCCGAGCCTTTAGATTATGGTTATGGGCTTCTTTGAAAGAAATATGATCTTTTCCCAATATTTCATTTACTATAACTTAGATAGTAATTTCAATAATGGGGATATGAGCTTCAACCATAGTCACTAGAAAATGCCTCCATAACTTTTTAACATGAATGATCCCCAGTACCAAGGAATGATCAACACTCACCAGGCGTGCCCTGGTTGGAATAGGTATATGAGCATGGTCAGTTCTCTAATCTCTTACCACAATATGTTGATATTAATCCTATGTGGAAAAAAATGATCTCTTGCTTTATAGAAAAAACTTGTTCATAATTATGATATTGTAGATTTTTAATATTTGTAGGAAAAATATAATTCACTTTTCCCTGTATTTATATTAGTTATGAAATATTCTGTTAGAGTTCTTCAACTTTTTCAATGATATAATGGAATTTTAGAGAAGTGTGTGTCGGAATACAAGCATAGATATCTTCATTATCCTTTATATACATGTATATATCATCTATTGATGTTGTGATATTATCCCCTTTATGGATTCCTTGTTCATGTAGAATATGCGGATAGATATTATTGATGTTTTCATAGATATTTGCCTTCCAAGGCCTTCTATGATAATACTGTAGAAAATTTATTCTTGGTGACTATGAATTTAATCATGATCACTAGCTACTGACATAATATGCTAGAGAAAATCATCAGTTAAAGTAGAGATAGTATCCCACTTATGGTTAACCTTATTCTTTAATTCATGATGTGTATTATTGTTTTAATATGCATGGTTGTTAGAGGTGATAGTGTGTCAGGTGTTACCTTTAGAAGGTGACTGATGGGTACTAGTTGGATGACACTCATGACATAGGATGATTTGATCCTCAATCAACGACCCCTTAACTGAGATAGAGCCACATATTACCAAATGTTCTGACACCATGAAATACTAATGATGGGGATTTTCTCACTCCTGGTATAATCTTCAGAACCTATTGGATGAGGCAACGAGGGCTCATATCATTACTAAAGATTTATTTGGATAGTGTAGACATGTTATATTTAGTACATAATGACCCTTATATGATGCCTCATGGTTGAGGAAATTCCATGTAGAATTTATTTTCACACAATTCCATTTTTCACCCCATTCTGATGATTTTTTTTGTTGTGTGGTATTTATGAGAATGATTTCCTTCCAATATCCACTGATTTTCCAATACTAACATTAGATGAAGAAATTATCTCATATAAAGGTGTTGTAAATGAGGGTAGTATGTAACATTATATAGAGAAATGTTAATTTGGTTGAAGATCATTGCACTATCATAATAATGATATGTTCTTAATAATATATACATTGGAAAAATGTAGTCTTTTTTCTTGAACAATCCATTCTACTGGTGAGGTATTTTTAAAACAAGGATGGTTTTTTTCTAAGAACCGTTGCTATATAAGATCCTCATCAAGATTCATTTTTAGTTTTTTAGTTTATATGTAGATTATAAAGCAAAAAATGGTGCAATGCATGATGAACATATCATACTTTTAATTCACAAAATCATGGTTGGGGCCTCATTTGTTTCAACGTAAAATAAACAATAGGATGAGAGTTTTGTTTGGAATGATTTTTTA
This sequence comes from Viscum album, assembly GCA_963277665.1. NCBI lineage: Eukaryota > Viridiplantae > Streptophyta > Magnoliopsida > Santalales > Viscaceae > Viscum > Viscum album. The sequence continues at coordinate 1,501,726,588 of OY728161.1, forward strand.
TTTTGGGGGTATAATTTATTACACAATAAATTACATCATCTCTACATATTTCTTCTTAATGGAAACACAAAATGGTTCTTACAACCATCACTATGTACAAGCCATTCTAATGTTAGGTAGTTAGTTATGTGTTTAGAGCCAATAGTGATTAGGAATTCACATTGGTGGAGAAGATGATAGGATGGGACAATCACAACCATTTAGATGGATTTTTTCCTACTCCAAGACTCTATTACAGATATAATATATTTTCATTAATCACATATTATTACTAATACATGATCTGTTACCCTTAAAAATGATCATATGATAAACCTCTATCAATTCCAGATAAAAAATCCATTTCTCTCAGAAAATGACCAATGGTTAAAAAACATTTATACATGAAGTATAATATTTTCTTAAATACATCTATATTTATTTTATGTTCTTCATACATTTCCCTTTATGGGTGTCTAATTATATTTTTCAACCATATATCTAGCCACATTGGAATATCATTCCCCATAGGGAAAAAATAATATGATGAGGATGAGATTGTTCCCCTATGAGGATTACTTAATATCCTAATTTCTTTCATGAGAAAAATAAAATTTATCACATTGGACCCATGTTGTTTTATATCATCGGTAATGGAAATCGGTGCGACCATGTAGGCCAAAGGAAAATGGGATCAATTTTCAAGGAGATGTTATCTGTATCATTTCGTATGGAATGAATCATTTTCGTCATATTAAGATCCTTTCATTAAGACTAGAAAAAAAATAATGCCATTTTTTAGAATGATTTTTATAATTAATCTCATTGGGGTGTAACACTTAAGTTTCCCTTAATGATTTATATTACTGATGAAAATGATATGTCCACATAATCACCCAAAGCCCATGTGATACATAATCAGTGTGAGAATAAAGGGATAAAAACAAATAAATATTAATAAATATGGATATGGGATATATGATATTTTCAACCCTTTGGAGGTTTAATATGTGGATTAGGCTCTAGGAAGCCATCCCACATATCAGGTTTATAACCAGAATCTATGGTTTCCTAGTTCAGTTCACATCCTATTCTACAAATGGAGGAGTTAAGATAACCCTTTCATGGGAATTATTGGGGCCATATAGTGAGAGAAGGATGGAATTATAAGTAATTGTCATCCCATTTAAGGCTGGGCCTTCATATTGCATCAAACGTATCCTGATAATTATAGGAATCAGTGTTTTAAAACCTTAGTTGGACTGAGGATTATAAAATAAGGCTTTCCTAATATATATAGTTATTGGACATATCATATTATTCTATTTATTAGGGAATACACACTAAGGTTTCCCTATAATAATGATATGGTCTGTAAAAATTCTTAGTCATATGTAAGATATGCCCAGTGTGGGAAACAAGTGACGGAAAATGAAAAGTTTCATTACATGGGGATACTATACTAATGTTCATGGACTTTCTGTATGATGTAAATAATGTATCTTAAGCCATATAAAGGCACCCTGCATATACTGTTTATAGAAATAATTATATTCTTCATTGTTTAATTTTATTAGGTTTTACACAATGAGGTTTCCCTAATATTATTTCTATAAATGCTTATCATGTCATGGGATTCCCTCTTAACCTATCCCGATTCCATATCTATCATTATATGATTTTTTCACTAAAATGACTTTGTTGTCTTCATTAAATGATAGATGATGTCTTCCTGAAATGTATATTGAAAATAACATGACCTATTTGAGTTGTCCAATGGACTTCACATAATATGGATTATAATATGAAAGATCATCACATGAATATTATTGACTTATTTAGAGGACATAACAAGACATAGCTAGCTGATCCCAGTGTCCATTATTGGATAATATATGACATGATTTGGAGGCATTGCATGATCTGATTGACCTTCCCAAGTGTCATCACGAATGATGAATGACATGCATGGATGGTGTCAAAAAAAAATTACTAGGACATATTGGGAGGTTGATTCATATACTAAAAAATTATTCCATTGTTTTATTGAAAAAGATGGATGATATGTCCAGATGATGTTGTAAGATATGGATAGCGTGTCCAAATGATGTGACAGGAGCAATTTTCATGACTTGGTTCCATCATGAGAAACATCTAACATTACAGGTACCAGCATATGATTTCGGTGGCACATATAATTGATATCACATACTCTGTATGGAGAGCACTGAGGGATTAACGAGACTATGGTGACATGCATGGGGAAATAATTGACTCACTATGTTGTGTGTAGGAGACATTGCATGATATAAATAGTATAGCAATGGAGAATCACTTTATTTGGGTGACATGTCCCGATGAAATTGTATTACCTGAGTGGTTCACATAAAGAACATGAGGATCATCATATATATTATTCAAAATATAATATCATATCTTCTTTAATTTTTCTAAACCATTATACAATATTCCTTATATTTGACTTGTGTTATCTTTTTTATGTCTTGCGTGACTTAGTATCAATGTAGGGTTTCATTTACATAATCTATCATATGTGCTTCTATTGATCTATGAGTGATCACATAGAAGTATTATTAATTTGAAATGACATCTTATGTCATTCATGGGAATTTATCTAGCATAAATCATTTCAAATCGTGAGATATGTCACTCCAAGAAATCCACAATTCTTCTTGGGTGTGTCGGTGTAAGGATACAAGGATGATTTTATTCATTATAGGGTCTGGATATTTTTGATAACACCCCACGATTATCCTCTTTTTATATTGGAATGTATTTTTTTAATCATTGATTGAGTTAGTGGAGGGATATTTTTTAATGTTTTTCATAACATCTTATATTATGGATTTCCATCATCATCACATTATATTTAGCTACTACGAGATCAACCCATAAACACTCCATTTATTAGATTTTATCAAACAAATATGTTCTTTTATACTCTTGGAAAAATTACGTGGGGATATCTTATTTTCAGGTGGACATGGCCAATGGACATCAATGAATCAAGATTTATATTTAATGGCTATCACATGATGTGGGGGGACATGGACAAAATCTTCTGTGATACAAAGGTGTCTTACCTTGGGGCCATTAAATATTAAATCTGTAATTCCTAAGGGAATTTTTATATATTTAAGTATAAATAAGCACAACAAATTAACATTTATGGCCATATGAGGCTCCCACATTTTCCCATTTATTTTCATTCTTATTTTTCAAAGTATGAGGGATTATGTGATCTTGCATGGGTATTATTGATGAAAATAACTCTCTCCATCGGTGATGAGTCATGTGACAAACAATCATTCCTATGGTGGTGAAAAATAATTTAATGGAAATATCCTTATTTTTTCTTCCATGGGATGTAGGGGGATCACATCCGCACATGGACATGTTGAATCCCTTTATGTGGTGACGGTGACATACCAGTGTGCTCTACTATGGTGAGGTGGATATGACTCAATAGGTTTTGGTACCTCATTAACCATATGGGTAGTATCACATGATGTTTTGGAATAATATAACCCCTAACTTTTACACATTTAATACTTTATTTATCTTACAAGTTCATGGGATCTCACGAGTATTCTTGAGTGTTATTTAAGACAATATTTCTTATCAACGATGATGTGTTTTATATCCAACTAATTGGATTACAGCTATTTATAATCATTATCATTAGAGAACCCATAAATTTACATTTGGATTAATTGGGGGAGTATTATTCATCTTGGTTATGTACACTCCCCATCATGTGTGGAAGTATACTTTCTAGTGGCTTTCATGAGATAATTAGGACATGTCTCTGAGTGTTGGAAGCATCATGAAAACTTCTGGGAAGTATCACATTATGTTTATGACCGTGGTAGGTTCCAGAATATTTTATATTTTTTATAATGTATCTAATTTTCAATGTATTATTTTTAAATATTATGTGGATTTATTTTAGGATGAAGAGGAGAGATGACATGAAATTTTGAGGCATAATGTGCATGGAGAATTGTTTGAAAATATTAAACTTTTTGATAGCATGCACATGATATTTTATAGAAAAAAGAGGTTAAATCATAAATTAATTCATGAATCATAAATACAAGGGAATCATTGAACTCAAAATGGATTCATTACCCTAGTTAAAACATAAAATTAGTTAGTACATGCCATCTATAGAATAAGTCTATGTGGACATAACCCTAAATAAAATAATTTAATCCTGAAATTATTTTGACATAGAATTTTTTATAATGTATTTTTTATGAATTCATGGAAATAATGAAAATAATATATTTCTTCTTGATATTAGGATAAAGAAACTCTAGAGAAACCATTATTGGATGATGTTGTAATAATCTATCTACACACCTAGGTTTCAATGAACTTAGCCAATGACGATACTGACATTTTTTTCTTCATCAGTGATCAAACCACATTGAGTTAGGGAATGTTATTTTGAGTTTTTTCCCTTTTACTAAATTCTATGATGATCACAGACTAATCATCAAACATATTTCCCAATGGATTGGTCATTGTTGCAGGGAGTGATATAACATGTGGGATTATTAGAAGAATGATTTGTATCCTCTTCATTTATTATTGAAATGGAAACAAATTGAGGCCTACATGAACATGATCTGAGGTTCATTTATAATGGTTTTTCTTTTTTCTTCCTCAATATGATCATTTAATTATTTTAAATTTGATCACTGTGGTCATCACTCAACATTTTTGGGTGGCTCCAAATGCGATCATTCCACTAAATAGGAGGAAAATCGATAGAAGATATCTGATCTATGTATATTATTACACAATAATAAAAGATATAATAACATTCAATTTGTTTGGAATTTGAGGAGACCTGTAAGCCCTATGAAGGGACCACTAGTGTCCAAACAGAGACTAGTGGAACATGGTTGCAGTTCTGTGAGACAACAGCAGTGGCGACTACAACGTGAAGGTTGCTGGTCGTGGGGCACGGTGGGGCAGCGCTGCATGGCAGGTCCATGGTATGATGTTGGGGCTATGGGATGCACTGAATCTGGTCTTTTGGGATAAGATCAATGATTTTGTGTATATGTACAACAATATGGTCTGAGTTGGGCCCAATAGTCCATGTTGGGCCAATCGAGCATGTTGGACCCCCACTGAATGGGGAAAGGCTATGTAATGGTCGATGAAACCTCAGGCACAATCGCCGCACAACTATGTCCAGTCATCCATTGTAGGTAGACTAAAATCCACAGGTCATTCATGTATATTTTTATATAGGGTGGTTGAGTACCACGGTTGGTGGACCAACAATGGTGTCAGTTCATAGCCAAATTGACCCCCTTTAAAACTTCAAATTTCTATAGCATACAAACAGAGTGTCCAATACATGATCCATCTATGTAATTAAGTCTCTTACATTGAGATGATAATTTGGAGTGTAGTGGTATGTTATTAGTTTGGAACTTTATTTGTTGAGAGAATTACCTTGGTCCTTTCCACATCGGGGTTTGGATGTCCTCTCAGTGGGATCTGACAGTTTGGATTGTGGCGTCAGCTTCCAGAATAGATCATACTTTAGTTTAATCATGGTGTGCTTTGCCTTGGGGTGTTAAGGTTTAGGTTCACGTTGGGGGCTACAGACAGCTTTCGGTATTGGGTCCTTCTCATGGCTGGCCTCTGACTACGGGTGTGTTCTTGTGGGTATCGACATTAGAAATGCACAACTTAGAGGGAGGAGGTGTGATTTCATTAAATTTGTTCCTTTTTTGGTTAGCAGTAGATGCTTATCTAGAGGGATTATTACCGGAGAAACCCTGATTCTCTGTGTGTCCTTTTGGCCTCCTACTGCTTGTCGGGTTCCTACGGATGTGTTGGATGAGTACCTTATGGCCGCGTTTCGGTTTCACTAGCTTCATTTCAGGTGATTTATCCAAGAGAGTATGTATGTGATCTACCATTTTGTTTTTTCTCATTCGACAGTGACGTCTCAACAATGGTGGTTACAATGTTTTGGATTAGTTGTTGTTGTTTAATTGAATGGTTTGTTTTCAAAGGTGGAATGTTTGTCATCAAGACTCGACATCATGAAAATGACTCCATAGGTGGTTCTAGAGAAGGTGGTTCATCATTGTAGTGTTTTTTTTGATTTGGTTGTTTGAGAGAGTATGTAATCAACCATCAGATCATGCATTTTATTTATAATCGGATACTTGTTTTAAGAATAGCATTGTAATGGTGGAGGGATACATTGATCATATGCTGGGTGGAACAATACTGTGATTTCATCCTGGTTTTACTCTTCCTGTAATTCAAGTGTAATTGTCCTATGTCAATGAAGTTTGGTTGGGTTTCCACCCTCTTTATCCCTTAAAAGGGTGATTTATAATTTAATTAAAAAAATTAAGGCCTTCTGGCCGTTGGTTGGATAGATGGTATCCCTCCATGGAACTGGAGTGTTATAATATTTCACCCCTAGTGGAGTTTTGTGTAATCGAAGTAACCACGATGATCATGGTGTTGTTTCTCCATATATCATTCCCCATCAGTAGGGTTAGTGGTACTACCCAGTGTGTCTCAAGAGAATCCCCACTCTATGTATGATGTTATTCCATGACCAACACATTCTCTTGGAACATATTCCAATTAATCAAGACCTCTTCATGATTTAATAAAATGATATTATTGATCATGGATCGAGTTCTCCCAGAATGTTCATGCTTCGAGAAGAATGTTGTGGCTGGAAATTAGATGTGGCTTACTATGACAACCCTTCTCTTTATTACACACTTAACATTATTTATTACAAAAAACCATCACTTAATATAACATACAATATAGAGAGGTCTAGTTTCTTTGGGTATTAGAAACATTAGAATACAAAATAAAACATAAAACCCGACATTTTATTGAAAGAATCCTTTACATGACAACTACATTCCCTCACACATAGCAAAGAATGGGATTACCTAAGGACATGAACAAGAAAAGTGTGAGAAATATAAACTAGTAAGCGATTAAATAATGAATTACATGAATATTACAATGCATGTTAGTCAATATGGATATCATTGGAGCTCAATAGAAACTTAAACATAATGGCATGATATATCATGATTATAATAACAAGTAAATGTGAAAACAACAGTTAACATGTTATTATCATGATCCAAGGCACATTGCACATGGGGCATATGTAAACCCTCTTTTAACTTGAATTATCATGTGAATATCCACATTTCTCTTGAGGTATCATGATACTAATTTTTACCCAATGCATTGGAGCAATATGATGGTGTACCCTTCATAAACATTTCATTTCATGCATAAGTGTGAAACATCACTCATATAAAATGAAATCAATCAACATCAAAATTTACTCCCTGAATAAGGAATTTGGAATAAATAAATTAAAGTACAATTCAATATGTATATGTGCATAATGGTGAATACCCTTGATAGAGACACACATATGGTATTCACTAACAAATGATTATTGCATAGAAAAATGTGGTGCAATTTAAACAACATAATGCCTTGACATAAGATTTAAAAAAAAGGTTGTTGAGAGTGAAATGGGTGTCTCATCATATGTACATGAAATGTGTAGTAAAGGGGGTCATATAGATACATGTCCCAAAAAATGTATTGGAAAATGATATGTCATACAAAATAATTTCTTGAATGTAAATGAGGATAGATAAATTACTTACGATATTTTTGGCATGGTAACATGTGTAAATTGGAGGTATTAATGAGAGTGAAAAGAGATATATTATTATTGAAACATGTGGAGGGAAGTATGGGGGGTAAAAAATCATATCCCCACTTTTATAATGGAAAATAAAATGGTATAACACTATAAAGAATCATTGAAGTAAATAAGGAATGTGAAAATCCATTATCTAGAAGTGTGATCCCAATGGCTGGGGAGGGGCTCGAGAGATACTTCATGAGAGCATGGGGTGCCTTGGGAGGATTCTAGTGAAATGATTTCCTAGGTGAGATGAACTCCAAAGGATTTGAGTGAAGATGAAGTGGGAGCATGGGTGTGTTTATATAGGGAAAGAGAGGGAAATCATTAATGTTTTGGTTTGGGACACCACACACTAAACTAATCAAAACCACAAACCGGCATAGGGTATTTGCATATTTTGGTTTTTCAATGTTAATTTAAAAAAATATTTTTTAAGGAAAATGGCCAAAAAATTTAAAATTTTAGGCTTTCTTATGTGGAGATTTGTCACACTCTCAAGGAAATCAATTTAATATATTAAAATGGTTTATATGTCTTGATGGGTCCACTAAAGCATTGTAAAATATATCAAACAAACCTGAAATAAAATTATTATAACTGTAAAATATATATTGGTAAAACACAATGTTTATAGTATTTTATTACATCACTATTGGGTCATTATGATGTGAGAAAACATAATTTATATTTAAATGGTATTTAATTTTAATTAAAAAATTCGACTATATAAGAAAATTATAAAAATATAAACATTGGATAATTTTGATATCTTGATTCACAAAATAACATAAATTATATCCTAATAATCAGAATGCTAGGTTCTTATTACATAACCTCTTAAAACACCCGCATAAGACCTTGGTGTATCGTGTGTGATTGTAAAAAACTATTGGGGTGGCTCAGATAACATCTCTTGAGTGGTAACCAATGACAACTTCCACTTCTCCCGTAGGCGGTTCCACTCATGATTAACGTATTATAGATCAGATTGGTATTGTTCTACAGTAAAGCCTAATGACACCACCTCCTTTCTGAGCAACAACAAATGGCTTCCTCGAAAATTTATTATTACCACACCAAAACAAATGTGGGTAACTCTATTTCATCACTTCTTCTTATTCCCAGGTCGCATCATCAAACATTAGGTTTTTTTCAGAACACCATGATGAGGGAAATTGTCTTATATCGTCGAACATTTTCTCGATGATCAAATACCTTAATTGGTTTCTCCTCATAATAAAGATAATCCTCTATTTTTACTACATCTGAACTGATTACATATGATGGGTTAGGTATGTACTTTGTTATGAGAGATACATGAATGTCCTCTTGTACTATAGCCATGCTATGTGGAATTGCTAACCGATATGCCACAACCTCGACACAATAAATAATATCGAACATGCCTATGTACTGAGGAAATAAATGCCCCTTCTTTCCAAACCTCATGACTTTCTTCCACAGACATATGAATAGGAACACCATGTATCCAAATTTGAACTGAAGGTCTCGTCGATGGTTATCCTCATAAATCTTTTGACATATTTGGGCTGCATTGATATGATGCATAATTTTTTTCATATATTCCACCATTTCATCTACCATTTCATGTCCCTGAATATTACACTCACTGACATTATCCCAAAATTCCGGAGTTCTGCACCTTTTCCCATAAAAGGCTTCATATGGCGCCATTCAAATGCTCGAGTAGAAACTATTATTATAGGAGAATTCAACCAGTGAATGATGTTGGTCTCATAATACTTTTAAGACCATATAATATGATATTAAAATATCTTTGTGTGTATGAATATTTTGTTCATAATGGCCATCATTTTGAGGATAATAGGCTATAATAAATTTCAGTTCAGTTCATAGAGCATGTTGGAGTCCTTTCCAGAACTTCGAGGTGAATCTGAAATCACAATAAAATTAAATAGATAATGGTACTCCCTACAACCTAACAACATCTTTAATGTAGATCTGATAATTTTGGTCCATTTATAAGTGATCATGAATTGTGATAAAGTGGGTTGTCTTCATAAGAAGATCCACAATGACCCATATAACATTGTTTCCACTAGAATTCCTTGTAAGTCATGTGACAAAATCTGTGGTAATGTTGTCCCACTTCCATATTGGTATAGGTAGTGGTTGGATCATCCCCTTTTACTTTGGCCTCTCATCCGTCACATGCTTACATAAAAGGAATTTTGTCAAAGATATCAATAAATCGTTGTGCTCCTAGGGGAATTGAGAATGTTGGGTTATGTGAGTTATTCAGAAGCTCCTTCTTTATCTCTGGATCAGATGGTGCACATAATCGTGACCCAAATCTAACAATTCCATTATTTTCAACCATGATCTCTGAGGAATAACCATTTCTGATAGCTTCCACCTTTTTCATAATTTCCACATCCTTTATTTATGAATCCATTATTTTCTTCATGAGGGATCGCTGAGTAATAAATTGACAATGGATTGTTGATTTTCCTCCCTTAACGATTCATGTGTCCATCATCTGCAAAATAAAAAATATGAGAACCTTCTCAATTCTCATTAATGACCAAATCACTAGATCCTTTCTACATAGAACTTCTTCCACCTTGTTCTCTTTCCCAGGGTGATAAAGGAATTAAATGTCATAATCTATGATGATTTCTATCAATCTTCATTGGCGCATATTAAGACCATTTTAGGTGAATATATATTTGAGTGTCTTCTGATCAATATATATCTCACATTTCTCCACATAAAGATAATGTCAACTAATTTTCAACGCAAAGATGAAAAACGTCAACTCTAGATCATGCCTGGGGTAGTTTTACTCATATAATTTCAGCTACCATAAAGAATTAGATATCACATTATCATTATCCATCAACAAACAATCATAGACCTTCTTTGAAACACCAATAAATACCACAAAACATTCTCCACTCCTTTGTAATGTGATCACATGTAAAGTTAAAAGACTTCTTTTCATCTCCTGTAATCTCTCCTTGAATTTCATCACTCCAAAAAAACTATACTCCCTTCAGATATCACCTGTTAAGAGGGTTGGAAAATTGTGAGAAATTTATCAGAATTCAGAGATAATATCTAGATAACCCCAAGAAGCTACTGATATCTGTTACCAATGTTTCCCTCATTCATCCCTTAATTGTAGCTGTCATTGATGGATCCACTGATATCCAATTTATTGTGATGATATGACCCATGAATGAGACCTCCTTCAACTTGAACTCACACTTTATGTACTTTTCATTGCACTTGTCCTTTCACGCAGTCTCTAGTACAGTTCTTAGATGCTCCTCAAGATCCTCCTTGGTTCTGGATTATATTAGAGTAACATCTACAAAGACTACCTCAAATATTTCTAGGTAATCTCTATAGAATATATTAATCAATTACATGATTTTATCTGGATCATTAGTGAGTTCAAAAGGCATTATAATGAATTCATAGTGCCCATAAATTTTACGAATAGAAGTCTTAGGGATATCCTCCTTCACCTATACTAGATAATATCCCAATTGCAAATCACTCTAGGAAAAGTATTATCCTACACATATCTAATAGAAAACGTAATCAATTTGTGGAAGATGATACATGTTCTTTATCATGATTTTGGTGATCTCTTGATAATTGATGCAAAGGATCATTGAAACAACCTTCTTCTTGACGAAGTGGACAAGTGAAACCCATGGTGAATCACTTGGGTGAATAATCCTTTCATCAAGATTATATTGTAGTTGTTTCATCAACTCCTCATGCTCCACAACAACCATTATATATGGAGTCTTGGATATTGTAAATTCCCCAGGTATAAGGTCAATCGATAATTCAATATCTCCTCTCGGAGGGAGACCATGAAATTCATTGCAAAACACATCTATGAATTCCCTTACAACAGGCATGTATTCCGGGATGGTTGATTACATGGAATCAATAATTCGATCTATAAACTCATGCCCATAGGGAAGAAATATCCATCCGTGGGATGATGGAACTAAAGAAAATGCATCATCCTCCTTGCACTTGTACAAAATCGGGGGTCGATTATCCACATGGAGAGTGATTTCCCTCTCACATAAATATATGTAGTATCTATATAAGGAAATCCAATACTTTCCACAAAATGATTCAAATTAAATAAGAGGGAGTATGAAAAGGTTCTCCAAGAAGTTCAATCCACAAATTAGGATATGAGAGGTGTTATATTCATGGGATAATATTTTTTCCTCATTTCTCACAATCTCTGACATCTTTACATCCAAGATTTGTTGTGGTGTTGGGATTGTAATAATAAAAGATTGGGATATAATATAATGTTTATAACCAGATTAAAAAAGGATGTTCACGAAACATTAATGAATAACTCTTGTATCGGTCACCACTTCATTGCTGTGGTTCACTTCAGTGGTAGTGATTGAAAAATGTTTCCCTTTGTATATAAGAGGTTTTTGGTTGCATCGTAACACCATTGGCTTATGGAACTAATTTGAAAGGGGCCATGGTTCTTTGTAGTTGAAACAATGAACAATGCATTGAGGATCAAAATGGAGTGATCTTTTCCTCTGCCATAGCTACATGTTTTTCTTGTAGACAGTTATCATCTAGGTTCCATTTTCTTCCACACCTAATACATTTGACTGTCCCATCAAAAAAATTTCCATGGTGCGTCTTTGTAAACCTTGTGCAAGTTGGGTGATAGATCTTCTAAGAACAATTAGATTTATCCATCGGACTGTCAGAATTGAAGTCCACCATTCTTATACTGATGATACCCTGGAGTTTTTTTATATCTATTTTGACCATGAGGGAACATCAGACAATTTCATCATTGTTGTCGAAGTCATGGATCTCCGGGGCTTTCCTCAGGCTAGGTTTTAGCCCACCATAGAAGCGATAAACCTTTCATTCTGGGGTAACGACAAATCCAAAAGAGTATCGTGCAATCCTTGTGATGTTTTTCTCATATTCTCATATAGATTCGTTGTGTTTTTTTATTGAGGGAAACGAAGTCCCTTTCAATATTAAGAAAGATGTAGTGCGAAAAATATTTATCTAAAAACATCTTCCTAAAATCCTTCCATTACAACGCCTCGATATCCTACTTAGGTTTCATATTTTTTATCATCGTTCTCCATTTATCTGCTTCACCTTCCATATGATTATTATCTATGAGAACCTTATCTTGTTCAGAACATTGGAATATGGAGAATATCTTCTCAATGTAGTTGATCCACTCTTCATGGATTGAGGGATCAGATGATCTATTACATGTATATTGCATTTGTCTCATGAAGATATCGATAGTGACTTGTTATTTCATGGGGAGGGGGGGGGGGTTGAACGGTCCACTTTACCCATGTTTCTATATAATTCATTAGTTAACTAAGAGAATATCATGGAAAAATAAAGATTCCTACTCTCATCACATTGTGGATCTCATTAGAACAATCAGCGCCTTGATCTTCTCATCAGTTGGTAGCCCGAGTCCACCTATTAACAACCATTGTCTGGAATAAAAGAAAAATTATTGTTAACAAATAAAAAGTAATACAATGAAAAAAATTGGATTAATTATAAATTAATTTTATTTCCTTAAAAACTGAATCTAGAAGATTCAATCTACTTTATCCCTGATCTAATTTCTAACATGTATTCTAAGGGGAATTTTTTTAAATTCCCTTTATATTGGTTCATAAAAATCATGTTAATTTACCAAGGCATATCACCCAAGAGTGTCATAACCAAGGGTGAAAGAAGACACATTGTTGTGTACCAAGATACCCTAGGTGAAGCCCAAAACACTTTATCAGAGTTTTCACTGCTAGTTACATCTATGCTAGAGCAGCCTCTACCTGCTCGTATCCCGACAGGGATATATTTTCTTCATAAAACAAATAATCACTACTCACTTAAACATTGGAATGTCTTTATTATACTTATAATAGTCTCTAAGGATTCACTAGGGTTTTATAATACTAATCCAAAATATTAATAAAAATATACTTTGATACAAACTATGACAACCCTACTATTTGTTACATAAATATCATAATTTATTACATAAAACCATCACATGATAAAACATCAAAGATTGAGAGCACTAGGTTATTTGGGGCATAGATCCTTACATAACATCTTATAACATAAAACTCATAATCTTATTGAAATCATTCTTTACAGGACGACAACATTCCCTCATACTTAGCAATGCATGCAATAACCAAAGGGCATGAATAAGAAAAGGATTAGCAATGAAGCCCAATAAGATAGTAAACAAGAATTACATGAATATTAAAATACATGTTATTAAATACTCAAATCAATGTAGTGAATGAGATAAATAAACATAAAGGCAAGATATAGCATAATTATCATAACATGGAAATGTGGCAACAACACTTAACATGGTATTAGCATGAGCCAAGACTCACTGCACATGGAGTAGGATAAAAACCTAATTACACTATAATTATCATAATTAAACCATAATTTCTCTTAAATAATCTTGGTAATAATCGTTACCCATTGCATTGGAGTGCTATCTGGGCACACTATTCTTAAACATTTCATTCCATTCATAAGTATTCCACAAGGATCATACAATAGGGAATCAATAAGCATCATACGTTATTCCAAAATTAAGGAATTTGGGGTAAATAAATCGAATTTCCATTTAATTTTTATATTTTAATAATGGGTAAAACACTTGATAGGACATGGTAATCTTATTCACTACACAGTGATCATGGCTTGGAAAAATGTGATGCAATTTCGGCAGCATGACAGTGTGATATGAGAATTTATAAAATTGTTTGATGAGAGATACATGGGTGTATCATCATATAAACATTAAATTGAAATTAAAGGGGTCATATATATACATGTCCCAAAAATAATAGTTGAATTTAGACACGTAATACAAAATAATTGCTTGAATGTACATGGGGAGAAGAAATTTCATACGTAATATCGAAATGGTAACAGTTATACATGAGAGGAATTAATTATATATAAGAAATATATATAATTATTTAAAAGTTAAGATGAATTTATGGTGGAGGTGAGAAATAATACCCCAACATTTATAATTTAAAATAAAATGGAATTTGAATATAAATAAACATGGTCATAAGTAATGAAAGTGAGAATCCCTTACTTGGAAGTTTAATCCCAAAGGCATGAGAGGGGATATTGAATGAAATCATGGAACCTTGGGTGACTTGGGAGGATTATAGATAGAGAACAGATGTAGTTGGATGAACTCCAATGGCTTTGACTGAAGAGTAAATTGGAGCATGTGCGGCGTTATATAAGAAACGAGATGGAATTATTTATAATTTTGGTTTGGGACACCACATAATAAATTAATCAAAACCATAAACTAGCCCATGGTTTTTTCACATGGATATTGAAAAAGGGGAATGGAAAAAAATATTTTATATGGACAATGGCCCATATTCTTAATATAATAGGGTTGCTTATGTGGAGGTGAATCACACTGTTAAGGAAATGAATATAAAAACTAATTTTTTTATATGTCTTCAAGGGTCCACTAAAGATTTTTAAAATGAATAAAACAAACCTAAAATCACATTATTTTCATGGTAAAACCTATATAGGCCTAACAGAAATTTTTTTTGTTACATCACTATTGGGTCATTATCATGTCATAAAAAACACTATATATATAAACGATATTTAATTTGTACCCAAAAATTCGACTGTCTCAGAAAATAAATAAAAAATAATCATTGGATAATTTCAATGTCCTGGTTCAAAAAATAATATTTATTTTATCTAAATAAATTTCAAAATATGTTCATTTTCACTTTTAGAATAAAAATTGACATTTAGCTAAAATTAATGTGTTTTGACAAAAATAGCTTTCAAACCATAATAATAAATAATTTTGTTTTCATATAAATTATACAATCATTTATACTTACTAAAAAGTAATTTATTAAAAATAATATTTTATTAAATGATTTTTTGATTAAAAAAACCATTAATTTATCAAAATTGATTCGTTAGTTGAACATTATCTAAAAAATACTATTGGTGCTTTAAAAACTATTTACAAAGTATCAACAATAAAATGAAATTATATTCATTATTACAAAAAAAATAATGTACATAATCATAATTCTAGGGTCTTGATACAAAACCCCTAAAAACACACTCATATGTCCTTATGGTAATGTGCACGATGGTGATAGCCCCTTGGGGTGGCTCAGATAACATAACTCGAGTAGTAATCTCAATAAACATCCACTTCTCTCGTGGGTAGTTCTACTCAAGATTAACGTATTCAAGATTGGTTGGGGATATTTTAAGAATGAATCCCATTGACACAACCTCTTTTCTAAGCTCTAAAAAATGGGCTTTTACGGGGAAAGTCTACTAGATGAGGCCATCACATCCTTTGACTGAGTAAATTGGATTTGTTAAAGCCCTATATTTGTACTAATCATGTGATCATTGTTCAATGAATATATTAGAAATGGACACAATTCATAATGGTATTTTAAAATCCTAGACATAAACCAAATAACATAATATGTTTTACATAACCATATAAATATATTTAAATCGAACAAGATGAATTTTCATTAATGAATTTTTTGGGTTGTTACACATACCTCTATACATTGTGTAATAGATTTATTATATCTGTATGTTCTTGTTATATGTGATGTAGACATCGAGCTTTGTAGAGATGACTATACATTTCTTTTTGGTACCTATTTATGGTATTCCATTATAATCCATACCCCCAGATATATGAGGATTGTATATATGTAGTCATCTGTGTTTTCTTCCCCGTGAAGATGCCTAATAATAAGATAAAAGACCTAGTCAAGAGTCTTCATTAGGGAAATGTGAGGGAATATTTGAGTGTAGTGAAATAGACACATGATGAGAGATCCATATCCTAGATAGTATTCTATTGTCTCATTGAATATGAGTTCGATCCATCCATGTTTTGATAGTTGCACACACATGAGCTTCTTCATCTGTAATAGGAAACTATGACCATGTCAGAGTTTTCATTGAAGTTTGCTGATCATTCATGATACTCTATGAATATAGTGTGGGTCCAGTAATTTTGTTCTTTGAACATCAATTTAGGATTACACTGGGAAATCAAGGATTAAGTTGTATCTATTATAATTTTTACCAATGTTAAGGTACTTGATAAATCCCAACTATTGCAGAGAAATCTAGTTGAGTAGAAACAGGTAGTTGGATCTACCAATGGGAACCTGGCATTTGAAACCATAGCAGTAGGTATCTGATAATTTTTAGAGGAACAAAGTGGTCAAGCACATTCAAAGGTGATCCCAAGACTCATGTTTAGTATTGAGGGGCCCTGAATGTGGATCTCATTAGCTAGGGAACATTTGAGGTTACTCATGCGGTTGCCCGGGAATTTGGAATGTGATTATTTGACCTATCATATAGTGAATCCAGGGATGGATGAGGGACTTCTGAGATAGATGATGATAGAGGAGAATGGTTTTATCCTTAGGGTGACAGAGGTGGAAGAGTAGCCGGATGGAAAATAGGTGGTTGTTAGAGGGATGCACGATTAAAAATTCCACCCCCAGGTGGTCCCTTCCAAGCTTCGGGAGCCGATGGACAGGGATAATTCCATTTTTATTTAATGATGTATTATAACCTCGAGGGTTTAGGGTTGATTATAGGTAAGATATATTCCTTTTAAATTATATATATATTTTTTATATATACAGGTTCTAGTCATTGTTTCCTTCCATTAATCTTTTTCAAAACTCAGACATTCTGGTTGAACCGTTGACTCAACACTTACACTCTACGATTCTTATGGGGGAGATTCTATGTTCACACACTGGATCATACAATATTACCTAACTCTATAGGGTGATTTTTTATTTGGGAACTCAATGTTTTGGTGTCTGGGACTTATGACCCCATTCTTGTTATGGACTAGTTAACCACCGTTCATTCATAGATTGACTATTTTAGCTATATGGTATGTTCTGTCTATAGTGATTAAACTAGTTTTTCCTTTATTTGTGAAAATAAAACATAATATGTTTATGATTAACTCACACATTTTCGGGTGATCCAATCACTCATTAGTTGGCTAGCCTAACCTTCCATGCAGTAGATGATATTGGTCCCTAGTTTCATATAGTGGTGTCAGAGTGTGAGGACATCATTCGTGTGGATGAACCATGTTTACCTATACGTGGAGATATATAATTCTGAATTGATATATACCCCATTATGACACTAATATCTACACCAAAATATCAGATGTCTCCCCTCAAATATTCATGTGTAAATGTTACAACATGATGGCATGAAGAGGAAGGGCTCTAGGTGACCCATTGTTTCACCCTATGTATCCACGACATTGTTTTCCAAAAAACATGTTAGGAACATGAGGTTGTGTGTGGATTTATGGGTCTAGGACTAGGTGAATATGAATAATTAGTATCCACTAATGAGGATCAAATTCCACATAGATCTGTTGAATGGGGTGTAGTGGTTATCGAAGATTGACCACAGATATGGCTATCACTAGAAAAGTGTATGGAATGATGATATAATAAAGGCATCATTTAGATGTCATTAGAATCATTACATGTACATGGTGATGCATTATGGAATGTTGAAATCCCTATAATTATTCATTGGACTCATGAACTTGATCATTGATCCTTACCTAGATCAGCACATGGGTTCATCATTTATGACCTCCCACTGTACTCAGCATTCAATGATAAGCATATCAGACAATTGAGGAAGGTCCTAAACACAATTCAACAACTCCGATATCATGGAAATCCCTCATAATTTCATTTCTGGATTCAATAGGTACATTTTATGAGACACATAATTTAAGGGAGAGATTTGTGGTGTATCTAGTGAAGATTTAGGTGGTTCCTTCTTCTTGTCTAAGTAAGTGTGTTACCATGGTATTATGTTTCATTGTTTGTCATGGTACAATAAGATGTTTTTAGCCAACATCTCTAGCTCAGAATAATACTTGATATATTTTACATGAAAGAGGTATATATAATGTGGATGGATTATATTTTAGATAGTTTCCAGCTTCTAAGGTAGAGATTGGTGAGCTCTTCCATATTGAGATTTTCAGAGGAGGGAGATGATTACGTTGAGTCCAGTGATGCATCAGGAACCTGGAATGGTTGTGTCCTGATGTTAAAGAAATATGAGATTTATTATGGTTCATGCATGTTAAGAAAAAATGATCATAAAAAAATGACAAATGATCTTTACTTTGCAGGGGTAGTCCTCACATTCGATATATAGAAACAGTACCTGATGTGCAAGTGGTTTATCAGAAACCCTTACCATTTGATTCTCATGTAAATCTTCTGTTAAAAGGATATAGACATGAGACAGAGGCTATGACTATTGTTATTCCATGAATATGACTTTAGTATTATTTATTCATATAATAATTTGAATGTGGAGGAAAATAATCTTAGTATGATATTAGTTCACAACTTCTAAATGAAGCGTTACAATAGTTAGCCTAGGTATAGTTTTCATTTGTTGAAGGAGATGGAGTAGCTTACCTCCAATTGATGGTTTTAAAAAATTTAATTTTATTGGGAGTTCGGGAGGCAGAACATGGAGATTTCAACTACGAGATATTACATGCTCATATTTCCATAGGACATGCTTCAAATGGATATTCTATAAGTGGAAAGCATGTCTTTCTTTTCAGAGGACCTAAAGTAGTAACAGTGGAGTTGTGGGAGGTGATTCTGAGGGATTTTCATACATCCACTTTTTCATCTAATAAAAGTTTTATAATGTTATACCAAAACCCTTGATGTTAGATTTAAAAGAAATGTATGAAGAAGGGAGTTTCATATTATATATCTTGATGCCTTATATGTCATCATTTAAAGGCTAAGAATGATGTTCCAGCTGGTTTGGTGACACCCCTAGAGGTTCTAGAAGGGATGTAATATGGGATATAGATGGGCATAATTATAGGTTCACCACATAAAAAATGCAAACACAATTCTATATGGGTGATTATTGACCGACTCACCAAGCAATTTCACTTCATAAATATTTGACAGTAGAGTTTTTTAGAGAGCATTAGATTACTCTATATGAATGAGATAGTTTGATTCCATGTACTACCATCAATTATAGTTTCTGATCATTCTTCTCTCATTGAATCCTAGTTGTGGAAGGGTTTTCAAGAGTCTATTGGGAAACATTTAATCTTTTGAAAAGCATTCCACCCATAGAAGGACAACTAGATTAAGTAGACCATTCATGTTCTGGAAGAAATTTTGTGGTATTGCATGTTAGAACATGGTCGTAATTGGTATGATCACTTAACACTAGTAGATCTTTCATACAACAAAAAATAACATTTCACCATTGACTTGGAAACTTTGGAGGACTTATACGGGCGAACCTATATGCCACCCATTTTCCTGACTAACCTAGGAGAATCACCTATCTCGGGGACCAGATTTGGTGGAAACTACAATTGAGAAGGTGCAGATCATACCAGAGAAGATGAATACCACACAGATCCATCAAAATTCTTATGATGATAGGTGATAGTTGAATTATAAGTTCTATGAACGATACCATGTGGTCATTGGAATTTAACCACAATGGGAATTACAATGATTTGGGTGGGTGGAATGAAATATTTAAGGTTCATCAGCCCTTTAATGAAACTCTGTATAGTGGGAGAGGTGGTTTGATAACTCACTATACCTAAGTTGTTAGAGAAGGTACATGATATCTTCCATGTGTTGGAGTTAAGAAGGTATGTGCATCACCCATCACATGTCATGTACTGGGGAACTAGACATCTAGATGGAGTGAATTTTTCTAATTAACATGTGGAGACCATGTATCCACATTATATGATCCTTTGTGAGTGGGTGATTCCACTAGTGTGGGTATAATGGAAGTACAATAATATCTAGTAGAGCACATGGGAGTGTTAGGCTTCAATTAATCCTTAGTAACCTCATCTATTTTATTATCCCTTGTTTATTATTTTACTAATGTAAATCCCCAAAGGTGGGGATAATGTAACACCTCATATTTTCCATGTATAATTTTTAGATGTTATATAGATTGATTTCAAGACCTTTTACTAATACGACATTTGATTTTGTGGCCCAGTGATACGGAACAAATGTATGAAAAATATTAAACTTTTTAAAAGCATGTTCACTCTTGTTTTTCCCAAAAAAGTGGAATAAATCAAAAATAGGTTCCCAGATCATAAATATGAGGGCATCATTGAGCTCATAATTCCGGATTTAATATATGATAGACATGACATTAGTCAGCATAGGTATTCTGTTAAAAAATTCATCGAAGATGTAAATATAAAATAAATAATTTAGTAATGTAAATATTTTAATGAAACAATGTTTTTGTTAAGAGTATCTCAAAAATTTTGGGATAGAATAACAATCATGGAATTCATCTTGGGATTTAGAGAAACAACCACCCAAAAAACCATTCGTGGGAGATGATGGATCAATCATATGATGAACATAGGATTTGAGGAAACATTCCAATGATTATAATGAGAATTCATTAATTGTATATGATAGATCCAAATCAAGGTAGGGAATTGTTTAATGTTGTTATACCCAATCTATAATTCTTAAAAGAACATTAACCAATAAAAAAATAGATTGGCCTGCAGATTGGTCATTGTTACATGATGAGATGTTATATTTGGGATTATCAGGAGATATATCTTTATTCATCTTTGTTTATTGTTCTAACAGTAATGGATTGAGTCCTAAATGTTCCAAAAATATTGTTTCTTCCTTAGGGTTTCTATTTTTTAAATTCTCACTCCATTATTCACATTCTTTACTGTTGTATCCCTATGGTCACAGCTCGACATTTCTAGGTGACTCTGAATGTGATCGAACCCCCAAATTGAGGGAAAGTGAACACGAAATGTAGGATATATGTATATTAGGACTTGGGAATCTCAGTTCTACATCTGTTGGATATTTTGGGAATTTAATAAGGGAAATGGGTCCTTAGAAGAGACTATCAGCATAACACCCGTGATCTATGGAAACTATAGTGGTGCTCAGTAGCGGAGCTGCAAGTGGTTGTGTGTCTAGTGGTATTCGCGAGAGATAGAGACGGAAAATATGATTTTACGGTGATAGTTCATATTGTGTGGTGGGCCACATGAGAAAGGTAAAACCATTATGTTGTCGTGGTGGGGGCATCATCAGATCCAATTAGTGACCACATGGAGTGTGTTGAGTGGGATCATGCAGGCTGGTTTGGGCTAAGTGGGAGGATCGGACATGTGTTCGACCGAGGGTGATTGGGGTAGAGCGGCACCATGTTCGACAGTGAGATGTGGAAGATACAACTACCATGGGAGCAAGTGCGATAATTCTATTTTCATGGATTGTTAATGATCATGGTTTGTCCATGGTGTCTGGTCATTGGGGCAATATACCCTTATGGTTGACCAGTATAGTCAGTTGAAAGATTGGGCAATCATTCTTCTGGCCAAGTAACCCCAATTTAAAACATCAAATTTCCCTAACTACTAAACGGAGCATCTACTAGATGATCAAATAAGAAATTAAGACCTTATCATTGAGACAACCCTTTTGTGACAATTAATGTGTATTTTAATTATTGACCCGTATAGTTTGATTACATTCCTTCAGTCCTTTCCTCTAGGGTTCATTATGACATTATGACCACGTAGCTTGATTGTAATCCACTATAGAGGCCATGTCCCTAATAGAGTATGGTACCCCTCCATGGGATTAGATTGAAATCCTATATCACCCCTAGTTGAGTTTTTTGGAATCAATGTAACCACATAGAAAAGGGTGTTGGTCCTCCATCAAGCATTTCAAGTCATTTGGGTTAGTGGTATTCCCTTTTTAGTGTATGGATTGATAATCTATATTGTAGGTTAATCTAGATTGTGTATATCACATTCTGCATTGTGTATTGGAAATAAACTTTCTCTATGTTTCACCACCTTCTTTAGCCAATTATTTCTCTTTGGGAGGGGTCTAAATATGTTATTCATCTTCAGGAATATCCCTTATGATATCATTTTTTGAGAAGTGAGTTATCTATAATTGAGTGTCCCTCAGGTAAAATCATGTTTCTGGTAATTGGTTATGGATTCCCTCTAGAATTTTTTTTCATGGATTGAGTATATCTTTATTTTTTTATTATATGTTCTGTACACATATAACTACAGACAGATGACAGAAATTTTCATTTTGGTGATTAATTGTTGTACTCTTTTCTTTTTTCGAGGTGTCAAACTCGGTGTTGTTATTATCAGACATACATGGAATTTTCCAACACATTTTGTTTCTTGATTAGATGATCGAGAATTCAATAAAGTCTGATGATAATCAGAATTAGGTGGTGCTTTGTGAGACTAGATAGACAAAGGTGTTTTCTTGTGGATTTATAGATAGTAGTCCCAGTATCTTATTTCTTATATGTAGGTATTGTGGTTATAAACTAATTTTTTTTGGCTTTTATTTAGACCACATTCCATTTATATACTTTCACTCTTGTCGTCTAGTTGTGGGATATAGTGGATTACAAGAATTGATTACTTACTATTTGTATATTTCAGAATTGACGACTTGGATATGGGTGTATGTGTATATGTATGTTAAGTTAATGCCACTCATTTGTTGTAAATTCCTATACAGTGCTAGTCACCAACTGATGACCTATTGGACAAGGTCTTCGGGTAGATAGGAAACCAGCCCCTCATGGATGGGTGTTGAAATTTTTTCATTTATATTCTATTTATATTTAATGGATTTTTAGGTTTCCACTAATTAAAAGGTCATGCCACTCTTAGGTTCCCATCATAAAGCTACCGCAGGAAAAAATGATTATATTGATGCCTTCACAAGAGTATAAGGAGTTGTTAATGGTGCCCCATAGGATATTCCCTAGGTTATGAGCTATTCCTGGTTCTATCAAGGGACCTTATAAAGGTCTCGTGATCTCATATCTCATGGATACATACATGATCAGTGTGTTTTTGCAATAATCTTATATATTCTCTTTCTAGGAAAAATAATACACACATTTAGGAATTTCTTCCTTTGGGATTTATCAATTCATATTTTTTCGGCTTCAACATTATAATTCAAATTTTATTCATCAAATAAAATCAAATAGTATTCTATTTTAATTAATCAAAAAATGATCTAAAAAATAGTTATCATCATATAAAATTTCATTAAATGCATAATCCTAAAATAATTCTCAAATCCCATAGATATTTACAGGATGATAAATTTCTAAAATAATAATAACAATTATTTGTAATCAAGATTAAATGCAGTGGAACATTTTTAAACAATTTAATACATTAGGTAGGATAATGGTAGGTGATGCACCCTTTTCACCCAACATTTAAGAGATCAATCCCAACAACCCTTCGAGACAAGATGTGTTCTCATCCATCATAAATGTTGCCCATTTTCTTACATTAATTTATTATAATACATTAACAATATAGTAATTTGATAATCATCCTAAAATGACAAAATAAAATTTAAACTCAATTGATTCTCTAACATTACAATTGTTCATCTAAAAATATATTATCACATAATTATTTCAAAATAAATCTCTTTAAAAGAAATAGTTCTTACTTAAGATTTTTATAACACAAATCATAAAGGGTAGTCAAATACACTAAACATATGCCCAACCTAAAAATTAGAAATTCATGATGATATAAATAACTATAAATAATACATCCTTATCTATAATGTTTTCAAAATCATCCAAGGATACCAAATGTAAGTGCTTAACCATAAACATTAAATATTATAGTTTTTTTAACTAAAAATCACATTTTATGATCATATAGATTATAGTTTTAGACAATTAAGACAAATTAATATAAATTAAACCCTTAAATTACATGTTCATACTTATAATTATTATCCACTTTATTCCACAATAAAAAAATATAATTTTTTCTTGAAATCTTTTCATGAATCTCAAAATGAATACATATATACCATTATACAACCCTTAAATAACGTTAAAAAACATGATATTAGAAAAAAAAAATATCAGCATGGGAAAAAATAATAATCGAATTTTTTATTCAAGTTAAAATTATATAATAAATTTCATAAAAATATATGTTTTTTCAATGAAATAGGAATCATTATTTCATGATGGTCATTATCATTCAATTTAAAAACCACGTGGTTTTCCAAAAAAAACTTTTACACAAGAATATATGATATATGTTGGTAACATGGGAAATAATTTTTCATATATCTCAACCAAATGTAGTGTAAAATATTTTCACACCACTAAATTCATTTTACCCAATGCATGTGAGGAACTAATTTAAACACCATCCCATGGTTTATCGTGGAACCACTGGTCATTAATTTTTCACCTAACCACGGTTCATTGGAATATAACATAATAATAAATAATGGGTTTATCCTGGGACACCCTTTGATCATAATGAATTTGAAATAACCCCAAAATAAACATAAATCATGAATGTTTTCATCATAGAAACAATCTTTCATTAAAATACACATTTCATTTGAATCAATCAGTTTGAAATAATACGTCCTTACAAAAGAAATTTTTTTTATTTTGAGGTAACCATATAAATTTGTAAATTAGGATTTAAAATATTTATGTGACATAAAATAGAAAAAATCCAATATTTTAATATTTTTTAAAAAGCATTCTTTTTCGATTTTGTAAAAAAAATCACTATAATAGGATATTTTTAAAATAACATCCCTTACCTTGAGTCTGGATTATCAAGTACAATACCATTATTATTTATTAATAAAATAATTTTATATTTTTATTTTGTTGAGAAAAATATTCATCTTTATTTTTTCTATTATATAACTTATTACCATGATATAACAATTACATTTAATTTATTTTCATGTTAGATGTTTTGATGATATTTTGTTCTTTATGTCCAGATTGAGTATAGTATAATGCCGATTGTCAAAGTGTTCATTGATTAATAATCTCAATAATAATAAAATTAAAATAAATATAAATTAATAGAATAATTATAATATTTAACCCATTATTAAAACATGGATATGAAAAATGGACAATGTTACTATACTGAAGATGGTAGGTTATACAAACGTATGTGTAACTTTTACCTTTATCAATGATCATTTTGGAAATATTAGAAGTATAATTTTTCCTAAAAAAGGATAATAATTACATAAATATCATATTAATTGTCTAAATATACTTATTTATGTCACTAATTTGATGTGGTGATGAAAAACCAATCACATCGCTTCATGGAGGTGATAAATCACATGTACAGATGAAAAACAATTGCATTAATATTTTCATAGAAATGTAATAAAATAAATGTTATGTTATCTTTATGAAAAGAAATATATATCATGAATTTCAAATAAAAATATTAATTTTATTATTATAACCATTATAGAGAGATTGGGATGGAAAATGAATTACATATGTTTGTGAGGAAGTAGTCTTCCATACACAAGGACATTGAATTATTTTCCCATTTTATATTAGACGATCTAGATATGAGACATGGTACATATAGAATGAAAAATCAGTATATGGTGGATGTATTATTTTTTTTATTTTACCATTTTTGAAGAAGCTTCAATTGCGTTTTAATAAGAAACAAAACTAAAACATGTTGTTGAAAACTATACATCTTCTTCGAACATTATTGTTTCATTAACAACAGAAAACCTCTGGCTTTGGTTTTCTTTGGAAAATAATGAATCTAGTATCTATTAGGGATTATAGTATTTTTTGGGTAGATCACTAGTTACCAAAATAGGTTTTGAGGTTTTATTAAAAGTTACTTAAAAGACCCTTTTACGTGAGGGGAGTGGGATCGTTCAACTTTCTCAAAATATTAAATTAATATATATTAACATTCAATTGAAAATGTCTAAAAAGTGATCTATTTATATGATAATATGAGGATGGCTTTAAATCCACTCATGTGATAAAAATAATATATATATTGAATAAGTTTATACCCAGCACCATTGGTTAAAATCATTCTTTTAACATCCTTTATTATAATCATGGAAACATGTGTGCCTTAACCTTTTTGGGTTCGTATAGTTACAATAAAATACTTAAATTCCAGAAAATGAATCGTTAGTGGCATTTTAAACCATAGATAAATAATATTTCCATATTTTATTGTTTTACAAATTTTATATCATTTTATAATTTTTTTAAATAACATTAATGTCAATTTTGACTCTATTCAGTACTTTTACATTTAAAATAACAAGTTGTCTGTTATATATTGAAATAACTATTTTATTTAATTAGAAATCAATATTATATATTTTATTATTTTATCACATTAATTAATTGAAATTATATTTATTTTAATATTCTTAAAAAATATTATTTGATATTCTAGTTAATAAAATAATTATTGGATTATCATTGTGTTAACACTTAAGGTTATTATTTATTTATTAAAAATTAAAAAAAAACAATCCATGATGAAGAACATATTTATTTCAAAATAATATTTATGGTCATACATATATTATATTTGAGTTTATATTAATGATTATACACTTATTAAAAAAAATTATTGAAAAATTTATTTTTTCAAAAATTTAATTAATATAATTGGATTGATGTCATACTTGTGGATCCATGTGGTCATAAATCAAATTAATGGATTATTTTGGTCAAAAAATATTCAATAAAACATGAACACGTGTTAAGGTAATTATATAATATTTATAATATTATTTATACCCTATGATACTAGATTTACCCTTAATTGTGGTAACAACATTGCTATGTTTCATGATCATATTTCCCAGAAAAAAAATGGGAATATTTACAAAAATATGACTGAGTAATTTAAAATATAAAATCCATTTTTCAAAATTCAATACCTAGATGGGGAAAATGTTAATTTAAAATTATTCTCATAAATGGGATGTGAAAATATTTTTTTAATGGTAAAACGGTCAAAAGGTGGAAATGTTTTAATATATTATTGAATATTAAAATCAATCATATAATGTAAATATTATTAATAGATGAAAAATTTATCTAATTTTACAATAATAAAATTTTGAATTATTATTTTTTATTATATATTAATTATATAAAAACGTAATTTTAAATTAAAATAAACAATTTTTATATATTATTCAATAAATGAAAATTATCAAAAAATTATTAGAAAATAAAATAGACTAAATTTTGATATTAAAAATTAACAATTTAATATTATTTTCTTATATAATATTTTTAAAAAATTTAGAATTAATTTTCAATAATATGTTCTCTAACAAAAATCGGAAAATTTTCATTTCAAAAAATATAGATTAATATGCATAAAATGAAATTTTTTTACCATGTTTATAAAAAATAGGAAAATTGTTAAAATTTTATTGAATAAATTATATATATATATATTAATATTATCCATCAATAGTGATTTTTTAGATTTATTGGAATAAAACAAACTTGTTCCCATTTACTTTTTTTTTCATAAAATGATTTTTTCCTATAACCAAAAAGGATTTTATTTTCATTTATAATTAATTTTTCACCGAAGATTTTATTATATAAACATGTGTATACTATATTTTCAAAATTAAGGTAATATTTTATGTACCCTCCATTCAAACATCTATGTCATAACTGTACCATTTAAATAATAATATTTAATTTTTCATATATGCTTTTTGTGGCTTGTCTTGTACACTATTAGAAATAGTGTTTAATTTTAAATCATGAGAAGTTACACATTCATTCATTCTATTAGGGTATCTTTTATAATCCCTCAAAACATTAAAAATTAGGTTTCCCTATTAGGTTATCCATTTTTAAAAATCATCATCAAAAAAATGTTCAATTTTTATTTATATATTTCCCTTAAATAAATAAATAGTATCATATTTTTTTAATTGATGGGATTTATTTTTTTCAATATTTCCCTAATAATATCATCTTTTATAAAATCTATAATAAAATGGTTTTTACATATTAATATTTTATACCAATAATGTCACAACCCGCCTTCACCAAAAGGAGGGAAGGGTCAGCTGATTGCCAGGCCCTTCCTTCTTTAAGCTGAAGGAGAGATAATGACCCCCAAAACCCGCCTTCAATAGGTCCCGGAGTGGCGACTAGCACCAAGGGTATAGAAAATTCTCGCAAAAGTAAGGCATTACCCTTTTTATTTTATTGGATTGAGAGATAAGGAGAAGAAAACCCAACAACACCAAGGTAGAGAGAAAAGTAAATCCAATAATAAACCATTCCCACATGCATTTTTCAAAAGTAAAAGCCACAAGGTGCAAAAAAGTGACTAAAAGGTAATTACCAAAAAGGAAAACAACAACTGCAACTGCTCCAAAAGTCCAAGCTAGTAAGGTCATGCGTAATCCCCAAAGTCCTCCTAGAAACCTGAAAGCAGTTTTATATACGTAGGGTGATCATACAAGTACACTCAGTAGGGAAAACCAAAGTCTCTCATGCACAAGTGGGGGAACGTACTAAAGTCCCGTGAGAAAATAGTAAACTACACACCTATCAAGGTAAACTATCCACCCGCGGCCTCACCAAGGCACACTCCCCAAATAACGCAAGTCAAGTAATTTATATAATATGAGCACATCAATGTTTGGGTACCCCGCACCACTTTACCACTACTTATTGAGACATCCTATGCATCAAACCAATCCCGCCATTCTCACCGCAGTCCCACTGCCACACTTGCCCGCACACACCTGGGCCACAACCACACGCAGTCCCACTGCCGAAATCTCGCCCGCACACACCTGGGCCTCAACCGCACGCAGTCCCACTACTGAATCCCACCCGCACACACCTGGGCCAAAACTGTAACATGTAACTATGCCTGCAAACACCTAGGCCAGAACAACCACCACCACGCCCGAAGACACCTGGGCCTCATCCCGAAGACACTTGGGAAACCACCTTCCGCACACACCTGGACAACCGCCACACTACCCAGCCCGAAGGTTCATGGGATAATAATGGACTTCAGGCCATCACAGCCTGCCCGAAGATACTTGGGCTATCCAGAAAAGGGAGCAGAAAAGGATCTAATAATGAGCCACTAAAAATAGTGTTGGAAAAAAACACCCTCCCCCATTAAATGGGGGTGTTCGGCACTAGGTTCTCAACTTGGGTGGGGCGCAAATAAGAAACAAAAAACGTCAAGTATAGATATAGGTAATAAGCACTCACCCAAAAATAGGTTTTTCTTCAGACAACCTATAGAACACAACAACACTAAAGTCCGAGTCACGACTCACTCTAACAACCCATCATCCCATTCTAGTTTCATGTTCAGTAACAACATTTGGGTAAAGCACCACTGGGCATCTAGTAGGCATAGGCATAATTCTAGAAAATTAAACAGTCAGACATCAACCAAAACGTCCACACCTGGTTCTCAACAACAGAGGATTCCAACCCAATTTTTGATATGAACAAGTAACCACCTGGATTTAAATCTCACAACCACCGAATGTATAAAAAAACAGGGGATCCCATCCCCTCCTACATCTCCAGCAATCGGGCCGAAAGGAAAACAACCAACTACCACCACCAACACAAGCAGGGTCGGGCATGTATTTTTAGATTTAAACGACTTAACACACTCTATGATTCAAATTCCGTGTGTTTTTACTGTGGTTATCAAAATAAAAGGGAAGATCCTGGTGCCTCGATTTATTTGGCTGGATATACGTGATTAACCAAATTCACTTTTCACAGCAGGAGATTACAAACACAACAAGAAATTTAAAACATTTGCAAGGGTTCATTAGTGCACAAACAACGACCACCAACAGCCTCGATTTTCAGGAGGCATAAGCCAGCACAACTCAACAAGATGGTCATAGAAGAAACAACATCAAAACAAAAGACAACATCAACGATCATAGACCCCACCCCCTTCTTTCTTATAGAATTCATAGGTTATCTTTAATTAGGTCTGGTTTATCCAATTCTACAGAAACAAAAGCACGCCCACCCTGCATGATACACAAAGAGAGAGGTAAAGGAGAAATTCCATACCTGTTGATAGATGATCGACGTTTAGGCCGGGGCGCGGAACATTACGGATAACGATGCGGCCGGTCCGACACACCAGAAGCTGTTTGTGAAAGTCACGACGGAGGAAAGGAGAAACCACGGCTATCCCTTAGTTTATAGGAGCCGGGAACAGTAGAGGTGAAAACGCAAATCCGCGTAAGGCGTGGGGGTCGTGGGTTGATCACGCGGCTCCACTCGTCACAAAAGGGTCGGGTGGTTTAAGCCGACTGATGAATTGATGAAGCATTTAATTAAAACTCTTATGGGCGTTACGGGTCTTAAAACAAAGTTAAACCAGTCAGAATAGGGTTTAAAAC
Source organism: Viscum album (assembly GCA_963277665.1). NCBI lineage: Eukaryota > Viridiplantae > Streptophyta > Magnoliopsida > Santalales > Viscaceae > Viscum > Viscum album. Next base: position 1,501,757,833 of record OY728161.1, read on the forward strand.
CCTATTTACGAAAAGGAGAATTACTAGAAACAACTTGACAAGGTCGGGTGACGCGGATCGGTCTCACCGATCGGTCTCGCCGATCGGTCTCACCGATCGTTCTCACCGGGACGCCACACCTTTAAAACCCGGATTTTGGTAAAGGGAAGGACCAAGAGAGTCTGGATCATCACATTAGATACCTCTCAAACTATTCTCGTCCCCGAGAATTTAGATATCCCAGAAGGGAAGGGCGGGTCTGAAAAACTACCCCAAAAGATACCTCTCAAGAGAGAACCTCATCGCTAACTAAGAAAATCTTCCTGTCACGAACCTAGCAGCATACCATGCCAAACTGCCCGGGTACATGGGTTGGGGAGTCTCTTCCCCCATGTCAAGATATTATCGACTTTGGGCGGCACTAACTCTCCCGCACGGGTTTAATCGCATCCACCTTAATGCGTCTCGATTAGGGGTTGGGTTCTCTCCTTACCTATAGTCGGGGGTTTTCACACACAAGAAGAGGAAAGAAACCAGTACATTTCATAGCCAAAGGACAAAACATCCTACCACAACAGGTACAACAAGGAACAAAACTCAAAACATCTCTGGGTACTGGGTACGCATCTGTGCTTCCCTTTCCCACGTACTCTCCTCAAGCCCACCATGTCTCCACAACACACGAACCAAGGGAATGGTTCGCCCACGAAGCACCTTCTCCTTGCGATCCTCGATCATCACTGGTCTCTCCACAAAGGTCGTGTCATCCTCGATGTCCAGCTCGCCTCAATCAAGGACGTGTGAATCGTCGTGCAGATACCGACAGAGCTGGGAAAAATGAAAGACATCATGTATCATTAATAGCGGAGGTGGCAATGCTAGATGGTAAGCCACTTCGCCAACCCACCTCAACACTTGGAAGGGTCCGATAAACCTGGGGGAAAGCTTACTCCCCTTTCCGAACCTCCACTGCCCACGCCGAGGGGAGACCTTCAAGAACATGTGTTCCCCAACCTCAAACCCCAAGGGCCTCCTCCTAGTATCAGCATACGACTTCTGTCGGTCCTAGGATGCCTTCATCCTTTCCCGTATGATTTGAACCTTCTCTGTTGTGTTCTGTACCACCTACGGACCAAGGATGCCTGCCTCTCCTACTTCGGTCCAACACACAGGCGAACGACATGGCCTCCCATACAAAGCCTCAAACGGGGCAATGATGATGGTAGAGTGGTAGCTATTATTGTATGAAAACTCTACCAGAGGCAAGTATTTCACCCATGACCCTCCTGAGTCTAGAACACATTCTCGCAGCATATCCTCCAAGGTCTGGATGGTGCGCTCCGTTTTCCCATCTGTCTGGACATGGAAAGCAGTGCTAAGGCATAACTGGGTGCCAAACGCATGCTTCAATTCTCTCCAGACCCGCGAGGTAAACCATGCATCCCTATCCGATACTATAGACCTCGGAACTCCATGTAACCTCACCACCTCATCCATGTAATTTTATGCCAAAGCATCCACATCACTCGACTCCCTGATCGCCAGAAAGTGATCCGATTTCGTCAACCTGTCTACTACCACCTAGATGGCGTCGTACCCTCCTTAGGCCTTGGGTAGTCCTGTGATGAAATCCATTGAGATTTCATCCCACTTCCACTCGGGGACACCTAGGGGCTGTAGTAGGCCTCCTGGAACTCGGTGTTCAGCCTTCACTTGCTAACACACTAGGCACTTGGCCACAAACTCCGCCACTGCTTGATTAACTCCGGGCCACCAAAACTGCCTCTTCAAACCCTGGTACATCTTGGAAACTCCAGGGTGTACTGCCAGGGGTGACTTGTGGAACTCACTGAGGATCCTGCCGCGCATCGCCTCTGGGACAAACAACCTCCCCTGGAAAAGCATCCAGTTTTGACCATCCCCAGTCCATCCTTCCGGAGAATTTCCTTGGTCAACATGGTCACGCATCACTTCGCACTCTAGTTCTCCCCACTGAGACTCTTCCACCTGCTAAAATAGGGATGACTGCACCGTCATCTGATATAGGAAGTCTCTGCCGCTATCCATCTTCGCATCCAGGTGTAAGGCAGCCAACTCTTCCATTGCCTTCCAGGCGTCCGCCGACTCTCAGACCGCATCCTTCTGTGTCCTCCTGCTCAAAGCATCGGCCACCACATTTCCCTTGCCCTCAGTATAAGAGATCTCGAAGTCGTAATCCTGGAGGAACTCTACCCATCTCTGTTGTCGCAAGTTCAAGTCCCGCTGGGAGAAGATATACCTCAAGATTTTGTGATCTGTAAAGACCACAATGCGTTCCCCGATGAGGTAGTTCCGCCATAACTTTAGCGCAAAAACGACGGCTGCAAGCTCTAGGTCGTGGGTGGCGTAATTACGCTCATGGGAACACAGCTTCCTGGACCCGTAAGAGATCACCCCTCGTCGTTGCATCAACACGCATCCCAGGCCCTGTCCCGAAGCATCGTAGAATACCTCATAGGCCTCCCCTTCTTCTGGTAATCTTAGCACTGAGGCACTGACCAACTTCCCCTTTATATAGATGAAGGATGACTGGCACTGCTCACTCCATACGAAAGCCTGGTCCTTCTTGGTCAGAACCGTCAAAGGGGCTGCTACTCGAGAGAAATTTGGTGCGAACCTCGAGTAGTAACCTGCCAACATGAGGAAACTCCGGACTTCTATCACATTCTTGGGTGTTGTCCAAGAAACAACTACTTCGACCTTTTATGGGTCGACCGCTATCCCCTGCTCTGACACTACGTGCCCGGGGAAGTGCACTTTTCGTGCCCAGAACATGCAATTTGAAAACATCCCATATAGCTAGTGTCGTCAGAGGACCTCCAAAACTGTCCTCAGGTGCTCTGCATGGTCCTCCTCTGATCTAGAGTAGACCAGGATGTCGTCGATGAACACAACCACAAACCGATCCAGCTACTCCCGGAAGATGGAGTTCATAAGCCCCACGAACACAGCCAGGGCGTTCGTAACACCCAAGGGCATGACTACGAACTCGAAGTGTCCATACCTGCACCTGAACACTGTCTTCGGGATGTCGCTCTCTTTCACATTCAGCTGGTGGTACCCAGGACGCAGGTCGATCTTTGAGTACCATCCTGCCCCTTTCAGCTGGTCAAAAAGATCATCTATCCTTGGGAGAGGGTAGCGATTCTTGATCGTCACCTGATTCAACCTCCTGTAGTCTATGCACAGAATAAGACCTCCATCTGCCTTGTTTGCAAACAAGACCGGAGCACCCCACGGTGACACACTCAGACGAACATAACCCATCTTCATCAGATCGTCAATCTGTGTCCGCAACTCCCGTAGTTCCGATGGTGCCATCCGGTAAGGAGCCATCGAGATTGGACGAGCTCCGGGTTGTAGGTCTATCCCGAACTCGATATCACGTCGAGGGGGTAGAGTCGTCACATCTTCAGGAAAGATGTACATAAACTCACGGACGATCTCTGGTGCTTCCATCATTTCCGCATCTACTTATTCTTCCGTCAGCTCGGTCAACAAGGAGAGGAGAGGTTCCTCTCTCCTGTTTCCCTTCGGACTGCTCCGCTCACCGGTGAAGGTAACATGCCAGCTTTCCAAGTCTGAGAACACCACCCTCCTTCGAAAACAGTCGATGACGGCGCACACAAAAAATAGCCAGTCGATGCCTATGATGACATCGTATGGCTGAATCTGTAGCAGAAGAAGATCTCGAACCAACTGATGTGGCCCTATCATTAGTCTACGTCCCCGACAAACGAACAACAAGTCGGTCTAACCTCCAAATGGTTTGCTCAACACTAGGGGCACTGGAAGTCTCTCAGCATCTAGACCCAAGGCATGTGATAGAATGGGTGCAACGAAGGAGTGTGAAGCTCCGGTATTGAACAAAGCATAAGCAAGAGTGATAAACCGACTGATTGTACCTCGAAAAACCTCTGGATCTGTTGGGACTACTGCCTCTGCAGCATGAAACTGTCCACGCCCAGCTCCACTGCCCCTCGGTTGTCGGTCACCCCCCCCCCGACCACACCCTGGTAGAGGTCCCAGTGGAGCACCCTGAGGTCGGCCTCCTCCTGCGTCTGCCCTCGGAGGAGCGGGAGCTCGCTGTCCCTGCTGCTGCTGCTAGAAAGGTCTGGCTGGAAGATTCTGCTGGGGTGGGTGCTGGGGCTGACTTCCACTATTGTACTGCACCCGGTCTGGGCACTGACTCTGGAGATGCCCAGGGCTCCCACAGATGAAGCACTATGGTCCCGGGCCCGTAGGAAAAGGGCGAGGGTCGGGGGATCGAAACTAAAACTGCTGCAGCCTGCTCCCTGCGGGTCGGAACCTAGAGGGTCCTGACGCTGGAGGCCTGGTGTTGACGGATTTCCCCTTTGATGGTCCCAGCTGGGTCCCCTCTCGTGACACTCCCCCTAGATCATTCATCTGCTCCACCACTTCACCCTTCTTCTGGACCTCCAAGTACGTCGGCAGGGTAATGTGGGTAACAACATACTAGAGGGAGGGTCGGAGTGCCTCCTCCAAACATCTTGCCCGAGACTCCTCATCGGGAAAGAGGTCCGGAGCAAAACGTAGGAGGTCTTTGAAATTGATCCCTAACTCCCTCATACACATAATCCCCTGCTGGAGGGAGAGTAGCTCCTGCCACTTTTCTGCTTTCATCGTCGAGGAGAGGAACTCCGCCCAGAACTCCTTCTAGAAATCCACCCAAGCCACCTCATATTCTCTCCTCTACCCTAGGTAAAGCATCCACCACTGACGTGCCGCTCCCCACATCTGGCTAAAGGCCAGGGGAACCCAGTACTCGTTCGGCACCTGAATCAGGCCGAAAGCTATAACTAGCTCCTCTAGCCAGCCTTCCGTCTTCATATCTTAGGTGCTGCCCTCATACTTCTCGAGGGCCTGTCGCTGGAAGGCTCGAAGAGTCTTCTGCCACTGGTCGTCCTCTTCCTCCCGATCAGCTCTCTGCCGATTGGCCAAAGTAGTCTCAGGGGCCTCGATCGCCTGTACCACACGAGGTCGCCTCCCAGATGCCATAGCTTCAAGGTAAACAAGGAATGCCTAAGCCCAAGTAGTGAAGAATATCATCCTTAAAACTTCTTAAGATTTAAATTTATTCTTAATTCCTAAGACATCCCGAAAACACAAGAACCCAAGTCATTATGATGCATGTACCTTTCCTAGGGTCTGTACCCTACAATCAGTGTGGTCTCACTTGGTCGTTCGGTAGGTCCAGAGTCCTTGCATCGGATCACGGGGGGCCCCAAAATCCCGTGTCCTAGCTCGTCTTCCCTGTCCTAATTCACGCTCCAAGGTCACCCAACACCGTTGCCTTACCATCCCATGAAATCTTCACTGTGCCTAACTCCAGACTCTATCCTACCTTTGATACCATTCTGTCACGACCCGCCTTCACCAAAAGGAGGGATAAGTCAGCTGATTGCCAGACCCTTCCTTCTTTAAGTTGAAGGAGAGATAATGACCCCTGAAACCCTCCTTAAATAGGTCCCGGAGTGGCGACTAGCACCAAGGGTATAGAAAATTCTTGCGAATGGAAGGCATTACCCTTTTTATTTTATAGGATCGAGAGATAAGGAGAAAAAAACCCAACAAAACCAAGTTAGAGAGAAAAGTAAAGCCAAAAATAAACCATTCCCACATGCATGTTTCAAAAGTAAAAGCCACAAGGTACAAAAAAGTGACAACAAGGTAAGTACCAAAAAGGAAAACAACAACTACAACAGCTCCAAAAGTCCAAGCTAGTAAGGTCCTGCGTAATCCCCGAAGTCCTCCTGGAAACATGAAAGTAGTTTTATATACGTAGGGTGAGCATACAAGTACACTCAGTAGGGAAAACCAAAGACTCTCGTGCACAAGTGGGGGAATGTACTAAAGACCCGTGAGAAAAGAGTAAACTACACACCTATCAAGGTAAAATATCCACCCCAGGCCTCACCAAGGCACACTCCCCAAATAACGCAATTCACGTAATTTATATAATAAGAGCACATCGATGTTTGGGTACCCCGTGCCACTTTCCCACTGGTTATTGAGACATCCTACGCATCGGACCAATCCCGCCATTCTCACCACAGTCCCACTGCCACACCCACCCGCACACACTTGGGCCACAATCACATGCAGTCCCACTGCCGAAATCCCGCCCGCACACACCTAGGCCTCAACCGCACGCAGTCCCACTGCTGAATCCCGCCCGCACACACCCGGTCCACAACTGTCACACGTAACTATGCCTGCAAACAACTAGTCCAGAACAACCACCACCATGCCCAAAGACACCTGGGCCTCATCCCCAAGACACTTGGGAAACCACCTGCCGCACACACCTGGACAACCACCACACTACCCAGCCCGAAGGTACTTGGGATAATAATGGACTTCAGGCCATCACAGCATGCCCGAAGATACTTGTGCTATCCGGAAAAGGGAGCAGAAAAGGAGCTAATAACCAGCCACTAAAAATAGTGCTGGGAAAAAACACCCTCCCCCATAAAATGGGGGTGTTCGGCACTAGGTGCTCAACTTGGGTGGGGCGCGAATAAGAAACACAAAACTACAAGTATAGATATAGGTAATAAGCACTCACCCAAAACTAGGTTTTTTTTGGAAAGACTATAGATCACAACAACACTCAAGTCTGAGTCACGACTCACGCTAACAACCCATCATCCCATTCTTCTTTCATGTTCAGTAACAACATTTGGGTTAAGAACCACTGGGAATCTAGTAGGCATAGGCATAAGTCTAGAAAATTAAACAGTCAAACATCAACCAAAACGTCCACACCTGGTTTTCAACAACAGAGGATTCCACCCAAATTTGTGATATGAACATGTAACCATCCGGATTTAAAACTCACAACAACCAAAAGTATAAAAGAACATGGGATCACATCCCCTCCTACATCTCCAGCAATCGGCCCGAAGGGGAAACAACCAACTACCACCACCAACACAAGCAGGGCCTTGCATGTATTTTCAAATTTAAACGACTTAACACACTCTATGATTCAAATTCTGTGTGTTTTATCTAGGGTTATCAAAAGAAAAGGGAAGATCCTGGTGCCTCAATTTATTTGGCCGGATATATGTGATTACCCAAATTCACTTTTCACAGCAAAAGTTTACAACCACAACAAGCTATTTGAAACATTTGCAGGGGTTCATTATTGCACAAACAATGACCAACAACGGCCTCGATTTTTAGGAGGCATAAGCCAACACAACTCAACAAGATGGTCATAGAAGAAACAACATCAAAACATAAGACAACACCATCGATCACAGCCCCCCATTCTTACTTATAGAATTCATTTGTTATCTTTAATTAGGTCTGGTTTATCCAATTCTACAGAAACAAAAGCACGCCCACCACGCATGATACACAAAGAGAGAGGAAAAGGAGAAATTCCCTACCTGTTGATAGATGATCGACGTTTAGGCCGGGGGAGCAGAACATTATGGATAACGATGCGGCCCGTCCGACACAACAGAAGCTGTTTGTGAAAGTCACGACGGAGGAAAGGAGAAACCACGACTATCCCTTAGTTTATAGGAGTCGGGGACGGTTGAGGTGAAAATGCAAATTCGCGTAAGGCGCGGGTGTCGTGGGTTGATCACGCTGCTCCACTCATCATAAAAGGGTCGGTTGGTTTTAAGCCAACTGGTGAATTGATGAAGCATTTAATTAAAACTCTTATGGGAGTTACGGGTCTTAAAACACGGTTAAACCAGTCAAAATAGGGTTCAAAACCCTATTTATGCAAAGGAGTGTTACTGAAACAACATGACAAGGCCAGGTGATGCCGATCTGTCTCACCGATCGGTCTCACCGAGACGCCACTCCTTTAGAACCCGGATTTTGGTAAATGGAAGGACCAAGAGAGTCTGGGTCATCACAAATAATCACCCACATAATATTTCTTTTAGGAATAAATATAATTTAATCATTAAATTTTACTTTTATGATTTTCATTTTGATGAAATTATTCTTTTTTGAATAAATATAATCTCATTAAACAAAATAATTATTTTTAATTTGAAAAAAAAAATCAATGTGTTTCATTCATTGTTCATACTCCATTTAATCTTCTCAAGAATTGTTTTTTAATTGGGATCCATGATAATGACTTTTGAATTTTATTTATTTATTTATCTAAAGTATTGTGTTTTCCTATACTCATGGGAGACCTTATTAAATAGATTTTAGTTATAACATGAGAAAAGAACATGAGACGTTGTTCATTATCATGGTTTTTGACTATCTATGGGTGTAATATATATATACTTTAGCATCATGTGGAACACATAATAAATAAAATAATTTTGTATGGGTTGGGAATGATTTATAAACCCCTCTAATTCATATGGCCATGCTTCAATATCATTAGATATAATGGTTTGCATATTAAGATGATTACCAACTACAATTAATATGATATTAACTTCGATAAATATTTTATGTTAATGTTTAAGGGAACCTTGAATTTTTCTTATGATTTAATGTTTTATATTGAAATAACATTTCATATGACTACTTGATCATATTATATGATCGTTTTTACTTTGTTCTCCTATTTTTTATATTTTTACTCATCAATTCATTGAATTTTTTATAAAGATGTAATTGAAGTGCCCAGATCAGTGTGAATCACTGAGAGGGGGAGGGGGTGAATCAGTGATCCCTTAAAACTTTTTACTAATTGATTCTTAATCAATTAAACCTCTATGGATGGTTAAAGCCTCGATCCACTCTTCTTATATCTCTCAGCCTTTCCTCGGATAATGCAGCAATGAAAAGGCACAGGACACAAGGATTTACAAGGTTCGGCACCAAAGGCCTACATCCTTTCCATGCTCTCCCAGCATGGATTCTCCCATTATAACTTGTTAGAATTACAATGGTCGATACAGCATCCCACTGTATCTCTCCTGAGTCCCACAGGAGGGTCTTTATACTGCTTCACACAGTGTTACCAGAGTCCCACTGGCCTGCTCCAGAATCCCACTGAAGACTTCTTCACCCTGAGTCCCACAGGGTCTTCTCCTGGCTCCTCGAGTCACACGAGTAGCTCTTCTTCTCTTTAAGCTTCTTCAAGTATCTTCAGCAGTCTGGGATAAAGACTGCTGGCCTTGCTCTGTACCTCTGATCACTTGTGATGATCAGGTCTTCTCGTATTGCTCAGGCTTTATCTCCTTCTTATGAGGATGACTTGGCTTCTCTCTTCAAGAATCTTCAACAGCCTCTGATAAGGTCTGTTGGTCTTGCTCACACCTTCTGATCACTTCTGTTGATCAGGGTATTCTCAAATACTGAAAACTCAGACAAACAATATCTTTCACTTCAGTCTGGCTCAGTCTCACTTTAGAAAAACATCATGCACTAATTGCATGGCAACTCTTCTTCCTCATGCACTGACTGCATGGCCTCTCAATTTCTTCAAGAACCACTGGTCTTGGACTCCTCAAATGCACACAACCAGATTTGGCTTTGTTCACGTGTGCATGTGCATGCATGCAAGCATGCACTCCCCTTCTTCTACTCTTGGTGCAATAAACCCACAAAGGGTATAATCCTTTAAGCACACACCTTCTCTGAACTTCACACACTTTATTTCTTTAGATTACACACTTAAAAGTGTGTTATACTTTAGTGTGAGAGTCGTCCACTTCTTCTAAGTGTATACACTTTTAGTGCACACACTAGGTTCGGCCTTCATGTCTCTTTTCACACACTTGTTTCACTTTTGCACACACATGAGTTGGCCTCCTCCTCTTCTTGTTGCACACACACACTTTAGTGTTCTTTTAGTTTGTTCTTCAAAGTGTGCACAAACAAGGCTACGACCTTTTGTTGCTTTGAACATAAACCACCTATAGGGTGTCTTCACATGGCACACACACAAGATATGGCCTCGGGTTCTCCTTGCACACACAATACCGTAAGGTCTTCAATTTGCACACAAGGCATGCAAGTCTCGGCCTTCACTTCTTCACTTCACACACACAACCAAGCCTCGGGTTCTTCCTCTTCAATTGCACACACACACTAAGTGTATTTGTCTCAATATACCCGAACTCAAACAAGGCGCGCAAGGGGGTGTGGCCCTCTTCTTGTCTTCAAATGCCACGCAGGTTCAAGTGTGCAAGGGTGCAACACTACCGCGGGCGCTTCTGTCGCGCAAGCCTCAACGAACCACGAAGGCGCACAGGTGATGCGGCCTTGGGTTCCGTAAGTGCAAGGCACTGCGGGCTTCAACGTGGGGGCGCAAGTTGGCACAGCCCAGCCTCTTCTTCTTGTCACGCAAGGAGTTAGCGCGCAAGGAACTCAAGCCGCGCAGGTTTACTTGCGCGGGGCTTCAACTTCGCGAGGCAGAGCTCTCACGGGACTTGGATTTTCAACAGTGTTTCAGCAAGCAACAATGAGGTCTCAGCCTCTCCTTTTATAGGCAGAGATGCCTCATATCTTCCGCGTGAGATAAATCTCGAATCACCGAAGATTTCGGATATTCAAGATTTTCTCCAAATCTTGTTTTCCTTCGCTGTTTCATCGCGGGTTTCTTCCTTTATTTTTTACTCTACGTGCATGCGACTTTCAAACGCATGTATGGCTTCTTTCGGTCCAAACCATGCAGAACATAAATGCTCAAGGCATCGGCACTTAGTTTGCCTTCAGCCTCACTCGAATTCTCCAACTTTTGTTGCATGCACGTGTATTTTAAAGCATGGATCGGTTCGTCTTGGTCAGACGATCACCATGGACGCATTACTTCGATCGGAGGTGGCCGGAATCTCGAAATCATCCCTCGGATGGCGCCTGGTTCGTCGGAGGCTCGCGGGTGGCTTCGAGCGAGCTCGAGGTAGGACATGGACAGGGAGCCGTTGGATCGGGCGAATGAAACACATCGGACGGCCGCGATCAGAACAGGAGCGGCGCGATGCGATTAGCGGCGGAGATCAGCCGCGCGATCACTCGGACGGCCAGGATGCGCTCCTGGAGATTTTTTCGCGTCCCACATCGAAATGGGGTGCGGTTTTGCCGCGGTTTATCACCCTGGCGCTGCCTCAACCCCTCAGTCGAATCTTCTCCCTCCACGGTGCCGCCCCGCACTGTGTTCTCCCTGCGGGCGCGCTCTGCGCCCCCTCTGTGCTCCCTGCGGGCGCTCTACTGGCGCCCACTATGCATGTCACGGGCGCGCTCCTCGCGCCCCTGCTGCGCAGGCCTGATCCCCTGCGTGGCCCCAGCTTACACACGGCCGCGGCCTCTCGGGGTGGCCCCGTGGGATCCCCCTTGGGCGTGGCGACCTAGAGTCCCACATGTGCCTTGGGGTTGAACCCTTAAGGCTGGCCCTTGGTGGCTTCTTTTTTGCTAGAGAGAGACTTAGGGACTTTGTATAAAAACAAAGTAACCCAAGTTCAAATTCCAAATGCCACTTCAGCCTCTAAGCCATTCCTTCTATATTTCTTCTCTTCTAACACATATTCTCCATCTTCTTCATTAGAATTCACCAATCCTCCTTAACATATAATCTAGACTTAGGAGGTGGAATTCCCGAAGGTTATTCATCTTCAACCAAACTCCTAAATCAATTAAATCATCAATATTCTTCAATGATCCAATTAGAGATCAAGTTGGATCAACTTCATGTTCACATGCACTAAGTGATAGTGCATGGACTCTTCCATCAGCTCACTTCATCCACTTTGAACTTGTGGATGGATCTTCTTCATCTCCTCATGCATTGTCAATACAATGAATGGTCTTCAAACATTGTTGTGACTTAGTATTCAGTTGATACAAGTTCTTAGAACTTAAAGAGCAGCTCAGCAATCGTCAGATGTCACTAGAGAATGTTTCAAACACATCTCCTATGCCACTTAGTGAATCTCCTAAGTGACATGCATCTTAGTACTATGGCCATTCTCTCTTCATCACCAACACCATTACAACCTTTGTCATTCACATCTTGACATTCCTTGACTTCCATTAATTCCAAGACAACCTCATGCCTCATTGACAACAAATGCAACACAGTGCACTTCAATCTCCCCCTTTGTATTTGTTGTCAATACACTTCTTCAGCACATATGAATGGGTCAATATGTGTGCCAATATTTTCTCCCCCTTATTGGCAATCAAATGCAATGGTGTGGTGTGGTTCTCTTCCACAATATCTCTTCCTCCCTTCGAATAGCATCTTCTTGAAAAACACTAGGAGAGGGATGATGTCACATGTTCTTCTTTAGCAAAGAACCTTTAGTTGATCAATTCTAAGTCTACTTGGGCTAACCCGGTGTAGAAAACAAGAGTGATATAACCAAGGAACTCAATGCTGTCCAACATTCACAATACATGTGAGATCATGCTTAGGGGTTGAATTTTTTCAGATATTCAATGAATTGATGAATCCTGCACAACTTCACAAAACTCATTAGAAAGTTCAGGTGCAAAGATAAAGCTCCCCCTTTCATCCATTTGACTTCAATAAATACTCCCCCTTAATTGTCATGATGAATACAATTAAGAAACAAGGGATGAAAGTATGATTGGAATACCTTCACTTTTCTCAAGATGGTATTAAATCTTAGAATCCCATCTTCTTCTGATTGGCTCCCCCTCAAGGGGTGCACTCCATTCTGTCCAAACCACTCTCCAGATGAGAATGATCATCATCTTCAATTCCCTGCAATGTTAGCACATGTAAATACAAGTGATTAGGGAATAAGATGGAACCTCCTTGGTTCATCAATGTGAACAACAAGGTTGAGAAGATTCTCTCAACCGAGATGTCCCATTTTCACCAGTCTTCACACTTGCACATTTGATCTTCATTGATGATTGTGCTGGTGTGGTTCTCAAAACATCTTCATGTGAAACCTTCTTCTTCCCTTTTGCTTTAGAAATTTCCAGAGCTTCATCTTCAACTATTTGTAGTTCTCTGGCAAGTTGCAACTGATGTGGCCATATGACAAGTAAATCATGTGGAAGAGTGGCCCCAGTTCTGGAAGTTCCACATGGTTCCTTAGATGCTGTCAAGCTACCTTTCTTAGGCTACTTGTTTTCAATCAATCCCTTCTTCTTCTTCTGGATTGATTGTCTTTTGAAGTTCAGTCTGCTTCTATTTAGTTTCATGGCTTCTTTACAAAGGTCCATGATGTGTCCTTTCTTTCCACAGTAGAAGCATGTTTTCTTGGTGGTCCTTCTGGATGCATCACCCTTCTTGGATTTAAATTCCAAGGACTTCTCTTCATTCTTCAAACTCTTATTGGGAGCATCTTCCAATTTCGTCTGCTTGCTTCCCAAGGAATCTCTCTTAGCCAGGTTCAGTGATCTTCTCTTCATTCCAGCTTCAGATACATTAGGAGATTGATATGTATCAACTCTTTGACCACTTTTGCAACCATCCCAGATATTGTCAAGTAATCCAAATCTATTTACAGTAAACAGATGTCTCTGGACCTGTGGATGTTGCTTCCTTCCTTCTGGCTTGCTCCCCCTTGGCATGGGCTTCCTCTGTGCTTTGGCATTCAGTGGATTGTACCAACAATCCTTTGCACAATGCCCATACTTGTTACAACACCAGCATTATCCCACGAATCTTGACCTCTTCAGTCCTTCTGATTGTAGGGTACTTTTCTTGACCTGTTGTGCTGTTTCAGGAGAACTCTGCTTCTTTACTGTCTTCATCCATATTTGTTTGGAATTATTCTTCCATCCTGCACTTTTTGTGGAAACACAATTAGAAGCATCAGTACAAGATGGGATGGATGGTACCTTCTTTTTAGAAGTTGTTGCCCTTTTATTAGAGTATGTCTTTCTTTTAGAATCATCCTTATCAAAGCTCACTTGAGTAGCAACATTTCTTCTTTCAGCTGACTGTGAGGCTTTGGATTTGGGTGATTGCTGATTTTTCAATATCACCTCCAGTTCTATGAATTTCATATTGAGGGAGTTCTTCTCATCCTCAATAGTTCTTAGCCTTCCTTCCCATTTCTCTTCCAGCTGCTTTATCTGGTCTTCATGCACCCTTTTTATTTCTTGTAATGAATTGTCAAGCTCCTTTACCCTATTTACATTGTCTTCAAGTTGAGCATCTCTGACATTCATTGAAACTTTGTGCCTCTTTTCCAGTGCATGGAAAACTTCTTTGACCATTGTCTTAAAGAATTCTTTCTCAGAAAGGCTTCTTTGCAATTCTTCAGCAGTGTCTTCATATCTTTCATTGCAAAGAGAAACGGTTTCATCTTTAGCCTTCACCAGCTTTCTGAGAGTGTTGGTTATGCCAACCCTTTTAGCCAATTGGACTTCCAGAGAATTGGCTTCATCTTCTAGCTGTAATTTTTCTTCTTGAAGATCAAGGAGGCCTGTAGCTATACACATTGCCACCTCCTTGGGGACTGTCTTCTGAAGATATTTGATTGCATTTAGAAGATCATTGTTCCTTCCATATTCATCACAGCTAGAGCAAGCTTCATCAGAATAATGATAAAAGGAATTGTCATCTGATGTGACTTTCACATTTCTTTCCATAGAAGGAGTTTCTCTGATTGCAACAACCTTCTTCTTCATCTTCTTTGCCTGTTTCTTCTTTCTATTTTTCTGAGTCTTGGCAGATATCTCCATTTGAGGATGGTTACTCATTTCCTCAAATCTTCACTCCATAAAGACTCCCTTGGATCTTTTAGAGGTAACCTCCCTCTGATACCAATTGAAGTGCCCAGATCAGTGTGAATCACTGAGAGGGGGAGGGGGTGAATCAGTGATCCCTTAAAACTTTTTACTAATTGATTCTTAATCAATTAAACCTCTATGGCTGGTTAAAGCCTCGATCCACTCTTCTTATATCTCTCAGCCTTTCCTCAGATAATGCAGTAATGAAAAGGCACAGGACACAAGGATTTACAAGGTTCGGCACCAAAGGCCTACATCCTTGCCATGCTCTCCCATCATGGATTCTCACATTATAACTTGTTAGAATTACAATGGTCGATACAGCATCCCACTGTATCTCTCCTGAGTCCCACAGGAGGGTCTTTATATTGCTTCACACAGTGTTACCAGAGTCCCACTGGCCTGCTCCAGAATCCTACTGAAGACTTCTTCTCCCTGAGTCCCACAGGGTCTTCTCCTGGCTCCTCGAGTCACACGAGTATCTCTTCTTCTCTTTAAGCTTCTTCAAGTATCTTCAGCAGTCTGGGATAAAGACTTCTGGCCTTGCTCTGTACCTCTGATCACTTGTGATGATCAGGTCTTCTCGTATTGCTCAGGCTTTATCTCCTTCTTCTGAGGATGGCCTGGCTTCTCTCTTCAAGAATCTTCAACAGCCTCTGATAAGGTCTGTTGGTCTTGCTCACACCTTCTGATCACTTCTGTTGATCAGGGTCTTCTCAAATATTGAAAACTCAGACAAAAAATATCTTTCACTTCAGTCTGGCTCAGTCTCACTTCAGAACAACTTCATGCACTAAATGCATGGAAACTCTTCTTCCTCATGCACTGACTGCATGGCCTCTCAATTTCTTCATGAACCACTGGTCTTGGACTCCTCAAATGCACACAACCAGATTTGGCTTTGTTCACGTGTGCATGTGCATGCATGCAAGCATGCACTCCCCTTCTTCTACTCTTGGTGCAATAAACCCACAAAGGGTATAATCCTTTAAGCACCCGCCTTCTCTGAACTTCACACACTTTATTTCTTTAGATTACACACTTAAAAGTGTGTTATACTTTAGTGTGAGAGTCGTCCACTTCTTCTAAGTGTATACACTTTTAGTGCACACACTAGGTTCAGCCTTCGTGTCTCTTTGCACACACTTGTTTCACTTTTGCACACACATGAGTTGGCCTCCTCCTCTTCTTGTTGCACACACACACTTTAGTGTTCTTTTAGTTTGTTCTTCAAAGTGTGCACAAACAAGGCTACGGCCTTTTGTTGCTTTGCACATAAACCACCTGTAGGGTGACTTCACATGGCACACACACAAGATATGGCCTCGGGTTCTCCTTGCACACACAATACCGTAGGGTCTTCAATTTGCACACAAGGCATGCAAGTCTCGGCCTTCACTTCTTCACTTCACACACACAACCAAGCCTCGGGTTCTTCCTCTTCAATTTGCACACACACACTAAGTGTATTTGTCTCAATATACCCGAACTCAAATAAGGCACGCAAGGGGGTGTGGCCCTCTTCTTGTCTTCAAATTCCGCGTAGGCTCAAGTGTGCAACGATGAAACACTACCGCGGGCGCTTCTGTCGCGCAAGCCTCAACGAACCACGAAGGCGCGCAGGTGATGCGGCCTTGGGTTCCGTAAGTGCAAGGCACCGCGGGCTTCAACGTGGGGGCGCAAGTTGGCACAACCCAGCCTCTTCCTCTTGTCACGCAAGGAGTTAGCGCGCAAGGAACTCAAGCCGCACAAGTTTACTTGCGTGGGGCTTCAACTTCGCGAGGCAGAGCTCTCACGGGACTCAGATTTTTAACAGAGTTTCAGCAAGCAACAATGAGGTCTCGGCCTCTCCTTTTATAGGCAGAGATGCCTCATATCTTCCGCGTGAGATAAATCTCGAATCACCGAAGATTTCGGATCTTCATGATTTTCTCCAAATCTTGTTTTCCTTCACTGTTTCATCGCGGGTTTCTTCCTTTATTTTTTCCTCTACGTGCATGCGACTTTCAAACGCATGCATGGCTTCTTTCGGTCCAAACCATGCAGAACATAGATGCTCAAGGCCTCGGCACTTCATTTGCCTTCGACCTCACTCGAATTCTCCAACTTTTGTTGCATGCACGTGTATTTTAAAGCATGGATCGGTTCGTCTTGGCCAGACGATCACCATGGATGCATTACTTCGATCGGAGGTGGCCGGAATTTCGAAATCATCCCTCGGATGGTGCCTGGTTCGTCGGAGGCTCGCGGGTGGCTTCGAGCGAGCTTGAGGTAGGAGATGGACCGGGAGCCGTTGGATCGGGCGAATGAAACACATCGGACGACCGCGATCAGAACAGGAGCGGCGCGATGCGATGTGCGGCGGAGATCAGCCGTGCGATCACTCGGACGACCGGGATGCACTCCTGGAGATTTTTCCGCATCCCACATCGAAACGGGGCGCGGTTTTGCCGCAGTTTATCACCCTGGCGCTGCCTCAACCCCTCAGTTGAATCTTCTCCCTCTACAGTGCCGCCCCGCAGCGTGTTCTCCCTGCGGGCGCGCTCTGCGCCCACTCTGTGCTCCCTGCGGGTGCGCTACTGGCGCCCACTATGCATGTCACGGGCGCGCTCCTCGCGCCCCTGCTGCGCAGGCCTGATCCCCTGCGTGGCCCCGACTTACACACGGCCGCGGCCTCTCGGGCTGGCCCCATGGGACCCCCCTTGGGCGTGGCAACCTAGAGTCCCACATGTGCCTTGGGGTTGAACCCTTAAGGCTGGCCCTTGGTGGCTTCTTTTTTTTTCTAGAGAGAGACTTAGGGACTTTGTATAAAAACAAAGTAACACAATTTCAAATGCCAAATGCCACATCAGCCTCTAAGCCATTCCTTCTATATTTCTTCTCTTCTAACACATATTCTCCATCTTCTTCATTAGAATTCACCAATCCTCCTTAACATATAATCTAGACTTAGGAGGTGGAATTCCCAAAGGTTCTTCATCTTCAACTGAACTCCCGAATCAATTAAATATTCAATATTCTTCAACGATCCAATTAGAGATCAAGTTGGATCAACTTCATGTTCACATGCACTAAGTGATAGTGCATGGACTCTTCCATCCGCTCACTTCATCCACTTTGAACTTGTGGATGGATCTTCTTCATCTCCTCATGCATTGTCAATACAATGCATGGTCTTCAAACATTGTTGTGACTTAGTATTCAGTTGATACAAGTTCATAGAACTTAAAGAGCAGCTCAGCAGTCGTCAGATGTCACTAGAGAATGTTTCAACCACATCTCCTATGCCACTTAGTGAATCTCCTAAGTGACATGCATCTTAGTACTATGGCCATTCTCTCTTCATCACCAACACCATTACAACATTTGTCATTCACATCTTGACATTCCTTGACTTCCATTCATTCCAAGACAACCTCATGCCTCATTGACAACAAATGCAACACAATGCACTTCAGTAATGTTACTCCTCCCACTATATGCTACTTAATCACGTTTATTAACTTAATATGATTTATACCTTACAGTTTTTCTTATGTATTGATTGAGGTTATACTATATTGTTATAACTGGTTCTATTTCAGTTAAGAGATCTATATGGTGAATAGATAAATATATTGATGTCTTGTTTAATGATATTACATTTCTGTGTAAAACATTCAAATGACATGATAAATTAAAAACTGGTATTTTATTTTTCATTACATTTGTAATACATTTTTTAAATAATATTTTTTTGGGATTAAACATCCAATTTAAAAAAAATGTTATATATTTGAGTTGATACTATTATTAGATAAAATTCATAAAAATTGTAACAAGAATAATAAAAATATAATATTATCGTGACGTCTTATAAGGGTATATATTATTTGGAATCTATTGAAATAAATTCCTGTCAGAAAAATATTTATGATATATGGTTTTGGAAAATATCCATCCATGGGTAATAACCTTTAGTAGACACGATGGAGTATATATTGACCTTCAACACTTTTCATGGTGAATGGTACCTTCAAATGAACCTACTGTTACACTCCATAAGGATAATCTTCGGTTAACTATTATTCATTTTTTTAGAAAATATGATTTATTTAATATATTCTATATAATTTAATATAAATTTGGATCTATAGATCCTAATTATAATATAACAATCTATAAAGCATATCGACACTTTGGAATTTATATAAATATATTTAGCTATTATTTTGGATTTATATATTCTATAATGATGGATTATGATTATAAATTTTATAAATATATGTATTATAGACAATAAATTTCATTCATGTATATATTTATACATCTAATATCATCTAATAAAGTGTATTGTTATTAATAATATTATTATTATTTCATTGCATGTGAAATATTTTAACTAGTACATCTTCAATAGAGATTATTTTTTGGAAATTTAATTTTATTATTGATTATTTTTTTCATAAATTCCAGAAAAATAAATTTGTGCTGTCTGTTTATTTGTTTTACTTATTACTTAATATTTAAATATACTAAATGTTCACTCAATATATTTAAAATTTTAATTTTTTAAAAAAATCATTTTATTAATCCTTGATTATAATAGAATAATTTAAATGTTATATCATTAAGAAATAATACTGTGATTAGTAATATGAAATCGGGGGAGATAGTTCAAATTAAAGATAAAGAAAATTATTAACTACATGTTAAATTATATTAAGAATCATGTGATTTATTATCTATAGGTTGCATTATATATCAATGTTATAATTTGGGTAAATTGAAAGGGAATATCCATTGGAATGAGACCAATGATGTATTTATTAAAATAACTGTGAAATAGATTATTCATGTATGATAATACAATGAGAAGAAATTTACATAATATTAATACATTTATAAGAGAATATTATTGAACTAAATTACCATTATGACTATTGTTTCATTAATATGACCAAGAAGTACATCATCATTTGATAGTCTATTAATTATTTGATCAATACTATTGAGCACCATCATCATTCATCATCATCAAATCAAATGTTGTTATTATCTAGTTATGGGTTTTCATTATATTATCCTCAAATATTTTGTTTTAGATTATAAAGTTTTTATAAAATTAATATTTTCAAAAGATATCATAGTAGATTATTCAACCCCTTAAAAAATTATTGATAGTTTGTGTCTCCCAGAAAAATACCACTATATTTTGACACAATTAAATTTTAGATTGTGTTATAACATCATCTGAGAAAAATGTATGTCAGTAATTGGGTTGTACTACATGGGATAAACTATATTTATATATTGATGTTGTCACTGACTAACAAAAACACGTCTCTTTCTAAATACTAATATTTTATTTTTATATTTAATTTATTTGAGTCGTCTTAGATCATACTTATTTGAACTACAATAAAAATATTTGGGTTTTATTTTAATTTCAACAAAATTATTTATTACCTAGATAATTATAAATTTTAAATTTTTTAAAATTAGAATATTCATCCCCAGTAAGAAATTTATGATACATCGCTATAATCAAAAAAATTATTATTTTATGATCCCTTTATAAGATTAGGATAACAAAATTTTTTATTTTTTTAATATCAATTATCATATAACATGTTCTCTTACAAAAGATCCAATTCTTTTTTTTAATTCGGATTTTTAATCCCAGGATCACATATGACCATATCATTATAATAAATGGTATGATGTATATTTAAGATATCATATATATTTATTTCTAAAAATAAATGTCATTAATTTTGGACAATCGAGTGAAAACTTTATATATATATTTATGTTTTTTTAAAAACTCTTAAAATAAATTATGCTATAAATTGTATTACAATGTAAATTTTTTTGAATTACCTATATTTTCTATTGAGTATAAATATTAATATCCATTTTTCAATGGGTATTACTAAATCATAACTATTTATGAAATTAATGGCCACTATAATATAAAATTCTAATTTTATAGAATAAATATTAGAATTCAAATAACTCATTTTCTATAATTCATAATGAATGATCAATAAAGAATAAATGTGATGTTCGATTGATTCACAATATTTATAAAAAACATAGTGACAGCTTAGTAAAAAAAATGAAGTTATTTTTAAAATAATAAAATGATATTTACATAAAAGGTTGTACAAAAATAATTTATAACTAATAAAAGTAATAACATCATAGAGTAATCAATGGATGAAATTATAAGATAAATTCATCAATAAAATTTAGTATTGAAGAATGGTATTGCTGAATAAATTTTAATAAATTATGGTATAGAATTAACATCCCATGAATTTTTTTAATAAATATTTTTATTCTGAGTTGATCAGAAGATAGAAGGATGAAGTATACAACATGAAAATTGGACTATACATGTGTATGAATGGAAATAGAGTTTTAAAGAAATAAAATTGAATAGTTCATCAAATGAATGATAATATGTTAACTCAAAAAGTTAAAATTATTAATTAATATATTACAGAATTAAAATTATATTTATGTCTTAAAATTGATATATCAAATAAAATTTCTATATATTAAAATAATAAAGAAGGGAAAGGAAAAATTATGAGGAGTTATGATGTCCATGTCATAGTGAATGTAGTTTCAGTGTGGATTCACACTCAAGTAGTAATGATTCAAAGAGTGAAAAAGAATCATGCAATATATGGTTAATGGGAGCACCTATCAATATAGGATTATGTTATTCTGATTCTTGTTAATGATATAGTTCGATATTGAAATTCATGATATTGAACTAGAAGAACAAAATGAAAATTTTTAGAAGGAATTCTGGAAATTGTATGAGTGATATAGAAAATTAAAAATAGAAAATTAAAAAAATATACCTTGAAATTAAAAAATAAAATATTATTCATTAATATATGAAGAATATAACAATGATATAAATGATGAACTAATAATTCTCATAGTTGTAGAATAAATTATTAAAAATTTCATGAAAATGATATTGAAGGGTAAGGAATGTTATTTAATTTTTTTTAATTTAGATAAAGATGAAAAGTGGTGAAAATATAAAAATATATATTAAATTAAAAAGTATTCAATCATTATCAAATGTGAAAATTAATAATGACCATGATATTATTCAAAAAGGTAATGATAATAAAAATAGAAATTTCTGGAAAAAAATAATCCCAATCTATATTTTATCATGTTAGAGAAATAATTAACCTGTTGAATGATAATAGAATAATATGTAAATATAAATATTCATCAGTTATGTTGGTTAGATACATAAAATATACATATCTACAATTGTATGAATAATTAAAGGGAATTTCTCAAATATTACAATCATTTTTTGTTTTCTTAGAGGATAATAAAAGCTTGAAAAATCTATTATCTTTAATAAATTATTATACCTTAAAAAGAATAATTTTTAATAATATTTTTGATATTACCACATAATTAATTTCAGAAATCACTATGGGTGCCTCAATGTTTTAACCCAAACCCAGTTGGATGTAAAATTTCTTTTGTCCGAAAAACAAATTTTCAAATTAAATTAATAGAACGCCTACCTATGAAGATCTATTAGTTGAATGAATATTTAATGACATGTTTTCTATGAAAATAACTATTTATATTTCTCTCATTTTATATATTAATTCAGATGATGGTGTAATTTTCACATAGCAAACAATCTCTAATGTAAATGAATGTGGTTTTGAGGATATATGAATTTTTAATTTTTTTATAAAATCTAATTTACTATATGTTTTATGATGAAAAACAATGTAATTTTTATTTCATTTATTTATAATGATTGAATTACTATAATTTTTTCTGATAGTAAATTCTTAGGTTTTAAATGTAACATAACTTTATCTTATTCAAATAGAATATAAAATTTCTTTTATATGGAAAATTATAACTCCGGAAAGAAAAAATGTATTTTTCAATAGTGAAAAAATATATTCTCTCAATGATGAAAAAAAAAATATTTTTTTTAATTTAATTTTGTGACATTATCATATCTAAAATTTTAATTGGTTTGAAAACCCAGGAAACTATTGGTAACATCAAACATTTAATGATAATTTTTATTTCTTATATGATTCATGTCTAAAGGATAACTGTTACAAAATATATATTTAGATATCTAATGAGTGTTAGTACTACTTGATGTTTAGACCATTAAGATAATTATTTATTTAGACAAATGATGATTAATATTTTAGGTCATATGACATATTCATTATTAAATAACAAGGTTTTTAAAAAATTTAGTTTTCCTCGATTATGATCTCATTATATTGAACACATAATGACTTATATTTTTTAAAACTAAATTATAAATAAAAATGTTTATTTATTAGCATCAATTCAAAGTGATATAAGAGGAAAAAAGTGTATCACATATTTCATGAATTTGTTTGAAGAAAATTGAAATTTTATAAATTTTTCAACATATTGGACACCAAATGAAATTAATGTTGTATAGAAAAAAATATAACTTTTCAATAAATTTATAATATAATGATAAATTAATTAAATTAATTAATTTTATTGTTGGATAAGTTAATATTTATTTCGATATTATAAATATTGTTTACATTGGACCAGATATAATGAATCTCTCTTATGAATAGTTTAAATAAACGAAAAAATAGGTTGTTTACGTTAATAATGGTGGTTGCAGATGTTTTTTAATATTAATGATAATATTTTCATATATATTGATAATTTTTGTAAAGGCATATTTCATATATTTTTAAATAATAGTAATTTGAAAATTTTATTTATAAATTGATCCATGTAAATAGTAGAATCTATTTATGTTATGTTTATTGAAAATGATAAAAAAGATTGAAAGTATGATAATCCAGGAGAATATTTTAAAACATTCAATCATGATGAAAATAAAACTAAACATGAAAATGCATCCATATAGTTGGAGAACATTTCACACCAATCAAATTATATTAAATTTAATCCTTATATTGATCATAAATCATCAAAATTTAATGGAAATGTTGAATCTATACAAATAATTAAAAAAACAAGTTTATAATTTTTTTGATAATTCATCATTTCTACCGATTTTTAACTATTAAATATCAAAAAATAATTGTATTAAACAAAATATATGATATACCAAATCATTTTGAACAAAATATATCAAATAATTTGTTAGAGTTATGTAATGATAAATATTTAAGTAAAACTAAATGTTTATTCAAAATAAATTTATGATTATCATAATATATTAAGAAATAAGTATAACTCATATCCTTAAGAAATTAACTACATGAGGGTGTCCATTTTGGAGATTCATTTCCAATAGTTTCTTGAATAGAATTGATTCATTTACTACAATTTTTACTTTCTATGTATTTTATAAAATTTCAAATGGATGTAATAAATTCATATTTAAATAGATTAAATTTTAAATATATTTATGTTATTTAAACATATGGTTTAAAAATTATGAATTTAAAAATCATGAATTAATAATATCTAATTTTTTTATGTTGAAAAAAATCCCAAAAATAATATTATTTTTGAATTACGATTTTTAATTTTTTAAAAATATTATTTACGGTAATATTTGATACAAATTTATTTGTTGATAATGTTTGTGATTTTATTAGATTATTGATACTATATGGAATTTATATTTTATTTGGATATATAAATGATATTATTCGTAAGGTATTTTGAATACTAATTGATGATGAATTTTATATATCAGTAATTGGTGAATTAAAATATCTTCATTGAATTTAATTTATATTTTTAAAAATAGAAACATTAATAATGTGAAAAATATGTTAATGATTTGTTTATGAAACTCATATCAGATTCATTGATCACTATAACAACCCAAATGACAAATAATAATAAAAAGAATGACTATGAAAATATAAAATCACTGAATGATAAAATTTATAGAGTAATAATTGGAGTAATAATTTATTTGATTGTACTAAGGAAATTATTTTTCTAGTCTCCATGTTTGCAAGATATCAATCATAATGCAACTGAATATCATATAATGGAACATAAATAAAAAACAATAAATGATTTAGAAACTATTAAACTATGTTAGTTTACCCAAATTATAATAGTTTCAACTATTTCTACTTATATAAATAATTTCCCCACATTCGAAAAATATTAGAAAACAACAATAGATACGTGTCACTTACATATTAACTGGATTATTTCATGCAGTTTTAAAAACAATTTTCTTGTTGTATTGGCCACTAAAGAGGCTATAAACATTGGTAATAAAAATTTTATCTCTAAAATTCATTAGATAAAAAACTCTATTATATTGATATTTTGGTATAGAAGAAATACCTATATATTAGGATAGTGAATATTATTTTCTAATATCTAAATATTATATTCAATGTTCTATGGAATAACGTGTACATGATAAATTTCTTTTCTAATGATATCATATTTATAATGGGGATTTCACTATTGAATATGTTCACGTACATTTTTAAATTATAAATGACTTTATTATAACATTAGATTTTATGAGGATTGGAAAATTAATTTTTAAAATTTATTTATTGGAGATTTAGAAAAAAATTGTGTTATTTTTCATTATAAAAATGAAAAAGAGTGTGAAATTTTGTAGTATTTATCACTTTTTTGTAATATTGGGGGATATATTTTTGTTTTTATCTTTATAGGAATATAGGTATTAAATAAATGATTATCTTTATAAATGGTGATACTTTTCACTTAATAAATTTATTTTCTAATTGATAAATTTAATATAATGGGTGAAAAATGTATATTTTTGTTATTTATTTTTTCATTTGCCAATATATAAAACAGGTGATTGTTTTTACTATGTGTTTTCATTTTCTATTAGACATTTATTGTTTTATTATTTTTTAAATGGGAAAAATAATAATTTTAAAAACATTAATAAAAAAATTTACAATTAATAACAATTTTAATTTTAAATAAATAATTTGATTAATATTTTTTTCAATTGTTTATTTTTATATAATATTTATTTAATGTTTGTACAATTTTTCAAAGAACTGAGTTAACATTAATTCATTATTTTCCCTTATATATATATTATTTTCCCTTATCTATGATCACATAAAATAACTTATACCATTAAAATATGATTTCATACACACATTAAAAACATGAATTATCTCTTTATATATGCTATCTAGTTAACTAGACATATTGTTCCCAATGTACTTTAGTACTACCTATCCATCTAATAGTAGAAAATTTGTATCAATATGGAATTATTAAAATAAAATTCTTGAAACAATAACATTTTAACTATATATTTCACTTTCCTAAATAGTAATTGCATAATGCTAATTTTTTCTAATAGTTATAAGATATTTTTAAATAATGGACGAATCCTTTAATGAACTAGTTACTTTAACCGCATGTCTATCTTTATCATAACTCAACTAATTCTCATAACACATTACTATTAGTTGAATCATCTTCAAGCTCTCAAATATTTTTCAACATGATGAAAACTAATTTTTTAATGAACCAACCATGGTCAACTAGAAAAGCCACCTGAAATGGACATCCATGTGAGGATATATTGGAATGAACCAAAAGTATCATGATTAAATAAAGAATCATAAAATTGTAAAATGGATGTAATAATTACATATACATGGGACATTCAAGTATATCTAAACATGCCACACCGGATAGATAATTCAAAATATAGCCAATAGGTTATACCGAAAAGAAAAAAACATGCTCCCAACAAACTATTATGAAAATGGATAAACAGTACAATACAACTCAGAAATAAAAAAGCCTTGAAAATCCGTGTATACCAAACACCATCCCTATCATTGATAACCATACTTTAACAATAGAGGGAAGAGCAAATGGCCAACAGGAACCAACCTCCATAAGTGCCCCTTTGGAGAGAGCATCAGCAACCTGGTCAGCTTCTCAATAGACATGAGAAACATCAAGGCATAAGCATTTAGTGAGACTAAGACATCTGATCTGATCAAACATCATCCTCTAAGGAACATTCTAAGACCGATCTTTCAAAATATGCACAACAAAGGATGAGTCTGACTCTAACCATACTCTATGCCAACCATGATGCGTTGTATACTTAATATCATTGATCATAGCCCACATTTCTTCTTCAATCTCATGAGCATACCCCACATCATGGAAGAAACTGGCTTAAACGAAGCCCCGATGAGTTCTGAAGACTCCTCCACACCCAGTAGGACCTAGTGCACTGGAGGCCGCCTCATTCACATTCACTTTCAACCATTATGATATTGGTTGAATCCACCGAATGTAAATGAAAATTATGGGCTTCCTTTCCCTCCCACTAACACAAAGAGTTCTCAAAAGTACAAAGTCAGATACATCATTGTTCATGGAACAAGTTTAGTTCATTGAAGAATGTTTAAAGCATCAATGTATCACTAGAACACCAACACGAAAATAATTCTTGACATTGTTAAAAACAATATTGTTCTAAGATTTCTAGATATAGGAGAAAATCGAGATAATAGCAGTAATAAACAAGGACTTCACATGATCAATGAAATAAATCTTCACGGATGAACTGAGCAGCGATTCAACAGAGTAGAAATCAAGGTAGAAGTGGAATGTTGATTTAACCTAATTCCATAAACGAACAAAAAATGCACACCGGATAAATAGGTGTGATAGAGATTCATAAATGTTAATTCAAAAATGACATACCGAAGCTAGATTAAGGCCTATGAGCTGTAACACACACTGAATGGGAAGTCTCATGTTTCAAATTATTCAGGTCAACCAAGAATCATTGGGGGGTATGTAGGGTCAATGAACACCTTTCAGCCATGGAGGGATTCCATAAGGTACACCACACTGCAAATTATAATAATCCTGGCTGGAGAAGGATCCATTAAGAGCATCTTTTTTTTAATATATCAGTATCAACATAAGCATAGTTAATAATCACCTTACGATGATTACTAGGAATGATATCATAAGCATGAATATTTTCTTACAGATCAGAGATAGATATATTTCCCAGAAAAGATTGGATATTAATGGAATCCTTTATTTGGTAAGACTACCATGGGATGTTCCATTATTTTAGATGATAACCAGGACATACCAACCATATTTATTAAGACATGTTGTTTGAATATAAAATTATTATTGAAGGACACAAAAATTATTTCATGTAAATACATTTACTATTTTGAAGTCAATCGACACACCTGCCAACTAGAAATTCAAGAGAAAAGTTAGGCTTGGAAAAAAGCCTCGATGTGATGTTCTTGAAGGAGCGCATTAATAAATATTCTGACATACTTAATTCCCATACCACCCATATTAACTGGCATTATACAATCTTTCTAGGGAATGGTAACACGTTTCCTTTGATTTGTTGATCCAATCCCAATGAAATTCTATATCATTCCACTCAATTCCTAATTAAAAAACTTCTTGCCATCTATAAACAAAAAATGAGTAAACAAACATAGAAGTGATGACTGAGTTGACAAGGAAAACACTTCTAGCCTAGTACATGGTCTTCCATTTCCATCATTCCAACTGATTGATAATTTTTAGAGCAATACCCTCTAAGTAGGAATGTTTCACCCTTCCCCAAAACAAAGGAATCTCATGATAATTGAAGGGAAGTGTTCCTCTTTTGACACCAAGCCTTCAAGCAAGATTGATTTTCTTCAAGATTCAAATTCCACCCCAAAGATAAAAAATTATTTATTCCAGCTAATTACATGGCATGCTATCTCTTCATAATGTTAGAATATACTCTTAATTGAAGAAATTGTTTTCATATCTTCATTATAGAACAGAAGTATGTCATCAACATAGAATAAATGTGAAGGAGCAAAGAAGTTCCTTCCTACCCTGATTCATTGATATATACCATTGTTGAAAATGTCATGGAGACATAGACTCAGATAATCAGCACCCATAGAAAAGAGAATCACAGAGAAAATATTACCTTTCCTGACCCCTCTAGTTCCTTGAAAGAAACCCATGGGGGGAAAATTGACAAGAATGGATAAACTAGTCCTTTTCAATATATAATATGCCAAACAAATGAATTTCCTTGAGAATCCATGCATCTTAAGAATTGTGAAGATAATTTCCAACCTTATTGTTTCAAATTCCTTTGATATATCTACCTTCAGTGCCATGTTACCATGTTGAACTTTGCAGTTCATAATATTAATACATTATGAAGCAGTAATAAGATAATTCTGAATATTTCTCCCAGGTACAAAGCCAAACTGATTAGCATAGAATAAATTTTTAGAAACATCACCTTACAATATTCCCATGATATTACTGATTATCTTAGTAATGGAATTCCCCGTGGAAAAAGTCCTGAAAACTATGATGTCCAAGGAATTATCCTTATTAGGAATCAAATCAATAATATTAGAGTTCATCACGAATGCCCTAAATGAATGATGAAAGAATTCTTTTACAGCATTGATCACTACATTATGGATGATATCCCAGTAGAACATAATGAATTTATTTGTAAATCCATCATGACCAGCAACACTGTCCATATTTAAGGAGAAAAGTGCATAATGTATTTCCTTTTGTGTAAGTGTCTCAGTGTGAATTTTGTTCTGATTATCATCCACACTGGATTCAACACGTCTAATAATAGTATTTGAGTTGTTCTCTCCAAAATCAGAATATAACGTTTCAAAATAACGTGTCACACCATTAGTAATGTCATTTTCAGATTTGAGCATGGTGTCATAAAACTTTAAAGCCATGAGAGTTTTCGTAACCTTTTTTCCCCTATGCATGCAGTGAAAAAATCATGAATTCATACCCCCATCCTTAAGCCACTTATGATTTAACTAATTACTATCCAGATAATCATTAAGAGTCAAGTGATTATCATGCTTTGAGGAAACTTGTATCTCTTCTTGAGATGTGGTGTCCTGTAGCATATTCCCCTGCTGACAACTTAACAAATGATATTTATACTCATTAATAACATTCTTAATGTTGGAGAAAGATTTTTTACTCCACTCTT
Organism: Viscum album; assembly: GCA_963277665.1. Lineage (NCBI taxonomy): Eukaryota > Viridiplantae > Streptophyta > Magnoliopsida > Santalales > Viscaceae > Viscum > Viscum album. Next base: position 1,501,787,573 of record OY728161.1, read on the forward strand.
TGAGTGGAGCATTCAGATTTTTTATCGTGGAAGTCAGAATGCTCAAAGAGCTACATGTGACAGTTGTGTTCAAATCCTCAAAGATTATTTACCTACACCTTGGAATAACCAACCAAGAATTATTTATCATAAAGGGTAAAGGATTTAACCTCTTGCTTTTAAAATAGTGGTCAACCAATACGGGGTTATGATCCAAATGATGTCTGGGAAGAGTCATGCTAGAAACATCCATCATATCACTTCTGTCATCCATCTGCACAAGGAACCTGTCTAATTTACTTTTTATCCTCACATTTAGAGTCTATCTTCTCCAAGTAAAATCTTCACATGAAATGGGAAAATCATTAAACCTATAATGATCAATGTAGTAATAAAATCCTTTGGTTGAAGCTCTGCAAAAATTTCTCCTAGTTTTCTCCTCTGGACTCAAAATGGTATTAAAGTCACCAAGAAGAATCCATCTAGTAGGCATGTTGTTTGGAATGTTTAGAAGGGTGTTCCATAATGACCTCCTTATGATGTACTAATTAAAATCACACACAAAATTCACACAGATATTGTTGGTCTGAAAAAGAAAAATAAAGTTACTAACTGCTGATCATTTTGAAAAGAATCAATGACAACACTATTGTGTTTTATCTCCCACAAATATTCATTCTCATTCTTTTGCTGATTGGTTGCAGTAATGAAGTATCCCAGGACATTCTAATTAAAGTCCATCCATATTTCTAATTTCATTCTTGGCTCAGCAATACCCAATAAAATGGGTTAATTTGTCATGATAATATGCTTCAGGGTTCTGACCGGGGGAGATTTCTGAAGACCCTGGAAGTTCTAGAAAATTATCTTCATTAATTAGAGGTCATATATCTAGTGTAGGGGCCAGAATAGCTTGGAGCTAAGAATTCTTCAGGATCTGACTTATTCTCATCCAGTACTTCATTGGGTGCACCTCCATCCTTGAGAAGTTCAGCTTCACCATAAGAAAGAGAGATAATCATGTATTCCAAATCGATAGGAATTGTTAACGTGGTATGTAACATTCTTATTACAGCCCTAGATAAAGGTATTTGTGAGAATTATTCTACTGGGTCCTCAGTGGGTTGTACCAACTTACATCCTCCCAAGGGGGAGTCCTGTATAACTAGGTCATTTATGATTCGAGCACCAGATCCATTAGTCATGGACAGATTAGAATTATCATGCCTTACTAAGCTCCCCTAAATGGGGTTGTTTGACACAACATCATGAATTGTTGACTCATGAACAGCAGACACATAATCCGTAGAGTGAAACTGAATGTCCTATTTTTTAATCCCTTCATTAATAGTTTCTACACCATCAACCTTATCATGTTTGGTAGGATCCTATGATGGGTTCTCTAAGTTATAATTTCCATCCTCAGTAGTTGGGGAAATATCACCATTGGGTTTCAAGGATGCACTCTGAGCATCCACTTTTTCAATCACTACCTGTCCATTGTTTACATTTATATAATATTTTTAGGGGCCCTGATTAGTTTTCTTCCTTCGAAAACTCCCACCATAATTCCCTCTAATATTATAGTAGGAGCAAATATTATTCCTATTACATTCAGAAAATAAATTCCCAACGATTTGGTAATTTGAATCAAATTTTTTTCTTCCTTTCGTATCCTATTTCAAGGTGGATTCTATCATCCCAAGTGGTTAAGACCACTATTTCCACTAAAGTAGATGACATGTCTACATCCAATAGATGAATAATGAATGAATCTAGGGTTTTCTATTTGCATGTCAAGCCTTATCGGATTCCCAAAAGAGGAAGCAATATCCCAAAGGATTTGTGGGAGCCAATAAATCCAACATAATTTAATAATACGTATCCATACCTAGGAAAAGGTGTTATTGACCAAGATAGGATCAAAATTCGGATTCCATTCGTGAATCTGAAGGAAGCCAGGATACAGAGGAACAAATCCAAAACTCCATGCACGCCATTTTCATTCATCAGAGTGAAACACCATATGATAGAACCCACAACCCATAGCCATCATCTTCCAGTCACTCAAGCCCCAAATATTTACCAATATGCTTGTCAGATCATGAAATTTCTAAGGTCGTACCCCTTTTGGAATCACAACCCGAGCATTAATAGAAAATTTTCAAAATTTCACCCTTTCCTCAATAGCATCTTGATTTGCCGATACATGCTCATTCTGGCGATTCCGTATGATTTTCCCTGAGCTACCTGCTTCACAATCCATGAATGAGAAGCCTCCATTATGTTTGGAAACATCCGAATAGATCTTTCCATGATCAGAGGCAGCCTTGAGCACCAATTTCTCAGATCTTCACTTCGCACAGAGGCTGAATATATCGTAATGACCAATATGGTCTTCATCACCCAATTCAACTGCCTCTCTTTCCCTATAATTCTGAAAATAATTTCCCTGCTTAGGGTTTCCACTACTTTTTCCCTCGAGAGAAACCTTGAGAGCCGCCATCTGTTTCTAATTCATACTATACTAAAGAGGAATCCATGTGATCTTCTCTCACCAAAAAATCATCTCACTATGAAGGAGACAAACGAAAAGAGAAGAATACATGCTACAAGATTACCTTCCCTTTACATGAGTCCAACAATAATGGTGTTGATCTACCCAAAGGAAAAAAATATCTTCTAGTAACATAACCTAATAGGATTAGACCAATAAATAATTATAATTACTAATATCCATGTTAGAAATGATCTATCATTAACAAATTATAGTAAAAAAATAATTCATAAATGGACATATTTTCAAACATTATTTCATTATTAATAAATTCATATCATGTTCAGATTATATACGAATATTCAGAATATAAACAAAAATGATCTGGGAGAAGGAAAAAACCATCATTGGACACACCCTAAGATAACAATGTCACCAAATATTCAAGACATTATCCACAATGTGACAAGCTTTGTATAAATGAAAAAACTCACCATTTTGAAACTATTATCTTGTATTTTGTAATTTACATAAAATAATAGCAAAAAAAGAATATTTAGGATTTAACCAATATTGATTTATTCCACACTCCGTTGATAAAATAATGACTCTAGTGATATTACACACAGTAATGTGCTATTTTCAATTCTTGATGAACCAAAGCAGTGCAATGTGTTATGTTTGTCAAATGTCAATTCTGAATCCTTGATCACTTTTTCTTAAAAAAATTCATATCAATTATTATAAATTTTTATTATAAAATACCATTAAAAATAATTATCATTTCAGAAAATTATATTCAAATATCAAAACATTCATTTTCATTAAATAACAAAAGGGAAAGGACAAGAAAATAGAGAAATTTAATAATTAAAGACACTGGAATAGATATGCCAACATTAAAATTTTTGGAAAGAAGTCTCCTTTTACAGTTTTGACTGGAAACTAATATATCAGCATTAAAAAGGCACATATAGAATGAAAACATTAATGGATTGATAGAAAATCCCAACCAATCACAAAATAGGTAAAATATTAAACAAACACCACTACCACAACAAAAAAATAATTATGAAGTTAGAAGAAATGATTCCATGGATACATGAAATAATCTCCATGTGTTTTAAACACCAAAAAATTATATTTTGAATTTGGGAGATCAAAACAATCCCTCAATAGTTCACTATTGATCTAAAAGGACATATGCACATTGGTTAAAAATATAGGGTTGTTCATGCAGAATGCATAAAATCATTAAACACAATGAATTAAATTTATTAACCACTTTAATATAGTGAATTTATCTTATTTTAAATACTCCTAAATGTAGTCTCCTCATATTAAATTAAATAATGATTGACCCATTCACCTTGTGTATTTGGTACACAACTTTTACAATTTTATTCTATTTAAAAGACTCATCTAAATGTAAATAAAAAATTTCACACTTTGTAACCCATTAATGATGTGAATATATCAATAACATAGTTACCATATCAATTTCTTAAATAAAATCCAAAAAAAACAGGAGGCTATTTTAATAGAATTAGAACCCTATAGATCTACTTAAACATTTATATTTAGAATACATTCATTCATGAAAACATAAAACACCTAATATTGGGTCATTTAACCCAGAAATGGCTCTTCATCCCCATGATGTCTATAATGCACCAAAAAATGGAATCCCAAAACAAAATAAAAATAATTTACATAAAAATATTTTTGTTAAAATCTCCCCATTATAAATTATCTTTATCCCATAAAAGTTCTCAAGGGGAAAAGATTATAAAATGTGAAATCCATTGTTACCTCATCAAAAAATCTCACTCCCTCATCTCACGGTTTCGTCATTCGTATAACGACATAACACACATAAAAGGAATGGTTTCATTATTACATAAAATCTCTAAATGATCATTAATACGCACTATTATCTCATCAATAGTGGTTTTGATATCATATACACTATCCTCCCATTCAATCTGATTTTATGTATAAAAACTATAGCTATTTTTTTTGTCAAACAAGAAACACATTGTGGATGGAATTCAATATTGATGGTATGCCTAGTCAATAGGAAATTGTACCATGCCATCCAATGAACCCAATGGGGCATAAAACCCATAAATTATAACCTACATTTCATTACAAATTGATGATTTTTCATGAATGGTGAAACTCAAATAAAGGCCTTATCACCAATCATGAACTATTGCAGCCGACGATGATTGTTCATAGTAAATTTATGTTGACTATTTTTGTGATAAATATCTTACAGAACAACTAATTCCTTTTAATCACATCCTAAACTACACATAAACCAACCAAGGACTAGTCTCCCAACTATTCATAGGACAAGTTTGGTCTACATTGATTCCAATATAAATCATCAAATAGAACCATTTTTATCGACTCAAGAAACAATTTTTACAAGAAAATAGTACTTCTGAAAATTTCATTCCTGAATAATATGTTATATAAATCACATAAGCCACAAAATAATATTTAAAAAATTACACCTATATATATACCCATTCATTAGTGGATGTGATACTATTTTCAATTTCAACTGGTAACTAAATCAACATCTATAAAAAACACATAATCCTTGATGTTATAATCCATTAACTATTAGATAAAACCATAGAGGATACACCATAATGTATCATAATAGTTCATATATACATTTCCATATTATTGTCCACATTTTTCATTATGGGTATGTAATTCACCTATTTAATTATTCTATCTATGAACAACCAAATAACAAATTTAACATAAAGATTAATTGGTAAATAAGTGATGAAAAACATGGAAATATTATCTGACTTCCATTTCATAAAGCGTTAGGTATATGACAAATAATCATCTCTGTGGTGATCTTCCATAATTATCTAAAATGTAATATATTATGATACAAAATATAAAATATTATCTCCCATATCTAACCACCAATACTGATGTCTCAAATCATTTTACATCTATCTTGTACCTAGGTGTCTAACCAAATGTGAATTGTTGCAACTATCGATCAATTTCTGGGTAAGATATATTGGAATAATGAAACTATTTCAAAAACAATATGCACCATTGGAAGATCATGACTACTGAACTGGGGTCTCCCTTCATGTATTTATGATATTAATGATATAACTCCCATTGAAAGATATATATTAAAAATAATATTCCCCTCAAATAAAGTGTCATTCATCATTGAATAAATACACACATATCGAATATCTTATTCAATTTCCAAAAAACAAATCATCAAAAAATCTCATCAGAGACATTGATTATGTCAATTAAATCACAATTTGAATTTTACTTTTCTCATACCTTCGTAGAATATATTCCATTTTAAATGAGTATAATAGATATTGAAATCAAATATCAAAATATACCCAATCTAGTTTGATCGTCACATGTCCACATACCTCAGATAAAAAATATAAATTGGGATATTATGATATGATTATATTGTAAACACATCCCTAAATTGGTCATTATATACCCTCTTGAGATCTTTTAAAAATTCTTCTAACTCTAAAATTTTGGTATGGTATTTTTTTATGTTTTTCATAAACTTAAAGGCCCATATGATTCTACTTGTTTCCCCTCCATGAATACATATCCTAAAACCATAATAGAACCATTATTGAAAACTTCATAACCTGAAAAAAAGAAAAAAAATTATCAAAAAAAGAGGAAAAAATATCCATTGCATTTATTTCCACAATATATCATTCATGTTTTTCATAGTAAAAAAAACCTAAATCTTTATGGATTAATGTTATCATTTGAGAATAAATCATACAGATATAGTAACCAAATAACTTAAATAACCTATTGTACCCCAGAATATTTTTACCTAAAAATAAATTTTGGGCCTCTACCATTGCATAATGTAATGTAGGCTTTGACGATCCATTGAGACTCCCCACAAAAATATAACATTCCCTAGATACATTACATTATGAATCAAAAAGTCGCAATTTTAATTAATATCTTATATAAGATTTCTTATCAATGATATAATTATTATCAATAAATATTATGTTTTCTCCTCTTAATTTTAGTAACCCATAATATAATATATTAAAAAAATTATAATTTTGTCAAAGAAAATATAAAATATATTTCTCATCAAATACATTAACACCATAGAAATGTTATTGGGACTTAAAGAAATACGAAGAAACTCAAAATTAACATAAGTGATCCTTGGTTATGGCTAAGGTATATTCACTTATACAAAAATCCACTAGTAGCACACTAAAAAGTGAACAATCAATGATAACCCATCTGAAGATTTATACTATTCATATAGTTCATCAATATAGAAAAGTTTCTATTTCATCATAATAGAAAACTAATTTATCATTTAATAATAAGTATAATGTTGGAGTCTCCAATATTCATTCATAGAAATGAATAAAGGTGAATCCCATTTTACACTATAGGTTTCATGACCCATCCCCTGGGCCCGTACCTGGACTACCCCAATCCCGCCTTCCATAGGCATGGGGCTAGAAACTATAACTGAAGGCGTATTCCCTATAACTGGGAAGAAATTGGTTTTATAATTGGTAAACACACACATCAAAGCGCATGAAAAGAGTGAAACACAAGTAAACAGAATAATAGTAAGAGTAATTGTAGTAAGTAAAAAGTTCCATATTACAATCCCAACTAGAAAGTACAAGGATAACTGGAATGTACAAGAAAACTGATAGGTGAAAACGCAGCTATGGGATCAGCCACCACAGATCCTACATGAAGTGTAGGAAAAGCTCACTAACGGCTATCTTTCCGGTTTTCCTAGTTTAACATCCACATCTGAGCTACCTTCGTTCCTAGTACCCTTGTCCATGGTCAGTATTTTCCATTGTATACACCATATACAACAATGTCCGGGCATATCCTTTGCAGGGGTGAGTATAACGATACTCAGTAGGGACCCCGAGTCCCTCAATTTCTCACAAAATACAAAAAGGATAAACCACAATGGATGGAAACAATTTATAACCCTACTTAGTTATATGCCCATAAATATACATAAGTTATCATGTAATCCCATCTCAATCATGAGAAAAACATAGAGTCCAAATCCAAAGCCCCACAATCAACTGTTCCATAAATAATGAAATACAACAAAGGCAAGTACCACACAGGTATGCCACACAGAAGAATAAAGCCAAGGTATTATGATTAAGGAAAGTACCACACAAGTATGAACTCAGATCACACAAGGTATACCATAAGTACAATTGTAGGGATGATTACATGTAACTACTGGATCAACAAACTCTATTAAAAGGCAGACCCACATTGGATCGCTCGGTGCTGACCAACACATGATCTCTTTGTGCTGACCCATATAGGATCGCTAGGTGCTGACCCACATATGATCACTAGGTGTTGACCCATAAAGGATCGCTCGGTGCAGACCCACACAGGATCAATCAGTTTAGACCCACACATGATCACTTAGTGCTAACCCACATAGGATCGCTCTTAATTATTCTCTTCAAATCCAACTACAGGGTTCCGCACTACGCTTAGTTGTCATCGAGAGGGTCTTCTCCACAAGCCAACATTTGATACTCCAACCAAAAAAATTCTCACAAAGAAGTATCTCAAAGGACTGAAATGTCAAAAGGGTCTCAACACAATAGAAAGTGTGTCAATCATATTCCCATTCTATGAGTAATTATCCTTTTAGTCCAAAGGGCCTGGTTGAATTCATGGTCGATCCAATCCGATCATTCCCCAACATTATCGATATCTCTATTTAAGTATACAAAAGAGACAGTTTCACTCCAATGTTTTTGGCACCATCGATTTTTTATCAAATGGACACCTGCTACCAATGTTATTTAAAATAGAGCATAAATTGGCCAAAGTGGGACAGGGTCTTGTCCGACTAGGTTAGACTGACCTAGATTGGGTCGACCCGGCCCGACCCGCTGGGTTCGGCCCAGCCCGCGGTGTGGCCCGGCTCACTGGGTGGCCTAGCCCACCGGGTTTGGACTAACCTTCCAGGTCCGGACCAGCACCACACTAGGTGGCCCGACTCGCATTGGGCAGTCGGGCCCACGCTGAGCGTCTCATCCTGGTGGCCCCGCCTGGGTGGTGTAGTGTGTCTACGAGGGCACTGCGACGGCAAGAGGCCACGAGTGTTGTGGGATGGAAGAGGCCTCGGGTGCTGCAGGGCAGTGGGGACACGAGTTCCACAGAGCTGCAAGGGACACAAGGTGGCAGAGGTTGCGGGATCCTAAGGGGGGAGTCGAGGCCATTGGGTGGTCTTGTGAGACCATAATGCGGTGGTGGTTGTGGGCGGCGTGGCCGTGAAGTAGAGTTGTTGCGCTGCCACCATCATAGTGGTCAGCCGTTGTGTCGGCCGCCATTCTTGTGTCCCATCGGTTCCAAACGCCGGCACCAGTCGCCGTCACCAACTCAATGAACACTAAATAAAGAATAACATTTGAGGGATTCAGTCCTAGTTTGTTTGGCCCGCACACTCCGTGTTAGAATATTAGAAAGTTTCTCAAGAAAAAACCTTGAATCATGAATTTCAAATTCTACAATTTTATATGAATCATGGATAAACTCATTATTGATGATCCATATTCTTTAGGATTTACAAGAACGAGGAACTTAATTGAAGAATTACATGATTTCAAAAACAAACCCTACCTTGTTTGATTCGTTGATAATTTTTTGTGGGGAAGGTGCTGAAGTCATTGGGAATAGACGGATGTTGGTGACACCATAATTTCCTTGATCATTGGATCATTGATGTTGAAGTTGTGCTTCATCAACAAATGTCCCGAAGAAGAAGTCGGGGTCTATGTCGGAGTTCTTCCATGGAGTTCTTCGTTGGACAGCTTTCTCAAAATACTCCTTCCTCATCAATTCCACCATAATAAAGAGGTATCCCTAATAATAGAATATGATATCTATTATGTTATTGGAATAATTTCCAAATTGGATTAATTAATTAATTGTGTTTTTAAAATTAATTAGGGGGGTGTAACCATTAATGTGGGGAATCTCAAGAGGATTCAACCAAATAATATGGGAGTTCAAGGGGGTTTAATGGGTTTTTAGTCTTGGGTGGTCCCCACCACCATAAACAATGTTGGGAGTTTTAGTTCATGTGGTCCCCACCTCCCAACATCCACATGGGTGTCCCAAAGAAAAATAAAATAAAATGTTACACAATTTTATTTTATTTTATTCTTTCATGAGAAACCCAAAACAATATTTCACCCTGGACCGACCGCAGTCGAGGTGAAGGTCCCTTTAAGTGAATATCGTCACTGCGAGTGAAATTGTGTCCTCAGATTTCATATCCAAGAACCAGTTCAAAATTTACAAATACCCGCTCGTACGTTTACTGAACGTACCCGAAACAAAAGTTCATAAATTCATTATGGGCACACCTGGCCTCAGAATTACATGACGTCAATTTTCAAAGACCTGAAAAATTACCTATAAATGAATAATTTAAATGGAAATTATAGGAATTTACATTCTCCCCACCTCAGGGCATTTCATCCTCATAATCCACAACTCAAAACTGGGAAAGCACGTGGGGGTAGTCAATAAGAATCTGAGCCTCTTGTTCCCGTGTTCTCTTCTAGAGGTTCACATACTACCAACAAAAACGCACCAGAGGTATCGACCACCCATGAAGGGCTTGGTCTTGTCAATCCTCAATCTCTACTGGAAACTCCGTAAAGTCTCCCCATCGTCGATGTATAGATTACTGAGTTTGATGATGTAAGAAGAGTCATCCACATATCTCCTTAGATAGGATACGTGGAAGAGTTCGTGCACCAAGTGCAACTAAGGTAGAAGAGCTAAGAAATAAACCACCTCGCCAACTCTGTTGAGGACCTGAAAGGGTCCAATGAACCTCATCGAGGTGAGACTCGTAGAAATTTTTGGTCACCATAATTGAACTCCAGACATCTTCATCACCTGTCGGCATATGAATTCTACCTGCTATATGCAGTCTTATTCCACTCCTGGATGATCTTCACCTTCTCAATGGTAGCATGTACCATCTCTGCTCCCACTAGTGCTGACTCCCCTGGGTCAGTCTAGCACAAAGGTGATCTGCAAGGTCGCACGTACAACCCCTCAAAAGGTGTTATCCCATTGGAGGATTGATAACTATTATTGTAAAAAGAACTCCACCAAATGCAAGTGATCCTCCCAGCTGTGACCGATGTGGAATAAGAAAACAATCAACATGTCCTCAAAGGTCAGAATGGTCTGCTCAGTCTGGCAATTCGTTTGAGGTTGAATGGTGGTGCTCAAACGAAGCTATGTCCCGAAAGCCTTCTTAAACTCCTTCAATTGTCGGGAAGTAACATGTTCATCATGATAGGAGAAAATCATCAAGGGTACTCCATTTATCCTCACAATATTTTTCTCATAGAGGCGTCCCATGATATCTACAAAACCCTACTCTCTGATCGGTAGGAAGTGGGCTGACTTGGTGAGTCGGTCAACGATCACCCATATAATGTCATGACCTCTGGAAGTACGTGAATGTATTGTCACGATGTCCATTGATATCTCATCTATCTTCCACTCTCGGAACAATAATGTTTGAACAAAGAAAGGCGGTACCTGATTATTCTCCTTCACTAGCTGACAAGTGAGGCACTAAGAGACAAACTATGTTACTATTTTCTTCATTCCCGGCCACCGGTGCTATCGTCGAAGATCCTAGAACATCATCACCACTCTTGTATATACTGCTAGTGGGGATGTGTGAAACTCCTTCAACAATTCCTCCTGAAGAGACACTGGTTCCAATTTACATCCTTTAAAGAGGATGACCTCCCCCCCACCTTCAGAAAATCCATCAGGTTCATGCCCTGTGGATATCTGAGCACGTCGAGCCTTGCATTCAGCATCACCACTTTGTGCCTCCCTGACTCGATGAATAATTGTGGGAGTGACTATTAGAGACTGAAGAAAATCTAATATCTCTCTATCCACAAAGGATATCTGCAAGGAGGCAAGCTGCTCTATCGCCTCACCTAACAGTTGTATACCAGCCCTCCGGCAAAGTGTATCTGCTATAACGTTCCACTTACTAGGAGTATAGACGATCTCAAAGTCATAAACCTCGAGGAACTCAAGCCAACGTCGTCGTCTCAGGTTCATGTCCTTCTAAGAGAAGATATATCTAAGACTCTTGTGATCAGAGCACACTGTAAAGCGTACGCCCATCAGATATTGTTGCCACATCATCAATGCGATGACCACTACTACTAACTCAAGGTAAAGGGTAGCATAGTTGTTCTCATTCTATCTCAACAGTCAAGAACCATATGTGATCATGGATCAATCCTGTACAAGACACATCCAATCCTGGCCCCTGATGTGTCACAGTAGATTACAAACCCTACGACATCCTCTGGAAGCCTCAAGATGGGGGCAGTAGTCAGCCTCTCCCTCATCTCTGGAAAACACCATTGGAATCTATCCGAACATAGTAAGGGTGACCCATTCTTCATCAACACTGAATGTCATGCCATATCTCTAGAGAAATCAAGCACAAATCTCTAGTTGTAACCATCCAAACCCCTGAAACATTGTATCTTCATCACACTCATGGGTGGATACCAAGCATGTACCACCCCAATCATCGCTGGATATACTGTAACTCCAGCATTCTATATGACATGTCCCAAAATGTGAACCTCTAAGATCCAAAACTGGGACTTTTAGAGCCTACTATAAAGCTGGTGCTCTCGGAGTGTGTGCAGTACTACCTACAAATGATAGGCATGCTCCTCCTCACTAGCCATGTGGATTTGAATTTCATCGATGAAGGCTATGAAAAATCAATCAATGTATGGGAGATAGACCATGTTCATGAGTTCAACGAACAATATTGGAGAGTTTTTTATACCTAATGGCATAACCAAGAACTCATAATGGTCGTACTGATATCTGAAAGCCATCTTGTGCACATCCTCATCTTGTACTTTGAGCTGGTGATAACCTAATCTGAGGTCTATCTTCGAGAACTATAATGACCCATACTTTACATACATTGTTAATACTTCAAAATTGAAGCACACTTATTACAACATATGACAAAACCACAAAGGACCGTATAGGTATAGTGTCTTTAGAAACTGGGAAACATAAACAACTAGTTCATAAATCTTCTACAGTGTCTCCCATTTATTTCATCATATCTAGGGTCCCTTTTAGCATATTCTACTTAATATCCATCTTCCTGACCTGGGGAAAAGAAAACATAAAAGTGTGAGCTCAAATGCTCAGCAAGGGCAAATAAAGGAAATAAAAATCATATCATATCTTTTTGTAAATCATAACCTGCAAAAGAGATCATCATATCTTAACATCGAATAAATCATAGAAGTGAAAATGAGATCCCCATAATCATAACATGAAACTTGAAACTTTGTGGCATGCACACATAATCATGTAACATCATTTCTTGTTAGTCATGACTCATTGCCAAGACTATCTTAGTGGACAGAGTCCCTTTCTGAACCGAGTCACCCTCGTTCCAGTCCTGTTTCACTGAACCGGTATAACCTACCGTTCCAGCCATGTCTATCTCATGAGATATAAAATATTTACCCAATGCATTGGAGGGAGATATAGGTCTCACCCATCTTATAATGAATCCTTTCTTATGTGTGCCACATAATCATAAACCATACATCATAGCTTATCCCATGTAATAAAAATGAAATTCTTAAACAACATGACATCATAAAACAATTCATATAAGATAAAAGAATTCATAAAAATATAATTCCATCACAAAATAATCAAATAAATGTAATAATAGGGATAAAAACAGAACCCTTTATTATCTTAGATGGAAAATAATTTTGATAAAACACTTGAACTCCATTCTTGAGGAAAATATCCTTTCTACATCAAAAACACTTTTCTTTTCTTAACATGTCATACAATTATAAACTAAAAGAAGATGATTAAAAATAAACATGAAAACTTTTAAAGGAATCTTTTTGGAAATAATGTTTTTAAAAATCCATTCATGCCATATAAGATAAAAAAACATTCTTTGTACCTTTGTCGGAAAAGTCAAAAAGTACCTCGTACGAAAAAAACGACAAAAGATTCCTTTCATATTCATTACTAAAAACTAACCGAAGGGTAAAATTGGATTTAAACTATTGCAAGTGGATGGAAAAAATATTACATATTGAGGGAATATGTATGTGGATGATAAAATACACCCCAGTTAAATACTTACGAATAAACAATATCGGATAAAAATTAGATTGTGATATTTCCCTTACCTTAGGTCCGATTTGCTTTGTACGTGACCGAAGCTCCTGTATAATGGTTTAAATATTGTTATTGTCTTATTCCAGAATCATACATATTGATATGATATCATATATGGTCATATTCTTAGATTCATGTTAGTAATATTTCATTGTTACTTGTTACTCGGGTCCTTATTGCCTTTTGTTCTTATGCGTGTTTTTCCGAATAACTTCTTATTATTATTTTAAGGTTATAGATACCTTATATCCAGAATGGTATTAGTGTAACATATATCATATTTATTCATTCAATTCATTTATATAATTACTATATAATGATGATCATGTAGAACGAGTTGCATCACATCGTGGAAACGGTATTCCGTACGTACGCACGACTGATGATATCGTTCCTATGATCGTGGAACTGTATTGGAGTATATATATATTATTTCAGTATCAATATTAATTTATAATAATCATAAATAGTTACTCATTACACCATTATACCCATCCTTGTAAGGTTATGGTGGAAAATAGATTACACCACGGCGTGGAGATGATATTCCGTACGTACGCACGCGCGGTGATTTCATTTATCCGTAGGATGGATAGAAGGTGAATTAGGGTTGTTTCATATTTATAATAACATATAAGTATGTAATTAATACTGATGTTATTACTTTATCATGAAACAACTAAAGAAGAAGAAGTTGAAGAAGAAAGAAATTGAAAAGATCGGTAATGGATATTACCTCTTGTTTGGAACGCCTCTTTGAATACTCCACTTAGGGAACTAAGATTGGTCTTTGAAGAAGACCAGGACCTCTAGGATTATTCTAGGGAAGTGGAGAGGAGAAAATGGCAGGGTTTGGCCGAGCTTGAGTGATCAAATTGGTGTGAGAAGGAGGGGGAGGAGGTTCCCTTTTATAAGGGAGGAGAGGGGCACCATAGGAATATCTCAAAATATTATTTTATATTAAAGTCAAAATCGGTTTATAATGGTTCCAAAGGGTCTTATTTAGAAGCTAAAGTGGGGATGGGTCAAAATACTATCAACCAATTGGATTTAGACAAGTTTAGGGTATTATTTTAACCTTATCAATTAGATTTAACTCTAAGTTAAATAAGTTAACTTTTACCGTGTCTTTTTTTTTCTTTCACTATATGGTTAATACACTTACTATAACATGCCAAACGAACCCCAAATTGTTTATTATTAATATATATATCCTTATCTAAGTAATTTGGCCGATCATTAGATTTTTAGGAATAAAATAACAATTAATAATATTTTATTTTATTTAAAAACTATTTTGTGTCAATTTTTACACTATTTGATATATGTTTTTTGTGAAAGTCATAATAGAATTATATGTTCGAACCAAGTTGATTAAAGCAACACTAATATATCATAGTAACCTATAAAATTAGTGTAATTCATAAAAAGTCTCAAATTACATTTATTTTGGTGTTTATAACATCAATTATGTCAATATTTCATTAATAAGATAATTAATGCATCATCATTGTGTCATAAATAAATTAAATTATTTAATGTCTTAAAATTACAAATATAATACCATTATGTAGGAAATCGTTTTAGATTTCTAATGAATATTTATAGTCGAATTTATCTTATGTATAACCCCATATTAAAAATGATTTACTTATCAAACTATGATTTTAACTATTTTAACCCTTCTTTAAAAAAATTATAATAAATGTCCTAATCTAACCCAAGTGGGCCTAAATGGTCATATTTTATTCCTAAGTTTGTTTTTGGTCGAATTAAACTTATACAATAGAATTAGAACATGTGTTAGGGTAATATTAATATCATATTTACCCCTATTTACTATTAACCGCGGTAAAAAAAGTAAAAAGTACTATTCACCAAAAAATTATTTTTATCTCATTGAACAACATTTTACATACTGATATCAATCGTGTCTGTCGGATTTTCGAAATTCCATTCACAGAAGCAGTAAAATTATGTTTTATGAAAAAATTCAGTTTTTAACCTACCACTTAGTGGTTTCACTATTCATCAAAAATTGAAAGTTTTCAGAAAAATACCAAAATTTCACCCTAGGCTAATTTCGGTATTCCGAATCCAAAAATGAAGTCCATTTTGAAAAATAAAATTTATAAAGTTTCAAAAAGTGGTTATTACTATTCATAACGGCTAGTTTTGATAATATTTTAATATCATATCGTTGTTAAGTGAAACTCAGTATTGTGTACGACGCAAGCTATCGAGGAAGGTCGCGATTGCGTTTAAAGTAAGCCAAGCTAGTGTGTAGTGAAAGATTCCTTTGATAACATAAAAACAAAATATTACTCATAAAAATCTCGGGTGTTACATTCTACCCCCCTTAAAAAGAATTTCGCCCTCGAAATTCGTCACTTTGTAAAAAACAGATGAGGATACCTCTCCCTCATCATATCCTCAAGCTCCCAAGTATCTTCTTCTAATTGGTGGTTACTCCATAAAACTTTCACCAAGAGAGTGGTCTTGTTTCGTAGTACTTTTTCGCTACGATCCAGAATCTCTATCGGTTGTTCTTCATAAGAAAGATCTTGCTCCAGTGGTACAACTTCTGAGCTGAGTACATGTGAAGGATCTAGTATGTACTTTCTCAGGAGAGATACATGGAACACATCGTGAACTTGAGAGAGATTCGGTGGAAGCACCAATCGGTAAGCTACCTTCCCAACACGATCCAGTATTTCAAAAGGACCGATATATCTAGGGCTCAACTTCCCCTTCTTTCCAAATCTCATAACCCTCTTCCAGGGAGATATTCGTAAGAACACTTTATCACCCACTTCAAACTCGAGGTCTTTTCTTCGGTTGTCGGCATAACTTTTCTGTCGACTCTGAGATGCTCTTATGTGTTGTTGAATAGATCTGACCTTTTCTGCCATTTCATCAACGAGATCAGGTCCTAATAGCTTTCTTTCCCCAACTTCATCCCAGCAAGTTGGAGTCCTGCATTTCTTTCCATAGAGAGCTTCATAAGGAGCCATCTGAATACTGGAGTGAAAGATATTATTATAAGAAAATTCCACCAAAGGTAGGTGTTGATCCCAACCTCCTTTGAAATCCATAGAGCAAGCTCTCAACATATCTTCTATGGTTTGAATTGTTCTCTCAGACTGACCGTCTGTCTGTGGATGATAAGCAGTGCTGAAACTCAACTTTGTATCCAGAGTATGCTGAAGACTTCACCAGAACATCGAGGTAAATCTCGGATCTCGATCAGATATAATAGAAATTAGTACTCCATGCAATCTTACCACTTACTTTACATATATACTGGAAAGATGATCTAGAGAGAAATCCTCTCTAATAGCAATGAATTGTGTAGACTTTGTAAGACGATCAACTATGAACCAAATATCATTATTGCCTTTGGATGTTTTAGGAAGTCCTGTGACAAAGTCCATAGTGATGTTTTCCCATTTCCATTCGGGTATGGGTAATGGTTGTAACATCCCCTTAGACTTTTGTCTCTCTGCTTTAACTTGTTGACAAACCAAGCATCGAGAGACATATTCAGCAACATCTCATTTCATGCCATCCCACCAGAATTACTATTTCAGGTCCCTATACATCTTCAGGCTTTCAGGATGAATAGAGAATGAAGAACTATGAGCCTCATCCAGCAGCTCCTTCTTTAATTCGGGGATGGGAGGAACACAATCCCGATTCCTGAACTTTATTATCCCATCACAATCAAGGTTGAATTCAGGAACATTTCTCACCTTCTTTTGTAACTCGACATCTTCTTTCTGTGCCTCTTTAATCTTCACATGTATAGATGGTTGAACATTCATTTGAGAAAGATAAGATTTTTCCCCTTCCATTATAATTCCAAGATCCATCCCTTGTAAATCCATAAATATTGGATCTTTTGTGATCCTCATCATGGATAAACTAGCATGGTCTTGTCGACTTAATGCATCTTCCACCTTGTTTGATTTCCAAAGGTGGTAATGGATTGAGCAGTCGTAATCCTTAATCAGCTCCAACCATCTTATTTGACGCATATTCAACTCCTTTTGTGTGAAAATATACTTTATAATTTTATGATCAGTATAAATATCACACCTTTCACCATAAAGGTAATGCCTCTAAATCATTAATGCAAAGATTACCGCAGCCAACTCCAAATCATGTGTTGGGTAATTTTTCTCATGGATTTTCAACTGTCGTGAGGCATAAGCTATCACCATATCATTTTGCATAAGAACACACCCCAATACCTTCATGGATGCATCAATGTAGATCACAAACATTTCTCCACTACAAGGCAGTGTGAGCACAGGTGCACTGGATAACCTTCTTTTCAACTCCTTGAAATTCTCATCACATTCCTCTATCCAAACAAACTTAACTCTTTTACGAGTCAACTTGGTGAGTGGATTAGATAATCATGAAAAATCTTTTACAAAACGTAGATAATATCCAGCCAAACCAAGAAAACTTCGGATCTCAGTTACTGTTGTTGGTCTTGACCATCTTTCGATAACCTCTGTTTTTGTTGGATCCACAGATATCCCCTATTTTGAGATTATGTGACCCAAAAATGCAACTTTTTGAAGCCAAAATGCACACTTGGTAAATTTGGAATAAATCTTATCCGTTCTCAGGGTCTTCAATATAATTCTCAAGTGATCTTCATGCTCTTCCTTTCTATTTGAATAGACAAGAATATCGTCTATAAAGACTACCACAAATTGATCAAGATAGTCTCTAAAGACTCTATTCATTAGATCCATGAAGATAACAGGGGAATTAGTAAGACCAAATGGCATCACTATAAATTCATAGTGTCCATACCTTGTACGGAAAGCCGTCTTTGGTATATCCTCCCTTTTGACCCTTAATTGATGATACCCTGAACGAAGATCAATCTTGGAAAATTATTGAGCTCCACGTAGTTGGTCAAATAAGTCATCAATGCGGGGGAGAGGATATTTGTTCATGATAGTGATCTTGTTAAGTTCTCGATAATCAATTCAGAGTCTCATTGATCCATCATTCTTTTTAACAAATAGAACTGGTGCTCCCCAAGGTGACGCACTAGGGCGTATGAATCCCTTATCAAGATTCTCTTGGAGTTTCTTCTTCAATTCCTGCAACTCAATTGGGGTCATTCTATAAGGTGTCTTTGAAATTGGCAAAGCACTCGGTACGAGTTCTATTGAAAACTCAACTTCACGATTTGGTGGAAGACCCGGTAATTCCTCTGGAAAGACATCATCAAAATCCCGTACAATGGGCATATTATTAATAGTGAGTTTCTCACCAACCATTTGAGATAAATAACCTTAATTTAGTGGAATCAATACCCATAAGATGGAAGAAATTTCCACTGGAAGGTTATGTTCATCCTTGCATTGATAGACGATCATAGATTGATCTGGAATATGAAATGTGACTTCCCTTCTTTGGAAATTGATGTGAGATCCATGTAGAGAAAGACAATCCATTCCAAGAATCACATCAAATTCCACTAAAGGAAGGATCACAAGATTTGCAGGAAGCACTTTCCCACAAACTTCGATCGGAGAAGAATTATAAACTTTTGATGCGACTGTTGTGCCATTAGGTGTTGTCACAGCTAACTCAACATCTAATTGTTGAGGTAATACGGTGATACCCTTAGAAAATTTTTCAGAAATAAAAGAGTGGGTGGATCCAGAATCAAATAAAACATTTTCTACTTTAGAGTGGATGGTAAGTTTACCTTTCACCACTTCGTTATCGTACTCCACATCGCTGATAGAAATTGCATGTGACTTTCCTTTGTCTTTAGCCTTAAGATTTTGTTGACATCGACCATCATCATCAACCCTTGGATTTGGGCATTGATTGGCATAATTCCCCTTCTCCTTGCACTTGAAACATTGAAGTGTAGTAGGTTCATTCTGTGTATCCCTTCCTTTGTTTTCATCATTAGACATCATCTTCCCATTATTGCGGCATTCAAATGCCCGATGACCTTCCTTTCCACATTTGAAACATTTACTTGTCCCTTTAAGACAACTCCCTCCATGTTTTTTTCCACACATTGAGCATAAGGGAAAGCTCATCTTCTATTCAGTGTGCTCTTTAGATTTTCCTTTGAATTCCATCTTCCTCTTCTTATCAAACCCATGTGACTGATGGGTTACTCCAATCTCCATCTCGACTTTGAGAGCACATCGAACGATTTCCTCGTAGCTATTGAAGTCCATTATGGATAACGCCCTTCGAAGAATTGGTTTTATGCCACTAAAGAATCGATCGATCTTACTCTCAGGTTGGATAATAATACCAGAAGCGTACCTTGCAAGTCTTGTAAAATTTGCTTCATAGGTACCAACAGATTCATCATCCCTTTGCTTCAGTTCAAGAAACTCTTTCTCCTTCTTTGTTTGGATATTTCGAGGGAAGTACTTATTGAAAAATAAGTTCTTGAACTTGTCCCATTCCATATAATAAATTTCATCCCTTTGCCTCGTATTCTTAATAAGATTCCACCATTGATCAACATCTCCTTCCAAACGATACATTGCTAGGATGACATTATCATGTTCCGAACATTGAAGAACTGAAAATATCTTTTCAGTAGTACTAATCCATTGTTCAGCAACTAATGGATCAGTAGAGCCGCTGAAAGAAGGTGGACGCTGCCTCATGAAGGATTCAACAGAATTTTTCTCCTTCCTTTGCTCGTTTGGAAGTCTTGAATGATTCTTACCTTGAGAATGTTGTGTGAGAATTGCTACAAGTTTTTGCATTCTAGCTCCCATATCATTTGGTTTCTCAGGGGGACAATCATTGCATTGCCCATCGCATTCCGCATTAACACGGTTTCTTTGGGTTCCAGCCATTGAATAAAACAAAGAAGAATAGTGTGAGAAACACTAATTATAATAGGAAAACTACATAATCAAGGATAAAATTTCACACTTAAGGTCTTATCCTAGATTATTCATGGCCATTTATAAAACACTAAGATTGTGTTCTATGCTTAGACTTATCCTTAGGGTTCTTACTAAGGCTTTCACATCCTAGTTTCCAAATGTTGACTATACCTTTCCTCTGATACCAACTATACCGACCCATACTTTACATACATTGTTAATACATCAAAATTGAAGCACACTTATTACAACATATGACAAAACCACAAAGGACCGTATAGGTATAGTGTCTTTAGAAACTGGGAAACATAAACAACTGGTTCATAAATCTTCTACAGTGTATCCCATTTATTTCATCATATATAGGGTCCCTTTTAGCATATTCTACTTAATATCCATCTTCCTGACCTGGGGAAAAGAAAACATAAAATGGTGAGCTCAAATGCTCAGCAAGGGAAAATAAAGGAAATAAAAATCATATTATATCTTTTTGAAAATCATAACCTGCAAAAGAGATCATAATATCTTAACATGGAATAAATCATAGAAGTGAAAATGAGATCTCCATAATCATAACATGAAATTTGAAACTTTCTGGCATGCACACATAATCATGGAACATCATTTCTTGTTAGTCATGACTCATTGCCAATACTATCTTAGTGGACAGAGTCCCTTTCTGAACCGAGTCACCCTCGTTCCAGTCCTGTTTCACTGAACCGGTATAACCTACCGTTTTATCCATGTCTATCTCATGTGATATAAAATCTTTACCCAATGCATTGGAGGGAAATATAGGTCCCACCCATCTTATAATTAATCTTTTCTTATTTGTTCCACATAATCCTAAACCATACAGCATAGCATAACCCATTTAATAAAAATGGAATTCTTAAACAACATGACATCATAAAACAATTCATATAAGATAAAGGAATTCATAAAAATATATTTCCATCACAAAATAATCAAATCAATGTAATAATAGGGATAAAAACAGAACCCTTTATTATCTTAGATGGAAAATAATTTTGATAAAACACTTGAACTCCATTCTTGAGGAAAATATCCTTTCTACTTCAAAAACACTTTTATTTTCTTAACATGTCATACAATTATAAACTAAAAGAAGTTGATTAAAAATAAACTTGAAAACTTGTAAAGGAAGATTCTTGGAAATAATGTTTTTAAAAATCCATTCATGCCATATAAGTTAAAAAAACATTCTTCGTACCTTTGTCGGAAAAGTCAAAAAGTACCTCGTACGAAAAAAATGACAAAAGATTTCTTTCATATTCTTTACTAAAAACACATCGAAGGGTAAAATTAGATTTAAACTATTGTAACTATATGGAAACAATAGTACATATTGAGGGAACATGTATGTGGATGATAAAATACACCCCAGTTAAATACTTACGAATAAACAATCTAGGATAAAAATGAGATTGTGATATTTCCCTTACCTTAGGTCCGATTTTATTTGTATGTGACCGAAGCTCCTGTATAATGGTTTAAATAATGTTATTGACTTATTCCAGAATCATACATATTCATATGATATCATATATGGTCATATTCTTAGATTCTTGTTAGTAATATTTCATTGTTACTTGTTACTCGGGTCCTTATTGCCTTTTGTTCTTATGCGTGTTTTGCCGAATAAATTCTTATTCTTCTTTTAAGGTTATAGATACCTTATATCCATAATGGTATTATTGTAACATATATCATATTTATTCATTCAATTCATTTATATAATTACTATATAATGATGATCATGTAGAACGAGTCACATCACATCGTGGAGACGGTATTCCGTACGTACGCACGAGTGATGATATCATTCCTATGACCGTGGAACTGTATTGGAGTATATATATATTATTTAAGTATCAATATTAATTTATAATAATCATAAATAGTTACTCATTACACCATTATACCCATCCTTGTATGGTGATGGTGGAAAATAGATTACAGCACGGCGTGGAGACGGTATTCCGTACGTACGCACGCGTGGTGATTTCATTTTTCCGTAGGATGGATAGAAGGGGAATTAGGGTTGTTTCATATTTATAATAACATATAATTATGTAATTAATACTGATGTTATTACTTTATCATGAAACAACTAAATAAGAAGAAGTTGAAGAAGAAAGAAATTGAAAAGATCGGTAATGGATATTACATCTTCTTTGGAACGCCTCTTTGAATCCTCCACATAGGGAACTAAGATTGGTCTTTGAGGAATAACAGGACCTCTATGATTATTCTAGGGAAGTGGAGAGGAGAAAACGGCAGGGGTTGGCCGAGCTTGAGTGCCCAAATTGGTGTGAGGAGGAGGGGGAGGAGGTGGCCTTTTATAAGGGAGGAGAGGGGCACCTTAGGAATATCTCAAAATATTATATTATATTAAAGTCAAAATCGGTTTATAATGGTTCCAAAGGGTCTTATTTCGAAGATAAAGTGGGGATGGGTCAAAATCCTATCAAAAAATATATTTTAGACAAGTTTAGGATATTATTTTAACCTTATCAATTAGATTTAATTCTAAGTTAAATATTTTAACTTTTACCGTGTGTTTTTGTTTTCTTTCACTATATGGTTAATACACTTACTATAACATGCCAAACGAACCCCAAATTGTTTATTATTAATATATATATCCTTATCTAAGTCATTTGGCCGAAAAATAGATTTTTAGGAATAAAATAACAATTAATAATATAATATTTTTTTTAAAAACTATTTTGTGTCAATTTTGAAACTATTTGATATATGATTTTTGTGAAAGTCATAACAGAATTATATGTTCGAAAAAAGTTGATTAAATCAACACTAATATATCATAGTAACCTATAAAATTAGTGTAATTCATAAAAAGTCTCAAATTTCATTTATTTTTGTGTTTATAACATCAATTATGTCAATATTTCATTAATAAGATAATTACTGCAGCATCATTGTGTCATAAATAAATTAAATTATTTAATGTATAAAAATTACAAATAAAATACCATTATGTAGGAAATCCTTTTAGATTTCTAATGAATATTTATAGTCGAATTTATCTTATGTATAACCCCATATTAAAAATTATTTACTTATTAAACATTGATTTTAACTATTTTAATCCTTCTTTAAATAAATTAATAATAAATGTCCTAATCTAACCCAAGTGGGCCTAAATGGTCAAATGTTATTCCTAAGTTTGTTTTTGGTCGAATTAAACTTATCCAATAGAATTAGGACATGTGTTGGGGTAATAGTAATATCATATTTACCCCTATTTACTATTAACCGCGGAAAAAAAAATTAAAAAGTTACTATTCACCAAAAAATTATTTTTATCTCATTGAACCACATTTTACTTACTGATATCAACCTTTTCTGTCGGATTTTCGAAATTCCATTCACAGAAGCGTTAAAATTATGTTTTATGCAAAAATTCAGTTTTTAACTTACCACTTAGTGGTTTCACTATTCATCAAAAATTGAATGTTTTCAGAAAAATACCAAAATTTCACCCTAGGCTAATTTCGGTATTCCGAATCCAAAAATGAAGTCCATTTTGAAAAATAAAATTTTTAAAGCTTCAAAAAGTGGTTATTACTATTCATAATGGCTAGTTTTAATAATATTTTAATAGCCTATCGTTGTTTAGTGAAACTCAGTATTGCGTACGACACAAGCTATCGAGGAAGGTCGTGATTGCGTGTAAAGTAAGCCAAGATAGTGTGTAGTGAATGATTCCTTTGATAACATAAAAACAAAATATTACTCATAAAAATCTCGGGTGTAACAAGAACCACCGTTCTCCTTTCAGTATATCCAATAGGTCATCACTCCTCAGAAGTGGGTAATTTTCCTTTAAGTTTATCAAGTTCAGGTGCCAATAATGAACAAAAAGCCTCAAACTCTCATCTTCCTTCTTGGAGAACAAAATCTTGGCTGCCTAAGGAGAAACACTGGGTTGAATGTTCCCTTTCCCTTGTATGTCCTCCATCTATAACTAAATCCTACGATGCTCCACGAGAGATATCCGATACACTAGTGTAGATATCGGTGTCGTCCCAGGGTATAATCCAATGTAATAGATCACCTCTCTTTGACGAGGTAGACCCAGAACATCATTAGGGAAGTCATCCGCCTACTGGTCCACAACTAAAGGATAACTCGGTCTTTCCACAACGACTCCGTGAGCGACAAGGCCTCAGTATAAGATCCATCATATGATTACAATTTCTCTAGGAAGATTGGTAGTAGAACCTCCACATGTGGGGTAGTAGATAGTACCGACAGTGAAGACTGGTGATAAGGGCAGGCTGGGCATGCTACTTGAATTACAACGTTAGAGACCGCTGAGGTTCCACAGTGAGTCGTACCCTCTTATAGTGAAGGTTTGGCTAGAGTTGGTGGTTCGCCTCTTTAGGCATGTTCAGATACTGACATGTTAGATAGTGGCATTAACAGCTAGTATTTCCACCAAGCAGTTTGGAATTAATAGATCCTGGGTAACTCAGATGCACGATGAGTCGGTACTCTCATGGGATGACTTCTAGCAGTTATTTAATGAGGAGTAATACCCCTCCTACTTACACTTTATACATTTTTAAGTGTTGATGGAGTTTCATCGAGAAGTGATGGTCGTGGCTGATTACGTGACTAGGTTCACATACCTTACTCGTTACTCATTGGACGTGGTCCATGACAGAATATTCTTGGCACAGATGTTTGCGTGATATCTCTGTAGATGAGATTCGGGCCAGCATAGTGCCCTTGTGAATCCTCACCCATCTAAGGGAGCTGGAGAAGGCACAAGTGATAGACAAATTTCTTTTATTGGGACATAAATTGGCAGGGCCTCAATGCCATAGGTCTCCTCTTGATGAAAATCAGGCACATGGCCAGGGATAGCGTGGAGCCCCGAGATGGCCTAGGGAGGACTAGTGCTATGGTTGTGATTAGTGTGGTCACGTGGCATGAGACTATCTGACCAAATTTTATGAGTCTTCTAGATAGTTGGTAGATGCAGCACCAAGACAGAGGCAATTTCGTGATTAGGGAACTCCTAGGTGAGGACAGGGTGGTCCCCAGGGAGTCAGTGTTGGCATAAAAGCATGAAAAACTATGGTTGGAGGACAATTATTTGATGTCCTTCCACCACCACTTGGTGGCCCATGTCAGTCTCAGGGAGCTGACGGATGGGGCCGCAGGCAGTTATGTGCTATTGTCGTCTAAAATTCGACAACGCATGAGATAATAAGCAGTATGCTATGTGTCTTTTTCTACTTTTCTCAGTATAACTTGTTAGACACTACATGGGGTACTCTTTTTTCCTAACTCCTTGTTCGAGGGGTTATAGAGGGTGATGCAGGGTATTGGTGTAACACTGTGTTGGTGGTGTCCAACGTAGTATAGAATTCATTAGATAGAGCGGTTCTTCACCAACTAAGAAACGTTTTTGTAAGGTGATCAAAATAGAGAGGGAGGGTTAGTACCACCCAAAGAGGATAGTATTGAGGTGTGGTGGATGATTCTATCTGGCATATGCATTAATGGTGGGGTTGTGCGGTGGAGTATCAGAGCAGGTCCTATATTTTCCATTGGGGATTTTCTGCTTGACCCCCTTTTTCATGAGGTGTCTCTAGTAGTTTTGGAGGAGTGCCTGTTTTGGGGATTACTCTCCTTCCGAGAGGGGAAAAGACACATGGGGTATGCCATGTGGTTTCCGTGTCTAGCCTCAGATGGTTGGATGAGTTTTTTTCCTAACCTATTCATTGGTACCTTGCATGCTCAACGTCAATCTTGATACCATTATCAAGTACAAGAAGAGGTGATGGAGACCCCATAAACAGGACTACACATTTCACTATGTGGTGCTGGTGGTGGTATTCCTCAAACTGAGAATGTGGAGACTCTATCTTCTAGGAGATTGCTATGTGGTTTTCTCAGAACACTAGTTTCTCTAGTGCGTCCTCACCTAAGATGACAGTGCTGGTTGGAATTTCTGCAGGACCTTGACTTCGAGGTAGCCTATGTTCTGGAAAATGGCAATGTTGTATCAGGTTCCCTTAGTAGAGAACCTATGTTGGGATGCACTAACTGTGAAACTTGTGTGACCGGATATCCATGGGTGTTTTGAATGAGGGAATCACGAGACCATGTTCTATGAAAAAAAATCCAGATTTAGAACGCGACGTGGAAAGTAGAGGTTCGTCTAGGGAAGGCCCTCAGTTTCATTGGGCTGATCGGGAAACATACAAGCAGTTGATAGGTTTCCTATCTTCTTGCCCTACCCGCCCAATAGTATGAGTGGGTGCACGATGTATTCATCATGTCACAACTAATGTGGTTCATGGGTGTTCTTACGCACATAATCGAAATTAGTCGAACTTATAAGTATGAACCATCCCTTTTGTTCATGTATTGTGCTAGCATGGTGTTGTGCAAGTTTTCCTTGTAGTGGTAGAGCTAGCTGTGAGCTCTATATCCTGAGTTGTCTTTTTCATAGTTTTCTTTTCGGGTAAGAAAATAATGAAGGAGTTAATGATGTAGAGACCCGATTTTTACCCTGTAAGACTTCTAATTTTTTCTACATATAATTCTAGAGATATGCGTGAAGACGACGTGCGATTCTGCGGCCTGGTGTTCCTAGAATTAATTTT
The DNA here is from genome assembly GCA_963277665.1 of Viscum album. Taxonomy (NCBI): domain Eukaryota; kingdom Viridiplantae; phylum Streptophyta; class Magnoliopsida; order Santalales; family Viscaceae; genus Viscum; species Viscum album. The sequence continues at coordinate 1,501,814,947 of OY728161.1, forward strand.
ATAAAAATATTAAGTATTTTTATTCTATGAACATGGATGGGTTGTGTTTTCCCCTAAACAGTAGCTCAGATCAGAAAACTGAGGGCACGGTTGCATCTGCAGCATGCCGTTTACCCTAGGCGGGTTGTAAAGGTTGTGGGCGCGGGCTTGCTAAGAGATATGTCACCCAGGGGTAGAATTTTCATTTTCAAAATAATGACTTAGTGATTTTTATAACTAACATTCCTTTAAAATTACTTTCAAATAGAGTCTCAGAATGGGAATGAGAGACTTTCTTTGAGTTTGAAATGGGGCGTTTTTTCTAGGTGCGATATAAAATAGGTGGGCACTGAGGTTTTAGAATCCTCTCCCATCGATAGATTTTCATAGAGAGTTTTAAAATTCATTTGTGGAATTAGGGGAAAGCCCAAATTTCCCTTCTCTCTCTCTCTCCCTTGAGTGTTCTTAAACATTTTTCGGTGTTCTTTGTCGTACTTCACCGAATTGAGGAGCAAACTCAGGTGGATCGAACCGGGATCACATAGGATCAGTCTCTAATGAAGAACAAATTGATCAAGGTTGGATTATTGGTTAATTTTCACACCATTTTCAATTTCTTGGATTTTTTTCAATTATGTCATTTAATTTCTATAACTGTAGAATTGGGACGATGGCCAAGCAAACACGACCCTAATCCAAGCCCCGTTCTAAATCCCATTCTTGGGCGTTCTTCATTCAAATTTTTGGGCACACAATTCTTGTCAGATCAACAATCAGGGGAATGGGATGTGAAGGCCTTGTCCCAAGGATCCCGAACTGACGTTTGGTTTTGAAATCGAGTCATGAGACTAGTTGCAGTGGCCTTTGGAAGCCCCTGCTCTGGAAAAGGCAGTGTCCAATGTTTGGGGTGGCGCAGCGGTGGAGCCGACAGGATGAGTCCCGAAGAAAATCCAAACTAGGCGAGGCAGAGCTCGGAGGGGTTGGTCCAATGCGGAGGTGGACGGTGTGACCAGTGCGAACATGGTGCGGCTGGAGGAGTTCGGCGGAGGAGCTGTGCTGGACGGGCAGAGCCGGCTGCACCGGCGGCGGAGTGGGGAAGCCCAGGTGGCCGTGGAAGTGGCTACGACCTAGAAGGTTGTCGGGGCATCAAGACGGTGCACTGCTGGAGGTGGAGGACCTGAGGGTGCCGTCCAGTCACGGTCAGAGGGGGAACACGTGGCGGCGACCTCAGGGGTGCGGAGGAGACCCGGGCCAGCATTCGGTGAGTCCTGCTGGTGTGATGTGGAGAACGGACTTTGCATGTTCTTCTGGGTAAAACCGAACCTGAGGGGTCTTGGTGTGGCTGGAGTAGGCCGCAGCGAGTCGGGCCTGACCAGTGGCTAGGCCGCAAGCCGACAGTTTGGACCGGGCCCACCGAGGTGAAGCGTATCAGTTGGTCACCCTTGCGTTCGTGGGGATGTAACCTCTAAACGGCGTGTCCATTTGAGGTTCCATATATAGAAGTAGGTACATGTCAGCGAGACAAACTTTTTGAAGTGTTTTTTGGGGTTTTTGAGTTCTCTACCCAAGGGTAGGGGACCCGAGATTCTTTAATTTAATAATATAAAGTAATTGTTAAAGCTTGAGATGAACGTGCTTCGCGAGCCAGACATCCAGCTGATGCGACCTGTCAAAGGCGATGTGGCCATGGAGTTGAGATGGTCCTATCATAGTTGGTTCGGAACCCTTGCGGTTTGGTTTCGTTGCTTGGAGTCACGAAATGCTTAATGCGAAGAATTAATTAATTAATTACTTATTTATTTATTCTTGCGTCAGACCTAACACCTGATTGGGATGTTTGATTAACTTGCCGTCAGTGACAGTGTGACCGTAGTCCTTATGTGTACTTTTTGAGATGATTTCCAAAGCATTCTCGTTGGAGACATGGTGTGGGACCCACATGGCCTAGTTCACACGTTTTACGGTGAAATACCATTTTTTTCAACAAATATACTTTTGGGGTGTTTGAGTACTCGTTTTAGAGTGTTTTCCCATGGGTATTGTGATGGTCCAATCTGCTTGCCTAAATTCGGAACTCAGACGTGGGCCCCACGAGAGAGATTTTAGATGTATGATGTGATTTTATGATTTATGATTCATAAATACGTTTTGGGCAAATGAATAGCCAAATATGCATGGTTATCTACAAGGAACGCAATGGTATGATCTGTGTGACATGTTTCGGGATCGGGCTGTGGGCCCCACCAACCCCCATTTGCATATTACGTGGGGAGTTGCATCATTTGCATCCGGAGTCTATTTTAGGCACAGTCAACAATGTTGTGACCCAGGCTTCTAGGCGAAGTTGACCTGGGTGGTTTTAGGCATAGAAGCCGGTGTTGATGAATAGTCCTCATTGGCTGTCTCGTAAGCTGTGTGTAGTGTACTGCGCCTTTTTTTCAGACATCCATTTGGGGCATATGAGTAGTCGTTTCAGCATGTTTTTCTAAGAGTATCTCAATTATGCAGTTCGACCAGACTCTTTCGCGTCTGAGGTGTAGACCCCACAAGACTCCGTATGGGAATTAAGAAGTATTGAATAACATTTCAACTGAGAGCCCATTTCCAGCGAGTAAGTAGTCTATCTCACGTATTTTCCGTGAAGATTTCAATGGTGTAATCTGATTGGGAGAGAGGATCCTCTTTAGAGATCACATTAAATGTGGAAACAGGAAAGGGCATTAGTCAGATGTTCCTTTGATGCACTCTGAACCAATGCAAGGTAGTGGTGTTGGTTACACCTAGTGATGGAAAATGCAGTGTGAAGTTATCAGACTAGTTATGAGTTTACCCTCCAGTGCGTCTAGGTAGTGGGTTAACCAGTGACCTTAGTGTTTACCCTCCAATGGGGCTAGGTAGTAGGATACACCTTGGTTGTAGGGTTTACCCACCCGTGGGGCTGGGAAGTGGGCTACCCGTTGACTTTGGGGTTTACCCTCCAGCGGGGCTGGGCAGAGGGTTACTCGACGACTTCTTGTGGTTTATCCTACAGGGGGCTGGATAGTGGGTTAAATGATGCCCTAATGTGGTTTACCATCAAGCGGGGTTGGGCAGTGGGTTACCCAATGTTCCCTTGTGGTTTACCCTATAACGGGGATGGGAATTGGGTTACCCGATGACCTCTTGTGGTTTACCCTCCAGCGGGACTGGGAAGTGCGTTGCCCGATGACCTAATGTGGTTTACCCGCCAGTTGGGCTGGACAGTGAGTTGCCCGACGAACTCTTGTGGTTTTCCCTCTTGCGGGGCTGTGTAGTGGGTTACCCGATGAATTATTTTTGACTCAGCCCTTTCTATGTGGCTAGACAGTGACTTTTCTCTAAGACTACCGGAGCGGGACCCTTTGTTGTACAGTTTAGCAATGATGTGGCTTTGAATTGTTGAACTTTTGGGAATTAGTGATGGATATCTTTTGAACGGTTGACTACTTATCTAAGGTTGAGCTAGGAGATAGAGATCAACTTACACACTCATCTGGGTACTTTGTTGATCATATTTATACCCACTAATTTTGTTCCCACTCCTTGGGTTCAGTTACTCTCCTTCTAGGAGGGGTGAAGACGTGTGGGGTATGCCACCTGCTATCTGTGTCTAGATACTTTTGGATTGTATGAGTCTAGATCCTTTCTTTTGTTTGGTTGAGCTTCACACATTTTTTTTTACTCTCGCACTGCTCTTGTTTTGTCTACTGCTGACCATTTTTGTATCTCCTTTGTTGCTCTCTCAAGCTTTCAGGGCATCCTACTGAGTATCATTATAGTCAACCCTGCTTGGGATTTTATCGCACCTGGTGTTCCCTTGTAGACAACAGACAGGTCGATTGAGACTACAACGGAGCGTAGAGGACACATGAGCTTGGGCTGCATTAAGTGGTCGTAGGAGGATTTACGGTTGTGAGAATCACCAGTGGTTGAATTTTGTTCTACTTGTTTCTGGTTGTGGCACATTTCTGGTTGGGCGTCGGTATTTACACTTTTTCAATTTAGGTTAATTGTCAGTACTTTTCATCACTTTACTTGTACTGGTTAGAGGTCGATACATGTATGTTGGTTTCCCTTTTTTATAGTAGTGTTGTATCTTGATTTTGTTTCTCTCCACTTTTTCCTTGATTTAGCTACGTGTGTGCGTACAAATTCTTAGGAAAATTCCTCCCCTAGTTTGTTGAGTCTTTGGTGCTAGTCGCCAGCCCCTATCCTATTGAGTCATTCTTGGGGTAGTTGCGGCTCGAGCCCTGGTAGAGGTCAGGTCATTACAGAGGGTGTATTCCTTATAAGTGCGAAGGCATTTACTTTCTAACTAGTAAGCACATATAACCAAGAACACCACAAGATATGAACACACGTTAACTGAATAGTAATCAGAGTAAGTGGAATAACTAAAAAGGGCCAGAATACAATCCCAAATAGAAAGTACAATGAAAACTGGAATGTATAAGACAACTGATAGGTGAAAAGAATCTCTTGGATCGTCCACCACGGATCTTACCTAAAGGGTAGGTACAACTCATGAACGGTCGTCTCTGCAGTTTTCCTCGTCTAACGTCCAACACTGAGCTACCTTCAATCCCAGTACTCTCGTTCTTGGTCCGCACTCTCCATCTTATGCACCAAACACAATGATGTGTGGGCATAGCCCATGTAGGGGTGAGTATAAAAATACTCAGTAGGGACCCCGAGACCCTCAAGATCTCAAAAAATCCACCAATGATAAACCACAATGGAAGGAAACTTCTTATAACCCACTTAGCTATATGGCTATACATCTTCCAATGATAGAAAGTAATCCCATATCAATCATGAGGAAAACACAGATTCCAACTCCAAAGCCCCAAGCTCATCTGTTCTTAAATGGAAGAAATACCACGAAGTCATGTACCACACAGGTACTCCACAGAGAAGAATACCTCCAAGGTATTACCATGAAGCAATGTACCACATAAGTATGAACTCAAATCACACCATGTATAACTTATGTACAATAGGTGTTATTATTAAATGTAACTAATGAATCATCATACTCTGTTAAGAAGAAATACCACACAGGATCGCTCAGTACTGACCCACATAGGATGGCTCGGTGCTGACCCACATAGGATCTCTAGGGTCTGACCCATAATGGATCGCTCGATGCCGACCCATAGATAATATCTTGGTACTATCCCACATAGGATCTCTCAGTGTGGACTGACACAAGATCGCTCTTCATTATTCTCTTTACATCCATCTACAATGTTCCTGCACTACGCTTGCTTGTCTCTAGGCGGGTGTGCTCCCCAATACACTAGTTTATACTCCAACCGCAACTAAGTCTCATGATGAAGTATATAAAAGGACCAAAATGTCATAGGTGTCTCAATGCAATAGATGTTGCTTCAATCAAACTCTCTATCAATGAGTTATTATCCTTTTAGTCCTGAGGGCCCAGATAGATTTGTGCTCGATCTAACCCGACCATTCCCAAAATTTATCCATATCATCAGTGGGGTATAACAAATAAACCATTTCACTACATGGTTTCTACTGACATATAAGGTTCATCAAACAGATGTCTGGTACCAATGTTAGGGCCAAAAACAGCGTAAATGGGTCGAATTGTGTCAGGGTCCGGTCTGACCCGCTAGGTCCGGCCTGTCCCGCGATGCAGCCCGGACCACTGGGTCGCCCAAAAAGTTGGGTCTGGTCCGGCCCACACTAGGCAGTACGGTCCATGCTGGGTAGCCTGGCATGTGTGGAGCAGTGTCGCCACGGAGGCCGCGAGGGCCGCAGGACAGCGAGAGGCCGTAGGTGCCGCGGGGTGGTGAGGTCGCAGCTGTGGCGGGCTGGTGGAGGTCGAGGGTACCATGGGTTCCATGCAGCAGCATGGTTGTGGGTGTCGCGGGGTGCTTCAGGCCACAGGCATTGAGGACGTGAGGCGGCGCGATAGGGTGCAGGGTGGTAAGGCTGGCCCAGGGCGGTGCGGTAGACCACGGGGCGGCGTGGAGAGGCCGCAGGGCAGCACGCCTAGACTGCATGGTGGCTACGTCGTGAGGCGGTGCCGTTGTACTATCCCATTTGTCGTGGCCGGCTGTGTTGTCAGCTGCCATTATCATGTTCCACTGGTGCCAAAATCTGGCACCGGTGGCCGTCATCACCTCGATGAACACAAAATAAAGAAGAACAGTGGAGGGAGTCATGCCTTGTTTGTTTGGCCAGCACCCTCCGCATTAGAGCGATATCATGCGGCCCAACAAAAAACCTTGAATCCAGAAAGTCATATACTAAACTTTTATACGAATCGTAGATCAACATGATTTGGTTGATCCATGTTTTCCATGCTTTCCATGAACGAGGACAATTACTGAGGAATTAAATGAACTCAAAAACAACCACTGCCTCATTTGATTAATTAAAAACTATTGGTGGGGATGGAGATGATGTCCTTGAAAATAGACAGATTTTGGTGATGTACATGTTTCCTCGACCGTTGGTTCATTGATGATGAAGATTTTCCTCATCAACAAATTTCCCCAAGAAGAATTCGTTGTTGATGTCGTCATTCTTCATTAGTGTTCTTCATTGGAGAGATATGTCCCAAGGAACCTTCCTCTCTAATTCCACAATAATCGATTGGTTTCCTTAATAATATATTAATTTATCTATTATGTTGTTGGAATAATATTCAAATTGGTTTAATTAATTAATTAATTTGTTAAAATTAATTAAATGGGGGTGGCACCATAAAAGTGGGGATGCTCAAGAGGTTTCTCCCCATTAAGAGGGGAGTTCACTTTGGTTTAAGGGTTTTTAATTCTCAGGTGGTCCCCACCACCATAACCATGATGGGAGGTTAGGCTTGGGTAGTCCCCACCAACGTAACCAATGTAGAGAGGTTTTAGTTCTGGTTCCCCCACCTCCCTACATCCACATGAGAGTCCTAAAAAAAATATGTTACAGAATTTTATATTATTTTATTTTATCACAAAAAACACAAAAACTATATTTCACCCTCGACCTACCGAAGTTGAGGTGAAGGTATCCTTAAGAAAATACAATCGCTATTAGTTCAATGGTGTCCTAAGATTTTAATACCGAGAACTGGTTCAAAAGATAAAAAGTCCCACTCATACGTTTACTAAACATACCCGAAAAAAAGTTCAGAAATTCATTCCAGGCACACCAGGCTCTGAATCATGCGCCATCAATTTTCACAGACTCTTAAAATTCCCCTTTAAATAATACAATTACATGAAAATTATGAGTCTTTATAATAGGATTAATAAATAAAATTTCATCATAATCCAAAATCTATAAATATGTCATTCAAACATAACTATATCTATATAGTACGAATAAAGTTAAATGATAATCATAACAAGTACATGTATACAGTAATTTATACCACTCATTGGAGAAATAAAAAATAATTAATGTCACGAAATGCCTTACAGTAAACAGACACACCACTAGAAGAAGTGAACTAATCATAAAAGCATCAACGACATCTAGGAATTATTTTGACAACTAATATGATGTCTCCCTGGTGAAAGGATGAATAAGAAATTCTCTCCCTGAAATTGATGCCACGTTAAATTGAAAATAATTAGTTATTCCATATAGAATGAGAATGTTAACTCAATAGTGAAGACTATCAATAATCATCTTAAAAATAATCCTCTAATGCAAAATAATTATCAATTTGAATTTATCATGATCATGTTCCAATATATCACACCACACCTCATGGTCTTATATTATCACTCGATATGTATGAAAATTGAGGAATTTTTTATCCTCTTCTAAAAAATGATGAAGTGATCTAAAAATAATGGATTATGATATGGATGAATTCCTAACACATCTAATAACAATATTGATATAAATCAATTATTATCACTAATATACAAAAAATATTCCTAAATGATAGTTGAAATAAGCATCTTACATCTTTTTGTATCCTACCCTACTTCTTATTCCATTGTTTTTACTACATGGAATAATGGAATATGATATCAAATCCTCAAAAATATATTCTAGAGACATAAAACATTCCATTACCCCAATGATAAGCCCCACCACCCATGGATTCATGCATAAAAAAAATTATACCCTTGCTGATCATGGATACTACCTTACTTCCTTAGAAAAAAATTTCCCCAAAAGTCATCGTATGGTTATATTTTCCATTATTATAACAATTATTGGGATCCTCTATGTTACTAATCATGGAATGAAATGACCATCTAATATAACAAAATATTAGTCATTTTATACATGATGATTCCCCCATACTGGTAATTAAATTAACTAGATACACTTTCTATTTCTTTTCTAGAAAGAAGATACAAACACTATAAAAATAGTACCAACTAAATATCATAGAAAAAAAGTTTTCAATATAATCCATTACTATACAAAATAGGCATCATTTTATAATTCTACAAAGGTAGAAATGCACAGGAGAAGCAGCATCAAGTGAACATCATCCTGTTAATATAACTCTATACCCTAAGACATTGTAAAATATTATATATATAACAGTAGTTCCATGTGATGTAACTCTGAAAAATAAGAATAATATATATATATATATATATAATATTTCCAATATCTTTTTTTAAAATCAACCAATTTTATTCTCCTTGTATTTCAATTGGTTAAAACAGTTGGTTAATTATTTTCTTTAATGTTATCCAGGTGACGTCTTTATGAAACATTTAATGCATAATGGAGTTCCACCCACTCCATCTAGTTCTCTCTATCATAATGATGAAAAAAAAATCCTATAATGATAAATTTACTTCACAATATTATAGATCCCCTCACTCTTGTAAAGTCATTATTCATATTCATGAGGTAAAGTTTCACCACATAAGGAAGGTGGATGCCGCTTAGTATGTAATGATCCATAAATAACCTATCAACCATGGTAAGGAAACCTGCATGAGTTGGAGTATGAATATTATATATTAAAACATATAAAAAATGATACACTTGAGGATAATCCTACGAAACAAATCTCAAAGCATCTTCAATTTGAATAGGAATTGTTATTCTAGATTTCATTGACTGTTAATCAGAAGAAAAAAACCAATTCGTCATTAAAAGATTCCAAATATAATTACACTAACTTCAATTGCACATATAAATTCATTAAAAATCACTTATTTAAAATAATCATGATTACATTGAATAATATCTAAAAATAAAGTAACATTTCATTTAAAAGAAATCGACGTCTCATTAATTCAAATAACCTCGACCATAATGTATCATGCTTGCTGAACATCAATAACCATCCTTGGTAAGTGAAATTTAGAAATGATTGTGAGCTACCTAGAACGCCTTTAAAAAATTATTTAATATATAATGATGATCATAAATCACGTATAACAAAGCACCATACCACTCCAAGGAAATTTTAGTAATACATCATGTTGTTAATTAACATTGATATCATTTTTTAATGATCCTACCAAGGTTAACCAGAATGGACACCCTGAATTTTCCACCATAGAGATATATGAAAAAATATTACCCCATGTATTATGTATAACTAAATCATCATCAAAGAGAAATTTTCATGAAATGATTAATTATCCTCAAGACATACAAACCAATAAAAATAGGCCACACAGTAATGATAACATATAACATTCAAATTAATTCTTCCCTTTAAAATTTGATCCCACAAAATATTCCCACTATGTATATGACAAATGAAAAGAAAACCTAGAATGAAACACGGTTCCAACCATTTAGATATGTCCCGAAAAAAGATGTATAACTTCTTAAATGAAAAAGGTAGGTGTGGGAACTGAACTTAGTTGGGTTTCAAAAAAAATTATAAATCTTATAATATTAATAATTAAAATGTTTCATACTTATAAATATATATATATATATATTTCATAATTTGAATAATTTTTTAATAATTAATTAATTTTATGTAAATTTATAGTGTACTATCAAAATAATATATTATTTCAAATATAAATTAAAATAAGGTAATCATAGAAAAAATAACCATGGATATAGAATAAGATAATCATGTCTAAAAGTATCCATAAATTAATCCATTATGACAAAAAGTAGGTATTTGAGAACTTTAGAATGGGAATAAGTAATATTCTTAAAAGAAACCTATACAAAATAATTATTGAATCACTCTAATGTTAATTTCGGCATGAGAATGTCTATATCACAACACCTTTTTTTTTTCATTTCAAACTATAATGTGATATATCTATTTCATAATTCACTTAAGGATATCAATGTTCTATGTTGGTAAAAACCATTTAAAAATCCAATACCATATATAAAAAAATTACATATCAAATCAAATCAACTTTTAAATCCACATATCTTTATATATTTATGCCTTTCCATCATAAGCATTGAAATGTTAGGAAAATAAATTTAATTCAATTAACCAATTGAATTGACAAGAAAATATATCAATTCAAGAATTGGATTCTCTTATATTGGTCGACCTACCTCATGAATGAGGGAATCCAAGGAATCATTGAAACAAAATTTGAAACCAATATGTCATCCTTGAATTGAAATTGGGAAAAATTAAAACTACAAATCATTGTTAGAAAAATCCAAATGAACAAAAATAAAAAATAAAATGGTAGATAATTTTATTTTAGGGACTAACATCAATATAGAAGTAATAATAACTCATACAAAGGATATGAAAAAAAACCTCTAGGAGAATCAAATTGTGAATATAGTAACGTAGAAATATGATGATCACAAAAAATCATCCAAAAGTGAAATATTTATCGATTGGGTGGTTTCTCCACAAGAAATAAATTGGTTATGAATTCATTGTGGGTAAAATATTGATCCTGGAAAATCATGTTTTCAAACCCTTTCCTGACATGTATAAGAAAATTTTCCAGAACCCAAAATAGAGTATCCTTCGGCAAAATTAAATTTCAATAGACCGATCCTTGAAATGAAATCTCTTCCAAAATTATATATTTTCACTATATATACAAGACAAGTGTAATTTACCCTATAGTATGTTCACTTCATGTAACCCATTATCTATGTGAAAATATCCATTATGTAGTGGAAAATATAGTTTTTTTATGTAAAACCCCAAAAAATGTTTTGGAGGCTTTCTAAATGAAGGGAGGACCCTTTAAATCCATTCACATAATTATAAATGGAATTATTTTCTGAAAAAACAAAAATCACCATCCATTAGGTCATTTCTACTAGAAAATTGACTCCATCATTGATAAACAAATAGTTTACCAAAAAATAAGAAATAAAAATAAAATTCAAATTATATCTGAAGGATGGTGACATGGTATTACACAACATACAACCACAAGAATCTTATAAATTCTATATTTAGTTATATATATATATACATATTTATATTATTAGATAAAGAATATTATTTTTATTTGGTTTATTTTTATTACTGTAAATATGTAAAAATAATTGAACTCTTATATTAATATTAACATATTTTATTTGTTAAATAATATAATTAGTTTTTTATTTAAATATTAATTTTTTCAAACACACATATAATATTTGTTTTATGATTCTATGTTTTATGTAACGAACAAAATCTGGAGCCACTCAACTGGTTCCCTGAACTCGGTTCGCGACATGACCTATAGTGCATTACCCCAAACCCCAATGGCAACTGACTTGTAGCGATTTCCATGGTGAGTCATTGAAGAAACTATGTCCTCATTGGGTAAAGTATACAAGGAAAAGGAAATAATAGTTAATAACAGAAGCAGTAAACAACATACAATAACTGAAACTAAATATAAGAAGCAATGAATATATAGTAATGATGACAATGATGTAGCATGTACAAGTATATAAGGAATGTGGCAAACACAACAACGCGCTGGCATACAAATGAGAAACCAATTAAAAAAACTAATGTGTAACTCCACCAGCATCACAAGCCTAAGATTAGTCCTATGCTCTCCATCTCCAACCAGAAATCACGTACCTGAAGTAGAAGAGTCATAATCCCTATCCACACCTACAACAATATAACCTATTTGGGATAAGAAGAAGAACCCAAATAGAGTGTGAGACTAATCCTTATAGGCAACCACCACAAGATCTGTTCCCTACTGCCAGTGAGTAATATAAAAGAAGTAATGAAATTAAATGTACTAATGAACTTGGAGTACACAAGTAAACAATCCAACAAATTACCATTCACATTCATTTAACAATTAATTCATTCATTTAATTAATCAACCAGGGAATATACCAAAGCTCTCTATTCCAAGGTAAAGAGGTAAAACAACCGACATCAAAAGACTACCTAAAAAAACAAGAAGGACAATAGATCCAAGATTGTTCTTTGTCTTGGTAGACTCATATAAAGCAACCAAACAATCCACATTCACACTGACTCTCTGGGTGGCCAAAACTAGCAGACCCCTATAGTTAAGTAAATATACAAAGGCACAAACACTCTGGAAAGCACTCATGTTGATTCCCCTGTGGTCTTGTAATGGTAGCTACAAACTCTCTAAGGAAGCTCTTATATAATTCTTCTCATGGTCTTGATACGTGCGTCAACTAAGGACACTCTTAGGAAGCACAAAGTCCAATTCTAGTAGGTCCTACGTATGAAACTAATTCCAACAGACCTCCTAGGGAAGCACTAAACCGTCTATTCCCTCTTTGGTTTCCCACACCCGGTTCTCATAGCCCTGAGCAGTCCAGTCATGTGTAATCATTTGTCAGAAGCCCAATGTAGGTTTAGAAACTACTTGGGTAAACTCTATAGTGCATAAAAATCATTAAAATAGTAGGCAACGTGTGCAAAAAGTTATAACAAGCAACAAGCAATTGCAAAATGGTTTGCCTTGTAGGCAAACTATGCCAAATGGTGAAAATAGCCAAACAGGGATAACACCCTTAGGATGATCATCAAAAATTCAAAAAAGAATATATTATTATCAATTAACCTTAATATAACAAGAAATATATTGTAATTAAAAAATTGGACCAAAAATCCCTAACCTGGGATACCTAAAAAATGGGAATCCGACACTTTTGCATGAAAACACAAGGATATTCAACCTATGTAAACAAACCACCTACCTCGATCCTAGGAGATTATATTAGTCGATCCTATGCATGTTAATCAGCATAGAACGGTGTTGATCTATAAATAATTCTAAAACATTCAACATACATTAACTCTCATTAGAGAAAGAATCAGGAAACATGGAAAAAGATAAACCATGATATCCCTACTGTGATTCTATTGCAACTGAAGGCGTTCGATTTGGATAACCAGTGACAGATCAACGGTTCAGAGAAGATTCGTCCTCCTCAGATGCTCTATATATAATTAGGCAATGAAGAAGATGGAAAAAAGGATTAGACGTGACCTTGGTCCGTTTAACTAAATAAAATGAATGTCCATGACATGTACTTCTGAAGTACATCCCGTGTACATTCCTTTTTGGTACTCTGCTTTAGGCGGCCTCCAAGACATCCTTACACGACTGTGTGTGTGGCCATGACACACCCAACACATGGCTTCCAATGGATTCAATGAACACAACGTGTACTCATAATGTACACTGTGTGTACTCTAAAAAATTCCAATATTTTCTTCTTTTTCCCAAAAACTACAGGAAATGGAAAAACGCACCTGATATGAATATCCAAGTTCTTACAAACATCCCCCATTAAATAAATTCATCCCTTAATTTCCCTAACAAGGTGGAAAAGAAGAAACCTCGAACAACTCTGGCCACTGTGATCGCATATCAGCCTCCCTCTCCCAAGTATCATTCTGTACACAGCCATGCTGCCATAGCATCCGTACTAGTGGAACAGACCGGAAACAGAGTAAATTTTCACTATGATAAAAAATCTTGATAGGATGCTCCTCGAATGATTCATCCTTCTCCAGCTTGACGTCCTCGGGTAGAAAAACATTAGACGGGTCTGAGAGATAGCGTCGAAGCTGAGAAACATGGAAGAAGTTATGCATAGCCGGGTACCTCTGAGGTAACTGCAACCTATAAACAACCATCTCGACTATCTCCAGAACCTCAAACGTCCAAGAATATCTCATTGAAAGATTACCCTATCTCCTGATCCTCTTGTGTCCCAACCTTGGGGTAACATGTAGGAAAACCTGATCTCCGACCATAATCTGTATAGGTCATCTCCGTTGATCAGTATAACATTTCGTCCGAGACTGTGCAGTATAAATCATTTTACGAATCAAATCCACCAATTCTATGGTCTCCTGAACAAGAGGAGGTCCTAAAATAGCTTATTCTCCTACCTGCATCCAACACAAGGGTGATCGACACAGCCTACCATATAAAGCCTCGTAAAGTGCCATCTGAATAGTATCTTGAAAACTATTAATTTAGGAAAACGCAACTATAGGTTTATGTCTCTCCAAAGAACTTCCAATATCATGTACGCATGCTCGTAGCATGTCATCTTACTCCTAAATCGTGCACTCTGACTTGACATCTGTCTGGGGATGGTAAGTTGTACTCATAAGTACATGTGTACCCAAATCCCTCTGTAGACCCTACTAGAAATGCGACATAAAGCGGGCATCCCTATCTAAAATCATATTAATCAAAACCACATGCAAGTGTACAATCTCATGGATGTACAACCATCTAGGCTCATTAACACCGAATGTCTCATTAATTGGAAAGAAGTGAGCAACCTTCGTGAGATAGTAAAAAACAACCCATATTGTGTCATTCCCTCGAGGAGATCTCAATATACCAGTCACGAAGTCCATCGCGACATCATTCCACTTCCACTCAGGAATGGGCGGCTACTGTAAAAGACCAACTGGTCGTTGGTGCTCCGCCTTTACCTGTTGATAGATGGAACACCTCATGACAAAATCAGCAACATCTCTCTTCATACTTGGCCACCAATATTGGCAGTGTAGATCACGATACATCTTGGTGACACTAGGATGAACTTCCCAAACTGATGAATGAATCTCTCACATGAACTCCTCACGTATATCTGCTAGCACCCATACACATCCTTGGAAACAGAAGATCTCACCCTCACCTACGGTCATTCAAGGAAAAGCGTCCTCTCCTGACACGCTTTCCTATAGGACTAGGCCTTTAGAATCTGATTGCTTCCTCATTCGAGCTCTGTAAAGAAGGGTAGAGATAACAGTTACAAAAGAAATAAATGTCTGACCCTGTCTGTCATGCACCTCCAAATGTATTTCAACGATCCGATCCATAAGCTCCCACTCGCTGCTGGCCTCCTGAACTGCATGTATCTGTGTCCTCCTGCTCAGTGCGTCTGCCACAACATTTCCTTTCCTAGGTGTATAAGCAAACATGAAATCGAAATACTGTAGGTACTCAACCCACCACCACTTTCTCAAATTCATGTCACGATGCGTGAATATATAATTAAGTCTCTTTTGGTCATTATATACCACAAAATTCTCTTCTAGAAAGATAATGTCTCTAACAACACAAAGCATGAACAACTGTAGCCAACTCCAGGTCGTGTGTAGGATATTTCCTATCATGTGGCCTCAACTACCGAGATCCATATGCACCATAACAATCCTCCTACATAAGCACTGCTCCAAGCCCGATGCCAGATGCATCACAGAAAACTATATAACTCTTACCCAGGTTCTGACAAAACTAGAATTGATGATGAAATCAATATCCCCCTCAACTCTTTAAAGGCTCAATCGTAGGCTTATTACCAAACATACATCACCCCCTTCATAATCAAGATCGTTAATAGCACTTCTAAGCGTGAGAAGTCCTATATAAACCGCCTTTAGTAACCAGCCAGCCCTACGAAAAATCATACCTCAAAGACATTCTTCAACTTCTCCCAGGTGAGTACTGCTCTCACCTTCTCTGGTTCTACTGATACTCTTGTCTCTGAGATGACATAACCCATTAAGTGAATCTCGTCCATCCAAAATTGGTACTTTGAGGGATTATCATATAACCGATGATCCCTCAGTGTACTCAAAATGACCTCATGATGGGTAGCATGGTTGTGTCGAGTGTGAGAGTACACCAATATATCTTCCGTGAAAACCACCATGAAAAAATCCTTGTAAGGATGGAAAACTAAATTCATTAGTTCCATTAAAACTGTTGGCGCATTCGTGAGACTGAACGCATAACCAAATACTCATACAGACCATACCTTCTTGGGAAGGTTTTATGAGGTATATCAGATGGTCTGATATGCAACTGATGATAGAAGGATCTCAAGTCAATCTTCAAGAATACTCAAGATCCTCGAAGCTGATCAAATAGATCATCTATCCATTCTAATAGATATCAGTTCTTGACCGTAAACTGGTGTATCTTCCGACAATACACACAAAGTCGTAATGTACTATCTGCCTTCTTTGAAAATTGAACGTGTGAACCCCAATGAGAAGTACTGGGTCAGATAAAACCCTTTTCCTTCAACTCCTCCAACTGCATCATGAGCTCATGTAACTCAGGGGTTGCCATCCTATAAGGAAGTATGGATACTGGTGCGGCTCTAGGAACAAGCCCAATAGAGAAGTCTATCTCTCTCTCCAGAGGGAAACCTGAAAGCCCTTCTAGAAAGACATCTAAAAAGAGATCAACCACTAGAGGTAAATCTATCTAAGAAGTCCCCTGGTCATCCAAATATAATCTAGAAATATGGGCCATAAAACTGCCCAACCCATGATGCTATGGTCCAGCTCTGCTCGATTGGACATCCCATTCTCCCTTGTAAAGAAGAGATCCACCCTCCGGTGATGTGAAACTCACCCTATGGTGATAGAAATCAGAAAAGGCATGGAATGGAACTAACCAGTAAATCCTGAGAATGACATCATAGCCTGTCATCTCCAGTACATAAGGATTCCACCAAAAATGAAACCCACAAACCACAAGGGGCAGTCTACGCACTGACGCACGCTAGCAGTTCTAATTACCAAGGGAGTTTCTAGAATCATCATATCCTCAAAAGTATAAATAGTAATTCTAAGTCATTCCATAGTATGCAAAAAAATAAATATATAAGAAAATCCTATATAAAAAAGTGTATAGGATAAAATTGAGGCCACTAAAATCATACCTCGAACTGTAAAAGGATAATGATCCTGCTCCTGATGAATATGCCCTACCGCAATGGTCTGGCCTGCACTGTGGACCTATGTATCAGCATGAGATCACTGAGATAACCCTCTTTGAGCCTGACCACTGCATCCATTGCCTCTACCGTGGCCTGAAATATGTGACAAACTATAGCCCCCAGTCTCCTGCGGATATGGTAATCTTTCTTCTATACGCAGAGTCGAAACTGATCCTCCTTCACTAGCCACTAGAAGGAAAACCTTGCAGAAACGCTACAGATGACCTATCATGCCACATGATCAACACTCCACTGGGTCTCTTGGGATCTGAGGATTCTTATGCCTACTTTTTCTACACTGATAGCACACCACTTGTTTAACATAAAAAAGATTCCATCTACCAGAAGGAATACCTCACATCCTCGGGTCACCTCATGTAGACTTTCAGTGGTGCTTCCTATTCTCTATCTGAAATGAATCATCCTTTGATGTTGAACCGCCCTGGTCTAAAGCTCTAGGCTCTCTCAGAATTCTCCCCATGATAAGTTCCTAGTTGACTATCAATGTAATAGATGTAAACTTAAATACTTTTACCTGTGATTTGATCTTTGGTCTGAGTCCTTCCTCAATCATCATCGCTAAAAACAGCCCGTCCTTCCTCAAAACTGGGGTGAAATGATGTAACCATATAAATTGAGAGGAATAATCCATATCTGTGAGAGTACCCTACTGCAGGTTCATGAACACTCTGGTTGTGTCATCCTTCAGCGTCGCCAGGTAGATGTAGTCATAGAACGTACGTGAAATCTAATCCCAAGCCATAACATGTTGGTGCCCGGCATACGAAACCACATCCCACCATATCTTGCCATAATATCGTAGAATATTAGTCATGAGCTTCACTCTCATATCCATAGGTGTCTTCTGATGCTCAATGATGGATAGCATGGCCTCTTTCCATGACTCTGCAGACTGTGATCCTCCCTCCCCTATGAAAGTGGGGGGATGCTGCTACTGAAAAACCTGCATTAGCTATGCCATAGATGGGGCAGGATGCTAAGCCCCCAAGAAGGTCTGCATGAATCTCATAAAACCCTCTATGAACTGATCATCGACACCAGTGTCTGGAATCACTGCAACTGCCATGTCCAGAATGATATGCGAAACTACTGGAAGTCCCTGATCTGTCGTATCAGGTGTACGGTCACTACCTTACAACAGATATACAACTGGAGGACGTATCTGTGCCATTGATCTGAAAGGTCAAAAGAACACCTCAGATTCAGGATTAAATATGATAGAAAAACTAATGGTACAATAAGGAAGATGGAAAAGAAGGCAGTCAAGTTATGGAAAACATGACTACACATCATGTCCTTTCCCTAAATGGTGTGGCCCCTTAGGTCATTCACATGGGCATGTACTTCTACCGAAACTGGTCGTGTAACACCCCAAATACCCAGCATGTTGTCATAACACACAATGTTTACTGGAATAGTCTTCCCTGCTCGAGTCCTTCTACACGGTTAAGCCACAAGGCTCCTCTAAAGAAAAAACTACACGTCGTTTTCAAGGAAGACATGGATTGTACTAGACATGACTTACCTGGACCGTGTTGTTAGAGACACGACCTGAAACACGGTTGACACTACATGTCATGTTCCAGATGGACACAACGTGTACGAGGAAGGGTAACACCATACTGTGTTGTTCATGACATGGTCGGGTACCTAGATCAGACTACACAGTGTGTAAAATTTTGACATGGAATGTACGTTAAAGGATAACATGACCTGTGTTGTTCGTGACACGTCCGAGGAACCTATTCCATACTACACGGCGTGCTAAACAAGTACACGGCGTGTTCTTACATGATTTTTTGGGACCCCGTGTTTCTTCTCACACAGTTAGGGACACGTTTTAAAAACAAAATATCATGTATTAATAAAATACATCCCATGTATTATGGGTTTTTCTATTCAGTAGCTCAGAAACTGCTCTGAAGCCCAAAAAACACAAAAACAAGAGTTATAGTGCCATATTCCTATCCATGAGGGCCCATACTCCATTTAGATGGCATGGAAAAATGCATGAAATTTGATATTATAACAAGTTCCTATATGATTCATGAGATGGAATACCCTCCTCTCATCGGGTTGAAAAAAAAGAACCAAAATCATATAAACCGTACCAGCATAGCACAAGTGCACCACCCAATGGTGAAGTCAAATAAAATGTAACATTTACAAAACTCGAAATTGAAATAATCAAGGTAACCTGGATTTTTCCCTATACACAGGTTCTAGAACTCCCAGGAATATCTATTTACTATTTAACTATTCTATCCAATACCTGTCTAATATCGCCAAACAATATGTCAACAGAAATGAAAAGAAAAGAAACATCCTATGATAACACATTGTAATGACCTGAATCTGATGCCACCCAATTGGTGCCCTGCACCCGGTTTTCCACATGACTTCAAGCAAATTTACACAAACGCCAGATTCTACTGACTAGCTGTGAGGGCCTTGGTGAGTCATTGGGGGAACTATTCCCTCATTTGGTAAGGTATACAAGGGAAAGGAAATAACAGTCAATAGCAGAAGCAGTAAACAACATACAATAAATGAAACTAAATAGCGTAAGCAATGAATATATAGTAATGCTGACAATGTTGCAGCAGGTACATGTATCTAAAGAAAGCAGAAAACACACCAATGTGCTGACATACATCTGAGAGACAAAGTACAAAATGTAAACAGTGACTCCAGGAGCATCACAAGCCTAAGCTAGGTCCTATGCTCTCCATCTCCAACCAGCAATCATATACCTGATGTAGAAGGTCCACAATCCCTATCCACACCTCGAACCAAATAACCAATATGGGCCGAATAGAAGAACCCAAACATTGTGTCAGACTAATCCTAGTTGGCAACCACCACAAGATCTGTGCCCTACTTCCAGTGAGTAATATAGCAGATGTAATGAAAGTAAATGTAGTAATGAATTAGGAGTACACAAGTAAAAAATCCTACCAATTACCATCCTCATTCATTTAATAATTAATTTAATAATTAAATTAATCAACCAAGGAATATAGAAGAGCTCTCAATTCCATCGTAAAAATATTACACAACTGGCATCAAAAGACTACCTAAACAGACAAGCAGGCTAATAAATCCAAGCTTGTTCTTTGGATTGGTCGACTCATCTAAACCAACAAAATAATCCACATTCACCCTGACTCTCTAGGTGGATCAAACTAGTAGACCCCTATAGTCATGTTAACATGCAATGGCATATACACTATGGGAAGCACTCAAGTCGATTCCCCTATGGTCTTAAAATGATAACCTAGAATCTCCGAGGAAGCTGTTATGTCTAATTCCTCTTTTTGTCATGATACGTGCATAAAATAAGGACACTATTAGGAAGCACAAAGTCCAATTCTCGTAAGTCCTACATATGAAAATAATTCCAAAAGACCCCCAAGTGATGCACTTAATCGTCAATTCCCACTTTGGTCTCGCTCACCAGGTTCTCAAAGCCCTGAGCAGTCCAGTCGTGCATAATCAAATGTCGGTAGGTCTATGTATGTTGATAAACTTATTGGATAAAAGATAATGTATATCAAAAGAATTAAAAAATCATGCAACACATGCAATCAATTATAACAAGCTACTAGCAATTGCAGAAGGGTTTCCCTTGCTGGCAAACTGTGCCAAACGACAATAAACAACCAAGCAGGGATACCATGCATGGGGAGATCCTCAATCTTGAAATAAAGAATATTTTATTATAAATTAACCTTAAGCTAACAAGAAATCTAAGAAAATTAAAAAATGGAACCAAATATCCCTAACATGGGATTCCCGAAACATGGGAATTCAACACTTTTGTACAAAATCTCAATGGCATCCAATGTAAGGCAACAATCCACCTACCTCAATCCTAGGAGATCGATATACTTGAACTTCTTCCCAAGAATCAGCCTAAAAAGTAGTAGATCTACCAAAAAATATAAAATGTTCAATCTATAATAAATTTCACAAGTGAAAGAATCAGGAAACATGGCCAATGAAGAACCAATAACTCACCACTGCGATTCTATTACAACCAATAGTGTTCGATTCAGATAGCCAGAGACAGATCAGTAGTTCCGAGAAGATTCAGCATCCTTGGATGCTCTGGACAAAATTAGGAAAAGAAGAAGATGGTAAAAAGGATTAGACGTGACCCCGGGTCATTTAACGAAATAAAAAAGAAAGTAAATGATGCATAATTCTAGAGTACACAATATGTACTTGCCTTTTCCGTACTCCGCTTTAGGAAGCCTCCAAGTCATCCTTACACGACTGTGTGTGTGGTCATGACAAGGCCACCACAGAACCTCTTGTAACATTGATGTACATGGCGTGTAATCATAAAGTACATGACATGTACTCCCAGAATTTCCCGATTTTCCACTTTTTCCCAAAAACTAACAGAAAAGAAAAAACACACCTAACAATATGATCATGGTTCTTACATTTTAGTTAATAAATTATACTTAAATATACAAAATTTCTATTAAATATTATTCGTTTTGTTTAAATTATTTTAAAATACATATTTCGGTTAATCATAATATATGATTTATCTTATCATTATTTCATCCTGGAATATATTTTGAGACATTTCAATGACAATGAGTGAATTGATTTTAATTATATATAAATTTTAATATTATATGATTATTATATACTATAATGAAATTAAATTGCTATCTGTCTATACTCTTCTTTATAACTTTATATGATATTGGATGTTAATAAAAATTTATGAGTTGTTTGAAAACTATAATAGATGAATTTGAAAAATTAAACATTAAATTTTTTATTCAAATAAAATAATAAAAAGATAAGATTCATACATAGTATTATAATATTAAAACATCAATTGAGAATTACTAAAACACTACTATGACTAAGGCTTCATCATATTAGTCATTAATGACTTCATTATTTGACAATATTTTACTAATGTAATTTCTTTCGTGATCATCATCAATATTCATCATCATATTATAAATAATTAATTTTAATTGGTTTTTTTCATATTTGTGTATATTTATCATCATTTTACTCTTCGGTTTTAATTTTAAAATTTCTATATTAAAACTATTTTAGTATGTTTTTCTCAATTTATAAAGGAATGATTAGTTGTGACTCCTAAAAAAATTGAAAATTCTTGAATCCATTGGAATCCATTTAGGGTTAATTTACAAGGATATAAGAGGAAATATCGTAATTGGGATATTCAATCGTGTGAAAAATGTAAATTTTGTGAGAGGATTAAATAGATCATTAAAAAGGGGACTCTATGTGAATAATTATATAACCATTGTGTAGATATGATTCAATAGTGTATGAGGTTATTGTGGATTTAAACTAACATAATAATATTGTTTTTAATTTTTTATTTCATCCACATTAATTATAACCTGGAAAATAATAATTTTTTAATTTTTTAACCATACAATTCACCCTGTATAGTTAATCATTCAACATAAAAATGAAATAACATATATATAACCTACATTATTTGGCGATCATGGTAATAAAAAGTGTAAAATAAAATAGAAAATGAACATTATTATTTTGATGTGGGTATAATTATTGACATTTGTTTTATGGTATTCCGTTTAAATATGTGAATGAATTAAGAAATTTTTTTGGATTTATATTATATACAATGAAATCATATTTCAAACCATATCTATATGTAACTCTTTAAAGAAATATTTTTCCCTGATAAAATTAAAAACTAACTACAACATCGAAAATCCAAATTCATTATATTAATATGTTATATATATCCCAATAATTTAATGGTTAGGATTATATGACATCAATAATCTACATAATAATATTATGGGAGACATAAATATTAAACTTTCCCTTCCCATGGCAATGAATAAGCCACATGGTTAGTGGTCAATAAAACATAATGATTCAAAATCAGTGGGTACATTTGTAATTAGGGATTAAAATTCCATAATAAATCTCACATCAAATCTATATAAATTTTAATTTTATAATTAATTCAATCTCATAATTCATTAAAATCCAATTTCAAGGTCTATGATAAAATCCATTAAAATACAACACCTGTAAATCTAAACAATCATGAAATATAGTCTCATATATTAGTTTAAACAAAATTGATGAAAATCCAAAACATTTTAATTCTTCATATAATAGTTATATATATGATTTATATAGGCAATATAGTATCACCCTTTGGTTTCAGATATATGTTCATTTATTAATTTATTTTGATTATATAATATATTTTAAATGATTAAAGATATTCTAATGGTATTGGGAATGTTTTGGAGGGTATTTTATTTGTTAATTTTATTAATTTTTTATTAGAATCCATAAAATAGCTCTATGATATATTAAATGGGAGGACATTGGTACCTAGTAAGGTGCATGACTATTTTATGGTTTTTCCATGCTTTAAAAATGACTTAGAGACACTGTGCATTTTGATAATGTAGGAAATGCATAGTTTTCACATGTAGTGTCTAACCATTAGAGACAACCATGTGAGGTGAGACCTTAAGAGATTGGAAAACATAGTTGTAGTGTGGTTTGAAAAACCATGAATCCTACCATTTCCCTCCATAAAATTTTGATCAAATTAAAATGAACCACAATAGACCTTTTATTGTGTGTTTGAATAATGAAATATATATTTATGATTTCACAAAATAATGATTATATTTTATTTAAATATAATCAGGTAAATAATATTGGATATATTATATTCAATTATAATTTCTTATTGGTTTTATGAGATTTTATAATTTTTCATATTTGTTGAGGTAATTTTGAGAATAATATAATGAATATATACAGATATATAATACTATTGGTTCATGTATTTAAGATATGATTTTATTGTGATTCATATTTATCACATTTACTTATTTCAAAAAACATGTCTCATAGATCCTCAAAATCGATCTGTTGTTGACTTGACTTATTATACCCTTTTTTTGATAATGTATCATCTCAGTTCATTAATTAATTCACTACTTATATGTAAGAAAGATATATTACTATCCATATTAGAAATTAATTCTTTATTATGTGGTTGAAATGATTGTATCATCAACATTCTCACATGCATGATGACTCCAAGTGACTGAATGATTTTTTTGAGTATAATAAATTGATGATTCAATGATTAGGACTTTATGATACTATTAATAAAATTTCCATATTTGTTCTATTAGATATTTGGAGATTGATGTTGGGTTGGTAAAATAATAAAACAATCCATTAACGTAACGTTCATCGTAATTTATTGAGATAATGTTCATCAAATTTTTTGTTTAAATGGGGGTAAAAATACATCCATAAAATGAATTCTGGTTCCTCAAACATAATGACTGATTGATTTTGTTACATGTTAGAAATTTTTATGATTTTTACCCATTCGATTAAGATATGGATATAATTTTATCCTGATGAATTTGTTTTGACATGTAATAAATTAATATTTATATTTTGTTAGATTGTTGACTAATGTTACTTCACACTTATATTGATTTATGATATCAGGATAATAGATTCAATGGCATG